>CM060403.1:155617937-156925788 GCA_030545235.1 Helianthus tuberosus
AACATATTGGAGCTTACATTAATCTCGGATCATATTATCTCGTTGGAATCCCCATGGCTCTAGTTTTGGGTTTTGTGGTGGATCTTAAAGGGAAAGGCTTATGGAGTGGACTAATTATCGGATCAATCGTGCAATGCATTCTGCTTACTCTAATAACATGTTCTACTAGTTGGGAAAAACAGGTTCTTCATTTAGACCCAAAGATCTATTATTATCTTAACTTTGTTAGTGCACCTACTGATAATGGATATTCCAGGCAACAATGGCGAGAGAGCGGCTATTTGTGCAGGCGATTATAGACAAGTAATGATGCTTCAACTAAACAGGCAAAATGGGGCAATGACAAATGTGTAAAAAGAACATGCGAATCGCAAATGTTCGTCAACAATGGCCTAATGATTGCTCAGTGCCTCAATGATGTTATTTTGAGAAGTTACTTTGCATGATTTGCAAAAATAATTAAATGAGGTTTTGTGGCCTTGATTTTCCTATCTGCAATTAAATAACTACCGAACTTGTAAACATTACCAAAGTAAGCAAACAGAACCTTCTGAACTAATCCACGTGTGTGACTAATGCCTAAAACTACTCACTGGAGTAACATCGTACCACCAGTAGAACCACCCCGATCATATACATTTCCACTTTGCAAATTCAGAAGGAAACCCAATAAATCTGAGAAAAACCCCCTTATGTGAATTGAACCCAGGACCTAATGGTCCACAACTCACTTCAAAAGTTGTTGTCAACTGTCAAGGATTGTTTTCACTTATTATTTCCACTTAAGTGTGTAATAGTTCAACTATCATTGCCTGCGTTATCCGTGGATGAAGACTGCGTCCACAGGTGTGTGAAATCTTTCCCGAAAGGGACATCTTGTGGGCGAGATTGTGACAACTGGCACGAAACCGGTAATTTCCGTACACTTTAATTATTATTTAATGACTATAATTATGTGCATAAACGTCAACATTGTCTGATTACATACTATACAAGTGAATTCATGCACGATTAATACTACAAAATATTGCTTTATGCAATAACGAGAGCGTTGCGTCAGAAATACTAGTAAACTCACCGGTAAGACACATTGTGTCAACAGAACTGCAGAAAGCAGTCCGACATTAGAACTGAGGCCTAGGTGTAGGTCCAACGACAAGAATGCATTAAAACCCAAGAGTACATACATGGGTTAACATATAGACGCTCCTAAAGCTATAATACGCACTAAAAAGCACCCGAAACGCACTTTAAGTGCAGAATTTTATTAAATTCAGCTATAACCAGCTTTTAAACAATAAAAGACCATGCAGAATTTACGTTTTATCGTCCAGAATATTTCCCTAAGTGTCGGGAATTGAAAGGGTTACAAAAGGACACTTTACGGAATAATTAAACACTTTAACGAACCGGTATTTAACCGAAAAACCGGACATTACCCGGGACACCAAATTTTTGCCAAACACATTATTTATTTATTTCTTGGCTAGTCGTGATCCCTGAACACCCTAACACCCATTAAATATCAAATAAATAACATAAGTATGATGTATGCTTAAAATCTAACTAGTCTTTACCTTCTAGTTGGAAAAGTTACAACCAACCCCCCCCCCCCCCCCCCCCCCCCCCTTAACCGAATCGGTCACAAGGACCATCCTCACCATGACTAGATCTTGTGCAAAGATTATATCCTAATATTTTAATAGATCACTTACTTGTTGGAGTTGCTAAGATATGTGAGCATATCTACATAAATCATGGCCTAAGATCACAATATTACTACTCATCATCACACTCCCATCTTCACCCCAAACCCCCCCTCCCTCTCGGCTCACTTCCACAGCCCCATCACCACCACTAACCCACCATAATCATCCAACTTTGAGCTCCATTCAAGTGTAGAAGGTGGATACAAGAGACTTGCAACTTGTGGTGCTTCAAAAGGGCTTGTTTCTTGCTTAATCTCCATCTTTTTCTCATCATCTTCATCACTAGATCCTACCCTAGCCTTGTGCTAGTAGTAAGTTACTTGTACACCCTTGTTTATCTTGTTTTTGTGATCAAAAGTTGTAGTATGATGTTTATGTTTAAATCACAAGAACAAGAACACTAAGTTGATGAATATGAAACCTTACATGAAACTTGAACATAAAAGACTATATGAAGATGAAATCTTGTTGGATGAGGGTTGGGTTAAATCATACTTGATATTTGATCGTTGGTTTCTTGATAAACCCGTTGTTCGGACATTGGTTGATACGATTTAGTAACATTTAAACTATGAAGAAACATGCTGACTTGCATTTTCAGCCAACTTCAAAGGGCTGTAAACAGACCATAATAAATCGAAAAACAGAGTTTCTGAAGCCTAAAATATGTATTTTCGAAAAACATATCAAATGACACTGGAATCCTAATTTTTCGAAGTCGTTTACTATTTTTAAAGGGTCGTTTCGTAACAGCAGCTCAAGCTGCATTTTTCTGCTGAAAATATGTGTTATATTTTTCATCATAACTTGAAACCTGAGTAGAACCAGCCCCTGAAATTTATACAGTAGATGATCACTGATGTCAGTGTGACCCCCCAACTGGAATTTCATAAAACGGACTTATGATGAATTTTAAACGAATTATTTCGTGGGCTGCGGTCAGAAAATAACAAATCTGATCGCAGTTCGGTAAATGATTTTCTATAAAAATATTGATGATGAACTGGACCCCGAAATTTTTACACAATAATATTTGATTCGTATAAGACATTCTGAAAAATTTGGGAATTATCGGAATAAGATAACCTTTTTATTAAAATATCCGAAAACAGTCCAGTTTTATATATTAAAACTGAAACGGCAAAAGTAGTATCTTGCATGTCAGAATGTCGGGTTGATTATTTGAGAACGATCTAACGTTTATATGTTAAAGAAAATGATATGCTACTTAGCATGGACACCTCCATTTACAAAGGAGACTATGGCGAAATTTTCTGAAAATCCTAACACTTAGTAAATATTTTCTAGACAAATGTTTGCTAGTGCGTTCTAAACTATGCTTTTCGAATATAAATCTCGCCATGATTTTTGTAACAAAAATACACGTACAACATACAAGATACATAAGTCGGGTGCAAAGTGCAAAATACAAGAAACTTATATTTATTTTTGAGAAAATAATATAAGTAAGACACTTAGTTAAAAATATGAATTATTCTTAACACAAGAAAACATATACATAAAAGACAGTGACTTGTACTTGTACGATAGAAGTCTAGTGACTAACGTTAAGAAAACACGTATAGGTCACGACGTTAATTAAGCAAATCCGGTGAAGTTTACGACGCATGGAACGCAAAGTTGTGAGTTCATGCTCCCCCTTTTCTCTTAACTGTTTTCAGTTTTATAACTTCGGGGGTGAAATACATGTTACAAATACGACAATATTTAAATGGTATGATACAAGAAATGATACGAGAAATCGTGTCACGAATAGGGTACCATAAGCACCATTAATCGTGTACATACTAAGACCGCAGAACAAAAGGTTAGATCTAATGGGTTTCAGGGCAGCCCCACTCTTGGTGACAACTAGAACCGAGTAGTGTTTTTGTGTCTCAGTCGTGAATCGACTACAGAAAAATGCCTATGGTTTGGTGACTTCCTATGTCGTGTCACATGTTAATGGCTTTGCAACCCATTAACACTTGATACATACAGAAATACTTGATTTATACATGAGTACTTGGTGTACACAAAAGACTTGACTTATACAAGATACAAACTATGTTCTTCATACAAAGTATACAAACGTGAAATACAAATACTACATGAATTCACACCAACATTATGTTGACGTTTTTCCAAAACTCACATGTATTTCAGGTAACTAGTGGATGTGCGCGCGGTTTTACTCATGCTCTTGGATGTCGCTTTTGTTTATCTTTGAATAAACTTGTAAACTTATCAGACAAAATGTTGTCTTGTGATGTAAACACTTAAACCATGTTTTCGGTTATGTAATGTTTGGCATTTTGAAGTTATTTTATGAGCATGTAGTATGTTTACCTTTCGTATGCAATGAGAACCTTTCACGATCACACCTCGTGCTTCCGCCCCAGAAAGGGGTGTGACAGAGATGGCCTACGAGCCCAACACCTGTTGGACGCTCTTAGCGGCGAGGGGTCGGCGACTGCATCGGGACTCCTTACTGCCATCACTGAAGTGGTAAACCTTTGGCTAGGGGGGTTATGTCCTAAGGTGCTCGCGGATTTTGTTGCTTCGGCGCCCCTAACCCCTTTGTTGAAGCCTGATAATGGAATTCGCCCCATCGCTGTGGGGGAAATTTGGAGAAGATTAGTCTCCAAAGTAGCAATGAAGATAGTTGGGAAAGAAGCTGTTAAGTACTTGGGGGACTACCAATTTGGGGTGGGGGTCCCCAATGGGGCGGAGGCGGTGCTGCACAGCACTAACAGGTTCCTTAATTCCTTTCATTCAGATGGCTCACTGACCATGCTTACGGTTGATTTTTCCAACGCTTTCAACTTAGTTGACCGTTCGGTTTTGCTTCGCGAGGTCCATCGACATTGCCCCTCTATATTCCCGTGGGTTCAGTTTCTGTATGCTCAGCCTGCTAGGCTATACGTGGGAAATGACCGCATCGGGGAATTCACGGGGGTGCAACAAGGGGATCCCTTGGGACCTTTACTTTTTGCCCTAGCCTTACACCCCTTAGTGCTTCTGGTGCAGGAAAACTGTAAACTCCCATTCCATGCTTGGTACTTGGATGACGGGACGATTATCGGGGACGCTGTTCAGGTTGCTAAAGCTCTCAACATCATCGGTTCGGAGGGTCCAGCCTTGGGGCTACAGCTTAATATTAGAAAAACTGAAGTATTTTGGCCGACATGCAACGGGGTGAATGTCCGGCCAGGGCTTTTCCCCAGTGAGATTGGGAGGCCGGAGAGAGGTGTCAAACTGCTAGGAGGGGCAGTCAGCCGTGATGCCAGTTTTATTAGTGGTCTAGCAGCTAAGAGGGCAACGCGTGCTGTTGACATTATGGGACATCTTCCCTTGTTGCGGGATCCTCAAAGCGAACTTCTCTTGCTTAGATCTTGTATGGGGGTTGCAAAGTTGCTATTTGGTTTGCGAACTTGCCAGCCCCCCTTTGTGGATGATGCTGTTTCATGTTTTGATAAAGGTCTTCGGGAGGCAATAGAAGACATTGTCGTATGTGGGGGTCCTTTTTTTGGTGAACTACAGTGGCGGATCGCGACCTGGCCAATGCGGCTTGGTGGGTTGGGCCTTCTCTCAGCTCGGGATGTGGCTGCCTATGCCCTTGTGGCGTCCAGGTCTCAATCTTGGGAGTTGTAGGACCACATCTTACGTAACAGCGGGGTTGCTAACACTGATCCGGATTATGCCAGCGCCTTGGAACGCTTGCATGAATCTCTACCTGACTTTGATATTGACGGTTTCTCTAACAAGGACACCGCCCCCAAAAAGCCACAGAAAATTTTGGTGAATGCCCTTTGTTCTCGAATCGCACAAAGTTTGGGAGAAGATTTTCATTTGTCCCCCCCGCCAGAAAGCCGTCATCTAATGCCTACAGAGGCCTCACGCTCAGGATTTCTTCACTGTTATTCCTATTGAAGGTTTGGGTCAACGTATGTCAGCGGTGGAGTACCGATCAATCCTTAAGTACCGTTTGATGATCCCCATGTTCCCGAATGATGAAACTTGCCCAGTCTGCCGTAAAGCATGCCTGGATAAATACATGGTGCATGCGTTACACTGTAGAGAGTTGCCGGGGTTTAAGTATCGCCATGACTTTGTTCGAGACGCGTTAATGGATATTCTCAGAAGAGCAGGGATCTCGGCAAAGAAAGAGGCACCGGTTAATTTTCTTACATACCCGTCGGAGGGGAGATCCACCCTACGCCCGGCTGACGTGCTAGTTTTTGGTTAGGAGGGCGGGAAACATGCTTGTGTCGATCTCACAGGTGTATCCCCCCTAGCCGGGTTCCGAGAAAATGGGTTTGTGGCGGGGCAAGCGGTACTGAAAGTAGAGTTGAAGAAGGTGGAAAAGCACGCGAAAGCTTGTGAGGATAATCAGCATGCCTTTGTCCCCCTGGCGTTTGACACGTTCGGCTCCTTGGCGCCAGAGGCAGTTCGGTTCTTGTCTAGAGTTCAACGTGTGGTCCACAGCAACTTTTCGACCCCTCAGGGGTGAGGCTTTGTTTTTAGTAGATTATGATTTTCTATTCAGAAATGGATGGTGGCGCAGTTTGTTGCTCGTCTACCTGCTATCCTTATGTAATTTGCCCTGATGATTGGAATGAAATTTGAATATTTAAATTTAAAAAAAAGGATGTAATGTGTTTTAATTTCATTCGTTGAAGCAATTAAAAGGAAATGGGCAAAGGGGCTAACAACCCATTCACAGTAAAAGCATAGTGGACAATAAAATCTAGTATTATATAACATACAATTGGTGGGGCCAATAAGCATAATCCACATGTCAAATTAAATATCATTATTCTATTTCAACTTCTTCAGTTTAGTATTCAACTTCTAGCCCTGGTTGTAAAACAAGGTCTCTAAGTCCGAATACTCCCTAAGTAGTCGTTACAAGGTAGGCTGTCGAGACGGCTTTCTTCAACACCGACTAATTACTCGGAATCAATCAAATGCGGTCAACATTGGCTAAAATCGGATCTAGTGGGTCAACTCAGGCCGAGTTTGACTTAAAATAAAATAAAACATAATTTCTATACTGTAACACCCCAAAAAACGGGCTTGGTAATCAAACCACGTTAATAGTGATGACGGGCAAAATACCGTTGGTGGTAAAAATTAACCTGGTAAATATTAAGATTTTAAATAAATAACGCTAATATAAATTATAAGGATGATAAATACTTTGAGAAAACAAAGTACATAAAAGGCCCGAGTTAACGAGACATAAAATAAAACGGGTTATGACTTCCCGATCCCATTAAATTAACTAGGAATAATTAACCTAGTTAGTAATATGTGATTAAGTTATAAATAGTGAATTATAGCTTCAATTGATCAAAATAAAACATGAGGGACCAATATTGCCAAGAGGGCAAACTAGTTTTAATAATAAAAAAACAAAACACACACTTGGTGTGTGTGGGAGTCGATCGACCAGAGCAGGAGAAAAGGGGGTAAAACCCTAAACTCAACAAAACCTTCAAATTGAAAGGGAAATCGAAGACCAAATTCGGGTTTGAATATATATTAGCGATCACCAAGTCATGGGGATCACAAGGTATGTCTAATTTTGATATTTGGTGATGATTATGATTTGTCATGAACACTCATAAATCGAAATTCTGTGATGAATGTCATATGTATGAGTGATATAGGGTTGAATCCATGCCTAGAAACAAACTCTAGTTGAAAGTTTGATGATTTAGTATAGAAAACTAGGAATTTGATGATTACCCATATATGAGCTAAGTGGGTTTTTGACTAAATAGTAAAAATGATGATATGCATGTACTTAGAATCATCATATTTGATAGTTGGAACAAAATACTTGAACAATTTATAAGATTGAGTGAATACATGATTAGATTTGAAGTTTGATGTTAGTACTTGTTAATTATGCTAGAATTTAAGGATTTAGAACACTTAAATGGGCTGGAGAAATTTGATGTTGCGTGTTGCACACAAGGTGCTTGATGAAATGCTTGAACAAGAAGATATAACAAAGCTGATTGGGATTAAAAATTATTGGGCTGCAGTTTTTAAAAAATCATATAAAATCAGTGGAACGACCTGTGAGGTTGAGCCTTATATGCTTAGAAAGCTATTGAAACATACTACGTTTTATGTTTGAACATGTTTGTTAAATTCTGATGTTAAACGGGTCAAAACATTGTCCAAAGTCGGCTAAACTGTTTTGACAGCAAGCTGATTGGAAGCATTTTGACTTCTGAGCTGATCTTGCAAAAATCATAATTAATTCTAGGAAGCTCGGATTGAGCTGATTCTTTTTGGGCTGGAAAGATATTTTAGTAATCTTCATTTCATCTTTGATCACGAAGGGCTAAATAAGACTGTAAAGTGGTCAAAAGAGTCGATTCAGCAGCTACATTGTAAAGTTGCTGCACATTTTATTGATAAACTTAATCCAAGGAAAGTTGTATTTTGTTTATACTTTGCCTTGTTTATAAAACAATGATTTCATGAATATTAAGCATGTTATTTTGCTTATAGCAAGTATTTAAAATACCTACAAATAAGCTTGTCAACGAAGTTGTGAAAACGAGAAAAAGAATGATTAAAGCATATAATACATATGGGTAGTTTGACTATTAAGAAAGTAAAACTGACCTATGATTTAGTTAAGTAAATTATATGCAAGAAACCCCATAGGAAATGGTAGCCATAATATGAAATTACTAAACTAACCATTTTATGGGTAATATGATAGTTTGACTCTTGACGAGCTAGGTGAAGCTTGGAGGAGATTATCAAACGGGATAAAGACACGAGGAAGACTTGCTTGGATGAAAGCTAAGTAAAGCTTACACCTATTTTTTAGCATACGTATTTATTCTATAGGTGATAAATACAACAATAGATCATGTTCGAATTATGGGTTCCGACACGAAACGAAATGAGTCAGAACGAATAAAAAAGTTTAAAATCATGATTAATGGTGAAAGAGGTAAAATGGTAATTTAGTCATAAATCGACTAAGAATTTATGAGTTTTTCTTAAAGTTACCTCATAGCTTAACTAATAATGGAAAAAGGGGTAAAATGGTAATTTAGTCACGTGATGACTAATTGTAATCGAGATTAAAAGGATACCCACGGCGTAAGCCGAACTGGGTCAAATATGTAAGAAAAAAATGAATTTTTTGTGGTAAAATCCGTAATGGGTCGGATGCGTGATTGAGTAATTAGAAACCATGTTTTGTAATAAATATAATTGTTTGGTCGTATAGACCAAATGGGTCAAATGATGGTGATAACATCATATGACCATATCGACTAATGTTGGTTGTTAAGTCATATGTTTACAGGAACGAATAGCAATTTGGATAATTGCATCGTCATAGAATATTGAATTAATAATAGCAAGGTATAAACGGGTCTATACGTTGACTCGAGCTAGGTACGCTTATATATAGATTTATAGTTAAAAGTGTTTAACTTCCCTTAACGGGTCAAAATGAGTAGATAGGTAAAACGGGTTAAGAATTCGTAAGAAACCCGTAATTTGAACCTTGCATATTAGTAAATTGATATAACGTGATATGCATGATATTTTAAAGGGTAATAAACAAGTTTGTTTGATAAATCACGAACGGGTAAAAAAAAGTGTCATAATTGAATTTCAAGCCGAGAGCTTGAAAGCTAAAATTTTGTGAATTTAGATGTCGGGTTTTCACTCCGTAAGATGGAGAATTAAATTACGAACGCGTAGGAAAAAGAATCACGAAAAACGGACTTGTAGAATGAACGTTATGACAATTTAAAATTTGAATTTTGTTAAAATTGGAGCTGAGCAGAAAATGCAGGTTCAGATATAAACCTGCTGGAAACTGGCCTCCCCCGCGGCACGCGAAGGGGAAACAAGGTCCGGGCGCGACACGCGGGCACTGTCGCTGCCCGCGAAGGATTTAACCGAGTCTCTCGCTTGGCGTGAGAGACGCATATTCCGAAATTTTATTTTGTTTTCAATTATTTGATATCAATACTTGATTATACACGTTTTAATGTTGTCAAAAGTAACATTTAAGTTGGTTTTGATGTTAGGTGAAATTGGCGATACTCCGGATGGCGATCAAGCAAGATCTCAAAAAACCGAACATAACACTTGAAGCTTCCGCGTTATTATATTTTGTTTTGACTAAATATGAACATGTAACTTTTTTTGTCACTTTTAGAGCGTCTTAAACTAGTAGGGATATTAATCCTAAATACCCTAATTTTGTATGGATATTAACTTAACAATTTTTGTTAACCCATATTTTACGCAAACTCAATGCGTATTTAGTAGTAAATTCATATTATATTAACATGGGTGTTACAAGTTGGTAATCAGAGCTCATGGTTAAAGAGTAAAGTGTGTTCGGTTCGAGGCTTGATCGCAAATCCGGTAAGTACATGTATGTTAGTGGTTTAGTATGATTAAAGTGTTGCGAACAACACATAGGGTTATTGTGTAATACACGTTACCCCAATGAAAATGATGGTATAGTTAACGAAATCACGTGCATTGACACGTATAGTAAAAAGCCTTGTATTACAATACGAGCGTTTATTAATGCCGAAATTACTAACTCTTGTAAATATTTAGTTGAAGGATACTCGCATCTGAAGATGGCGAGAGTGTAACAAGTGACAGACATGACAGAGGAACGGTCCGAAGTACGACAAGTAGAATATGCTCATCAAGGACCTAAATCGCGTGACGACCGCAAACAAGGTTAATGACATGGAAAGCCCATTAGGGCAAGCATTACCAGGTACACGCTTTTAAATTAAATCGCACAAATAGTAATATGCAACAAACATGTAGAGAATGACGGTTGCATACGTAGGATAAAACTTGGAAAACCTGAATATGATATCTATTCAGGATGATGTTTCTAAGTGAAAACAAATAGAAACATGCGTTATTCACGATGGTGAATAACAAGACAATAATAGAAATAGTTTATGCAAACTTGGACGAGAATAAATATCCAAGTGAATAATTCTCAATATAATACTATTGAGAAAAGTCGCGATCACATTAACGAATGTGATGATATAATAGCTAGGTAAAAAGGAAAACATTTTATATGTTCAAAGAATAAAACGGGTAAAACTAATAATTGATAAATAACAATTAAATAAAGTTTTACCAACTGAAACCAAAGATATGGAAATAAACAGAGACGTTACTTACATAGGGTGTAATGTGAAAATTATAAAAAGGTCATGTGCGTCATGTGTTTATCGCTTACTCTGGCCAAGTAAGTAGTGAACACATGATGTCATGAATTTCTTATGATGAACACATTTACATCCGATGTAGTAAGGACGGGGTGAATGGGACGAATTAAAAAGATACCCAAATGTACTCTCCGCCTAGGTCGAGTACTCTCAGCTCCCGGTCGATCGACTAGGGAGCGCTAGCGACTTTTACAACCATGCTTCTAGGCATCCTTGATCCTCCACCTCTCAGATTGAATATCATTATATTATATCGAACATCGAGTACCCAGTTAAGAGACGAGGTTGCTGAAAACTTAATGCAAAGTATGGAATAAATGATTTAAGAAAATAGAGAAAAATGCTCGGATAGTTCCTGTGTTTTGTCCATTTTTCATCTTTAGTCCCTAACTATCTAAAATTACAGCTATACTCCCCAACTTTTGCAATTTCGTTCCCGGATAGTCTCTGGTGCGGATAGGGGTGTTCATCGAATATCGAATTTTCGAATTATTCGAATTGAATTATTTGAATAATTTTTATTTTCCCTTG
Organism: Helianthus tuberosus; assembly: GCA_030545235.1. Taxonomy (NCBI): domain Eukaryota; kingdom Viridiplantae; phylum Streptophyta; class Magnoliopsida; order Asterales; family Asteraceae; genus Helianthus; species Helianthus tuberosus. The sequence continues at coordinate 155,629,444 of CM060403.1, forward strand.
AATTCGTATTCGATTCGAATTCCATTAAAACTTACCGAATTCGTATTCGAATAAAAAACCCAATTCGTATTCGATTAAAAATTCGAATTCGAATCGAATTCTAATAAATTCGATTTGATTCAGATTCTTTAAAAACAGGTAAATAACTATCAAAATGAAACATAAAATTTTAAAGCAGCCAAAAAGCATGATATCACATTAAAAAGTTCCAAATAAAGTACTATAAGTCTAAAATTCAAAACGAGAAGTCGGGAATAACCACTTCACGTTACAAGTTAATATTTAGGGTTAGAAATCTATTGATAGATTTGTTACTTAGGTTTTAGTTATGGGCCATGTAGTGTGTTTGGTAATGCGTAATTTTAATACATGGAATAAATTTTGAAAATAATTTATAGTATAACCTAATAAAAGTTATATGTGTATTATATATAAAAATAATAATTAAAAATGTATAATTTTTAATCGAATTTCGAATCGAGTCGAATTTGAAATTATAAATTTGTATTCGATTTACTTGACTTGAATTGAATCGAATTCGAATTCTTATAATCAAAACGAATTCTTGATAATCAAATCGAATTTAAACGAATTTTGAATTTTTCGAATTCGGAATGAATTCTGAACACCCCTAGGGGACACCTTCTTCATCTCTTGACACCCACCCACCACAACCTAGCAGCCATCACCAAAACCCTTCCCCATCTATCAAAACCTGCAACAGCCGACAACCACCGTCTTGACACGTATACCATTTCAACATAATAGATTACTCCGATCACCAAAACATTCACCACTTTCATCACCACCACTATCATATTCTATTCACATGAAACCTCAAGAATAATCCTAAACTGATCATCAAGATACCTCTCCAACAAATTCAAATCCACCGCCTCTCCGCCTCCTCCCTCCAAATCATGCGGCGGTCTTGATTTCAATCGACAGCGGCATAAACGAAAAGAAATTTCCATAACACAAACGACCAGAATACTCGCAAACACAATCGGAATGAGTAACAGCAAACATAGAGCTAGAAGTAATTACCGTAATCGACGGCTGTGAAGCCATGATGTCAGCACCAGAGCAATTGTCACACCCCCAAAATACCACATGCGGAATCCCCCGCGAGGCGTGTGACGTACCAGGATCTAGCCACTAATCACATTGAACTTATAACAAGTTTTCAAATAAAAAGCTTTCATTCATTTCAAATAAGTGTTACAAATCATAATTTACAATTCGTTATGTTCAGCGGAAGCATAATACAAGTTTAACCAAAACCCAAGCGTAAGTAATCAGCAAATCTCGTTTCAAGTTTCCATGTATCTCGACCATGACCACTCCAGCATCCCAGACAGCAAGTTCCCATGTTCTACATATCTATAACCTGCGAGCATGCACACGTGTATCAGACAACGCTGGTGAGTTCATAGTTTTACGAAAACGTTAGTTACCAAGTGTTTAATCCAGTTCATTAACAAATCCGAAACTAATGTTGATAATATCTCGATACTGAACAAGACGGCTCCTGATGTATGTTTTGCCCGTTCCCCAGTGCTCCTATCAAAGCACTGGGCATGACTGGGTCATTAGTTCACACCCGTCCTCTCCGGTACGGGGTGAGGGTGCCAAACCTAAGTAGCACTACCAACTAATACCCCGCTACCTCTCCGGTAACAAAAAGAGGGGACTTAAGAGTGATAGAGTGAGATTATTATCCAACATCCCAGTTTTACCCAAAAGACTTATCCCTCCCCGGGATACCCACTGACTGTCCCAACCACCGGGATGCACGCTCAAGAGTTATGAACTCACCTATGGTCTGCTCGGTAAGATTAAGTATCTTGTATATCAGCTGAACAAACACATCCTAAAAGGGATACCGATAGCAGTCAGTTCTACGTGCACATGAACCACATCTTCCACGTACAATCAATTCACGTATTCATTGCTCACATAAAACACAGTTATTTTACATGTAGCACACTCACGTAATCCAAATCATAACAGTAATCCACTAACTTAGTATCATCAAGCAATCACTTAGCATGTAACGGCCCATCAATGCTTCGGCCCACACATTGCAGTTATACCAAATTACCAAATCTATTTATAACATAGCTCAAATGTCAATTCTAATTTACCAATTAAACTAGTAACGGCCCAAAACATGATCAATCACATATACTAGCAAGTTATATCCCAACACGTTTCACAGCAGACAACACAAATATGCACGTTTAAAGTCCAACAGTGTACTTGTTCAAGTGTACGGCCCAACATAGAGTCCATTAAGAGTGTGCGAATGGGTCTTTGTGTGTGGTGTAACATAACAGTCATGAATTTTACAAATAGTGTGCAACTCAGTCCATTCCTCTTACTGTGCGGCCCAAACAGTGCTCATGTGGCCCAATTAATTAGCACCCAACCCAGGCCCAGTCCGTCCGACGAAACCCCTCAAGTTTCATCATGACTTCCCCGACGAAAGTCCCTCAAGAGTTTCGTCAAGTACTAGGCGACGAAAGACTTTCATGTATTTCGCCAGGTACTATGTTTGGATCATCTTCTGCAAAACCCTAATTATTATTTCAACAGTAAACACTTAGATCTATTCAACAGTGATGGTTCAACATGCTATCATTCTTACCACACCACAATATCAATCACTAATCCTTTTATTAATCATCCATATTCACATGATCACAGATCGAGTACACAATCCTGGAACATAACCACATAATTCACAATCAAGCACCTGGATTACCTACCATGTAAAATCAACCATCTACTCATATAATGCAATGCTTACTTGTGATTACATACCATCATCACTTAATCGCACACACACACACATATCAGATTCTTGCACATCGACATAAATAACCATCCAAATACTATGTGACCCTCAGGTATACAAGATTTTCTTATTCAAGACCACATGCCAATCTAGTTCTCCACTCAACAATCATTCGCATCACTGTAATATCATTAATACATACTGCTAGCATAATTCTTGTCACGGCCCCCGCCCCGGTTTGACCCGGTCAAGAGCCACGGGACAGGAACCCGTGGTATTTATTAATTGATGCGACAGCGGAAGATTTAACAGGATCTTTTAAACTTGAAATGCCCGATTATTTTATTTCATAATTCGGGATAAACCCCGTAATTTACAATAGAGGAATTTCATTAGGGAATTCCCTGATTTATAAAACATGTTTATTTATTTTAACTGAGCCACCTCTTCAAGCTTGTTAGTGCTCCGTAGCACGTTTTCCTTGATTTATAGCAGGTCGCCTGAAACATGTTTAAAAATATTTTATCAGCGGGGAAATACTGGCGAGTCACTCAATTTGATAAAATGACACATAGTTATAAATTACAGCATAAGAGCGATTACAATGGCTTCTATCTTATTTTTATCTGGCGCCGTGTCACCTGGTGACGATGGTCATACCACTATTGGGTCCTTCCCCAAGTAGTGATGATTATCACTGTTAGAATTTATTAGCCTAACCGTGAGAAATTACTAATGTGCACAATACCCCACTAGCCAGTGATTCAAGATAACTACGACTTAATCCCTGTAATTATAACTTTGAAAATGGTTTGGACTATTGTAAAACATAATTGATAAAAAAAAAAGAGAATGACTCACATTGCAGATTAATACGGGCATAATTTAGCCTGCTGATTAGCCTTGTAACCTAATTTAAATAACAATGCACACGAACTAGGTCAGTAACTAATACAACATTTACGATAACTCACGAGATTAAAACCCTCACAACGAATGATAAAGTGCTATACTTAAACATCCGTCGAATTCACGACTAATGACAAAGTATGGCCCTAATGTGGGCAGCACTTAAACATCCAATTGGATAGTTTCAATCGATCGGACATTGAATCGTAGCAGCGATCGAGTTAATACCCTGTATCGTAGCAGTGCCTCGCTAATAGAAATTATGATTTCGACTTTTGAGCAGTGAAATTTCGTTTTTGAAATTTGTTTTCGACACAGATGAACAGGCCATGATCGAATCTATTTATAGCTGAAATTTGGTTCTCACGCGGCCCGCGTGAACCTTCGCTTTGACCTTACGCTGCCCGCGTGGAGGTCTAGTTCGTAGATTAGGGCATCCGTGTCACGCGTAGGTATGCCACGTGGATGCCACGTGGCCCTGAACGCTTATCCGGTCAACTTAAGGTTGACGCGGCCCGCGTAAGGGCCCTCTTGTTCTTTACGCGGCCCCCGAGAGGGTATAAAATATAATTTTCTAGATTTTTGATATGGATTAGGGTTTCAGGGGTCCGGGTTTTCACTTACGGGTCGTTTTGGGACATTTTTGAAGGTCCTTACATCCTCCCCACCTTATTTAAAATCTCGTCCTCGAGATTTATTGAAATAAGTGAGGATATTTTCGCTTCATTTCCGATTCCAACTCCCAAGTGTATTCGGGTCCTCTTTTGGAATCTCATTGACTTTGACTAGTACCAATCTTTTGTGCTTGAGAAACTTGATCTTTTTGTCTTATATTTGCAGTGGCTTTTCGACAAACTTTAGCTTTTCATTTTCCTCTATGTCTTGAAGAGGCACTACCAAAGATTCGTCCGATAGACATTTCTTGAGATTGGATACATGAAATACGTCATGTACTCTGGCTAATTCTTCTGGTAGTTGTAAGCGATAGGCAACTGGTCCTATTCGCTGTATTACTAGGAATGGTCCTACGTACCTTGGACTTAGCTTTCCTTTCTTACCGAACCGAACTACTCCTTTCCAAGGAGAAACTTTCAAGAGTACCTTGTCTCCAACGTGAAATTCTAACAGCTTGCGTCGATTATCGGCGTAACTCTTCTGGCGATCTTGAGCCGTTTTCAGTATTTCCTTGATTTGAGTGATCTTATCGGTAGTTTCTTGTACTAATTCAGGACCTGATAATTGACTTTCTCCTATTTCTACCCAATAAACTGGAGTTCTACACTTCCGTCCATATAGTGCTTCGAACGGAGCAACTTCGATGCTGGAGTGATAACTATTGTTGTAGGATAATTCAATTAAAGGTAGGTGGTCATCCCAATTTCCACCAAAATCTATTACACATGCTCTGAGCATGTCCTCCATAGTTTGGATCGTCCTTTCACTTTGTCCGTCTGTCTGAGGATGATATGCAGTACTTAGATTTAATCGGGTTCCCATTGCTTCCTGGAAACTTGTCCAAAAATGGGAAGTGAAACGACTATCTCTATCCGATATAATGGAGAGCGGAACTCCATGTAAGGATATTACTTCATCTACGTACAACTTTGCTAACCTTTCCATGCTAAAGGTTTCCTTTATGGGTAGAAAATGAGCTGATTTGGTTAATCGATCCACAATCACCCAAATCGCATCATTACCCTTTCTAGTTTTGGGTAACTTAGTAACAAAGTCCATGGTTATAAGTTCCCATTTCCATACAGGCATTTCTAATTGTTGAAGTAAACCTGAGGGTGTGTTCTGCCTTAACTTGTGAACAAGTAAGACATTTAGAAACATATCTAGCTATGTCCTTTTTCATTCCTATCCACCAGAAATTATTCCTTAAATCTTGGTACATCTTATTGTTACCGGGATGCACGGTATACCTAGATTTATGGGCTTCTTCTAAAATCTTAGTTCTTAATTCTCCTTGCTTAGGTACCCAAATTCTTTTCTTATGGAATCTCAAAATTCCATCACTTCCTTTCTCTAATTCTTTTATCCTTCCTTTCATTCCTTCAACATCATTCCTGATTGCTGTTTCTTGAGTGTTCTTCAGTTGTTCCATTAAGTCTAGTTGTAGACTTAATCTAAGAGCACGAATTCATCGTTGTTTCTCATGATATTTACGACTTAAAGCATCAGCAACTACGTTTGCTTTTCCTTCGTGATATTGAATATCACAGTCGTAATCACTTAAAATTTCCATCCATCTTCTTTGCCTCATGTTTAATTCTTTTTGCCCAAATATGTACCTTAAGCTTTTATGATCTGTATAGACAGTAAACTTGCTTCCATACAGATAGTGTCTCCAAATCTTAAGGGCAAAAATTATGGCTCCTAATTCTAAGTCATGAGTTGTATAATTTTCCTCGTGCTTCTTTAATTGCCTTGAGGCATACGCAATTACTTTCTTGCGTTGCATTAGCACACATCCTAATCCTAACTTAGAAGCATCACTGTAAACTTCAAAATCTTCTGTTCCTTCTGGCAAAGCTAGAATTGGGGCGTTTGTTAGCTTTTGTTTCAAAATCCTAAAGGCTTCTTCTTGCCTAGGTCCCCATTCAAACTTAACTGCTTTACATGTTAGCTTAGTTAATGGTACAGCTATCTTGGAAAAATCCTTAATGAATCGTCTATAGTAACCGGCTAATCCTATGAAACTTCTAACTTCCATAGCTGTTTGTGGGGCTTTCCATTTGGTGATGGCTTCTATTTTGGAGGGATCTACGTGAATACCTTCATGATTCACCATGTGTCCTAAAAATTGTACCTCTTGTAGCCAAAATTCACACTTCGAGAATTTGGCGTAAAGCTTCTCTTTTCTTAACAAAGTTAAGAATGTATGTAAGTGCTGACAGTGTTCATCCTGGCTTTTGGAGTATATAAGTATATCGTCGATGAAGACAATTACAAATTTATCCAAGTACGGTTTACAGATCCTATTCATCATGTCTATAAATGCTGCAGGAGCATTTGTTAGTCCGAAGGGCATGACTGTAAATTCGTAATGACCATACCTAGTTTTGAAAGCGGTTTTAGGTATGTCTTCTTCTTGTACCTTCAACTGATGGTATCCTGATCGTAAATCTATCTTAGAAAAATATCTAGCTCCTTGCAACTGATCAAAAAGGTCATCAATCCTAGGTAATGGATATCGATTCTTAATTGTAACCTTATTCAATTCCCTATAATCGATACACATTCTCATTGACCCATTTTTCTTTTTCACAAACAACACTGGAGCTCCCCACGGGGATGAACTAGGTTGTATGAATCCTTTACTTAATAATTCATCTAATTGCTTTTTTAATTCTAGCATTTCGGTGGGTGCTAACCGATAAGGTGCTTTGGCTATCGGTGTAGTTCCAGGAATTAGATGAATTCTAAATTCGACTTCTCTATTGGGTGGTAATCCAGGTAGTTCTTCCGGAAAGACATCCGGGTATTCTGCTACTACCGGAATTTCTTTAAGTTCCTTACCTTTAGTGTTAATGATCACCGAAATCATATACACCATTTCTTGTTTTCTTGAATAACTGGCCAACTTCATTACTGAAATGAATTTCAGTGGTTTTCGTGGCTTATCTCCTGTAATCACCACTAATTCTCCTGTAGGGGTACGAACTTCTATCGAGTTTTTATCATAGAGAATTCGAGCATGGTTGGCTACTAACCAATCCATTCCTAATACTATATCGAATTCGGCTAATTTCATAGGTAATAGGGTTGCAGAGAATTTATGGCCTAAGAGTTCTATTTTTCCTTCTTGCAAAACCTTATCTATGTTAACAGAATTCCCATATGCCATTTCGACTGTAAAAATCTACCTAAGGTTGGTTAAGGGTAAGTTAAGAGCTTGGCAGAATGAAGTATTTATAAAACTTTGGTTTGCACCAGAGTCAAATAATACTTTTGCATAAACGTCGTGAACTAGGAACGTACCAGCTATTACGTCAGGAATTAGTTCTGCTTCCTGAGTAGTCAACTGGAAGGCTCTTGCATTCTTCTTGGTAGTTCCTTCTGCAGGTTTGGCTTTGTTATCAGCTGGTTTGACTAGTTTCGGGCAATCTGGCCTAAAATGTCCAGCCTCTCCGCAGTTGTAGCAGATTGTTGCTTTCTTATTCCTGCAATCTTCTTCTTGGTGCCCCGGGATTTTGCAGAAATTGCAATATCCTTTGCATCTTCCAAAATGCTTCCTTTTGCATGTATTGCAAAATGGAACAGTGGAAGATTGCCCGTTTCCCTTTTTCTTGAAATTACTACGATTACCCATACGGAATCCTTGGGTAATCTTTTGGGCTACTTCCTTTTTCCGGGTTTCTTCTCTTGTGCATACCAGTCCGTCCGTTAGGGTATTAGCTAATTCCACTCCATCGTCAATAGTGCGGGGTCTCGTAGCTTTAACGATACCACGGATTTCGCCAATCAATCCCCAAATATAGAGGGAAATAAGCACCGGCTCTGGCGAAGCCAGGGTTGGTACAACTCTAGCGTACTCGAAGAATGTCGAAGTATACCCTCGACAATCTACATCCACCATCCGGTGGTTCAGAAATTTATTCGCCATTTGTTCTTTCTCATATTCGGGACATAATTTTCTTTCAACCAGTCGCTTAAATTCCTCCCAACTCATGGCATAGGCCGCATCGCTTCCCTTGGCTTGAAGTACCGTATTCCACCATTCTAGCGCCCCTTCTTTGAAAAGATGAGACGCGTACATGACCTTGTCTTCTTCAGTACATTTACTTATTTTAATCACCGCCTCGGTTTTCTCTAACCAACGCAGTGCAGCAGTCGCCCCTTCATTGCCTGCAAATTCAACCGGTTTATAGGCAAGAAACTCCTTGTAAGTGCAACCAGGTGTTGCAGCTTTCATTTTCTTAAGGAGTGGGGCTTGCATCCCATCGTTGTTGTTATTAGTATGGTTGCCTCCTCCGTTCACACTATTACTGAAATTGTCACCATGTGTACGTTTGCTAGGAATAATTTGTTGAGGTTCAATTGGATTTCGGGCAGTAGCAAGAATTGCTGGAATAGCATTGGCTATTCCCTGAGCAACGATATTCTCGATATCTTGCCGATTCAGAAATTGATCTTCATTGTTTGGCTCAGAATGATTAACTTCATTAACGGGTTCATTACCAGCGTGTTCCATCTGGTAATTAATTTATATAAGTAATTAGCAGAAAATAATTAATAATCAAACATAACAAAACAATTGCACATAAATGCGTTAACAAGTATAGCCAAAATTGTCGATCTTTCGACGTTCGATATTTTATATATTATAATAATAGGCATCCGTACACACTGGTTATCTTACAAAAGTTTTATTTTTAAGTTATTTCATATGATTATATTTTGATTATTATATTCTTATTAAACATATGCTTCCTCCATCACATGCTAATCCATCAACTGGCATTTTCAGTAACGACGTTCCCTCTCGTCGTACTTCCAGGAGATCTGTTCTCCCACCTCTCGGATTCGATTTCCTGCATCCATCAGCTCCTCACCAAAATGGCGGAGCTCAGCCAGGTTCTCGTTACTCATCGGTGGGTTTGGTGCAGGTTCGGGGTCAAACTGAGGGAGAAAGGTATAAGGGTTGTTTAAAAGATTCTGGAATTGCCAATCGTTGGTCCACCATTCTTCCATTTCTCCTAGAGGTCGGGTATTGACAAGGGGATCTGGGATGGCTGGTTCCAAGTTTACTGGAAGCTGGGTTTCAGCAGGATAAGTGAAAAGGTTTTCATTAGCAGGTTTCAGGATATCACAACTTGCTAGTATGTAATCTAGTTCTTCCTGCAATGGCATTTCCTCGGCTTGCTTGGAGCTTTCTCCAATCCTAATCCTTTCCCCTTTTCCATTGGGTCCTCCGTTTTGACAACTTTCCTAGTTACTGGTTTCCTCCAGCGCACACGCCTCCAGCCCACAATTCTTCTTCTCTTCTTTGGCTTGGGTTTCTTTGGAGGTTGAGCTTGAAATTCCATAGGTTCTTCAATATCGGCACAATAACCAGTAAAGTCTTTGGAAACCTCCACATTAACAGAATAGAGATTGAGATTCTGAAGAGCTTCAGATAACTCATTCATGCTGTTTAGTAGATATGAAGAAACACACAAAATTCTAGGTTAAAATTTTGTAATTTGAATAATCACAGAAAGAAATCTAATATTTATACAAATGGATTGATTAAAACAAAATATTGCGATATATATATATATATATATATATATATATATATATATATATATCTTTATTACAAAATACTATTGAAATTTAAAAACATATTAGGGGATAATTTATTTTAATCTATCTTTTCTTACTAAGTTGTTTATTTAACGGGCAAAGTTTCTGGCATATAGATAATATAGGTGCTGGTACTAGTTTGGTAATTTAATTATAAGTTAGCATTTACTGCTGTAGTGGCTAACATATAAAGATCTGCCCATTGTGCATCTAATTTATCTTCCCATGGTAAGTCATTGCCTATATCCTGAGTTTCCTTATTACTCATCACTCCTTTTGGTTGTGACTTCTTTATTTTCTCTTGACTTTTTCTAATAATCCAACTTCTTTTATTAGGGGTAAGTGGTTTCTCAAACTGTGCCTTACGGACAAATATTCCTTTGTCAGTATCTGCTGAGTATTTTGAGGAATTTGATTGAGATGAAGTTCCCTTATCTTTTGGTGAACTATCTAATTGACGATAGATGTCCGAAAGTCTTTGCTTACCCATACTGTAACTAACAAGTAGTCAGTTAATAAAACACGTAATGGCAATCAGTAAAATTAAATATTCCTAAATACTTAATTGGCTTAAATCAGTGGCTCTGATACCACCTTTTCCTGTCACGGCCCCCGCCCCGGTTTGACCCGGTCAAGAGCCGCGGGACAGGAACCCGTGGTATTTATTAATTGATGCGACAGCGGAAGATTTAACAGGATCTTTTAAACTTGAAATGCCCGATTATTTTATTTCATAATTCGGGATAAACCCCGTAATTTACAATAGAGGAATTTCATTAGGGAATTCCCTGATTTATAAAACATGTTTATTTATTTTAACTGAGCCACCTCTTCAAGCTTGTTAGTGCTCCGTAGCACGTTTTCCTTGATTTATAGCAGGTCGCCTGAAACATGTTTAAAAATATTTTATCAGCGGGGAAATACTGGCGAGTCACTAATTTGATAAAATGACACATAGTTATAAATTACAGCATAAGAGCGATTACAATGGCTTCTAACTTATTTTTATTTGGTGCCGTGTCACCTGGTGACGATGGTCATACCACTATTGGGTCCTTCCCCAAGTAGTGATGATTATCACTGTTAGGATTTATTAGCCTAACCGTGAGAAATTAGTAATGTGCACAATACCCCACTAGCCAGTGATTCAAGATAACCACGACTTAATCCCTGTAATTATAACTTTGGAAATGGTTTGGAGTATTGTAAAACATAATTGATAAAAAAAGAGAATGACTCACATTGCAGATTAATACGGGCAGAATTTAGCCTACTGATTAGCCTTGTAACCTAATTTAAATAACAATGCACACGAACTAGGTCAGTAACTAATACAACATTTACGATAACTCACGAGATTAAAACCCTCACAACGAATGACAAAGTGCTATACTTAAACATCCGTCGAATTCACTACTAATGACAAAGTATGGCCCTAATGTGGGCAGCACTTAAACATCTAATTGGATAGTTTTAATCGATCAGACATTGAATCGTAGCAGCGATCGAGTTAATACCTTGTATCGTAGCAGCGCCTTGCTAATAGAAATTATGATTTCGACTTTTGAGCAGTGAAATTTCGTTTTTGAAATTTGTTTTCGACACAGATGAACAGGCCATGATCGAATCTATTTATAGCTGAAATTTGGTTCTCACGCGGCCCGCGTGAACCTTCGCTTTGACCTTACGCGGCCCGCGTGGAGGTCTAGTTCGTAGATTAGGGCATCCGTGTCACGCGTAGGTATGCCACGTGGATGCCACGTGGCCCTGAACGCTTATCCGGTCAACTTAAGGTTGACGCGGCCCGCGTAAGGGCCCTCTTGTTCTTTACGCGACCCGCGAGAGGGTATAAAATATAATTTTCTTGATTTTTTATATGGATTAGGGATTCAGGGGTCCGGGTTTTCACTTACGGGTCGTTTTGGGACATTTTTGAAGGTCCTTACAATTCTAAATCATACAAAGTTCATACCCATCATTGTTATTCAATCAACATGTTGCACATAGTAGAGAATAAGAAATAAAGGATTAAAATAAGCATGAAACACTAACCGAGAGATCAACTAAGGGTGAGGGTTTTCAGCCAAGGGACTGCTGACGAGTTCATAGAGAGAGATCTAGGGTTCGTTCATGTCACGTACAATGGTGTGAATACACAGTTATATAACCTAGATGATTTTGGGCCTCACATGGGCCAAAAGCCCGCTCCGGCGAAAACCCCAACTCGACGAAAGTCTAGGGTTTCGTCGAGCATGAGTGATGGCGAAACATCAATGGGTTGGGTCCATCTTTCGTCGGGCTCACATGCACCATTTGTTTTGTCGAGCACAACTTTTGTTATAATAGGTTTTATTTAAAAGCCCAAACATTAACTCACCAAATAACTATCTTAAATGAAATCATTTTAAAATAAAACACGCGACATAACGTACAACGAAATGTGAAACAAGGTTGCAAAACCGATGACGGGTAAAGGAAAAGGTCTTGGAATCTCGGGTTGTCACATCATCCCCAACTCGAAAGAAATTTTGTCCCGAAGTTTGATAAGCAATCCCAGACAAGTGCTCCCAAGCAGCAAGGTGTTAGATCAGGATGATTGTGGATTTTTCCGGGTACCACAGCAATCGCCGTCATCGGATTCTGTAATTCGAGGTTGTGATCATCGGCATTGATGATTAATAGAGTTGTTTGAGGATGGTTTTCGGTTTCACACTTTAGTTTGGATTTTGATGAGAGGAATAAGAAGAAGGTGAAATGATATTCATGCATGATTTGATGGTATGGATTGTGGATTTGATGATTTGAGCATGTTTTGTTAGAAAATCAGAGAGTGTTGGGTTTGCGGAGTGGGTATGTTTTCCGGCGATGGTGTAGGTGGGTTGGGGTGGGTTTGTCTGGAAGTGGTGGTCTGCCGGTTATGACAGGGAGAGGTGGGGGTGGCGGTTTGATGATGACAGGGTGAGGTGGTGGCGGTAGTTGGGATTTGAGGGTGGTGGTGCTTTTGGTGCAGGCACAAACAAGAAAGAGAGAAAATGGGTGGAGTGGGTCCCATTATTATTAGATAATTAATATTATATTAGTAAGGGCAATCTTGTCATTTCACACCCACTTAACACAAAAAACTAACCTTCATCCGCTTCAGGGACTATCCGAGAACGAAATTGCAAAAGTTGAGGACTATAGTTGTAATTTTAGAAAGTTAGGGACTAAAGGTGAAAAATAGACAAACCACAGGGACTATCCGATCATTGTTCTCTTAAAAAAATGGTATTGTGTTTTTATGAATATTATTTAAGTATTGTATAACTATTATTTAAAATTGAGTGTTAAAAAAACTCTTTTAAGTTTAAAAATTCAGTTTATTTCAGCAGCTTGCAGAAATTAAAAAACAAACAATCTTCTTGCAGACTGCAGAGGTTTGGTCCACCTCTTCTGCTGCTGCAGATGTGGCCCGCAAACCACAAACATTTTACCTTTGATTAACAAACAACACCTTATCCTATATTGATTGCCCGATACTATATAAGAACCGTGACTAAAGAAACGGATATCGTCCAAACAACATCGGTACCATTATCTTAATAATCGGAAACGGTACGTTTATTCTTTTATGGTTTTCACTCAATATAAAACACGACTTATTGTTTTAGGTTACATTATACTACTTTTTTTGTAATGAAAACGTTGTGAATAAAATTTTCTTTTGTATCGTAAATAATATCGAGTACCAGTACCGTAACGAACCCAATTGTGTTCAGAATAACATATTTTTTGATTACTGATACCATACTAGTAACGAAATAGAATGAACCGATACTGGACGAACAACGTCATTACTGGTATCAGTATTATCCAAACCATTTTCTTTTCAATTATAATGTTTTGATATGTTCATTTACAAGGGTAAATAACCTAGTAGGTATTAATAAATAGAGTAAACTTCCGTTTTGCTCCCTGTGGTTTGGTCATTTTAACGGTTTTGCCCCAAACCTTTAAAAATAGCCATTTTACTCCCTGATCTATAATGTTTATCTCTATTTCACTCCCCGCCCCTAACGCCATCCAATTCAACCGTTAAACCCTGGTCACATGCCCCTCACATGAGGGGCATTTTAGTCTTTTCCCACTCAAACTTATTAATTTCCCCTTTTAATTTTTACGCACTTTCTCTCTCTACACCATTCCCCTGCATCTTCAATCCAATAACTAATCTAACAGCAACAACATCTACCACCACCTGCTACCACTACCTGCTACCGTCACCTGCCACCACATCAGCCACCACCTACCGGAATACCCTAAAACAACCATAAACTACAAACATCAGCCATCATAGTCACTTGCCACCCACCAACCATAACAAAATCAGAAGTCTAACTGAAATCCAGTTTCACCGTTTCTCTATCAGAAGCTTAAGATCTTTAATAACAAACTACCAAACTAATGATTTTATTCCCAAGACTGATATCAAAATCTGTGAACAAGAACAACAGAAATACAATATGATGAATCATCAACAATGAACTCTATACTATGACCAGAACTCATAAATTGAACACATGAGTCTGATGAACATGAATGAATCAGAGAAACCCTAGATTGCCTAACATTATTCTCTCTATTTTGCCTGATATCAACACAAACTTCAGTCTTTTATATAGGATTTAACCGCACAACCCATCAGATCTTGAAGCCCTGCACAAGCCCATCTAATCTTGAATCTCCCATTCAAACCCACCATCACTAACACCACCAAGCTGCCACCACCATCAACGCCGCCACTATCGCCTACCTACGAACCTACAAATCGAACCAAACCGCGCACCATCACCCACCTACGAAACTGCAAATTGAAGCCCCAATCGCACTTGGCAAAAAACCCCATGGAATTGGTGGAAAAACGATTCCATGTTACGCTGTGAAAGTCCTTAGACCACTTGTATTGAACCTGCCGTCTTCTACACTCAATGGTCTGATTTCAGATCTGATTTTCGGAATAGATGTGGGTTTAGAAGAGCAACGCGCAGAGATATTGGTGGGTGTTGACAGGCGGCAATGGAGGTAGTGGTTACTGTTAAGAAAGAGAATGTGTAGGGTGGGTGGGGTGGTCGGCTGGAGTTATGGTGGGGATTGGGGTGGTGGTAGAGAAGGAAGAGAGAGAAAGAGGGGTGTGATATGACCAGTGATTTTTCTTTATATTAATATAAATATATACACACAATTAATAATAAGGAAGGATGGAAAAAGACCGAAATGCCCCTCATGTGAGGGACACATGACTATTTTTAACGTTGTAAATGGATGTCGTTTGGAGGGTGGGTTAAAATAGAGATAAGTTAGAAAGATGAGGGAGTAAAATGGCTATTTTTAAAGGTTTGAGGCAAAACCGTTAAAACGACCAAACCACATGGAGCAAAACGGAAGTTTACTCTAATAAATATAAATTATGTATTTGTGTATATGAAAACCAGGAACTAATGATATAAAAATATATTATTTACCTTAATGATTCGATCTCGAGTAGCTCACGGGTGGATCGGCTTGTTTTGCACACTTAAGTAATCATTTATCTACTCGTGACCCGTGCTTTTTTTTTATCTCTTAAGTTAAATGAGCCGGGATTGAACTTAGGCAAGGTCGGGAACAACTCGGCTAGGCCCGTTTACAACCCTAAAATAATATTAATAAATGGGATAAGTAAATAACTTAATGTAATAACAAACTATATAAAAATATATATTTTTAAAAAATAAATAAATTGATTAATTAATTTATAAAGTTTCATGTAATACTAAGTAATAACAAAAAAAGAAATAAAATTAAAGAAAGTGAACGAAAGAAAAGAGAAAAAAAATAGAAAAAGAAAATAACTGTGAAAAGGTAGAAAAGAAAAGAATTGTGAAAATTATATATGTTGTCTAAAAACAAAATGTCATTTAAAAAAAAAAAAAAACCAACATAAAAAGCTAACAGTGGAGTGGTGGAAAGAACTTTGGGTTTCCTTGGAGACCCGGGTTCGATCCCCACCTGTTGCATTTGGGGGTAAATGACCTCAACCTTGGTTGAGGGGTCATGGCAATGATGGATAAGAGCCTTGAGTGCGTAATAGCCCGGGTTCGAGTCTTGAGCCGCACACGAGTTTTCTATTACAGTGCGGTTACTCCGGCTCTTGAGTGCGGAGGCTGCAACGGCAGTCAAGTGGCTGTCGGCTGGAAATTTTCTCGTGGAGCGCCTATGGTCAACCTCGGATGCCTCGCCCGAGGGGGACTAGGGACCCATGCAATGTGGGTGTGATCCTCTCGACTGTTGGAGTCAATCGCCGTTAAAAAAAAAAGTTAGTAGAAATGATGAAAATAATGACAACACATGAACTTCGTGGACATATTTTTGTTGAAGTTAATGAAAATAATTATCTCATGACCAGAAGCTAATTTACCCTAAAAATTAAAATATCATGATTATTATAATTCAAGTACATTTTAGTTTAGGTGATGGTGGCCATTTGGCATTTTGCTCTAACTAAAGCTCGAGTGCTCAACTTTATTTCAAGTTCACTCATTTAATTTAACTTTGACAAAATGACAGTGCACGTCCTTTAGGTTTAACTAAAAGTACAGTGCACGTCCTTAACGTTTAAAAGTTGCACTGCAAATCCTTTAACTTTATTTTCGTTGCATTGCAAGTCCTTTATGGAAAACGGTGTTAAATTTAACCGTTAAATCCCCCATGTGCCTCCCACATGAGGGGTAGATCTGTCATTCCCTTCATTTTCCCCCTTTAAAATCACTGTTACAAAAAACATTCAACATTTCCCTTCACCTCTTCCTCTGTTGGGGTTTTATCTAACACATCTAAATCCAGATTTGACTCAATCTGCACTGGATCATCCTCTTGCTCAACAAGAAACTCGAAATCTCTCATATCAACCTCATTCTCTTCCATCTCATTCTCCAAATCTACAACCAAACGACACCCCAAACACCCCCTTTCCTTACCTCGTTTCACCCACACCCATAAAACCCTTCTGTACCATCCTTCGCACACACATATCCAGGATTACAGAGAGAGAGTTTGTTGAGAGAGAGAGAGAGGGCGACGGAGAGAGAGGTGAATTGACGGGAAGGTCAGTGGTAACGACGGCAAGGCAACGACAGCCAGAAGGGTCGCCATCGGCGGCTGGATTATGATGTCTCACGACTGATTCAGAAGCGATGTGTTTCCGATGAGTCCATACGACATGATGGTGAGTTGGTGACAGTTTGGGGCTGCAGTGACGATGGTATTGAGTGGTGCTGAGACGGGAGCAGCGGTACTTCAGATGGTGGCGGCAAAGAAGCTCACCGCCGACGGCGGACAGCCGGAGCCCCAATTCAGGCTGCAGAAATGGCAGCGGGCACCCCCTTTTGTCTCGTAGACTCTTGGTCAGTAAATATTTGTCAATAATAGTCTTGTGATTCTTGATTTGTACACATTTGTTGATTGGTGAATTGAAGTATGAATCGAAATACACGTTTTGTTAACTGAGTAGTGTTTAGAGAATGTGGTTTTTAATTGAGTATATGTTTGACTAACTGTTGGTGTAGAGCATCACATTGGTTTGATTTACTTGTTTGATTTGGGGTTTTATATGTGTGTTGTGGTTGTATAAATGTTAAATTAAGGGTGAAGGGAAATGTTGAATGTTTTTGGTAACAGGGGTTTTAAAGGGGGAAAATGAAGGGAAATGACAGATCTACCCCTCATGTGGGAGGCACATGGGGGATTTAACAGTTAAAGTTAACACCGTTTTCCATAAAGGACTTGCAATGCAATGAAAATAAAGTTAAAGGATTTGCAGTGCAACTTTTAAACTTTAAGGACGTGCACTGTACTTTTAGTTAAACCTAAAGGACGTGCACTGTCATTTTGTCTTTAACTTTTGATAATCTATTATACTGGAGCAAGGTGCAATACCTTTTTTTGAAAGCGACCAATTGGCCACCAACACTTGTCCATATCGGTGTCTATAAATGATTCCTCTTGCTTGCTACCACAAAAAAGGAAATGAAAATTGACATATTGTGATATTGATGGAGGAGGGGTTGTTGAGGGCGGAGGCGCCACGGAGATGGGATGTTGTATTGACGGAGGAGGTGAAGTGAAGTTGTCACATAGCGTTGCCGATGGTGGTGGTGATGGTGTCACAAAACTTATTGCGCGTGGCGTCTATGTCAATAGTTGGTCAACTAGAACTCGCAAGCACAGCTATTGCTACTTCCTTTGCCAATGTAACCGGCTAGAGTCTCCTTGTAATCCCTCTCACTTTCTCTTCTTAATTTTCCTCCTTTGCTTTGTTGACCAATCAGTTAAATACTTGAATCGGTAAACGCATGATGGCAACGAGCTGACAATCCGGTTTTCAAAACATTACAAGTAGCATAGTGAACTTGATGAACTATTCTAGATATGAGATTCGTAGACCCTAAAAAATGACGACCTCAAACTTAAATGATTAACGAGTACATTATCAATATGCTTTGAAAATCATTTAAGTTTTTTTTTAGAACGACAAACTCACACGCTCTCTAAACCCTACTCTTAAATCTACATCAACATCTACAGTATCAGAACCATTAACCACTTTAAGGAGGAACACCTTACACCTTTACTACACATCTTGATACCGCTAGACTTCTTATGATTAGCAGCGCTATGAATGTGACTTTTACTTGTTAAGTATAGGGATAATAAAACAGAAAAATAAACTGATGGTTAGGGTCCGGTTAGAATATTTTAAACTTTTTCATCCAAACCGCTAACAACAGTTTCAAGTGTGTTTGGTTGGACCGGCTGGTTTCAACGGTTTGGTAGTATTCACAGTGTATACCAACATTTTCTTTTATTAGTTAACATGTATATAAATATATAATTTTACATTTTCTCTTTATTACAACAATTCCTTGATTGATTTTCCATCTATAAAACCAACAAACATCAACAGTTTGGCCTGGCGAGTGCATTGGAGACGTTATGCGGGCAAGCTTATGGAGCACACCAGTACCATAGGCTCGGAGCATATACATATGGCGCCATGATATCTCTAGTTTTAGTCTGTTTCCCGATTTCCATTTTGTGGTTTTACGTCGACAAGCTCCTAATTCTTATAGGCGAAGACCCTTTAATTTCAGCTGAGGCCCGTAAATTTTCAGTGTGGCTCATTCCTACCCTATTCCCTTACTCCATACTCCAACTATTCATTCGATATTTATTGTCTCAAAGTCTCATCTTTCCAATGCTATGGAGCTCCGTTGTGGTTCTTGTTATCCACATACCCCTTTGTTGGGCTCTAGTGTTCCAGCAAGGGTTCGGGGCAGCTGGAGCCGCATTAGCCATTGCAATCTCCTACACTTTGAATGTGGTATTTCTTGGATTTTACTTGTACTACTCTAAAGCGTGTGAGAAAACTCGTGTCACGTTTTCAGTGGATGGCTTTAAAACCATTAGAGAGTTCTTTCGTTTCGCCAGCCCGTCAGCTGTCATGACATGGTAAATTTAGACATGATTTTCAAAACTCGAGCAAGATTTTCAAATGCAACATGCTTATTTACGTGACATTTTCATTTTCTTGTGTAGCCTTGAATGGTGGTCGTACGAGATCATTGCTTTGCTAGCGGGGCTCTTGCCGAATCCTCAACTTGAGACTTCAGTGCTCTCAATATGGTAATCCTTATTCGAGTAAACTCGTAAAATAGTGATCTTTTAACATTTTAGACCAACTTAACATACTTGAGGTCATCGTCATCTCGTGCAACAGTCTAACGGTTAGCGCCTTACACTAGTACATACCCTACTCATTTGGGGCTGCAGCAAGGTATGCTCATAGCATGTTTGACGTTTCACCACTAGTGATAATGTGACACGTGCGGCGTGCCCCAGACTAAAGATATGCTCTTTTGTAGCACACGAATATCAAACGAGTTAGGAGCTGGGAATCCACAGGCTGCAAAAACAGCTCTCTTGCCTGTAACTGGTCTTGGAACAGTGGAAGTAATCATAGCCGTCACCAGTCTTTTCTGGTCACGTTCGGTTCTGGGATATGCATTCGGTAACGAGCAGGAATTAGTTGACTATGTCAAGGACATCCCCCTTCTTCTTTGTTTCACCATATTTGCAGATACAGTACAAGCAATCCTTTCAGGTTTGCAGTTTAAACCCGGATGAAATGTATTGGGAATCCAAAACCGTAACAAGCTCATGAAAGTTGTTTTTCCTAAACAGGAGTTGCTAGAGGGAGTGGATGGCAACATATCGGAGCTTACATTAATCTCGGGTCGTATTATCTCGTTGGAACCCCCATGGCTCTAGTTTTGGGTTTTGTGGTCCACCTAAAAGGGAAAGGCTTATGGAGTGGACTTGTAATTGGATCAATCATGCAATGCATTCTACTTGCTCTAATAACATGTTCCACCAATTGGGAAAAACAGGTTCTTAATTAGGCCAACATATTTATTTTTATCTTAACTTTGTTAAATGTTAGCCTACCAACTTATAATGGCTATCTCAGGCAACAATGGCGAGAGATAGGATATTTGTGAAGACAGTTATTGAAAAGGAATGATGCGTCAACTAAACAGGCAAAATCGGGCATTAACAAACGTGTCGAAGAACATGTGAATTGCAAAGGTTCTTCGACAATGGTTTAATGATTGCTCAATGCCTCAGTAATGTAATTTTGAGAAGAACTTATTGCACATTGATTTGCTAAAATAGTTAAATGGGCTTAATGTTGTGTGTCCATGAATATTTTTATATAGACTAAACTAAACACAATGATATAAGCTATATGGGTATTCAAATGCTTCAAACTACAACTTCACCTGTAACAAACATTGATAACTAACAACATTCACTTTAAGTAACACTGGAATAGATAACAAAAGGGGAGAGACAAACGTTAGGCAGATTCGCTCATTAAGCCATGGTTCACCTTGGTCGTTTCGGGCCAAGTGGAAAGGAAACTCGTTGAGGGGTATTTTGTTGCATATCAGTCCTCTGTTCTTGAGACGAGTTCTGCTTAGAATCACTAGCTTCTTCATCTTCCTCTGTTTCTTCAACAGCTTCATTAGTTCGTTTCTTCGAAATCGCAAGCTGGTAATTTGGACTGATTAAAGTATCTGCCTCTGGAGGCAGCGCCATCCCCGGTCCACTCAGTGACCTTGGCAACGGAATTTTGTTCCTTTCCCTCGCCAATTCTAAAAGAACCTTTTAAATAATTCATGTCACAATCATATAATACAACAGAATATATGAATAAAGACTATATGGTACCTCTCGTGGAGGGGGTTGGGAGAAGCTGAAATTGACTTTAGACTGAATGGCGAGTTTGACATCATCAGAATCGATAGTAGCCTTGCCAGCATGCTCTGAATACACCTGCGCATCGGTGAGCACATCCACTACGTAACGGTACCAAAGTTCTAGAAACTGGTGCACAACACGAGGTTCATAGTTTTCAACACCCATTGATTTCAGCAATGTTTTAACAATCTTGGCATCCCTTGGCAAGTCCTCTTCTCCATCAGCCATTCCTCAAAGTTCTTATCTGCAAATAAAATACAACTACCGACTTACACTAAACTCAACCAGAACCAGAACTACACGAGAAAC
The DNA here is from genome assembly GCA_030545235.1 of Helianthus tuberosus. Taxonomy (NCBI): domain Eukaryota; kingdom Viridiplantae; phylum Streptophyta; class Magnoliopsida; order Asterales; family Asteraceae; genus Helianthus; species Helianthus tuberosus. The sequence goes on from CM060403.1 coordinate 155,651,090, forward strand.
CATCACTAACGTAAGCAAACAAAACCTTCTGAACCGTTCCACGTGTGATACTTACCGATGCCTGGCTAAACCTACAAATCACATTATGGGGGTGTTTGGGATTCCTTCTCAAGAAGTCCTTCTCAACTCAATAAGTAAGAAATCTTCACTTCTCAAAAACTCCTTTTTGAAGGCATAATCAGCACCAGAAGTCCTTTTTTTACAGTGTTTGGGATTCCTTTTGACATCAAAAGCACTTCTCAAATGATGTTTGGGATTCCTTCTCATCTCAAAAGTCCTTTTGGGCTCCAGAAGTCACTTTTAAAAGGAATCCCAAACACCCCCTATATTACCAGCAGCTAACGTTTCATTCTTCGTATTCTAACTTTAACTGCGTACGGTAAATAAAGGCTAATTCTTTTTTTAGAAATTTGAGGATCACATAAATGTAATCAAGATGATGAAAACTATAATGTCACTCCTACACAAGCTAGATCTTACAGCAGTGGTCTCACAAATTTCAATTTTCAACACATGAGGTGGATTAAATGGCAGGTTTTGGAGGATTAGTTTGGACTCAACAGTCAGTGTGGAAGAGAATTAGTATCAATAAACACCCTTTATGAAGCCCTTTAACAAACAAGTAGCCATGAACAATTACTTAAATTCTAATAGCTAAAGGTGTTCATTAGGGCATTTTATCGAACACTTGGTAGGCATATGTACATGAAACGAAATTACGTCAAACCCAGATCTTCTAATACAATCAGACATAAACACAACACAAAATCAAGAGACAGAGTCTAACTAAGTGGAGTAATTGAAATACAATGACAAATAGAGTGATCTAGGTCACGAAATTAAACCCTAGAAACGAAAACGAAAAGAGAGAAAACCCTAAATTGAAGTGAAAGAAAAGGGCTTACTTTAAATTGGTGACAACTATTGTGAAAGACCTTAAAGAAGGTGATGAAGGAAGCTTGATGCTGATGCAGAGAAGACGGAAGTGGATGGGTTTCTTTTACAGGCAATAAGACCATGTGTAGTGGTAAGCAGGTATAATGCCCCCACCATGAGGCATTATACGACACGTGGCATTCTAGTCACACTTGGGCATTATAGCAAAAAGTGGCGTAGTGGGGCATTATTCCAATAACCCCCAAGCAATCAATAAATAATTATTATTTTTTATAGAGAAAAGGATTTAAAAAAAAAAAAGCTAAAGTTGTCAGTTAGTCAATGTGTGTTGGCACAATCCCATTGGTACATGCATGGTCTTTCATTATCACATGCAAACAATCGGCGTTTTAAAAATCACGCCAACATGCATTTTATTTGAAAATAACGCCGGGGTGTTTTGGGGTGTAGTGGGGGGAGGGGCGTTTTGGGGCTTTTTTTTCAATTTTTTTTAAAAATCACGCCCCACTACGGGTGGTCTAAGGGGGTGTTAATACGAGAAAATGTTTTTTCAATAGAAAGTTGATAAAAGTTTGTTTAAATGCAAGAATGTCATAAAAATAATAAATAGATGAAAACTTTATTCAACTAGAAAATAAATATACGCAACAAAAGTTGTATGCCCATTTTAGTGAATTTGGTGATATATATTTTTTTCTATCTCACCATTGGTTGTACAGGAGCAACCCTTAACCGGTTTAGGAACCGAACTGACAACTCAATCTTACCTGAAACCGGGTTCAACCTGATGGAGCCCTAGCCCGATTAAAACATGTTTCTACATGCATATTTTGACTCGGTTTGATGGATTTTGCAACCCGGTTTCAATCTTTCGGTTTGTAACCAGATGCCTCAACCCGGTTTAAACCCAAAACCACGAGCCTAATCCAATTTTTAGAATCTAGCCGTTATATAACGGTTATATAGTCTTTATGTTACCGTTTTTTACCATTAAAATGATTCTTTTTTTACTCTTAAGCCCCATATCCAAGTATGAATATGTGATGGAGGTTTTGGTTAAATCACAACAATAAAAAACGCAAAAACACACTAAAAACCAAAAACTGCTCTCGTAAAGGAAAATACGCTCTTAAAACGCTATGGCAACCGAAAGGGGGCTATCATCCGTCAATATGGGTTCCCCAACCGAACCTACCATTGTGATGCTTTTAGAAACAATGATGAACCACAAATAAATTTAAAAAAAATGTGTTATGTGTCATAATGTTTTCTTATGAAATAATGTTTCAGTTACTTATAAAATTAAAAAGAACAAATAAAATATGAACCTTTAAGTTATTTATGTTTGTTATTTATTTTTAAGAGTTTTTTTTTAGGGTTGGCAATAGGGTTGAACTCGGTTTGAGAACTCAACCAACCCGAATCGTTTCTAGGGTTCAGTTCTCCCGTCCTCAAACCAGATTAATAATTTCCAACCTCAACCCAACCAGGTTTCAACATTGTTCGAGTTAGGGTTACAACCCGATTTGTGAACCTCTATTTGGTCGCAACCAACATAACACAACTTAAAAACCTTCCTTGTTAAAAGCCTGCATACCGTCACTTTATGAATATGTTTTTGTAATCTTCAAAATCCCTACAATAAGGAATAGGTATTGTCTATAATGTGTGCATTGCTAAAAAAAATTGAACAACAAATAGGCATATATACATTACACTCCTTTGTTTTTAGATAAGACTTAAACCCACTACTTCTCGATTGTTAGACCATCTAAAATAATACTAGATGGGTTGGTTTTATCTTACTTAGATTTTGATTTTGTTTATAATACATTTTCAACCCACCCTTAGTTAGCCATATTGAGTTGTTATATGATCTTGAGTTGTTATGTACTTATGTGATCTTTTCTTTTTACATGTGATATGACTTCACCTTGGTGTTAATAATACTTACATTTAGCTTATGCATGGGTAACTAATATGATAAACTTGACAAGCGAAACCATTAAGGGTAATGACAGAAGTATAAAGAGCACGAAGAAGTGAGTGCAATATATGTATGCACCTCATATCCTCTTTGTGCTCTCTATCTTCTGTCAACATCCGTTACTGCCTCCTTGTCTATAATGTGTGCCTTGCTAAAAAAAATAATCAACAAATACATTACACACCTTTGTTTTTAGACAAGACTTAAACCCACTACTTCTCGATTGTTAGACCACTTACAAAGAATACTAGATGGGTTGGTTTTATCTTAGATTTTGATTTTGTTTATAATACATTTTCAACCCACTCTTAGTTAGCCATATTGAGTTGTTATATGATCTTGAGTTGTTATATGAATTTTTCTTTTTACATGTGATATGACTTCACTTTCGTATTAAAAAAATACTTACATTTAGCTTATGCATGAGTAACTAATATGATAAACTTGACAGAAGAAACCATTAAGGGTAATGACAGAAGTATAAAGAGCACGAAGAAGTGAGTGCAATCTATGTTTGCACCTCATATCCTCTTTGTGCTCTCTATCTTCTGTCAACATCCGTTACTGCCTCCTTGTCTAAAATGTGTGCCTTGCTAAAAAAAATTGAACAAATAGGCACATGTATGTTACACACCTTTGTTTTTAGATAAGACATAAACCCATTACTTCTCGATTGTTAGACCACCTACAAATAATACTAGATGGGTTGGTTTTATCTTAATTAGATTTTGATTTTGTTTATAATACATTTTCAACCCCCTTAGTTAGCCATATTGAGTTGTTATATGATCTTTTCTTTTTTACATGTGATATGACTTCACCTTGGTGTTAAAAATACTTACATTTAGCTTATGCATGGGTAACTAATATGATAAACTTGACAGAAGAAACCATTAAGGGTAATGACAGAAGTATAAAGAGCACGAAGAAGTGAGTGCAATATATGTATGCACCTCATATCCTCTTTGTGCTCTCTATCTTCTGTCAACATCCGTTACTGGCTCCTTCGGATCAAGTTCAGACATCCATTCGAAAAGGGATGTGGTCAAGCCACTTTCATGGTGTCATGTAAGATATTAGGAAAACCTACGCTGTGTGAGTTCAAGTACCTCACAAGGTATACAGTTTAGTCACCTAACATAACATAACTTTTGAATCATGATGTGATAATGAGATGAAAAGGGAAAGATAATAAGAAAAGTAGAGAATAAACCCGAGATGAAAGTGATGATAAAAGCATCATCATATGTGAAAAGGCTATGAAGTTCCAAGCTTATAATTGATATATTTTAACAAATATCAATTGCTCTCTATCTATTTATCTATCAACATGAATCATTGATCTTCAACTATCTAGTTCCCATGGGAGATAAAGAAAGAGATAGAAGTTTGTTTTGGATGAAAATAAAGGCCACATGATGTCCCTATTTATAGAGTAAAGGGTCTCTTGTTAGAGCTCTACATACGTTCATACGACGTGTGCGCATTTGTGGTATACATATAAAAGGTCTGAATTCATTTATATCAAACTGCAAAATAAAACTACTAAACTCTTTAATCGTTGCAGTTATAATCATACTATATATTAATTAACTAATTATATTTAACAATCTTACGACTGTTTTAATATTCCTAATTATATCTTTATAAGTTTACATCAATATCTTCTTTAAAATTGATCATATCATCGCTATGACTTTTTTACGAAAAGATAACTCGTCACCTAACATTAATTTGATTGTTTTAATGATAAACTAGGTTATAACCTCGTGTATTACACGGGTTGAATAAATAAATTTTATATACTAAATAATAAAACAATTAATATCTTTAAAAACCTTTTTTATTGCACGAGTTGAGTAAATATAATTTTATATATTAAATAATAAAAGTTATATCTATAAGATCAATATTGTACGGGTTGAATAAATGTAATTTTATATATCAACTAAAAAAGTTATATCTTTAAAACCACGTGTATTACACGAGTTGAATAAATGTAATATTTGTTTACCAAATAATAAAATAATACATCTTTAAAAAACCTCATTTATTACACGGGTGGAATAAATGTAATTTTATATACCAAATAATAAAAAATACATCTTTAAAAATATGCGTATTACACGGTTTGAATAAATGTAATTTTCTGTACTAAATAATAAAAATATATATCCTTAAAAAACCTCGTGTATTGTACGAATTGAGTAAATCTAACTTTATACATCATATAATAAAATTACGATTTTGGCCCCCGTGGTTATATCACTTTTACCCTTTTAGCCCAAAAAAGAATTTTTTAACATATAAGCCCCAACGTCTTTTTTTCTAACCTTTTTGGCCCCTAACGTCTTTTTTAACCTTTGTGGCCCCTAACATTTAATGGATGAGGTTAGTGTTAGGGGCCAAAAGGGTTAGAAAAGAAGACGTTGGGGGCTCAGATGTTAAAAAAAATTTGGACTAAAAGGGTAAAAGTGATATAACTACAGGGGCCAAAATCGTAATTTACTCTAAATAATATTATAAATGAGAAGAAGATTAAACTAAATAATAATTATCCATAAGATATTAAACTAAATAATATTTAATAGAACAGTTATCTATAATTAATTATAAAAGATTAAATTAAAATAATAATTATCTATAAGAGATGCCCTAAAATGATAACAAGTGTCCCAAAGTGATCTTTTATCATATAGTATAGATAGATCTAGTGAATCAAATGATTATGGAAATACCTATATTATATTTTTCAGTTGTAAATTGAGATTGCGCACCATATATTAAAGATTAAAGAATATTATTAATTAACTACTTACATATTGCGCACGTGAGCCATATATTAAAGACTAAAGAATATTATTAATTAACTACTTACATAGTTATGAAAATCCTTGTATGGATAACAATATGCATTTTAAGTGGTGAATTTAGAATAAACATCTTTCCAGTGGCATTCATTCTTTTTGTTTATATCTATCGAAGCTAAGAAGACATACATATGATAATTCAAAAGAAAATTACGATTCTCAACGTTTTTTACATTCCCCTTGTATTCTAGGGTCTTTTTATTTGTGACATTAACACAAGTCCATAATACTAACCTCAAAAGACGACAACGACCTAACGAACGATGTGTATGATATTGTCGACGAAGTTGATAATTTATTTAAGCCTTGATGTTCGAGCTAGTTGAAGACCTAACTTACTATGTGTTCACTCACGGTCATTGAACATAACCCTAGACATAACAATTGTAGGCGCATCATTCATGTAATCTAATCTTCAACTTATAAGAATATAGAACATAATCAATCATAGAGAATGTTGACCCAACTAGAACATGGTAGAATAGTAAAGGAAAGGAAGTGAATATAAATTCCACTTTCATGTTGAAGTCGGTATAATAATACGAATCAAATAATGGCAAATAAGTGGGAATTGAAGAGATAGAAAGAAGCGTGAATATGAACAGAAAGATAACCCTAACCACATGTGCCTTATCATCGAGAACAATATTCCAATCTCACCTCTCCACTTGTCATTGCCCTATCACTTCACCTTCTTCACATCGTTAAGGCCATCCGTAGTCATAAAGCCCATTTGTGGGCGTTATGCGACACGTGTCGTGCCACGTCACACAGGGGCTTTATGGGGCGTTATATCACTAGAGCCCGTAGTCATAAAACCCCTACCTATCATTACCTAATTATTAATTTTCATTTTTATTAATTAATTAAAAAACATTAACTACTTTTTGATTGGTCAAAGGATTGAAACTCTCCCCCATGGCGCTGCGATATGGATGGCGCTGCCATCTGATTTTTGCCGCATAACGCCTCTTGTCCCGGTGTGCATGGCGCCATTGGGCGCTATAACTGGTTTTTTGGGGCATATAGCGCCCCACTACACACTGTCTAAACACAACAATTATATAAAATTATTTACCAACAAAATCATTATATTTCTTTCTAAAATCCTAAAGAATGTAATTATGTTCAATAATACTATCTTGCTAAAAACAGAGGGATATGATAGTAGGAATGTTTACGGTTCAATTTTAATGGTGCTTTAACCTTTGTAATGTAAGATTAGATCGTTTGGTTTACACTTATTGAGTCTTCAAACTAGGTAACTTTTGGCATGCCAATGATGCCATGGTAACATGGTTGAGGTATCCTGGTTTTTCCCCTGAGACTTGCTGACCCGGGTTCGAGTCCTATCCATTGCATTTTGGGTGGGGGCACTCAACTGGCTGAGAAGTCTTATAGGGTTTTCTCTGGTTGAACGTTGTGATACTCTCTGTGCCAGCATGAACCCTGTTGTAATGTGATACTCTTTGTGCCAGCATGGACCCTATTGTAATGAACGGTCGTTTGGCCTTAGTGGAACCGAGCCTCCAATGGGAAGGTGCAATGAGTTGATGTAAATAATTTGCCATTAAAAAAAGGTAACTTTTGGCACGTTATTAGTTAACCAAAACTTGTAAGATTGTAAAAAGAAAACTAGTCCAAAGTAAATCAAACCATTCAGTCCAACGTAAGGAAAAAACATCTTAGAAAACTAATCTTAACGAAAAAAAATTACTGATAGAGTTACATCGGTTATTACTGACTGATCCAGCGAAATTTTCGATAATTTTTTTTTTGTTTGTCGTCACATAATTACCAATGATTTACCTTTAGATGTTTAGAGGTAAAAGCCTCTATATGATATTAATCATATTATGTCGATGATATTTTAAAGATTTGAATTACACCGTAAATATCAATATGAAAGACAAAAGTTTGGGTGGAAGAATATGGAACTTTCCTTTTTTGGATCGGATCTCTCTTTCCCAAAGTAGCCTAGTCTTTTCAATCCCCAATTTCTTTCAATTATTTTGAGATGGTGTGTGACTTTTTTGATAGCTATGAAATTTAACAAAAAGGTAGTATAACATTCTTAAAACTTTACTTATAAAAATCTTTTAATTGTCTTAACTAAGGTCTATCACAAATGTGATATATTGTTGATCAACTTACTAGTGTTATCATTTATTTATTCCTTGAATTCGTAAAAGAAAGATATGGATGAATAACTTAACTCTGTTTTGAAAGCGGTGAATTTAAAACCGTGAAATGACACATGGGATAAATTATAACATTAAACATTAGAAGAAGCCCAAATTCATGTTTCTCACAAGGTCTCTAAACAGGTTAAGTCGCCCAAAACAATGGCTGGTAGAATGATGTGCTTACAATTATACATATGTTTCATATCATGTTCATTCTGTTTTTGATCATTTCCTTTGAGAATCATATAGATTAGTTGGGTAATTAGTTCATTTTGAATTTTCAATAACAAAATTCCCGTAGATGATCGTACAAATGAAACAACGTCGAAAAATGAATAAATCAGGTCACGGAAGGCATGACCACAAGTCGTGCCCCACCAAGCACGCCTTCGTGCCCTTCACACTATAAGACTAGATTAGAAGTAGTCCCCGCTATGCCTCGTGTCTGGTCAACCACGCCCTATGCCTTGGTCAACTACACCCCTATAATTTCCAACTCTAGTTAGTACGAATCCGACCAAGTTAGTAGAATCAGAGTACGTCTTAGCATGGGGTCATGCCCCACCTCCTGGATTGGACTGCCTATAAGTTGAAGCTCAAGCTCTCATTCAAGACATCACCCCTTAGACATCACCACTACTTTGTATTCTCGTATTTTTAGTAATTTAACTAGTATGGGGCAGTTAAATTATCTTCCTTTAATTCAAGTTGTAAGAACAATCCTTTTACATTTAACTCTTATAAATTTTCTTCATAAATATGTAAAGTTTAAATGTGTTTGATCAATTTGCCATGATTAGCTAAGTTCTTAATTCACTTGAGGAGGAAGAACCTAATTAGATCTTTTGATTTTGGTTATGGATTTCTTAATTGGTTTGTGTTACTAACTTTGAGTGTTGAATTGTCTTTATTGAACGTGAGCTCTTTAAACCTTTGAAACAAGTTGTCAACTTTGTGTTTGTTGATTCAAACATTCATGTTGTCTATCTCTGTGTGGAATAAAACATATTAACTTCTTGAAAGAGAGTTAGAAGTTAGATTTGTGAATTTGGTTTTGAAAGCTCGTTCTTTATAAAGAGAGGTTGTATATTTGAATTGTAAAGACTTGGTTTAAAACATTGTCACTATCCTTGGGTAGATAACACCAAACCAAGGGGTCATAGTGATTTACGGGTTAAACTCCTTGTAAAAAATCATCATTAGTGATTAGTGGGTTAAACCCCTTGTAAAAAGTCATCATTTAATATTTTAATTACAACATTACGGTGGTTGTCATGTGACATAACTGTGGTAACTTTCCAATATTGTTATGGGGATTGAGGAATGTAACTAGGGATTGAGGGATTTGTAATCAAGATTTTGAGTTTCAATTTCCGTGATAATAAAATTGGGTGTATTAAGCCAATTACGGTTCAGTGTTCGTGTTCTAATTTCTGATTCAGTCAATTCGTTGGTACCAGATAACTCTTTAGGGCTAAAGTGTTAATAAGAAACAAGTTTGAGCTAAGATTGAAAATAGTTTGTTAACAATCGTTAACGAACACATTGAATATAAAATAAGGTCATTTTTAGCTTGTTCATATTACTTTTCAGATTCTATAATACTACTTCTCAATCAAAGAGATTTACATGAATAAAGTAAAATCGTTGGCTTGATTCTTGTATTTTTCGTTTAAATTGATTTCTCTGGTGTTATATTACTGCAACAATCACGTTTCATAATGCGATATAAGAATAAAATTACACTTCATCTGTGTCTCTTGTCCAAAGGAAATAATTCTTTTGGCATAATATTCCATTCATATAAGGGAAAAGACGCAACACTTTCCTATAAAGTGGTCTTGGATAATCATTAGTCCAAATTCACTTGATTGATTATCGATGTTACGGACCTTGAACTTTGTACTTTATGAATATCATTAAATATTAATTAAAGTAACCCCAACCGATGGCGAAAACACCGAGGCATTACTTTGGTAGATTGTTCAACAACACGTGGAACTATTAGAATTAGATATTCTTAACCAACTTAAAAATATCTAGTACATCGAAGAAAAAAATAGTTCATAACAAAATAATTCCATATTAAATTAACTAAGTCTCAAAAGCATCCTATGTGAGTAGCAAATCTTGTTTAGCATCAACAAGCAATATTACCTGAAACATGTGCAAAATAAATGTCAACTACAAAAAAGTTTGTGAGTAACATAGGTTAATAGTATGTATATGTATAATTGGGAAAATTTGTACAATTCAATGGTATAGTATAATGTCTAAAGCAATTTGAAAACAAAAACATGAAACCAAAAGCACACTCAAACCTTGTGTTGACTAGGTAAGAGGGGTAACCTCCATGTTGGAATAAGTGGTTTCTATCATTCCCAAAAAAAACTTCCCTAAAGAGGCCAATGAGTGGGAATGGGGTGTTAACACTATGGCGCTATAACATATTACCACGCGGCTTGATCGTAGTTAAGAATGTACAAATAGTAAACCATGTGAGTTCAAATAACACATAGATAACATGCAAACCATAGAATCGAATTATAAGTTGTAAATAATATGTGATAGTTTGTGAAATTGATATATGGCTCATGAATCACCCCAAAAGTATGAAAATGTGAAAAAAATGGACTATGTACTCACCTTACAAACTAGGATGATTGATCTTGCAACTTGCGACAACCTTGATTTGTGGATTACCCTCAGTGAGTTATGATTTTAATTAGAGATTTGCGAAAGTTGAGGGTTCGTTTTGTAATTTAGGTGCTAACGGTTAAATATGAATTTTGTTAGGATCGAATTGAATTACTAGAATAATGGAGGAATAATATTGTAAATAATAAAAAATAATTAAGGAATTAAAAAAAGTGTTTTGGATAAGTTAAAAATAATATTTTATGATTAAAATTATGACTTTAATATTAACCAATCAATTTAAGGTTTTGAAAACGAATTTTCGTCAGCTTTGCGCACTGATCTTGTAAAAATCGTCAAAAATTCATTTGGATGAATTAGAAAGTGTGCCATATAACAAATTGAAGCTAACTCAACAAACTACAAATAATTAAGAAATTCCAACCTATTTGGGTCCATTTAGACATGGTTTTGCCTGTCACAAAACATACCAGTTTGCTGGAAAAAATTGTTTGTGTTCTTAAGAAAAACTTTTGATGGTTAACATTAAATTTTGAGTTCTGATTCATCTTAGATCTATGATTACAATCAAAACATGCTAGTGAATCATAGATATAAGCTAGTTATGTTAGATTTTAGTAAAACAAAAATGGAAAGGTATGAACACGAAGAATGTAAAGAACATTAAAACATACTTGAAGTGGAAACTTCTTGAATATTCAAAAGATAGGAGGAGAGAACGAATTTTGTGAGCTCTAGAATGCTTTAGATTTTTGTTTGAGGTGTGAAGAATAATGAGGATGGAGACCTCTATTTGTAGTTTAGGAATTAAGGTTTGAATAGAGTAGACACAGAGATAAATTTAAAAGATAATTATAAAAAATCATATATGAGAAAGAATTGAGGAAATGGATAGAGCTAAATTTGTTTAAAACTTTGATTAATCTCTAAGATTAAATTATGATTGAGACGATTAAATAACAATATGATATAGGTATATCTGTATAATTATCTTATGTAACACCCCAAAAATTTAGATGTTGTGACCAAGTTTTATTTTAGCACCCCAAAAATTTATATATAAGCTTATGTATTTAAAATAAGTGAATAAGTATAACTATTGGCTATTTTGTGAAAACGGTAACTAGGAATACAAACCTAGTTAGAATGTGAGTAAAATCTTAACTAATGATCAACAATAGCCATTTAAGAGTAAAAACCAAACTTTAGGGGTCAAAATGGAGCAATTAGAAAGATAAATTATTAAAACAAAAATTAAAACACCAAAACACACACTTTAGTTATGTGTGTCAACCAGAGCAACGGAAAGAGAGGGAAAAACCTTTTAATCAACCAAATCAGTAAATTGAAAGGGAATTGATGCCAAAATTGATGCATGAACACAAATTCTTAGAAGGGATAACTTGGAATAGTGGTAACTAAGCATTAGTGGAAACTTAGTCATCCATTGAAGGTTTTCCAATTGATGTAATTGCTAGCGGTTACACCCCTAAATGTCTTGCTCTTTCATGAAGAGTTGTGATGGTTCGACCTTAATATAATCATTAGGTATGTTTCACACACGGATTAATCCATTTGTTTCAACTAATTTTCACTAAAAGAACACCTCGTTCTTTGCAGAACCCTTTATGTCTTATTCAATTATTAATTTCTTATGCATGAAAACTATAATATGAAAGTGAAACATACGATACCTACAATAAATGTTTCTATGCATTGTTTGTCTGTGTGTTCGTGTAAATGATTTTATGCATGTTTAATGTGTGTTTTCACGAGCTTTTGTGTTCCTATTCCTATAGTCTCAATAGATATGTTGCTAGTTTCATGGGCTGACCTGGGTGTGGGCAATGAGGGTTGTTCACACTCCCAAGAATTATTATTTTTCTACTATATATACACAAACACGATCTAATCTCGACTGACCCCTTTGAAATTTTGACACCGATCTCCATAAAATCATGATCCTGCGATGATATTAATCCGCCACTGATGAAGAGCATGAAAATTGAGATTTAACGACAACATATGAAGAGGATTTACATGACAATTAGCAAAAGAAATGAAGGATTTGGCACACATATTGATCTTGATGATTCCAAGCAAATGCAGAGCATGAACATGTGTAGAGTATTTGAGAAAGAAAGAAAGGATACGATGATTGTGGTGGAACTTTCAATTAGAAAATATAATGCAATTACAATACATGTAACACATTGGAATTTGTAAGAATCTATCCTCCATTTTAGAGAAAATATCATGAAAATGGTATTTTATTTATTTATTGTTGCATAGCAGATTTTATTTTGTATATAATATTAACATCGATCATAATGAAAAATAGATGTTACATGATTTCTCGTTACGTATATGGTGTATTTATTATTCTAGAGTAAATATACGGATAGTCCACGTGGTTTTTAAAAAATTTTTGGACTTGGTCATCCCACCACCTTGGTCACATCTACCTACTGCCACTCCTAGTGGAGGCAGACAATGCGAAGGAGGGCAGGGTTCGCGAAGGCGACATCGATAGATCCCTCCCTCGTCACTAACTCACCATCGCACCTCTATTGCTGACATCAGGCCTAAATTAATGAAATATTTAGTAATAGGTGCATTGTCTTTTTTTTTTTTTTTTGCAATCTCTATTGTTATGTAGTAATAATGGTGTTATATCTCTCCCTGACATGGCTCAGCAGAAAAACCATGAGTATGTAGTGAAATTCAAAGGGTTTTTTTCTCTCAAAACATTCCCACGGTGTTTTGAAAATTGAATCGGACCAGCTGATCGGATTGGGAACTAGGGTTCTGGTCGGTCCGGTTCATAAACTCAAAACTGTTTGGAGTGGAACCAGTCGGTTGAACTAGTGGTCGAGCCAGAAAATCAACGGGTCAAACAAAAATTATGGGGGGAGGGAGAGTATCGCAACCCCCGTCCCGTGATTACCCGGGAACGGGCGGCCGCGGCAAGTTTCAGTGGTATCGGTGTTTATAAGTTTGGCAGCGGAAATTACATCAGGACCGTAGTTAGGAAATATTTTATCAGAGTAAAATACCACACTTTTATAATATTAAACACGTGGGAAATTCCCAAGTTTTCAGTACACACATTTTCATAAGGATAAACCCTATTTTATTTAAATAAAAACATCTCTTTATTTTAGGTAACTTTATAGCCACTTTTCCAAGCCTTCAGTGCTGTCCAGCTGGCTTCTATTTGGCTTTCACATTTTGTTACCTGAAACGCGTTTAAAGACATCTTTTCAGTGGGAAATACCGGTGAGTGAATCCCAGTTTAATCAAGATAAGTAAAACCGTTTACAACATTGAGGGCGGTCGCGCAATTACATTTGTTTATTTTCTACTTTAATTACCACCCACGGTATTGTCAACCCGACTTGTGGTCATGTTACTACTCACAGTGTAGTAACAAATTTTGTATACACAACCCCAACATACCGACAATAATTGTAGAATACAAATACTCAATAACTGTTTAATATGATGTAAAACATTTGAGGTTTTGTAAAAACAGTTTGCAAAAAGGAGGATTACTCACATTGCTATCTTAGGGTTTTCCTTTGTGATTTCCTGGTGATTATCTATTAATTATACAATGCACACGCTTTAGTATAATAACCCAATATTTACATTAGTAATACCCTCCCCGAGACAAAATTCCAACGACTACGTGGGCAGAACCACAACAGCCGTTACAGAACCTTAGATCAATCGGGCAGCGTATCTAATACGTAACCGGGAGTTATGATACTTACAACGGGGTAGAACTTCGTTATTTAGGGGGGTATTATGCCCGGGAATTATAATTGCTATGTAGAAATTCGAGAGAGAGAAAGAGATTTGAACGATTGTAAACTGAAGCCTGAGCTCCCCTTATATAGGCCTGATCGGCCATCTCTCGCGCCTCGCGAAAGCCACACAAAGGTCCTTCGCGGCCCGCGACATAATGGGGTAGGGCCTAGCTGTGCTGATTCGTAGAGTATAGACTTGACACGCTCTTGACACGTGGCGGCACCGGGTAAGGCCTGGTGTCCAGGCACTCGCGGCCCACGTAGGTTCGGGAGTAGTCTGTCACGGCCTGCGACAGACTTGTTTTTATTTTATTTTTAAGTATATAAGGGTATTCGGGACCGGTTTTCGTATACGGGGTGTAATTTAGGACGTATAGGGGTATTCTAAATATATTAAGGGTGTCGGAAATATTTTGAGGGTTTTTATATCCTCCCCACCTTGTTTTAGAACTCGTCCTCGAGGTCTACTGAAATAGGTGTGGATATTTCCTTTGCATTTCTGATTCAAGCTCCCAAGTGTACTCTTGTCCTCTCTTAGAATCCCATTTCACTTTGACCAGAACTAATCTCTTGTGTTTGAGATTCTTGACTTTTCTGTCTTCAATTTGGAGAGGCCTTTCTACAAATTTAAGCTTTTCATTTACCTCTATATCCTTAATAGTTACTACCAGTGATTCATTAGCTAAGCATTTCTTGGGATTAGATACATGAAATACATCATGTATTCCTGCCATTTCCTCTGGCAGTTGTAGTTGATAGGCTACATGTCCTATTCTTCTAATAATCTCAAAAGGTCCAACATATTTGGGGCTTAACTTTCCTCTTTTGATGAATCTTACCACTCCTTTCCAAGGAGAAACTTTCAATAACACCTTGTCTCCTACTTGAAATTCCAATGGCTTTCGCCTGTTATCAGCATAACTCTTTTGTCGATCACGTGCTGCTTTTAGTCGTTCCTTGGCTTGAACAATCTTGTCGGTCGTTTCTTGCACTATCTCAGGTCCGGATAGTTGTTTTTCTCTAATTTCCGCCCAACAGACTGGCGTTCGACACTTTCGTCCATAAAGTGCTTCGAATGGTGCAGCGTTGATACTGGTATGATAGATGTTATTGTATGAAAAATCTATCAATGGTAAGTGATCGTCCCAATTACATCCGAAATCAATTACACAAGCTCTAAGCATATCTTCCATTGTCTGAATTGTCCTTTCGCTTTGTCCGTCCGTTTGAGGATGATAAGCGGTGTTTAGATTTAACTTGGTTCCCATTGCTTTTTGGAAACTTATCAAAAAATGAGAAGTAAAACGGCTATCCCTATCAGAAACAATTGATAAAGGAATTCCATGTAATGAAACTATTTCATTTACATACAATTTAGCTAATTGTTCCATACTAAAAGTTTCCTTCATCGGTAGGAAATGAGCTGACTTAGTTACCCTGTCTACAATCACCCAGATTGTATCATTACCTTTCCTTGTCTTGGGTAATTTGGTAACAAAATCCATTGTTATTAATTCCCATTTCCATACGGGCATCTCTAACTGTTGCAATAAACCTGAGGGTTTCTGGTGTTCAGCTTTAATTTGTGAATAGGTTAAACACTTGGAGACATAAGTTGCTATATCCTTTTTCATTCCTATCCACCAAAATTTTTTCCTTAAGTCCTTATACATCTTATCATTTCCAGGATGCATCGTATACTTAGACTTATGGGCTTCTTCTAATATACGGTGGTGTAGGTTTCCTAATTTAGGTATCCACATTTTTTTCTTATGGAATCTCCAAATTCCATCTATCACTTGATCTAGTTCCTTAATCATTTCTTTCAATTTCTCAGTATCGTCCTTGATTACTGATTCTTGTGCTTTCCTGATCTGTTCATTTAAATCTACTTGTAGATTTAATTTAAGAGAACGTACTCTTTTTGGCTTATCGTGGTACTTTCGACTTAAAGCATCGGATACTACATTTGCCTTTCCTGCATGGTACTGGATATTACAATCATAATCGCTAAGAATTTCCATCCAGCGTCTTTTTCTCATGTTTAACTCCTTTTGCCCGAAAACATACCTTAAACTCTTATGGTCAGTGAAAATGGTAAACTTACTACCATAAAGGTAATGACTCCATATCTTAAGGGCAAAAATTATGGCTCCTAATTCTAAATCATGGGTTGAAAAATTTTCTTCATGATTCTTAAGTTGTCTAGATGCATAGGCTATAACCTTCTGACGTTGCATCAACACACATCCATAACCTAACTTAGAAGCGTCACAATAGACTACAAAGTCTTCAGTTCCTTCTGGTAACGCTAATATGGGTGCGTTGGTTAATCTTTGCTTAAGAATTCTAAAGGCTTCTTCTTGTTTTGGTCCCAATTCAAACTTAACAGATTTACAAGTTAGCTTGGTTAAGGGAATGGCTATTCTAGAAAAATCTCGAATAAACCTTCTATAATAACCGGCCAATCCTAAGAAACTTCTAACCTCGGTTGGTGACTCAGGGGTTTTCCATTTGGTAATTGCCTCAATCTTTGTAGGATCCACATGAATTCTTTCATGATTGACTAAATGTCCAAGAAACTGCACTTCTTCTAACCAAAATTCACATTTCGAAAACTTAGCATAAAGCTTTTCTTTTCTTAATAAACTTAGAAGTGCATGCAGGTGCGCTGCATGTTCCTCTTTGCTCTTGGAGTAAATGAGAATATCATCTATAAATACAATTATGAATTTATCCAAATATGGCTTACATATTCGGTTCATCGTGTCCATAAATGCAGCTGGGACATTGGTTAAACCAAATGTCATGACAGTAAATTCATAATGGCCATACCTTGTTCTAAAAGCGGTCTTAGGAATGTCCTCTTCTTGTACCTTTAATTGATGATATCCTGATCGTAAATCGATTTTAGAGAAAAATCGAGCTCCTTGCAACTGATCAAACAAATCATCGATTCTCGGTAATGGGTACCGATTCTTAATCGTGACTTTGTTCAATTCACGGTAATCAATGAACATTCGCGTTGACCCATCTTTCTTCTTAACGAATAAAATCGGTGCTCCCCATGGCGATGAGCTTGGCTGTATGAATCCTTTCTCCAACAATTCGTCTAACTGTTTCTTTAATTCTTGCATTTCTGCAGGTGCCAAACGATAGGGTGCTTTGGCAATTGGTGATGTTCCTGGTAGCAGATGGATTCTGAATTCCACTTCCCTGTCTGGCGGTAACCCTGGTAATTCTTCTGGAAACACATCTGGAAACTGGGATACTACTGGAATATCCTTCAGCTCTTTTCTTTTAGTGTTAGTGATTATAGAAATCAAATACAATAATGATCCTTTTCTTATATAACTAGCTGTTTTCATCACAGAGATGAACTTCGTGGATCTAGAGGGTTTATCTCCTTTAATTGTGATCTTTTCACCCTTTGGTGAATTTACTTGGATTGACTTTTGATCACATAAAATACTGGCTTTATTGGCTATTAACCAATCCATTCCTAATACAACATCAAATCCTGCCAGATTCATTGGGTAAAGGTTTGCAATAAATTTTTGATTTAAAATTTCTATTCTTGATCCCTGCAAGATTTCGGTAATCTTAATGGTTTCCCCATTTGCTGTCTCTACGAAACATTCTTGTGGGAGTTTAGTTAATGGTTGATCGAGAAGTTTGCAAAATAAAGTATTAATAAAACTTTGGTTTGCACCAGAGTCAAATAATACTTTAGCAAAAACATCATTAACTAAAAACGTACCGACAATCACGTCCGAAATCATCTTGGCTTCTTCTGCAGTCAGCACAAATGCTCTAGCATTTTTAGTAGTCTTATTATTCATGGCTGGAGCTAGTTTCGGACAGTGTGGCTTGATGTGTCCTTTTTCTCCACAGTTGAAGCACACTCCATTACTAGGTTTCTTCCTACAATCTTCCTCCTTGTGTCCTGGTATCTTGCAGAAGTTACAGTAAGTGGAGCATCTTCCTGAATGCTTCTTCTTGCAGGCCTTACAGTAAGGTGCAGAGGTAGAACCTACATTTTTCCCACGGTTGGAATTTCCATAGCGGAATTCTTGGGTAAGCCTTTGCACTAGGTTCCTCCTCTGATCTTCTTCTCGTGTACGTACTAATTCATCAGTCAGGGTGTTTGCTAGTTCTACAGCTTCTTCTATGGTTTGGGGTCTAGCTACCTTGACTACATGCCTAATTTCACTAATTAATCCCCAGATGTAACGGGACATTAATACTGGTTCTGGTGATCCAAGGGTTGGCACTATTATAGCATATTCAAAGAAAGTAGTAGTGTAACCCTTACTATCCACTCCAGTCATTCTAAGGTTTAAGAACTTATTTGCTATCTGTTCTTTTTCATTGGGAGGGCAAAATTTCCTTTCCACCATATTCTTAAATTCCTCCCATTCCATATTGTAAACCCTATCACTTCCTCTAGACTGGACGATAGTGTTCCACCATTCTAAGGCTGAGTTCTTAAACATATTGGAAGCAAACATTATCTTATCCTCTTCTGCGCATTTGCTTATTTTCAAGACTGACTCAGTCTTTTCTATCCAGCGTAGAGTTGCAATGGGTCCTTCATTGCCCAAGAATTCTATTGGTTTACAAGACCAGAATTCTTTATAAGAACAACCATAAGACATGGTTCTTCTTCTTTTAGGAATGGGCACTTGAAGTATTGGTCCATTGTTTACGCTGTGTTCTGGTTCAGTAGGTCGCTTACTGCCATTATTACTTTTATTATTCGTGTCCTTAACCGTTTTAATAATATATGGTATTGAGTCTATAATTCCTTGTGCCACTATGTGTTGGATGACACTGTTATCCACTTGGTTTCCATTATTATTGTTGTTCGGGTTATCTTTGTTATTCTAGTTATCGTTATTCTGGTTTTCCTGGTTCACTTCATTGTCCATCTGAATTTCAAACATTTACCACATATTAATATCACAAGATAATATTTAATGCAAACAATCACACAACAAGCATATTGATCAAAATCGTCGATCATTGCGACTTTTACTCTTTCTTATATATTATGCGTCTAACACAAACTGGAAATTGGAATTTAAAATTACAATACTATTATGCATCCATAGCTATTGTCTAGATTTTTTTTTCAAACATACACACATATTATATATATATATATATATATATTTATTATTATATTATTACTATTATTACTAATGATAGGGGTTCATCCAAAAGTCCATATTACGCTCGTCATATTTCCAGACGAGTCGTTCCCCTATCTGCCTCATCCTTTCACTTCCTTCTAAAATCTCCTCACCAAAGGTTCGGAGTTCTTGCACATTCTCTGTGCTCATAGGTGGTGCAGGGGCTGGTATTGGGTTGGGGCATCAGTTCTTGGTAAGGGTAAGGGTTTTCTAGAATTTCCCTGATGAATTGGTCATTATCATAATAGGAATCTAGAGGGTCTAGATCTGGGTAGGCTGCTAGGTTTGGCATGGGTTCATCTGGTATTGTGTAACGTTGTTGGTAATCCCTATGGTTGTCAAACCAGGGGTCATAGTCTGGGTCTGAGAGATGGGGTGCTGGTACTCTAGGGATCTCAGCTGGATCAAAGGCAGGTGCTGGAATTTGATTTTCAGGGTTGGCTTCAATTTCCATTGGTTGTGTGGGAAACAAGGGTAATGGTTGGGGTGCTATGAGTTGCTCTAGATTAGGGTCTGCAGCTGTAGTTGCTAAGATATGAAAATTTGCTAGACTCCTATTGAGCATATCCTGAGTGTGAGCATCTGTTTCTCTCTTAGCGGCGGCTAAAGCACGCTGTTGCTGAAGTTTTCTCATCCTTTTCCTACGTTCATGCGCTCCTCTGCTGAACCATCCTCTCTTCATAGGAGGGAATGGCTCTTCAGACTGGGCTTTGAACACGAAAATTCCATCTTCAGTATCAGCCGAATACCCTGAGAGGGTAGGCTGTGAAGAGGTGCCTTCGTCCCTAGGTGAGCTGGACAACTGACGGTAAGCGTCTGAAGGTCCTTGGTCGCTCGTACTGGAAACTAACAAATAGTCAAATAACACAAAACAATAATATACATATATGCACGTAGTTCCGTAGATAATTTCCTAACATTTTGAATAATATCTTGGTGTCAGCAGAACACTTCTGTGGCTGAATCAGTGGCTTAGCTCTGATACCGCCTTCTGTCGCAACCCCCATCCCCTGATTACCCGAGAAGGGGCGGCCGCGGTCAGTTTTAGTGGTATCGGTGTTTATCAGTTTGGCAGCGGAAATTACATCAGGACCGTAGTTAGGAAATCTTTTATCAGAGTAAAATACCACACTTTTATAATATTAAACACGTGGGAAATTCCCAAGTTTTCAGTACACATATTTTCATAGGGATAAACCCTATTTTATTTAAATAAAAACATCTCTTTATTTTAGGTAACTTTATAGCCACTTTTCCAAGCCTTCAGTGCTGTCCAGCTAGCTTCTATTTGGCTTTCACATTTTGTTACCTGAAACGCGTTTAAAAATATTTTGTTAGTGGGAAATACTGGTGAGTGAATCCCAGTTTAATCAAGATAAGTAAAACCGTTTACAGCATTGAGGGCGGTCACGCAATTACATTTGTTTATTTTCTACTTTAATTACCACCCACGGTACTGTCAACCCGACTTGTGGTCATGTTACTACTCACAGTGTAGTAACAAATTTTGTATACACAACCCCAACATACCGACGATAATTGTAGAATACAAATACTCAATAACTGTTTAATATGATGTAAAACATTTGAGGTTTTGTAAAATCAGTTTGCAAAAAGGAGGATTACTCACATTGCTATCTTAGGGTTTTCCTTTGTGATTTCCTGGTGATTATCTATTAATTATACAATGCACACGCGTTAGTATAATAACCCAATATTTACATTAGTAATACCCTCCCCGAGACAAAATTCCAACGACTACGTCGGGCAGAACCAAGACAGCCGTTACGGAACCTTAGATCAATCGGGTAGCGTATCTAATACGTAACCGGGGGTTATGATACTAACAACGGGGCAGAACTTCGTTATTTAGGGGGGTATTATGCCCGGGAATTATAAATGCTATGTAGAAATTCGAAAGAGAGAAAGAGATTTGAACAATTGTAAACTGAAGCCTGAGCTCCCCTTATATAGGCCTGATCGGCCATCTCTCGCGCCCCACGAAAGCCACACAAGGGTCCTTCGCGGCCCGCGACATAGGGGGGTAGGGCCTAGCTGTGCTGATTCGTCGAGTATAGACTTGACACACTCTTGACACGTGGCGGCACCGGGTGAGGCCTGGTGTCCCGGCGCTCGCGACCCGCGTAGGTTCGGGAGTAGTCTGTCGAGGCCCGCGACAGACTTGTTTTTATTGTTTTTATTTTAATTTTAAGTATATAAGGGTATTCAGGACCGGTTTTCGTATACGGGGTGTATTTTAGGACGTATAAGGGTATTTCTAAATATATTAAGGGTGTCGGAAATATTTTGAGGGTTGTTATAAAGAGTTGAACCAAAAATTAATTAACTATTTTTCATTCTAATTAACCTATTTATTTTCATTCGAATTAACCTATTTATTAATGGCTGATTCTATACACACCCCCCCTTCCTGATTACACCCCCTTGTGAGAGGAAAACTGTCGGTCCCACACAGGCCCCACCTGTAAGTATGTGAGAGGAGGGGAGTGAAAAAAGTAGTTAGGGGGGTGTAGAAAGTAGCACCCTTATTAATTAACTATTTTTTCATTCTAATTCAACTGGTCTGACCAGTGGGTTAGCAGGGAGACCGATTCGACGTCCCCATAATCTTTTATTATCTTGTGTGGAGTTTCAACATGTTGTGAATAAAAAACCTTATCCTCGATGTCTTTATGGGCCCAAAGTTAGAAATCTGAGAGTGGTAAATAATGTAATTAAGTATGGTTATACCATTAAATCCTAAGTTGTATATAGTGATATTTTCCCACTATTAATTTACAATATTCTTTTGTGAGTTATTTTTACTATTCAATTATGTGCAAGTGTTTTTAGCTTTCTTAACAAGTGATTGAAACATGTATAATTTGGGTAGTGTTGCATATTTATGTAAAAGTTAAAGGGTATAAAGTGAATTTATACTCACGGGCATGTCACACAAATACACAATGCCTTACGGTCAATTTCTAAATTTCAAAATAATATATTCTTTTATATTAATTTTTGTATGTATTAACAGGGAAACATGCCTATACTCGCAAAATGGCACTATTCGAAAATTGTATGCTGTCACACGGCGGTCTTTTTATTTTCTAATACTAGAGTTTTTAAATTCCTTTGTTTTTTTCTTTTTAATTTTACTAATATACATGTTTACTACTTTTACTTTAATAAAGTTTAATCAACACAATATTAGATTCTAAACTTTATTAATAATATGTTTAGTACTTTAATAAAGTTTCTAAATCTTTTTTTTTTTAATTTCTTTAACTCTACTAATAATATGCATGCTCTTTATTTGTTCTACGTTATCACATTAACTTTTATAACATTATTTTTAAACTGACCGGCTTTTGCACGTATAACAGTTACGTTTGAATGTTCTTTTCCACATAGTTTTACATTATCTATTTTGGTTGATATATCAAATGTTAGTATTGTAATGCTAATCATATTTTCGCTGCAACGCGCGGTGCTAAAAAACTAGTTTTGCTATCCATTTTACAAAAAAGACACTTATACGGGGGTATGGGTGATCATCACTCATCACTCACTTACAACTTTCAATCAAGTTTCGCCATGTCATCAACCATTATTCCATCACTAGTGATGGATATTAGTGGAAATGCCCATCACTCACAATACCTATCACTTACAACACTCAACAACACCCAACAATACCATCACTCACATCATCTTCACGCGTGATAAATATCACGCGTTGTTAGTTTAACACGTGATATAGTTTAGTGGCGGTGGTGTTTGACATTCTATCACTCGTTATACATTTCCATCACGGGCAAAAAAACCTTCCACCCCGGGTCCCCTAATAGGTATCAACAATGTGTCTTAACATATTTTATATATTTTAACGTTTGGATGGTATTGTAGCTAAATAAGTTGTTACTGTATGCATGGGCGAAGGATAGTGGGGGCGGGAGGGGGCGGCCGACCCCCCGAACTTTTCGCTCAGTAGTGGAGAATATGTAGTTTTCGTATAGAAATTTTTGGATATATACGTTTTCGACCCCCCGTTTTATAGAATTTTTTGGGTATATACGTTTACGACCCCCCGGTCGGAAATCTCAAGCTTCGCCACTGACTGTATGCACATATATTATATTTTCTAACATTATTTTGATTATAGAAAACATTACAAATTTTGTAAATAGCGATGAACTTCCGTCGGTGACAGACCGTTGTTGATAAGCTAGTGTGAATATCAACTTAATGTTAACGAAAGGTCTGTGGTTGATGCATCCATCATTGACTCGTCATTGAATACATTGTTTGAGATCTGTTAGTGAAGTGACCTTAGGCTACACGGTATGGGGTCGTCCCCCTACCGTCTTGGATCGGCGACGCCAGCTACACCGCGCCGCCCCCCTCGTCCCGTCCTCAACGTCTGTATTCCGACGATCTCGACGCCCACAACATGACAAAAACAAGTGGGGACCATCTGGCATATGACCGTTTACAAAAAAAAAAAAAAAAATTAATTTCAGAATTTATATTAATTAAATAACGGCTATAATTCAAAAAATCCCCCAATTCACTTCCATTTTTATAAATACTCACCTCTTTAACCAATTTTTTCACAACTTTTCACCCACTACCACCCCATCTCTCTCACATTTTATAACCACTCTTGCCTTTTTATAAAAACTCATCATTTTTTATACCATTTTTTACCCGCTACCACTCCATCTCTCGCTCAAAAATTATCATGTCTTCACCTTCTTCCATTTCTTCAATTTCTTCCATCTCTTCATCATCTTCGTCTACGGGGTATTCATCATCTTCGGAAGAGGGTGCTATTATGCATAACATGATTATGAACGCAGCTCAGGTCTTCATGGCGGGTGATGAAGCGTCGTCCCAACGGCTAACTAGACGAGCAAAATATAACCGAGACCAAGAAGGTATTTTACTATTTTTTCCTTATTATGTTTTATATAGATTTGATAATTAATTTCATTTATGTTTCGTTTTAAATTTATAGCCGGCCACGTTAAACTAGTAGCCGATTATTTTGCCGACGAACCCGTGTACCAAGCCGAGATTTTTCGACGTCGGTTCCGCATGAGTCGTCCACTGTTTTTACGTATTGCAGGCGACATGGTCCAGTCTGATCCGTTTTTTACATTGCGAAACGACGCTAGGGGGCAAAGGGGTTTCAGTAATTTACAAAAATGTACGTCGGCCATTCGCCAACTTGCGTACGGTTACGCACCCGATGCATTAGACGAGTATATTAGGATGTCTGATAGAACCGCACGTCAATGTTTGCACAAGTTTTGCGCATGGGTTGTCAAATTGTATAGCAAGCGATACCTGCGGAAACCGAACGCAAACGACGTTCAAAAATTATATCAAGCACACGAACAGAGAGATGGTTTCCCAGGAATGCTCGGGAGCATTGATTGCATGCACTGGCCGTGGCAGAACTGCCCAGTTGCCTGGCAAGGTCAGTATACTCGGGGAGATCATGGACATCCGACTATTATTCTAGAGGCTGTTGCGTCACAGGATCTCTGGATATGGCATGCTTTTTTTGGTCTACCTGGTTCGCTCAATGACCTTAACATCATATACCAGTCACAGATATTTGAGGATGTAGTGTCGGGTACAGGTCCAGACACAAGCTTTACGGTTTCGGGGGTGGAATACAGGCGAGGTTACTACCTAGCCGATGGGATATACCCAACGTACTCGACAATCGTTAAAACTATTCCGCACCCGACAGACGACAAAAGAAAAAAGTTTGCGAAGTATCAAGAGGGTGCGAGAAAAGATATTGAACGGGCTTTTGGTGTTCTACAAAAAAAATGACACATCATTGAACATCCAGCACGTTCGCAAACACCAAAGAGGTTACGACACATTATGTACGCTTGTATCATCCTTCATAACATGGTCATTGAAGACGAATGTAGAGCGATATGCGAGTACGACGAAAACGTGTCTACTGGAAATTCTGTTCCAGTTAGTGGGGAACAACAAGATTTGAACATGTTCGCTCTACGTAACGAGTATACACATCATAACCTACAAGCGGACTTGGTGGAGTACATTTGGAACAACGCTCAAAACGAACCCGACCACGACATGGAAGACGAAGACTAGTAGCTTATTTTAATATATTAGGATATTTTTAAGTTTATTTTTTTTAAGTTTATTTTTTTTAAGTTTATGTTTTTTTTTTAATTTATTTTTTTTAAGTTTAATTTTTTTTTTAAGTTTATGTAATGTTTTTTAATATTAATGAAAATATTTTGTTACTTTATTTGTTAAATGTTAAAAAAAAGTAGAAGATTAAAAAAAATTAAAAAAACATAAAAGTGGTGGAGGACTATGACTTGGACCATCCACCCATGCCCTCTAGTTTTGGAGGATGGACCATCCTTGGGAGGACTATGACGTGGCACCTACGTGGCGGATCATCCTCCAAGGATGGTCCATCACCATACTCACTAGCCTTAGGTGTTTAGTCAGTGACGTGTCCATCATTGATCCGTTAGTGAAGCGTCGTCCAACATTTTTATCAATGAAGCGACATCAGGTGATTTGTTGGTAATGTATGTCGTTGATATGTTGGAGAAGTTTGTACCCATATCAAAATTTTACAAATAATTTCATAGAGAACTTAAGCGTGAATCTTATTAGTCCATGTGAACTCGCAGTGGCGGATCTAGAAAATTACTTAAGGGGCAACGTTTCAAATTTTTTTTAACGTACTTCATACAATGTAAACGAAACAACGATAGTAGCGCGGTAATAAATAAATTTAAACACGTACCTAAATGAGTTCTCCTCTTCGGTTTTTGAAAGCTTGAAACCGGGCCATGACATCCTCTTCTTTTACTTTACAAAAACTTTCTTTTTCGACCGCACAAATTAGAGCGTTGTTCAAATACTCATCACCCATCCGATTGCGTAAATCCGTCTTGATAAGCTTCATTTTAGAAAAAACATCTTTCAACGGTTGAGGTTGCAACCGGTAAAACCAGTGCTAGCTTCAATGTTCGATAAACCAAAGGAAAAGTTTCATTTTTTCTGGTTTCCACCATTACACGAGCAAGGTCACTCAATCCAGTTAAATTTGCAAATTTATCATCTTCCTTTAAAGTGTGATAAAATGTCGAAAGATCACCCGTAAGAACCCCTCTTTCTTCTTTATTAAAGTCATTCGGATACATTTCAGAAAACTTCACTATCTTTGATATGTCAAATTTAGCAAACGAATTACAAGGATTTAAACCCGACATATTTTCTATCAAACTAGTTGAGACCTCACTAAATCGGCTTCCAAGTTCTTAAAGTTGCATATCCAAAACCGTATTAAAAACCTCAACTTCAAAATGATGTCGGTTAGTAATGATATACTTTCGGTTTCTTTTATTACCATAACTTTCCGCCATATCTAACATCTTAATGTTGTTTTTTTCACAAAAAGATGTTACGTTTGCCAACATCTTTTCAAACCCATTTTGTCTTAAATGATTCAAAGCTCGTTTTGTCCCGCTTATCAAATGAGATGCTTCTAACAAGTCTTGACTCTTTTTTTTGAAGATGTTTTGATAGAGCATTTGTGAGGCCTAAGATATCGTTCAACAAGTGTATGTAAAACACAAAGTCAAGACTCTCAAAATATGATAGAATACCTGACGCATTGGATCGTTGTTGAAAGGTCTCTCCATCTTGTTTAATAAAAGTAAGTACCTCAACAACTTCCGGAAATAATTTCAACAAACTTATGATGGTTCTATGATGAGAACCCCATCGTGTGTCTCCGGGCCGGGCAAGGGAAACCTCTTGGTTTAATCCTTTTCCTGTGTTAATTTCACCCGCTAGAATTTTGTTTTCCATTCTCTTTTTTTTTTGCCTCCAACATCATATCTTTTCTTTTGCAAGAAGCACCAACCGTATTAACAACCATGCCAAGAGTTTCGTAAAATTCTTTAACACCATCATGCTTTTTTGCTACAGCCACAATCACTAACTGAAGTTGATGAGCAAAACAATGTATGTAATGTGCCGATGGATTGTCTTTCAGAATTAAAGCTTTTAATCCATTAAACTCTCCCCGCATGTTGCTTGCACCATCATAACCTTGACCCCTGATCTGTTTAAACAAAAAAAAAAAAAAAAAAATACAATGATACGACATATAATCTTTATTATAGTTTATGTAATGAAATTATGAAACATATAACTTACTTGATCTATGCTTAAATGGTTATCGGCTAATAAAGACACAATGGCTTCTTTAAGAGTTAAAGAATATACATTCCTCACATGAGCAACTCCAATTAAACTCACTTTAAGTACTCCGACTTTATCGACATATCTCACAACTACAGCCATTTGTTCCTTTAAAGACACGTCACTAGACTCATCTACTAACAACCCAAAGACATCGTCTTTAATTTCTTCACAAATCATTTTGGTTACTTCTTTCGCATAGCAATCGACAATCTCTTTTTGAATCGATGGAGCTGTCAACTTATTATTCTTCTTGGCCTTCCCTAAAGTGTACTTACCAATATCCGGGTTGTTCACACTAATCAACTTTAAAACCGAAAGAAATATACCTTTATAAAGAGACTTTTCAGATTCGTCATGACCACGAAACGGTAAACTATTTTCTAACAAAATCCAGCACTACGAACAGACCCCATTAATCGATACCGATTTCCAATCCTTCTTTCCTTGTTACGCCTTTTTTCATTCGCATCATAGGATCGCTTTTGGTTCAAGAGATTTTCACATTTTTGCTCAGCCTTATTATGTATACTATTAACTAACCCAACATGTTCTTTTAAGACACCCGGTTTACTCCAATTACAAAAGCCTCCACTTACAAAAGTCTCTCTTCCACCTTTATTACCAACACTTTCATTAAACAAGTAACAATAAAAACAATATGCTTTTTCTTGTTTAGTGCTATACTCCAACCAATCATATTTATCAAACCATTTAACATTAAAACGTCTTCGGCCACTAGAATAGTTTGTCCATTTAAAGTCATGACCTCGTGGTTGAAAAGCCTTTTTAACAAGATACGCTCTTCTTATGCCGTCTATTTGATTTGGATGATAACTAGTAATAGGCGGTCTATCGGAGGGATCCGAAGGAAGATCATTCAAATCGATTTTGTTTCGTGTTGAAGGACTTGAAGCCAAAGTAATAATTGGACTTGGAGTTGGTCCGATATCTTCATTTTCTTGCATATCAATATCATTCTTTGAACTTGGACCAATATCTTCATTTACTTGCTTATCGTCAATAATATTTGAACTAGGAGTTGCACCCAAATCATCATTTTCTTG
The DNA here is from genome assembly GCA_030545235.1 of Helianthus tuberosus. Classification (NCBI taxonomy): domain Eukaryota; kingdom Viridiplantae; phylum Streptophyta; class Magnoliopsida; order Asterales; family Asteraceae; genus Helianthus; species Helianthus tuberosus. Next base: position 155,680,045 of record CM060403.1, read on the forward strand.
GAATTTTCGTTTAAAAAGACTACAAATGAGAGTTTGTTTTTTCATCTTTCAACTTCCAAATTCCCTAATTTTATAAGACAAATAAAATTAAACAATAAGCCCTAAATCAATTTCACATAAACCCTACAATTAAACAGTAAGCCCTAACAAAACAGTCACTAAAATCAATCACAAAATTAAACAATAAGCCCTAACAATTCACCAAATGTCTGAACTAGTCAATTATGATCAAAATCAATCACAAAATTAGTCAATTAACAGTCACTCAAATAATTCTAACAAAACAGATAAACTCAAATTACCTGATCTCTTCCTCGACTTCCAGAACACCGGACCAGAAGACACCGGACGAATGGACGGCAGAATGGAACGGGGGTGAGCGGTGGCAAAGGGTGGACGAATGGACGGCGGTGGCAAAGAGCAGAAGACACCTCCTGCGCCGCTTCTTTTTTTTCTTCGGTCCTGGCTCCAGTGCTCCTGCTACGCTACTTCTTCATTCTTTTTGGGCTTTTTCTTTGTAAAAAATATTGGATTATAGGGTATGGGGTTGGGAAATGGGCTATGATAATTGGGCTTTGTAAGTATTGGGTAATTAGTTAGAATAAAAATTTTTGGGCTTACCAAAGGGGTAACATAAAATTTATTAAGGGGCAACGAAATCCGAAAAACGCAAAAATTTTTTTTTTTTTTACACTATCGCGGCCGAGCCAAGGGGCAACGCGGGCTACCCCTTGACATAGGGTATGTCCGCCCCTGTGTACTCGAGCGCTATGAGGGCGTGAAAACAGCCTATAACGCCCCATAACGTCCAAAACACCGCCCCTTGGGCGTTTTGGGGGGTTATGGGTTGCGCGTGATGGTGATAGCGGGATTTTGTTTTGATTTCTCTCTCAAACCTATACATACATTATATATTTGATATATAATTGAAGGGGGTTATGGAGAGTTATCCACTACACCAGTGGCAGATGTATAATATAATGAGGGGTATCACGGGCTACGGCTCAATCCCGTTTTAGTAGTGTAATTTTTTTCTGTTTTATATAAAAGATATTCTTGAACAAATACGAGGATACCCCTAAAAATAGGGTACTTTAATTTATTAAAATTCCAAATTTTTATTAGCTCAAACCTTTTACAACACCAAACTCGTATAATAATTAAACCCAAATTAAGTATAATATAATTGAAAAGTACAGTAATACCTCTATAAATTAATAATGTTGGCACCGGGATATTTTATAAATTTAGCGAGATATTAATATATCGACAAATTAATAAATTATTAATTTAAAGAGTACTTTTGGAACCGATCACTTGGAAAGAATCATTGCAAGCGGCAACAACTCTTCACAACTTTTTGTTGCAATACAAGAATAAAGTGCCTCAACTCTTAAGTGCAATGGGGAGATTTAAGGATGAACTCAATATAGATTTGAAGTTCACAAAAAAAAAACAAGTGACCATAGATTAATTTTTGAGTAAACTGCCATTTTGGTCCCTGAGGTTTGGGCAGTTTTGCCACTTTAGTCCAAATCTCAAACCTTTAGCATCTGGGTCCCTGTGGTTTCAGTTTTGTTGCCATTTTGGTCCAAAAGTGAAATCAGCTCAAATTTCTCAAAATAAATCCTGATGTTTTGTCCTTTTCTTCAGGGGTAATTTAGTCATTACAAGATTTATTTTAACAAATTATTAATTGAGTGGGCCCCACCCCCATCCCAACCTCCTTCTTCTTCCCCACTCCTCACTTTTTTTTTTGAAAACCCAGATACCCCCATCACACCCATACCCTCTGCTTAAACCCTAACTCACACCACCATCTTCCACTATTTCACCATCACTGTTCATCATCATTTTCATCCATAATCACCGATAAAATCTTCATCATCTTCATCTCCGGCTATCTCCATCATCTCCATCGAATCACCTTCACCATAACATAATCACCGCCACTTCCATCACAATCCACCATCATCATCATCATCTACGTGCACCATTGTTAACCACCGTACGGACCTCCATAACCACCACCTGCAACCACCATAGCCCCTCGTCATTTATCACCTCCGACAACCACCACCGATCAATAACCTGCAACCTGTTCCCCATCATCTTTATCACCACAGATCTTTATCCCCGATCATCTTTATCACCTCCGTTCAACCTGCAATCATCTCGTTCATCGTCTTCACCATCGTTCACCACCTGCAACATCGACATCTCCGTCTCCGGTCACCAAACACAACACTACCGTCTGATATCACCTTGGCGGCTGAGATTATAAGTAGGGTTTTGGACGGTCCGTTTAAATGAAGAAGAAGATGGTCTGTTTAAACGAAGTAGGGTTTTCCATCTCTATTTTTGTTCTTTGAAACTGAAACTGCATCGGCCTCATCGATTTGTTCCCGTCGGCCATCACAATTGCTTCTTGATGGAGGTGGAGATAGATGGTGGCAGTGGTGGAGATTGATGGTGGTGGAGGAGGTGATGGATGGTGGTTCAGGAGGGAGAGGCAGAGAGAAAAGAGGTAGAAGACACGTGGGGCTGTGGTGGGACCCAAAATATTATTGTTTTAATAAAAGGTTTAAATAAAAAAAATAAAGGACCAAATTACCCCTGAAGAAAAGGACAAACATCAAAATTTAATTTGAGGAATTTGAGCTGATTTCACTTTTGGACTAAAATGACAACAAAACTGAAACCACAGGGACCCAGATGCAAAAGGTTTGAGATTTGGACTAAAGGGGCAAAATTGCCCAAACCTCAGGGACCAAAATGGCAGTTTACTCTTAATTTTTTACTAGACAATCCTAGAATTTTGGAATATTTTAGTAATTATTAAATTATAGTTTCGCTGGGACCAATATATTTACATTGGGATTTCAAAAAAATATTATCTTATTATTTTATCGATTGAGGTCCAATTTTGTACTGGTCCCAAGTTGGGACCGGACAAATTACTAATTTTATTGAGGTTATTAATTTATCGAGTATTAAATTATAGGGGTTTTCCTGTATAATATAATTGAAGGACGCCCAACTGATAAACATAGCCCAAGCCCAAAAACAATTTTTTTTGTTAACGCTTTTTTAATATTGTATAATTGCATTGTAAAAAATTTTTGGGATACCTCTAAGTTAATGGGCTAGCTCAACACTCCACTACACACATGTTATGAGAGGTTATATTAGTAGGGCTGTCTAAAAAGCTCGCGGCTCGGAGCTCGCTTGAAGCTCGGTCGTATTTAGCTTGAAAAAACTCGCTTGATATGGCTCGGTAATGTATTAGGTTGAAGTTACTTTGAATATGTTTTTTTAAAGTATTGAATAATATATTAAAATACTGAATTTTGAGAGCTATGTATTAATTTTTATTTTTAAAATCGAGTTAAACCAAGCCGAGCCGAGCCAGCTCGATTTAAAACCAAGCCGAGCCTAAGCTTAGATTTTTAGCTCGGTTTCAAATCCGAGCCGGCTCGGTTCATAATCGAGTCGAGCCCGAGCTTACCATAGCTCGGCTCGACTCAGCTCATGAACATCCCTATATATTAGGGTAAAGAAGGTTATAGGGGGTTATGTATGAGTACATAATGGCTTATTTGTGAAAGTCCTTTAATATGTAGTATGAGCCTATAACTAATTAACTATAGATCTAAAGAGAGGTTGCGCCCCTTAAAGGGATCAAAGGGCATCGTTTTAAATACGAATCAACATAAAATTTGTATATTTTGTTTACATTATTAGCGTTTTATATATTATATATTTATTTATTTAATCATAATTGATCAAATAATAACCAAGTGTTTTCATAAATATAGACAGGAAAATGAAAATGCACGTGCCCGGTGCTTGTGTGTATGAAGAATAATAAACGATCTGTACGTACAAATATTCTTGTCATTTAAATACATGAAAAAACAATATCAACACCATTTAAATAAAATCAAAACCAATAATAAGAAATCGAATCTCTCGACACAAACAAACCAGATCCGAAACAGGCACTACATGTTGCATCTCGTGGGACATTTTTCCGTACATGATACATAAACAATTGTATGTCCTTATGACATATTGCATGTATATCACATGTACCTTAATATATGCTCCTATAAATATACATGACCATGTTTAGCTCCCATCACACAAATACTTGCAAACATATCAAATTTGAGAGATTGAACGATGGATAAGTTTTTAACAACTTCAGTTGATGTTAATAAGGTTTGGAGAAGAAAAGGATACGACATCAGTGTCGAAGGCAGTCCTGATAGGCGAAAGAGCATGAAGACGGTTCGTTTTGGAGATGGTCATAGCCGGTTTTCGAAGATCAAGAAGTTGTTTAACATGGGTTCTGATGAACACGCGTCATCTCACGCCAAGAAGGATCAACAATCTACAAAGATTGCCGATTCTAACGGAGAGTTTCAAAGCAGATTGCTTCGTGAAATCCATAAGAACACTTCTCAATCTCATGAATTAGGTTTCATGTAGCTTTGTACAGTTTTTTTATATTGTCTGACCGAGATAATCTTTTCCACCAACAGCCTTGTCGAAGGATGAGTAGTTCTATTTTTTTTTTTCTTGTTGGGTTCTTTTTAACATTGTAAAACCGAAGTTAGTCGAAAAGCATTTTAAGTTAAAACAAGTGTGAATTTCCACTCAAATAAGTGAATAACCATATTATATCCAGTCTCATTGCTAGAAGAACACTATCATCAATTTAGAAAATAATTAATGGATTAAATAAAATCTCAAAAAGAAAAAATAAATAATTTTTTAATGGTCGTCTATCATAGCTCAGTGAAGGAGTAGTACGGGTTTTGTGGTTGACGAAAGCTAGTCGTACCCAATACGCCTTTTTAACTCTCTGATTGAGGTTATCGGCATTGAAAAATCTTCGTAAACTAAATTACACGTGTATATGTTGACATTTAAGAGATACACAGTCAAGAAAATCAATAGCAATTGTGATATATATGCGCATTAGACACAAAAAAATAAACACTCAAAAAATGGCTACAATTTAAGAATTGTGTTTAGTGACACATCAGATTTCTAATTGATGGAGAAAAGTCTGGTGGCAAGAAAAGCTGTTTCGAGAAGGTTGTCAAGTGTTTTCGCTCGACGACTCCATTCTAGGGTGGTTGGTTTGGCCCTTGTTCCTGTAACTCGAATCCTAGCCCGATATATCCCATTTTAGTTTTAAACCATTGTGAACCTTACGCCTTTTTTACTCTCTGATCGAGATTCTCGGCATTGAAAAATCTTCGTCAACTAAATCACACGTGTATATGTTGACATTTAAGAGATACACAGTCAAGAAAATCAAGAGCAATGTTGATATATATGCGGATTAGACATCAAAAAATAACCACTCAAAAAATGGTTACAATTTAAGGAATATGTTTAGTGACGGCACCAGGTTTCTAATTGATGGAGAAAGGTCTGGTGGCAAGAAAAGCTGCTTCCAGGAGGTTGTCAAATGTTTTCACTAAACGATTCCATTCTTGGTTGGTTGGTTTGGCCCTTGTTCCAGTAACTCGAATCCTAGCCCGCTATATCCCATTTTAGTTTTACACCATTGTGAACCTTACGCCTTTTTTACTATCTGATCGAGGTTCTCGGCATTAAAAAATCTTCGTAAACTAAATCACACGTGTATATGTTGACCTTTAAGAGATATACAGTAGAGAAAATCAAGAGCAATGGTGATATATATGCGGATTAGACACCAAAAAATAAACACTAAAAAAATGGATACAATTTAAGGAATGTGTTTAGTGACGGTGTCAGGTTCTTAATTGATGGAGAAAGGTCTGTTGGCAAGAAAAGCAGCTTCCAGGAGGTTATAAAGTGTTTTCGCTCGACGATTCCATTATTGGGTGGTTGGTTTGGACCTTGTTCCTGTAACTTGAATACTTGCCTGGTATATCCCATTTTAGTTTTACACCATTGTGAACCTTACGCCATTTTTACTATCTGCTCGAGGTTCTCGGCATTGAAAAATCTTCATAAACTAAATTACACGTGTATATGTTGACATTTAAGAGATATATAGTTTAGAAAATTAAGAGGAATAGTGATATGTATGCGGATTAGACACCAAAAAATAAACACTAAAAAATGGCTACAATTTAAGGAAAGTTTTTAGTGACGACATCGGATTCCTAATTCATGGAGAAAGGTCTGGTGGCAAGAAAAGCTGCTTCCAGGAGGTTGTCAAGTGTTTTCGCCCGACGATTCCATTCTTGGGTGGTTGGTTTGGCCCTTGTTCCTGTAACTCGAATCCTAGCAAGGTATATCTCATTTTAGTTTTACACCATTGTGAACCTTTCGCCTTTTTTACTCTCTTATCGATGTTCTCGGCATTAAAAAATCTTCGTGAACAAAATCACACATGTATATGTTGACATTTAAGAGATACACAGTCAAGAAAATCAAGAGCAATAGAAATATATATGCGGATTAGACACCAAAAAATAAACACTAAAAAATTGCCTACAATTTAAGGTAAGTGTTTAGTGACGCATTAGATTCCTAATTGATGGAGAAAGGTCTGGTGGCAAGAAAAGATGCTTCCAGGACGTTGTCAAGTGTTTTCGCTCGACGACTCCATTCTTGGGTGGTTGGTTTGGCCCTTGTTCCTGTAACTCGAATCCTAGCCCGGTATATTCCATTTTAGTTTTACACCATTGTGAACCTAACGCCTTTTTTACACTCTGATCGAGGTTCTCGGCATTGAAAAATCTTCGTAAACTAAATCACACGTGTATATGTTGACATTTAAGAGATACACAGTCAAGAAAATCAAGAGCAATGGTGATTTATATGCGGATTAGACACCAAAAAATAAACACTAAAAAATTGCTACAATTTAAAGAATGTGTTTAGTGACGGCATCAGGTTCCTAATTGATGGAGAAAGGTCTGGTGGCAAGAAAAGCTGCTTCCAGGAGGTTGTCAAGTGTTTTCGCTCGACGATTCCATTTTTGGGTGGTTGGTTTGGACCTAGTTCCTGTAACTCGAATCCTAGCCCGGTATATCCCATTTTAGTTTTACACCATTGTGAACCTTACGCCTTTTTTACTCTCTGATCGAAGTTCTCGGCAATGAAAAATCTTCGTAAACTAAATCACACGTGTATATGTTGACATTTAAGAGATATACAATTAAGAAAATCAAGAGCAATGGTGATATATATGCGGATTAAACACCAAAAAATAAACACTAAAAAATGGCTACAATTTAAGGAATGTGTTCAGTGACGGCATCAGGTTCCTAATTGATGGAGAAGTGTCTGGTGGTAAGAAAAGCTGCTTCAAGGAAGTTGTCAAGTGTTTTCGCTCGACGATTCCATTCTTGGGTGGTTGGTTTGGACCTTGTTCCTCTAACTCGAATTCTAGCCCGGTATATCCAATTTTAGTTTTACACCATTGTGAACCTTACGCCTTTTTTACTATCTGATCGAGGTTCTCGGCATTGAAAAATCTTCGTAAACTAAATCACACGTGTATATGTTGACATTTAAGAGATATACAGCAGAAAAAATCAAGAGCAATGGTGATATATATGTGGATTAGACGCCAAAAAATAAACACTCAAAAAATGGATACAATTTAAGGAACGTGTTTAGTGACGACATCAGATTCTTAATTGATGGAGAAAGATCTGGTGGAAAGAAAAGCTGCTTCCAGGAGGTTGTCAAGTGTTTTCGCTCGACGATTCCATTCTTGGGTGGTTGGTTTGGACCTTGTTCCTGTAACTCGAATCCTAGCCCGGTATATCCCATTTTAGTTTTACACCATTGTGAACCTTACGCCTTTTTTACTCTCTAATCGATGTTCTCGGCATAGAAAAATCTTCGTAAACTAAATCACACGTGTATATGTGGACATTTAAGAGATATACAGTCAAGAAAATCAAGAGCAATGGTGATATATATGCGGATTAGACACCAAAAAATAAACACTAAAAAAACGGCTACAATTTAACGAATGTGTTTAGCGACGGCATCAGATTCCTAATTGATGGAGAAAGGTTTGGTGGCAAGGAAAGCTGCTTCTAGGAGGTTGTCAAGTGTTTTCGCTCGACGATTCCATTCTGGGTTGGTTGGTTTGGCCCTTGTTCCAGTAACTCGAATCCTAGCCCCGTATATCCCATTTTAGTTTTACACCATTGTGAACATTACGCCTTTTTTACTGTCTGATCGAGGTTTTCGGCATTGAAAAACCTTCATAAACTAAATCACACGTGTATATGTTGACATTTAAGAGATACACAGTCTAGAAAATCAAGAGCAATGGTGATATATATGCGGATTAGACACCAAAAAATAAACACTCAAAAATTGGCTACAATTTAAGGTATGTGTTTAGTGACGCATCAGATTCCTAGTTGATGGAGAAAGGTCTGGTGGCAAGAAAAGCTGCTTCCAGGAGGTTGACAACTGTTTTCGCTCGACGACTCCATTCTTGGGTGGTTGGTTTGGCCCTTGTTCCTGTAACTCGAATCCTAGCCCGGTATATCCCATTTTAGTTTTACACCATTGTGAACCTTACGCCTTTTTTACTCTCTGATCGAGGTTATCGGCATTGAAAAATCTTCGTAAACTAAATCACACGTGTATATGTTGACATTTAAGAGATACACAGTCAAGAAAATCAAGAGCAATGGTGATATATATGCGGATTAGACACCAAAAAATAAACACTCAAAAAATGGCTACAATTTAAGGAATGTGTTTAGTGACGGCATCAGGTTCCTAATTGATGGAGAAAGTTCTGGTGGCAAGAAAAACTGCTTCCAGGAGGTTGTAAAGTGTTTTTGCTCGACGATTCCATTCTTGGGTGGTTGGTTTGGACCTTGTTCCAGTAACTCGAATCCTAGCCCGGTATATCCCATTTTAGTTTTGCACCATTGTGAGCCTTACGCCTTTTTTACTCTCTGATCGAGGTTCTCGGCATTGAAAAATCTTCGTAAACTAAATCACACGTGTATATGTTGACATTTAAAAGATATACAATCAAGAAAATCAAGAGCGATGGTGACATATATGCGGATTAGACACCAACAAATAAACACTAAAAAATGGCTACAATATAAGGAATGTGTTTAGTGACGGCAACAGGTTCCTAATTGATGGAGAAAGGTCTGGTGGATAGAAAAACTGCTTCCAGGAGGTTGTCAAGTGTTTTCGCTCGACGATTCCATTCTTGGGTGGTTGGTTTGGACCTTGTTCCTATAACTCGAATCCTAGCCCGGTATATTCCATTTTAGTTTTACACCATTGTGAACCCTACGCCTTTTTTACTCTCTGATCGAGGTTCTCGGTATTTAAAAAAATCTTCGTAAACTAAATCACACGTGTATATGTTAACATTTAAGAGATATACAGTTAAGAAAATCAAGAGCAATGGTGATATATATGCGGATTAGACACCAAGAAATAAAGACTAAAAAATTGGCTACAATTTAAGGTATGTGTTTAGTGACGCATCAGATTCCTAATTAATGGAGAAAGGTCTGGTGGCAAGAAAATCTGCTTCCAGCAGTTGTCAAGTGTTTTCGCTCTACGACTCCATTCTTGGGTGGTTGGTTTGGCCCTTGTTCCTTTAACTCGAATCCTAGCCCTGTATATCCCATTTTAGTTTTACACAATTGTGAACCTTACGCCTTTTTTACTCTCTGATCGAGGTTGTCGGCATTGAAAAATCTTCGTATACTAAATCACACGTGTATATGTTGACATTTAAGAGATACACAGTCAAGAAAATCAAGAGGAATGGTGATATATATGCGGATTAGACACCAAAAAATAAACACTCCAAAATTGGCTACAATTTAAGGAATGTGTTTAGTGACGGCATCTGGTTCCTAATTGATAGAGAAAGGTCTGGTGGCAAGAAAAGCTGCTATCAGGAGGTTATGAAGTGTTTTTGCTCAACGATTCCATTCTTGGGTGGTTGGTTTGGACCTTGTTCCTGTAACTCGATTCCTATCCTGGTATATCCCATTTTAGTTTTACACCATTGTGAAGCTTACACCTTTTTTACTCTCTGATCGAGGTTCTCGGCATTGAAAAATCTTCGTAAACTAAATCACACGTGTATATGTTGACATTTAAGAGATATACAGTCTAGAAAATCAAGAGCAATGGTGATATATATGCGGATTAGACACCGAAAAATAAACATTCAAAAATTGGCTACAATTTAAGGTATGTGTTTAGTGACGCATCAGATTCCTAATTGATGGAGAAAGGTCTGGTGGCAAGAAAAGCTGCTTCCAGGAGGTTGTCAAGTGTTTTCGCTCGACGACTCCATTCTTGGGTGGTTTGTTTGGCCCTTGTTCCTGTAACTCGAATCCTAGCCCGGTATATCCCATTTTAGTTTTACACCATTGTGAACCTTACGCCTTTTTTACTCTTTGATCGAGGTTCTCGGCATTGAAAAATCTTCGTAAACTAAATCACACGTGTATATGTTGACATTTAAGAGATACACAGTCAAGAAAATAAAGAGCAATGGTGATATATATGCGGATTAGACACCAAAATATAAACACTCAAAAATGGCTACAATTTAAGGAATGTGTTTAGTGACGGCATCAGGTTCCTAATTGATGGAGAATGGTCTGGTGGAAAGAAAAGCTGCTTCCACGAGGTTGTCAAGTGTTTTCGCTCGACGAATCCATTCTTGGGTGGTTGGTTTGGACGTTGTTCCTGTAACTCGAATCCTAGCCCGGTATATCCCATTTTAATTTTACACCACTGTGAACCTTACGCCATTTTTACTCTCTGATCGAGGTTCTCGGCATTGAAAAATCTTCGTAAACTAAATCACACGTGTATATGTTGACATTTAAGAGATATACAATTAAGAAAATCAAGAGCAATGGTGATATATATGCGGATTAAACACCAAAAAATAAACACTAAAAAATGGCTACAATTTAAGGAATGTGTTCAGTGACGGCATCAGGTTCCTAATTGATGGAGAAGTGTCTGGTGGTAAGAAAAGCTGCTTCAAGGAAGTTGTCAAGTGTTTTCGCTCGACGATTCCATTCTTGGGTGGTTGGTTTGGACCTTGTTCCTCTAACTCGAATTCTAGCCCGGTATATCCAATTTTAGTTTTACACCATTGTGAACCTTACGCCTTTTTTACTATCTGATCGAGGTTCTCGGCATTGAAAAATATTCGTAAACTAAATCACACGTGTATATGTTGACATTTAAGAGATATACAACAGAAAAAATCAAGAGCAATGGTGATATATATGTGGATTAGACGCCAAAAAATAAACACTCAAAAAATGGATACAATTTAAGGAACGTGTTTAGTGACGCCATCAGATTCCTAATTGATGGAGAAAGGTCTGGTGGAAAGAAAAGCTGCTTCCAGGAGGTTGTCAAGTGTTTTCGCTCGACGATTCCATTCTTGGGTGGTTGGTTTGGACCTTGTTCCTGTAACTCGAATCCTCGCCCGGTATATCCCATTTTAGTTTTACACCATTGTGAACCTTACGCCTTTTTTACTCTCTAATCGAGGTTCTCGGCATAGAAAAATCTTCGTAAACTAAATCACACGTGTATATGTTGACATTTAAGAGATATACAGTCAAGAAAATCAAGAGCAATGGTGATATATATGCGGATTAGACACCAAAAAATAAACACTAAAAAAACGGCTACAATTTAACGAATGTGTTTAGCGACGGCATCAGATTCCTAATTGATGGAGAAAGGTTTGGTGGCAAGGAAAGCTGCTTCTCGGAGGTTGTCAAGTGTTTTCGCTCGACGATTCCATTCTTGGTTGGTTGGTTTGGCCCTTGTTCCAGTAACTCGAATCCTAGCCCCGTATATCCCATTTTAGTTTTACACCATTGTGAACATTACGCCTTTTTTACTCTCTGATCGAGGTTTTCGGCATTGAAAAACCTTCATAAACTAAATCACACGTGTATATGTTGACATTTAAGAGATACACAGTCTAGAAAATCAAGAGCAATGGTGATATATATGCGGATTAGACACCAAAAAATAAACACTCAAAAATTGGCTACAATTTAAGGTATGTGTTTAGTGACGCATCAGATTCCTAGTTGATGGAGAAAGGTCTGGTGGCAAGAAAAGCTGCTTCCAGGAGGTTGACAACTGTTTTCGATCGACGACTCCATTCTTGGGTGGTTGGTTTGGCCCTTGTTCCGGTAACTTTGAATCCAAGCCCGGTATATCCCATTTTAGTTTTACACCATTGTGAACCTTACGCCTTTTTTACTCTCTGATCGAGGTTCTCGGCATTGAAAAATCTTCGTAAACTAAATCACACGTGTATATGTTGATATTTAAGAGATACACAGTCAAGAAAATCAAGAGCAATGGTGATATATATGCGGATTAGACACAAAAAAAATAAACACTCAAAAAATGGCAACAATTTAAGGAATGTGTTTAGTGACGGCATCAGGTTCCTAATTGATGGAGAATGGTCTGGTGGCAAGAAAAGCTGCTTCCAGGAGGTTGTAAAGTGTTTTTGCTCGACGATTCCATTCTTGGGTGGTTGGTTTGGACCTTGTTCCTGTAACTCGAATCCTAGCCTGGTATATCCCATTTTAGTTTTGCACCATTGTGAACCTTACGCCTTTTTTACTCTCTGATCGAGGTTCTCGACATTGAAAAATCTTCGTAAACCAAATCACACGTGTATATGTTGACATTTAAGAGATATACAGTCAAGAAAATCAAGAGCAATGGTGATATATATGCGGATTAGACATAAAAAAAAACAGTTAAAAACTAGCTACAATTTAAGGTATGTGTTTAGTGATGCATCAGATTCCTAATTAATGGAAAAAGGTCTGGTGGCAAGAAAAAAGCTGCTTCCAGGTGGTTGTCAAGTGTTTTCGCTCGACGAATCCATTCTTGGGTGGTTGGTTTGGCCCTTGTTCCTGTAACTCGAATCCTAGCCCGGTATATCCCATTTTAGTTTTACACCATTGTGAACCTTACGCCTTTTTTACTCTCTGATCGAGGTTATCGGCATTGAAAAATCTTCGTAAACTAAATCACACGTGTATATGTTGACATTTAAGAGATACACAGTCAAGAAAATCAAGAGCAATGGTGATATATATGCGGATTAGACACCAAAAAATAAACACTCAAAAAATGGCTAAAATTTAAGGAATGTGTTTAGTGACGGCATCAGGTTCCTAATTGATGGAGAAAGGTCTGGTGGCAAGAAAAGCTGCTTCCAGGAGGTTGTAAAGTGTTTTTGCTCGACGATTCCATTCTTGGGTGGTTGGTTTGGACCTTGTTCCTGTAACTCGAATCCTAGCCCGGTATATCCCATTTTAGTTTTGCACCATTGTGAACCTTACGCCTTTTTTACTCTCTGATCGAGGTTCTCGGCATTGAAAAATCTTCGTAAACTAAATCACACGTGTATATGTTGACATTTAAAAGATATACAATCAAGAAAATCAAGAGCGATGGTGACATATATGCGGATTAGACACCAACAAATAAACACTAAAAAATGGCTACAATATAAGGAATGTGTTTAGTGACGGCAACAGGTTCCTAATTGATGGAGAAAGGTCTGGTGGATAGAAAAACTGCTTCCAGGAGGTTGTCAAGTGTTTTCGCTCGACGATTCCATTCTTGGGTGGTTGGTTTGGACCCTGTTCCTATAACTCGAATCCTAGCCCGGTATATTCCATTTTAGTTTTACACCATTGTGAACCCTACGCCTTTTTTACTCTCTGATCGAGTTTCTCGGTATTTAAAAAAATCTTCGTAAACTAAATCACACGTGTATATGTTAAGATTTAAGAGATATACAGTTAAGAAAATCAAGAGCAATGGTGATATATATGCGGGTTAGACACCAAGAAATAAAGACTAAAAAATTGGCTACAATTTAAGGTATGTGTTTAGTGACGCATCAGATTCCTAATTAATGGAGAAAGGTCTGGTGGCAAGAAAATCTGCTTCCAGCAGTTGTCAAGTGTTTTCGCTCTACAACTCCATTCTTGGGTGGTTGGTTTGGCCCTTGTTCCTTTAACTCGAATCCTAGCCCTGTATATCCCATTTTAGTTTTACACAATTGTGAACCTTACGCCTTTTTTACTCTCTGATCGAGGTTGTCGACATTGAAAAATCTTCGTATACTAAATCACATGTGTATATGTTGACATTTAAGAGATACACAGTCAAGAAAATCAAGAGGAATGGTGATATATATGCGGATTAGACACCAAAAAATAAACACTCCAAAAATGGCTACAATTTAAGGAATGTGTTTAGTGACGGCATCTGGTTCCTAATTGATGGAGAAAGGTCTGGTGGCAAGAAAACCTGCTATCAGGAGGTTGTGAAGTGTTTTTGCTCGACGATTCCATTCTTGGGTGGTTGGTTTGGACCTTGTTCCTGTAACTCGATTCCTATCCTGGTATATCCCATTTTAGTTTTACACCATTGTGAAGCTTACACCTTTTTTACTCTCTGATCGAGGTTCTCGGCATTGAAAAATCTTCGTAAACTAAATCACACGTGTATATGTTGACATTTAAGAGATATACAGTCTAGAAAATCAAGAGCAATGGTGATATATATGCGGATTAGACACCAAAAAATAAACATTCAAAAATTGGCTACAATTTAAGGTATGTGTTTAGTGACGCATCAGATTCCTAATTGATGGAGAAAGGTCTGGTGGCAAGAAAAGCTGCTTCCAGGAGGTTGTCAAGTGTTTTCGCTTGACGACTCCATTCTTGGGTGGTTTGTTTGTCCCTTGTTCCTGTAACTCGAATCCTAGCCCGGTATATCCCATTTTAGTTTTACACCATTGTGAACCTTACGCCTTTTTTACTCTTTGATCGAGGTTCTCGACATTGAAAAATCTTCGTAAACTAAATCACACGTGTATATGTTGACATTTAAGAGATACACAGTCAAGAAAATCAAGAGCAATGGTGATATATATGCGGAATAGACACCAAAATATAAACACTCAAAAAATGGCTACAATTTAAGGAATGTGTTTAGTGACGGCATCAGATTCCTAATTGATGGAGAATGGTCTGGTGGCAAGAAAAGCTGCTTCCACGAGGTTGTCAAGTGTTTTCTCTCGACGAATCCATTCATGGGTGGTTGGTTTGGACGTTGTTCCTGTAACTCGAATCCTAGCCCGGTATATCCCATTTTAATTTTACACCATTGTGAACCTTACGCCATTTTTACTCTCTGATCGAGGTTCTCGGCATTGAAAAATCTTCGTAAACTAAATCACACGTGTATATGTTGACATTTAAGAGATATACAATTAAGAAAATCAAGAGCAATGGTGATATATATGCGGATTAGACACCTAAACACTAAAAAATGGCAACAATTTAAGGAATGTGTTCAGTGATGGCATCAGGTTCCTAATTGATGGAGAAATGTCTGGTGGTGAGAAAAGCTGCTTCAAGGAAGTTGTTAAGTGTTTTCGTTCGACGATTCAATTCTTGGGTGGTTGGTTTGGACCTTGTTCCTGTAACTCGAATTCTAGCTCGGTATATCCCATTTTAGTTTTACCCCATTGTGAACCTTCCGTATTTTTTACTCTCTGATCGAGGTTCTCGGCCTTGAAAAATCTTCGTAAACTAAATCACACGTGTATATGTTGACATTTAAGAGATATACAGTAGAGAAAATCAAGAGCAATGGTTATATATATGCGGATTAGACACCAAAAAATAAACACTCAAAAAATGGCTACAATTTAAGGAATGTGTTTAGTTACGGCATCAAATTCCTAATTGATGGAGAAATGTCTGGTGGAAAGAAAAGCTGCTTTCAGGAGGTTGTGAAGTGTTTTTGCTCGACGATTCCATTCTTGGGTGGTTGGTTTGGACCATGTTCATGTAACTCGATTCTTAGCCCGGTATATCCCATTTTAGTTTTACACCATTGTGAACCTTACGCCTTTTTTACTCTCTGATTGAGGTTTTCGGCATAGAAAAATCTTCGTAAACTAAATCACACGTGTATATGTTGACATTTAAGGGATATACAGTAGAGAAAATCAAGAGCAATGGTGATATATATGCGGATTAGACACCAAAAAATAAACACTCAAAAAATTGCTATAATTTAAGGAATGTGTTTAGTGACGGCATCAGGTTCCTAATTGATGGAGAAAGGCCTGGTGGCAAGAAAAGCTGCTTCCAGGAGGTTGGCAAGTGTTTTCGCTCGACGATTCCATTATTGGGTGGTTGGTTTGGACCTTGTTCCTGTAACTCGATTCCTAGCCCGGTATATCCCATTTTAGTTTTACACCATTGTGAACCTTACGCCTTTTTTATTCTCTGATCGAGGTTCTCGGCATTGAAAATTCTTTGTAAACTAAATCACACGAGTATATGTTGACATTTAAGAGATATATACAGTGAAGAAAATCAAGAGCAATAGTGATATATAGGCGGATTAGACACCAAAAAATAAACACTAAAAATGGCTACAATTTAAGAAATATGTTTAGTGACGGCATCAGATTCCTAATTGATGGATAAATGTCTGGTGGCAAGAAAAGCTACTTCCAGGAGGTTATCAAGTGTTTTACCTCGCGATTCCATTCTTGGGTGCTTGGTTTGGCCCTTGTTCCGGAAACTCGAATCCTAGCTCGGTATATCCCATTTTAGTTTTACACCATTATGAACCTTACGCCTTTTTTACCCTCTGATCGAGGTTCTCGGCATTGAAAATTCTTCGTAAACTAAATCACACGTGTATATGTTGACATTTAAGAGATATACAGTCAAGAAAATCAAGAGCAATGGTGATATATATGCGGATTAGACACCAAAAAATAAACACTTAAAAATGGCTACAATTTAACGAATGTGTTTAGCGACGGCATCAGATTCCTAATTGATGGAGAATGGTTTGGTGGCAACGAAAGCTGCTTCTAGGAGGTTGTCAAGTGTTTTCGGTCGACGATTCCATTCTTGGTTGGTTGGTTTGGCCCTTGTTCCTGTAACTCGAATCCTGGCCCCGTATATCTCATTTTAGTTTTACACCATTGTGAACCTTACGCCTTTTTTACTCTCTTATCGAGGTTCTCGGCATTGAAAAACGTTCATAAACTAAATCACACGTGTATATGTTGACATTTAAGAGATACACAGTCTAGAAAATCAAGAGCAATGGTGATATATATGCGGATTGGACACCAAAAAATAAACACTCAAAAATTGGCTACAATTTAAGGTATGTGTTTAATGACGCATCAGATTCCTAATTGATGGAGAAAGGTCTGGTGGCAAGAAAAGCTGCTTCCAGGAGGTTGTCAAGTGTTTTTGCTCGACGACTCCATTCTTTGGTGGTTGGTTTGGTCCTTGTTCTTGTAACTCGAATCTTAGCCCGGTATATCCCATTTTAGTTTTACACCATTGTGAACCATACGCCTTTTTTACTCTCTGATCAAGGTTCTCGGCATTGAAAAATCTTTGTAAACTAAATCACACGTGTATATATTGACATTTAAGAGATAGACATTCAAGAAAATCAAGAGCAATGGTGATATATATGCGTACTAGACACCAAAAAATAAACACTCAAAAAATGACTACAATTCAAGCAATGAGTTTAGTGACGGCATCATGTTCCTAATTGATGGAGAATGGTCTGGTGGCAAGAAAAGCTGCTTCCAGGAGGTTGTCAAGTGTTTTTCTTCGACGATTCCATTCTTGGGTGGTTGGTTTGGACCTTGTTCCTGTAACTCGAATCCTAGCCCGGTATATCCCATTTTAGTTTTTACACCATTGTGAACCTTACACCTTTTTTACTCTCTGATCGAGGTACTCGGCATTGAAAAATATTCGTAAACTAAATCACACGTGTATATGTTGACATTTAAGAGACATACAGTCAAGAAAATCAAGGGCAATGGTGATATATATGCGGATTAGACACAAAAAAAAACACTCAACAAATGGCTACAATTTAAGGAATGTGTTTAGTGACGCATCAGATTCCTAATTAATGGAGAAAGGTCTGGTGGCAAGAAAAGCTGCTTCCAGGAGGTTGTCAAGTGTTTTCGCTCGACGACTCCATTCTTGGGTGGTTGGTGTAAAGACTCTCAAAATTTTCCTAAAACGACCCATAAATGAAAACCCGGACCCCTGAAACCCTAATCCATATAAAAAAACCAAGAAATCAAGAAAAATGATCTTCAGGCGGGCAGCGTAAGGGTAAGCATAGTCTTACGCGGGTCGCGTCAACCCTACGTTTGACCGGATAAGCGTCCAGATCCACGTGTCACACACGTGGCACACCTACGCATGACACGGATGCCCTAATCTACGAAATAGACCTCCACGCGGGCCGCGTAAAGTTCGGCCGGAGGTTCACGCGGGACGTGAAAGCCCCATATTTCTGCTATAAATAGAAGGGGCTACGAGCAGTCTTCTGGTGTCGAAATTTCAATCAAAATCATGAAGTATACTGTCCAAAAGTCGAAAATATAAGTTATAATAGCGAGGCGCTGCTACGATATAGGGTATTAACTCGATCGCTGCTACGATTCAATGTCCGATCGATTGAAACTATCCGATGAATGTTTAAGTGCTGCTCAAATTGGGTTTATACTTTGTCAATCGTCGTGAATTCGATGGATGTTTAAGTATTGCACTTTGTCATTTGTCGTGAGGGTTTAATCTCGTGAGTTATCGTAAATGCTGTATTAGTTACTGACCTAGTACGTGTGCATTGTTATTTAAATTAGGTTATCAGGCTAATCAGTAGGCTAAACTCTGCCCTCATATAAATCTGCAATGTGAGTCATTCTCTTTTATCAAAAGTATTTTACAATACTCCAATTATTTTCAAAAGTTATAATTACAGGGATTAAGTCGTGGTTATCTTGAAATCACTGGCTAGTGGGGTATTGTGCACATTACTAATTTCTCACGGGTTAGGCTAATAAATCCTAACAGTGATAAACGTCACTACTTGGGGAAAGACCCAATAGTGGTATGACCATCGTCACCAGGTGACACGGTGCCAGATAAAAATAAGATAAAAGCCATTGTAATCGCTCTTATGCTGTAAATTATAACTATGTGTCATTTTGTCAAAATGAATGATTCACCAGTATTTCCCCGCTGACAAAATATTTTTAAAACACGTTTCAGGCGACCTGCTGTAAATCAAGGAAAACGTACTACGGAGCACTAACAAGCTTAAAGAGGTGGCTCAGTTAAAATAAATAAACATGTTTTAATAAATCATGGAATTTCCTAGTAAAATTCCTCTATTGTAAATTACGGGGTTTATCCCGAATTATGAAATAAAATAATCGGGCATTTCAAGTTTTAAAAGATCCTGTTAAAATCTTCCGCTGTCGCATCAATTAATACCACGGGTTCCTGTCCCGCGGCTCCTGACCGGGTCAAACCGGGGCTGGGGCCGTGACAGGAAAATGTGGTATCAGAGCCACTGATATAAGCCAAATAAGTATTTAGAGAATACTTAATTTTACTAAATTGCCATTTTGTGATTACGTGTTTTATTATTTGAATATTTGTTTACAGTATGGGTAAACAAAGACTTTCAGACATCTATCATAAATTAGATATTTCCCCAAAAGAAAAAGGAACTTCATCCTCAAAATACCCAACAGATACTGAGGAAGGAATATTTGTCCGTAAGGCACAGTTTGAGAAACCACTTTCTCCTAAGAAAAGAAGTCGGATTATTAGAAAAAGTCAAGAGAAAATAAAGAAGTCACAACCAAAAGAAGTGATGATTCCTAAGGAAATTCAAGAATTAGGCAATAACCCTCCATGGGAAGATGAGTTAGATGAAAAATGGGCAGATCTCTATATGTTAGCCACTATAGCAGTAAATGCTAACATCTAAATATCCTGACCCAGTCCCAGCAACCTATATCACATACAAGCCAGAAACTTTATCCATTAAATAAACAACTTAGTAAGAAAAAAAATAAAAAATAAAAATAAATAAATTAGAATTATGCAACCTTAGTATATTATGAATTTTATTTGCAATTTGTATTAGAAAGTCGCAGTATGTACAATAATATTTAAATAATTATATTAAATGTTCGCCTGTGAAATTTTTATTATAAAATTTTAACTTAGCATTTTGTGTGTGCATTTTTGCATATATGCTAAACAGCATGAATGAGTTATCTGAAGCCCTTCAAAATCTCAATCTCTATCTCGTGAAAGTAGAAGTTTCCAAAGACTTTACTGGTTACTTACCCGATGTAGAGGAACCTATGGAATTTCGAACTCCGGAGAAACCAAAGCCTAAGAAAAGGAGAAGATTTGTAGGCTGGAGACGTGTACGCAGGAGGAAACCAGCAACTAGGAAAGTTTCAAAAATAGAAAATCCCATTGATAAAGGAAAAGGGATCGAGATTAAAGAAAATGCTAGGCAAATAGAAATGGAAATTGGGGAAAGTTCTAGGCAAATCGAGGATTTGCCTTTGCAGGAGGAATTAGATCGCATACTTGCAAACTATGATATCCTTAGACCTATCAATGAAAATCTTTTCCCTTATCCTGCTGAAACCCAACTTCCAATAAACTTAGAACCGGCTATTCCAGACCCTCTAATCCATACCCAACCTCTAGGAGAAATGGACGAGTGGTGGACTAATGATTGGCAATTTCAAAACCTCCTTAATAATCCTTATACCTTTTTCCCTCAGTTCGACCCAGAACCTATACAAAACCCACCAATGAGCAATGAAAACTTAGCTGAACTCCGCCATTTTGGTGAAGAACTAATGAATGCAGGGAATAGAATTCGGGAGGTAGGAGAACAGATCTCCTGGAAGTATGATGAGAGGGAACGTCGCTTCTAAGTTGCTCAGGGATAGGATGATTGTGAAACTGTGATTGTATAATAATAATAATAGTACTAATAAAATAAGTCTGTAAATAACCTACAAATAAAACTTTTGTAAGATAAGGTGTGTACTGATGCATATTATAATATATATATATATATATAAAAATGGCAGTTGAGAAATCAACAATTTTGACTAAACATGTGTTGTGAAATTGTTTGATTAATTGCATATAGCTATTATTTATTTTATGCTAATAATTTATATATATTAAATACCAGATGGAAAACGCTAATAATGAACCAGTTAATGAAGTTAACCAATCTGAGCAAAACTAGGAAGATCAATTCATGACTAGGCAAGATATCGAGAATATCGTTGCTCAAGGAATAGCCAATGCTATTCCAGCAATCCTTGCTGCTGCCCAGAAACCTGTTGAATCTCAACAAATTATTCTTAGTAAACGTACTCATGAAGACAATTTCAGTAATAGCGTAAACGGAGGTGGCAATCATACTAACAATGATAATGAGATACGGCAAGCCCCAATTCTCAAAAGAATGAAAGCTACAACGCCTGGTTGCACTTACAAGGAATTTCTTGCCTGTAAACCAGCTGAATTTGCAGGCAATGAAGGGGCGACTGCAGCACTGCGTTGGTTGGAGAAAACTGAAGCAGTAATTATGATAAGTAAATGTGCTGAGGAAGACAAGGTCATGTATACGTCGCATCTTTTTAAAGAAGGGGCGTTAGAATGGTGGAATACAGTACTGCAAGCCAAAGGAAGAAATATGGCCTATGCTATGAGTTGGGAAGAATTTAAGCAGCTAATGGAAAGAAAATTCTGTCCCGAATATGAAAAGGAACAAATGGCGAATAAGTTCCTAAACCATCGGATGATGGGTGTAGATTGTCGAGGATATACTTCAACATTCTTCGAGTATGCGAGAGTGGTACCAACCCTGGCTTCGCCAGAACCGGTGCTTATTTCCCGCTATATTTGGGGATTGATTGGCGAAATCCGTAATATCGTTAAAGCTGCGAGACCTCGCACTATTGACGATGCTGTAGAATTAGCTAACACCCTAACTGATGAATTGGTACGCACAAGTGAAGAAAACCGGAAAAAGGAAGTAGCCCAAAATATTACCCAAGGATTCCGTATGGGTAACCGTAGTAATTTTAAAAGAAGGGGAACCGGACAATCTTCCACTGTTCCATTTTGCAATTCTTGCAAAAGAAAGCATTTTGGAAGATGCAAGGGGTATTGCAATTTTTGCAAAATTCCAGGACATCAAGAGGAAGATTGCAGAAAGAAGAAAGCAACAGTTTGCTACAACTGTGGAGAAGCTGGACATTTTAGGCCAGACTGCCCGAAACTGGTCAAACCAGCTGATAACAAAGCCAAACCTGCAGAAGAAGCCACCAAGAAGAACGTAAGAGCCTTTCAACTCGCTACGCAGGAAGCCGAACTAATTCCTGACGTGATAGCTGGTACGTTCCTAGTTCACAACGTTTATGCAAAAGTATTATTTGACTCTGGTGCAAACCAAAGTTTTATAAATACTTCATTCTGTCAAGCTCTTAATTTACCCTTAACCACCCTTAGGCAGATTTTTACAGTCGAAACAACAGATGGGAATTCTGTTCACATAGATAAGGTTTTGTGAGAAGGAAAAATAGAACTCTTAGGTCATAAATTTTCTGCAAACCTGTTACCTATGAATTTAGCCGGATTCGATGTCGTGTTAGGAATGGATTGGTTAGTAACCAACCATGCTCGAATTCTTTGTGATAAAAATGCCATAGAAATTCATACACCCTCAGGAGAATTAGTGTTGATTACAGGAGATAAGCCACGAAAGCTAATGAAATTCATTTCAGTAATGAAATTGGCTAGTTATTCAAGAAAACAAGAAATGGTGTATATGATTTCAGTAATCATTAACACGAAAGGTAAGGAACTTAAGGAAATTCCAGTAGTATCAGAATACCCAGATGTCTTTCCAGGAGAACTACCTGGATTACCACCTGATAGGGAAGTAGAATTTAGAATTCATCTAATTCCGGGAACTATACCAATAGCTAAGGCACCTTATCGGTTAGCACCCACTGAAATGCTAGAATTGAAAAAGCAGTTAGATGAATTGCTAAGCAAAAGATTTATACAACCTAGTTCATCCCCGTGGGGAGCACAAGTGTTGTTTATAAAGAAGAAAGATGGTTCGATGAGAATGTGTATCGATTATAGGGAATTAAATAAGGTTACAATTAAGAATCGATATCCATTACCTAGGATTGATGATCTCTTTGATCAACTTCAGGGAGCTAGATATTTTTCTAAAATAGATTTACGCTCTGGATATCATCAATTGAAGGTACAAGAAGAAGACATACCTAAAACTGCTTTCAGAACTAGGTATGGTCATTACAAGTTTACAGTCATGCCCTTCGGACTAACGAATGCACCTGCGGCATTCATGGATATGATAAATAGAATCTGTAAACCTTATTTGGATAAATTTGTAATTGTCTTCATCGACGATATACTCATTTATTCCAAAAGTCCGGATGAGCACTGTCAGCATTTGCATGCACTCTTAACCTTATTAAGAAGGGAGAAGCTTTACGCCAAATTCTCGAAGTGTGAGTTTTATAGGGTTAGCCGGATATTATAGACGGTTTATTAAGGATTTTTCCAAGATAGCTGTACTATTAACTAAGCTAACCTGTAAAGCAGTTAAGTTTGAATGGGGACCTAAGCAAGAAGAAGCCTTTAGAATTTTAAAGCAAAAGTTAACAAATGCCCCAATTCTAGCATTACCAGAAGGAACAGAAGATTTTGAAGTTTACTGTGATGCTTCTAAGCTAGGATTAGGATGTGTGCTAATGCAACGCAAGAAGGTAATTGCCTATGCCTCAAGACAATTGAAAAAGCATGAGGAAAACTATACGACTCATGACTTAGAGTTAGGAGCCATAATTTTTGCCCTTAAGATTTGGAGACATTATCTGTATGGAAGTAAGTTTACTGTCTATACAGATCATAAGAGCTTAAGGTACATATTTGGGAAAAAAGAATTAAACATGAGGCAAAGGAGATGGATGGAGATTCTAAGTGATTACGACTGTGATATTCAATATCACGAAGGAAAAGCAAACGTAGTTGCAGATGCCTTAAGTCGTAAGTATCATGAAAAGCAAAAGCGAGTTCGTGCTCTTAGATTAAATCTACAATTAGATTTAATGGAACAACTGAAGAATGTTCAAGAAACAACAATCGAAGATGATGATGAAAGAATGAAAGGACGAGTAAAAGAATTAGAACAAGGAAGTGATGGAATTTGGAAATTTCACAAGAAAAGGATATGGGTACCTAAACAAGGAGAATTAAGAAATAAGATTTTAGAGGAAGCCCATAAATCTAGATATACTGTGCATCCTGGTAACAATAAGATGTACCAAGATTTAAGAAATAACTTCTGGTGGATAGGAATGAAAAAGGACATAGCTAGATATGTTTCTAAGTGTCTTACCTGTTCACAAGTTAAGGCAGAACACCAGAAACCCTCAGGTCTACTACAACAATTAGAAATGCCTGTATGGAAATGGGAACTCATAACAATGGATTTTGTTACAAAGTTACCCAAAACCAGAAAAGGTAATGATGCGATTTGGGTAATTGTGGATCGATTAACCAAGTCAGCTCATTTTCTACCCATGAAGGGAACCTTTAGCATGGAAAGGTTAGCCAAGTTGTATGTAGACGAAGTAGTATCCTTACATGGAGTTCCACTCTCCATTGTATCGGATAGAGATAGTCGTTTCACTTCCCATTTTTGGACAAGTTTCCAGGAAGCAATGGGAACTCGACTAAATTTAAGTACTGCATATCATCCACAAACAGACGGACAAAGTGAAAGGACGATACAAACCCTGGAAGACATGCTCCGAGCATGTGTGATAGATTTTGGTGGAAACTGGGACGATCACTTACCTTTGATCGAATTCTCCTATAATAATAGTTATCATACAAGCATCGAAGCTGCTCCATTCAAAGCACTGTATGGACGAAAGTGGAGAACTCCAGTTTGCTGGGCAGAAATAGGAGAAAGTCAATTATCAGGTCCTGAAATTGTGCAAGAGACCATCGACAAGACCACTCAGATCAAGGAAAGACTGAAAACGGCTCGAGATCGTCAAAAGAGCTATGCCAACAATTGACGTAAGCCACTAGAATTTCGAGTCGGAGATAGAGTACTCTTGAAAGTTTCTCCTTGGAAAGGAGTAGTTCGATTTGGTAAGAAAGGAAAGCTAAGTCCAAGATACGTGGGACCATTTCCAGTGATCCAACGTATAGGACCAGTTGCTTATCGTTTATAACTACCAGAAGAACTAGCTGGAGTACATGATATATTTCATGTATCCAGCCTCAAGAAGTGTTTATCGGACGAATCACTGGTAGTCCCTCTTCGGGACATAGAGGTAAATGAAAAGTTAAAATTCGTAGAGAAACCGCTTCAAATAGAAGACAGAAAGATCAAGTTTCTCAAACACAAGCGATTAGTACTAGTCAAAGTCAAGTGGGACTCAAAACGAGGACCCGAATACACTTGGGAGCTGGAATCGGAAATGAAGCAAAAGTATCCTCACTTATTCCAGTAAATCTCGAGGACGAGATTTTAAATAAGGTGGGGAGAATGTAAAGACTCTCAAAATTTTCCTAAAATGACCCATAAATGAAAACCCGGACCCCTGAAACCCTAATCCATATAAAAAAACCAAGAAATCAAGAAAAATGATCTTCAGGCGGGCCGCGTAAGGGTAAGCATAGTCTTACGCGGGCCGCGTCAACCCTACGTTTGACCGGATAAGCGTCCAGATCCACGTGTCACACACGTGGCACACCTACGCATGACACGGATGCCCTAATCTATGAAATAGACCTCAACGCGGTCGGCCGGAGGTTCACGCGGGCCGCGAGAGCCCCAAATTTCTGCTATAAATAGAAGGGGCTACGAGCAGTCTTCTGGTGTCGAAATTTCAATCAAAATCACGAAGTATACTGTCCAAAAGTCGAAAATATAAGTTATAATAGCGAGGCGCTGCTACGATACAGGGTATTAACTCGATCGCTGCTACGATTCAATGTCCGATCGATTAAAACTATCCGATGAATGTTTAAGTGCTGCTCAAATTGGGTTTATACTTTGTCATTCGTCATGAATTCAATGGATGTTTAAGTATTGCACTTTGTCATTTGTCGTGAGGGTTTAATCTCATGAGTTATCGTAAATGCTGTATTAGTTACTGACCTAGTTCGTGTGCATTGTTATTTAAATTAGGTTATCAGGCTAATCAGTAGGCTAAACTCTGCCCGCATATAAATCTGCAATGTGAGTCATTATCTTTTATCAAAAGTATTTTACAATACTCCAATTATTTTCAAAAGTTATAATTATAGGGATTAGTTATCTTGAAATCACTGGCTAGTGGGGTATTGTGCACATTACTAATTTCTCACGGGTTAGGCTAATAAATCATAACAGTGATAAACGTCACTACTTGGGGAAAGACCCAATAGTGGTATGACCATCGTCACCAGGTGACAAGGTGCCAGATAAAAATAAGATAAAAGCCATTGTAATCGCTCTTATGCTGTAAATTATAACTACGGGTTCCTGTCCCGCGGCTCCTGACCGGGTCAAATCGGGGCTGGGGCCGTAACAGTTGGTTTGGCTCTTGTTCCTGTAACTCGAATCCTAGCCCGGTATATCCATTTTAGTTTTACACCATTGTGAACCTTACGTCTTTTTTACTCTCTGATCGAGGTTATCGACATTGAAAAATCTTCGTAAACTAAATCACACGTGTATATGTTGACATTTAAGAGATATACAGTCAAGAAAATCAAGAGCATTGGTGATATATATGCGGATTAGACACCAAAAAATAAACACTTAAACATGGCTACAATTTAAGAAATGTGTTTAGTGACGGCATCAGGTTCCTAATTGATAGAGAAAGGTCTGGTGGCAAGAAAAGATGCTTTCAGGAGGTTGTCAAGTGTTTTCGCTCGACGATTCCATTCTTGGGTGGTTGGTTTGGACCTTGTTCCTGTAACTCGAATCCTAGCCCGGTATATCCCATTTTAGTTTTACACCATTGTGAACCTTACGCCTTTTTTACTCTCTGATCGACGTTCTCGGCATTGAAAAATCTTCGTAAACTAAATCACACGTGTATATGTTGACATTTAAGAGATATACAATCAAGAAAATCAAGAGCAATGGTGATATATATGCGGATTAGACACCAAAAAATAAACACTCAAAAAATGGCTACAATTTAAGGAATGTGTTTAGTGACGGCATAAGGTTCCTAATTAATGGAGAATGGTTTGGTGGCAAGGAAAGCTGCTTCTAGGAGGTTGTCAAGTGTTTTCGCTCGACGATTCCATTCTTGGGTGGTTGGTTTGGACCTTGTTCCAGTAACTCGAATCCTAGCCCGGTATATCCCATTTTAGTTTTACACCATTGTGAACCTTACACATTTTTTACTCTCTGATCGAGTTACTCGGCATTGAATAATCTTCGTAAACTAAATCACACGTGTATATGTTGACATTTAAGAGATACACAGTTTAGAAAATCAAGAGCAATGGTGATATACATGCGGATTAGACACCAAAAATTAAACACTAAAAAATTGGCAACAATTTAAGGTATGTGTTTAGTGACGCATCAGATTCCTAATTGATGGAGAAAGGTTTGGTGGCAAGAAAAGCTTCTTCCAGGAGGTTGTCAAGTGTTTTCGCTCGACGACTCCATTCTTGGGCGGTTGGTTTGGCCCTTGTTGCTGTAACTCGAATCCTAGCCCGGTATATCCCATTTTAGTTTTACACCATTGTGAACCTTACGCCTTTTTTAATCTTTGATCGAGGTTCTCGGCATTGAAAAATATTCGTAAACGAACACGTGTATATGTTGACATTTAAGAGATACACAGTCAAGAAAATGAAGAGCAATGGTGATATATATGCGGATTAGACACCAAAAAATAAACACTCAAAAAATGGCTACAATTTAAAGAATGTGTTTAGTGACGGCATCAGGTTCCTAATTGATGGAGAATGGTCTGGTGGCAAGAAAAGCTGCTTCCAGGAGGTTGTCAAGTGTTTTTGCTCGACGATTCCATTCTTGGGTGGTTGGTTTGGATCGTGTTCCTGTAACTCGAATCCTAGCCCGGTATATCCCATTTTAGTTTTACCCCATTGTGAACCTTACGCCTTTTTTACTCTCTGATCGAGGTTCTCGGCATTGAAAAATCTTTGTAAACTAAATCACACATGTATATGTTGACATTTAAGAGATACACACTCAATAAAATCAAGAGCAATGGTGATATATATGCGGATTAGACACCAAAAAATAAACACTCAAAAAATGGCTACAATTTAAGGAATGTGTTTAGTGACGGTATAAGGTTCCTAATTGATGGAGAGTGGTCTGGTAGCAAGAAAAGCTGCTTCCAGGAGGTTGTCAAGTGTTTTCGCTCGACGATTCCATTCTTGGGTGGTTGGTTTGGACCTTGTTCCTGTAACTCGAATCCTAGCTCGGTATATCCCATTTTAGTTTTATACCATTGTGAACCTTACACCTTTTTTACTCTCTGATCGAGGTACTCGGCATTGAAAAATCTTCGTAAACTAAATCACACGTGTATATGTTGACATTTAAGAGATTTACAGTCAAGAAAATCAAGAGCAATGGTGATATATATGCGGAATAGACACCAAATAATAAACACTCAAAAACTAGCTACAATTTACGGTATGTTTTTAGTGTCGCATCAGATTCCTAATTAATGGAGAAAGTTCTGGTGGCAAGAAAATCAGCTTCCAGGAGGTTGTCAAGTGTTTTCGCTCGACGACTCCAGTCTTGGGTGGTTGGATTGCCCCTTGTTCTTGTAACTCGAATCCTAGCCCGGTATATCCCATTTTAGTTTTTCACCATTGTGAACCATACGCCTTTTTTACTCTCTGATCGAGGTTATCGGCATTGAGAAATCTTTGTAAACTAAATCACAAGTGTATATGTTGACATTTAAGAGATACACAGTCAAAAAAATCAAGAGAAATGGTGATATATATGCGGATTAGACACAAAAAAATAAACACTCAAAAAATGGCTACAATTTAGGGAATGTGTTTAGTGATGGCATCAGGTTCCTAATTGATGGAGAAATGTCTGGTGGCAAGAAAAGTTGCTTCCAGGAGGTAGTCAAGTGTTTTTGCTCGACGATTCCATTCTTGGTGGTTGGTTTGGACCTTGTTCCCTTAACTCGAATCCTAGCCTGGTATATCTCATTTTAGTTTTACACCATTGTGAACCTTACGCCTTTTTTTACTCTCTGATTGAGGTTATCGGCATTGAAAAATCTTCGTAAACTAAATCACACATGTATATGTTGACATTTAAGAATATACAATCAAGAAAATCTACAGCGATGGTGATATATATGTGGATTAGACACCAAAAAATAAACACTCAAAAATGGCTACAATATAAGGAATGTGTTTAGCGACGGCATCAGGTTCCTAATTGATGGAGAAAGGTCTGGTGGATAGAAAAGCTGCTTCCAGGAGGTTGTCAAGTGTTTTCGCTCGACGATTCCATTCTTGGGTGGTTGGTTTGGACCTTGTTCCTGTAACTCGAATCCTAGCCCGGTATATCCCATTTTAGTTTTACCCCATTGTGAACCCTACGCCTTTTTTACTCTCTGATCGAGGTTCTCGGCACTGAAAAATCTTTGTAAACTAAATCGCATATGTATATGTTGACATTTAAGAGATATACAGTCAAGAAAATCAATAGCAATGGTGATATATATGCGGATTAGACACGAAAAAATAAACACTAAAAAATTGGCTACAATTTAAGGTATGTGTTTAGTGACGCATCAGATTCCTATTTAATGGAGAAAGGTCTGGTGGATAGAAAAGCTGCTTCCAGCAGGTTGTCAAGTGTTTTCGCTCGACGACTCCATTCTTGGGTGGTCGGTTTGGCCCTAGTTCCTGTAACTCGAATCCTAGCACGGTATATCCCATTTTAGTTTTACACCATTGTGAACCTTACGCCTCTTTTACTCTTTGATCGAGGTTATCGGCATTTAAAAATTTTCGTAAACTAAATCACACGTGTATATGTTGACATTTAAGAGATACGCAGTCAAGAAAATCAAGAGTAATGGTGATATATACGCGGATTAGACACCAAAAAATAAACACTCAAAAAATGGCTACAATTTAAGGAATGTGTTTAGTGACGGCATCAGGTTCCTAATTGATGGAGAAAGGTCTGGTGGCAAGAAAAGCTGCTTCCAGGAGGTTGTCAAGTGTTTTTGCTCGACGATTCCATTCTTTGGTGGTTGGTTTGGACCTTGTTCCTGTAACTCGAATCCTAGCCCGGTATATCCCATTTTAGTTTTACACCATTGTGAACCTTACACCTTTTTACTCTCTGATCGAGGTAATTGGCATTGAAAAATCTTCGTAAACTAAATCACACGTGTATATGTTGACATTTAAGAGATATACAGTCCAGAAAATCAAGAGCAATGGTGATATATATGCGGATTAGACACCAAAAAATAAACACTAAAAAAATGGCTACAATTTAAGGAATGTGTTTAGTGACGCATCAAATTCCTATTTAATGGAGAAAGTTCTGGTGGCAAGAAAATCTGCTTCCAGCAGGTTGTCAAGTGTTTTCGCTCGACGACTCTATTCTTGGGTGGTCGGTTTGGCTCTAGTTCCTGTAACTCGAATCCTAGCCCGGTATATCCCATTTTAGTTTTACACCATTGTGAACCTTACGCCTTTTTTACTCTCTGATCGAGGTACTCAGCATTGAAAAATCTTCGTAAACTAAATCACACGTGTATATGTTGACATTTAAGAGATATACAGTCCAGAAAATCAAGAGCAATGGTGATATATATGCGGATTAGACACCAAAAAATAAACACTAACAAATTGGCTACAATTTAAGGTATGTGTTTAGTGACGCATCAGATTCCTAATTGATGGAGAAAGGTCTGGTGGCAAGAAAAGCTGGTTCCAGGAGGTTGTCAAGTGTTTTCGCTCGACGACTCCATTCTTGGGTGGTTGGTTTGGCCCTTGTTCCTGTAACTCGAATCCTAGCCCATATATCCCATTTTAGTTTTACGCCATCGTGAACCTTACGCCTTTTTTACTCTCTGATCGAGGTTCTCGGCATTGAAAAATCTTCGTAAACTAAATCACACGCGTATATGTTGACATTTAATAGATACACAGTTAAGAAAATCAAGAGCAATGGTGATATATATGCGGATTAGACACCAAAAAATAAACACTCAAAAAATGGCTACAATTTAAGGAATTTGTTTAGTGACGGCATCAGGTTCCTAATTGATGGAGAATGGTCTGGTGGCAAGAAAAGCTGCTTCCAGGAGGTTGTCAAGTGTTTTCGCTCGACGATTCCATTCTTGGGTGGTTGGTTTGGACCTTGTTCCTGTAACTCGAATCCTAGCCCGGTATATCCCATTTTAGTTTTACACCATTGTGAACCTTAGACCTTTTTTACTCTCTGATCGAGGTACTCGGCATTGAAAAATCTTCGTAAACTAAATCACACGTGTATATGTTGAAATTTAAGAGATATACAGTCAAGAAAATCTAGAGCAATGGTGATATATATGTGGATTAGACACCAAAAAATAAACACTCAAAAATTGGCTACAATTTAAGGTATGTGTTTAGTGACGCATCAGATTCCTAATTAATGGAGAATGGTCTGGTGGCAAGAAAAGCTGCTTCTAGGAGGTTGTGAAGTGTTTTCGCTCGACGACTCCATTCTTGGGTGGTTGGTTTGGCCCTTGTTCTTGTAACTCGAATCCTAGCCCGGTATATCCCATTTTAGTTTTACACCATTGTGAACCTTACGCCTTTTTTACTCTCTAATCGAGGTTATCGGCATTGAAAAATCTTCGTAAACTAAATCACACGTGTATATGTTGACATTTAAGAGATACACAGTCAAGAAAATCAAGAGCAATGGTGATATACATGCGGATTAGACACCAAAAAATAAACACTAAAAAAATGGCTACAATTTAAGGAATGTGTTTAGTGACGGCATCAGGTTCCTAATTGATGGAGAAAGGTCCGGTGGCAATAAAAGTTGCTTCCAGGAGGTTGTCAAGTGTTGTCGCTCGACGATTCCAGGACCTTGTTTCTGTAACTCGAATACTAGCCCGGTATATCCTATTTTAGTTTTACACCATTGTGAACCTTACGCCATTTTTACTCTCTGATCGTGGTTCTCGGCATTGAAAATCTTCGTAAACTAAATCACACGTGTATATGTTGACATTTAAGAGATATACACTGAAGAAAATCAAGAGCGATGGTGATATATATGCGGAATAGAGACCAAAAAATAAACACTCAAAATGGGCTACAATATAAGGAATGTGTTTAGTGACGGCATCAGGTTCCTAATTGATGGAGAAAGGTCTGGTGGATAGAAAAGCTGCTTCCTGGAGGTTGTCAAGTGTTTTCGCTCGACGATTCCATTCTTGGGTGGTTGGTTTGGACCTTGTTCCTGTAACTCGAATCCCAGCCCGGTATATCCCATTTTAGTTTTACACCATTGAGAAACTTACGCCTTTTTTACTCTCTGATCGAGGTTCTCGGCATTGAAAAATCTCCGTAAACTAAATCACACGTGTATATGTTGACATTTAAGAGATATACAGTCAAGAAAATCAAGAGCAATGGTGATATATATGCGGATTAAACACCAAAAAATAAACACTAAAAAATTGGCTACAATTTAAGGTATGTGTTTAGTGACGCATCGGATTCCTAATTAATGGAGAAAGGTCTGGTGGCAAGAAAAGTTGCTTCCACGAGGTTGTCAAGTGTTTTCGCTCGACGACTCCATTCTTGGGCGGTTGGTTTGGCCCTTGTTCCTGTAACTCGAATCCTAGCCCGGTATATCCCATTTTAGTTTTACACCATTGATAACCTTAAGCCTTTTTTACTCTCTTATCAAGGTTCTCGGCATTGAAAAATCTTCGTAAACTAAATTACACGTGTATATGTTGACATCTAAGAAATATACAGTAGAGAAAATCAAGAGCAACGGTGATATATATGCGGATTAGACACCAAAAAATAAACGCTAAAAAATGGCTACAATTTAAGGAATGTGTTTAGTGACGCATCAGATTCCTATTTAATGGAGAAAGGTCCGGTGGCAAGAAAATCAGCTTCCCGCAGGTTGTCAAGTGTTTTCGCTCGACGACTCCATTCTTGGGTGGTCGGTTTCGCCCTAGTTCCTGTAACTCGAATCTTAGCCCGGTATATCCCATTTTAGTTTTACACCATTGTGAACCTTACGCCTTTTTTACTCTCTGATCGAGGTTATCGGCATTGAAAAATATTCGTAAACTAAATCAAACGTGTATATGTTGACATTTAAGAGATAAGCAGTCAAGAAAATCAAGAGTAATGGTGATATATACGCGGATTAAACACCAAAAAATAAACACTAAAAAATTGGCTACAATTTAAGGTATGTGTTTAGTGACGCATCGGATTCCTAATTAATGGAGAAAGGTCTGGTGGCAAGAAAAGCTGCTTCCACGAGGTTGTTAAGTGTTTTCGCTCGACGACTCCATTCTTGGGCGGTTGGTTTGGCCCTTGTTCCTCTAACTCGAATCCTAGCCCGGTATATCCCATTTTAGTTTTACACCATTGATAACCTTAAGCCTTTTTTACTCTCTTATCAAGGTTCTCGGCATTGAAAAATCTTCGTAAACTAAATCACACGTGTATATGTTGACATCTAAGAAATATACAGTAGAGAAAATCAAGAGGAACGGTGATATATATGCGGATTAGACACCAAAAAATAAACGCTAAAAAATGGCTACAATTTAAGGAATGTGTTTAGTGACGCATCAGATTCCTATTTAATGGAGAAAGGTCTGGTGGCAAGAAAATCAGCTTCCAGCAGGTTGTCAAGTGTTTTCGCTCTACGACTCCATTCTTGGGTGGTCGGTTTGGCCCTAGTTCCTGTAACTCGAATCCTAGCCCGGTATATCCCATTTTAGTTTTACACCATTGTGAACCTTACGCCTTTTTTACTCTCTGATCGAGGTTATCGGCATTGAAAAATCTTCGTAAACTAAATCACACGTGTATATGTTGACATTTAAGAGATAAGCAGTCAAGAAAATCAAGAGTAATGGTGATATATACGCGGATTAGACACCAAAAAATAAACACTCAAAAAATGGCTACAATTTAAGGAATGTGTTTAGTGACGGCATCAGGTTCCTAATTGATGGAGAATGGTCTGGTGGCAAGAAAAGCTGCTTCCAGGAGGTTGTCAAGTGTTTTCGCTAGACGATTCCATTCTTGGGTGGTTGGTTTGGACCTTGTTCCTGTAACTCGAATCCTAGCCCGGTATATCCCATTTTAGTTTTACACCATTGTGAACCTTAGACCTTTTTTACTCTCTGATCGAGGTACTTGGCATTGAAAAATCTTCGTAAACTAAATCACACGTGTATATGTTGACATTTAAATGATATACAGTCAAGAAAATCAAGAGCAATGGTGATATATATGCGGATTAGACACCAAAAAATAAACACTAAAAAATTGGCTACAATTTAAGGTATGTGTTTAGTGACGCATCAGATTCCTAATTAATGGAGAAAGGTCTGGTGGCAAGAAAAGCTGCTTCCAGGAGGTTGTGAAGTGTTTTCGCTCGATGACTCCATTCTTGGGTGGTTGGTTTGGCCCTTGTTCTTGTAACTCGAATCCTAGCCCGTTATATCCCATTTTAGTTTTACACCATTGTGAACCTTACGCCTTTTTTACTCTCTAATAGAGGTTATCGGCATTGAAAAATCTTCGTAAACTAAATCACACGTGTATATGTTGACATTTAAGGGATATACAGTCAAGAAAATCAAGAGCAATGGTGATATATATGCGGATTAGACACCAAAAAATAAAAACTAAAAAAATGACTACAATTTAAGGAATGTGTTTAGTGACGGCATCAGGTTCCTAATTGATGGAGAAAGGTCCGGTGGCAATAAAAGCTGCTTCCAGGAGGTTGTCAAGTGTTTTCGCTTGACGATTCGATTCTTGGGTAGTTGGTTTGGACCTTGTTCCTGTAACTCGAATCCCAGCCCGGTATATCCCATTTTAGTTTTACACCATTGAGAAACTTACGCCTTTTTTACTCTCTGATCGAGGTTCTCGGCATTGAAAAATCTCCGTAAACTAAATCACACGTGTATATGTTGACATTTAAGAGATATACAGTCAAGAAAATCAAGAGCAATGGTGATATATATGCGGATTAAACACCTAAAAATAAACACTAAAAAATTGGCTACAATTTAAGGTATGTGTTTAGTGACGCATCGGATTCCTAATTAATGGAGAAAGGTCTGGTGGCAAGAAAAGCTGCTTCCACGAGGTTGTCAAGTGTTTTCGCTCGACGACTCCATTCTTGGGCGGTTGGTTTGGCCCTTGTTCCTGTAACTCGAATCCTAGCCCGGTATATCCCATTTTAGTTTTACACCATTGATAACCTTAAGCCTTTTTTACTCTCTTATCAAGGTTCTCGGCATTGAAAAATCTTCGTAAACTAAATTACACGTGTATATGTTGACATCTAAGAAATATACAGTAGAGAAAATCAAGAGCAACGGTGATATATATGCGGATTAGACACCAAAAAATAAACGCTAAAAAATGGCTACAATTTAAGGAATGTGTTTAGTGACGCATCAGATTCCTATTTAATGGAGAAAGGTCCGGTGGCAAGAAAATCAGCTTCCCGCAGGTTGTCAAGTGTTTTCGCTCGACGACTCCATTCTTGGGTGGTCGGTTTCGCCGTAGTTCCTGTAACTCGAATCTTAGCCCGGTATATCCCATTTTAGTTTTACACCATTGTGAACCTTACGCCTTTTTTACTCTCTGATCGAGGTTATCGGCATTGAAAAATCTTCGTAAACTAAATCACACGTGTATATGTTGACATTTAAGAGATAAGCAGTCAAGAAAATCAAGAGTAATGGTGATATATACGCGGATTAAACACCAAAAAATAAACACTAAAAAATTGGCTACAATTTAAGGTATGTGTTTAGTGACGCATCGGATTCCTAATTAATGGAGAAAGGTCTGGTGGCAAGAAAAGCTGCTTCCACGAGGTTGTTAAGTGTTTTCGCTCGACGACTCCATTCTTGGGCGGTTGGTTTGGCCCTTGTTCCTGTAACTCGAATCCTAGCCCGGTATATCCCATTTTAGTTTTACACCATTGATAACCTTAAGCCTTTTTTACTCTCTTATCAAGGTTCTCGGCATTGAAAAATCTTCGTAAACTAAATCACACGTGTATATGTTGACATCTAAGAAATATACAGTAGAGAAAATCAAGAGGAACGGTGATATATATGCGGATTAGACACCAAAAAATAAACGCTAAAAAATGGCTACAATTTAAGGAATGTGTTTAGTGACGCATCAGATTCCTATTTAATGGAGAAAGGTCTGGTGGCAAGAAAATCAGCTTCCAGCAGGTTGTCAAGTGTTTTCGCTCTACGACTCCATTCTTGGGTGGTCGGTTTGGCCCTAGTTCCTGTAACTCGAATCCTAGCCCGGTATATCCCATTTTAGTTTTACACCATTGTGAACCTTACGCCTTTTTTACTCTCTGATCGAGGTTATCGGCATTGAAAAATCTTCGTAAACTAAATCACACGTGTATATGTTGACATTTAAGAGATAAGCAGTCAAGAAAATCAAGAGTAATGGTGATATATACGCGGATTAGACACCAAAAAATAAACACTCAAAAAATGGCTACAATTTAAGGAATGTGTTTAGTGACGGCATCAGGTTCCTAATTGATGGAGAATGGTCTGGTGGCAAGAAAAGCTGCTTCCAGGAGGTTGTCAAGTGTTTTCGCTAGACGATTCCATTCTTGGGTGGTTGGTTTGGACCTTGTTCCTGTAACTCGAATCCTAGCCCGGTATATCCCATTTTAGTTTTACACCATTGTGAACCTTAGACCTTTTTTACTCTCTGATCGAGGTACTTGGCATTGAAAAATCTTCGTAAACTAAATCACACGTGTATATGTTGACATTTAAATGATATACAGTCAAGAAAATCAAGAGCAATGGTGATATATATGCGGATTAGACACCAAAAAATAAACACTAAAAAATTGGCTACAATTTAAGGTATGTGTTTAGTGACGCATCAGGTTCCTAATTGATGGAGAAAGGTCTGGTGGCTAGAAAAGCTGCTTCCAGGAGGTTGTCAAGTGTTTTCGCTCGACGATTCCATTCTTGGGTGGTTGGTTTAGACCTTGTTCCTGTAACTCGATTCCTAGCCCGATATATCCCATTTTAGTTTTACACCATTGTGAACCATACGCCTTTTTTACTCTCTGATCGAGGTTCTCGGCATTGAAAAAATCTTAGTAAGATAAATCACACGTGTATATGTTGACATTTAAGAGATACACAGTCAAGAAAATCAAGAGCAATTGTGATATATATGCCGATTGGACACCAAAAAATAAACACTAAAAAAGGCTGCAATTTAAATAATGTGTTTAGTGACGGAATCAGATTCCTAATTGATGGAGAAAGGTCTGGTGGCAAGAAAAGCTACTTCCAGGAGGTTGTCAAGTGTTTTCGCTCGACGATTACATTCTTGGGTGGTTGGTTTGGCCCTTGTTCCTGTAACTCGAATCCTAGCCCGGTATATCGCATTTCAGTTTTACACCATTGTGAATCTTACGCCTTTTTTACTCTCTGATCCAGGTTCTCGTCATTGAAAAGATCTTCGTAAGATAAATCACACGTGTATATGTTGACATTTAAGAGATATACAATCAAAAAAATCAAGAGCAATGGTGATATATATGCGGATTAGACACCAAAAAATAAACACTCAAAAAATGGCTACAATTTAAGGAATGTGTTTAGTGACGGCATCAGATTCCTAATTGATGGAGAAAGGTCTGGTGGCAAGAAAAGCTGATTCCATGAGGTTGTCAAGTGTTTTCGCTCGACGATTCCATTCTTGGGTGGTTGGTTTGGCCCTTGTTCCCGTAACTCGAATCCTAGCCCGGTATATCTCATTTTAGTTT
This sequence comes from Helianthus tuberosus, assembly GCA_030545235.1. Lineage (NCBI taxonomy): Eukaryota > Viridiplantae > Streptophyta > Magnoliopsida > Asterales > Asteraceae > Helianthus > Helianthus tuberosus. The sequence continues at coordinate 155,718,148 of CM060403.1, forward strand.
TACACCATTGTGAACCTTACCCCTTTTTTACTCTCTGATCGATGTTCTTGGCATTGAAAATCTTTGTAAACTAAATCACACGTGTATATGTTGACATTTTATAGATACACAGTCAAGAAAATCAAGAGCAATAGTGATATATATGCGGATTAGAAACCAAAAAATAAACACTAAAAAATGGCTACAATTTAAGGAATGTGTTTAGTGACGGAATCAGATTCCTAATTGATGGAGAAAGGTCTGGTGGCAAGAAAAGCTGCTTCTAGGAGGTTGTCCAGTGTTTTCGCTCGACGATTCAATTCTTGGGTGGTGGGGTTGGCCCTTGTTCCTGTAACTCGAATCCTAGCCCGGTATATCCCATTTTAATTTTACACCATTGTGTACCTTACGACTTTTTTACTCTCTGATCGAGGTTCTCGGTATTGAAAAATCTTCGTAAACTAAATCACACGTGTATATGTTGACATTTAAGAGATATAAAATCAAGAAAATCAAGGGCAATGGTGATATATATGCAGATTAGACACAAAAAAAAAAAAAAACACTCAACAAATGGCTACAATTTAAGGAATGTGTTTAGTGACGGTATCAGATTCCTAATTGATGGAGAAAGGTCTGGTGACAAGAAAAGCTGCTTGTAGGAGGTTGTCAAGTGTTTTTGTTCGACGATTTCATTCTTGGGTGGTTGGTTCGGTCCTTGTTCCTGTAACTTGAATCCTTGCCCGGTATATCCCATTTTAATTTTACACCATTAGGAACCTTACGCCTTTTTTACTCTCTGATCGAGGTTCTCGGCATTGAAAAATCTTCGTAAACCAAATCGCACGTGTATATATGTTGACATTTAAGAGATATACAGTCAAGAAATTCAAGGGCAATCGTGATATATATGCGGATTAGACACAAAAAAAAAAACACTCAACAAATGGCTATAATTTAAGGAATGTGTTTAGTGACGGCATCAGATTCCTAATTGATGGAGAAAGGTCTGGTGGTAAGAAAAGCTGATTCCATGAGGCTGTCAAGTGTTTTCGCTCGACGATTCCATTCTTGGGTGGTTGGTTTGGCCCTTGTTCCTGTAACTCGAATCCTAGCCCCGTATATCTCATTTTAGTTTTACACCATTGTGAATCTTACCCCTTTTTTACTCTCTGATCGATGTTCTTGGCATTAAAAAATCTTTGTAAACTAAATCACACGTGTATATGTTGACATTTTATAGATACACAGTCAAGAAAATCAAGGGCAATGTTGATATATATGCGGATTAGACACCAAAAAATAAACACTCAAAAATGGCTACATTTTAAGGAATGTGTTTAGTGACGGAATCAGATTCCTAATTGATGGAGAAAGGTCTGGTGGCAAGAAAACCTGCTTCTAGGAGGTTGTTAATTGTTTTCGCTCGACGATTAAATTCTTGGGTGGTTGCTTTGGCCCTTGTTCCTGTAACTCGAATCCTAGCCCATTATATCCCATTTTAGTTTTACACCATTGTGAACCTTACGCCTTTTTTACTCTCTGATCGATGTTCTCGGCAATGAAAAATCTTCGTAAACTAAATCACACGTGTATATGTTGACATTTAAGAGATATACAGTCAAGAAAATCAAGGGCAATGGTGATATATATGCGGATTAGACACAAAAAAAAACACTCAACAAATGGCTACAATTTAAGGAATGTGTTAATTGACGACATCAGATTCCTAATTGATAGAGAAAAGTCTGGTGGCAAGTAAAGCTGCTTCTAGGAGGTTGTCAAGTGTTTTCGCTCGACGATTCCATTCTTGGGTGGTTGGTTTGGCCCTTATTCCTGTAACTCGAATCCTAGCCCGGTATATCACATTTTAATTTTACACCATTGTGAACCTTACGCCTTTTTTACTCTCTAATCGAGGTTCTCGGCATTGAAAAATCTTCGTAAACTAAATCACACATGTATATGTTGACATTTAAGAGATATACAGTCAACAAAATCAAGGGCAATGGTGATAAATACGCGGATTAGACACAAAAAAAACATTCAACAAATGGCTACAATTTAAGGAATGTGTTTAGTGACGACATCAGATTCCTAATTGATGGAGAAAGGTCTAGTGGCAAGAAAAGCTGATTCTAGGAGGTTGTCAAGTGTTTTCGCTTGACGATTCCATTCTTGGGTGGTTAGTTTGGCCCTTGTTCCTGTAACTCGAATCCTAGCCCGGTATATCCCATTTTAATTTTACACCATTGTGAACCTTACGCCTTTTTACTCTCTGATCGAGGTTCTCGGCATTGAAAAATCTTCATAAACTAAATCACACGTGTATATGTTGACATTTAAAAGATACAAAGTCAAGAAAATTAAGGGCAATGGTGATATATATGCGGATTAGACACAAAAAAAAAACACTTAACAAATGGCTACAATTTAAGGAATGTAATTAGTGACGGCATCAGATTTCTAATTGATTGAGAAAGGTCTGGTGGCAAGAAAAGCTGCTTCTAGGAGGTTATCAAGTGTTTTCGCTCGACGATTTCATTCTTGGGTGGTTGGTTTGGTCCTTGTTCCTGTAACTTGAATGTTAGCCCGGTATATTCCATTTTAATTTTACACCATTGTTAACCTTATGCCTTTTTTACTCTCTGATCGAGGTTCTCGGTATTGAAAAAATCTTCGTAAACTAAATCACACGTGTATATGTTGACATTTAAGAGATATAAAGTCAAGAAAATCAAGGACAATGGTGAAATATATGCAGATTAGACAAAAAAAAAAAAAAAAAACAGTCAACAAATAGCTACAATTTAAGGAATGTGTTTAGTGACGGCATCATATTCCTAATTGATGGAGAAAGGTCTGGTGGCAAGAATAGCTGCTTTTAGGAGGTTGTCAAGTGTTTTCGCTTGACGATTCCATTCTTGGGTGGTTGGTTTGTCCATTGTTCGTGTAACTTGAATCCTAGCCCGGTATATCCCATTTTAATTTTACCGAATCTTACGCCTTTTTTACTCTCTGATCGAGGTTCTCGGCATTGAAAAATATTCGTAAACCAAATTACACGTGTATATGTTGACATTTAAGAGATATACAGTCAAGAAAATCAAGGGCAATGGTGATATATATGCGGATTAGACACAAAAAAACAAAACACTCAACAAATGGCTACAATTTAAGGAAGGTGTTTAGTGAAGGCATCAGATTCATAATTGATGGAGAAATGTTTGGTGGCAAGAAAAGCTGTTTCTAGGAGGTTGTCAAGTGTTTTCGCTCGACAATTCCATTCTTGGGTGGGTGGCTTGGCCCTTGTTCCTGTAACTCGAATCCTAGCCCGGTATATCACATTTTAATTTTACACCATTGTGAATCTTACGCCTTTTTTACTCTCTAATCGAGGTTCTCGGCATTGAAAAAGCATCGTAAACTAAATCACAAGTGTATATGTTGTCATTTAAGAGATATACAGTTAAGAAAATCAAGGGAAATGGTGATATATATGCGGATTAGACACAAAAAAAAACACTCAATAAATGGCTACAATTTAAGGAATGTGTTTAGTGACGGCATCAGATTCATAATTGATGGAGTAAGGTCTGGTGGCAAGAAAAGATGCTTCTAGGAGGTTGTCAAGTGTTTTTGCTCGACGATTCCATTCTTGGGGGGTTGGTTTGGCCCTTGTTCCTGTAACTCGAATCCTAGCCCGGTATATCCAATTTTAATTTTACACCATTGTGAACTTTACGCCTTTTTTACTCTCTGATCGAGGTTATCGGCATTGAAAAATCTTCGTAAACCAAATCACACGTGTATATGTTGACATTTAAGAGATATACAGTCAAGAAATTCAAGGGCAATCGTGATATATATGCGAATTAGACACAAAAAAAAAACACTCAACAAATGGCTATAATTTAAGGAATGTGTTTAGTGACGGCATCAGATTCCTAATTGATTGAGAAAGGTCTGGTGGTAAGAAAAGCTGATTCCATGAGGTTGTCAAGTGTTTTCGCTCGACGATTCCATTCTTGGGTGGTTGGTTTGGCCCTTGTTCCTATAACTAGAATCCTAGCCCCGTATATCTCATTTTAGTTTTACACCATTGTGAAGCTTACCCCTTTTTTACTCTCTGATCGATGTTCTTGGCATTGAAAAATCTTTGTAAACTAAATCTCACGTGTATATGTTGACATTTTATAGATACACAGTCAAGAAAATCAAGGGCAATGTTGATATATATGCGGATTAGACACCAAAATATAAACACTAAAAAATGGCTACAATTTAAGGAATGTGTTTAGTGACGGCATCATATTCCTAAATGATGGAGAAAGGTCTGGTGGCAAGAAAAGCTGCTTCTAGGAGGTTGTCAAGTGTTTTCGCTCGACGATTCCATTCTTGGGTGGTTGGTTTGGTCCTTGTTCCTGTAACTCGAATCCTAGCCCTGTATATCCCATTTTAATTTTACACCATTGTGAACCTTACACCTTTTTTACTCTCTGATCGAGGTTCTCGGCATTGAAAAATCTTCGTAAACTAAATCACTAGTGTATATGTTAACATTTAAGAGATATACAGTCAAGCAAATAAAGGGCAATGGTGATATATATGCGGATTAGACACAAAAAAAAAACACTCAACAAATGGGTACAATTTAAGGAATGTGTTTAGCGACGACATCAGATTCCTAATTGATGGAGAAATGTCTGGTGGCAAGAAAAGCTACTTCTAGGAGGTTGTCAAGTGTTTTCGCTCGACGATTCCATTCTTGGGTGGTTGGTCTGGCCGTTGTTCCTGTAACTCGAATCCTAGCCCAGTATATCCCATTTTAATTTTAAACCATTGTGAACCTTACGCCTTTTTTACTATCTGATCGAGGTTCTCGGCATTGAAAAATCTTCGTAAACTAAATCACACGTGTATATGTTGACGTTTAAGAGATATACAGTCAAGAAAATCAAGGGAAATGGTGATATATATGCGGATTAGACACAAAAAAAAACACTCTACAAATGGCTACAATTTAAGGAATGTGTTTAGTGACGACATGAGATTCCTAATTGATGGAGAAAGGTCCGGTGGCAAGAAAAGCTGCTTCTAGGAGGTTGTCAAGTGTTTTCGCTCGACGATTCCATTCTTAGGTGGTTGGTTTAGCCCTTGTCCCTGTAACTTGAATCCTAGCCCGGTATATCTCATTTTAATTTTACACCACTGTGAACCTAACGCCTTTTTTACTCTCCGATAGAGGTTCTCGGCATTGAAAAATCTACGTAAACCAAATCACACGTGTATATGTTGACATTTAGGAGATATACATTCAAGAAAATCAAGGGCAATGGTGATATATATGCGGATTAGACAGAAAAAAACACACTCAACAAATGCCTACAATTTAAGGAATGTGTTTAGTGACGGCATCATATTCCTAATTGATGGAGAAAGGTCTGGTGGCAAGAAAAGATGCTTCTAGGAGGTTGTCAAGTGTTTTCGCTCGACGATTCCATTCTTGGGTGGTTGGTTTGGCCTTTGTTCCTGTAAATCGAATCCTAGCCCGGTTTATCTAATTTTAATTTTACACCATTGTGAACCTTACGCCTTTTTTACTCACTGATCGAGGTTCTCGGCATTGAAAAATATTCGTAAACTAAATCACACGTGTATATGTTGACATTTAAGAGATATACAGTCAAGAAAATCAAGGGCAATGGTGATATATATGCGGATTAGACACAAAAAAAAACACTCAACAAATGGCTATAATTTAAGGAATGTGTATAGTGACGGCATAAGATTCCTAATTGATGGAGAAAGGTCTGGTGGCAAGAAAAGCTGCTTCTAGCAGGTTGTCAAGTGTTTTCGCTCGAAGATTCCATTCTTGGGGGGTTGGTTTGGCCCTTGTTCCTGTAACTCGAATCCTAGCCTGGTATATCCCATTTTAATTTTACACCATTGTGAACCTTACGCCTTTTTTACTCTCTGGTCGAGGTTCTCAGCATTGAAAAATCTTCGTAAACTAAATCACACGTGTATATGTTGATATTTAAGAGATATGAAGTCAAGAAAATCAAGGGCAATGGTGATATATATATATGCAGATAAGACACACAAAAAAAAAAAACACTCAACAAATGGCTACAATTTTAGGAATGTGTTTAGTGACGGTATCAGATTCCTAATTAATGGAGAAAGGTTTGGTGGCAAGAAAAGCTGCTTCTAGGAGGTTGTCAAGTGTTTTAGCTCGACGATTCCATTCTTGGGTGGTTGGTTTGGCCCTTGTTCATGTAACTCGAATCCTAGCCCGGTATATCCCATTTTAATTTTACACCATTGTGAACCTTATGCCTTTTATAATCTCTGATCGAGGTTCTCGGCACTGAAAAATCTTCGTAAACTAAATCACACGTGTATATGTTGACATTTAAGAGATATACAGTCAAGAAAATCTAGGGCAATGGTGATATATATGCGGATTAGACACCAAAAAAACACTCAACAAATGGCTATAATTTAAGGAATGTGTTTAGAGACGACATCAGATTCCTAATTGATGGAGAAAGGTCTTGTGCAAGAAAAGATGCTTCTAGGAGGTTGTCAAGTGTTTTCGCTCGACGATTCCATTCTTGGGTGGTTGGTTTGGCCCTTGTTCCTATAACTCGAATCCTAGCCCATTATATCCCATTTTAATTTTACACCATTGTGAACCTTACGCCTTTTTTACTCTCTGATCAAGGTTCTCGGCATTGAAAAATCTTCGTAAACTAAATCACACGTGTATATGTTGACATTTAAGAGATATACAATCGAGAAAATCAAGGGCAATGGTGATATATATGCGGATTAGACACCAAAAAAAAAACACGCAACAAATGGCTACAATTTAAGGAATGTGTTTAGTGACGGCATCAGATTCCTAATTGATAGAGGAAGGTCTGGTGGCAAGAAAAGCTGCTTCTAGGAGGTTGTCAGGTGTTTTCGCTCGACGATTCCATTATTGGGTGGTTGGTTTGGCCCTTGTTCCTGTAACTCGAATCCTAGTCCGGTATATCCCATTTTAATTTAACACCATTGTGAACCTTACGCCTTTTCTGCTCTCTGATCGAGGTTCTCGGCATTGAAAAATCTTCATAATCTAAATCACACATGTATATGTTGACATTTAAGAGATATACAGTCAAGAAAATCAAGGGCAAGGGTGATATATATACTGATTCGACACAAAAAAAAAACCCACTCAACAAATGGTTACAATTTAAGGAATGTGTTTAGTGACGGCATCAGATTCCTAATTGATGGAGAAAGGTCTGGTGGCAAGAAAAGCTGCTTTTAGGAGGTTGTCAAGTGTTTTCGCACGACGATTCCATTCTTGGGTGGTTGGGTTGGCCGTTGTTCCTGTAACTCGAATCCCATCCCGGTATATCCCATTTTAATTTTACACCATTGTGAACCTTACGCCTTTTTTACTCTCTGATCGAGGTTCTCGGCATTGGAAAATCTTCGTAAACCAAATCACACGTGTATATGTTGACATTTAAGAGATATACCGTCAAGAAAATCAAGGGCAATGGTGATATATATGCGGATTAGACACAAAAAAAAAACACTCAACAAATGGCTATAATTTAAGGAATGTGTTTAGTGACGGCATTAGATTCCTAATTGATGGAGAAAGGTCTGGTGGCAAGAAAAGCTGCTTCAAGGAGGTTGTCAAGTGTTTTCGCTCGACTCTTCCTGTAACTCGAATCCTAGCCCGGTATATCCCATTTTAATTTTACACCATTGTGAACCTTACGCCTTTTTTACTCTCTGATCGAGGTTCTCGGCATTGAAAAATCTTCGTAAACTAAATCACACGTGTATATGTTGACATTTAAGAGATAAACAGTCAAGAAAATCAAGGGCAATGATGATATATATGCGGATTAGACACCAAAAAAAACACTCAACAAATGGCTACAATTTAAGGAATGTGTTTAGTGACGACATCGGATTCCTAATTGATGGAGAAATGTCTGGTGGCAAGAAAAACTGCTTCTAGGAGGTTGTCAAGTGTTTTCGCTCGACGATTCCATTCTTGAGAGGTTGGTTTGGCACTTGTTCATGTAACTCGAATCCTAACCCGGTATATCCCATTTTAATTTTACACCATTGTGAACCTTACGCCTTTTTTTACTCTCTGATCGAGGTTCTCGGCATTGAAAAATCTTCGTAAACTAAATCACACGTTTATATGTTGACATTTAAGTAATATACCATCAAGAAAATAAAGGGCAATGGTGATATATATGCGGATTAGACACCAAAAAAAACACTCAACAAATGGCTACAATTTAAGGAATGTGTTTAGTGACGGCATCAGATTCCTAATTAATGGAGAAAGGTCTGGTGGCAAGAAAAGCTGCTTCTAGGAGGTTGTCAAGTGTTTTCGCTCGACGATTCCATTCTTGGGTGGTTGGCTTGTCCCTTGTTCCTGTAACTCGAATTCTAGCCTGGTATATCCCATTTTAATTTTACACGATTGTGAACCTTACGCCTTTTTTACTCTCTGCTCGAGGTTCTCGGCATTGAAAAATCTTCGTAAACTAAATCACACGTGTATATGTTGACATTTAAGAGATATACAGTCAAGAAAATCAAGGGCAATGGTGATATATATACTGATTAGACACAAAAAAAAAACCACTCAACAAATGGTTACAATTTAAGGAATGTGTTTAGTGACGGCATCAGATTCCAAATTTATGGAGAAAGGTCTGGTGACAAGAAAAGCTGCTTTTAGGAGGTTGTCAAGTGTTTTCGCTCGACGATTCCATTCTTGGGTGGTTGGGTTGGCCGTTGTTTCTATAACTCAAATCCTAGCCCGGTATATCCCATTTTAATTTTACACCATTGTGAACCTTACGCCTTTTTTACTCTCTGATCGAGGTTCTCGGCATTGAAAAATCTTCGTAAACTAAATCACACGTGTATATGTTGACATTTAAGAGATATACAGTCAAGAAAATCAAGGGCAATGATGATATATATGCGGATTAGACACCAAAAAAAACACTCAACAAATGGCTACAATTAAAGGAATGTGTTTAGTGACGACATCGGATTCCTAATTGATGGAGAAATGTCTGGTGGCAAGAAAAACTGCTTCTAGGAGGTTGTCATGTGTTTTCACTCGACGATTCCATTCTTGGGAGGTTGGTTTGGCCCTTGTTCATGTAACTCGAATCCTAACCCGGTATATCCCATTTTAATTTTACACCATTGTGAACCTTACGCCTTTTTTTACTCTCTGATCGAGGTTCTCGGCATTGAAAAATCTTCGTAAACTAAATCACACGTGTATATGTTGACATTTAAGAGATATACAGTCAAGAAAATCAAGGGCAATGTTGATATATATGCGGATTAGACACCAAAAAAAAAACACTCAACAAATGGCTACAATTTAAGGAATGTGTTTAGTGACGGCATCAGATTCCTAATTGATGGAGAAAGGTCTGGTGGCAAGAAAAACTGCTTCTAGGAGGTTGTCAAGTGTTTTCGCTCGCGATTCCATTCTTGGGTGGTTGGTTTGGACCTTGTTCCTATAACTCGAATTCAAGCCCGGTCTATCCGATTTTAATTTTACACCATTGTGAACCTTACGCCTTTTTTACTCTCTGATCGAGGTTCTCGGCATTGAAAAATCTTCGTAAACTAAATCACACGTGTATGTGTTGACATTTAAGAGATATACCGTCAAGAAAATCAAGGGCAATGGTGATATATATGCGGATTAGACACCAAAAAAAAAAACTCTCAACAAATGGCTACAATTTAAGGAATGTGTTTAGTGACGGCATCAGATTCCTAATTAATGGAGAAAGGTTTGTTGGCAAGAAAAGCTACTTCTAGGAGGTTGTCAAGTGTTTTCGCTCGACGATTCCATTCTTGGGTGGTTGGTTTGTCCCTTGTTCCTGTAACTCGAATTCTAGCCTGGTATATCCCATTTTAATTTTACACGACTGTGAACCTTACACCTTTTTTACTCTCTGATCGAGGTTCTCGGCATTGAAAAATCTTCTTAAACTAAATCACACGTGTATATGTTGACATTTAAGAGATATACAGTCAAGAAAATCAAGTGCAATGGTGATATATATGCGGATTAGACACAAAAAAAAACACTCAACAAATGGCAACAATTTAAGGAATGTGTTTAGTGACGGCATCAGATTACTAATTGATGGAGAAGGGTCTGGTGGCAAGAAAAGCTGCTTCTATGAGGTTGTTAAGTGTTTTCGCTCGACGATTCCATTCTTGGGTGGTTGGTTTGGCCCTTGTTCCTGTAACTCGATTCCTAGGCCGGTATATCCCATTTTAATTTTACACCATTGTGAACCTTACGCCTTTTTTACTCTCTGATCGAGGTTCTCGGCATTGAAAAATATTCGTAAACTAAATCACACGTGTATATGTTGACATTTAAGAGATATACAATCAAGAAAATCAAGGGCAATGGTGATATATATGCGGATTAGACACAAAAAAAAAGCACTCAACAAATGGCTACAATTTAAGGAATGTGTTTAGTGACGACATCAGATTCTTAATTTATGGAGAAATGTCTGGTGGCAAGAAAAACTGCTTCTAGGAGGTTGTCAAGTGTTTTCGCTCGACGATTCCATTCTTGGGTGGTTGGTTTGGCCCTTGTTCCTGTAACTCGAATCCTAACCCGGTATATCCCATTTTAATTTTACACAATTGTGAACCTTACGCCTTTTTTACTCTCTGATCGAGGTTCTCGGCATTGAAAAATCTTCGTAAACTAAATCACACGTGTATATGTTGACATTTAAGAAATATACAGTCAAGAAAATCAAGGGCAATGGTGATATATATGCGGATTAGAAACCAAAAAAAACACTCAACAAATGGCTACAATTTAAAGAATGTGTTTAGTGACGGCATCAGATTCCTAATTAATGGAGAAAGGTCTGGTGGCAAGAAAAGCTGCTTCTAGGAGGTTGCCAAGTGTTTTCGCTCGACGATTCCTGTCTTGGGTGGTTGGTTTGGCCCTTGTTCTAGTAACTCGAATCCTAGCCCGGTATATCCCATTTTAATTTTACACGATTGTGAACCTTACGCCTTTTTTACTCTCTGATCGAGGTTCTCGGCATTGAAAAATCTTCGTAAACTAAATCACACGTGTATATGTTGACATTTAAGAGATATACAGTCAAGAAAATCAAGGGCAATGGTGATATATATGCGGATTAGACACAAAAAAAAAACACTCAACAAATAGCTACAATTTAAGGAATGTGTTTAGTGACGGCATCAGATTCCTAATTGATGGAGAAAGGTCTGGTGGCAAGAAAAGCTGCTTCTATGAGGTTGTTAAGTGTTTTCGCTCGACGATTCCATTCTTGGGTGGTTGGTTTGGCCATTGTTCCTGTAACTCAAATCCTAGCCTGGTATACCTATTTTAATTTTACCCCATTGTGAACCTTACGCCTTTTTTACTCTCTAATCGAAGTTTTCGGCATTGAAAAATCTTCGTAAACTAAATCACACGTGTATATGTTGACATTTAAGAGATATACAGTCAAGAAAATTAAGGGCAATGGTGATATATATGAGGATTAGACACCCATAAAAAAACACTCAACTAATGGCTACAATTTAAGGAATGTGTTTAGTGACGGCATCAGATTCCTAATTGATGGAGAAAGGTCTGGTGGCAAGAAAAGCTGCTTCAAGGAGGTTGTCAAGTGTTTTCGCTCGACTATTCCATTCTTGGGTGGTTGGTTTGGCCCTTGTTCCTGTAACTTGACTCCAAGCCCGGTATATCCCATTTTAATTTTACACCATTGTGAACCTTACGCCTTTTTTACTCTCTGATCGAGGTTCTCGGCATTGAAAAATCTTCGTAAACTAAATCACACGTGTATATTTTGACATTTAAGAGATATAAAGTCAAGAAAATCAAGGGCAATGGTGATATATATGCGGATTACACAAAAAAAAAAAACACTCAACAATGGCTACAATTTAAGGAATGTGTTTAGTGACGGCATCAGTTTCCTAATTAATGGAGAAAGGTCTGGTGGCAAGAAAAGTTGCTTCTAGGAGGTTGTCAAGTGTTTTCGCTCGACGATTCCATTCTTGGGTGGTGCGTTTGGCCCTTTGTTCCATTAACTCGATTCCTAGCCCGGAATATCCCATTTTAATTTTACACCATTATGAACCTTACGCCTTTTTTACTCTCTGATCGAGGTTCTCGGCATTGAAAAATTTTCGTAAACTAAATCACACGTGTATATGTTGACATTTAAGAGATATACAGTCAAGAAAATCAAAGGCAATGGTGATATATATGCGGATTAGACACAAAAAAAAAAAAACACTCAACAAATGGCTACAATTTAAGGAATTTGTTTAGTGACGACATCTGATTCCTAATTGATGGAGAAATGTCTGGTGGAAAGAAAAACTGCTTCTCGGAGGTTGTCAAGTGTTTTCGCTCGACGATTCCATTCTTGGGTGGTTGGTTTGGCCCTTGTTCCTGTAACTCGAATCCTAACCCGGTATATCCCATTTTAATTTTACACCATGGTGAATCTTACGCCTTTTTTACTCTCTGATCGAGGTTCTCGGCATTGAAAAATCTTTGTAAACTAAATCACACGTGTATATGTTGACATTTAAGAGATATACCGTCAAAAAAATCAAGGGCAATGGTGATATATATGCGGATAAGACACCAAAAAAAAAACACTCAACAAATGGCTACAATTTAAGGAATGTGTTTAGTGACGGCATCAGCTTCCTAATTAATGGAGAAAGGTCAAGTGGCAAGAAAAGCTGCTTCTAGGAGGTTGTCAAGTGTTTTCGCTCGACGATTCCATTCTTGGGTGGTTGGTTTGGCCCTTGTTCCTGTAACTCGAATCCTAACCGGGTATATCCCATTTTAATTTTACACCATTGTGAACCTTACGCCTTTTTTACTCTTTGATCGAAGTTCTCGGCAATGAAAAATCTTCTTAAACTAAATCACACGTTTATATGTTGACATTTAAGAGATATAAAGTCAAGAAAATCAAGGGCAATGGTGATATATATGCGTATTAGACACCAAAAAAAACAATCAACAAATGGCTACAATTTAAGGAATGTGTTTAGTGACGGCATCAGATTCCTAATTAATGGAGAAAGGTCTGGTGGCAAGAAAAGTTGCTTTTAAGAGGTTGTCAAGTGTTTTTGCTCGTCGATTCCATTCTTGGGTGGTGGGTTTGGCCCTTTATTCCTGTAACAAGAATCCTTGCCCGATATTTCCCATTTTAATTTTACACCATTATGAACCTTACGCCTTTTTTACTCTCTGATCGAGGTTCTCGGCATTAAAAAATCTTCGTAAACTAAATCACACGTGTATATGTTGATATTTAAGAGATATACAGTCAAGAAACTCAAGGGCAATGGTGATATATATGCGGATTAGACACCAAAAAACACTCAACAAATGGATACAATTTAAGGAATGTGTTTAGTGACGGCATCAGATTCCTAATTGATGGAGAAAGGTCCGGTGGCAAGAAAAACTGCTTCTAGGAGGTTGTCAAGTGTTTTCGCTCGACAATTCCATTCTTGGGTGGTTTGTTTGGCCCTTGTTCCTGTAACTCGAATACTAACCCGGTATATCCCATTTTAATTTTACACCATTGTGAACCCTACACCTTTTTTACTCTCTGATCGAGGTTCTCGGCATTGAAAAATCTTTGTATACTAAATCACACGTGTATATGTTGACATTTAAGAGATATACCGTCAAGAAAATCAAGGGCAATGGTGATATATATGCGTATTAGACACAAAAAAAAAACACACACAACAAATGGCTACAATTTAAGGAATGTGTTTAGTGACGGCATCAGATTCCTAATTGATGGAGAGAGGTCTGGTGGCAAGAAAAGCTGCTTCTAGGAGGTTGTCAAGTGTTTTCGCTTGACGATTCCATTCTTGGGTGGTTGGTTTGGCCCTTGTTCCTGTAACTCAAATCCTAGCCCGGTATACCCATTTTAATTTTACACCATTGTGAACCTTACGCCTTTTTTACTCTCTGATCGAGGTTCTCGGCATTGAAAAATCTTCGTAAACTAAATCACACGTGTATATGTTGACATTTAAGAGATATACAGTCAAGAAAATCAAGGGCAATGGTGACATATATGCGGATTAGACAAAAAAAAAACACTCAACAAATGGTTACAATTTAAGGAATGTGTTTAGTGACGGCATCAGATTCCTAATTGATGGAGAAAGGTCTGGTGGCAAGAAAAGCTGCTTCTATGAGGTTGTTAAGTGTTTTCGCTCGACGATTCCATTCTTGGGTGGTTGGTTTGGGCCTAGTTCCTGTAACTCAAATCCTAGCCCGGTAAACCCATTTTAATTTTACACCATTGTGAACCTTACGCCTTTTTTACTCTCTGATCGAGGTTTTCGGCGTTGAAAAATCTTCGTAAACTAAATCACACGTGTATATGTTGACATTTAAGAGATATACAGTTAAGAAAATTAAGGGCAATGGTGATATATATACAGATTAGGCACCCAAAAAAAAAACTCAACAAATGGCTACAATTTAAGGAATGTGTTTAGTGACGGCATCAGATTCCTAATTGATGGAGAAAGGTCTGGTGGCAAGAAAAGCTGCTTCAAGGAGGTTGTCAAGTGTTTTCGCTCGACTATTCCATTCTTGGGTGGTTGGTTTGGCCCTTGTTCCTGTAACTCGAATCCCAGCCCGGTATATCCCATTTTAATTTTACCCCATTGTGAACATTACACCTTTTTTACTCTCTGATCGAGGTTCTCACCATTGAAAAATCTTCGTAAACTAAATCACACGTGTATATGTTGACATTTAAGAGATATAAAGTCAAGAAAATCAAGGGCAATGGTGATATATATGCGTATTAGACACCAAAAAAAACACTCAACAAATGGCTACAATTTAAGGAATGTGTTTAGTCACGGCATCAGATTCCTAATTAATGGAGAAAGGTCTGGTGGAAAGAAAAGTTGCTTCTAAGAGGTTGTCAAGTGTTTTTGCTCGACGATTCCATACTTGGTTGGTGGGTTTGGCCCTTTATTCCTGTAACAAGAATCCTTCCCCGGTATATCCCATTTTAATTTTACACCATTATGAACCTTACGCCTTTTTTACTCTCTGATCGAGGTTCTCGGCATTAAAAAATCTTCGTAAACTAAATCACACGTGTATATGTTGACATTTAATAGATATACAGTCAAGAAAATCAAGGGCAATGGTGATATATATGCGGATTAGACACCAAAAAAAACACTCAACAAATGGATATAATTTAAGGAATGTGTTTAGTGACGGCATCAGATTCCTAATTGATGGAGAAAGGTCTGGTGGCAAGAAAAACTGCTTCTAGGAGGTTGTCAAGTGTTTTCGCTCGACAATTCCATTCTTGGGTGGTTGGTTTGGCCCTTGTTCCTGTAACTCGAATCCTAACCCGGTATATCCCATTTTAATTTTACACCATTGTGAACCCTACACCTTTTTACTCTCTGATCGAGGTTCTCGGCATTGAAAAATCTTTGTAAACTAAATCACACGTGTATATGTTGAAATTTAAGAGATATACCGTCAAGAAAATCAAGGGCAATGGTGATATATATGCGGATTAGACACAAAAAAAACACACTCAACAAATGGCTACAATTTAAGGAATGTGTTTAGTGACGGCATCAGATTCCTAATTGATGGAGAGAGGTCTGGTGGCAAGAAAAGCTGCTTCTAGGAGGTTGTCAAGTGTTTTCGCTTGACGATTCCATTCTTGGGTGGTTGGTTTGGTCCTTGTTCCTGTAACTCAAATCCTAGCCCGGTATACCCATTTTAATTTTACACCATTGTGAACCTTAAGCCTTTTTTACTCTCTGATCGAGGTTCTCGGCATGAAAAATCTTAGTAAACTAAATCACACGTGTATATGTTGACATTTAAGAGATATACAGTCAAGAAAATCAAGGGCAATGGTGATATATATGCGGATTAGACACAAAAAAAAAACACTCAACAAACGGCTACAATTTAAGGAATGTGTTTAGTGACGGCATCAGATTCCTAATTGATGGAGAAAGGTCTAGTGGCAAGAAAAGCTGCTTCTAGGAGGTTGTCAAGTGTTTTCGCTTGACGATTCCATTCTTGGGTGGTTGGTTTGGCCCTTGTTCCTGTAACTCGAATCCTAACCCGGTATATCCCATTTTAATTTTACACCATTGTGAACCTTACACCTTTTTTACTCTCTGATCGAGGTTCTCGGCATTGAAAAAACTTTGTAAACTAAATCACACGTGTATATGTTGACATTTAAGAGGTATACCGTCAAGAAAATCAAGGGCAATGGTGATATATATGCGTATTAGACACCAAAAAAAACACTCAACAAATGGCTACAATTTAAGGAATGTGTTTAGTGACGGCATCAGATTCCTAATTAATGGAGAAAGGTCTGGTGGAAAGAAAAGTTGCTTCTAAGAGGTTGTCAAGTGTTTTTGCTCGACGATTCCATACTTGGTTGGTGGGTTTGGCCCTTTATTCCCGTAACAAGAATCCTTGCCCGGTATATCCCATTTTAATTTTACACCATTATGAACCATACGCCTTTTTTACTCTCTGATCGAGGTTCTCGGCATTAAAAAATCTTCGTAAACTAAATCACACGTGTATATGTTGACATTTAATAGATATACCGTCAAGAAAATCAAGGGCAATGGTGATATATATGCGGATTAGACACAAAAAAAAAAACACACTCAACAAATGGCTACAATTTAAGGAATGTGTTTAGGGACGGCATCAGATTCCTAATTGATGGAAAGAGGTCTGGTGGCAAGAAAAGCTGCTTCTAGGAGGTTGTCAAGTGTTTTCGCTTGACGATTCCATTCTTGGGTGGTTGGTTTGGCCCTTGTTCCTGTAACTCAAATCCTAGCCCGGTATACCCATTTTAATTTTACACCAATGTGAACCTTACGCCTTTTTTACTCTCTGATCGAGGTTCTCGGCATTGAAAAATCTTCGTAAACTAAATCACACGTGTATATGTTGACATTTAAGAGATATACAGTCAAGAAAATCAAGGGCAATGGTGATATATATGCGGATTGGACAAAAAAAAACACTCAACAAATGGTTACAATTTAAGGAATGTGTTTAGTGACGGCATCAGATTCCTAATTGATGGAGAAAGGTCTGGTGGCAAGAAAAGCTGCTTCTATGAGGTTGTTAAGTGTTTTCGCTCGACGATTCCATTCTTGGGTGGTTGGTTTGGCCCTAGTTCCTGTAACTCAAATCCTAGCCCGGTAAACCCATTTTAATTTTACACCATTGTGAACCTTACGCCTTTTTTACTCTCTGATCGAGGTTTTCGGCGTTGAAAAATCTTCGTAAACTAAATCACACGTGTATATGTTGACATTTAAGAGATATACAGTCAAGAAAATTAAGGGCAATGGTGATATATATGCGGATTAGGCACCCAAAAAAAACACTCAACAAATGGCTACAATTTAAGGAATGTGTTTAGTGACGGCATCAGATTCCTAATTGATGGAGAAAGGTCTGGTGGCAAGAAAAGCTGCTTCAAGGAGGTTGTCAAGTGTTTTCGCTCGACTATTCCATTCTTGGGTGGTTGGTTTGGCCCTTGTTCCTGTAACTCGAATCCTAGCCCGGTATATCCCATTTTAATTTTACCCCATTGTGAACATTACACCTTTTTTACTCTCTGATCGAGGTTCTCACCATTGAAAAATCTTCGTAAACTAAATCACACGTGTATATGTTGACATTTAAGACATATAAAGTCAAGAAAATCAAGGGCAATGGTGATATATATGCGTATTAGACCCAAAAAAAAAAACACTCAACAAATGGCTACAATTTAAGGAATGTGTTTAGTGACGGCATCAGATTCCTAATTAATGGAGAAAGGTCTGGTGGAAAGAAAAGTTGCTTCTAAGAGGTTGTCAAGTGTTTTTGCTCGACGATTCCATACTTGGTTGGTGGGTTTGGCCGTTTATTCCTGTAACAAGAATCCTTCCCCGGTATATCCCATTTTAATTTTACACCATTATGAACCTTACGCCTTTTTTACTCTCTGATCGAGGTTCTCGGCATTAAAAAATCTTCGTAAACTAAATCACACGTGTATATGTTGACATTTAATAGATATACAGTCAAGAAAATCAAGGGCAATAGTGATATATATGCGGATTAGACACCAAAAAAAACACTCAACAAATGGTTACAATTTAAGGAATATGTTTAGTGACGGCATCAGATTCCTAATTGATGGAGAAAGGTCTGGTGGCAAGAAAAGCTGCTTCTATGAGGTTGTTAAGTGTTTTCGCTCGACGATTCCATTCTTGGGTGGTTGGTTTGGCCCTAGTTCCTGTAACTCAAATCCTAGCCCGGTAAACCCATTTTAATTTTACACCATTGTGAACCTTACGCCTTTTTTACTCTCTGATCGAGGTTTTCGGCGTTGAAAAATCTTCGTAAACTAAATCACACGTGTATATGTTGACATTTAAGAGATATACAGTCAAGAAAATTAAGGCCAATGGTGATATATATGCGGATTAGGCACCCAAAAAAAAACTCAACAAATGGCTACAATTTAAGGAATGTGTTTAGTGACGGCATCAGATTCCTAATTGATGGAGAAAGGTCTGGTGGCAAGAAAAGCTGCTTCAAGGAGGTTGTCAAGTGTTTTCGCTCGACTATTCCATTCTTGGGTGGTTGGTTTGGCCCTTGTTGCTGTAACTCGAATCCTAGCCCGGTATATCCCATTTTAATTTTACCCCATTGTGAACATTACACCTTTTTTACTCTCTGATCGAGGTTCTCACCATTGAAAAATCTTCATAAACTAAATCACACGTGTATATGTTGACATTTAAGAGATATAAAGTCAAGAAAATCAAGGGCAATGGTGATATATATGCGTATTAGACACCAAAAAAAAAACACTCAACAAATGGCTACAATTTAAGGAATGTGTTTAGTGACGGCATCAGATTCCTAATTAATGGAGAAAGGTCTGGTGGAAAGAAAAGTTGCTTCTAAGAGGTTGTCAAGTGTTTTTGCTCGACGATTCCATACTTGGTTGGTGGGTTTGGCCCTTTATTCCTGTAACAAGAATCCTTCCCCGGTATATCCCATTTTAATTTTACACCATTATGAACCTTACGCCTTTTTTACTCTCTGATCGAGGTTCTCGGCATTAAAAAATCTTCGTAACCTAAATCACACGGGTATATGTTGACATTTAATAGATATACAGTCAAGAAAATCAAGGGCAATGGTGATATATATGCGGATTAGACACCAAAAAAAACACTCAACAAATGGATACAATTTAAGGAATGTGTTTAGTGACGGCATCAGATTCCTAATTGATGGAGAAAGGTCTGGTGGCAAGAAAAATGCTTCTAGGAGGTTGTCAAGTGTTTTCGCTCGACAATTCCATTCTTGGGTGGTTGGTTTGGCCCTTGTTCCTGTAACTCGAATCCTAACCCGGTATATCCCATTTTAATTTTACACCATTGTGAACCCTACACCTTTTTACTCTCTGATCGAGGTTCTCGGCATTGAAAAATCTTTGTAAACTAAATCACACGTGTATATGTTGAAATTTAAGAGATATACCGTCAAGAAAATCAAGGGCAATGGTGATATATATGCGGATTAGACACAAAAAAAAAAACACACTCAACAAATGGCTACAATTTAAGGAATGTGTTTAGTGACGGCATCAGATTCCTAATTGATGGAGAGAGGTCTGGTGGCAAGAAAAGCTGCTTCTAGGAGGTTGTCAAGTGTTTTCGCTTGACGATTCCATTCTTGGGTGGTTGGTTTGGTCCTTGTTCCTGTAACTCAAATCCTAGCCCGGTATACCCATTTTAATTTTACACCATTGTGAATCTTACGCCTTTTTTACTCTCTGATCGAGGTTCTCGGCATTGAAAAATCTTAGTAAACTAAATCACACGTGTATATGTTGACATTTAAGAGATATACAGTCAAGAAAATCAAGGGCAATGGTGATATATATGCGGATTAGACACAAAAAAAAAACACTCAATAAATGGCTACAATTTAAGGAATGTGTTTAGTGACGGCATCAGATTCCTAATTGATGGAGAAAGGTCTAGTGGCAAGAAAAGCTGCTTCTAGGAGGTTGTCAAGTGTTTTCGCTTGACGATTCCATTCTTGGGTGGTTGGTTTGGCCCTTGTTCCTGTAACTCGAATCCTAACCCGGTATATCCCATTTTAATTTTACACCATTGTGAACCTTACACCTTTTTTACTCTCTGATTGAGGTTCTCGGCATTGAAAAAACTTTGTAAACTAAATCACACGTGTATATATTGACATTTAAGAGGTATACCGTCAAGAAAATCAAGGGCAATGGTGATATATATGCGTATTAGACACCAAAAAAAACACTCAACAAATGGCTACAATTTAAGGAATGTGTTTAGTGACGGCATCAGATTCCTAATTAATGGAGAAAGGTTTGGTGGAAAGAAAAGTTGCTTCTAAGAGGTTGTCAAGTGTTTTTGCTCGACGATTCCATACTTGGTTGGTGGGTTTGGCCCTTTATTCCTGTAACAAGAATCCTTGCCCGGTATATCCCATTTTAATTTTACACCATTATGAACCTTACGCCTTTTTTACTCTCTGATCGAGGTTCTCGGCATTAAAAAATCTTCGTAAACTAAATCACACGTGTATATGTTGACATTTAATAGATATACAGTCAAGAAAATCAAGGGCAATGGTGATATATATGCGGATTAGACACCAAAAAAAAACACTCAACAAATGGATACAATTTAAGGAATGTGTTTAGTGACGGCATCAGATTCCTAATTGATGGAGAAAGGTCTGGTGGCAAGAAAAACTGCTTCTAGGAGGTTGTCAAGTGTTTTCGCTCGACAATTCCATTCTTGGGTGGTTGGTTTGGCCCTTGTTCCTGTAACTCGAATCCTAACCCGGTATATCCCATTTTAATTTTAAACCATTGTGAACCCTACACCTTTTTACTCTCTGATCGAGGTTCTCGGCATTGAAAAATCTTTGTAAACTAAATCACACGTGTATATGTTGAAATTTAAGAGATATACCGTCAAGAAAATCAAGGGCAATGGTGATATATATGCGGATTAGACACAAAAAAAAACACACTCAACAAATGGCTACAATTTAAGGAATGTGTTTAGTGACGGCATCAGATTCCTAATTGATGGAGAGAGGTCTGGTGGCAAGAAAAGCTGCTTCTAGGAGGTTGTCAAGTGTTTTCGCTTGACGATTCCATTCTTGGGTGGTTGGTTTGGTCCTTGTTCCTGTAACTCATATCCTAGCCCGGTATACCCATTTTAATTTTACACCATTGTGAACCTTACGCCTTTTTTACTCTCTGATCGAGGTTCTCGGCATTGAAAAATCTTAGTAAACTAAATCACACGTGTATATGTTGACATTTAAGAGATATACAGTCAAGAAAATCAAGGGCAATGGTGATATATATGCGGATTAGACACAAAAAAAAACACTCAACAAATGGCTACAATTTAAGGAATGTGTTTAGTGACGGCATCAGATTCCTAATTGATGGAGAAAGGTCTAGTGGCAAGAAAAGCTGCTTCTAGGAGGTTGTCAAGTGTTTTCGCTTGACGATTCCATTCTTGGGTGGTTGGTTTGGCCCTTGTTCCTGTAACTCGAATCCTAACCCGGTATATCCCATTTTAATTTTACACCATTGTGAACCTTACACCTTTTTTACTCTCTGATCGAGGTTCTCGGCATTGAAAAATCTTTGTAAACTAAATCACACGTGTATATGTTGACATTTAAGAGGTATACCGTCAAGAAAATCAAGGGCAATGGTGATATATATGCGTATTAGACACTAAAAAAAACACTCAACAAATGGCTACAATTTAAGGAATGTGTTTAGTGACGGCATCAGATTCCTAATTAATGGAGAAAGGTCTGGTAGAAAGAAAAGTTGCTTCTAAGAGGTTGTCAAGTGTTTTTGCTCGACGATTCTATACTTGGTTGGTGGGTTTGGCCCTTTATTCCTGTAACAAGAATCCTTGCCCGGTATATCCCATTTTAATTTTACACCATTGTGAACCTTACGCCTTTTTTACTCTCTGATCGAGGTTTTCGGCATTAAAAAATCTTCGTAAACTAAATCACACGTGTATATGTTGACATTTAATAGATATACAGTCAACAAAATCAAGGGCAATGGTGATATATATGCGGATTAGACACAAAAAAAAACACTCAACAAATGGATACAATTTAAGGAATGTGTTTAGTGACGGCATCAGATTCCTAGTTGATGGAGAAAGGTCTGGTGGCAAGAAAAACTGCTTCTAGGAGGTTGTCAAGTGTTTTCGCTCGACAATTCCATTCTTGGGTGGTTGGTTTGGCCCTTGTTCCTGTAACTCGAATCCTAACCCGGTATATCCCATTTTAATTTTACACCATTGTGAACCCTACACCTTTTTACTCTCTGATCGAGGTTCTCGGCATTGAAAAATCTTTGTAAACTAAATCACACGTGTATATGTTGAAATTTAAGAGATATACCGTCAAGAAAATCAAGGGCAATGGTGATATATATGCGGATTAGACACAAAAAAAAACACACTCAACAAATGGCTACAATTTAAGGAATGTGTTTAGTGACGGCATCAGATTCCTAATTGATGGAGAGAGGTCTGGTGGCAAGAAAAGCTGCTTCTAGGAGGTTGTCAAGTGTTTTCGCTTGACGATTCCATTCTTGGGTGGTTGGTTTGGTCCTTGTTCCTGTAACTCAAATCCTAGCCCGGTATACCCATTTTAATTTTACACCATTGTGAACCTTACGCCTTTTTTACTCTCTGATCGAGGTTCTCGGCATTGAAAAATCTTAGTAAACTAAATCACACGTGTATATGTTGACATTTAAGAGATATACAGTCAAGAAAATCAAGGGCAATGGTGATATATATGCGGATTAGACACAAAAAAAAAACACTCAATAAATGGCTACAATTTAAGGAATGTGTTTAGTGACGGCATCAGATTCCTAATTGATGGAGAAAGGTCTAGTGGCAAGAAAAGCTGCTTCTAGGAGGTTGTCAAGTGTTTTCGCTTGACGATTCCATTCTTGGGTGGTTGGTTTGGCCCTTGTTCCCTTAACTCGAATCCTAACCCGGTATATCCCATTTTAATTTTACACCATTGTGAACCTTACACCTTTTTTACTCTCTGATCGAGGTTCTCGGCATTGAAAAAACTTTGTAAACTAAATCACACGTGTATATGTTGACATTTAAGAGGTATACCGTCAAGAAAATCAAGGGCAATGGTGATATATATGCGTATTAGACACCAAAAAAAACACTCAACAAATGGCTACAATTTAAGGAATGTGTTTAGTGACGGCATCAGATTCCTAATTAATGGAGAAAGGTCTGGTGGAAAGAAAAGTTGCTTCTAAGAGGTTGTCAAGTGTTTTTGCTCGACGATTTCATACTTGGTTGGTGGGTTTGGCCCTTTATTCCTGTAACAAGAATCCTTGCCCGGTATATCCCATTTTAATTTTACACCATTATGAACCTTACGCCTTTTTTACTCTCTGATCGAGGTTCTCGGCATTAAAAAATCTTCGTAAACTAAATCACACGTGTATATGTTGACATTTAATAGATATACAGTCAAGAAAATCAAGGGCAATGGTGATATATATGCGGATTAGACACCAAAAAAAAACACTCAACAAATAGATACAATTTAAGGAATGTGTTTAGTGACGGCATCAGATTCCAGATTGATGGAGAAAGGTCTGGTGGCAAGAAAAACTGCTTCTAGGAGGTTGTCAAGTGTTTTCGCTCGACAATTCCATTCTTGGGTGGTTGGTTTGGCCCTTGTTCCTGTAACTCGAATCCTAACCCGGTATATCCCATTTTAATTTTACACCATTGTGAACCCTACACCTTTTTACTCTCTGATCGAGGTTCTCGGCATTGAAAAATCTTTGTAAACTAAATCACACGTGTATATGTTGAAATTTAAGAGATATACCGTCAAGAAAATCAAGGGCAATGGTGATATATATGCGGATTAGACACAAAAAAAAACACACTCAACAAATGGCTACAATTTAAGGAATGTGTTTAGTGACGGCATCAGATTCCTAATTGATGGAGAGAGGTCTGGTGGCAAGAAAAGCTGCTTCTAGGAGGTTGTCAAGTGTTTTCGCTTGACGATTCCATTCTTGGGTGGTTGGTTTGGTCCTTGTTCCTGTAACTCATATCCTAGCCCGGTATACCCATTTTAATTTTACACCATTGTGAACCTTACGCCTTTTTTACTCTCTGATCGAGGTTCTCGGCATTGAAAAATCTTAGTAAACTAAATCACACGTGTATATGTTGACATTTAAGAGATATACAGTCAAGAAAATCAAGGGCAATGGTGATATATATGCGGATTAGACACAAAAAAAAACACTCAACAAATGGCTACAATTTAAGGAATGTGTTTAGTGACGGCATCAGATTCCTAATTGATGGAGAAAGGTCTAGTGGCAAGAAAAGCTGCTTCTAGGAGGTTGTCAAGTGTTTTCGCTTGACGATTCCATTCTTGGGTGGTTGGTTTGGCCCTTGTTCCTGTAACTCGAATCCTAACCCGGTATATCCCATTTTAATTTTACACCATTGTGAACCTTACACCTTTTTTACTCTCTGATCGAGGTTCTCGGCATTGAAAAATCTTTGTAAACTAAATCACACGTGTATATGTTGACATTTAAGAGGTATACCGTCAAGAAAATCAAGGGCAATGGTGATATATATGCGTATTAGACACTAAAAAAAACACTCAACAAATGGCTACAATTTAAGGAATGTGTTTAGTGACGGCATCAGATTCCTAATTAATGGAGAAAGGTCTGGTGGAAAGAAAAGTTGCTTCTAAGAGGTTGTCAAGTGTTTTTGCTCGACGATTCTATACTTGGTTGGTGGGTTTGGCCCTTTATTCCTGTAACAAGAATCCTTGCCCGGTATATCCCATTTTAATTTTACACCATTATGAACCTTACGCCTTTTTTACTCTCTGATCGAGGTTCTCGGCATTAAAAAATCTTCGTAAACTAAATCACACGTGTATATGTTGACATTTAATAGATATACAGTCAACAAAAGCAAGGGCAATGGTGATATATATGCGGATTAGACACAAAAAAAAAACACTCAACAAATGGATACAATTTAAGGAATGTGTTTAGAGACGGCATCAGATTCCTAGTTGATGGAGAAAGGTCTGGTGGCAAGAAAAACTGCTTCTAGGAGGTTGTCAAGTGTTTTCGCTCGACAATTCCATTCTTGGGTGGTTGGTTTGGCCCTTGTTCCTGTAATTCGAATCCTAACCCGGTATATCCCATTTTAATTTTACACCATTGTGAACCCTACACCTTTTTACTCTCTGATCGAGGTTCTCGGCATTGAAAAATCTTTGTAAACTAAATCACACGTGTATATGTTGAAATTTAAGAGATATACCGTCAAGAAAATCAAGGGCAATGGTGATATATATGCGGATTAGACACAAAAAAAAAACACACTCAACAAATGGCTACAATTTAAGGAATGTGTTTAGTGACGGCATCAGATTCCTAATTGATGGAGAGAGGTCTGGTGGCAAGAAAAGCTGCTTCTAGGAGGTTGTCAAGTGTTTTCGCTTGACGATTCCATTCTTGGGTGGTTGGTTTGGTCCTTGTTCCTGTAACTCAAATCCTAGCCCGGTATACCCATTTTAATTTTACACCATTGTGAACCTTACGCCTTTTTTACTCTCTGATCGAGGTTCTCGGCATTGAAAAATCTTAGTAAACTAAATCACACGTGTATATATTGACATTTAAGAGATATACAGTCAAGAAAATCAAGGGCAATGGTGATATATATGCGGATTAGACACAAAAAAAAAACACTCAACAAATGGCTACAATTTAAGGAATGTGTTTAGTGACGGCATCAGATTCCTAATTGATGGAGAAAGGTCTAGTGGCAAGAAAAGCTGCTTCTAGGAGGTTGTCAAGTGTTTTCGCTTGACGATTCCATTCTTGGGTGGTTGGTTTGGCCCTTGTTCCTGTATCTCGAATCCTAACCCGGTATATCCCATTTTAATTTTACACCATTGTGAACCTTACACCTTTTTTACTCTCTGATCGAGGTTCTCGGCATTGAAAAATCTTTGTAAACTAAATCACACGTGTATATGTTGACATTTAAGAGATATACAGTCAATAAAATCAAGGGCAATGGTGATATATATGCGGATTAGACACAAAAAAAAAACACTCAACAAATGGCTACAATTTAAGGAATGTGTTTAGTGACGGCATCAGATTCGTAATTGATGGAGAAAGGTCTGGTGGCAAGAAAAGCTGCTTCTAGGAGGTTGTCAAGTGTTTTCGCTTGACGATTCCATTCTTGGGTGGTTAGTTTGGCCCTTGTTCCTGTAACTCGAATCCTAGCCCGGTATATCCCATTTTAATTTTACACGATTGTGAACCTTACGCCTTTTTTACTCTCTGATTGAGGTTCTCGGCCTTGAAAAATCTTCGTAAACTAAATCACACGTTTATATGTTGACATTTAAGAGATATACAGTCAAGAAAATCAAGGGCAATGGTGATATATATGCGGATTAAACACCAAAAAAAAAACACTCAACAAATGGCTACAATTTAAGGAATGTGTTTTGTGATGGCATCAGATTCCTAATTGATGGAGAACGGTCTGGTGGCAAGAAAAGCTGCTTCTATGAGGTTGTCAAGTGTTTTCGTTCAACGATTCCATTCTTGGGTGGTTGGTTTGGCCCTTGTTCCTGTAACTCAAATCCTAGCCCGGTATACCCATTTTAATTTTACACCTTTGTCATGCTTACGCCTTTTTTACTCTCTGATCGAGGTTCTCGGCATTGAAAAATCTTCGTAAACTAAATCACACGTGTATATGTTGACATTTAAGAGATATACAGTCAATAAAATCAAGGGCAATGGTGATATATATGCGGATTAGACACAAAAAAAACACTCAACAAATGGCTACAATTTAAGGAATGTGTTTAGTGACGGCATCAGATTCGTAATTGATGGAGAAAGGTCTGGTGGCAAGAAAAGCTGCTTCTAGGAGGTTGTCAAGTGTTTTCGCTTGACGATTCCTTTCTTGGGTGGTTGGTTTGGCCCTTGTTCCTGTAACTCGAATCCTAGCCCGATATATCCCATTTTAATTTTACACCATTGTGAACTTTACCCCTTTTTTACTCTCTGATCGAGGTTCTCGGCATTGAAAAATCTTCGTAAACTAAATCACACGTGTATATGTTGACATTTAAGAGATATACAGTCAAGAAAATCAAGGGCAATGGTGATATATATGCGGATTAGACACAAAAAAAAAAAACACTCAACAAATGGCTACAATTTAAGGAATGTGTTTAGTGATGGCATCAGATTCCAAATTGATGGAGAAAGGTTTGGTGGCAAGAAAAGCTGCTTCTAGGAGGTTGTCAAGTGTTTTCGCTCGACGATTCCATTCTTGGGTGTTTGGTTTGGCCCTTGTTCTTGTAACTCAAATCCTAGCCCGGTATACCCTTTTTAATTTTACACCATTGTGAACCTTACGCCTTTTTTACTCTCTGATCGAGGTTCTCGGCATTGAAAAATCTTCGTAAACTAAATAACACGTGTATAGGTTGACATTTAAGAGATATACTGTCAAGAAAATTGTAACAACCACCTAATTACTACTCAACTTTAATAATAATTCATAGGATTTTATATAAAAAGTGTCTTAATTAAAACATAAGTTAACAAAACAAAGTTCTAAGTAACCATATTCTAGTCAACTACCGACTAGCTTAAACATTCAAGACATGATTAGAAATATTGTTTACATCAAAACATTGTTTGGACATAGATTAAGTTAACGCGGAAGCTTGCAAAGTTGTGTTCGGTTCTTCAAAAACATGCTCGATCGCCATCCGGAAATTCCTCTTTTTTTACCTAAGGTCAAAACCACTTAAAATGTTAGTTTTGACATTTATATAGGGTGTATAAACAAATTCCTGCATCAAATTATGAAAAATAATATAAAATTCGAAATCAGCTCCGTCGCATGTCGCGACAGGTCCTCGCGTGGCGCGGGGGCTCTCGCGTGTCGCGCCAGACCCTTGTGGTCCTGTCGCGTGGTGCGGGGGGAACGGTTTTCCAGCAGATGCAGGTTGTTGTCCTGCATTTGCTGCCAGCTCCGAAATTTCCAAGTTAAAACTTCAAATGGTCATAGCTTTTGAACCATAGGTCCGTTTTAAGTGATTCTTTTTCCTACACGACTGTAATTTAATTACCGACGCGTCTATAATGATTATCATATCGAAAATTGAGTTTACAGACCCATCGACTAAAAATCAATATGTAATTATTCGACCCATTCTAATTACACTTATTTTACTACCTTCTTAATAGTAAACATATGGCGCTCTTTACCCAACGTCCGGGGCTTATTATCACCGGCACTTCATTTCCAATCTTATGGCTTCATGCTCTCGTGATTGTTACCACCTATATTAACTATTAAATAGCTCTAACACTACTTATTACATCCTTATTCGACCCACTTGGCTCATCTACGGAATCCTCCATTTATGATGACTACCAAACGACTTCTAACCAATTCTTATCCTATTATTTCAAATGACGAACATTGTCACTTCAATCAACACTACCTTTGTTCTATAACGCAATTACACACATTCAAGCTATCAACTACTCAATGTAACGAGTCGAGTTACATACCTTCAATGCACGCCCTTCAAACGCAAGTCACCACCGGCTTGTCCGCTCGACGCTCCGGTATCTTTTCCTATAGAGTTCAACCATAGCATGTTTAGAACTCCTTTTTAATCATATATCGCATAATTTGCGGAAACATCACAATTACGCGGTTTAACTTTAAATTTCAGTTTTAAGTCTTCTTTGAGATAATTGTACAAACACTTTAAGGGCAGCAATTTACTTAATGTATTAACAAGTTCATAACTTGTTATGTAGCCCTAAATTTTCATCAATCAAACCATCTAACATAAATAAAAATCTCTAGAATTCTGATATCACTTCATACATGTCAAATTTCACTAGAACAACCCCCAATTCCCTAGGGTTTATCAAGTTTTACTCCACCCCTTAACCACCTACAATGGTGTTTTATGGATTTTGCTAGAACTAAGTATGATTTCAACATGTATTTGTCTATGGTTTACTCCTAGATATTTCAATGTTCCTATTTCATATATATATCACACATGCATCCACAAATTTCGAATTCCCTAAATTCATGAAAATTTCAAGTAGAGAATTTTTATCAAATTTTACATACCTTCTGATCTCCTTGCAATGGGGATCAGTAATCTATGCTCGATTTTCGTTTTGGACTTGATTTGATCCTTCAATTTGGAGGTTTTAGCAGAAACTAGGGTTTTGGGGAGCTTGGGATCGCCTCCTGCTCTGATCGATCTCAACAACACACAAACAAGTGTGTTTGAGTTTAATTTATTTTTGTTTTATTAATATTAGTTTTCATTTAAACACTTTTGGCCCTTCAACTTTCATTCTTTATTTGTTTTAATTCTTTAACTACTCACAACTCATTTTTCTAACTAGGTTATTGAAATTCCTAGTTAGTTTATTTTTCTTATCTATTCCCAACGTTATTGTATTATAAGAATTTGTATTCTCGGGGTGTTACAAGTCCACCCCCCTTAAAAGGGTTTCATCCCCGAAACCAGAGTACATACCAAATAATGTAGGGTAGAGACGTCGCATCTCCTCTTTGGACTCCCATGTAGTTTCCGAACCTTTCCTACGCTCCCATTTGATCTTGACTTGATCGATTTGTTTGTTTCGCAAGTGCTTAACCTTTCGATCTAAAATCTCCAATGGCCTTACCGCATAATTCAGGCTATCATCCACCTCGATATCGTGGTAATGGATATAAGCTGTTTCCTCCGCTAGACATATCCGCAATTGTGACACATGAAACGTGCCATTTATGCCACTCAACGCTTCCATTCTTGGGTGGTTGGTTTGGCCCTTGTTCCTGTAACTCGAATCCTAGCCCGGTATATCCCATTTTAATTTTACACCATTGTGAACCTTACGCCTTTTTACTCTCTGATCGAGGTTCTCGGCAATGAAAAATCTTCGTAAACTAAATCACACGTGTATATGTTGACATTTAAGAGATATACAGTCAAGAAAATCAAGGGCAATGGTGATATATATGCGGATTAGACAAAAAAAAACACTCAACAAAAGGCGACAATTTAAGGAATATGTTTAGTGACGGCATCAGATTCCTAATTGATGGAGAAATGTCTGGTGGCAAGAAAAGCTGCTTCTAGGAGGTTGTCAAGTGTTTTCACTCGACGATTCCATTCTTGGGTGGTTGGTTTGGCCCTTGTTCCTGTAACTCGAATCCTAGCCCGGTACATCCCATTTTAATTTTACACCATTGTGAACCTTACGCCTTTTTTACTCTCTGATCGAGGTTATCGGCATTGAAAAATCTTCGTAAACTAAATCACATGTGTATATGTTGACATTTAAGAGATATACAGTCAAGAAAATCAAGGGCAATGGTGATATATATGCGGATTAGACACAAAAAAAAAACAATAAAAAAATGGCTACAATTTAAGGAATGTGTTTAGTGACGGCATCAGATTTCTAATTGATGGAGAAAGATCTGGTGGCAAGAAAAGCTGCTTCATGGAGGTTGTCATGTGTTTTCGCTCGACGATTCCATTCTTGGGTGGTTGGTTTGGCTGTTGTTCCTGTAACTCGAATCCTAGCCCGGTATATCCCGTTTTAATTTTACACCATTGTGAACCTTACGCCTTTTTTACACTCTGATCGAGGTTCTCGGCATCGAAAAATCTTCGTAAACTAAACCACACGTGTATATGTTGACATTTAAGAGATATACAGTCAAGAAAATCAAGGCAATGGTGATATATATGGGGATTAGACACAAAAACAAAACACTTAACAAACGGCTACAATTTAAGGAATGTGTTTAGTGACGACATCAGATTCCTAATTGATGGAGAAAGGTCTGGTGGCAAGAAAAGCTGCTTCTAGGAGGTTGTCAAGTGTTTTCGCTCGACTATTCCATTCTTGGGTGGTTGATTTGGCCCTTGTTCCTGTAACTCGAATCCTAGCCCGGTATATCCCATTTTAATTTTACACCATTGTGAACCTTACGCCTTTTTTACTCTCTGATCGAGGTTTCCGGCATTGAAAAATCTTCGTAAACTAAATCACACGTGTATATGTTGACATTTAAGAGAAATACAGTCAAGAAAATCAAGGGCAATGTTGATATATATGCGGATTAGACACAAAAAAAAACACTCAACAAATGGCTACAATTTAAGGAATGTGTTTTGTGACGGCATCAGATTCCTAATTGATGGAGAAAGGTTTCGTGGCAAGAAAAGCTGCTTCTAGGAGGTTGTCAAGTGTTTTCGCTCGACGATTCCATTCTTGGGTGGCTGGTTTGGCCCTTGTTCTTGTAACTCGAATCCTAGCCAGGTATATCCCATTTTTATTTTACACCATTGGGAACCTTACGCCTTTTTTACTCTCTGATCGAGGTTCTCGGCATTGAAAAATCTTCGTAAACTAAATCACACATGTGTATTTTGACATTTAAGAGATATACAGTCAAGAAAATCAAGGGCAACGGTGACATATATGCGGATTAGACACCACAAAAAAAACACTCAACAAATGGCTACAATTTAAGGAATGTGTTTAGTGACGGCATCAGATACCTAATTTATGGAGAAAGATCTGGTGGTAAGAAAACCTGCTTCTAGGAGGTTATCAAGTGTTTTCGCTCGACGATTCCATTCTTGGGTGGTTGGTTTGGCCCTTGTTCCTGTAACTCGAATCCTAGCCCGGTATATCCCATTTTAATTTTACACCATTGTGAACCTTACGCCTTTTTTACTCTCTGATCGAGGTTCTCGGCATTGAAAAATCTTCGTAAACTAAATCACACGTGTATATGATGACATTTAAGAGATATACAGTCAAGAAAATCAAGGGCAAGGGTGATATATATGCGGATTAGACACAAAAAAAAAAAACAATCAACAAATGGCTACAATTTAAGGAATGTGTTTAGTGACGGCATCAGATTCTTAATTTATGGAGAAAGGTCTGGTGGCAAGAAAAGCTGTTCTAGGAGGTTGTCAAGTGTTTTCGCTCGACGATTCCATTCTTAGGTGGTTGGTTTTGCCCTTGTTCCTGTAACTCGAATCCTAGCCCGGTATATCCCATTTTAAATTTACACCATTGTGAACCTTACGCCTTTTTTACTCTCTGATCGAGGTTCTCGGCATTGAAAAATCTTCGTCAACTAAATCACACGTGTATATGTTGACATTTAAGAGATATACAGTCAAGAAAATCAAGGGCAATGGGGATATATATGCGGATTAGACAAAAAAAAAAAACACTCAACAAATGGCTACAATTTAAGGAATGTGTTTAGTGACGGCATCAGATTCTTAATTGATGGAGAAAGGTCTGGTGGCAAGAAAAGCTGCTTCTAGGACGTTGTCAAATGTTTTCGCTCGACGATTCCATTCTTGGGTGGTTGGTTTGGCCCTTGTTCCTGTAACTCGAATACTAGCCAGGTATATCCCATTTTATTTTTACACCATTGTGAGCCTTACACCTTTTTTTACTCTCTGATCGAGGTTCTCGGCATTGAAAAATCTTCGTAAACTAAATCACACGTGTATATGTTGACATTTAAGAGATATACAGTCAAGAAAATCATGGGCAATGGGAATATATATGTGGATTAGACACAAAAAAAAAACACTCAACAAATGGCTACAATTTAAGGAATGTGTTTAGTGACGGCATCAGATTCCTAATTAATGGAGAATGGTCTAGTGGCAAGAAAAGCTGCTTCGAGGAGGTTGTCAAGTGTTTTCGCTCGACGATTCCATTCTTAGGTGGTTGGTTTGGCCCTTGTTCCTGTAACTCGAATCCTAGCCCGGTATATCCCATTTTAATTTTACACCATTGTGAACCTTACGCCTTTTTCACTCTCTGTTCGAGGTTCTCGGCATTGAAAAATTTCGTAAACTAAATCACACGTGTATATGATGGTGCATGTTTGTGACAACAGCTTAGATTTGGTCTTTGGATATCTTGTAATTAGTTAAATGATAAACGGTTAGCGGGTTTAGCTTTGTATTAGTGAGATTATAGAGTTTGGGCTAAACAAAACCCAGTTGGGTCAAGGGTGGACGAATTGGGCTTTCCCATATAGGAAACCTTAGCCCAAGTAGCAAACCTTGTGTTATATAAACAAGGTTAGGCTTTAGGGTTTAGGTTAATCAGCCAAAACAGTTTTTGAGAGATAGAATTTCGTGAGAGCTTGTACTTGGACGAAATTGAGTGTGGTTAGGGTTTGATTGATTGTAAAACGTTTGTTTGGATAATCAATAGAAACCCGGTTTGAAAGAGAATTGCTGTTTCTGTTTTCTACTTGTTTCTGTGATATTCTGATCAAGAGGATTCCGCACTCTTGATTGGAAAGACAATTCTATTGAAAGATCCATATGAATAGGGGACCTACAATTGGTATCAGAGCATTAGGCTCTTGAAGGCTCGGTTCAGAATTGTGATTGGCAGAAACAGGGAGTTTTCGAAATTTTTGAAAATTAGGGTTTTAAAATTTTCGAATTTTTCTGTTGGTTTGATAAAATTTTCGAATTTTGTTGGCTGTTTTGACTTTCTGCTTTGTTTTATTGCTGTTGTTTTGATTTTCGAATTTTGGTTTTTTTTCGAATTTTCAGTGTTTTGCAAATATAAATTTTGTCTTATAATTTTCAAAAATTATACCAACAAAATTCAAAAATCAAACCAGAGTCACTTGAGGACATCATCACTCGTTACTATCATCTGATGTCAGAAATGGAAAACTATAAGATTGATTGCTATACTGACGTTGAAAAGAATGACAAGCTGCTCGATGCCTTACCTACCAAGTGGGATATCTACACTCTCATGATCAAGGGTGAAGCAGATTATGAGACAAAGGAGCTGGAAGAAGTAGTTGGCAAGCTGAGAGCTTATGAGCTCAGTATGAAGAAGAAAGAAACTGGCTATGATCAGGTTCAAGATCCAACAATTTACAATGGGCTTGCACCTTCTTCATCTCACAACGCTTCTAGCGACTCTGCTACTGCTTTTCTTTCGTGTGAGAATGAGCAGGTCACAGTGAATGAAGATGGTGATGTGTGTTTTGTAGCTGCTTCAGGAGGATCAACAGGAGCCAAGAAAACATTAGCTTCTAAGCAGAGTAGTGGTGTTAAGTTGATGCCTATGAGTGTGAAGTCTGCTGAAGAGCATCTTGCTCTACTTGCTTCGTTCGTTGCTTCCTATGAGAACTACATTCAGGGAAAGATATCTGATCCTGCTACTTTAGATGAAGATTACGATCAGATTGACCCTGATGATCTTGAAGATATGGATTTGCAGTGGCAAATGGCCATGATCACTAGAAGAGTGAAGAGATTTATGAACCGAACAGGAAGGAAGTTTATAGGAAAGACGGTTGGTTTCGACAAGACCAAAGTAAGATGCTTCAACTGTCAAAGTTATGGGCATTTTGCTAGGGAATGTCAAAAACAAAAGCAGGAGACTTTGAGTCAGAGTTCAAACAACATGAATGCATCAAACAAATCTAACTCGAGAGCGCTGATCTCTACTGCTAGAGAAGGTTCATATGACTGGAGTATTCACTTGGAAAAAGATGACAATGTCACACAGGCATTCATGGCAGAGATAACTCCAGTTGATGATGGTGAAGCTATTGTGGAAGATGTTGAAGCAAAAGTGGATGATGAGGCTGAGGTGAAGGCAGAGAGTAAAGCTGAAGAAAAGAAGGCTGATCAGACAACAGATGCTGAGGAGAAAAAGCAAAAATCTGACCAGGAACGGGAAGCTGAAGAAAAGGATGCTAAGTATAAAAGAATGGAAGCTCAGCTTGCAGCACTAATGGCCAATCTTGACAAACAAACAGGAGAGGTAAAGTCAAATTCTGTGTGTTTAAAATGTCGTGAACTACAGGGTGAGGTTGACAGGTTGTCAACACAAAACCAAAGTCTGGTGAGCGAGATGTCTAACATAAAAGAAGCAAATTTTTTTGCTAAAAGAAATGAATCCTCATACTTGAAGAAAATAAAAGGTTATGAAAGTAAAATTGAAGCTGTAACCTGCAGAGAAAACAAAAGAGATTTCTGAAAAATGCAAAGAGTTGTCAGATGCACAACTCAAAATTGTTGAACTTGAAAAGAAATTAGGTCAGTTCAGGGACTCTACTTTTGTTATGAAACATATGATGGGTGGCTTGAAGAAAAGTAATGACAAAACAAGTGTGGGATTTCATGGTTTCAATGAAGTTCCACCTCCTGTTAGTCATGACTATTCTTTCTTGCCTGATGAAGATGATCTCATGGACTTTGGGTCAACATCAACAAGTAGTTCCACATCAAGCCAAGGAAATGTGTTTGTGAGTGCTGATGCTAAGAAGGATAATAACAGCAAACCTGTTTTGAAAAAGAATACATCACATCCTAAAAATAACAATCCAACTTTTGTTAAAATGGTTAATTTTGTTCAAGGAAGTGACATGAAAAACGAAACAGCTGTTATTGAAAATGAATCTAATATAGAGTTTGCTAAAAACAAGAATATAGAAAATTCTGAAACTAAGCAAACTGAACCAAATCCTTCTAAGGCATCATCAGAAGAAAAACCCGAATCTAGTTCTAAGGCTTCAGAAAAGAAGACTTCGAAAATGAGATCGTGCTTCAAATGTCACACCAAGGGACATGTAGCTAGCTGCTGTCCTAACAAAAAGAGTGAAGCACAAGTGAGTGAGAGGAAAAGAGAGAAGTCACCAGAGAATAGTGGTGATAAACAGGAAAAGGAGTCTAACTCTCCAAAGAAATCTGCTCCTAAGCAACCAGAGAATGTTGCTGTTGGTGAAGATAAGGCTGAAAAAGGAACTCCACAAGTTCCTCGTTTTCAAAGAAATCAACCAAGATTTCAGCCTAGATCTCCACCAGGCAGATTTGACAGACCTAGAAGCAGTTCACCAAGAATGAACAATTATAAAGCAAATAATTTCAGAAGTCAAGGTCAATATCAAAATCGATACCAAAATGATGGTGGTCGAACTTTTTATAACAATGGCTTTAGAAATTACAACAATAATGCTTCTTGGAATCAAAACTCAAGATATCAGAATCAAAAATTTCAAAGGTCAAATAGTCTAAACACATATAGGAACCCTCAGGACCAAAGACCTAGTGGAAATCAAAATCAAATTCCATCAACAGGTCTGAGATCCAAGACTCCAGTTAGGAGTAATGGATATTGGATGGATGTTCCAGTAGTTGGTGAATTTGGACGACCCAAGACCATTAAGGCTTGGGTCCCCCAATCTAACTAATTTCTTGGTTGGTGTGTGCAGGAGCTGCTAAGGAGGATTATCAACTTGTGGTATGTTGATAGTGGCTGCTCCAGGCACATGACGGGGGATGCGAGATTGTTGACTGAATTTGAAGATTATGATGGTGGAAATGTAAATTTTGCGGGTGCTAAAGGTGGTAGAATTACAGGACGAGGAAAAGTGACCAATGGGAAGATCACACTAGACAAAGTGAACTATGTGGAGCAGCTTAAACACAATCTGATGAGCGTGTCACAAGTCTGCGACAAGGGTCACTCGGTCCATTTTACCAAGAATGAAGCATTAGTGTTGAAACCAGGTTTGAAGATTCCGGACGATTGGATAGTGATGCGAGCGCCAAGGAGAAATGACACTTATGTCATGGACAAGGGTGCTAAGGATCCAAATGCTGTGGTGGCGTGTTTACTATCAAAAGCATCTGAAGATGAATCGATGTTGTGGCACAGACGCATGGCCCATATTCACTATCGAAAAATGAATTACCTTGTTAAAAATGAGCTAGTGAAAGGGGTTCCAATGCAGAGGTTTCACGTGGAAGATAAATGTCTTCCATGTCAAAAGGGAAAACAACATAAGAAACCTCGTAAGTCTAAAACAGTAAATTCCATAGATGCCCCTTATGAATTACTTCACATGGATTTATTCGGTCCAGTGAATGTGAGGAGCATAGGTGGAAAGTACTATTGTTTAGTTGTCACTGATGATTACTCACGTTATTCATGGGTTTTCTTTTTAGGTACAAAAGATGAGACGGCAGAGATGCTGATAGATCTTTTTACAAAATTGGAAAACGTTCATGATGCTAGAATAAAGAGGATAAGGAGTGATAATGGCACGGAGTTCAAGAATCGTATTCTGGATCTCTATTATCTTCGCAAGGGAATTGATCATCAATATTCCGCTCCTTATACACCTCAACAAAATGGAGTTGCTGAGAGGAAAAACAGGACGTTGATTGAAGCCACACGGACGATGCTTTTAGATTCAAAGCTACCAGTTCTTTTCTGGGGAGAAGCTGTGAATACAACTTGCTACGTCCTAAACAAAGTTTTGACTGTTAAACGTTTTAACAAAACTTGTCATGAATTAATGTTTAACAAGAAACCAAACTTAGAAGGCTTTGAACCATTTGGATTACCCTGCACCATTGTGCGTAATAAAGATAAACAAAAATTCGGTAAGGTGGATGACGAAGGCTACTTTCTAGGTTATGTGCCTGGCACACCGAATAAAAGGGTTTTTAATCTAAAAACTGGTAAAATTGAGGTTGTCTTTAATGTTGAAATTACTTCATACAAACCTCAACAATCAACGAGTGGTCCTGCTATATTATAAGATTATGAGAGCACTTTTAAATCATTTAATATTCCTGAGTTTCCAAATGCAGATGATTCTCAGTTGATTCAAACAATGATTGGTGGAGATGATGAAGGTGAGTTCATGCCTAGATCGAATGTTGATATGACAGATGCTGCGGAAACTTCCCAAGGTGCTGCTGATCCTGATTCAAGTGATAGTGACTCTGAACCCATTGAGGGGGAGGATTTCATTAATCCATTTGCCGATCAGAACATTCAAGGGGAGGTTGGATCAAACCTGGGTGATAATTTAGAAGTTGATGCTGTTGCTACTACACGAGCAAATAGAGATCATCCAGTTGACATGATACTTGGGGATCCTAATGCAGGTGTTCAGACGAGAAGAAGCATAGCAGCGAATTCTGGTTTATTTGTGTCGATTGAGAAGACCGGGATTGTGAACGAGTGCTTGTATAGATGTTTTATTTCCCAAGAGGAGCCGAAGAACATTCATATGGCTCTTAAAGATAATTCATGGGTTGAAGCTATCTAAGAGGAATTGGCCCAGTTTGCAAAGTTGAAGGTTTGGGAGTTAGTTGATCTTCCTAAAGGTGAAAGAGAGATAGGCACTAAGTGGGTGTTTAAGTGCAAGAAGGATGACAGAGGGATAGTGACGCGAAACAAGGCTCGATTGGTGGTAAAAGGTTTCAATCAGCAAGAAGGGATTGATTACAATGAAGTGTTTGCACCAGTGGCAAGGTTGGAGGCAATTCGTTTGTTTCTAGCTTTCGCAACATTCAAGGGTTTTAAAGTTTACCAACTAGACGTGAAGAGTGCGTTTCTTTACGGGAAAGTCCAAGAAGTGGTGTATGTCTCACAACCAGATGGGTTCGTTGATCCAGATTATCCAGATCGAGTTTACAAACTTGATAAGGCTTTGTATGGGTTACATCAAGCTCCCAGGGCGTGGTACGAGACACTGTCTACACATCTGATCAAGAATGGTTTCGAAAGAGGTCAGATTGACAGTACACTGTTCATCAAGAGGAAGAAGGAAGATTTTCTGCTAGTATAGGTGTACGTGGATGACATCATCTTTGGGTCATCAGATGAGAGCATGTGTGAAGAGTTTGAGCAGGTGATGAAGAGTAAGTTCGAAATGAGAGCTATGGGTGAGCTGTCTTACTTTCTGGGATTACAAGTTGAACAGAAGGAGGATGGGATGTTTATTCATCAAACGAAGTATGTGTATGACATTTTGGATCGGTTCAAAATGAATGATTGCTCTACTTTCAACACACCCATTTGCGAAAATCACAATCTTGGCCCAGATCATGAAAGTACTAAAGACGTTGATCCTACTCAATACAGGACGATGATTGGTTCTCTAATGTACTTGACTGCTTCAAGACCTGACATTATGTTTGCAGTATGCTTGTGTGCCAGATATCAGGCTAATCCAAAAGAGTCACACATGAAAGCAGTGAAGCGTATTCTTCGTTACTTGAAGGGGAAACCTAAACTTGGGTTGTGGTATCTAGCTGATACTGATCTGAATTTTGTCGCTTACACTGACTCAGACTTTGGAGGATGCAAGTCGAACAGAAAGTCTACAACAGGTGGTTGTCAGTTCTTAGGAGGCAGGATCGTGTCTTGGCAATGCAAGAAGCAATCCTGTGTGTCTACATCTACGTGTGAAGCTGAATATATTGCTGCGGGTAGCTGCTGCTCTCAGGTTCTCTGGATACAACAGCAGATGCGCGATTACGGTTTGGATTTCACTCGTACTCCTATTATGATAGACAATAATGCCACGATTTCAATAACTAATAATCCCGTGAAACACAGTCGCACAAAACATATTGACATACGTCATCATTTTATACGGGATTGTGCTGAAAAACGTCTAATTGAATTACATCGAGTCGACACAGAAGATAACCTGGCAGATCTTTATACAAAAGCTTTTGACAGGGCTCGCTTTGAACATTTAGTCGAACTCAACGGGATGAGGAATCCTGAATAACTGGTTTTTCATAAGAATTTTGTAAATAGTTTACTGCTTTTCTTAAAAATAAAAAATACAAAAACATTGAAAAATAAAAAACATAAAAAAAACAGAAAATCAAAAATGAGTTATCAGTGTGTGAAAAAGAAGAAATGATAGTACATCGGCAAGTTAGACTGTCACACTGAAATTGAAATTAAAATGCTTAAGTGTGATAGCAGCTTCATTATACGATGTACCTGTAGGCAAAAAGCATGAAATAATCAACTTACCAATGTGATATAAACTTAAATGAACTGAATATGAGTGGGGAACACATCAGTGGTGTATGGTTTAATGACCTTAAATCTTGCGTTGATAGATTGCCAAAATCTGAAGTTTTGGGTCTTTATACTGTTATTTCATCTAGGGATATCTTGGCTGTCCTTCTGTTCAGAACTAAAATTGTACATGACTCCAGGAAAGAAAGTCACTTGGAATTAGCTCATTTCTATTTGAATGTCTGTATGTTGTCCCGATACACACAATTTTGATCTGATTCTGAAATCTTCTCTGAAAAAAGTCGTGTACCTCCTCTGCTGCATCCAGATATATGCTGACCTGGAGGTGGTAGGCAACGACAGCTTCTGCTGCATCCAGATACATGCTGACCTAGCTATACGGTGTCGCGCTATAGATCTAATACACCCGAAAGAGGCCCTCAAGTGCCCAAAAGAAACCCAATAAACCTATATCAAACTGAGAAAACTCATTTGATCTTTATATTATACCATCTCTGCTAAAGATCTATTTTGTTCTCTTCTCAACCTATTCCCAGTTAAGTTTTCAGAAATCTGGATTGGACTTGTGAAATATGTGGTAGGGAAGATACTTGCATGATAGAGTGTGTTGTTTATATTTCCAGGATTTGATTAGTATTTATTTGGGTGTTCATAGTTAAGCAATCAAAACATGATAAAACAGATTATATGCAGACCTAGACATTGTCAGGATATCTTAAAGGATGACATCAGTATACTCACCTACTACGATGAATCTTTGTGCATACCTTGATCGCGGGGGTATATCCTAAAGTGGGACACGCTAGTATATCAGTAATTAATATTACCTTAACGTATCATACGGTAATGGTACTTGAAATGTTCATGCATTTTGTTTAAGTGGACAAACATACTGGTAATCGTCTTGGACTGCTTTTCATGAAAAATTAAATAAAGAATTACATAAAAGTGTGAAACAGTTTGATTGTGCTGATATGATCTTCTTACCAGTGATTCTCACAAAAATAGAGTGTTTATTGCTTTTGTTATTTATTTGCTTTCAGAAAATATAAAAATCCAAAAATAGTGTCTTTTTCGGTTTAAAATTCTTAACGTACGGAAAACTATTATTCTTGGAGGAATTGTTACTGATAGGGGGAGACGGTGTTGGAAAGTGAGTTCAAAATTTTAAATCATGCGGGTTATAGGGTGTGATTAAAAAGTTTTGCGTGTTGGTGATAAGTTGAAAATGCTTAATCTGTAATACAGTTTAACTATCTCTTGAATAATAATAATTTATTTAACTGTGTTGAAAAATTCTTATGGTTTCTCGAGATGTTTGTTGTATAGTAAACAGATTGAAGCAGTGTGTTGCTGAGAAGTTGCTGTGTTGCTGAGAAGTTGCTGTGAAGATGAGAGTTTGATTGGATGCATGGTAGAACCTCCTTTCTACATTGCAGACAAAAGTGGAGTTTACTCAAACGCTAAAGTTTTTGAAGATTTGGTGATTGGATGCATCAGCTTAGGGGGAGTCTGTTGCTGACAGAAGCTATTGAAGCTGAAGCTATCCAAAGACCAAACACAGTGCAAGACTACTTGAAGATTGCAAGATGACTGAAGACAAAGTTATTTTATGAAGCTATTGTCAAGGGGGAGTTTGTTGGTGCATGTTTGTGACAACAGCTTAGATTTGGTCTTTGGATATCTTGTAATTAGTTAAACGATAAACGGTTAGCGGGTTTAGCTTTGTATTAGTGAGATTATAGAGTTTGGGCTAAACAAAACCAAGTTGGGTCAAGGGTGGACGAATTGGGCTTGCCCATATAGGAAACCTTAGCCCAAGTAGCAAACCTTGTGTTATATAAACAAGGTTAGGATTTAGGGTTTAGGTTAATCAGCCAAAACAGTTTTTGAGAGATAGAATTTCATGAGAGCTTGTACTTGGACGAAATTGAGTGTGGTTAGGGTTTAATTGATTGTAAAACGTTTGTTTGGATAATCAATAGAAACCCGGTTTGAAAGAGAATTGCTGTTTCTGTTTTCTACTTGTTTCTGTGATATTCTGATCAAGAGGATTCCGCACTCTTGATTGGAAAGACAATTCTGTTGAAAGATCCATACGAATAGGGGACCTACAGTATATGTTGACATTTAATAGATATACAGTCAAGAAAATCAAGGGCAATGGTGATATATATGCGGATTAGACACCAAAAAAAACACTCAACAAATGGCTACAATTTAAGGAATGTGTTTAGTGACGGCATCAGATTCCTAATTGATGGAGAAAGGTCTCGTGGGAAGAAAAGCTGCTTCTAGGAGGTTGTCAAGTGTTTTCGCTCGACGATTCCATTCTTGGGTGGTTGGTTTGGCCCTTGTTCTTGTAACTCGAATCCTAGCCCGGTATATCCCATTTTAATTTTACACCATTGTGAACCTTACGCCTTTTTTACTCTCTGATCGAGGTTCTCGGCATTTAAAAATCTTCGTAAACTAAATCACACGTGTATATGTTGACCTTTAAGAGATATACAGTCAAGAAAATCATGGGCAACGGTCATATATATGCGGATTAGAGACAAAAAAAAACACTCAACAAATGGCTACAATTTAAGTAATGTGTTTTGTGACGACATCATATTCCTAATTGATGGAGAAAGGATTCGTAGCAAGAAAAGCTGCTTTTAGGAGGTTGTCAAGTGTTTTCGCTCGACGATTCCATTCTTGGGTGGTTGGTTTGGCCCTTGTTCTTGTAACTCAAATCCTAGCCCGGTATATCCCATTTTAATTTTACACCATTGTGAACCTTACGCCTTTTTTACTCTTTGATCGAGGTTCACGGCGTTGAAAAATCTTTGTAAACTAAATCACACGTGTATATGTTGACATTTAAGAGGTATACAGTCCAGAAAATCAAGGGCAATGATGATATATATGCGGATTAGACACAAAAAAAACACTCAACAAATGGCTACAATTTAAGGAATGTGTTTAGTGACGGCATCAGATTCCTAATTGATGGAGAAATCTCTGGTGGCAAGAAAAGCTGCTTCTAGGAGGTTGTCAAGTGTTTTCGCTCGACGATTCCATTCTTGAGTGGTTGGTTTGGCCCTTGTTCCTATCACTCGAATCCTAGCCCGGTATATCCCATTTTTATTTTACACCATTGTGAACCTTACGCCTTTTTTACTCTCTGATTGAGGTTCTCGGCATTAAAAAATCTTCGTAAACTAAATCACATATGTATATGTT
The DNA here is from genome assembly GCA_030545235.1 of Helianthus tuberosus. NCBI lineage: Eukaryota > Viridiplantae > Streptophyta > Magnoliopsida > Asterales > Asteraceae > Helianthus > Helianthus tuberosus. The sequence continues at coordinate 155,761,638 of CM060403.1, forward strand.
GACATTTAAGAGATATACAGTCAAGAAAATCAAGGGCAATGGTGATATATATGCGGATTAGACACCACAAAAAAAAACACTCAACAAATGGCTACAATTTAAGGAATGGGTTTAGTGACGGCATCAGATTCCTAATTGATGGAGAAAGATCTGGTGGCAAGAAAAGCTGCTTCTAGGAGGTTGTCAAGTGTTTTCTCTTGACGATTCCATTCTTGGGTGCTTGGTTTGGCCCTTGTTCCTGTAACTCGAATCCTAGCCCGGTATATCCCATTTTAATTTTACACCATTGTGAACCTTACGCCTTTTCTCTGATCGAGGTTCTCAGCATTGAAAAATCTTCGTAAACTAAATCACACGTGTATATGTTGTCATTTAAGAGATATACAGTCAAGAAAATCAAGGGCAATGGTGATATATATGCGGATTAGACACCAAAAAAAACACTCAACAAACGGCAACAATTTAAGGAATGTGTTTGGTGACAGCATCAGATTCCTAATTGATGGAGAAAGGTCTGGTGGCAAGAAAAGCTGCTCCTAGGAGGTCGTCAATTATTTTCGCTCGATGATTCCATTCTTTTTTGGTTGGTTTGGCCCTTGTTCCTGTAACTCGAATCCTAGCCCGGTATATCCCATTTTAATTTTACACCATTGTGAACCTTACGCCTTTTTTACTCTCTGATCGAGGTTCTCAGCATTAAAAAATCTTCGTAAACTAAATCACACGTGTATATGTTGACATTTAAGAGATATACAGTCAAGAAAATCAAGGGCAATGGTGATATATATGCGGATTAGACACCAAAAAAAAACAGCCAACAAATGGCTACAATTTAAGAAATGTGTTTAGTGACGGCATCATATTCCTAATTTATGGAGAAAGGTCTGGTGGCAAGAAAACCTGCTTCTAGGAGTTTGTCAAGTGTTTTCGCTCAACGATTCCATTCTTGGGTGGTTGGTTTTGCCCTTGTTCCTGTAACTCGAATCCTAGCCCGGTATATCCCATTTTAATTCTACTCCATTGTGAACCTTACGCCTTTTTTACTCTCTGATCGAGGTTCTCGGCATTGAAAAATCTTCGTAAACTAAATCACACGTGTATATGTTGACATTTAAGAGATATACAGTTATGAAAATCAAGGGCAAGGGTGATATATATGCGGATTAGACACAAAAAAAACACTCAACAAATGGCTACAATTTAAGGAATGTGTTTAGTGACGGCATCAGATTCCTAATTGATGGAGAAAGGTCTGGTGGCAAGAAAAGCTGTTCTAGGAGGTTGTCAAGTCTTTTCGCTCGACGATTCCATTCTTGGGTGGTTGGTTTTGCCCTTGTTCCTGTAACTCGAATCCTAGCCCGGTATATCCCATTTTAAATTTACACCATTGTGAACCTTACGCCTTTTTTACTCTCTGATCGAAGTTCTCGGCATTGAAAAATCTTCGTAAACTAAATCACACGTGTATATGTTGACATTTAAGAGATATACAGTCAAGAAAATCAAGGGCAATGGGGATATATATGCGGATTATACACAAGAAAACACTCAACAAATGGCTACAATTTAAGGAATGTGTTTAGTGACGGTATCAGATTCTTAATTGATGGAGAAAGGTCTGGTGGCAAGAAAAGCTGCTTCTAGGACGTTGTCAAATGTTTTCGCTCGACGATTCCATTCTTGGGTGGTTGGTTTGGCCCTTGTTCCTGTAACTCGAATACTAGCCAGGTATATCCCATTTTAATTTTACACCATTGTGAACTTTACGCCTTTTTTTACTCTCTGATCGATGTTCTCGGCATTGAAAAATCTTCGTAAACTAAATCACACGTGTATATGTTGACATTTAAGAGATATACAGTCAAGAAAATCAAGGGCAATGGGGATATATATGCGTATTATACACAAGAAAACACTCAACAAATGGCTACAATTTAAGGAATGTGTTTAGTGACGGTATCAGATTCTTAATTGATGGAGAAAGGTCTGGTGGCAAGAAAAGCTGCTTCTAGGACGTTGTCAAATGTTTTCGCTCGACGATTCCATTCTTGGGTGGTTGGTTTGGCCCTTGTTCCTGTAACTCGAATACTAGCCAGGTATATCCCATTTTAATTTTACACCATTGTGAACTTTACGCCTTTTTTTACTCTCTGATCGATGTTCTCGGCATTGAAAAATCTTCGTAAACTAAATCGAACGTGTATATGTTGACATTTAAGAGATATACAGTCAAGAAAATCAAGGGCTATGAGAATATATATGCGGATTAGACACCAAAAAAAACACTCAACAAATGGTTACAATTTAAGGAATGTGTTTAGTGACGACATCAGATTCTTAATTGATGGAGAAAGGTCTGGTGGCAAGAAAAACTGCTTCTAGGACGTTGTCAAGTGTTTTCGCTCGACGATTCCATTCTTGGGTGGTTGGTTTGGCCCTTGTTCCTGTAACTCGAATACTAACCAGGTATATCCCATTTTAATTTTACACCATTATGAACCTTACACCTTTTTTTACTCTCTGATTAAGGTTCTCGACATTGAAAAATCTTCGTAAACAAAATCACACGTGTATATGTTGACATTTAAGAGATATACAGTCAAGAAAATCAAGGGCAATGGGAATATATATGCGGATTAGACACCAAAAAAAAAACACTCAACAAATGGTTACAATTTAAGGAATGTGTTTAGTGACGACATCAGATTTCTAATTGATGCAGAAAGGTCTAGTGGCAAGAAAAGCTGCTTCCAGGAGGTTGTGAAGTGTTTTCGCTCGACGATTCCATACTTAGGTGGTTGGTTTGGCCCTTGTTCCTGTAACTCGAATCCTAGCCCGGTATATCCCATTTTAATTTTACACCATTGTGAACCTTACGCCTTTTTTACTCTCTGCTCGAGGTTCTCGGCATTGAAAAATTTCGTAAACTAAATCACACGTGTATATGTTGACATTTAATACATATACAGTCAAGAAAATCAAGGGCAATGGTGATATATATGCGGATTAGACACCAAAAAAAAAACACTCAACAAATGGCTACAATTTAAGGAATGTGTTCAGTGACGGCATCAGATTCCTAATTGATGGAGAAAGGTCTCGTGGGAAGAAAAGCTGCTTCTAGGAGGTTGTCAAGTGTTTTCGCTCGACGATTCCATTCTTGGGTGGTTGGTTTGGCCCTTGTTCTTGTAACTCGAATCCTAGCCCGTTATATCCCATTTTAATTTTACACCATTGTGAACCTTACGCCTTTTTTACTCTCTGATCGAGGTTCTCGGCATTTAAAAATCTTCGTAAACTAAATCACACGTGTATATGTTGACCTTTAAGAGATATACAGTCAAGAAAATCATGGGCAACGGTGATATATTTGCGGATTAGAGACAAAAAAAAACACTCAACAAATGTCTACAATTTAAGTAATGTGTTTTGTGACGGCATCAGATTCCTAATTGATGGAGAAAGGTTTCGTAGCAAGAATAGCTGCTTTTAGGAGGTTGTCAAGTGTTCTCGCTCGACGATTCCATTCTTGGGTGGTTGGTTTGGCCCTTGTTCTTGTAACTCAAATCCTAGCCCGGTATATCCCATTTTAATTTTACACCATTGTGAACCTTACGCCTTTTTTACTCTCTGATTGAGGTTCACGGCGTTGAAAAATCTTTGTAAACTAAATCACACGTGTATATGTTGACATTTAAAAGGTATACAGTCCAGAAAATCAAGGGCAATGGGGATATATATGCGTATTATACACAAGAAAACACTCAACAAATGGCTACAATTTAAGGAATGTGTTTAGTGACGGTATCAGATTCTTAATTGATGGAGAAAGGTCTGGTGGCAAGAAAAGCTGCTTCTAGGACGTTGTCAAATGTTTTCGCTCGACGATTCCATTCTTGGGTGGTTGGTTTGGCCCTTGTTCCTGTAACTCGAATACTAGCCAGGTATATCCCATTTTAATTTTACACCATTGTGAACTTTACGCCTTTTTTTACTCTCTGATCGATGTTCTCGGCATTGAAAAATCTTCGTAAACTAAATCGAACGTGTATATGTTGACATTTAAGAGATATACAGTCAAGAAAATCAAGGGCTATGAGAATATATATGCGGATTAGACACCAAAAAAAACACTCAACAAATGGTTACAATTTAAGGAATGTGTTTAGTGACGACATCAGATTCTTAATTGATGGAGAAAGGTCTGGTGGCAAGAAAAACTGCTTCTAGGACGTTGTCAAGTGTTTTCGCTCGACGATTCCATTCTTGGGTGGTTGGTTTGGCCCTTGTTCCTGTAACTCGAATACTAACCAGGTATATCCCATTTTAATTTTACACCATTATGAACCTTACACCTTTTTTTACTCTCTGATTAAGGTTCTCGACATTGAAAAATCTTCGTAAACAAAATCACACGTGTATATGTTGACATTTAAGAGATATACAGTCAAGAAAATCAAGGGCAATGGGAATATATATGCGGATTAGACACCAAAAAAAAAACACTCAACAAATGGTTACAATTTAAGGAATGTGTTTAGTGACGACATCAGATTTCTAATTGATGCAGAAAGGTCTAGTGGCAAGAAAAGCTGCTTCCAGGAGGTTGTGAAGTGTTTTCGCTCGACGATTCCATACTTAGGTGGTTGGTTTGGCCCTTGTTCCTGTAACTCGAATCCTAGCCCGGTATATCCCATTTTAATTTTACACCATTGTGAACCTTACGCCTTTTTTACTCTCTGCTCGAGGTTCTCGGCATTGAAAAATTTCGTAAACTAAATCACACGTGTATATGTTGACATTTAATACATATACAGTCAAGAAAATCAAGGGCAATGGTGATATATATGCGGATTAGACACCAAAAAAAAAACACTCAACAAATGGCTACAATTTAAGGAATGTGTTCAGTGACGGCATCAGATTCCTAATTGATGGAGAAAGGTCTCGTGGGAAGAAAAGCTGCTTCTAGGAGGTTGTCAAGTGTTTTCGCTCGACGATTCCATTCTTGGGTGGTTGGTTTGGCCCTTGTTCTTGTAACTCGAATCCTAGCCCGTTATATCCCATTTTAATTTTACACCATTGTGAACCTTACGCCTTTTTTACTCTCTGATCGAGGTTCTCGGCATTTAAAAATCTTCGTAAACTAAATCACACGTGTATATGTTGACCTTTAAGAGATATACAGTCAAGAAAATCATGGGCAACGGTGATATATTTGCGGATTAGAGACAAAAAAAAACACTCAACAAATGTCTACAATTTAAGTAATGTGTTTTGTGACGGCATCAGATTCCTAATTGATGGAGAAAGGTTTCGTAGCAAGAATAGCTGCTTTTAGGAGGTTGTCAAGTGTTCTCGCTCGACGATTCCATTCTTGGGTGGTTGGTTTGGCCCTTGTTCTTGTAACTCAAATCCTAGCCCGGTATATCCCATTTTAATTTTACACCATTGTGAACCTTACGCCTTTTTTACTCTCTGATTGAGGTTCACGGCGTTGAAAAATCTTTGTAAACTAAATCACACGTGTATATGTTGACATTTAAAAGGTATACAGTCCAGAAAATCAAGGGCAATGATGATATATATGCGGATTAGACACAAAAAAAAACTCAACAAATGGCTACAATTTAAGGAATGTGTTTAGTGACGGCATCAGATTCCTAATTGATGCAGAAATCTCTGGTGGCAAGAACAGCTGCTTCTAGGAGGTTGTCAAGTGTTTTCGCTCGACGATTCCATTCTTGGGTGGTTGGTTTGGCCCTTGTTCCTGTAACTCGAATCCTAGCCCGGTATATCCCATTTTTATTTTACACCATTATGAACCTTACACCTTTTTTTACTCTCTGATTAAGGTTCTCGACATTGAAAAATCTTCGTAAACAAAATCACACGTGTATATGTTGACATTTAATAGATATACAGTCAAGAAAATCAAGGGCAATGGTGATATATACGCGGATTAGACACAAAAAAAAAAACACTCAACAAATGGCTACAATTTAAGGAATGTGTTTAGTGACAGCATCAGATTCCTAATTAATGGAGAAAGGTCTGGTGGGAAGAAAAGCTGCTTCTAGGAGGTTGTCAAGTGTTTTCGCTCGACGATTCAATTCTTGGGTGGTTGGTTTGGCCATTGTTCCTGTAACTCGAATCCTAGCCCGGTATATCCCATTTTAATTTTACACCATTGTGAACCTTACGCCTTTTTTACTCTCTGCTCGAGGTTCTCGGCATTGAAAAATTTCGTAAACTAAATCACACGTGTATATGTTGACATTTAATAGATATACAGTCAAGAAAATCAAGGGCAATGGTGATATATACGCGGATTAGACACAAAAAAAAAACACTCAACAAATGGCTACAATTTAAGGAATGTGTTCAGTGACGGCATCAGATTCCTAATTGATGGAGAAAGGTCTCGTGGGAAGAAAAGCTGCTTCTCGGAGGTTGTCAAGTGTTTTCGCTCGACGATTCCATTCTTGGGTGGTTGGTTTGGCCCTTGTTCTTGTAACTAGAATCCTAGCCCGGTATATCCCATTTTAATTTTACACCATTGTGAACCTTACCCCTTTTTAACACTCTGATCGAGGTTCTCGGCATTTAAAAATCTTCGTAAACTAACTCACACGTGTATATGTTGACCTTTAAGAGATATACAGTCAAGAAAATCATGGGCAACGGTGATATATATGCGGATTAGAGACAAAAAAAAACACTCAACAAATGGCTACAATTTAAGTAATGTGTTTTGTGACGGCATCAGATTCCTAATTGATAGAGAAAGGTTTCGTAGCAAGAAAAGCTGCTTTTAGGAGGTTGTCAAGTGTTTTCGCTCGACGATTCCATTCTTGGGTGGTTGGTTTAGCCCTTATTCTTGTAATTCAAATCCTAGCCCGGTATATCCCATTTTAATTTTACACCATTGTGAACCTGACGCCTTTTTTACTCTCTGATCGAGGTTCACGGCGTTGAAAAATCTTTGTAAACTAAATCACACGTGTATATGTTGACATTTAAGAGGTATACAGTCCAGAAAATCAAGGGCAATGATGATATATATGCGGATTAGACACAAAAAAAAACACTCAATAAATGGCTACAATTTAAGGAATGTGTTTAGTGACGGCATCAGATTCCTAATTGATTGAGAAATCTCTGGTGGCAAGAAAAGCTGCTTCTAGGAGGTTGTCAAGTGTTTTCGCTCGACGATTCCATTCTTGGGTGGTTGGTTTGGCCCTTGTTGCTGTAACTCGAATCCTAGCCCGGTATATCCCATTTTAATTTTACACCATTGTGAAGCTTACGCCTTTTTAACTCTCTGATCGAGGTTCTCGGCATTTAAAAATCTTCGTAAACTAAATCACACGTGTATATGTTGACCTTTAAGAGATATACAGTCAAGAAAATCATGGGCAACGGTGATATATATGCGGATTAGAGACGAAAAAAAAAAAACACTCAACAAATGGCTACAATTTAAGTAATGTGTTTTGTGACGGCATCAGATTCCTAATTGATGGAGAAAGGTTTCGTAGCAAGAAAAGCTGCTTTTAGGAGGTTGTCAAGTGTTTTCACTCGACGATTCCATTCTTGGGTGGTTGGTTTGGCCCTTGTTCTTGTAACTCAAATCCTAGCCCGGTATATCCTATTTTAATTTTACACCATTGTGAACCTTACGCCTTTTTTACTCTCTGATCGAGGTTCACGGCGTTGAAAAATCTTTGTAAACTAAATCACACGTGTATATGTTGACATTTAAGAGGTATACAGTCCAGAAAATCAAGGGCAATGATGATATATATGCGGATTAGACACAAAAAAAACACTCAACAAATGGCTACAATTTAAGGAATGTGTTTAGTGACGGCATCAGATTCCTAATTGATTGAGAAATCTCTGGTGGCAAGAAAAGCTGCTTCTAGGAGGTTGTCAAGTGTTTTCGCTCGACGATTCCATTCTTGGGTGGTTGGGTTGGCCCTTGTTCCTGTAACTCGAATCCTAGCCCGGTATATCCCATTTTTATTTTACACCATTGTGAACCTTACGCCTTTTTTACTCTCTGATTGAGGTTCTCGGCATTAAAAAATCTTCGTAAACTAAATCACATATGTATATGTTGACATTTAAGAGATATACAGTCAAGAAAAATCAAGGGCAATGGTGATATATATGCGGATTAGACTCCACAAAAAAAACACTCAACAAATGGCTACAATTTAAGGAATGGGTTTAGTGACGGCATCAGATTCCTAATTGATGGAGAAAGGTCTAGTGGCAAGAAAAGCTGCTTTCAGGAGGTTGTCAAGTGTTTTCGCTCGACGATTCCATTCTTAGGTGGTTGGTTTGGCCCTTGTTCCTGTAACTCGAATCCTTGCATGGTATATCCCATTTTAATTTTACACCATTGTGAACCTTACGCCTTTTTTACTCTCTGCTCGAGGTTCTCGGCATTGAAAAATTTCGTAAACTAAATCACACGTGTATATGTTGACATTTAATAGATATACAGTCAAGAAAATCAAGGGAAATGGTGATATATATGCGGATTAGACACAAAAAAAAAACACTCAACAAATGGCTACAATTTAAGGAATGTGTTCAGTGACGGCATCAGATTCCTAATTGATCAAGAAAGGTCTTGTGGGAAGAAAAGCTGCTTCTAGGAGGTTGTCAAGTGTTTTCGCTCGACGATTCCATTCTTGGGTGGTTGGTTTGGCCCTTGTTCTTGTAACTCGAATCCTAGCCCGGTATATCCCATTTTAATTTTACACCATTGTGAACCTTACGCCTTTTTTACTCTCTGATCGAGGTTCTCGGCATTTAAAAATCTTCGTAAACTAAATCACACGTGCAATGTTGAACTTTAAGAGATATACAGTCAAGAAAATCAAGGGCAACGGTGATATATATGCGGATTAGAGACAAAAAAAACACTCAACAAATGGCTACAATTTAAGTAATGTGTTTTGTGACGGCATCAGATTCCTAAATGATGGAGAAAGGTTTCGTAGCAAGAAAAGCTGCTTTTAGGAGGTTGTCAAGTGTTTTCGCTTTACGATTCCATTCTTGGGTGGTTGGTTTGGCCCTTGTTCTTGTAACTCAAATCCTAGCCCGGTATATCCCATTTTAATTTTACACCATTGTGAACCTTACGCCTTTTTTACTCTCTGATCGAGGTTCACGGCGTTGAAAAATCTTTGTAAACTAAATCACACGTGTATATGTTGTCATTTAAGAGGCATACAGTCCAGAAAATCAAGGGCAATGATGATATATATGCGGATTAGACACAAAAAAAAAACACTCAACAAATGGCTACAATTTAAGGAATGTGTTTAGTGACGGCATCAGATTCCTAATTGATGGAGAAATCTCTGGTGGAAAGAAAAGCTGCTTCTAGGAGTTTATCAAGTGTTTTCGCTCGACGATTCCATTCTTGGGTGGTTGGTTTGGCCCTTGTTCCTGTAACTCGAATCCTAGCCCGGTATATCCCATTTTTATTTTACACCATTGTGAACCTTACGCCTTTTTTACTCTCTGATTGAGGTTCTCGGCATTAAAAAATCTTCGTAAACTAAATCACATATGTATATGTTGACATTTAAGAGATATACAGTCAAGAAAATCAAGGGCAATGGTGATATATATGCGGATTAGATACCACAAAAAAAAAACACTCAACAAATGGCTACAATTTAAGGAATGGGTTTAGTGACGGCATCAGATTCCTAATTGATGGAGAAAGATCAGGTGGCAAGAAAAGCTGCTTCTAGGAGGTTGTCAAGTGTTTTCTCTCGACGATTCCATTCTTGGGTGCTTGGTTTGGCCCTTGTTCCTGTAACTCGAATCCTAGCCCGGTATATCCCATTTTAATTTTACACCATTGTGAACCTTACGCCTTTTCTCTGATCGAGGTTCTCGGCATTGAAAAATCTTCGTAAAATAAATGACACGTGTATATGTTGACATTTAAGAGATATACAGTCAAGAAAATCAAGGGCAATGGTGATATATATGCGGCTTAGACACCAAAAAAAACACTCAACAAACGGCTACAATTTAAGGAATGTGTTTAGTGACAGCAACAGATTCCTAATTGATGGAGAAAGGTCTGGTGGCAAGAAAAGCTGCTCCTAGGAGGTTGTCAATTATTTTCGCTGGACGATTCCATTCTTTTTTGGTTGGTTTGGCCCTTGTTCCTTTAACTCGAATCCTAGCCCGGTATATCCCATTTTAATTTTACACGATTGTGAACCTTACGCCTTTTTTACTCTCTGATCGAGGTTCTCAGCATTAAAAAATCTTCGTAAACTAAATCACACGTGTATATGTTGACATTTAAGAGATATACAGTCAAGAAAATCAAGGGCAATGGTGATATATATGCGGATTAGACACCAAAAAAAAAACAGTCAACAAATGGCTACAATTTAAGGAATGTGTTTAGTGACGGCATCAGATTCCTAATTTATGGAGAAAGGTCTGGTGGCAAGAAAACCTGCTTCTAGGAGTTTATCAAGTGTTTTCGCTCAACGATTCCATTCTTGGGTGGTTGGTTTGGCCCTTGTTCCTGTAACTCGAATCCTCGCCCGGTATATCCCATTTTAATTCTACTCCATTGTGAACCTTACGCCTTTTTTACTCTCTGATCGAGGTTCTCGGCATTGAAAAATCTTCGTAAACTAAATCACATGTGTATATGTTGACATTTAAGAGATATACAGTCAAGAAAATCAAGGGCAATGATGATATATATGCGGATTAGACAAAAAAAAGCACTCAACAAATGGCTACAATTTAAGGAATGAGATTAGTGACGGCATCAGATTCCTAATTGATGGAGAAAGGTCTGGTGGCAAGAAAAGCTGCTGCTAGGCGGTTGTCAAGTGTTTTCGCTCAACGATTCCATTCTTGGGTGGTTGGTTTTGCCCTTATTCCTGTAACTCGAATCTTAGCCCGGAATATCCCATTTTAATTCTACACCATTGTGAACCTTACGCCTTTTTTACTCTCTGATGGAGGTTCTCGGCATTGAAAAATCTTCGTAAACTAAATCACATGTGTATATGTTGACATTTAAGAGATATACAGTCAAGAAAATCAAGGGCAATGATGATATATATGCGGATTAGACACCAAAAAAAAAAACACTCAACAAATGGCTATAATTTAAGGAATGTGTTTTGTGACAACATCAGATTCCTAATTGATGGAGAAAGGTTTGGTGGCAAGAAAACCTGCTTCTAGGAGGTTGTCAAGTGTTTTCGCTCAACGATTCCATTCTTGGGTGGTTGGTTTGGCCCTTGTTCCTGTAACTCGAATCCTCGCCCGGTATATCCCATTTTAATTCTACTCCATTGTGAACCTTACGCCTTTTTTACTCTCTGATCGAGGTTCTCGGCATTGAAAAATCTTCGTAAACTAAATCACACGTGTATATGTTGACATTTAAGAGATATACAGTCAAGAAAATCAAGGGCAATGGTGATATATATGCGGATTAGAAACAAAAAAACCACTCAACAAATGGCTACAATTTAAGGAATGTGTTTAGTGGCGGCATCAGATTCCTAATTGATGGAGAAAGGTCTGGTGGCAAGAAAAGTTGCTTCTAAGAGGATGTCAAGTGTTTTCGCTCGACGATTCCATTCTTGGGTGGTTGGTTTGGCCCTTGTTCCTGTAACTCGAATCCTAGCCCGGTATATCCCATTTTAATTTTACAACATTGTGAACCATACGCCTTTTTTATTCTCTGGTCGAGGTTCTCGGCATTGAAAAATCTTCGTAAACTAAATCACACGTGTATATGTTGACATTTAAGAGATATACAGTCAAGAAAATCAAGGGCAATGGCTATAATTTAAGGAATGTGTTTTGTGACAACATCAGATTCCTAATTGATGGAGAAAGGTCTAGTGGCAAGAAAAGCTGCTTCTAGGAGGTTGTCAAGTGTTTTCGCTCGACGATTCCATTCTTGGGTGGTTGGTTTGGCCCTTGTTATTGTAACTCGAATCCTAGCCCGATATATCCCATTTTAATTTTACACCATTGTGAACCTTACGCCTTTTTTACTCTCTGATCGAGGTTCTCGGCATTGAAAAATCTTCGTAAACTAAATCGCACGTGTATACGTTGACATTTAAGAGATATACAGTCAAGAAAATCAAGGGCAGTGGTGATATATATGCGGATTAGACACCAAAAAAAAAAACACTCAACAAATGGCTACAATTTAAGTAATGTGTTTAGTACCGGCATCAGATTCCTAATTGATGGAGAAAGGTATGGTGGCAAGAAAAGCTGCTTCTAGGAGGTTGTCAACTGTTTTCGCTCGACGATTCCATTCTTGGGTGGTTGGTTTGTCCCTTGTTGCTGTAACTCGAATCCTAGCCCGGTATATCCCATTTTAATTTTACACCATTGTGATCCTTACGCCTTTTTTACTCTCTGATCGAGGTTCACGGCATTGAAAAATCTTCGTAAACTAAATCACACGTGTATATGTTGACATTTAATAGATGTACAGTCAATAAAATCAAGGACAATGGTGATATATATGCGGATTAGACACAAAAAAAACACTCAACAAATGGCTACAATTTAAGGAATGTGTTTTGTGACAACATCAGATTCCTAATTGATGGAGAAAGGTATGGTGGCAAGAAAAGCTGCTTCTAGGAGGTTGTCAACTGTTTTCGCTCGACGATTCCATTCTTGGGTGGTTGGTTTGGCCCTTGTTGCTGTAACTCGAATCCTAGCCCGGTATATCCCATTTTAATTTTACACCATTGTGATCCTTACGCCTTTTTTACTCTCTGATCGAGGTTCTCGGCATTGAAAAATCTTCGTAAACTAAATCACACGTGTATATGTTGACATTTAAGAGATATACAGTCAAGAAAATCATGGGCAACGGTGATATATATGTGGATTAGACACAAAAAAAAAAACACTCAACAAATGGCTACAATTTAAGGAATGTGTTTTGTGACAACATCAGATTCCTAATTGCTGGAGAAAGGTTTCGTGGCAAGAAAAGCGGCTTCTAGGAGGTTGTCAAGAGTTTTCGCTCGACGATTCCATTCTTGGGTGGTTGGTTTGGCCCTTGTTCTTGTAACTCGAATCCTAGCCCAGTATATCCCATGTTAATTTTACACCATTGTGATCCTTACGCCTTTTTTACTCTCTGATCGAGGTTCACGGCATTGAAAAATCTTCGTAAACTAAATCACACGTGTATATGTTGACATTTAATAGATATACAGTCAAGAAAATCAAGGGCAATGGTGATATATATGCGGATTAGACACAAAAAAACAGTCAACAAATGGCTACAATTTAAGGAATGTGTTTAGTGACGGCATCAGATTCCTAATTGATTAAGAAATCTCTGGGGGCAAGAAAAGCTGCTTCTAGGAGGTTGTCAAGTGTTTTCGCTCGACGATTCCATTCTTGGGTGGTTGGTTTGGCCCTTGTTCCTGTAACTCGAATCCTAGCCCGGTATATCCCATTTTTATTTTACACCATTGTGAACCTTACGCCTTTTTTACTCTCTGATTGAGGTTCTCGGCATTAAAAAATCTTCGTAAACTAAATCACATATGTATATGTTGACATTTAAGAGATATACAGTCAAGAAAATCAAGGACAATGGTGATATATATGCGGATTAGACTCCACAAAAAAAACACTCAACAAATGGCTACAATTTAAGGAATGGGTTTAGTGACGGCATCAGATTCCTAATTGATGGAGAAAGGTCTAGTGGCAAGAAAAGCTTCTTTCAGGAGGTTGTCAAGTGTTTTCGCTCGACGATTCCATTCTTAGGTGGTTGGTTTGGCCCTTGTTCCTGTAACTCGAATCCTTGCATGGTATATCCCATTTTAATTTTACACCATTGTGAACCTTACGCCTTTTTTACTCTCTGCTCGAGGTTCTCGGCATTGAAAAATTTCGTAAACTAAATCACACGTGTATATGTTGACATTTAATAGATATACAGTCAAGAAAATCAAGGGAAATGGTGATATATATGCGGATTAGACACAAAAAAAAAACACTCAACAAATGGCTACAATTTAAGGAATGTGTTCAGTGACGGCATCAGATTCCTAATTGATCAAGAAAGGTCTCGTGGGAAGAAAAGCTGTTTCTAGGAGGTTGTCAAGTGTTTTCGCTCGACGATTCCATTCTTGGGTGGTTGGTTTGGCCCTTGTTCTTGTAACTCGAATCCTAGCCCGGTATATCCCATTTTAATTTTACACCATTGTGAACCTTACGCCTTTTTTACTCTCTGATCGAGGTTCTCGGCATTTAAAAATCTTCGTAAACTAAATCACACGTGCAATGTTGAACTTTAAGAGATATACAGTCAAGAAAATCATGGGCAACGGTGATATATATGCGGATTAGAGACAAAAAAAACACTCAACAAATGGCTACAATTTAAGTAATGTGTTTTGTGACGGCATCAGATTCCTAAATGATGGAGAAAGGTTTCGTAGCAAGAAAAGCTGCCTTTAGGAGGTTGTCAAGTGTTTTCGCTTTACGATTCCATTCTTGGGTGGTTGGTTTGGCCCTTGTTCTTGTAACTCAAATCCTAGCCCGGTATATCCCATTTTAATTTTACACCATTGTGAACCTTACGCCTTTTTTACTCTCTGATCGAGGTTCACGGCGTTGAAAAATCTTTGTAAACTAAATCACACGTGTATATGTTGTCATTTAAGAGGCATACAGTCTAGAAAATCAAGGGCAATGATGATATATATGCGGATTAGACACAAAAAAAAAACACTCAACAAATGGCTACAATTTAAGGAATGTGTTTAGTGACGGCATCCGATTCCTAATTGATGGAGAAATCTCTGGTGGAAAGAAAAGCTGCTTCTAGGAGGTTATCAAGTGTTTTCGCTCGACGATTCCATTCTTGGGTGGTTGGTTTGGCCCTTGTTCCTGTAACTCGAATCCTAGCCCGGTATATCCCATTTTTATTTTACACCATTGTGAACCTTACGCCTTTTTTACTCTCTGATTGAGGTTCTCGGCATTAAAAAATCTTCGTAAACTAAATCACATATGTATATGTTGACATTTAAGAGATATACAGTCAAGAAAATCAAGGGCAATGGTGATATATATGCGGATTAGACACCACAAAAAAAAACACTCAACAAATGGCTACAATTTAAGGAATGGGTTTAGTGACGGCATCAGATTCCTAATTGATGGAGAAAGATCTGGTGGCAAGAAAAGCTGCTTCTAGGAGGTTGTCAAGTGTTTTCTCTCGACGATTCCATTCTTGGGTGCTTGGTTTGGCCCTTGTTCCTGTAACTCGAATCCTAGCCCGGTATATCCCATTTTAATTTTACACCATTGTGAACCTTACGCCTTTTCTCTGATCGAGGTTCTCGGCATTGAAAAATCTTCGTAAAATAAATCACACGTGTATATGTTGACATTTAAGAGATATACAGTCAAGAAAATCAAGGGCAATGGTGATATATATGCGGCTTAGACACCAAAAAAAAAACACTCAACAAACGGCTACAATTTAAGGAATGTGTTTAGTGACAGCAACAGATTCCTAATTGATGGAGAAAGGTCTGGTGGCAAGAAAAGCTGCTCCTAGGAGGTTGTCAATTATTTTCGCTGGACGATTCCATTCTTTTTTGGTTGGTTTGGCCCTTGTTCCTTTAACTCGAATCCTAGCCCAGTATATCTCATTTTAATTTTACACGATTGTGAACCTTACGCCTTTTTTACTCTCTGATCGAGGTTCTCAGCATTAAAAAATCTTCGTAAACTAAATCACACGTGTATATGTTGACATTTAAGAGATATACAGTCAAGAAAATCAAGGGCAATGGTGATATATATGCGGCTTAGACACCAAAAAAAAAACACTCAACAAACGGCTACAATTTAAGGAATGTGTTTAGTGACAGCAACAGATTCCTAATTGATGGAGAAAGGTCTGGTGGCAAGAAAAGCTGCTGCTAGGCGGTTGTCACGTGTTTTCGCTCAACGATTCCATTCTTGGGTGGTTGGTTTTGCCCTTATTCCTGTAACTCGAATCTTAGCCCGGAATATCCCATTTTAATTCTACACCATTGTGAACCTTACGCCTTTTTTACTCTCTGATGGAGGTTCTCGGCATTGAAAAATCTTCGTAAACTAAATCACATGTGTATATGTTGACATTTAAGAGATATACAGTCAAGAAAATCAAGGGCAATGATGATATATATGCGGATTAGACACCAAAAAAAAAACACTCAACAAATGGCTATAATTTAAGGAATGTGTTTTGTGACAACATCAGATTCCTAATTGATGGAGAAAGGTTTGGTGGCAAGAAAACCTGCTTCTAGGAGGTTGTCAAGTGTTTTCGCTCAACGATTCCATTCTTGGGTGGTTGGTTTGTCCCTTGTTCCTGTAACTCGAATCCTCGCCCGGTATATCCCATTTTAATTCTACTCCATTGTGAACCTTACGCCTTTTTTACTCTCTGATCGAGGTTCTCGGCATTGAAAAATCTTCGTAAACTAAATCACACGTGTATATGTTGACATTTAAGAGATATACAGTCAAGAAAATCAAGGGCAATGGTGATATATATGCGGATTAGAAACAAAAAAAACCACTCAACAAATGGCTACAATTTAAGGAATGTGTTTAGTGGCGGCATCAGATTCCTAATTGATGGAGAAAGGTCTGGTGGCAAGAAAAGTTGCTTCTAAGAGGATGTCAAGTGTTTTCGCTCGACGATTCCATTCTTGGGTGGTTGGTTTGGCCCTTGTTCCTGTAACTCGAATCCTAGCCCGGTATATCCCATTTTAATTTTACAACATTGTGAACCATACGCCTTTTTTACTCTCTGGTCGAGGTTCTCGGCATTGAAAAATCTTCGTAAACTAAATCACACGTGTATATGTTGACATTTAAGAGATATACAGTCAAGAAAATCAAGGGCAATGGCTATAATTTAAGGAATGTGTTTTGTGACAACATCAGATTCCTAATTGATGGAGAAAGGTCTAGTGGCAAGAAAAGCTGCTTCTAGGAGGTTGTCAAGTGTTTTCGCTCGACGATTCCATTCTTGGGTGGTTGGTTTGGCCCTTGTTATTGTAACTCGAATCCTAGCCCGGTATATCCCATTTTAATTTTACACCATTGTGAACCTTACGCCTTTTTTACTCTCTGATCGAGGTTCTCGGCATTGAAAAATCTTCGTAAACTAAATCGCACGTGTATACGTTGACATTTAAGAGATATACAGTCAAGAAAATCAAGGGCAGTGGTGATATATATGCGGATTAGACACCAAAAAAAAAAACACTCAACAAATGGCTACAATTTAAGTAATGTGTTTAGTACCGGCATCAGATTCCTAATTGATGGAGAAAGGTATGGTGGCAATAAAAGCTGCTTCTAGGAGGTTGTCAACTGTTTTCGCTCGACGATTCCATTCTTGGGTGGTTGGTTTGTCCCTTGTTGCTGTAACTCGAATCCTAGCCCGGTATATCCCATTTTAATTTTACACCATTGTGATCCTTACGCCTTTTTTACTCTCTGATCGAGGTTCACGGCATTGAAAAATCTTCGTAAACTAAATCACACGTGTATATGTTGACATTTAATAGATGTACAGTCAATAAAATCAAGGACAATGGTGATATATATGCGGATTAGACACAAAAAAAACACTCAACAAATGGCTACAATTTAAGGAATGTGTTTTGTGACAACATCAGATTCCTAATTGATGGAGAAAGGTATGGTGGCAAGAAAAGCTGCTTCTAGGAGGTTGTCAACTGTTTTCGCTCGACGATTCCATTCTTGGGTGGTTGGTTTGGCCCTTGTTGCTGTAACTCGAATCCTAGCCCGGTATATCCCATTTTAATTTTACACCATTGTGATCCTTACGCCTTTTTTACTCTCTGATCGAGGTTCTCGGCATTGAAAAATCTTCGTAAACTAAATCACACGTGTATATGTTGACATTTAAGAGATATACAGTCAAGAAAATCATGGGCAACGGTGATATATATGTGGATTAGACACAAAAAAAAAACACTCAACAAATGGCTACAATTTAAGGAATGTGTTTTGTGACAACATCAGATTCCTAATTGCTGGAGAAAGGTTTCGTGGCAAGAAAAGCGGCTTCTAGGAGGTTGTCAAGAGTTTTCGCTCGACGATTCCATTCTTGGGTGGTTGGTTTGGCCCTTGTTCTTGTAACTCGAATCCTAGCCCAGTATATCCCATGTTAATTTTACACCATTGTGATCCTTACGCCTTTTTTACTCTCTGATCGAGGTTCACGGCATTGAAAAATCTTCGTAAACTAAATCACACGTGTATATGTTGACATTTAATAGATATACAGTCAAGAAAATCAAGGGCAATGGTGATATATATGCGGATTAGACACAAAAAAAACAGTCAACAAATGGCTACAATTTAAGGAATGTGTTTAGTGACGGCATCAGATTCCTAATTGATTAAGAAATCTCTGGGGGCAAGAAAAGCTGCTTCTAGGAGGTTGTCAAGTGTTTTCGCTCGACGATTCCATTCTTGGGTGGTTGGTTTGGCCCTTGTTCCTGTAACTCGAATCCTAGCCCGGTATATCCCATTTTTATTTTACACCATTGTGAACCTTACGCCTTTTTTACTCTCTGATTGAGGTTCTCGGCATTAAAAAATCTTCGTAAACTAAATCACATATGTATATGTTGACATTTAAGAGATATACAGTCAAGAAAATCAAGGACAATGGTGATATATATGCGGATTAGACTCCACAAAAAAAACACTCAACAAATGGCTACAATTTAAGGAATGGGTTTAGTGACGGCATCAGATTCCTAATTGATGGAGAAAGGTCTAGTGGCAAGAAAAGCTGCTTTCAGGAGGTTGTCAAGTGTTTTCGCTCGACGATTCCATTCTTAGGTGGTTGGTTTGGCCCTTGTTCCTGTAACTCGAATCCTTGCATGGTATATCCCATTTTAATTTTACACCATTGTGAACCTTACGCCTTTTTTACTCTCTGCTCGAGGTTCTCGGCATTGAAAAATTTCGTAAACTAAATCACACGTGTATATGTTGACATTTAATAGATATACAGTCAAGAAAATCAAGGGAAATGGTGATATATATGCGGATTAGACACAAAAAAAAAACACTCAACAAATGGCTACAATTTAAGGAATGTGTTCAGTGACGGCATCAGATTCCTAATTGATCAAGAAAGGTCTCGTGGGAAGAAAAGCTGTTTCTAGGAGGTTGTCAAGTGTTTTCGCTCGACGATTCCATTCTTGGGTGGTTGGTTTGGCCCTTGTTCTTGTAACTCGAATCCTAGCCCGGTATATCCCATTTTAATTTTACACCATTGTGAACCTTACGCCTTTTTTACTCTCTGATCGAGGTTCTCGGCATTTAAAAATCTTCGTAAACTAAATCACACGTGCAATGTTGAACTTTAAGAGATATACAGTCAAGAAAATCATGGGCAACGGTGATATATATGCGGATTAGAGACAAAAAAAACACTCAACAAATGGCTACAATTTAAGTAATGTGTTTTGTGACGGCATCAGATTCCTAAATGATGGAGAAAGGTTTCGTAGCAAGAAAAGCTGCCTTTAGGAGGTTGTCAAGTGTTTTCGCTTTACGATTCCATTCTTGGGTGGTTGGTTTGGCCCTTGTTCTTGTAACTCAAATCCTAGCCCGGTATATCCCATTTTAATTTTACACCATTGTGAACCTTACGCCTTTTTTACTCTCTGATCGAGGTTCACGGCGTTGAAAAATCTTTGTAAACTAAATCACACGTGTATATGTTGTCATTTAAGAGGCATACAGTCTAGAAAATCAAGGGCAATGATGATATATATGCGGATTAGACACAAAAAAAAACACTCAACAAATGGCTACAATTTAAGGAATGTGTTTAGTGACGGCATCCGATTCCTAATTGATGGAGAAATCTCTGGTGGAAAGAAAAGCTGCTTCTAGGAGGTTATCAAGTGTTTTCGCTCGACGATTCCATTCTTGGGTGGTTGGTTTGGCCCTTGTTCCTGTAACTCGAATCCTAGCCCGGTATATCCCATTTTTATTTTACACCATTGTGAACCTTACGCCTTTTTTACTCTCTGATTGAGGTTCTCGGCATTAAAAAATCTTCGTAAACTAAATCACATATGTATATGTTGACATTTAAGAGATATACAGTCAAGTAAATCAAGGGCAATGGTGATATATATGCGGATTAGACACCACAAAAAAAAACACTCAACAAATGGCTACAATTTAAGGAATGGGTTTAGTGACGGCATCAGATTCCTAATTGATGGAGAAAGATCTGGTGGCAAGAAAAGCTGCTTCTAGGAGGTTGTCAAGTGTTTTCTCTCGACGATTCCATTCTTGGGTGCTTGGTTTGGCCCTTGTTCCTGTAACTCGAATCCTAGCCCGGTATATCCCATTTTAATTTTACACCATTGTGAACCTTACGCCTTTTCTCTGATCGAGGTTCTCGGCATTGAAAAATCTTCGTAAAATAAATCACACGTGTATATGTTGACATTTAAGAGATATACAGTCAAGAAAATCAAGGGCAATGGTGATATATATGCGGCTTAGACACCAAAAAAAAAACACTCAACAAACGGCTACAATTTAAGGAATGTGTTTAGTGACAGCAACAGATTCCTAATTGATGGAGAAAGGTCTGGTGGCAAGAAAAGCTGCTCCTAGGAGGTTGTCAATTATTTTCGCTGGACGATTCCATTCTTTTTTGGTTGGTTTGGCCCTTGTTCCTTTAACTCGAATCCTAGCCCAGTATATCTCATTTTAATTTTACACGATTGTGAACCTTACGCCTTTTTTACTCTCTGATCGAGGTTCTCAGCATTAAAAAATCTTCGTAAACTAAATCACACGTGTATATGTTGACATTTAAGAGATATACAGTCAAGAAAATCAAGGGCAATGGTGATATATATGCGGATTAGACACCAAAAAAAAACAGTCAACAAATGGCTACAATTTAAGGAATGTGTTTAGTGGCGGCATCAGATTCCTAATTTATGGAGAAAGGTCTGGTGGCAAGAAAACCTGCTTCTAGGAGTTTATCAAGTGTTTTCGCTCAACGATTCCATTCTTGGGTGGTTGGTTTGGCCCTTGTTCCTGTAACTCGAATCCTCGCCCGGTATATCCCATTTTAATTCTACTCCATTGTGAACCTTACGCCTTTTTTACTCTCTGATCGAGGTTCTCGGCATTGAAAAATCTTCGTAAACTAAATCACATGTGTATATGTTGACATTTAAGAGATATACAGTCAAGAAAATCAAGGGCAATGATGATATATATGCGGATTAGACAAAAAAAACACTCAACAAATGGCTACAATTTAAGGAATGAGATTAGTGACGGCATCAGATTCCTAATTGATGGAGAAAGGTCTGGTGGCAAGAAAAGCTGCTGCTAGGCGGTTGTCAAGTGTTTTCGCTCAACGATTCCATTCTTGGGTGGTTGGTTTTGCCCTTATTCCTGTAACTCGAATCTTAGCCCGGAATATCCCATTTTAATTCTACACCATTGTGAACCTTACGCCTTTTTTACTCTCTGATGGAGGTTCTCGGCATTGAAAAATCTTTGTAAACTAAATCACATGTGTATATGTTGACATTTAAGAGATATACAGTCAAGAAAATCAAGGGCAATGATGATATATATGCGGATTAGACACCAAAAAAAAACACTCAACAAATGGCTATAATTTAAGGAATGTGTTTTGTGACAACATCAGATTCCTAATTGATGGAGAAAGGTTTGGTGGCAAGAAAACCTGCTTCTAGGAGGTTGTCAAGTGTTTTCGCTCAACGATTCCGTTCTTGGGTGGTTGGTTTGGCCCTTGTTCCTGTAACTCGAATCCTCGCCCGGTATATCCCATTTTAATTCTACTCCATTGTGAACCTTACGCCTTTTTTACTCTCTGATCGAGGTTCTCGGCATTGAAAAATCTTCGTAAACTAAATCACACGTGTATATGTTGACATTTAAGAGATATACAGTCAAGAAAATCAAGGGCAATGGTGATATATATGCGGATTAGAAACAAAAAAACCACTCAACAAATGGCTACAATTTAAGGAATGTGTTTAGTGGCGGCATCAGATTCCTAATTGATGGAGAAAGGTCTGGTGGCAAGGAAAGTTGCTTCTAGGAGGATGTCAAGTGTTTTCGCTCGACGATTCCATTCTTGGGTGGTTGGTTTGGCCCTTGTTCCTGTAACTCGAATCCTAGCCCGGTATATCCCATTTTAATTTTACAACATTGTGAACCATACGCCTTTTTTACTCTCTGGTCGAGGTTCTCGGCATTGAAAAATCTTCGTAAACTAAATCACACGGGTATATGTTGACATTTAAGAGATATACAGTCAAGAAAATCAAGGGCAATGGCTATAATTTAAGGAATGTGTTTTGTGACAACATCAGATTCCTAATTGATGGCGAAAGGTTTCGTGGCAAGAAAAGCTGCTTCTAGGAGGTTGTCAAGTGTTTTCGCTCGACGATTCCATTCTTGGGTGGTTGGTTTGGCCCTTGTTATTGTAACTCGAATCCTAGCCCGGTATATCCCATTTTAATTTTACACCATTGTGAACCTTACGCCTTTTTTACTCTCTGATCGAGGTTCTCGGCATTGAAAAATCTTCGTAAACTAAATCACACGTGTATACGTTGACATTTAAGAGATATATAGTCAAGAAAATCAAGGGCAGTGGTGATATATATGCGGATTAGACACCAAAAAAAAAACACTCAACAAATGGCTACAATTTAAGTAATGTGTTTAGTAACGGCATCAGATTCCTAATTGATGGAGAAAGGTATGGTGGCAAGAAAAGCTGCTTCTAGGAGGTTGTCAACAGTTTTCGCTCGACGATTCCATTCTTGGGTGGTTGGTTTGGCCCTTGTTGCTGTAACTCCAATCCTAGCCCGGTATATCCCATTTTAATTTTACACCATTGTGAACCTTACGCCTTTTTTACTCTCTGATCGAGGTTCTCGGCATTGAAAAATCTTCGTAAACTAAATCACACGTGTATATGTTGACATTTAAGAGATATACAGTCAAGAAAATCATGAGCAATGGTGATATATATGCGGATTAGACACAAAAAAAAAACACTCAACAAATGGCTACAATTTAAGGAATGTGTTTTGTGACAACATCAGATTCCTAATTGCTGGAGAAAGGTTTCGTGGCAAGAAAAGCTGCTTCTAGGAGGTTGTCAAGAGTTTTCGCTCGACGATTCCATTCTTGGGTGGTTGGTTTGGCCCTTGTTCTTGTAACTCGAATCCTAGCCCAGTATATCCCATGTTAATTTTACACCATTGTGATCCTTACGCCTTTTTTACTCTCTGATCGAGGTTCACGGCATTGAAAAATCTTCGTAAACTAAATCACACGTGTATATGTTGACATTTAAGAGATATACAGTCAAGAAAATCAAGGGCAATGGAGATATATATGCGGATTAGACACAAAAAAAAAACACTCAACAAATGGCTACAATTTAAGGAATATGTTTAGTAACGGCATTAGATTCCTAATTAATGGAGAAAGGTTTGGTGGCAAGAAAAGCTGCTTCTAGGAGGTTGTCAAGTGTTTTCGCTCGACGATTCCATTCTTGGGTGGTTGGTTTGGCCCTTGTTCCTGTAACTCGAATCCTAGCCGGGTATATCCCATTTTTATTTTACACCATTGTGGACCTTACGCCTTTTTTACTCCCTGATTGAGGTTCTCGGCATTTAAAAATCTTCGTAAACTAAATCACACATGTATATGTTGACATTTAAGAGATATACAGTCAAGAAAATCAAAGGCAATGATGATATATATGCGGATAAGTCGCCACAAAAAAAAAACACTCAACAAATGGCTACAATTTAAGGAATGTGTTTAGTGACGGCATCAGATTCCTATTTGATGGAGAAAGATCTGGTGTCAAGAAAAGCTGCTTCTAGGAGGTTGTCAAGTGTTTTCGCTCGACGATTACATTCTTGGGTGGTTGGTTTGTCCCTTGTTCCTGTATCTCGAATCCTAGCCCTGTATATCCAATTTTTATTTTACACCATTCTGAACCTTACGACTTTTTTAATCTCTGATCGAGGTTCTCGGCATTGAAAAATCTTCGTAAACTAAATCACACGTGTATATATGTTGAATTTAAGATATATACAGTTAAGAAATTCTAGGGTAATGGTGATATATATGCGGATTAGACCCAAAAAAAAAACACTCAACAAACGGCTACAATTTAAGGAAATGTGTTTAGTGACGGCATCAGATTCCTAATTGATGGAGAAAGGTCCGGTGGCAAGAAAAGCTGCTCCTAAGAGGTTGGTTTTGCCCTTGTTCCTGTAATTCGAATCATAGCTCGGTATATCCCATTTAAATTTTACACCATTGTGCACCTTACGCCTTTTTTACTCTCTGATCGAGGTTCTCGGCATTAAAAAATCTTCGTAAACTAAACCACACGTGTATATGTTGACATTTAAGAGATATAGAGTCAAGAAAATCATGGGAAATGGTGATATATATGCGGATTAAACAGCAAATAAAAACACTAAACAAATGGCTACAATTTAAAGAATGTGTTTAGTGAAGGCATCAGATTTCTAATTGATGGAGAAAGGTCTGGTGGCAAGAAAAGCTGGTTCTAGGAGGTTGTCAAGTGTTTTCGCTCAACGATTCCATTCTTGGGTGGTTGGTTTTGCCCTTGTTCCTGTAACTCGAATCCTAGCCCGGTATACCCCATTTTAATTCTACACCATTGTGAACCTTACGGCTTTTTCTCTCTAATCGAGGTTCTAGGCATTGAAAAATCTTCGTAAACTAAATCACACGTGTATATGTTGATATTTAAGAGATATACAGTCAAGAAAATCAAGGGCAATGGTGATATATATGCGGAATAGACACAAAAAAACCACTCAACAAATGGCTACAATTTAAGGAATATGTTTAGTGGCGGCATCAGATTCCTAATTGATGGAGAAAGGTCTGGTGGCAAGAAAAGTTGCTTCTAGGAGGATGTCAAGTGTTTTCGCTCGACGATTCCATTCTTGGGTGGTTGGTTTGTCCCTTGTTCCTGTAACTCGAATCCTAGCCCGGTATATCCCATTTTAATTTTACACCATTGTGAACCATACGCCTTTTTTACTCTCTGATCGAGGTTCTCGGCATTGAAAAATCTTCGTAAACTAAATCACACGTGTATATGTTGACACTTAAGAGATATACAGTCAAGAAAATCAAGGGCAATGGTGATATATATGCGGATTAGACACCAAAAAAAAACACTGAACAAATGGCTACATTTTAAGGAATGTGTTTAGTGACGGCAACATATTCCTAATTTGATGGAGAAAGGTGTGGTGGCAAGAAAAGGTGCTTCTAGGAGGTTGTCAACTGTTTTCGCTCGACGATTCCATTCTTGGGTGGTTGGTTTGGCCCTTGTTGCTGTAACTCGAATCCTAGCCCGGTATATCCCATTTTAATTTTACACCATTGTGAACCATACGCCTTTTTTACTCTCTAATCGAGGTTCTCGACATTGAAAAATCTTCGTAAACTAAATCACACGTGTATATGTTGATATTTAAGAGATATACAGTCAAGAAAATCAAGGGCAATGGTGATATATATGCGGATTAGACACAAAAAAAAACACTCAACAAATGGCTACAATTTAAGGAATGTGTTTAGTGACGGTATCAGATTCCTAATTGATGGAGAAAGGTCTAGTGGCAAGAATAGCTGCTTCTAGGAGGTTGTCAAGTGTTTTCGCTCGACGATTCCATTATTGGGTGGTTGGTTTGGCCCTTGTTCCTGTAACTCGAATCCAAGCCCGATATATCTCATTTTAATTTTACACCATTGTGAACCTTATGCCTTTTTAACTCTCTGATCGTGGTTCTCGGCATTGAAAAATCTTCGTAAACTAAATCACACGTGTATATGTTGACATTTAAGAGATATACAGTCAAGAAAATCATGGGCATTGGTGATATATATGTGGATTAGACACCAAAAAAAGAACACTCAACAAATGGCTACAATTTAAGGAATGTGTTTAGTGACGGCATCAGATTCCAAATTGATGGAGAAAGGTCTGGTGGCAAGAAAAGGTGCTTCTAAGAGGTTGTCAAGTGTTTTCGCTCGACAATTCCATTCTTGGGTGGTTGGTTTGGCCCTTGTTCATGTAACTCGAATCCTAGCCCGATATATCCCATTTTAATTTTAATCCATTGTGAACCTTACGCCCTTTTTACTCTCTGATCGAGGTTCTCGGCATTGAAAAATCTTCGTAAACTAAATCACACGTGTATATTTTGACATTTAAGAGATATACAGTCAAGAAAATCCTGGGCAATGGTGATATATATGCGGATTAGACACCAAAAAAAATACTCAACAAATGGCTACAATTTAAGGAATGTGTTTAGTGACGGCATCAGATTCCTAATTTATGGAGAAAAGTCTGGTGGCAAGAAAAGCTGCTTCTAGGAGGTTGTCAAGTGTTTTCGCTCGACGATTCCATTCTTGGGTGGTTGGTTTGGCCCTTGTTCCTGTAACTCGAATCCAAGCCCTGTATATCCAATTTTTATTTTACACCATTGTGAACCTTACGCCTTTTTTACTCTCTGATCGAGGTTCTCGGCATTGAAAAATCTTCGTAAACTAAATCACACGTGTATATGTTGAATTTAAGAGATATACAGTCAAGAAATTCAAAGGCAATGGTGATATATATTCGGATTAGACACAAAAAAAAAAAACACTCAACAAATGGCTACAATTTAAGGAATGTGTTTCGTGACGGCATCAGATTCCTAATTGATGGAGAATGGTCTGGTGGCAAGAAAAGCTGCTTCTAGGAGGTTGTGAAATGTTTTCGCTTGACGATTCCATTCTTGGGTGGTGGGTTTGGCCCTTGTTCCTGTAACTCGAATCCTGGCCAGGTATATCTCATTTTAATTTTACACCATTGTGAACCTTACGCCATTTTTACGGTCTGATAGAGGTTCTCGACATTGAAAAATCTTCGTAAACTAAATCACACGTATATATGTTGACATTTAAGAGATATACAGTAAAGAAAATCAAGGGCAATGATGATATATATGTGGATTAGACACCAAAAAAGACACTCAACAAACGGCTACAATTTAAGGAATGTGTTTAGTGACGGCATCAGATTCCTAATTGATGGAGAGAGGTCTGGTGGCAAGAAAAGCTGCTCCTAGGAGGTTGTCAATTGTTTTCGCTTGACGATTCCATTCTTGTGTGGTTGGTTTGGCCCTTGTTCCTGTAACTCGAATCCTAGCCCGGTATATCCCATTTTAATTTTACACCATTGTGAACCTTACGCCTTTTTTACTCTCTGATCGAGGTTCTCGGCATTAAAAAATCTTCGTAAACTAAATCACACGTGTATATGTTGACATTTAAGAGATATACAGTCAAGAAAATCAAGGGCAATGGTGATATATATGCGGATTAGACACCAAAAAAAAGCACTAAACAAATGGCTACAATTTAAGGAATATGTTTAGTGACGGCATCAGATTCCTAATTGATGGAGAAAGGTCTGGTGGCATGAAAAGCTGGTTCTAGGAGGTTGTCAAGTGTTTTTGCTCAACGATTCCATTCTTGGGTGGTTGGTTTTGCCCTTGTTCCTGTAACTCGAATCCTAGCCCGGTATATCCCATTTTAATTGTACACCATTGTGAACCTTACGCCTTTCTTACTCTCTGATCGAGGTTCTAGGCATTGAAAAATCTTCGTAAACTAAATCACACGTGTATATGTTGACATTTAAGAGATATACAGTCAAGAAAATCAAGGGCAATGGTGATATATATGTGGAATAGACACAAAAAAACCACTCAACAAATGGCTACAATTTAAGGAATGTGTTTAGTGACGGTATCAGATTCCTAATTGATGGAGAAAGGTCTGGTGGCAAGAAAAGTTCTTCTAGGAGGTTGTCAAGTGTTTTCGCTCGACGATTCCATTCTTGGGTAGTTGGTTTGGCCCTTTTTCCTGTAACTTGAATCCTAGCCCGGTATATCCCATTTTAATTTTACACCGTTGTGAACCATACGCCTTTTTTACTCTCTGATCGAGGTTCTCGGCATTGAAAAATCTTCGTAAACTAAATCACACGTGTATATTTTGACATTTAAGAGATATACAGTCAAGAAAATCCAGGGCAATGGTGATATATATGCGGATTAGACACCAAAAAAAACACTTAACAAATGGCTACAATTTAAGGAATGTGTTTAGTGACGGCATCAGATTCCTAATTTATGGAGAAAAGTCTGGTGGCAAGAAAAGCTGCTTCTAGGAGGTTGTCAAGTGTTTTCGCTCGACGATTCCATTCTTGGGTGGTTGGTTTGGCCCTTGTTCCTGTAACTCGAATCCTAGCCCTGTATATCCAATTTTTATTTTACACCATTGTGAACCTTACGCCTTTTTTACTCTCTGATCGAGGTTCTCGGCATTGAAAAATCTTCGTAAACTAAATCACACGTGTATATGTTGAATTTAAGAGATATACAGTCAAGAAATTCAAAGGCAATGGTGATATATATTCGGATTAGACACAAAAAAAAAACACTCAACAAATGGCTACAATTTAAGGAATGTGTTTCGTGACGGCATCAGATTCCTAATTGATGGAGAAAGGTCTGGTGGCAAGAAAAGCTGCTTCTAGGAGGTTGTGAAATGTTTTCGCTTGACGATTCCATTCTTGGGTGGTGGGTTTGGCCCTTGTTCCTGTAACTCGAATCCTGGCCAGGTAAATCCCATTTTAATTTTACACCATTGTGAACCTTACGCCATTTTTACGGTCTGATAGAGGTTCTCGACATTGAAAAATCTTCGTAAACTAAATCACACGTGTATATGTTGACATTTAAGAGATATACAGTAAAGAAAATCAAGGGCAATGATGATATATATGTGGATTAGACACCAAAAAAGACACTCAACAAACGGCTACAATTTAAGGAATGTGTTTAGTGACGGCATCAGATTCCTAATTGATGGAGAGAGGTCTGGTGGCAAGAAAAGCTGCTCCTAGGAGGTTGTCAATTGTTTTCGCTTGACGATTCCATTCTTGTGTGGTTGGTTTGGCCCTTGTTCCTGTAACTCGAATCCTAGCCCGGTATATCCCATTTTAATTTTACACCATTGTGAACCTTACGCCTTTTTTACTCTCTGATCGAGGTTCTCGGCATTAAAAAATCTTCGTAAACTAAATCACACGTGTATATGTTGACATTTAAGAGATATACAGTCAAGAAAATCAAGGGCAATGGTGATATATATGCGGATTAGACACCAAAAAAAAAACACTAAACAAATGGCTACAATTTAAGGAATGTGTTTAGTGACGGCATCAGATTCCTAATTGATGGAGAAAGGTCTGGTGGCAAGAAAAGCTGGTTCTAGGAGGTTGTCAAGTGTTTTTGCTCAACGATTCCATTCTTGGGTGGTTGGTTTTGCCCTTGTTCTTGTAACTCGAATCCTAGCCCGGTATATCCCATTTTAATTGTACACCATTGTGAACCTTACGCCTTTTTTACTCTCTGATCGAGGTTCTAGGCATTGAAAAATCTTCGTAAACTAAATCACACGTGTATATGTTGACATTTAAGAGATATACAGTCAAGAAAATCAAGGGCAATGGTGATATATATGTGGAATAGACACAAAAAAAACCACTCAACAAATGGCTACAATTTAATGAATGTGTTTAGTGACGGTATCGGATTCCTAATTGATGGAGAAAGGTCTGGTGGCAAGAAAAGTTCTTCTAGGAGGTTGTCAAGTGTTTTCGCTCGACGATTCCATTCTTGGGTAGTTGGTTTGGCCCTTTTTCCTGTAACTTGAATCCTAGCCCGGTATATCCCATTTTAATTTTACACCGTTGTGAACCATACGCCTTTTTTACTCTCTGATCGAGGTTCTCGGCATTGAAAAATCTTCGTAAACTGAATCACACGTGTATATTTTGACATTTAAGAGATATACAGTCAAGAAAATCCAGGGCAATGGTGATATATATGCGGATTAGACACCAAAAAAAACACTTAACAAATGGCTACAATTTAAGGAATGTGTTTAGTGACGGCATCAGATTCCTAATTTATGGAGAAAAGTCTGGTGGCAAGAAAAGCTGCTTCTAGGAGGTTGTCAAGTGTTTTCGCTCGACGATTCCATTCTTGGGTGGTTGGTTTGGCCCTTGTTCCTGTAACTCGAATCCTAGCCCTGTATATCCAATTTTTATTTTACACCATTGTGAACCTTACGCCTTTTTTACTCTCTGATCGAGGTTCTCGGCATTGAAAAATCTTCGTAAACTAAATCACACGTGTATATGTTGAATTTAAGAGATATACAGTCAAGAAATTCAAAGGCAATGGTGATATATATTCGGATTAGACACCAAAAAAAAAACACTCAACAAATGGCTACAATTTAAGGAATGTGTTTCGTGACGGCATCAGATTCCTAATTTATGGAGAAAAGTCTGGTGGCAAGAAAAGCTGCTTCTAGGAGGTTGTCAAGTGTTTTCGCTCGACGATTCCATTCTTGGGTGGTTGGTTTGGCCCTTGTTCCTGTAACTCGAATCCTAGCCCTGTATATCCAATTTTTATTTTACACCATTGTGAACCTTACGCCTTTTTTACTCTCTGATCGAGGTTCTCGGCATTGAAAAATCTTCGTAAACTAAATCACACGTGTATATGTTGAATTTAAGAGATATACAGTCAAGAAATTCAAAGGCAATGGTGATATATATTCGGATTAGACACAAAAAAAAAACACTCAACAAATGGCTACAATTTAAGGAATGTGTTTCGTGACGGCATCAGATTCCTAATTGATGGAGAAAGGTCTGGTGGCAAGAAAAGCTGCTTCTAGGAGGTTGTGAAATGTTTTCGCTTGACGATTCCATTCTTGGGTGGTGGGTTTGGCCCTTGTTCCTGTAACTCGAATCCTGGCCAGGTAAATCCCATTTTAATTTTACACCATTGTGAACCTTACGCCATTTTTACGGTCTGATAGAGGTTCTCGACATTGAAAAATCTTCGTAAACTAAATCACACGTGTATATGTTGACATTTAAGAGATATACAGTAAAGAAAATCAAGGGCAATGATGATATATATGTGGATTAGACACCAAAAAAGACACTCAACAAACGGCTACAATTTAAGGAATGTGTTTAGTGACGGCATCAGATTCCTAATTGATGGAGAGAGGTCTGGTGGCAAGAAAAGCTGCTCCTAGGAGGTTGTCAATTGTTTTCGCTTGACGATTCCATTCTTGTGTGGTTGGTTTGGCCCTTGTTCCTGTAACTCGAATCCTAGCCCGGTATATCCCATTTTAATTTTACACCATTGTGAACCTTACGCCTTTTTTACTCTCTGATCGAGGTTCTCGGCATTAAAAAATCTTCGTAAACTAAATCACACGTGTATATGTTGACATTTAAGAGATATACAGTCAAGAAAATCAAGGGCAATGGTGATATATATGCGGATTAGACACCAAAAAAAAAACACTAAACAAATGGCTACAATTTAAGGAATGTGTTTAGTGACGGCATCAGATTCCTAATTGATGGAGAAAGGTCTGGTGGCAAGAAAAGCTGGTTCTAGGAGGTTGTCAAGTGTTTTTGCTCAACGATTCCATTCTTGGGTGGTTGGTTTTGCCCTTGTTCTTGTAACTCGAATCCTAGCCCGGTATATCCCATTTTAATTGTACACCATTGTGAACCTTACGCCTTTTTTACTCTCTGATCGAGGTTCTAGGCATTGAAAAATCTTCGTAAACTAAATCACACGTGTATATGTTGACATTTAAGAGATATACAGTCAAGAAAATCAAGGGCAATGGTGATATATATGTGGAATAGACACAAAAAAAACCACTCAACAAATGGCTACAATTTAATGAATGTGTTTAGTGACGGTATCGGATTCCTAATTGATGGAGAAAGGTCTGGTGGCAAGAAAAGTTCTTCTAGGAGGTTGTCAAGTGTTTTCGCTCGACGATTCCATTCTTGGGTAGTTGGTTTGGCCCTTTTTCCTGTAACTTGAATCCTAGCCCGGTATATCCCATTTTAATTTTACACCGTTGTGAACCATACGCCTTTTTTACTCTCTGATCGAGGTTCTCGGCATTGAAAAATCTTCGTAAACTGAATCACACGTGTATATTTTGACATTTAAGAGATATACAGTCAAGAAAATCCAGGGCAATGGTGATATATATGCGGATTAGACACCAAAAAAAACACTTAACAAATGGCTACAATTTAAGGAATGTGTTTAGTGACGGCATCAGATTCCTAATTTATGGAGAAAAGTCTGGTGGCAAGAAAAGCTGCTTCTAGGAGGTTGTCAAGTGTTTTCGCTCGACGATTCCATTCTTGGGTGGTTGGTTTGGCCCTTGTTCCTGTAACTCGAATCCTAGCCCTGTATATCCAATTTTTATTTTACACCATTGTGAACCTTACGCCTTTTTTACTCTCTGATCGAGGTTCTCGGCATTGAAAAATCTTCGTAAACTAAATCACACGTGTATATGTTGAATTTAAGAGATATACAGTCAAGAAATTCAAAGGCAATGGTGATATAT
The DNA here is from genome assembly GCA_030545235.1 of Helianthus tuberosus. Lineage (NCBI taxonomy): Eukaryota > Viridiplantae > Streptophyta > Magnoliopsida > Asterales > Asteraceae > Helianthus > Helianthus tuberosus. The sequence goes on from CM060403.1 coordinate 155,794,383, forward strand.
ATTCGGATTAGACACCAAAAAAAAAACACTCAACAAATGGCTACATTTTAAGGATTGTGTTTAGTGACGGCATCAGATTCCTAATTGATGGAGAAAGGTCTGGTGGCAAGAAAATCTGCTTCTAGGAGGTTGTCAAGTGTTTTCGCTCGACGATTCCATTCTTGGGTGGTTGGTTTGGCCCTTGTTCCTGTAACTCGAATCCTAGCCCGGTATATCTCATTTTAATTTTACACCATTGTGAACCTTACGCCTTTTTTACTCTCTAATCGTGGTTCTCGGCATTGAAAAATCTTCGTAAACTAAATCACACGTGTATATGTTGACATTTAAGAGATATACAGTCAAGAAAATCATGGGCATTGGTGATATATATGCGGATTAGACACAAAAAAAAACACTCAACAAGTGGCTACAGTTTAAGGAATGTGTTTAATGACGGCATCAGATTCCTAATTGATGGAGAAAGGTCTGGTGGCAAGAAAAGCTGCTTCTAGGAGGTTATCAAGTGTTTTCGCTCGACGATTCCATTATTGGGTGGTTGGTTTGGCCCTTGTTCCTGTAACTCTAATCCTAGCCCGGTATATCCCATTTTAATCATACACCATTGTGAACCTTATGCCTTTTTTACTCTCTGATCGAGGTTCTCGGCATTGAAAAATCTTCGTAAACTAAATCACACGTGTATATGTTGACATTTAAGAGATATACAGTCAAGAAAATCAAGGGCAATGGTGATATATATGCGGATGAGACACCAAAAAAAAACACTCAACAAATGGCAACAATTTAAGGAATGTGTTTGTTGACGGCATCAGATTCCTAATTGATTGAGAAGGGTCTGGTGGCAAGAAAAGCTGCTTCTAGGAGGTTGTCAAGTGTTTTCGCTCTACGATTCCATTCTTGGGTGGTTGGTTTGGCCCTTGTTCCTGTAACTTGAATCCTAGCCCGGGATATCCCATTTTAAGTTTACACCATTGTGAACCTTACGCCGTTTTTACTCTCTGATCGAGGTTCTCGGCATTGAAAAATCTTCGTAAACTAAATCACACGTGTGTATGTCGATATTTAAGAGATATACAGTCAAGAAAATCAAGGGCAATGGTGATATATATACGGATTAGACACAAAAAAAAAACACTTAACAAATGGCTACAATTTAAGGAATGTGTTTAATGACGGCATCAGATTCCTAATTGATGGAGAAAGGTCTGGTGGCAAGAAAAGCTGCTTCTAGGAGGTTGTCAAGTGTTTTTGCTTGATGATTCAATTCTTGAGTGGTTGGTTTGGCCCTTGTTCCTGTAACTCGAATACTAGCCCGGTATATCCCATTTTAATTTTACACCATTGTGAACCTTATTCCTTTTTTACTCTCTGATCGAGTTTCTAGGCAATGAAAAATCTTCGTAAACTAAATCACACGTGTATATGTTGACATTTAAGAGATATACAGTCAAGAAAATCAAGAGCAACGGTGATATATATGCGGATTATACACAAAAAAAAAACACTCAACAAATCGCTACAATTTAAGGAATGTGTTTAGTGACGGCATCAGATTCTTAATTGATGGAGAAAGGTCTGGTGGCAAGAAAAGCTGCTTCTAGGAGGTTGTCAAGTGTTTTCGCTCGACGATTCCATTCTTGGGTAGTTGGTATGGCCCTTGTTCCTGTAATTCGAATCCTAGCCCGGTATATACCATTTTAATTTTACACCCTTGTGAACCTTACGCCTTTTTTACTCTCCGATCTAGGTTCTCGGCATTGAAAAATCTTCGTAAACTAAATCACACGTGTATATGTTGATATTTAAGAGATATACAGTCTAGAAAAACAAGGGCTATGGTGATATATATGCGGATTGGACACCAAAAAAAACACTCAACAAATGGCTACAATTTAAGGAATGTGCTTAGTGATGGCATCAGATTCCTAATTGATGGAGGAAGGTCTGGTGGCAAGAAAAGCTGATTCTAGGAGGTTGTCAAGTGTTTTCGCTCGACGATTCCATTCTTGGGTGGTTGGTATGGCCCTTCTTCCTGTAACTCGAATCCTAGCCCGGTATATCCCATTTTAATTTTACACCATTGTGAACCTTACACCTTTTTTACTCTCTAATCGAGGTTCTCGGAATTGAAAAATCTTCGTAAACTAAATCACACGTGTATATGTTGACATTTAAGAGATATACAGTCAAGAAAATCATGGGCATTGACGATATATATGCGGATTAGACACAAAAAAAACACTCAACAAATGGCTACAATTTAAGGAATGTTTTTAATGACGGCATCAGATTCCTAATTGATGGAGAAAGGTCTGGTGGCAAGAAAAGCTGCTTCTAGGAGGTTGTCAAGTGTTTTCCCTTGATGATTCCATTCTTGGGTGGTTGGTTTGGCCCTTGTTCCTATAACTCGAATACTAGCCCGGTATATCCCATTTTAATTTTACACCATTGTGAACCTTATTCCTTTTTTACTCCCTGATCGAGTTTCTAGGCAATGAAAAATCTTCGTAAACTAAATCACACGTGTATATGTTGACATTTAAGAGATATACAGTCAAGAAAATCAAGAGCAATGGTGATATATATGCGGATTATACAAAAAAAAACACTCAACAAATTGCTACAATTTAAGGAATGTGTTTAGTGACGGCATCAGATTCTTAATTGATGGAGAAAGGTCTGGTGGCAAGAAAAGCTGCTTCTAGGAGGTTGTCAAGTGTTTTCGCTCGACGATTCCATTCTTGGGTAGTTGGTATGGCCCTTGTTCCTGTAATTCGAATCCTATCCCGGTATATCCCATTTTAATTTTACACCATTGTGAACCTTACGCCTTTTTTACTCTCTGATCGAGGTTCTCGGCGTTGAAAAATCTTCGTAAACTAAATCACACGTGTATATGTTGACATTTAAGAGATATACAGTCTAGAAAAACAAGGGCAATGGTGATATATATGCGGATTGGACACCAAAAAAAACACTCAACAAATGGCTACAATTTAAGGAATGTGCTTAGTAACGGCATCAGATTCCTAATTGATGGAGAAAGGTCTGGTGGCAAGAAAAGCTGATTCTAAGAGGTTGTCAAGTGTTTTCGCTCGACGATTGCATTCTTGGGTGGTTGGTTTGGCACTTGTTCCTGTAACTCGAATCCTAGCCCGGTATATCCCAATTTAATTTTAGACCATTGTGAACCTTATGCCTTTTTTACTCTCTGATCGACGTTCTCGGCATTGAAAAATCTTCGTAAACTAAATCGCACGTTTATATGTTGACATTTAAGAGATATACAGTCAAGAAAATAAAGAGCAATAGTGATATATATGCAGATTAGACACCAAAAAAAAACACTCAACAAATGGCTACAATTTAAGGAATGTGCATAGTTACGGCATCAGATTCCTAATTGATGGAGAAATGTCTGGTGGCAAGAAAAGCTGCTTCTAGGAGGTTGTCAAGTGTTATCGCTCGACGATTCCATTCTTGGGCGGTTGGTTTGGCTCTTGTTCCTGTAACTCGAATCCTAGCCCTGTATATCCCATTTTAATTTTACACCGTTGTGAACCTTACGCCTTTTTTACTCTCTGATCGAGGTTCTAGGCAATGAAAAATCTTCGTAAACTAAATCACACGTGTATATGTCGACATTTAAGAGATTTACAGTCAAGAAAATCAAGGGCAATTGTGATATATATGCGGATTATACGCCAAAAAAAACACTCAAAAAATGGCTACAATTTAAGGAATGTGTTTAGTGACGGTATCAGATTCCTAATTGATGGAGAAAGGTCTGGTGGCAAGAAAAGTTGCTTCTAGGAGGTTGCCAAGTGTTTTCGCTCGACGATTCCATTCTTAGGTGGCTGGTTTGGCCCTTGTTCCTGTAACTCGAATCCTAGCCCGGTATATCCCATTTTAATTTTACACCATTGTGAACCTTACGGCTTTTTTACTCTCTAATCGAGGTTCTTGGCATTAAAAATCTTCGTAAACTAAATCACACGTGTATATGTTGACATTTAAGAGATATACAGTCAAGAAAATCAAGGGCAATTGTGATATATATGCAGATTAGACACCAAAAAAAACACCTAACAAATGGCTACAATTTAAAGAATGTGTTTAGTTACGGCATCAAATTACTAATTGATAGAGAAAGGTCTGGTGGCAAGAAATGCTGCTTTTAGGAGGCTGTCAAGTGTTTTTGCTCGACGATTCCATTCTTGGGTGGTTGGTTTGGCACTTGTTCCTGTAACTCGAATCCTAGCCCACTATATCCCATTTTAATTTTACACCATTGTGAACCTTACGTCTTTTTTTACACTCTGATCGAGGTTCTTGGCATTGAAAAATCTTTGTAAACTAAATCACACGTGTATATGTTGACATTTAAGAGATATACAGTCAAGAAAATCAAGGGCAATGGTGATATACATGCGGATTAGACACAAAAAAAAACACTGAACAAATGGCTACAATTTAAGGAATGTGTTTAGTGACGACATCAGATTTCTAATTGATGGAGAAAGGTCTAGTTGCAAGAAAAGCTGCTTCTAGGAGGTTGTCAAGTGTTTTCGCTTGACGATTCCATTCTTGGGTGGTTGGTTTGGCCCTTGTTCCTGTAACTTGAATCCTAGCTCGGTATATCCCATTTTAATTTTAAACCATTGTGAACCTTATGCCTTTTTTACTCTCTGATCGAGGTTCTCGGCATTGAAAAATCCTCGTTAACTAAATCACACATATATATGTTGACATTTAAGAGATATAAGGTCAAGACAATCAAGGGGCAATGGTGATATATATGGGACTAGACACCAAAAAAAAAAAAAAAAACTCAACAAATGGCTAAAATTTAAGGAATGTGTTTAGTTACGGAATCAGATTCCTAATTGATAGAGACAGGTCTGGTGGCAAGAAAAGCTGCTTCTAGGAGGTTGTCAAGTGTTTTCGCTCGACGATTCCATTCTTGGGAGGTTGGTTTGGCCCATGTTCCTGTAACTCGAATCCTAGCCAGGTATATCCCATTTAATTTTACACCATTGTGAACCTTACGCCATTTTTACTCTCTGATCGAGGTTCTCGGCAATGAAAAATCTTCGTAAACTAAATCACACGTGTATATGTTGACATTTAAGAGATATATAGTCAAGAAAATCAAGGGCAATGGTGATATATATGCGGATTAGACACAAAAAAAACACACAACAAATGGCAACAATTTAAGGAATGTGTTTAGTGACGGCATCAGATTCCTAATTGATAGAGAAAGGTCTGGTGGCAAGAAAAACTGCTTCTAGGAGGTTGTCAAGTGTTTTCGCTCGACGATTCCATTCTTGGGTGGTTGGTTTGGCCCTTGTTCCTGTAACTCGAATCCTAGCCCGGTATATCCCATTTTAATTTTAGACCATTGTGAACTTTACGCCTTTTTTACTCACTGATCGAGGTTCTCGGTATTGAAAAATCTTCGTAAACTAAATCACATGTGTATAGGTTGACATTTAAGAGATATACAGTCAACAAAATCAAGGGCAATGGTGATATATACGCGGATTAGACAAAAAAAACACTCAACAAATGGCTACAATTTAAGGAATTTGTTTAGTGACTGCATCAGATTCCTAATTGATGGAGAACGGTCTGGTGGCAAGAAAAGCTGCTTCTAGGAGGTTGTCAAGTGTTTTCTCTCGACGATTCCATTCTTGGGTGGTTGGTTTGGCCCTTGTTCCTGTAACTTGAATCCTAGCCCGGTATATCCCATTTTAATTTTACACCATTGTGAACCTTACACCTTTTTTACTTTCCGATCGAGGTTCTCGGGATTGAAAATCTTTGTAAACTAAATCACACGTGTATATGTTGACATTTAAGAGATATACACTCAAGAAAATCAAGGGCAATGGTGATATATATGCGGATTAGACACAAAAAAAAAACACTCAACAAATGGCTACAATTTAAGGAATGTGTTTAGTGACGACATCAGATTCCTAATTGATTGATAAAGGTCTGGTAAATGAAAAGCTGCTTCTAGGAGGTTGTCAAGTGTTTTCGCTTGACGATTCCATGCTTGGGTGGTTGGTTTGGCCCTTGTTCCTGTAACTTGAATCCTAGCACGGTATATCCCAATTTAAGTTTACACCATTGTGAACCTTACGCCTTTTTTACTCTCTGATCGAGGTTCTCGGCATTGAAAAATCTTCGTAAACTAAATCACACGTGTATAAGTTCATATTTCAGAAATATACAGTCAAGAAAATCAAGGGCAATGGTGATATATATGCAGATTAGACACAAAAAAACACTGAACAAATGGCTACAATTTAAGGAATGTGTTTAGTGACGACATCAGATTCCTAATTGATGGAGAAAGGTCTGGTGGCAAGAAAATCTGCTTCTAGGAGGTTGTCAAGTGTTTTCGCTCGACGATTCCATTTTTGGATGGTTGGTTTGGCCCATGTTCCTGTTACTCGAATCCGAGCCCGGTATATCCCATTTTAATTTTACACGATTTTGAACCTTACGCCTTTTTTACTCTCTAATCGAGGTTCTCGGCATTGAAAAAGGTTCGTAAACTAAATCACACGTGTATATGTTGACATTTAAGAGATATACAGCCAAGAAAATTAAGGGCAATGGTGATATATATGCGGATTAGACACCAAAAAAAAAACACTCAACAAATGGCTACAATTTAAGAAATGTGTTTAGTGACGGCATCAGATTCCTAATTGATGGAGGAAGGTCTGGTGGCAAGAAAAGCTGCTTCTAGGAGGTTGTCAAGTGTTTTCGCTCGACGATTCCATTCTTGGGTGGTTGGTTTGGCCCTTGTTCCTGTAACTCGAATCCTAGCCCGGTATATCCCATTTTAATTTTACACCATTGTGAACCTTACGCCTTTTTTACTCTCTAATCGAGGTTGTCGGCATTGAAAAATCATCGTAAACTAAATCACACGTGTATATGTTGACATTTAAGAGATATGCAGTCAAGAAAATCAAGGGCAATTGTGATATATATGCGGATTAGACACCAAAAAAAAAAAATACTCAACAAATGGCTACAATTTAAGGAATGTGTTTAGTGACGGCATCAAATTCCTAATTGATGGAGAAAGGTCTGGTGGCAAGAAAAGCTGCTTCTAGGAGATTGTTAAGTGTTTTCGCTCGACGATTCCATTCTTGTGTGGTTGGTTTGGCCCTTGTTCCGGTAACTCGAATCCTAGCCCGGTATATCCCATTTAATTTTACACCATTGTGAACCTTACGCCTTTTTTACTCTCTGATCCAGGTTCTCGGCATTGAAAATTTTTCATAAACTAAATCACACGTGTATATGTTGACATTTCAGAGATATACAGTCAAGAAAATCAAGGGCAATGGTGATATGTATGCGGATTAGACACAAAAAAAAAAACACTCAACAAATGGCTACAATTTAAGAAATGTGTTTAGTGACGGCATCAGATTCCTAATTGATGGAGGAAGGTCTGGTGGCAAGAAAAGCTGCTTCTAGGAGGTTGTCAAGTGTTTTCGCTCGACGATTCCATTCTTGGGTGGTTGGTTTGGCCATTGTTCCTGTAACTCGAATCCTAGCCCGGTATATCCCATTTTAATTTTACACCATTGTGAACCTTACGCCTTTTTTACTCTCTAATCAAGGTTCTCGGCATTGAAAAATCATCGTAAACTAAATCACACGTGTATATGTTGACATTTAAGAGATATACAGTCAAGAAAATCAAGGGCAATGGTGATATATATGCGGATTTGACACCGAAAAAAAAACACTCAACAAATGGCAACAATTTAAGGAATGTGTTTAGTGACGGCATCAGATTCCTAATTGATGGAGAAAGGTCTGGTGGCAAGAAAAGCTGCTTCTAGGAGGTTGTCAAGTGTTTTCGCTCGACGATTCCATTCTTGGGTGGTTGGTTTGGCCCTTGTTTCTGTAACTCGAATCCTAGCCCGGTATATCCCATTTAATTTTACACCATTGTTCACCTTACGCCTTTTTTACTCTCTGATCGAGGTTCTCGACATTGAAAAATCTTCGTAAACTAAATCACCCGTGTATATGTTGACATTTAAGAAATATACAGTCAAGAAAATCAAGGGCAATTGTGATATATATGCGGATTAGACACCAAAAAAAATACTCAACAAATGGCTACAATTTAAGGAATGTGTTTAGTGACGGCATCAAATTCCTAATTGATGGAGAAAGGTCTGGTGGCAAGAAAAGCTGCTTCTAGGAGATTGTTAAGTGTTTTCGGTCGACGATTCCATTCTTGTGTGGTTGGTTTGGCCCTTGTTCCTGTAACTCGAATCCTAGCCCGGTATATCCCATTTAATTTTACACCATTGTGAACCTTACGCCTTTTTTACTCTCTGATCCAGGTTCTCGGCATTGAAAAATCTTCGTAAACTAAATCACACGTGTATATGTTGACATTTCAGAGATATACAGTCAAGAAAATCAAGGGCAATGGTGATATGTATGCGGATTAGACACAAAAATAAACACTCAACAAATGGCTACAATTTAAGAAATGTGTTTAGTGACGGCATCAGATTCTTAATTGATGGAGGAAGGTCTGGTGGCAAGAAAAGCTGCTTCTAGGAGGTTGTCAAGTGTTTTCGTTTGATGATTCCATTCTTGGGTGGTTGGTTTGGCCCTTGTTCATGTAACTCGAATCCTAGCCCGGTATATCCCATTTTAATTTTACACAATTGTGAACCTTCCGCCTTTTTTACTCTCTAATCGAGGTTCTCGGCATTGAAAAATCATCGTAAACTAAATCACACGTGTATATGTTGACATTTAAGAGATATGCAGTCAAGAAAATCAAGGGCAATTGTGATATATATGCGGATTAGACACCAAAAAAAAAAAATACTCAACAAATGGCTACAATTTAAGGAATGTGTTTAGTGACGGCATCAAATTCCTAATTGATGGAGAAAGGTCTGGTGGCAAGAAAAGCTGCTTCTAGGAGATTGTTAAGTGTTTTCGCTCGACGATTCCATTCTTGTGTGGTTGGTTTGGCCCTTGTTCCGGTAACTCGAATCCTAGCCCGGTATATCCCATTTAATTTTACACCATTGTGAACCTTACGCCTTTTTTACTCTCTGATCCAGGTTCTCGGCATTGAAAATTTTTCATAAACTAAATCACACGTGTATATGTTGACATTTCAGAGATATACAGTCAAGAAAATCAAGGGCAATGGTGATATGTATGCGGATTAGACACAAAAAAAAAACACTCAACAAATGGCTACAATTTAAGAAATGTGTTTAGTGACGGCATCAGATTCCTAATTGATGGAGGAAGGTCTGGTGGCAAGAAAAGCTGCTTCTAGGAGGTTGTCAAGTGTTTTCGCTCGACGATTCCATTCTTGGGTGGTTGGTTTGGCCATTGTTCCTGTAACTCGAATCCTAGCCCGGTATATCCCATTTTAATTTTACACCATTGTGAACCTTACGCCTTTTTTACTCTCTAATCAAGGTTCTCGGCATTGAAAAATCATCGTAAACTAAATCACACGTGTATATGTTGACATTTAAGAGATATACAGTCAAGAAAATCAAGGGCAATGGTGATATATATGCGGATTTGACACCGAAAAAAAAACACTCAACAAATGGCAACAATTTAAGGAATGTGTTTAGTGACGGCATCAGATTCCTAATTGATAGAGAAAGGTCTGGTGGCAAGAAAAGCTGCTTCTAGGAGGTTGTCAAGTGTTTTCGCTCGACGATTCCATTCTTGGGTGGTTGGTTTGGCCCTTGTTTCTGTAACTCGAATCCTAGCCCGGTATATCCCATTTAATTTTACACCATTGTTCACCTTACGCCTTTTTTACTCTCTGATCGAGGTTCTCGACATTGAAAAATCTTCGTAAACTAAATCACCCGTGTATATGTTGACATTTAAGAAATATACAGTCAAGAAAATCAAGGGCAATTGTGATATATATGTGGATTAGACACCAAAAAAAATACTCAACAAATGGCTACAATTTAAGGAATGTGTTTAGTGACGGCATCAAATTCCTAATTGATGGAGAAAGGTCTGGTGGCAAGAAAAGCTGCTTCTAGGAGATTGTTAAGTGTTTTCGGTCGACGATTCCATTCTTGTGTGGTTGGTTTGGCCCTTGTTCCTGTAACTCGAATCCTAGCCCGGTATATCCCATTTAATTTTACACCATTGTGAACCTTACGCCTTTTTTACTCTCTGATCCAGGTTCTCGGCATTGAAAAATCTTCGTAAACTAAATCACACGTGTATATGTTGACATTTCAGAGATATACAGTCAAGAAAATCAAGGGCAATGGTGATATGTATGCGGATTAGACACAAAAATAAACACTCAACAAATGGCTACAATTTAAGAAATGTGTTTAGTGACGGCATCAGATTCTTAATTGATGGAGGAAGGTCTGGTGGCAAGAAAAGCTGCTTCTAGGAGGTTGTCAAGTGTTTTCGTTTGATGATTCCATTCTTGGGTGGTTGGTTTGGCCCTTGTTCATGTAACTCGAATCCTAGCCCGGTATATCCCATTTTAATTTTACACAATTGTGAACCTTCCGCCTTTTTTACTCTCTAATCGAGGTTCTCGGCATTGAAAAATCATCGTAAACTAAATCACACGTGTATATGTTGACATTTAAGAGATATACAGTCAAGAAAATCAAGGGCAATGGTGATATATATGCGGATTAGACACTGAAAAAAAAACACTCAACAAATGGCAACAATTTAAGGAATGTGTTTAGTGACGGCATCAGATTCCTAATTGATGGAGAAAGGTCTGGTGGCAAGAAAAGCTGCTTCTAGGAGGTTGTCATGTGTTTTCGCTCGACGATTCCATTCTTTGGTGGTTGGTTTGGCCATTGTTCCTGTAACTCGAATCTTAGCCCAGTATATCCCATTTTAATTTTACACCATTGTGAACCTTACGGCTTTTTTACTCTCTAATCGAGGTTCTTGGCATTAAAAATCTTCGTAAACTAAATCACACGTGTATATGTTGACATTTAAGAGATATATAGTCAAGAAAATCATGGGCAATGGTGATATATATGCGGATTAGATACCAAAAAAAACACTCAACAAATGGCTACTATTTAAGGAATGTGTTTAGTGATGGCATCAGATTCCTAATTGATGGAAAAAGGTCTGGTGGCAAGAACAGCTACTTCTAGGAGGTTGTCAAGTGTTTTCGCTCGACGATTCCATTCTTGGGTGGTTGGTTGGGCCCTTGTTCCTGTAACTCGAATCCTAGCCCGGTATATCCCATTTTAATTTTACACCATTGTGAACCTTAAGCCTTTTTTACTCTCTGATCGATGTCCTCGGCATTGAAAAATTTTCGTAAACTAAATCACACGTGGATATGTTGACATTTAAGCGATATACAGTCAAGAAAATCAAGGGCAATGGTGATATATATGCGGATTAGACACCAAAAAAAAAACACTCAACAAATGGCTACAATTTAAGGAATGTGTTTAGTGACGGCATCAGATTCCTAATTGATGGAGAAAGGTCTGGTGGCAAGAAAAGCTGCTTCTAGGAGGTTGTCAAGTGTTTTCGCTCGACGATTCCATTCTTGGGTGGTTGGTTTGGCCCTTGTTTCTGTAACTCGAATCCTAGCCCGGTATATCCCATTTAAGTTTACACCATTGTTCACCTTACGCCTTTTTTACTCTCTGATCGAGGTTCTCGACATTTAAAAATCTTCGTAAACTAAATCACCCTTGTATATGTTGACATTTAAGAGATATACAATCAAGAAAATTAAGGGCAATGGTGATATGTATGCGGATTAGACACCAAAAAAAAAACACTCAACAAATGGCTTTAATTTAAGGAATGTGTTTAGTGTCGGCATCAGATTCCTAATTCATGGAGAAATGTCTGGTGGCAAGAAAAGCTGCTTCTAGGAGGTTGTCAAGTGTTTTCGCTCGACGATTCCATTCTTGGGTGGTTGGTTGGGCCCTTGTTCATGTAAGTCGAATCCTAGCCCAGTATATCCCATTTTAATTTTACACCATTGTTCACCTTACGCCTTTTTTACTCTCTAATCGAAGTTCTCGGCATTGAAAAATCTTCGTAAACTAAATCACACGTGTATATGTTGACATTTAAGAGATATACAGTCGAGAAAATCAAGGGCAATGGTGATATATATTCGGATTAGACACAAAAAAAAACACTCAACAATTGGCTACAATTTAAGGAATGTGTTTAGTGACGGCGTCAGATTCCTAATTGATGGAGAAAGGTCTGGTGGCAAGAAAAGCTGCTTCTAGGAGGTTGTCAAGTGTTTTCGCTCGACGATTCCATTCTTGGGTGGTGGGTTTGGCCCTTGTTCCTGTAACTCTAATCCTAGCCCGGTATATCCCATTTAATTTTACACCATTGTGAACCTTATGCTTTTTTTACTCTCTGGTCCAGGTTCTCGGCATTGAAAAATCTTCGTAAACTAAATCACACGTGTATATCTTGACATTTAAGAGATATACAGTCAAGAAAATCAAGGGCAATGGTGATATGTATGCGAATTAGACACAAAAAAAAAACACTTAATAAATGGCTACAATTTAAGAAATGTGTTTAGTGACGGCATCAGTTTCCTAATTGATGGAGAAAGGTCTGGTGGCAAGAAAAACTGCTTCTAGGAGGTTGTCAAGTGTTTTCGCTCGACGATTCCATTCTTGGGTGGTTGGTTTGGCCCTTGTTCCTGTAACTCGAATCCTAGCCCAGTATATCCCATTTTAATTTTACACCATTGTGAACCTTACGGCTTTTTTACTCTCTAATCGAGGTTCTTGGCATTAAAAATCTTCGTAAACTAAATCACACGTGTATATGTTGACATTTAAGAGATATATAGTCAGGGAAATCATGGGCAATGGTGATATATATGCGGATTAGACACCAAAAAAAAAACACTCAACAAATGGCTACAATTTAAGGAATGTGTTTAGTGTCGGCATCAGATTCCTAATTGATGGAGAAAGGTCTGGTGGCAAGAAAAGCTGCTTCTAGGAGGTTGTCAAATGTTTTTACTCGACGATTCCATTCTTGGGTGGTTGGTTTGGCCCTTGTTCCTGTAACTCGAATCCTAGACCGGTATATCCCATTTTAATTTTACACCATTGTGAACCTTACGCCTTTTTTACTCTCTGATCGAGGTTCTCGGCATTGAAAAATCTTCGTAAACTAAATCACACGTGTATATGTTCACATTTAAGAGATATACAGTCAAGAAAATTACGGGCAATGGTGACTTATATGCGGATTAGATACAAAAAAAACACTCAACAAATGGCTACAATTTAAGGAATGTGTATAGTGACGACATCAGATTCCTAATTGATGGAGAAAGGTCTGGTGGCAAGAAAAGCTGCTTCTAGGAGGTTGTCAAGTGTTTTCGCTCGACGATTCCATTCTTGGGTGGTTGGTTTGGCCCTTGTTCCTGTAACTCGAATCCTAGCCCGGTATATCCCATTTTAATTTTAGACCATTGTGAACTTTACGCCTTTTTTACTCACTGATCGAGGTTCTCGGTATTGAAAAATCTTCGTAAACTAAATCACACGTGTATATGTTGACATTTAAGAGATATACAGTTAACAAAATCAAGGGCAATGGTGATATATACGCGGATTAGACAAAAAAACACTCAACAAATGGCTACAATTTAAGGAATTTGTTTAGTGACTGCATTAGATTCCTAATTGATGGAGAACGGTCTGGTGGCAAGAAAAGCTGCTTCTAGGAGGTTGTCAAGTGTTTTCGCTCGACGATTCCATTCTTGGGTGGTTGGTTTGGCCGTTGTTCCTGTAACTTGAATCCTAGCCCGGTATATCCCATTTTAATTTTACACCATTGTGAACCTTACACCTTTTTTACTCTCCGATCGAGGTTCTCGGGATTGAAAATCTTTGTAAACTAAATCACACGTGTATATGTTGACATTTAAGAGATATACAGTCAAGAAAATCAAGGGCAATGGTGATATATATGCGGATTAGACACAAAAAAAACACTCAACAAATGGCTACAATTTAAGGAATGTGTTTAGTGATGGCATCAGAATCCTAATTGATTGATAAAGGTCTGGTAAATGAAAAGCTGCTTCTAGGAGGTTGTCAAGTGTTTTCGCTCGACGATTCCATGCTTGGGTGGTTGGTTTGGCCCTTGTTCCTGTAACTTGAATCCTAGCACGGTATATCCCAATTTAAGTTTACACCATTGTGAACCTTACGCCTTTTTTACTCTCTGATCGAGGTTCTCGGCATTGAAAAATCTTCGTAAACTAAATCACACGTGTATAAGTTGATATTTCAGAATATACAGTCAAGAAAATCAAGGGCAATGGTGATATATATGCAGATTAGACACAAAAAAACACTGAACAAATGGCTACAATTTAAGGAATGTGTTTAGTGACGACATCAGATTCCTAATTGATGGAGAAAGGTCTGGTGGCAAGAAAATCTGCTTCTAGGAGGTTGTCAAGTGTTTTCGCTCGACGATTCCATTTTTGGATGGTTGGTTTGGCCCATGTTCCTGTTACTCGGATCCGAGCCCGGTATATCCCATTTTAATTTTACACGATTGTGAACCTTACGCCTTTTTTACTCTCTAATCGAGGTTCCCGGCATTGAAAAAGGTTCGTAAACTAAATCACACGTGTATATGTTGACATTTAAGAGATATACAGCCAAGAAAATTAAGGGCAATGGTGATATATATGCGGATTAGACACAAAAAAAAAAACACTCAACAAATGGCTACAATTTAAGAAATGTGTTTAGTGACGGCATCAGATTCCTAATTGATGGAGGAAGGTCTGGTGGCAAGAAAAGCTGCTTCTAGGAGGTTGTCAAGTGTTTTCGTTTGATGATTCCATTCTTGGGTGGTTGGTTTGGCCCTTGTTCCTGTAACTCGAATCCTAGCCCGGTATATCCCATTTTAATTTTACACCATTGTGAACCATACGACTGTTTTACTCTCTAATCGAGGTTCTCGGCATTGAAAAATCATCGTAAACTAAATCACACGTGTATATGTTGACATTTAAGAGATATACAGTCAAGAAAATCAAGGGCAATTGTGATATATATGCGGATTAGACACCAAAAAAAAAAAATACTCAACAAATGGCTACAATTTAAGGAATGTGTTTAGTGACGGCATCAAATTCATAATTGATGGAGAAAGGTCTGGTGGCAAGAAAAGCTGCTTCAAGGAGATTGTTAAGTGTTTTCGCTCGACGATTCCATTCTTGTGTGGTTGGTTTGGCCCTTGTTCCTGTAACTCGAATCCTAGCCCCCGTATATCCCATTTAATTTTACACCATTGTGAACCTTACGCCTTTTTTACTCTCTGATCCAGGTTCTCGGCATTGAAAAATCTTCGTAAACTAAATCACACGTGTATATGTTGACATTTCAGAGATATACAGTCAAGAAAATCAAGGGCAATGGTGATATGTATGCGGATTAGACAAAAAAAAACACTCAACAAATGGCTACAATTTAAGAAATGTGTTTAGTGACGGCATCAGATTCCTAAGTGATGGAGGAAAGTCTGGTGGCAAGAAAAGTTGCTTCTAGGAGGTTGTCAAGTGTTTTCGCTTGACGATTCCATTCTTGGGTGGTTGGTTTGGCCATTGTTCCTGTAACTCGAATCCTAGCCCGGTATATCCCATTTTAATTTTACACCATTGTCAACCTTACGCCTTTTTTACTCTCTAATCGAGGTTCTCGGCATTGAAAAATCATCGTAAACTAAATCACACGTGTATATGTTGACATTTAAGAGATATACAGTCGAGAAAATCAAGGGCAATGGTGATATATATTCGGATTAGACACAAAAAAAAACACTCAACAATTGGCTACAATTTAAGGAATGTGTTTAGTGACGGCGTCAGATTCCTAATTGATGGAGAAAGGTCTGGTGGCAAGAAAAGCTGCTTCTAGGAGGTTGTCAAGTGTTTTTGCTCGACGATTCCATTCTTGGGTGGTGGGTTTGGCCCTTGTTCCTATAACTCTAATCCTAGCCCGGTATATCCCATTTAATTTTACACCATTGTGAACCTTATGCTTTTTTTACTCTCTGGTCCAGGTTCTCGGCATTGAAAAATCTTCGTAAACTAAATCACACGTGTATATGTTGACATTTAAGAGATATACAGTCAAGAAAATCAAGGGCAATGGTGATATGTATGCGGATTAGACAAAAAAAAAACACTTAATAAATGGCTACAATTTAAGAAATGTGTTTAGTGACGGCATCAGTTTCCTAATTGATGGAGAAAGGTCTGGTGGCAAGAAAAGCTGCTTCTAGGAGGTTGTCAAGTGTTTTTACTCGACGATTCCATTCTTGGGTGGTTGGTTTGGCCCTTGTTCCTGTAACTCGAATCCTAGACCGGTATATCCCATTTTAATTTTACACCATTGTGAACCTTACGCCTTTTTTACTCTCTGATCGAGGTTCTCGGCATTGAAAAATCTTCGTAAACTAAATCACACGTGTATATGTTCACATTTAAGAGATATACAGTCAAGAAAATTACGGGCAATGGTGATATATATGCGGATTAGATACAAAAAAAAACACTCAACAAATGGCTACAATTTAAGGAATGTGTATAGTGACGACATCAGATTCCTAATTGATGGAGAAAGGTCTGGTGGCAAGAAAAGCTGCTTCTAGGAGGTTGTCAAGTGTTTTCGCTCGACGATTCCATTCTTGGGAGGTTGGTTTGGCCCATGTTCCAGTAACTCGAATCCTAGCCAGGTATATCCCATTTTAATTTTACACCATTGTGAACCTTACGCCATTTTTACTCTCTGATCGAGGTTCTCGGCAATGAAAAATCTTCGTAAACTAAATCACACGTGTATATGTTGACATTTAAGAGATATACAGTCAAGAAAATCAAGGGCAATGGTGATATATATGCGGATTAGACACAAAAAAAAACACACAACAAATGGCAACAATTTAAGGAATGTGTTTAGTGACGGCATCAGATTCCTAATTGATAGAGAAAGGTCTGGTGGCAAGAAAAACTGCTTCTAGGAGGTTGTCAAGTGTTTTCGCTCAAGGATTCCATTCTTGGGTGGTTGGTTTGGCCCTTGTTCCTGTAACTCGAATCCTAGCCCCGGTATATCCCATTTTAATTTTAGACCATTGTGAACTTTACGCCTTTTTTACTCACTGATCGAGGTTCTCGGTATTGAAAAATCTTCGTAAACTAAATCACACGTGTATATGTTGACATTTAAGAGATATACAGTTAACAAAATCAAGGGCAATGGTGATATATACGCGGATTAGACAAAAAAAACACTCAACAAATGGCTACAATTTAAGGAATTTGTTTAGTGACTGCATCAGATTCCTAATTGATGGAGAACGGTCTGGTGGCAAGAAAAGCTGCTTCTAGGAGGTTGTCAAGTGTTTTCGCTCGACGATTCCATTCTTGGGTGGTTGGTTTGGCCGTTGTTCCTGTAACTTGAGTCCTAGCCCGGTATATCCCATTTTAATTTTACACCATTGTGAACCTTACACCTTTTTTACTCTCCGATCGAGGTTCTCGGGATTGAAAATCTTTGTAAACTAAATCACACGTGTATATGTTGACATTTAAGAGATATACAGTTAAGAAAATCAAGGGCAATGGTGATATATATGCGGATTAGACACAAAAAAAAACACTCAACAAATGGCTACAATTTAAGGAATGTGTTTAGTGATGGCATCAGATTCCTAATTGATTGATAAAGGTCTGGTAAATGAAAAGCTGCTTCTAGGAGGTTGTCAAGTGTTTTCGCTCGACGATTCCATGCTTGGGTGGTTGGTTTGGCCCTTGTTCCTGTAACTCGAATCCTAGCACGGTATATCCCATTTTAATTTTACACCATTGTGAACCTTACGCCTTTTTTACTCTCTAATCGAGGTTCTCGGCATTGAAAAATCATCGTAAACTAAATCACACGTGTATATGTTGACATTTAAGAGATATACAGTCAATAAAATCAAGGGGAATTGTGATATATATGCGGATTAGACACCAAAAAAAAAATACTCAACAAATGGCTACAATTTAAGGAATGTGTTTAGTGACGGCATCAAATTCCTAATTGATGGAGAAAGGTCTGGTGGCAAGAAAAGCTGCTTTTAGGAGATTGTTAAGTGTTTTCGCTCGACGATTCCATTCTTGTGTGGTTGGTTTGGCCCTTGTTCCTGTAACTCGAATCCTAGCCCGGTATATCCCATTTAATTTTACACCATTGTGAACCTTACGCCTTTTTTACTCTCTGATCCAGGTTCTCGGCATTGAAAAATCTTCGTAAACTAAATCACACGTGTATATGTTGACATTTCAGAGATATACAGTCAAGAAAATCAAGGGCAATGGTGATATGTATGCGGATTAGACAAAAAAAAAAACACTCAACAAATGGCTACAATTTAAGAAATGTGTTTAGTGACGGCATCAGATTCCTAATTGATGGAGGAAGGTCTGGTGGCAAGAAAAGCTGCTTCTAGGAGGTTGTCAAGTGTTTTCGCTCGACGATTCCATTCTTGGGTGGTTGGTTTGGCCATTGTTCCTGTAACTCGAATCCTAGCCCGGTATATCCCATTTTAATTTTACACCATTGTGAACCTTACGCCTTTTTTACTCTCTAATCGAGGTTCTCGGCATTGAAAAATCATCGTAAACTAAATCACACGTGTATATGTTGACATTTAAGAGATATACAGTCAAGAAAATCAAGGGCAATGGTGATATATATGCGGATTTGACACCGAAAAAAAAACACTCAACAAATGGCAACAATTTAAGGAATGTGTTTAGTGACGGCATCAGATTCCTAATTGATGGAGAAAGGTCTGGTGGCAAGAAAAGCTGCTTCTAGGAGGTTGTCAAGTGTTTTCGCTCGACGATTCCATTCTTGGGTGGTTGGTTTGGCCCTTGTTTCTGTAACTCGAATCCTAGCCCGGTATATCCCATTTAATTTTACACCATTGTTCACCTTACGCCTTTTTTACTCTCTGATCGAGGTTCTCGACATTGAAAAATCTTCGTAAACTAAATCACCCGTGTATATGTTGACATTTAAGAGATATACAGTCAAGAAAATCAAGGGCAATTGTGATATATATGCGGATTAGACACCAAAAAAAAAATACTCAACAAATGGCTACAATTTAAGGAATGTGTTTAGTGACGGCATCAAATTCCTAATTGATGGAGAAAGGTCTGGTGGCAAGAAAAGCTGCTTTTAGGAGATTGTTAAGTGTTTTCGCTCGATGATTCCATTCTTGTGTGGTTGGTTTGGCCCTTGTTCCTGTAACTCGAATCCTAGCCCGGTATATCCCATTTAATTTTACACCATTGTGAACCTTACGCCTTTTTTACTCTCTGATCCAGGTTCTCGGCATTGAAAAATCTTCGTAAACTAAATCACACGTGTATATGTTGACATTTCAGAGATATACAGTCAAGAAAATCAAGGGCAATGGTGATATGTATGCGGATTAGACAAAAAAAAAAACACTCAACAAATGGCTACAATTTAAGAAATGTGTTTAGTGACGGCATCAGATTCCTAATTGATGGAGGAAGGTCTGGTGGCAAGAAAAGCTGCTTCTAGGAGGTTGTCAAGTGTTTTCGCTCGACGATTCCATTCTTGGGTGGTTGGTTTGGCCATTGTTCCTGTAACTCGAATCCTAGCCCGGTATATCCCATTTTAATTTTACACCATTGTGAACCTTACGCCTTTTTTACCCTCTAATCGAGGTTCTCGGCATTGAAAAATCATCGTAAACTAAATCACACGTGTATATGTTGACATTTAAGAGATATACAGTCAAGAAAATCAAGGGCAATGGTGATATATATGCGGATTTGACACCGAAAAAAAAAACACTCAACAAATGGCAACAATTTAAGGATTGTGTTTAGTGACGGCATCAGATTCCTAATTGATGGAGAAAGGTCTGGTGGCAAGAAAAGCTGCTTCTAGGAGGTTGTCAAGTGTTTTCGCTCGATGATTCCATTCTTGGGTGGTTGGTTTGGCCCTTGTTTCTGTAACTCGAATCCTAGCCCGGTATATCCCATTTAATTTTACACCATTGTTCACCTTACGCCTTTTTTACTCTCTGATCGAGGTTCTCGACATTGAAAAATCTTCGTAAACTAAATCACCCGTGTATATGTTGACATTTAAGAGATATACAGTCAAGAAAATCAAGGGCAATTGTGATATATACGCGGATTAGACACCAAAAAAAAATACTCAACAAATGGCTACAATTTAAGGAATGTGTTTAGTGACGGCATCAAATTCCTAATTGATGGAGAAAGGTCTGGTGGCAAGAAAAGCTGCTTCTAGGAGATTGTTAAGTGTTTTCGGTCGACGATTCCATTCTTGTGTGGTTGGTTTGGCCCTTGTTCCTGTAACTCGAATCCTAGCCCGGTATATCCCATTTAATTTTACACCATTGTGAACCTTACGCCTTTTTAACTCTCTGATCCAGGTTCTCGGCATTGAAAAATCTCCGTAAACTAAACCACACGTGTATATGTTGACATTTCAGAGATATACAGTCAAGAAAATCAAGGGCAATGGTGATATGTATGCGGATTAGACACAAAAATAAACACTCAACAAATGGCTACAATTTAAGAAATGTGTTTAGTGACGGCATCAGATTCCTAATTGATGGAGGAAGGTCTGGTGGCAAGAAAAGCTGCTTCTAGGAGGTTGTCAAGTGTTTTCATTTGATGATTCCATTCTTGGGTGGTTGGTTTGGCCCTTGTTCCTGTAACTCGAATCCTAGCCCGGTATATCCCATTTAATTTTACACCATTGTGAACCTTACGCCTTTTTTACTCTCTGATCCAGGTTCTCGGCATTGAAAAATCTTCGTAAACTAAATCACACGTGTATATGTTGACATTTCAGAGATATACAGTCAAGAAAATCAAGGGCAATGGTGATATGTATGCGGATTAGACAAAAAAAAAACACTCAACAAATGGCTACAATTTAAGAAATGTGTTTAGTGACGGCATCAGATTCCTAATTGATGGAGGAAGGTCTGGTGGCAAGAAAAGCTGCTTCTAGGAGGTTGTCAAGTGTTTTCGCTCGACGATTCCATTCTTGGGTGGTTGGTTTGGCCATTGTTCCTGTAACTCGAATCCTAGCCCGGTATATCCCATTTTAATTTTACACCATTGTGAACCTTACGCCTTTTTTACTCTCTAATCGAGGTTCTCGGCATTGAAAAATCATCGTAAACTAAATCACACGTGTATATGTTGACATTTAAGAGATATACAGTCAAGAAAATCAAGGGCAATGGTGATATATATGCGGATTTGACACCGAAAAAAAAAACACTCAACAAATGGCAACAATTTAAGGAATGTGTTTAGTGACGGCATCAGATTCCTAATTGATGGAGAAAGGTCTGGTGGCAAGAAAAGCTGCTTCTAGGAGGTTGTCAAGTGTTTTCGCTCGACGATTCCATTCTTGGGTGGTTGGTTTGGCCCTTGTTTCTGTAACTCGAATCCTAGCCCGGTATATCCCATTTAATTTTACACCATTGTTCACCTTACGCCTTTTTTACTCTCTGATCGAGGTTCTCGACATTGAAAAATCTTCGTAAACTAAATCACCCGTGTATATGTTGACATTTAAGAGATATACAGTCAAGAAAATCAAGGGCAATTGTGATATATATGCGGATTAGACACCAAAAAAAAATACTCAACAGATGGCTACAATTTAAGGAATGTGTTTAGTGACGGCATCAAACTCCTAATTGATGGAGAAAGGTCTGGTGGCAAGAAAAGCTGCTTCTAGGAGATTGTTAAGTGTTTTCGGTCGACGATTCCATTCTTGTGTGGTTGGTTTGGCCTTTGTTCCTGTAACTCGAATCCTAGCCCGGTATATCCCATTTAATTTTACACCATTGTGAACCTTACGCCTTTTTTACTCTCTGATCCAGGTTCTCGGCATTGAAAAATCTTCGTAAACTAAATCACACGTGTATATGTTGACATTTCAGAGATATACAGTCAAGAAAATCAAGGGCAATGGTGATATGTATGCGGATTAGACACAAAAATAAACACTCAACAAATGGCTACAATTTAAGAAATGTGTTTAGTGACGGCATCAGATTCCTAATTGATGGAGGAAGGTCTGGTGGCAAGAAAAGCTGCTTCTAGGAGGTTGCCAAGTGTTTTCATTTGATGATTCAATTCTTGGGTGGTTGGTTTGGCCCTTGTTCCTGTAACTCGAATCCTAGCCCGGTATATCCCATTTTAATTTTACACCTTTGTGAACCTTCCGCCTTTTTTACTCTCTAATCGAGGTTCTCGGCATTGAAAAATCATCGTAAACTAAATCACACGTGTATATGTTGACATTTAAGAGATATACAGTCAAGAAAAAGGGCAATGGTGATATATATGCGGATTAGACACCGAAAAAAAAACACTCAACAAATGGCAACAAATTAAGGAATGTGTTTAGTGACGGCATCAGATTCCTAATTGATGGAGAAAGGTCTGGTGGCAAGAAAAGCTGCTTCTAGGAGGTTGTCGAGTGTTTTCGCTCGACGATTCCATTCTTGGGTGGTTGGTTTGGCCATTGTTCCTGTAACTCGAATCCTAGCCCAGTATATCCCATTTTAATTTTACACCATTGTGAACCTTACGGCTTTTTTACTCTCTAATCGAGGTTCTTGGCATTAAAAATCTTCGTAAACTAAATCACACGTGTATATGTTGACATTTAAGAGATATATAGTCAAGAAAATCATGGGCAATGGTGATATATATGCGGATTAGATACCAAAAAAAACACTCAACAAATGGCTACTATTTAAGGAATGTGTGTAGTGATGGCATCAGATTCCTAATTGATGGAAAAAGGTCTGGTGGCAAGAACAGCTACTTCTAGGAGGTTGTCAAGTGTTTTCGCTCGACGATTCCATTCTTGGGTGGTTGGTTTGGCCCTTGTTTCTGTAACTCGAATCCTAGCCCGGTATATCCCATTTAAGTTTACACCATTGTTCACCTTACGCCTTTTTTACTCTCTGATCGAGGTTCTCGACATTTAAAAATCTTCGTAAACTAAATCACCCTTGTATATGTTGACATTTAAGAGATATACAATCAAGAAAATTAAGGGCAATGGTGATATATATGCGGATTAGACACCAAAAAAAAAACACTCAACAAATGGCTTTAATTTAAGGAATGTGTTTAGTGTCGGCATCAGATTCCTAATTCATGGAGAAATGTCTGGTGGCAAGAAAAGCTGCTTCTAGGAGGTTGTCAAGTGTTTTCGCTCGACGATTCCATTCTTGGGTGGTTGGTTGGGCCCTTGTTCATGTAAGTCGAATCCTAGCCCAGTATATCCCATTTTAATTTTACACCATTGTTCACCTTACGCCTTTTTTACTCTCTAATCGAAGTTCTCGGCATTGAAAAATCTTCGTAAACTAAATCACACGTGTATATGTTGACATTTAAGAGATATACAGTCGAGAAAATCAAGGGCAATGGTGATATATATGCGGATTAGACACAAAAAAAAACACTCAACAATTGGCTACAATTTAAGGAATGTGTTTAGTGACGGCGTCAGATTCCTAATTGATGGAGAAACGTCTGGTGGCAAGAAAAGCTGCTTCTAGGAGGTTGTCAAGTGTTTTCGCTCGACGATTCCATTTTTGGGTGGTGGGTTTGGCCCTTGTTCCTGTAACTCTAATCCTAGCCCGGTATATCCCATTTAATTTTACACCATTGTGAACCTTCCGCCTTTTTTACTCTCTAATCGAGGTTCTCGGCATTGAAAAATCATCGTAAACTAAATCACACGTGTATATGTTGACATTTAAGAGATATACAGTCAAGAAAAAGGGCAATGGTGATATATATGCGGATTAGACACCGAAAAAAAAACACTCAACAAATGGCAACAAATTAAGGAATGTGTTTAGTGACGGCATCAGATTCCTAATTGATGGAGAAAGGTCTGGTGGCAAGAAAAGCTGCTTCTAGGAGGTTGTCGAGTGTTTTCGCTCGACGATTCCATTCTTGGGTGGTTGGTTTGGCCATTGTTCCTGTAACTCGAATCCTAGCCCAGTATATCCCATTTTAATTTTACACCATTGTGAACCTTACGGCTTTTTTACTCTCTAATCGAGGTTCTTGGCATTAAAAATCTTCGTAAACTAAATCACACGTGTATATGTTGACATTTAAGAGATATATAGTCAAGAAAATCATGGGCAATGGTGATATATATGCGGATTAGATACCAAAAAAAACACTCAACAAATGGCTACTATTTAAGGAATGTGTGTAGTGATGGCATCAGATTCCTAATTGATGGAAAAAGGTCTGGTGGCAAGAACAGCTACTTCTAGGAGGTTGTCAAGTGTTTTCATTCGACGATTCCATTCTTGGGTGGTTGGTTTGGCCCTTGTTTCTGTAACTCGAATCCTAGCCCGGTATATCCCATTTAAGTTTACACCATTGTTCACCTTACGCCTTTTTTACTCTCTAATCGAAGTTCTCGGCATTGAAAAATCTTCGTAAACTAAATCACACGTGTATATGTTGACATTTAAGAGATATACAGTCGAGAAAATCAAGGGCAATGGTGATATATATGCGGATTAGACACAAAAAAAAACACTCAACAATTGGCTACAATTTAAGGAATGTGTTTAGTGACGGCGTCAGATTCCTAATTGATGGAGAAACGTCTGGTGGCAAGAAAAGCTGCTTCTAGGAGGTTGTCAAGTGTTTTCGCTCGACGATTCCATTTTTGGGTGGTGGGTTTGGCCCTTGTTCCTGTAACTCTAATCCTAGCCCGGTATATCCCATTTAATTTTACACCAATGTGAACCTTATGCTTTTTTTACTCTCTGGTCCAGGTTCTCGGCATTGAAAAATCTTCGTAAACTAAATCACACGTGTATATGTTGACATTTAAGAGATATACAGTCAAGAAAATCAAGGGCAATGGTGATATGTATGCGGATTAGACATAAAAAAAACACTTAATAAATGGCTACAATTTAAGAAATGTGTTTAGTGACGGCATCAGTTTCCTAATTGATGGAGAAAGGTCTGGTGCCAAGAAAAGCTGCTTCTAGGAGGTTGTCAAGTGTTTTCGCTCGACGATTCCATTCTTGGGTGGTTGGTTTGTCCCTTGTTCCTGTAACTCGAATCCTAGCCCAGTATATCCCATTTTAATTTTACACCATTGTGAACCTTACGGCTTTTTTACTCTCTAATCGAGGTTCTTGGCATTAAAAAACTTCGTAAACTAAATCACACGTGTATATGTTGACATTTAAGAGATATATAGTCAGGGAAATCATGGGCAATGGTGATATATATGCGGATTAGACACCAAAAAAAACACTCAACAAATGGCTACAATTTAAGGAATGTGTTTAGTGTCGGCATCAGATTCCTAATTGATGGAGAAAGGTCTGGTGGCAAGAAAAGCTGTTTGTATGAGGTTGTCAAGTGTTTTCCCTCGACGATTCCATTCTTGGGTGGTTGGTTGGGCCCTTGTTCCTGTAACTCGAATCCTAGCCCGGTATATCCCATTTTAATTTTACACCATTGTGAACCTTAAGCCTTTTTTACTCTCTGATCGATGTCCGCGGCATTGAAAAATTTTCGTAAACTAAATCACACGTGGATATGTTGACATTTAAGCGATATACAGTCAAGAAAATCAAGGGCAATGGTGATATATATGCGGATTAGACACCAAAAAAAAAACACTCAACAAATGGCTACAATTTAAGGAATGTGTTTAGTGACGGCATCAGATTCCTAATTGATAGAGAAAGGTCTGGTGGCAAGAAAAGCTGCTTCTAGGAGGTTGTCAAGTGTTTTCGCTCGACGATTCCATTCTTGGGTGGTTGGTTTGGCCCTTGTTTCTGTAACTCGAATCCTAGCCCGGTATATCCCATTTAAGTTTACACCATTGTTCACCTTACGCCTTTTTTACTCTCTGATCGAGGTTCTCGACATTTAAAAATCTTCGTAAACTAAATCACCCTTGTATATGTTGACATTTAAGAGATATACAATCAAGAAAATTAAGGGCAATGGTGATATATATGCGGATTAGACACCAAAAAAAAAACACTCAACAAATGGCTTTAATTTAAGGAATGTGTTTAGTGTCGGCATCAGATTCCTAATTCATGGAGAAATGTCTGGTGGCAAGAAAAGCTGCTTCTAGGAGGTTGTCAAGTGTTTTCGCTCGACGATTCCATTCTTGGGTGGTTGGTTGGGCCCTTGTTCATGTAAGTCGAATCCTAGCCCAGTATATCCCATTTTAATTTTACACCATTGTTCACCTTACGCCTTTTTTACTCTCTAATCGAAGTTCTCGGCATTGAAAAATCTTCGTAAACTAAATCACACGTGTATATGTTGACATTTAAGAGATATACAGTCGAGAAAATCAAGGGCAATGGTGATATATATGCGGATTAGACACAAAAAAAAAACACTCAACAATTGGCTACAATTTAAGGAATGTGTTTAGTGACGGCGTCAGATTCCTAATTGATGGAGAAACGTCTGGTGGCAAGAAAAGCTGCTTCTAGGAGGTTGTCAAGTGTTTTCGCTCGACGATTCCATTTTTGGGTGGTGGGTTTGGCCCTTGTTCCTGTAACTCTAATCCTAGCCCGGTATATCCCATTTAATTTTACACCATTGTGAACCTTATGCTTTTTTTACTCTCTGGTCCAGGTTCTCGGCATTGAAAAATCTTCGTAAACTAAATCACACGTGTATATGTTGACATTTAAGAGATATACAGTCAAGAAAATCAAGGGCAATGGTGATATGTATGCGGATTAGACACAAAAAAAACACTTAATAAATGGCTACAATTTAAGAAATGTGTTTAGTGACGGCATCAGTTTCCTAATTGATGGAGAAAGGTCTGGTGGCAAGAAAAGCTGCTTCTAGGAGGTTGTCAAGTGTTTTCGCTCGACGATTCCATTCTTGGGTGGTTGGTTTGTCCCTTGTTCCTGTAACTCGAATCCTAGCCCAGTATATCCCATTTTAATTTTACACCATTGTGAACCTTACGGCTTTTTTACTCTCTAATCGAGGTTCTTGGCATTAAAAAACTTCGTAAACTAAATCACACGTGTATATGTTGACATTTAAGAGATATATAGTCAGGGAAATCATGGGCAATGGTGATATATATGCGGATTAGACACCAAAAAAAACACTCAACAAATGGCTACAATTTAAGGAATGTGTTTAGTGTCGGCATCAGATTCCTAATTGATGGAGAAAGGTCTGGTGGCAAGAAAAGCTGTTTGTATGAGGTTGTCAAGTGTTTTCCCTCGACGATTCCATTCTTGGGTGGTTGGTTGGGCCCTTGTTCCTGTAACTCGAATCCTAGCCCGGTATATCCCATTTTAATTTTACACCATTGTGAACCTTAAGCCTTTTTTACTCTCTGATCGATGTCCGCGGCATTGAAAAATTTTCGTAAACTAAATCACACGTGGATATGTTGACATTTAAGCGATATACAGTCAAGAAAATCAAGGGCAATGGTGATATATATGCGGATTAGACACCAAAAAAAAAACACTCAACAAATGGCTACAATTTAAGGATTGTGTTTAGTGACGGCATCAGATTCCTAATTGATGGAGAAAGGTCTGGTGGCAAGAAAAGCTGCTTCTAGGAGGTTGTCAAGTGTTTTCGCTCGACGATTCCATTCTTGGGTGGTTGGTTTGGCCCTTGTTTCTGTAACTCGAATCCTAGCCCGGTATATCCCATTTAAGTTTACACCATTGTTCACCTTACGCCTTTTTTACTCTCTGATCGAGGTTCTCGACATTTAAAAATCTTCGTAAACTAAATCACCCTTGTATATGTTGACATTTAAGAGATATACAATCAAGAAAATTAAGGGCAATGGTGATATATATGCGGATTAGACACCAAAAAAAAAACACTCAACAAATGGCTTTAATTTAAGGAATGTGTTTAGTGTCGGCATCAGATTCCTAATTCATGGAGAAATGTCTGGTGGCAAGAAAAGCTGCTTCTAGGAGGTTGTCAAGTGTTTTCGCTCGACGATTCCATTCTTGGGTGGTTGGTTGGGCCCTTGTTCATGTAAGTCGAATCCTAGCCCAGTATATCCCATTTTAATTTTACACCATTGTTCACCTTACGCCTTTTTTACTCTCTAATCGAAGTTCTCGGCATTGAAAAATCTTCGTAAACTAAATCACACGTGTATATGTTGACATTTAAGAGATATACAGTCGAGAAAATCAAGGGCAATGGTGATATATATGCGGATTAGACACAAAAAAAAACACTCAACAATTGGCTACAATTTAAGGAATGTGTTTAGTGACGGCGTCAGATTCCTAATTGATGGAGAAACGTCTGGTGGCAAGAAAAGCTGCTTCTAGGAGGTTGTCAAGTGTTTTCGCTCGACGATTCCATTTTTGGGTGGTGGGTTTGGCCCTTGTTCCTGTAACTCTAATCCTAGCCCGGTATATCCCATTTAATTTTACACCATTGTGAACCTTATGCTTTTTTTACTCTCTGGTCCAGGTTCTCGGCATTGAAAAATCTTCGTAAACTAAATCACACGTGTATATGTTGACATTTAAGAGATATACAGTCAAGAAAATCAAGGGCAATGGTGATATGTATGCGGATTAGACACAAAAAAAACACTTAATAAATGGCTACAATTTAAGAAATGTGTTTAGTGACGGCATCAGTTTCCTAATTGATGGAGAAAGGTCTGGTGGCAAGAAAAGCTGCTTCTAGGAGGTTGTCAAGTGTTTTCGCTCGACGATTCCATTCTTGGGTGGTTGGTTTGTCCCTTGTTCCTGTAACTCGAATCCTAGCCCAGTATATCCCATTTTAATTTTACACCATTGTGAACCTTACGGCTTTTTTACTCTCTAATCGAGGTTCTTGGCATTAAAAAACTTCGTAAACTAAATCACACGTGTATATGTTGACATTTAAGAGATATATAGTCAGGGAAATCATGGGCAATGGTGATATATATGCGGATTAGACACCAAAAAAAACACTCAACAAATGGCTACAATTTAAGGAATGTGTTTAGTGTCGGCATCAGATTCCTAATTGATGGAGAAAGGTCTGGTGGCAAGAAAAGCTGTTTGTATGAGGTTGTCAAGTGTTTTCCCTCGACGATTCCATTCTTAGGTGGTTGGTTTGGCCCTTGTTCCTATAACTCGAATCCTAGCCCAATATATCACATTTTAATTTTACACAATTGTGAACCTTACGCCTTTTTTACTCTCTATTCGAGGTTCTTGGTATTGAAAAATCTTCGTAAACTAAATCACAGGTGTATATGTTGACATTTAAGAGATATACAGTCAAGAAAATCATGGGCAATGGTCACACCTCGACTCGCAGCGGAAGACAATCGTAGGGTGCGGCAAACACATGGCACTCCTCATAATTTAAAAAAATTACATCAC
Source organism: Helianthus tuberosus (assembly GCA_030545235.1). Lineage (NCBI taxonomy): Eukaryota > Viridiplantae > Streptophyta > Magnoliopsida > Asterales > Asteraceae > Helianthus > Helianthus tuberosus. The sequence continues at coordinate 155,823,981 of CM060403.1, forward strand.
ATAAAACCGGAGCATCGGTTACAACGTCTTCGAACTATCACATTACAAAACATATATTAAAAGCGGTACTACAAGCCATTAAAGCTTTTATTATGCTACGTCCGCCTACTAGATCCTTCCATACACTCATGTTCACTCCTGTTTCATTTTACTTGAAATGCATGTAAGTTTTTTAAAAGGTCAGCTAAACGATGCCGGTGAGTTCCATTGGTTTGGTTGTTTTGTTTCAAAATGTATCAACATGTTTAATTGCACATATTACGGTTCATAGATGGAATTACACGAGTGTCACAAGTGAAACCTAGACTGTTTTAATCATACCGTGTCACACAGACACTTAATCGCACCACCTGTATCACATGCAGTTAATGCCCTCGGGTAGTTATGTCTAGCAACATAACCTAGTTAGGACGCGTGCAGTTGCCTAGCTGCTGGCCGCACCTGTCCGGCGGGCAACTGGGTTTGTCAGACCAATAGTACTATCCACTGCCCACGGCTTACGTTAATAACTTGTATTGGGGCTATTATCGTGTTTTAGATAATTCACATCATAACAAGTTGGTGTAAGTAACACAGTTTGTAACATGCAAATCGCCCCAGAAAACAGGAAAACAGTTTAAAAGTGGGGGAAGTGAAACTCACAGTGCAAATAGTAGTCTCGGCTAAAGAGTGTTTAATCAACGAAATTGGCATTAATAGCACACATGCAAGTAAGGACTCAAATCAGTATCTAAGTCGGTAATTGTTATAACTTGGATTTGGTCAGGATTTTTCACCCCGGATTGAGTCTATAGGACACGGGTATGGTGATGGAGGTCAGGGTAGTATTAGTTTTCATTTTGGCTTCTAGGCACCGGTTCGCGTGCCAGCCAATGTCAGTAGTTTAACGTGTTCGGATAATGGTACGGGAAAATTCGCAAAAACGCGGATTTTTAACCCAAATCAAAACTCAACCAATGGACTCCTAATTTTCGCAGAACATTCCCCATATGTTCCTTAGTGTCTCTGTAAAAGTTGGTGATTTATTGAATCCGTTTGGTATTTTTTCTAGAATTCTTTTGGTAAAAAAGTCAAAATTTTACCAAAAATCTTAGAAAATTCCAAAAATTCTAAAAACTTACGTGGACCTTCCAAGTATCACTACCCTTCATCACCACACCAAATTTCAGATCAATCCAAGTATCACGGACCAAGTTATTGCCAAAACAAAATTCTGCCTATCCTAGATTCGGTTTTCGGATGTTATACCTAGCGCAAGCTTCGATTCCAAGCGTTCCTTGTGAGTCCAGAAGTATGTCGGGGCTATATTCAGTACCTACACATCAAGTACAATCCAAATAAGCTACAACTTAGATCAATCAATGTTGGACCGTTTTGTGACCCTGAAAAGTCAGTCAAGGACGTTCATCTTCACGTATAAAGGCGGAATCAGTATACACGAAGTTATACAGCTTTTCTCTTTCAATTTCTTCTCTTTTATTGCTTTCTGGAATGATTTTGACAGAGTTCGGTTACAAAGCATATGACCTAGGTTCGCTCCAAGTTACATATGAATGAACTCACATCAGGTATATATAAGGCAGCTGGTTTCGCTTATATGGACAGTCCATATAAGCGAAATCCCATGAGTTCAGATAAGCAAAACCCCCCTAGGTGACATATAAGCGAAACCACCTAATTCCCTTGGAGCGAAACCACCTACAACTATGACCTTACAAGCGAAATCACCTCTAACATGTACATTCAAACGAAATACCAACATTAAAACCCTAATTTGACTTTCAAGACCCTATGTTGACCTATCTTAACCTAAGACATGATGTAGACGTAGTCAACATACATTTCATGCATCAACAGACTCCCCCTTGGATGTTGACGAAGTCTTCAGCTCCGAGTCTTCAGTCCTGGTCTTTTCTCCAACTCTCTGTCTTCTCATCATAAGCACTCTATCTTCACAGGTTCAGGTTCACTTCTTAGCTTCATCTTTAATCTCCCCTTTGACTGTTGATCCAGACTCCCCCTTTCACAGACACCCCCTCTCAATATGCTAGAATCTGAGATCTTGATCTGGTTCAAACTTTGACAAATAGCTTCCGTGGGAATAATGAAGTCCAAAACCTGTGTCTCAAACATCAAACATTACAAACTATCTTTTTCACAAAAATAATCAGTTTTAGAAATCCACTCAAGTATTCAGGTCCAAGTTAATGACCCCGATCACTTGATTAATCTACCAAGTTCAATTTAATGACCTTGGTTGATCATTTGACGAATCAAACTGATTTTGAAAACATTTTCAAACATTTTCTGAAAATAACAAGTATCAAGTTAATGAACTTGTTTTTGACTTTTCAATAAATCAAACTTCATCAAGATAAGCTCTCCTCATTCTTCAGTTCAGAATCTCCTGCATCTGCTTCAAACATCTGAGAATCCAACAATCAACTCTCTACTTTGGTTTGTCTAAAATAAAGCAGAAATAAAATCTTTTTGGATTTTATAAAGTGTTCTAAACTAAGAAATGAAATGCAGAAAACTTAAATTGCAGAAAGTAAACAAAGTAAACTATTTACAAACATATTTTTGGCGAGCGTGTCAGGGAATCATATCAGCTATCAGACAAATTACAAGTACCGTTAAGCTTCATTTCATACTCAGACTTAAACAATTCACCTCGATTGTCGATATACTGATCCATCTTAAATTCCCACACAAATTTCAATTTACTCAGGATACGAATTAGATGTCTTATGAACTTAGCTCATTCATGTGTCCCACCTCTTGAATATACTCCCGTATCCAGAATCCCAATATTCAGTCTTACAGGTGAGTATACTACAATGATATCTGTACATAAATTAGGTAATGCGAGGGCCGAGGGATCTCAGGTCGATACTTCCGTATACGCAGAGAGATATTAGCTTCGACTTTACGGTATGTCCCCTTTAGAGGATCTTTTAGCTACAACAGCAGCGACTATCAATTTTATTGTTTCATCGGCATGCTGAGGGTTTATGCTATGTTTCAAGCATTTGCAGAAAGTATTATCCAAGGACTAGGTCAGAACTTCCATTCAGCAGAAGTCCCGGAATAATACCCCAGACATCATTGAGTATAAAAACCTAGTATATCAGATTATGAGACCTTTCAAACGAGATTTCAGGGGTTACCTATATATCCAAGTAGTGTTCCCCGCGAATTTCGCAAGTTTGAAATTTTAGGTTTATATCCCGAATAAATCTACTAAATGTGTGAAAACCTATCGACACATCATTAGTAAGACTGTTTAACTCATTTAAACTTTACAAATCTTTAGCATACTGTAATTGTCAAGCCGATGTACTATCATTTTCCCTTTATACACAAGCTCTTTTTCAGATTTTATCATGTTTTTTGTATTTTTGCATTTTTTACTGTTTTTGTATTTTCTGAAAAAAAATATCTATATACATCTATCTACTCCCCCTAAATACCAAAACAAGTAAAAAATCGACAAACCATTGCAGATTGTTTCTCGTCTTCATCCGCAACAGTACTTTCATCAACGCCAATAATCCCATCCGACACCGAAAGAAGCTTCATACCATTCAGTTTTAACAAATATTTAAACCGATTTTTATCAAAAGCTTTCGTATGTAAATCAGCTTTCTGTTCGTCAGTGTGGATTTTCTCAATTCGTATCAACTTTTTCTCAAAACAATCACGAATAAAGTGATGACGAATTTCTATGTGTTTAGTTTTAGCGTGATGTACTGGATTCTTTGTTATATTTATTGCGGCCTCATTATCAACTAAAAGAGGTGTGTTAAGAAACTGCAAACCGTAGTCGCGCATCTGTTGCTGTATCCACAGGATCTGAGAGCAGCAACTGCTAGCAGAAACGTACTCCGCTTCACATGTAGATAGCGCCACAGACGTTTGTTTCTTACACTGCCAGGTAACCAATCTAGTTCCAAAGAACTGGCATCCTGCAGTTGTTGATTTTGAATTGACTTTGCAGCTTCCGAAATCCGAATCGGAATACCCTTCGAGCGTAAAATCGCCTTTCCTAGGATACCACAACCCCAATGAAGGAGTTCCTTTCAGGTAGCGTAATATCCTCTTCACAATGATCATATGCGAAGCTCTTGGGTTAGATTGATATCTTGCTGCGAGGCACGTTGGGTACATGATATCAGGACGTGAAGCAGTTAGGTACATTAAAGAACCTATCATGGATCGATAAAAACGTTTCATCAGCCCTGTCTCCGGTGAGATCTGGGTGAATCCCATGATTTGTTGCAAGTGAGGTAGCAGCTGAAGTAGAACTTGACATCCCAAATTTCTCTAGAATATCATGAACGTACTTCGTCTGGTGAATGAAAATTCCCTCAGGTAGTTGTTCAACTTGTAGACCCAGAAAGAATTTCATCTCCCCCATTGATGACATTTCGAATTTTTGCTTCATTACTGATTCAAAATCTTTGCATAGACTTTCATTCATTGACCCAAAAATTATATCGTCCACATAAATCTGAACTATCAGAAGATGACTGTCGACCTCTTTAGTGAAGAGAGTGGCATCCACTTTTCCACGAATGAACTTGTTGGCTAGTAGGTGTTGAGACAAAGTCTCGTACCAAGCTCTCGGGGCCTGGTGTAAACCATACAGCGCTTTGTCCAATAAGTAGACCTTGTTTTTGTGGATGGTGAAGCCCGGTGGCTGTCCGACATAAACCTCCTCTTTGACCTTCCCATAAAGAAACGCCGATTTTACATCTAACTGATATACTTTGAAGTTCTTCCAAGACGCAAATGCAAGGAAAATTCTGATCGCTTCTAGTCTTGCTACAGGAGCATAGACTTCTGTAAAATCAATCCCCTCCTGTTGACAAAAGCCCTGAACAACGAGTCGAGCTTTGTTCCTTATAACAACTCCTCTATCGTCTCTCTTACACTTGAACACCCACTTGGTGTTTATCTTCCTTTGACCATCTGGAAAATCCACTAACTTCCACACTCCCAACTTTTCGAATTGACTAAGTTCCTCCTGCATTGCATTGATCCAAGAATCTTCAGTAAGCGCCTCTTTGTAAGTTCTTGGTTCAACCTACGAGATAAAACAACTCAATGAAAATTCAGTTTGCAAAGGAGCAACTTTTGTATAAAAACATGTAAGCCCTTTATCAATCTGTCTTCGAGTGCGAACGCCTGTCTGCAATTCTCCTATGATCAACTCCTCTGGATGATATGAAAAGGTTCGCGGCATCACTTCGCTTGGAACATCTACATTTCCCTCCAGATTAGTAACATTCTGCTCTGCATCTTGTTCACCAACTTGGTTTATTTGACTTGAAATCTGAATTTGCTCCCCCTCAGAATCTGAATCACCATGATCAAAGGCTGGCATGTTTTCAGCTTCTTGATTATCATTCTGTTCCAACTGATTATCCTGAGCAACTTCATTTTGTTGGACATCATCATGTTCACCAGCATTACTCGGACTTGCTTCATCGTCATTTGAAGTTTCCCGTGGTCGCCTCGAATACTCAGCTGGGAACCTTAGCTGTGACTCATATTCACGCAAAATATCCAACTCATCAAAGAAATCTTCATCATCCTCTGATTCTTCTCTCATGTCAAACGTATCCCACAGTTTGTCATAATGATAACGCCATGAATCACCAGGATTCTGCGGCGACATAGTATAACCTTGACATTCAACATTTGCAGCTTCAATAATCCGCTTCTCACTTGGAACGAAGACACGTCGCATCGGATTTGCATAACAAACAAATATTCCCTCAATGCACTTCGGACCAAACTTTCCAAAAGGCTCTATAACTGTACAGGGTGACCCGAACGGTTCTAGATACTTCAAATTCGGTTTGCGGTTATTGATTAGCTCAAAGCATGTTTTGTTGAACTTCTTGACAGTTAGAACCCTGTTGAGCGTATAGCATGCGGCGGAAACAGCTTCAGCCCAAAAATTTATCGGTAACTTTGAATCTGCGAGCATAGTTCTAGCCGTCTCGATTAGTGTCCGGTTTTTGCATTCTGCGACTCCATTCTGCTGTGGAGTGTACGGAGCACTAAACTCATGCAATATACCTCTTTCATCACAAAATTCTTCCATCTTACTGTTCTTGAATTCAGTACCATTATCACTTCGAATTCTTTTGATACGCCTTTGGTACAGATTCTCAATCTTCTTAAACAACGCCATCAAACTATCAAACGTTTCATCTTTCGTCTTCAAGAAAGAAACCCACGAAAATCTGGAATAATCATCAGTAACGACCAAACAGTAGTAATCTCCTGTAATACTTTTGACATTCACAGGACCAAACAAATCCATGTGAAGTCTTTCCAGAGGTCTCGAAACTGAATTGACTTGCTTTGTAGGGTGTGACTTTTTCTTCTGCTTGCCTTTAACACAGTTAATGCACTCCCCTTCCAGATGAGAACCTTTGACATGCACTCCAAGAACCAAATCATTGTGCACCAAGTGATTCATCTTCCTTAGGTGAATATGCCCCATCTTTCGGTGCCACAATCTCGATTCTTTCTCAGTTGCTCTAGACATAAAACAATGTGCTTGACCAGTAGATGTAGTTGCTACACTCATATCTAACACATATAAATCATTCACTCTAGGTGCCCGCATGATAATCCATTCTTCAGGGATAACAAATCATGGTTTCAAGATCAAACATTCTTTATCAGTGAAGTGAGTAGTATACATATTGTCACAAATCTGCGAGATACTAAGCAGATTATTCTCCAGCTCAGTAATGTAGTTAACTCTTTCAAACGTCACAATCCCATTGGATAATGTTCCTTCACCAATAATTCTACCACCTTCATGACCAGCAAATCCCACATAACCACCATTGATATTTCTCACATCATACAGCAACGCAGTCTTCCCTGTCATATGTCTTGAAGCTCCACTATCCATGATCCATCTGGATACAAGTTTTGGAAGATCCTGCTCATAACAAACTTTGACTTAGACTTTAATAAAGATGCCGATACATGCTTTGCGATCAAGGAAGCTCCTGCAATTCAAACTGTTTAGTCGAACATGGAGTCCACCCAGGCCTCATCAGCCTTAGGTGTAACCTTGACTCTCGCAATTTGAATTTTGAAGTTTTCAGTCTTAAGAGGTGGAAAATTTGCATCATAATCAATCGAAATTGATTCTTTAGCCTTTTTCACTTTAGAAGTTGAAATTTTCATTTCTGTTTTTGGTTTCCAAACTTGTTGAGATAATGCAACCCGCTTGTAAAATTTGTCATTTTTAGTTACCACTTTCTTTATGGGTTCATTTTTCACTTTGATGTTGTCATTTTTCACATTCTTTTTCTCAACAACGATTGGTGCTTTACCCTTCACCTCAACTTTCCTCTGTTGAATCTTCACAGTTTCAGTCTTAGGCTTCACATTGGTACACTTTCGTGCAATGTGACCAACTTGATTACATCTGAAACATGTTCGAGTATCAACAACTCGACTTGTGTCTTCAGACTGAGACTGTGAAGCTCTTTTCTCAAAGAACTCTTCATTCGATTTTGAAAAAATCTCATTTTCCTCATCAGAAAGTGAACTTGAACCGTTCGCAAACACCTTCTTTTCAGCAAACCTTTTGTTTTGAAAACTCTTTTTCTGATAACTCTTACCACCCCGATAACCACCTGACCAATTGTTTCGATTGTCATTATAAAAACGTGGTGGCACAACAGGCTTTTTGTAGTAAGCTTTATCTTTCTCAAAATTCATTTGCCTTTTTGTTTGTTTCAAACTGTTCACTTCTGACAACTCAACTTCAACCAATTTGAAAACATTTGTCAACTTTTTCACATTAACATTCTCAATGGGAAACTCAGAATCCGAATACAACTTATCAGATCCAGCCATCTTGTACATCACAAGACCCGGTTCATCACTTAAGTTGTTTTTGGATTTTAGTTTCTGAATGTACTTATCCAAGAAACACCCATCTTCCTCAGTAGTGTCACTATCCGTTTTTAACACATTTTCAACAACACCTTTTACAATATCATTTTGGACACTATCGTCATTGGAAGACGTGAACGTGACATCAATTGAATCTGGAAGATTCATTTCACTTTCTTCTTCAATTTCAACCAACCCTGATTGCTTTTTCGTGTAGTTATCAAGAACAGGTGGTGGAACTTGATGAAAACCCACCCCAGTTCCATCAGAATACACATCTTTGCCTGCTTTGTCTTTCCCGATGGGTTTGGGAATAATGTGTTGCAAAACAAAGCTTGCGGAGCTGTAGCTGTTAAGCTTCAACTGGATTCGCTCGTTTTTAATTTCAGCCTCTTGAAATTTAAGTTTTTAGCGATTTCATCCAGTTGTTGGTTGATTGATTCTTCTTTTACTCTAAGCACTGCTTTTAGGTGTTCGTTTTCTTTATAAGTTTTACCATTTCGATCATCACTATCTTTCATTGTGCTTTTGAGTTTTTCAAATTTCTCAGAAATCTGACGGTTTTCAAGAATTAACTTTTCATTTTTAACTTTTTCATGATCAATTTTATCATTTTCAATTTGGCTAGTTAATTCTCTTATCCGTTCAGTTGAAGCTTTAACTGTTTTGTCACGATCAAGAATCTGATTCTCAACGCTTCTGACCTTTTCTGTCAGATCTTCAACTTTCTTACCGTTGAGATACGTGACTGTGCTACAAAATTTGCACTCTTTGTTGCAATTTTTACAATCAGGATTTCCATCAATTTTCTTACCTGACACATTTGTTGACAAGTTTGAACTGACCTGGCTTTTTGACTCAGACACGGAGTTAGAATCTACCTCAAGTGCCTTAGCAGCCAGCACTTTGTCAGCCATTTTTCTGAGGTTTTCAGCAGTCAACTCCTGCGTTGTGTCAATAACTCCAGTATCAATTTTCTTTGATTTTTCCTGCTCTTCTTTCTCCTTTTTCTCTTTCTCTTCTTTCTCCTTCCTCTCTTTTTCTTCTTTCTCTTTCTCGTCTCTAGTTCCCCACCATTTATTCTGCCAATAGTCATCCTCTTCTTTGTATCCCTTGATTATGGCTTCGATATCAAGCGTTTTGTCATCGATCGCAATATTTCCATATTCATCAAGATAACACTCTCTATCCGGATCCCATCTATTTGCTCTCTTTGCTTCCAAATAGATACGAGATATTCTAATTATTTTGTTTTCAACCAGCATTTTTCTGTATCTATATTTCTGCTCTTCAGTTCTATCGTCTTTCCACGGAATAGGTTCGTTTTTCGCCATGAATGCGTAACCAACCGCATCTTCCTCCGGTAGAACCTCTTGACTCCAATCATACCCTTCATCATCATAAATCACCGCAAGAGCTCTAGATTTCTCTTTGTTGTCTTCAACCTGCTTCAATCTAGGCGGCTCGGATTTATTCTGATGATAAATTGCCTTCTTGTAGTAATCGTCTCTGAAAGGGTTCTCCGACTCATCAGCATATGCGTTTCTGCATTCTCGTTTGAAGTGACCTTTCTGCTTACACTTGAAGCAAGTCACATTGGACTTATCGAACCCCAATTTGATAGATGGACCACCAATTGTCTTTCTACCAGTAATTTCCATGAAACGCTGTGCTCGACGAACAGCACTTGCCATAGCCCAATGAATATCGATCAACTCCATTTCCTCAGGATCAATCTGATCATAATCTTCTTTCGTCAGATTGGTGTTGCCTATCTTCCCAGCTACTAACCCTTCATACGATTCCAACACTGATGCTAGGAAGATCATCTGCTGTTTGGCCGACTCCTCATCAAAATTCTGAGCATTCTTCAAATCTATTGCAATGTTGCATTGAAAACGATTCTTAGCATCGGAATGACTTGTAGATGATGAAGATCCACTATGATAACCACTGTGAGTTCCACTGCTTTGACCACTTTGACTTTCTTTGCTTGCTGTGGACACATTTTCAGCAGAAAACACAGTCTTGGGAGAAGTTGCTTTTGGCATCATGCTCTTTGGATAATACAAATCCAAATTCTGCTGGTAAGATGAGTGATTGACTTTAAATGTCTTCTTCAGTTCCAACTCGTGACTCTCGAGTTTCTCAATCAGCACATCTGGAGTAAGATCTTTCGGCAAGATAGTGTTTTTTAGCATGAGAGCATAATATCTCCACTCCATCTCGTCTGGCAACGAATCGAACAACTTGTCTACTTGCTCATCATCAGAATACTTAATTCCATGTCTAACTAATTCCAGCTTCAGGTGCCCAAACCTCTCGATCATTTTTGACACTGATTCATTCTTTAAACACCCAAACATATCAAACTCTTTTCTAAGTAGTTTCTTTTTGTTTTTCTTAATTTCTTCACTACCTATACATTTCTTTTCTAGCTTTTCCCAAAGATCTTTTGCATTTGAATAATCGATCAAAGCGATTATGTCCTCTCGGACTGACTGAAATAACAAAGCCACACACTTTTGTTCAGCTACAAATGAATCAATCTCCTCAGCTGATGTTAGAGTTTCACCATTTTTGTTTCCATTTACATAACCATTTTTCAGACTCTTCCAGCTGGGAAATGCGAATGCCATCGACCAGTCTTCAAACTTTCTTGACCACCGACTGTATTCCTCGATAGCCATTAGCTTTGGAGGTTTATTGAATGTTCCGAAGGCACTTTCCGATTCCCAAGCTTCCTTTTTCTTCTCTTTAAGCGGATTCTCATTCGTATTGCTAGACGAAGAATCATCGTTTCCGGAATCTCCAGCGAATGCGTACATATCGCTAAGCGGGTTCAAGAAAATATCATCCATCTTGAGTGTACCTGCAAAAATCAACAATCACTTAGAAAAATTTTAGTGATTTTGGAAAACAATGACACAAAAGCGAAATCAATTTTGCGTTCCTATGAGCGAAATATCAATATGTCCGTATAAGCGAAAGTGATAATGTCCAAATAAGCGAAACAGTAAAGTTCAGATAAGCTAAACTAAGTATTGTCCAAAAGAGCGAAACTACTCAATGTCACTATGAGCGAAACTAGACATGTCTGAATAAGCGGAATAGTAATGTTCAGATAAGCGAAATCAAGACTTGTCAGATAAGCGAAATCAGTACATGACAGATAAGTGAAATAGCACTTTGTCCGAATAAGCGAAATATGATGAATTATGTTATTATGTCCGAATAAGCGGAACCTTATGGTTCGTAAAAACGAAACCTCTTCAAATGACCGTAAGAGCGAAATCTGGTTTTAGTCGATTTTCATCATGTTTTAGTCCGTATTTCAACCTGAAACTTTCTAGGGTTTGTTATTCGTATGTTTTACACGTTATACTCGAAATTTAGGCCATTTCAACCGTAGGAACTATCTCAAATCGAAAAAGTACGAGAGAAAGTGAGTAGAAATGAGAGAATGATGTCGAATCAGCTGTAGTAGTATGAACTCCTCGTCCTGAAGCTCTGATACCACTTGTTGGACCGTTTTGTGACCCTGAAAAGTCAGTCAAGGACGTTCATCTTCACGTATAAAGGCGGAATCAGTATACACGAAGTTATACAGCTTTTCTCTTTCAATTTCTTCTCTTTTATTGCTTTCTGGAATGATTTTGACAGAGTTCGGTTACAAAGCATATGACCTAGGTTCGCTCCAAGTTACATATGAATGAACTCACATCAGGTATATATAACGCAGCTGGTTTCGCTTATATGGACAGTCCATATAAGCGAAATCCCATGAGTTCAGATAAGCGAAACCCCCCCTAGGTGACATATAAGCGAAACCACCTAATTCCCTTGGAGCGAAACCACCTACAACTATGACCTTAGAAGCGAAATCACCTCTAACATGTACATTCAAACGAAATACCAACATTAAAACCCTAATTTGACTTTCAAGACCCTATGTTGACCTATCTTAACCTAAGACATGATGTAGACGTAGTCAACAGACATTTCATGCATCAACAATCAAGCCTTATTTCATTGTTTTTCGGTTAATCGACTAGTTAAGCGATTTCTGTGGAATAGGTGTTGATTAGGGTATCAAACCCCAAAGATTTGTAACCATGGCTGCCATATAACACCAGGGAATCCATATGGTGTTCATATTCAGCGCATAAACATGTTTAAACTTCCAAAAATCATGGATTAAAATGGGTTTTCATGACCTAAATCAAGTTTAATCAAGAAACCATGCTTAAAACCTTATGGATTTGAGTTAATACCTTTGATTTGTTGAAGTTTCTTGTGAATTCAGCTGGTTGTTCTTGAGAGAAACCAGATTTTGGAAAGGATTTTGTGTTAAAATGAAATAAAAAAAGAAAAAAATTGATTTTTTTGATTAAATAATGGGGGGTGGGGGCGGTTTGGGTGTGGGTCCCCCAAGGGACACCTCGTGCTTCGTTTTGAGCGCTAAAAGATGATGTTTATCTTCCGTTGAGTGTTTAGGTTCGTTTACGGGTCCCAGACGTGTTCTCGCTTTGCGTGACGGACTCCGTTTCGCGCGTAATTAGTGTCAAAAGACTCGGTTTTAAAATTCATGAATAACCGTCTTGAAATCCAAACCCAGTTACGTTTTAATCATAAAAGACTCGTATTAGGGTGGTTTAAGTGTTTTTAAGCTTGATTGATCGTTCCTTGCACGTTTGATTGCCTTATGTTATGCCTGAAACGAAAGCGTTTCCCTAACCGGGAAGCTGCTTCGTTTTGCGTGCCCGATCTCTGATTGGCTTCAAACCTTATGTCACAGTCTAAGGCACAAAGCTAAGTTTTTCATGGAACTCGAAATCTTAAATGATGCTACCGATAACCTAATAATCAATGTCAAAGGTTTAAAGCGCTGTTAAACGAAACACTCCCGTTTAACACGTGTTTCAAGGCTAAGGACACCAACTTCGCACTGTTGGCCCTTATTAGTGTCATGTTAGTCATAACGTGTTCTCGGATTCCTCCGAGACATAACAGATATCATTTAATCAAGCATATAAGTCACACATGTTTTTAGGGTTTGCGCGCAATTAAAGTGTTAAGTGTGCTTTACAGTTTTTGGACCGTTTAGGGTGTACCTGGTTTCGTCATGGGTTTCACAGTCTCCCCTGGTTTAGAAATTTCGTCCCCGAAATTCAATTCGTCTAGTTAGGGAAGAGATGTGGGTATTTTCTACGGAACTCATCCTTCCGCTCCCAGGTATACTCAGGTCCTTGCTTCGAGTTACACCGAACTTTCACCAGCGAGATTTTGTTATAACGTAGTTTTTTGGTCTTCCCGTCTACTATTTCTACCGGTTCCTCCACAAAGTGGAGTTTGTCATCAATGTGCACATCTTCTAACGGTATAATAGCTGCTTCATCAGTGAGACATTTCTTTAAGTTGGATAGGTGGAAGACATCGTGAATTGTGCTCAGTTCATCTGGTAATTTCAGTCGGTACGCTACAGACTCAACCTTAGCAATAATTTCAACCGGCCCAATGTATCTCGGAGCCAACTTTCCTGCCTTGCCAAACCTAATCACACCTTTCCACGGTGACACTTTTAACAGTACTTGGTCACCTACTTCAAACGACAACGGTTTCCTACGAACATCGGCGTAACTTTTCTGCCGATCTCGGGCCGCTTTCAGTCTACTTTGGATCTTATGCACCTTGTCTGTCGTCTCTTGAATTAGTTCAGACCCCGTGAGTTGAGTATCGCCCACTTCAGCCCAACAAAGTGGCGATCTGCACTTCCGGCCATCTTGTGCTTCGTACGGTGCAGCTTGTATGCTACTATGATAGCTGTTATTGTAAGAGAATTCAATGAGGGGAAGGTGCTTATCCCAACTTCCTCCAAAGTCTAGGGTGCAAGCACGAAGTAGATCCTCTAATGTCTGGATAGTTCGTTCTGATTGGCCATCGGTTTGGGGATGGTAAGTCGTACTCAGGTCTATTCTAGACCCCAAAGCTTCTTGTAACTGTTGCCAATAGTGTGAAGTGAAATGACTATCACGGTCTGAAATGATTGCAACTGGTACCCCGTGTCTAGCCACAATTTCATTCGTGTAGATCTCGGCCAATTTCTTGGTGTTGTAGGTAGTACGAATCGGAATAAAGTACACCGATTTGGTTAGTCTATCTACTACTACCCAAATCGCATCATGACCTAGGGATGTTTTTGGAAGGTGGGTCACAAAATCCATCGTGATTTGCCCATTTCCATTGAGGTATTTCGGGTTGCTGTAACATTCCCGAGGGTTTCTGGTATTCTGCCTTTACCCGGGCACAAGTCAAGCATTTGCTCACGTACTCTGCTACGTCCTTTTTCATACATGGCCACCAATAAAATTCCTTAAGGTCGTGGTACATCTTTTCTGTACCGGGGTGAATAGAGTACTTAGATTTATGAGCCTCATCCATAACCAGTTGACGTAGGTCATGTAGAGTAGGAATCCATACCCTATTTTTGAAATACAAAACTTCATCCGGTTTCCTCACAAAATTCCCTTCATTTCCGTGTAAGTTTTCGCTATTTAGTTGGCCTTCCTCCAAAGCTTCCATTTGAGCATTACGAATCTGTTCTTTAAGACTGGTTTGAACAATCATCTCAAGAGCTCGCACTCTGAGTGGCTTTACTCGGTCTTTTCTACTCAAGGCATCGGCTACTACGTTAGCCTTACCTGGATGGTATTTTATTTCACAGTCGTAATCGTTCAATAGCTCCACCCATCTGCGTTGTCTCATATTTAGCTCCTTTTGATCGAATATATGTTGGAGGCTCTTGTGATCTGTATAAATTGTACATTTCATGCCGTACAAGTAATGCCTCCAGATCTTAAGTGCAAAAATCACTGCGCCCAACTCTAAATCATGCGTTGTATGGTTCTTTTCATGTACTTTTAATTGTCTGGAAGCATATGCAATAACCTTGTTTCTCTGCATCAATACGCATCCTAGACCACGTCGAGATGCGTCGCAATACACTACAAAGTCATCATTGCCCTCTGGCAAAGTCAAAATTGGCGCCTCACATAACTTTTGTTTTAACAGCTGAAAAGTTGTTTCTTGTTCATCGCCCCATTCGTACTTTCGATCTTTCTGTGTCAAGGCAGTTAAGGATTGAGCAATGCATGAAAATTTTTCAATAAAGCGACGATAATATCCAGCCAATCCCAAGAATTGGCATATCTCTTTCGGAGACTTAGGCGCTTGCCAATTCTTAATAGCTTCGATCTTACTAGGGTCAACATGAATCCCTTGTTGATCTACCACATGTCCTAAAAATTGCACCGCTTGTAACCAGAAGTCACACTTTGAAAGCTTCGCGTACAACTTCTCTTTCCTCAATATCTCTAGTATGGCTCGTAGATGGTGCTCGTGTTCCTTTTTACTCTTGGAATAGATCAAAATATCGTCAATAAAGACTATGACGAATTTATCTAGATATGGTTTACAAACTCGGTTCATGAGGTCCATAAATACCGTGGGTGCATTGGTTAACCCAAAGGGCATAACCAAGAGCTCATAGTGACCGTACCGAGTTCGAAAGGCTGTTTTAGGGATATCTTCCTCTTGAACTTTCACTTGATGATAACCGGATCTAAGATCGATTTTGGAAAAGTAACAAGCTCCTTGCAACTGATCAAATAAATCATCGATTTGCGGAAGAGGATATCGATTCTTTATGGTAACTTTGTTCAGCTTCCGGTAGTCAATACACATCCGAAAGCTTCCATCCTTTTTCTTCACAAATAACAGTGGTGCTCCCCAAGGTGAATAACTGGGACGGATAAAACCTCGGTCTAGAAGTTCTTGTAACTGAGATGATAGTTCTTGCATCTCTGAAGGTGCTAAATGGTAAGGTGCTTTTGCAATTGGAGCTGCTCCCGGTATTAAGTCGATACGGAACTCTGCTTGCCGATTGGGTGGCAATCTGGGCAATTCATCGGGAAACACGTCTGGGTAATCACACACTATTGGGATATCCTTAATATGTTGTTCTTCTGGTTCAGTCGTCATTACACTTGCTAAGAACACATCCCATCCTTGACGTATACATTTCAACACTTTAAGTTGGAATATAAGGTTTAATATGGTACCAGACTTCTCTCCATGTACCATAATAACTTCATCATTAGGAAAAGGGATCCTAACAATCTTTTGCTCACATATAATCTCTGCCTTGTACTTGGACAACCAGTCCATTCCCACTACTATATCGAAGCTTCCGAGCTCTACCGGTAGTAGGTCAATAAGGAATTGGTGGTCGTTAAGAATTAAAGGACAATCACGAATGATTTGGTGACTCGTTATAGGTTTACCATTAGCAAGTTCTATGGAATAGGGACTTGTTATTTCAATAGCCGGCATATTTAATAGGGGTAAGAAATTAATGGAAACGTAACTCCTATCTGCGCCCGTATCAAACAATACTGAAGCATACTGATCGGAAATGAGAAAGGTACCTGTCACCACATTCAGATCTTGGCGTGCATCACCTGATCCGATAACAAAAACGCGCCCTCGGGCTTGGTTTGAAGTAGAAGCTTGTCCCTGGTTCATTTTTCCCGTCTGACCTTGGTTGAGCTTAGGACAATTTATTTTAAAGTGTTCCGTACTACCACATTCGAAACAAGTACGGGGGTAGGTCAACTGCGGTTTCTGGGGTTGTTGTAATTGTTTTTGTTGACTTGGTTGAGATCTTGGCGGTTGAAAACGGGTGGGTTGGTAAGAACGAGTTGAGGTATCAGTAAAGGCTCTACAACTTCTTGCGTAATGCCCCGTCTTCTGACATTTATTACAGACCATGGTTCGTCATTCACCCGAATGGTGAAATCCGCATTTCTTGCACTTTGGTAACGTCCCTTTATAATTATCTGCTCCTGCATCTTTAGTAGTCATGGCATAGCTTTGACTAGCGGCTCCCCCCCTCTTCGGTATGGCTGCCCCCGCTCGACTACTTTCCAGGGCCTCTTGCTTATTTCCTGCCGGCTCTCCCGGCATTGTCAAAATCTTGCGTCTAACCATGTCGTACGTAACCGTGCCTGACCTAGCTACCACTCCGTGTATGGTCAGGTGCTCCACCGAATTAATGATACTCCTTACTTGCGGGGCCAGTCCCCAGATATACCTCTCGATCCTCTTGGAGTTCGGTCGAACCATATCTGGTAAGATGCGTTCCAGTTCATTGAAGCGATTTGTGTAACCTGCATGATCCGCACCTTGCATCTGCAAGTTCCAAAACTCATGCTCGAATTTCTAAATTTCGTGGATTGGGCAGAACCTTTCTCTCATTAGTATCTTAAGATCATCCCAAGTCATAGCATTAATCGCATCCTGCCCGCGAGATTGCACAATAGCATTCCACCAGTTCAAAGCGTGGTCGGTAAAAGTGCAAGCTGTATACTTTACCGCACAGTCACCCGGACAATTACTTATGTTAAGGACCGATTCCGACTTCTCGATCCATTTCACAAACCGGTTCGGTCCTTCAGTTCCATTAACCTCCATTGGCTTGCACTCCATAAAGTGTTTATACGTGCAAACTGGCCTAACATTGCTTTGATTATTGTTCCGATCTCCCGGCCCTGGTTGCGGGTTCGGTTGAAGGTTCGCATTGATGCCGGCGTTAACCTGTGCCACAATAGTGGGGATAACGGCTTGAAGTTGTTGTGCTATCAATTGGGCAATTTCTGCCTCTGTCATTTGAGGTACACGTTTTGGGGCCATTCTATTATAAACAATAGATATGTATGTATCAATGTCACATAGTTAATCATCACTTATCACATTTTCAGTTACCACATACCACACAATTCCATTACACATCACATAATTTCATCACACCCATAGATCCACGACACATATAGTCAAAAGCATCGTCATGTATATATATAATATCATTGTCATACAATCGTCAAAATTTGCACATAGACTTAACCCAAAAGGGTCAGTGCTTAAATGTGCGGTCAAAACTGGTCACTAAAGTGACATACATGCATCATACCACACGACACTAACTACGAGAGTAAAAAATACTACGGCTACATCCCTACCTCGACATAGGCATAGCCTAGTGCTTGGTAGGATGTACAAAAGGTATATCAACTCTATCTATACAAGAAATAAAACCACACTAGAAACGCCACAACCACCATGTCAACCCTGCAAAACCTGCTACCAAACCTACAATAGCACCAGTACATCCATACACTAAAGCTCGAAAATGATCCTGTTCATGATGGACGTATCACATACCCTGCTGTAAGGCAATGATCGCCTGCTGAAAGACGATCAAGTAATCTCCCATAGACCTCCGCTGCTGCTCGTCCTCACCGCGTGACATCCTCAATAACGAAATCTGCTCAAACAGGAACCTCATCAGGCTGCTCTCAGTGATGGGAGCAGGCACCTTCTGAGGAGGAATTGGTATGCCCCAAACAGGTGGGGAAGGCTCCCTGAATGGCTGGGAAGGGCCACCATGCTCATAAGTGTGGAAAGGGGAAGGGTCCTCCCTAGGTGGGGGTAAGAAAACGAGCAGTAAAGTGCTGCTGGGTCCCTATGGGTGTGGGTATCAAGCGAACAGGGGAAATAGGTGGGGTAAAAACAGGCACAGGGATAGGTACCCTCCGACGAAACGTCTGTCGGAAGCGGACAAGGGGTACCTCCTGAGAATTAGGTGAGGAGGGGGTGTAAGTACTAGGAGTGGAAGGGGTTTAAGGGTCAGGGGGAGTCTTGGGTGTAGTTAACCTAGGGGCTACCGACTCCCACTCCCAATGCCCCGTGGCGGGAGTAGGGCTCCTAGGAATAGGTCCTACTGGGATAACGACATCCGGGGTACGACTATGCTCCGAGGAGCTAGTCAAGTGGTGAGATGGGGAACGGTAGGCACTCGAGGCCTCCCCCACGCGCCTAGTAGGGGGTCTAGGGGGATAACCAGCACAACAGTACCCGGACTCATCCGGCGAGTAGCCCGGGGACAACAGAGGCATCTGTGGATCCTCCTCAGGATCGGTCCCCATATGAGAAGTCGTCTGGCGACTCGAATGACTCGACATAGTACCTGTAAAGAAAAACAACATCTAACACCGCTTCTATCGACTGACATAACCGAAAATAAACAATCCAAAAAGGTACACATAAGCACGTATTGCACACAACCTTGATTTTTAACTTTAAAAACTTTTCCACAACTGTTAAGTTAGCGTTTACATTCCCGTTCTCTCCTCTCTCTCCGTGACGTTTCCGGAATGCCCAAGTACCAGCATATAAATTATTTTGTTCCGGACCACAATAATTTAATTGCCTAACAAGGCCATCCCGGTACTAGCCACGCCACTCGGTCTCTAGAGGTTCGCAGGGTGAGGAGTTAACTCAGGATTATAGTCTAGGTTCTCTTAGGGATACCTAAATCGCTATAACCGATGGCTCTGATACCATATTCTGTCACACCTCGACTCACAGCGGAAGACAATCACGGGGTGAGGCAGACACATGGCACTCCTCATAATTTAAAAACTTTACATTACATAAAACCGGAGCATCGGTTACAACGTCTTCGAACTATCACATTACAAACCATATATTAAAAGCGGTACTACAAGCCATTAAAGCTTTTATTATGCTACGTCGCCTACTAGATCCTTCCATACGCATATGTTCACTCCTGTTTCGTTTTACCTGAAATGCATGTTAGTTTTTAAAAAGGTCAGTTAAACGATGCCGGTGAGTTCCACTGGTTTGGTTGTTTTGTTTCAAAATGTATCAACATGTTTAGTTGCACATATTACGGTTCATAGATGGAATTACATGAGTGTCACAAGTGAAACCTAGACTGTTTTAATCGTATTGTATCACACAGACACTTAATCGCACCACCTGTATCACATGCAGTTAATGCCCTCGGGTAGTTATGTCTAACAACGTAACCTAGTTTGGACGCGTGCAGTTGCCTGGCTGCCGGCCGCACCTGTCCGGCGGACAATTGGGTTTGTCAGACCAATAGTACTATCCACTGCCCACGGATTACGTTAATCACTTGTATCGGGGCTATTAACGTGTGTTAGATAATTCACATCATAGCAAGTTGGTGTAATTAACACAGTTTGTAACATGCAAATCACCCCAGAAAACAGGAAAACAGTTTAAAAGTGGGGGAAGTGAAACTCACAGTGCAAATAGTAGTCTCGGCTAAAGAGTGTTTAATCAACGAAATCAGCTTTAATAGCACACATGCAAGTAAGGACTCAAATCATTATCTAAGTCGGTAATGGTTATAACTTGGATTTGGTCAGGATTTTTCACCCCGGATTGAGTCTATAGGACATGGGTATGGTGATGGAGGTCAGGGTAGTATTAGTTTTCAGTTTGGCTTCCGGGCACCGGTTCGCGTGCCAGCCAATGTCAGTAGTTTAACGTGTTCGGATAATTGTACGGGAATACCAATAGTGCCAACACGTTGTTATTTAAGAATTATTAACTTCTCATTAAGGGAGTTTGGGTGTTTGGGGAGTCCAGGTTGCCTAATTTTGAGTTTCCGTTTCCACCGTCGGGGATTTTTCCGAACTGGTATTGGACACACCCCAAGTGTCCACTCCGCCCTGGAATCTTCCCGAATATTCCCCATGTTCCAATTATAGAATTTTTCGGGTTGGGTCAGTTCCCAGTTCCGGCAGGTTCGTTAGACGGTAAACTGCCGAAATTGATTTAAAATAATCCCAAAAATTCCCATTTTATCTATAATTTGAATAAAATTCTGAAAATTTTTATATAACTCAGTAAAAATCTGTAGAATGTGGTAAAAATTTATGGGAATTTATTTTTCCATTTTACTTGTCTAAATAATTTATTTATAAAACCTTATTTAAACACCTAATTAACATTAATTACCATCATTGATCCAAAAATTTCCTGGACATCCCTTATGTTTCCAGAAACATCTCCGAAATTTTTAAGAATTTTCCGATTTTTTTCGGTGCGTTTCCGGTTACCGAAATTTCGCAAAAACGCGGATTTTTAACCCAAACCAAAACTCAACCAATGGACTCCAAATTTTCCCAGAACATTCCTCATACTTTCCTTAGTGTCTCTGTAAAATTTGGTGATTTGTTGAATCAATTTACTATTTTTTCCAGAATTCTTTTGCTAAAACAGTTAAAATTTTACCAAAATTCATAGAAAATTCCAAAAATTCTAAAATTTTACGTGTTCCTTTCTGACACAATCCAAGTATCATGGGCCAAGTTATAGCTAAAACAAAATTCTGCCTATCCTAGATTCGGTTTTCGGATGTTATACCTAGCGCAAGCCTCGATTCCAAGCGTTCCTTGTGAGTCCAGAAGTATGTGTGGGCTATATTCAGTACCTACACATCAAGTACAATCCAAATATGCTAGAACCTAGATCAATCAATCCTTATTTCATTGTTTTTCGGTTAATCAACTAGTTAAGCGATTTCTGTCGAATAGGTGTTGATTAGGGTATCAAACCCCAAAGATTTGTAACCATGGCTGGCATATAACACCAGGGAATCCATATGGTGCTCATATTCTGCCCATAAACATGTTTAAACTTCCAAAAATCATGGATTAAAATGGGTTTTCAAGACCTAAATCAAGTTTAATCAAGAAACCATGCTTAAAACCTTATGGATTTGAGTTAATACCTTTGATTTGTTGAAGTTTCTTGTGAATTCAGCTGGTTGTTCTTGAGATAAACCAGATTTGGAAAGGATTTTGTGTTAAAATGAAATAAAAAAAGAAAAAATTGATTTTTTTGATTAAATAATGGGGGTGGGGGTGGGGGCGGTTTGGGTGTGGGTACCCCAAGGGACACCTCGTGCTTCGTTTTGAGCGCTAAAAGATGATGTTTATCTTCCGTTGAGTGTTTAGGTTCATTTACGGGTCCCGGACGTGTTCTCGCTTTGCGTGACGGACTCCGTTTCACGCGTAATTAGTGTCAAAAGACTCGGTTTTAAAAATCATGAATAACCGTCTTGAAATCCGAACCCAGTTATGTTTTAATCATAAAAGACTCGTATTAGGGTGGTTTAAGTGTTTTTAAGCTTGATTGATCGTTCCTTGCACGTTTGATTGCCTTATGTTATGCCTGAAACGAAAGCGATTCCCTAACCGGGAAGCTGCTTCGTTTTGCATGCCCGATCTCTGATTGGCTTCAAACCTTATGTCACAGTCTAAGGCACAAAACTAAGTTGTTCCTGGAACTCGAAATCTTAAATGATGCTACCGATAACCTAATAATCTATATCAAAGGTTTAAATCGCTGTTAAGCAGAACACTCCCGTTTAACACGTGTTTCAAGGGTAAGGACACCAACTTCGCACTGTTGGCTATTATTAGTGTCATGTTAGTCATACCGTGTTCTCGGATTCCTCCGAGACATAACAGATATCATTTAATCAAGCATATAAGTCACACATGTTTTTAGGGTTTTCACGCAATTAAAGTGTTAAGTGTGCTTTACATTTTTTGGACCGTTTAGGGTGTACCTGGTTTCGTCATGGGTGTCACAGCAATGGTGATATATATGCGGATTAGACACAAAAAAAAAACACTCAACAAATGGCTACAATTTAAGGAATGTGTTTAGTGACAGCATCAGATTCCTAATTGATGGAGAAAGGTCTGGTGGCAAGAAAAGCTGCTTCTAAGAGGTTGTCAAGTGTTTTCTCTTGACGATTCCATTCTTTGGTGGTTGGTTTGGCCCTTGTTCCTATAACTCGAATCCTAGCCTGGTATATCCCATTTTAATTTTACACCATTCTAAACCTTACGCCTTTTTTACTCTCCAATCATGGTTCTCGGCATTGAAAAATCTTCATAAACTAAATCACCCGTGGATATGTTGACATTTAAGAGATATACAATCAAGAAAATCAAGGGCAATGGTGATATATATGCGGATTAGACACCAAAAAAACACTCAACAAATGGCCACAATTTAAGGAATGTGTTTAGTGATGGCATCAGATTCCAAATTGATGGAGAAAGGTCTGGTGGCTAGAAAAGCGGCTTCTAGGAGGTTGTCAAGTGTTTTCGCTCGACGATTCCATTCTTGGGTATTTGGTTTGGCCCTTGTTCCTGTAATTCGGATCCACGCCCGATATATCCCATTTTAATTTTACACCATTGTTAACCTTACGCCTTTTTTACTCTCTGATAGAGATTCTCGGCATCGAAAAATCTTCGTAAACTAAATCACACGTGTATATGTTAACATTTAAGAGATATACAGTCAATAAAATCAAGTGCAATGGTGATATATATGCATATTAGACACTAAAAAGCACTCAACAAATGTCTACAATTTAAGGAATGTGTTTAGTGACGGCATCAGATTCCTAATTGATGGAGAAAGGTCTGGTGGCAAGAAAAGCTGCTTCTAGGAGGTTGTCAAGGGTTTTCGCTCGACGATTCCATTCTTGTGTGGTTGGTTTGTCCCTTGTTCCTGTAATTCGAATCCAAGCCCGGTATATCCCATTTTAATTTTACACCATTGTGAACCTTACACCTCTTTTACTCTCTGATCGAGGTTCTCGGCATTGAAAAATCTTCGTAAACTAAATCACACGTGTATATATTGACATTTAAGATATATACAGTTAAGAAAATCAAGGGCAATGGTGATATATATGCGGATTAGACACAAAAAAAAACACTTAACAAATGGATACAATTTAAGGAATGTGTTTAGTGACGGCATTAGATTCCTAATTGATGGAGAAAGGTCTGGTGGCAAGAAAAGCTGCTTCTAGGAGGTTGTCAAGTGTTTTCGCTCGACAATTCCATTTTTTGGTGGTTGGTTTGGCCCTTGTTCCTGTAACTCGAATCCTAGACCGGTATATCCCATTTTAATTTTACACCATTGTGGACCATACACCTTTTTTACTCTCTGATCGAGGTTCTCGGCATTAAAAAATCTTCGTAAACTTAATCACACGTGTATATCATGAC
This sequence comes from Helianthus tuberosus, assembly GCA_030545235.1. NCBI lineage: Eukaryota > Viridiplantae > Streptophyta > Magnoliopsida > Asterales > Asteraceae > Helianthus > Helianthus tuberosus. The sequence goes on from CM060403.1 coordinate 155,847,911, forward strand.
ATTTAAGAGATATACAGTTAAGAAAATCATTGGCAATGGTGATATATATGAGGATTAGACACAAAAAAAAACACTCAACAAATGGATACAATTTAAGGTATGTGTTTAGTGACAGCATTAGATTCCTAATTGATGGAGAAAGGTCTGGTGGCAAGAAAAGCTGATTCTAGGAGGTTGTCAAGTGTTTTCGCTCGACAATTCCATTTTTGGGTGGTTAGTTTGGCCCTTGTTCCTGTAACTCGAATCCTAGACCGGTAAATCCCATTTTAATTTTACACCATTGTGAACCATACGCCTTTTTTACTCTCTGATCGAGGTTCTCGGCATTGAAAAATCTTCGTAAACTAAATGACACGTGTATATGTTGACATTTAAGAGATATACAGTCAAGAAAATCAAGGGCAATGGTGATATATATACGGATTAGACACAAAAAAAAAACACTCAACAAATGGCTACAATTTAAGGAATGTGTTTAGTGACGGTATCAGATTCCTAATTGATGGAGAAAGGTCTTGTGGCAAGAAAAACTGCTTCTAGGCGGTTGTCAAGTGTTTTCGCTCGACGATTCCATTCTTGGGTGGTTGGTTTGGCCCTTGTTCCTGTAACTCGAATCCTAGCCCGGTATATCCCATTTTAATTTTTCACCATTGTGAACCTTACACCTTTTTTACTCTCTGATCGAGGTTCTCGGCATTGAAAAATCTTCGTCAACAAAATCGCACGTGTATATGTTGACATTTAAGAGATATACAGTCAAGAAAATCAAGGGCAATGGTGATATATATGCGGATTAGACACCCAAAACAAAAACACTCAACTAATGGCTACAATTTAAGGAATGCGTTTAGTGACGACATCAGATTCCTAATTGATGGAGAAAGGTCTGGTGGCACGAAAAGCCGCTTCTAGGAAGTTGTCAAGTGTTATCGTTCGACGATTCCATTCTTGGGTGGTTGGTTTTCCCTTGTTACTGTAACTCGAATCCTAGCCCGGTATATCCCATTTTAATTTTACACCATTGTGAACCTTACGCCTTTTTTACTCTCTGATCGAGGTTCTCGGCATTGAAAATTATTCGTAAACTAAATCACACATGTATATGTTGACATTTAAGAGATATACAGTCAAGAAAATCAAGGGCAATGGTGATACATATGCGGATTAGACAAAAAAAAACACTCAACAAATGGCTACAATTTAAGGAATGTGTTTAGTGACGGCATCAAATTTCTAATTGATGGAGAAAGGTCTGGTGGCAAGAAAAGCTGCTTCTAGGAGGTTGTCAAGTGTTATCGTTCGACGATTCCATTCTTGGGTGGTTGGTTTGCCCTTGTTACTGTAACTCGAATCCTAGCCCGGTATATCCCATTTTAATTTTACACCATTGTGAACCTTACGCCTTTTTTACTCTCTGATCGAGGTTCTCGGCATTGAAAAATATTCGTAAACTAAATCACACATGTATATGTTGACATTTAAGAGATATACAGTCAAGAAAATCAAGGGCAATGGAGATACATATGCGGATTAGACAAAAAAAAACACTCAACAAATGGCTAAAATTTAAGGAATGTGTTTAGTGACGGCATCAAATTTCTAATTGATGGAGAAAGGTCTGGTGGCAAGAAAAGCTGCTTTTAGGAGGTTGACAAGTGTTTTCGCACGACGATTTCATTCTTGGGTGGTTGGTTTGGCCCTTGTTCCTTTAACTCGAATCCTAGCCCGGTATATCCCATTTTAGTTTTAGACCATTGTGAACCTTACGCCTTTTTTACTCTCTGATCGAGGTTTTCGGCATTGAATAATCTTCTTAAACTAAATCATACGTGTATATGTTGACATACAGTCAAGAAAATAAAGGGCAATGGTGATATATATGCGGATTAGACAAAAAAAAAACACTTAACAAATGGCTACTATTTGAGGAATGCGTTTAGTGACGGCATCAGATTCCTAATTGATGGAGAAAGGTCTGGTGGCAAGAAAAGCTGCTTCTAGGAGGTTTTCAAGTGTTTTCGCTCGACGATTCCATTCTTGGGTGGTTGGTTTGGCCCTTGTTCCTGTAATTCGAATCTTAGCCCGGTATATCCCATTTTAATTTTACACCATTGTGAACCTTACGCCTTTTTTACTCTCTGATCGAGGTTCTCGGCATTGAAAAATCTTCGTCAACCAAATCTCACTTGTATATGTTGACATTTAAGAGATATACAGTCAAGAAAATCAAGGGCAATGGTGATATGTATGCGGATTAGACACCCAAAACAAAAACACTCAACAAATGGCTACAATTTAAGGAATGCGTTTATCGACGACATCAAATTCCTAATTGATGGAGAAAGGTCTAGTGACAAGAAAAACTACTTCTTGGAGGTTGTCAAGTGTTTTCGCTCGACGATTCCATTCTTGGGTGGTTGGTTTGGCCTTTATTCCTGTAACTCGAATCCTAGCCCGGTATATCTCATTTTAATTTTACACCATTGTGAACCTTACGCCTTTTTTACTCTCTGATCGAGGTTCTCGGCATTGAAAAATCTTCGTAAACTAAATCACACATGTATATGTTGACATTTAAGAGATATACAGTCAAGAAAATCAAGAGAAATGGTGATATATATGCGGATTAGACACAAAAAAAACACTCAACAAATGGCTACAATTTAAGGAATGTGTTTAGTGACGGCATCAGATTCCTAATTGATGGAGAAAGGTCTTGTGGCAAGAAAAGCTGCTTCTTGGAGGTTGTCAAGTGTTATCGTTCGACGATTGCATTCTTGGGTGGTTGGTTTGCCCTTGTTCCTGTAACTTGAATCCTAGCCCGGTATATCCCATTTTAATTTTACACCATTGTAAACCTTACACTTTTTTACTCTCTAATCAAGGTTCTCCGCATTGAAAAATCTTCGTAAACTAAATCACACGTGTATATGTTGACATTTAAGACATATACATTCAAGAAAATCAAGGGCAATGGTGATACATATGCGGATTAGTGACAAAAACAAAACCCTCAACAAATGGCTACAATTTAAGGAATGTGTTTATTGACGGCATCAGATTCCTAATTGATGGAGAAAGGTCTGGTGGCAAGAAAAGCTGTTTCTAGGAGGTTGTCAAGTGTTTTCACTCAACGATTCCATTCTTGGGTGGTTGGTTTGGCCCTTGTTCCTGTAACTCGAATCCTAGCCCGGAATATCCCCCATTTTAGTTTTACACCATTGTGAACCTTACGCCTTTTTACTCTCTGATCGTGGTTTTCGGCTTTGAATAATCTTCGTAAACTAAATCATACGTCTATATGTTGACATTTAAGAGATATACAGTCAAGAAAATCAAGGGCAATGGTGATATATATGCGGATTAGACACAAAAAAAAAACACTCAACAAATGGCTACAATTTAAGGAATGTGTTTAGTGACGGCATCAGATTCCTAATTGATGGAGAAAGGTCTGGTGGCAAGAAAAGCTGCTTCTAGGAGGTTGTCAAGTGTTTTCGCTCGACGATTCCATTCTTGGGTGGTTGATTTGGCCCTTGTTCCTGTAACTCGAATCTTGGCCCGGTATATCCCATTTTAATTTTACACCATTGTGAACCTTACACCTTTTTTACTCTCTTATCGATGTTCTCGGCATTGAAAAATCTTCGTAAACTAAATCACACGTTTATATGTTGACATTTAATAGATATACAGTCAAGAAAATCAAAGGCAATTGTGATATATATGCGGATTAGACACCATAAAAAAACACTCAACAAATGGCTACAATTTAAGGAATGTGTTTAGTGATGGCTGAGATTCCTAATCGATGGAGAAAGGTCTGGTGGCAAGAAAAGCTGCTTCTAGGAGGTTGTCAAGTGTTTTCGCTCGACGATTCCATTCTTGGGTGGTTGATTTGGCACTTGTTCCTGTGACTCGAATCTTGGCCCGGTATATCCCATTTTAATTTTACACCATAGTGAACCTTACGCCTTTTTTACTCTCTGATCGATGTTCTCGGCATTGAAAAATCTTCGTAAACTAAATCACACGTTTATATGTTGACATTTAATACATATACAGTCAAGAAAATCAAAGGCAATTGTGATAGATATGCGGATTAGACACCATAAAAAAACACTCAACAAATGGCTACAATTTAAGGAATGTGTTTAGTGATGGCTGAGATTCCTAATCGATGGAGAAATGTATGGTGGCAAGAAAAGCTGCTTCTAGGAGGTTGTCAAGTGTTTTCGCTCGACGATTCCATTCTTGGGTGGTTGGTTTGGCCCTTGTTCCTGTAACTCGAATCCTAGCCCTGTATATCCCATTTTAATTTTACACCATTGTGAACCTTACGCCTTTTTTACTCTCTGATCGAGGTTTTCGGCATTGAAAAATCTTTGTAAACTAAATCACATGTGTATATGTTGACATTTAAGAAATATACAGTCAAGAAAATCAAGGGCAATGGTGATATATATGCGAATTAGAGACAAAAAAAACACTCAACAAATGGCTACAATTTAAGGAATGTGTTTAGTGATAGAATCAGATTCCTAATTGATGGAGAAAGGTCTTGTGGCAAGAAAAGCTGTTTCTAGGAGGTTGTCAAGTGTTTTCGCTCGACGATTCCATTCTTGGGTGGTTGGTTTGGCCCTTGTTCCTGTAACTCGAATCCTAGCCCGGTATATCCCATTTTAATTTTACACCATTGTGAACCTTACGCCTTTTTTACTCTCTGATCTAGGTTCTCGGCATTGAAAAATCTTCGTAAACTAAATCACACGTGTATATGTTGACATTTAAGAGATATACATTCAAGAAAATCAAGGGCAATGGTGATATATATGCGGATTAGACACAAAAAAAAACACTCAACAAATGGCTACAATTTAAGGAATGTGTTTAGTGAACGCATCAGATTCCTAATTGATGGAGAAAGGTCTGGTGGCAAGTAAAGCTGCTTCTAGGTGGTTGTCAAGTGTTTTCGCTCGACGATTCCATTCTTGGTTGGTTGGTTTGGCCCATGTTCCTGTAACTCGAATCCTAGCCTGGTATATCCCATTTTAATTTTACACCGTTGTGAACCTTACGCCTTTTTTACTCTCTGGTCGATGTTCGTGGCATTGAAAAATCTTCGTAAACTAAATCACACGTGTATATCTTGACATTTAAGAGATATACAGTCAAGAAAATCAAGGGAATGGAGATATATATATATATATATGCGGATTAGACAAAAAAATGGCTACAATTTAAGGAATGTGTTTAGTGATGGCATCAGATTCCTAATTGATGGAGAAAGGTCTGGTTGCACGAAAAGCTGCTTTTAGGAGGTTGTCAAGTGTTTTCGCTCGACGATTTTATTCTTGGGTGGTTAGTTTGGCCCTTATTCTTGTAAACTCGAATCCTAGCCCGATATATCCCATTTTAATTTTACACCATTGTGAACCTTACGCCTTTTTTACTCTCTGATGGAGGTTCTCGACATTGAAAAATCTTTGTAAACTAAATCACACCTATATATGTTGACATTTAATAGATATACACTCAAGAAAATCAAGGGCAATGGTGATATATATGCGGATTAGACACCAAAACAAAACACCCAACAAATGGCTACAATTTAAGGAATGTGTTTAGTGACGGCATCAGATTCCTAATTGATGGAGACAGGTCTGGTGGAACGAAAAGCTGCTTCTAGGAGGTTGTCAAGTGTTTTCGCTCGACGATTCCATTCTTGGGTGTTTGGTTTGGCCCTTGTTCCTGTAACTCGAATACTAGCCCGATATATCCCATTTTAATTTAACACCATTGTGAAGCTTACGCCTTTTTTACTCTTTGATCGAGGTTCTCGGCATTGAAAAATCTTCGTAAACTAAATCACACGTGTATATGTTGACATTTAAGAGATATACAGTCAAGAAACTCAAGGGAAATTGTGATATATATGCGGAATAGACACACAAAAGAAAAACACTCAACAAATGGCTACACTTTAAGGAATGTGTTTAGTGACGGCATAAGATTCCAAATTGTTGGAGAAATGTCTGGTGGCAAGAAAAGCATCTTCTAGGAGGTTGTCAAGTGTTTTCGCTTGACGATTCCTTTCTTGGTTGGTTGGTTTGGCCCTTGTTCCTGTAACTTGAATCCTAGCCCGGTATATCTCATTTTAATTTTACACCATTGTGAACCATACACCTTTTTTAATCTCTGATCTAGGTTCTCGGCGTTGAAAAATCTTCGTAAACTAAATCACACGTGTATATGTTGAAATTTAAAAGATATAGAGTCAAGAAAATCAAGGGCAATGGTGATATATATGCGGATTAGACACCAAAAAAAAAACACTCAACAAATGGCTACAATTTAAGGAATGTGTTTAGTGGCGGCACCAGATTCCTAATTGATGGAGAAAGCCCTGGTGGTAAGATAACCTACTTCTAAGAGGTTGTCAAGTGTTTTCGCTCGACGATTCCGTTCTTGGGTGGTTGGTTTGGCCCTTGTTCCTGTAACTTGAATCCTAGCCCGGTATATCCCATTTTAATTTTACACCATTGTGAATCTTACACTTTTTTACTCTCTAATCAAGGTTCTCCGCATTGAAAAATCTTCGTAAATTAAATCACACGTGTATATGTTGACATTTAAGAGATATACATTCAAGAAAATTAAGGGCAATGGTGATACATATGCGGATTAGTCACAAAAACAAAACCCTCAACAAATGGCTACAATTTAAGGAATGTGTTTATGGACGGCATCAGATTCCTAATTGATGGAGAAAGGTCTGGTGGCAAGAAAAGCTGTTTCTAGGAGGTTGTCAAGTGTTTTCGATCAACGATTCCATTCTTGGGTGGTTGGTTTGGCCCTTGTTCCTGTAACTCGAATCCTAGCCCGGTATATCCCATTTTAATTTTACACCATTGTGAACCTTACGCCTTTTTTACTCTCTGATCGAGGTTCTCTGCATTGAAAAATCTTCGTAAACTAAATCACATGTGTATATGTTGACATTTAAGAGATATACAGTCAAGAAAATCAAGGGCAATAGTGATATATATGCGGATTAGAAACAAAAAAAACACTCAACAAATGGCTACAATTTAAGGAATGTGTTTAGTGACGGCTTCAGATTTCTAATTGATGGAGAAAGGTCTGGTGGCAAGAAAAGCTGCTTCTAGGAGGTTGTCAAGTGTTTTCGGTCGACGATTTCATTCTTGGGTGGTTGGTTTGGCCCTTGTTCCAGTAACTCGAATCCTAGCCCGGTATATCCCATTTTAGTTTTACACCATTGTGAACCTTACGCCTTTTTTACTCTCTGATCGAGGTTTTCGGCTTTGAATAATCTTCGTAAACTAAATCATACGTCTATATGTTGACATTTAAGAGATATACAATCAAGAAAATTAAGGGCAATGGTGATATATATGCGGATTAGACACAAAAAAAAACACTCAACAAATGGCTACAATTTAAGGAATGTGTTTAGTGACGGCATCAGATTCCTAATTGATGGAGAAAGGTCTGGTGGCAAGAAAAGCTGCTTCTAGGAGGTTGTCAAGTGTTTTCGCTCGACGATTCCATTCTTGGGTGGTTGGTTTGGCCCTTGTTCCTGTAACTCGAATCTTGGCCCGGTATATCCCATTTTAATTTTACACCATTGTGAACCTTACGCCTTTTTTACTCTCTGGTCGATGTTCGTGGCATTAAAAAATCTTCGTAAACTAAATCACACGTTTATATGTTGACATTTAATAGATATACAGTCAAGAAAATCAAAGGCAATTGTGATATATATGCAGATTAGACACCATAAAAAAACACTCAACAAATGGCTACAATTTAAGGAATGTGTTTAGTGATGGCTGAGATTCCTAATCGATGGAGAAAGGTCTGGTGGCAAGAAAAGCTGCTTCTAGGAGGTTGTCAAGTGTTTTCGCTCGACGATTCCATTCTTGGGTGGTTGGTTTGGCCCTTGTTCCTGTAACTCGAATCCTAGCACAGTATATCCCATTTTAATTTTACACCATTGTGAACCTTATGCCTTTTTTATTCTCTGATCGAGTTTCTCGGCATTGAAAAATCTTCTTAAACTAAATCACACGTGTATATCTTGACATTTAAGAGATATACAGTCAAGAAAATCAAGGGAATGGAGATATATATATGCGGATTAGACAAAAAAAATGGTTACAATTTAAGGAATGTGTTTAGTGATGGCATCAGATTCCTAATTGATGGAGAAAGGTCTGGTTGCAAGAAAAGCTGCTTCTAGGAGGTTGTCAAGTGTTTTCGCTCGACGATTTTATTCTTGGGTGGTTAGTTTGGCCCTTATTCCTGTAAACTCGAATCCTAGCCCGATATATCCCATTTTAATTTTACACCATTGTGAACCTTACGCCTTTTTTACTCTCTGATGGAGGTTCTCGACATTGAAAAATCTTTGTAAACTAAATCACACCTATATATGTTGACATTTAATAGATATACACTCAAGAAAATCAAGGGCAATGGTGATATATATGCGGATTAGACTCCAAAACAAAACACCCAACAAATGGCTACAATTTAAGGAATGTGTTTAGTGACGGCATCAGATTCCTAATTGATGGAGAAAGGTCTGGTGGAACGAAAAGCTGCTTCTAGGAGGTTGTCAAGTGTTTTCGCTCGACGATTCCATTCTTGGGTGTTTGGTTTGGCCCTTGTTCCTGTAACTCGAATCCTAGCCCGATATATCCCATTTTAATTTAACACCATTGTGAAGCTTACGCCTTTTTTACTCTTTGATCGAGGTTCTCGGCATTGAAAAATATTCGTAAACTAAATCACACGTGTATATGTTGACATTTAAGCGATATACAGTCAAGAAAATCAAGGGCAATGGTGATATATATGCGGAATAGACACACAAAAGAAAAACACTCAACAAATGGCTACAATTTAAGGAATGTGTTTAGTGACGGCATAAGATTCCTAATTGTTGGAGAAATGTCTGGTGGCAAGAAAAACTGCTTCTAGGAGGTTTTGAAGTGTTTTCGCTCGACGATTCCGTTCTTGGGTGGTTGGTTTGTCCCTTGTTCCTGTAACTCGAATCCTAGCCCGGTATATCTCTTTTTAATTTTACACCATTGTGAATCTTACGCCTTTTTTACTCTCTGATCGAGGTTCTTGGCATTGAAAAATCTACGTAAACTAAATCACACGTGTATATGTTTAAATTTAAAAGATATAGAGTCAAGAAAATCAAGGGCAATGGTGATATATATGCGGATTAGACACCAAAAAAAAAACACTCAACAAATGGCTACAATTTAAGGAATGTGTTTAGTGGCGGCACCAGATTCCTAATTGATGGAGAAAGCCCTGGTGGTAAGAAAACCTGCTTCTAAGAGGTTGTCAAGTGTTTTCGCTCGACGATTCCATTCTTGGGTGGTTGGTTTGGCCCTTGTTCCTGTAACTTGAATCCTAGCCCGGTATATCCCATTTTAATTTTACACCATTGTAAACATTACACTTTTTTACTCTCTAATCAAGGTTCTCCGCATTGAAAAATCTTCGTAAACTAAATCACACGTGTATATGTTGACATTTAAGAGATATACATTCAAGAAAATTAAGGGCAATGGTGATACATATGCGGATTAGTCACAAAAACAAAACCCTCAACAAATGGATACAATTTAAGGAATGTGTTTATTGACGGCATCAGATTCCTAATTGATGGAGAAAGGTCTGGTGGCAAGAAAAGCTGTTTCTAGGAGGTTGTCAAGTGTTTTCGCTCAACGATTCCATTCTTGGGTGGTTGGTTTGGCCCTTGTTCCTGTAACTCGAATCTTGGCCCGGTATATCCCATTTTAATTTTACACCATTGTGAACCTTACGCCTTTTTTACTCTCTGGTCGATGTTCGTGGCATTGAAAAATCTTCGTAAACTAAATCACACGTTTATATGTTGACATTTAATAGATATACAGTCAAGAAAATCAAAGGCAATTGTGATATATATGCGGATTAGACACCATAAAAAAACACTCAACAAATGGCTACAATTTAAGGAATGTGTTTAGTGATGGCTGAGATTCCTAATCGATGGAGAAAGGTCTGGTGGCAAGAAAAGCTGCTTCTAGGAGGTTGTCAAGTGTTTTCGCTCGACGATTCCATTCTTGGGTGGTTGGTTTGGCCCTTGTTCCTGTAACTCGAATCCTAGCCCAGTATATCCCATTTTAATTTTACACCATTGTGAACCTTACGCCTTTTTTATTCTCTGATCGAGTTTCTCGGCATTGAAAAATCTTCTTAAACTAAATCACACGTGTATATCTTGACATTTAAGAGATATACAGTCAAGAAAATCAAGGGAATGGAGATATATATATGCGGATTAGACAAAAAAAATGGTTACAATTTAAGGAATGTGTTTAGTGATGGCATCAGATTCCTAATTGATGGAGAAAGGTCTGGTTGCAAGAAAAGCTGCTTCTAGGAGGTTGTCAAGTGTTTTCGCTCGACGATTTTATTCTTGGGTGGTTAGTTTGGCCCTTATTCCTGTAAACTCGAATCCTAGCCCGATATATCCCATTTTAATTTTACACCATTGTGAACCTTACGCCTTTTTTACTCTCTGATGGAGGTTCTCGACATTGAAAAATCTTTGTAAACTAAATCACACCTATATATGTTGACATTTAATAGATATACACTCAAGAAAATCAAGGGCAATGGTGATATATATGCGGATTAGACTCCAAAACAAAACACCCAACAAATGGCTACAATTTAAGGAATGTGTTTAGTGACGGCATCAGATTCCTAATTGATGGAGAAAGGTCTGGTGGAACGAAAAGCTGCTTCTAGGAGGTTGTCAAGTGTTTTCGCTCGACGATTCCATTCTTGGGTGTTTGGTTTGGCCCTTGTTCCTGTAACTCGAATCCTAGCCCGATATATCCCATTTTAATTTAACACCATTGTGAAGCTTACGCCTTTTTTACTCTTTGATCGAGGTTCTCGGCATTGAAAAATATTCGTAAACTAAATCACACGTGTATATGTTGACATTTAAGCGATATACAGTCAAGAAAATCAAGGGCAATGGTGATATATATGCGGAATAGACACACAAAAGAAAAACACTCAACAAATGGCTACAATTTAAGGAATGTGTTTAGTGACGGCATAAGATTCCTAATTGTTGGAGAAATGTCTGGTGGCAAGAAAAACTGCTTCTAGGAGGTTTTGAAGTGTTTTCGCTCGACGATTCCGTTCTTGGGTGGTTGGTTTGTCCCTTGTTCCTGTAACTCGAATCCTAGCCCGGTATATCTCTTTTTAATTTTACACCATTGTGAATCTTACGCCTTTTTTACTCTCTGATCGAGGTTCTTGGCATTGAAAAATCTTCGTAAACTAAATCACACGTGTATATGTTTAAATTTAAAAGATATAGAGTCAAGAAAATCAAGGGCAATGGTGATATATATGCGGATTAGACACCAAAAAAAAAAACACTCAACAAATGGCTACAATTTAAGGAATGTGTTTAGTGGCGGCACCAGATTCCTAATTGATGGAGAAAGCCCTGGTGGTAAGAAAACCTGCTTCTAAGAGGTTGTCAAGTGTTTTCGCTCGACGATTCCATTCTTGGGTGGTTGGTTTGGCCCTTGTTCCTGTAACTTGAATCCTAGCCCGGTATATCCCATTTTAATTTTACACCATTGTAAACATTACACTTTTTTACTCTCTAATCAAGGTTCTCCGCATTGAAAAATCTTCGTAAACTAAATCACACGTGTATATGTTGACATTTAAGAGATATACATTCAAGAAAATTAAGGGCAATGGTGATACATATGCGGATTAGTCACAAAAACAAAACCCTCAACAAATGGATACAATTTAAGGAATGTGTTTATTGACGGCATCAGATTCCTAATTGATGGAGAAAGGTCTGGTGGCAAGAAAAGCTGTTTCTAGGAGGTTGTCAAGTGTTTTCGCTCAACGATTCCATTCTTGGGTGGTTGGTTTGGCCCCTGTTCCTGTAACTCGAATCCTAGCCCGGTATATCCCATTTTAATTTTACACCATTGTGAACCTTACGCCTTTTTTACTCTCTGATCGAGGTTCTCTGCATTGAAAAATCTTCGTAAACTAAATCACACGTGTATATGTTGAAATTTAAAAGATATACAGTCAAGAAAATCAAGGGCAATGGTGATATATATGCGGATTAGACACCAAAAAAACACTCAACAAATGGCTTGAATTTAAGGAATTTGTTTAGTGACGACATCAGATTCCTACTTGATGGAGAAAGGCCTGGTGGCAAGAAAAGCTGCTTCTAGGAGGTTGTCAAGTGTTTTCGCTCGACGATTGCATTCTTGGGTGGTTGGTTTGGCCCTTGTTCCTGTAACTCGAATCCTAGCCCGGTATATCCTATTTTAATTTTACACCATTGTGAACCTTACGCCTTTTTTACTCTCTGATCGAGGTTCTCGGCATTGAAAATTATTCGTAAACAAAATCACACGTGTATATGTTGGCATTTAAGAGATATAAAGTCAAGAAAATCAAGGGTAATGGTGATATATATGCGGATTAGACACAAAAAAAACACTCAACAAATGGCTACAATTTAAGGAATGTGTTTAGTGACGGCATCAAATTCCAAATTGATGGAGAAGGATCTGGTGGCAAGAAAAGTTGCTTCAAGGAGGTTGTCAAGTGTTTTCTCTTGATGATTCCATTCTTGGGTGGTTGGTTTTGCCCTTGTTCCTGTAACTCGAATCCTATTCCGGAATATCCCAATTTAATTTTACACCATTATGAACCTTACGCCTTTTTTACTCTCTGATCGAGGTTCTCGGCATTGAATAATCTTCGTAAACTATATCACACGTGTATATGTTGACATTTTAGAGATATACGGTCTAGAAAATCAAGGGCAATGGTGATATATATGCGGATTAGACACCAAAAAAACACCCAACAAATGGCTACAATTTAAGGAATGTGTTTACTGACGACATCAGATTCCTAACTGATGAAGAAAGGTCTGGTTGCAAGAAAAGCTGCTTCTAGGAGGTTGTCAAGTGTTTTCGCTCGACGATTCCATTCTTGGGTGGTTGGTTTGGCCCTTGTTCCTGTAACTCGAATCCTAGCCCGGTATATCCCATTTTAATTTTACACCATTGTGAACCTTACGCCTTTTTTACTCTCTGATCGAGGTTTTCGGCATTGAAAAATATTCGTAAACTAAATCACACGTGTATATGTTGACATTTAAGAAATATATAGTCAAGAAAATAAAGGGCAATGGTGATATATGTGCGAATTAGACAAAAAAAAAACACTCAACAAATGGCTACAATTTAAGGAATGTGTTTAGTGACAGAATCAGATTCCTAATTGATGGAGAAAGGTCTTGTGGTAAGAAAAGCTGCTTCTAGGAGGTTGTCAAGTGTTTTCGCTCGACGATTCCATTCTTGGGTGGTTGGTTTGGCACTTGTTCCTGTAACTCGAATCTTTGCCCGGTATATCCCATTTGAATTTTACACCATTGTGAACCTTACGCCTTTTTTACTCTCTGACCGAGGTTCTCGGCATTGAAAAATCTTCGTCAACTAAATCACACGTGTATATGTCGACATTTAAGATATTTACAGTTAAGAAAATCAAGGGCAATGGTGATATATATGCGGATTAGACACAAAAAAAAACTCAACAAATGGCTACAATTTAAGGAATGTGTTTAGTGACGGCATAAGATTCCTAATTGATGGAGAAAGGTCTGGTGGCAATGAAAAGCTGCTTCTAGGAGGTTGTCAAGTGTTTTCGCTCGACGATTCCATTCTTGGGTGGTTGGTTTGGCCCTTGTTCCTGTAACTCGAATTCTAGCCCGGTATATCCCATTTTAATTTTACACCATTGTGAACCTTACGCCTTTTTTACTCTCTGATCTAGGTTCTCGGCATTGAAAAATCTTCGTAAACTAAATCACACGTGTATATGTTGACATTTAAGAGATATACATTCAAGAAAATGAAGGGCAATGGTGATAAATATGCGGATTAGACACAAAAAAAACACTCAACAAATGGCTACAATTTAAGGAATGTGTTTAGTGAACGCATCAGATTCCTAATTGATGGAGAAAGGTCTGGTGGCAACTAAAGCTGCTTCTAGGAGGTTGTCAAGTGTTTTCGCTCGACGATTCCATTCTTGGTTGGTTGGTTTGGCCCATGTTCCTGTAACTCGAATCCTACCCTGGTATATCCCATTTTAATTTTACACCATTGTGAACCTTACGCCTTTTTTATTCTCTGATCGAGTTTCTCGGCATTGAAAAATCTTCTTAAACTAAATCACACGTGTATATCTTGACATTTAAGAGATATACAGTCAAGAAAATCAAGTGAATGAAGATATATATATGCGGATTAGACAAAAAAAAACACTCAACAAATGGCTACAATTTAAGGAATGTGTTTAGTGATGGCATCAGATTCCTAATTGATGGAGAATGGTCTGGTTGCAAGAAAAGTTGCTTCTAGGAGGTTGTCAAGTGTTTTCGCTTGACGATTTTATTCTTGGGTGGTTAGTTTGGCCCTTGTTCCTGTAACTCGATTCCTAGCCCGATATATCCCATTTTAATTTTACACCATTGTGAACCTTACGCCTTTTTTACTCTCTCATGGAGGTTCTCGACATTGAAAAATCTTCGTAAACTAAATCACACCTGTATACGTTGACATTTAATAGATATACACTCAAGAAAATCAAGGGCAATGGTGATATATATGCGGATTAGACGCCAAAACAAAACACCCAACAAATGGCTACAATTTAAGGAATGTGTTTAGTGACGGCATCAGATTCCTAATTGATGGAGAAAGGTCTGGTGGAACGAAAAGCTGCTTCTAGGAGGTTGTCAAGTGTTTTCGCTCGACGATTTCATTCTTGGGTGTTTGGTTTGGCCCTTGTTCCTGTAACTCGAATCCTAGCCCGGTATATCCCATTTTAATTTAACACCATTGTGAAGCTTACGCCTTTTTTACTCTTTGATCGAGGTTCTCGGCATTGAAAAATCTTCGTAAACTAAATCACACGTGTATATGTTGACATTTAAGAGATATACAGTCAAGAAAATCAAGGGCAATGTTGATATATATGCGGAATAGACACACAAAAAAAAACACTCAACAAATGGCTACAATTTAAGGAATGTGTTTAGTGATGGCATAAGATTCCTAATTGTTGGAGAAATGTCTGGTGGCAAGAAAAGCTTCTTCTAGGAGGTTGTCAAGTGTTTTCGCTCGACGGTTCCTTTCTTGGTGGGTTGGTTTGGCCCTTGTTCATGTAACTCGAATCCCAGCCCGGTATATCCCATTTTAATTTTACACCATTGTGAACCATACGCCTTTTTTACTCTCTGATCGAGGTTCTCGTCATTGAAAAATCTTCGTAAACTAAATCACACATGTATATGTTGACATTTAAGAGATATACAGTCAAGAAAATTAAGGGCAATGGTGATATATATGCGGATTAGACACCAAAAAAAAAAACTAAACAAATGGCTACAATTTAAGGAATGTGTTTATTGATGGCATCAGATTCCTAATTAATGGAGAAAGGTCTGGTGGCAAGAAAAGCTGCTTCTAGGAGGTTCTCAAGTGTTTTTGCTCGACGATCCCGTTCTTGGGTGGTTGGTTTGTCCCTTGTTCCTGTAACTCGAATCCTAGCCCGGTATATCCCATTTTTATTTTACACCATTGTGAATCTTACGCCTTTTTTACTCTCTGATCGAAGTTCTTGGCATTGAAAAATCTTCGTAAACTAAATCACACGTGTATATGTTGACATTTAAGAGATATACAGTCAAGAAAATCAAGGGCAATGGTGATATATATGCGGATTAGACACCAAAAAAAAAAACACTCAACAAATGGCTTGAATTCAAGGAATTTGTTTAGTGACGACATCAGATTCCTAATTGATGGAGAAAGGTCCGGTGGCAAGAAAAGCTGCTTCTAGGAGGTTGTCAAGTGTTTTCGCTCGACGATTCCATTCTTGGGTGGTTGGTTTGGCCCTTGTTCCTGTAACTCGAATCCTAGCCCGGTATATCCTATTTTAATTTTACACCATTGTGAACCTTACGCGTTTTTTACTCTCTGATCGAGGTTCTCGGCATTGAAAATTATTCGTAAACAAAATCACACATGTATATGTTGGCATTTAAGAGATATACAGTCAAGAAAATCAAGGGCAATGGTGATATATATGCGGATTAGACACAAAAAAAAAACACTCAACAAATGGCTACAATTTAAGGAATGTGTTTAGTGACGGCATCAGATTCCAAATTGATGGAGAATGGTCTGGTGGCAAGAAAAGTTGCTTCTAGGAGGTTGTCAAGTGTTTTCTCTCGATGATTCCATTCTTGGGTGGTTGGTTTTGCCCTTGTTCTTGTAACTCGAATCCTAGTCCGGAATATCCCGTTTTAATTTTACACCATTATGAACCTTACGCCTTTTTTACTCTCTGATCGAGGAACTCGGCACTGAATAATCTTCGTAAACTATATCGCACGTGTATATGTTGACATTTTAGAGATATATAGTCTAGAAAATCAAGGGCAATGGTGATATATATGCGGATTAGACACAAAAAAAAAACACTCAACAAATGGCTGCAATTTAAGGAATGTGTTTAGTGACGGCATCAGATTCCTAACTGATGGAGAAAGGTCTGGTTGCAAGAAAAGCTGCTTCTAGGAGGTTGTCAAGTGTTTTCGCTCTTTCCTGTAACTCGAATCCTAGCCCGGTATATCCCATTTTAATTTCACACCATTGTGAACCTTACGCCTTTTTTATTCTCTGATCGAGGTTCTCGACATTGAAAAATGTTCGTAAACTAAATCACACGTGTATATGTTGACGTTTAAGAGATATACAGTCAAGAAAATCAAGAGAAATGGTGATATATATGCGGATTAGACACAAAAAAAACACTCAACAAATGGCTACAATTTAAGGAATGTGTTTAGTGACGGCATCAGATTCCTAATTGATGGAGAAAGGTCTTGTGGCAAGAAAAGCTGCTTCTTGGAGGTTGTCAAGTGTTATCGTTCGACGATTGCATTCTTGGGTGGTTGGTTTGCCCTTGTTCCTGTAACTCGAATCCTAGCCCGGTATATCCCATTTTAATTTTACACCATTGTGAACCTTACGCCTTTTTTACTCTCTGATCTAGGTTCTCGGCATTGAAAAATCTTCGTAAACTAAATCACACGTGTATATGTTGACATTTAAGACATATACATTCAAGAAAATCAAGGGCAATGGTGATACATATGCGGATTAGTCACAAAAACAAAACCCTCAACAAATGGCTACAATTTAAGGAATGTGTTTATTGACGGCATCAGATTCCTAATTGATGGAGAAAGGTCTGGTGGCAAGAAAAGCTGTTTCTAGGAGGTTGTCAAGTGTTTTCGCTCAACGATTCCATTCTTGGGTGGTTGGTTTGGCCCTTGTTCCTGTAACTCGAATCCTAGCCCGGAATATCCCATTTTAATTTTACACCATTGTGAACCTTACGCCTTTTTTACTCTCTGATCGAGGTTCTCTGCATTGAAAAATCTTCGTAAACTAAATCACATGTGTATATGTTGACATTTAAGAGATATACAATCAAGAAAATCAAGGGCAATGGTGATATATATGCGGATTAGACACAAAAAAAAAACACTCAACAAATGGCTACAATTTAAGGAATGTGTTTAGTGACGGCATCAGATTCCTAATTGATGGAGAAAGGTCTGGTGGCAAGAAAAGCTGCTTCTAGGAGGTTGTCAAGTGTTTTCGGTCGACGATTTCATTCTTGGGTGGTTGGTTTGGCCCTTGTTCCAGTAACTCGAATCCTAGCCCGGTATATCCCCCATTTTAGTTTTACACCATTGTGAACCTTACGCCTTTTTACTCTCTGATCGTGGTTTTCGGCTTTGAATAATCTTCGTAAACTAAATCATACGTCTATATGTTGACATTTAAGAGATATACAGTCAAGAAAATCAAGGGCAATGGTGATATATATGCGGATTAGACACAAAAAAAAACACTCAACCAATGGCTACAATTTAAGGAATGTGTTTAGTGACGGCATCAGATTCCTAATTGATGGAGAAAGGTCTGGTGGCAAGAAAAGCTGCTTCTAGGAGGTTGTCAAGTGTTTTCGCTCGACGATTCCATTCTTGGGTGGTTGATTTGGCCCTTGTTCCTGTAACTCGAATCTTGGCCCGGTATATCCCATTTTAATTTTACACCATTGTGAACCTTACGCCTTTTTTACTCTCTGATCGAGGTTCTCGGCATTGAAAAATATTCGTAAACTAAAATCAAGGGCAATGGTGATATATATGCGGATTAGACACCAAAAAAAAAAACACTCAACAAATGGCTACAATTTAAGGAATGTGTTTAGTGGCGGCATCAGATTCCTAATTGATGGAGAAAGCCCTGGTGGTAAGAAAACCTGCTTCTAGGAGGTTGTCAAGTGTTTTCGCTCGACGATTCCATTATTGGGTGGTTGGTTTGGCCCTTGTTCCTGTAACTTTAATCCTAGCCCGGTATATCCCATTTTAATTTTACACCATTGTAAACCTTACACTTTTTTACTCTCTAATCAAGGTTCTCCGCATTGAAAAATCTTCGTAAACTAAATCACACGTGTATATGTTGACATTTAAGACATATACATTCAAGAAAATCAAGGGCAATGGTGATACATATGCGGATTAGTCACAAAAACAAAACCCTCAACAAATGGCTACAATTTAAGGAATGTGTTTATTGACGGCATCAGATTCCTAATTGATGGAGAAAGGTCTGGTGGCAAGAAAAGCTGTTTCTAGGAGGTTGTCAAGTGTTTTCGCTCAACGATTCCATTCTTGGGTGGTTGGTTTGGCCCTTGTTCCTGTAACTCGAATCCTAGCCCGGAATATCCCATTTTAATTTTACACCATTGTGAACCTTACGCCTTTTTTACTCTCTGATCGAGGTTCTCTGCATTGAAAAATCTTCGTAAACTAAATCACATGTGTATATGTTGACATTTAAGAGATATACAATCAAGAAAATCAAGGGCAATGGTGATATATATGCGGATTAGACACAAAAAAAAAACACTCAACAAATGGCTACAATTTATGGAATGTGTTTAGTGACGGCATCAGATTCCTAATTGATGGAGAAAGGTCTGGTGGCAAGAAAAGCTGCTTCTAGGAGGTTGTTAAGTGTTTTCGGTCGACGATTTCATTCTTGGGTGGTTGGTTTGGCCCTTGTTCCAGTAACTCGAATCCTAGCCCGGTATATCCCCCATTTTAGTTTTACACCATTGTGAACCTTACGCCTTTTTACTCTCTGATCGTGGTTTTCGGCTTTGAATAATCTTCGTAAACTAAATCATACGTCTATATGTTGACATTTAAGAGATATACAGTCAAGAAAATCAAGGGCAATGGTGATATATATGCGGATTAGACACAAAAAAAAACACTCAACCAATGGCTACAATTTAAGGAATGTGTTTAGTGACGGCATCAGATTCCTAATTGATGGAGAAAGGTCTGGTGGCAAGAAAAGCTGCTTCTAGGAGGTTGTCAAGTGTTTTCGCTCGACGATTCCATTCTTGGGTGGTTGATTTGGCC
The DNA here is from genome assembly GCA_030545235.1 of Helianthus tuberosus. Lineage (NCBI taxonomy): Eukaryota > Viridiplantae > Streptophyta > Magnoliopsida > Asterales > Asteraceae > Helianthus > Helianthus tuberosus. The sequence goes on from CM060403.1 coordinate 155,867,598, forward strand.
CTTGTTCCTGTAACTCGAATCTTGGCCCGGTATATCCCATTTTAATTTTACACCATTGTGAACCTTACGCCTTTTTTACTCTCTGATCGATGTTCTCGGCATTGAAAAATCTTCGTAAACTAAATCACACGTTTATATGTTGACATTTAATAGATATACAGTCAAGAAAATCAAAGGCAATTGTGATATATATGCGGATTAGACACCATAAAAAAACACTCAACAAATGGCTACAATTTAAGGAATGTGTTTAGTGATGGCTGAGATTCCTAATCGATGGAGAAAGGTCTGGTGGCAAGAAAAGCTGCTTCTAGGAGGTTGTCAAGTGTTTCGCTCGACGATTCCATTCTTGGGTGGTTGATTTGGCACTTGTTCCTGTAACTCGAATCTTGGCCCGATATATCCCATTTTAATTTTACACCATAGTGAACCTTACGCCTTTTTTACTCTCTGATCGATGTTCTCGGCATTGAAAAATCTTCGTAAACTAAATCACACGTTTATATGTTGACATTTAATAGATATACAGTCAAGAAAATCAAAGGCAATTGTGATATATATGCGGATTAGACACCATAAAAAAACACTCAACAAATGGCTACAATTTAAGGAATGTGTTTAGTGATGGCTGAGATTCCTAATCGATGGAGAAATGTATGGTGGCAAGAAAAGCTGCTTCTAGGAGGTTGTCAAGTGTTTTCGCTCAACGATTCCATTCTTGGGTGGTTGGTTTGGCCCTTGTTCCTGTAACTCGAATCCTAGCCCAGTATATCCCATTTTTATTTTACACCATTGTGAACCTTACGCCTTTATTACTCTCTGATCGAGGTTTTCGGCATTGAAAAATCTTAGTAAACTAAATCACATGTGTATATGTTGACATTTAAGAAATATACAGTCAAGAAAATCAAGGGCAATTGTGATATATATGCGAATTAGAGACAAAAAAAACACTCAACAAATGGCTACAATTTAAGGAATGTGTTTAGTGACAGAATCAGATTCCTAATTGATGGAGAAAGGTCTTGTGGCAAGAAAAGCTGCTTCTAGGAGGTTGTCAAGTGTTTTCGCTCGACGATTCCATTCTTGGGTGGTTGGTTTAGCCCTTGTTCCTGTAACTCGAATCCTAGCCTGGTATATCCCATTTTAATTTTACACCATTGTGAACCTTACGCCTTTTTTACTCTCTGATCTAGGTTCTCGGCATTGAAAAATCTTCTTAAACTAAATCACACGTGTATATCTTGACATTTAAGAGATATACAGTCAAGAAAATTAAGGGAATGGAGATATATATATATATATATGCGGATTAGACAAAAAAATGGCTACAATTTAAGGAATGTGTTTAGTGATGGCATCAGATTCCTAATTGATGGAGAAAGGTCTGGTTGCAAGAAAAGCTGCTTCTAGGAGGTTGTCAAGTGTTTTCGCTCGACGATTTTATTCTTGGGTGGTTAGTTTGGCCCTTATTCTTGTAAACTCGAATCCTAGCCCGATATATCCCATTTTAATTTTACACCATTGTGAACCTTACGCCTTTTTTACTCTCTGATGGAGGTTCTCGACATTGAAAAATCTTTGTAAACTAAATCACACCTATATATGTTGACATTTAATAGATATACACTCAAGAAAATCAAGGGCAATGGTGATATATATGCGGATTAGACACCAAAACAAAACACCCAACAAATGGCTACAATTTAAGGAATGTGTTTAGTGACGGCATCAGATTCCTAATTGATGGAGACAGGTCTGGGGGAACGAAAAGCTGCTTCTAGGAGGTTGTCAAGTGTTTTCGCTCGACGATTCCATTCTTGGGTGTTTGGTTTGGCCCTTGTTCCTGTAACTCGAATACTAGCCCGATATATCCCATTTTAATTTAACACCATTGTGAAGCTTACGCCTTTTTTACTCTTTGATCGAGGTTCTCGGCATTGAAAAATCTTCGTAAACTAAATCACACGTGTATATGTTGACATTTAAGAGATATACAGTCAAGAAACTCAAGGGCAATGGTGATATATATGCGGAATAGACACACAAAAGAAAAACACTCAACAAATGGCTACAATTTAAGGAATGTGTTTAGTGACGGCATAAGATTCCAAATTGTTGGAGAAATGTCTGGTGGCAAGAAAAGCATCTTCTAGGAGGTTGTCAAGTGTTTTCGCTTGACGATTCCTTTCTTGGTTGGTTGGTTTGGCCCTTGTTCCTGTAACTCGAATCCTAGCCCGGTATATCTCATTTTAATTTTACACCATTGTGAACCATACACCTTTTTTAATCTCTGATCGAGGTTCTCGGCGTTGACAAATCTTCGTAAATTAAATCACACATGTATATGTTGACATTTAAGGGATATACAGTCAAGAAAATCGAGGGCAATGGTGATATATAGGCGGATTAGACCCAAAAAAAAAACACTCAACAAATGGCTACAATTTAAGGAATGTGTTTAGTGATGGCATCAGATTCCTAATTGATGGAGAAAGGTCTGGTGGCAAGAAAAGCTGCTTCTAGGAGGTTCTGAAGTGTTTTTGCTCGACGATTCCGTTCTTGGGTGGTTGGTTTGTCCCTTGTTCCTGTAACTCGAATCCTAGCCCGGTATATCTCTTTTTAATTTTACACCATTGTGAATCTTACGCCTTTTTTACTCTCTAATCGATGTTCTTGGCATTGAAAAATCTTCGTAAACTAAATCACACGTGTATATGTTGAAATTTAAAAGATATAGAGTCAAGAAAATCAAGGGCAATGGTGATATATATGCGGATTAGACACCAAAAAAAAAAACACTCAACAAATGGCTACAATTTAAGGAATGTGTTTAGTGGCGTCACCAGATTCCTAATTGATGGAGAAAGCCCTAGTGGTAAGAAAACCTGCTTCTAAGAGGTTGTCAAGTGTTTTCGCTCGACGATTCCATTCTTGGGTGGTTGGTTTGGCCCTTGTTCCTGTAACTTGAATCCTAGCCCGGTATATCCCATTTTAATTTTACACCATTGTAAACCTTACACTTTTTTACTCTCTAATCAAGGTTCTCCGCATTGAAAAATCTTCGTAAACTAAATCACACGTGTATATGTTGACATTTAAGAGATATACATTCAAGAAAATTAAGGGCAATGGTGATACATATGCGGATTAGTCACAAAAACAAAACCCTCAACAAATGGCTACAATTTAAGGAATGTGTTTATTGACGGCATCAGATTCCTAATTGATGGAGAAAGGTCTGGTGGCAAGAAAAGCTGTTTCTAGGAGGTTGTCAAGTGTTTTCGCTCAACGATTCCATTCTTGGGTGGTTGGTTTGGCCCTTGTTCCTGTAACTCGAATCCTAGCCCGGTATATCCCATTTTAACTTTACACCATTGTGAACCTTACGCCTTTTTTACTCTCTGATCGAGGTTCTCTGCATTGAAAAATCTTCGTAAACTAAATCACATGTGTATATGTTGACATTTAAGAGATATACAGTCAAGAAAATCAAGGGCAATAGTGATATATATGCGGATTAGAAACAAAAAAAAACACTCAACAAATGGCTACAATTTAAGGAATGTGTTTAGTGACGGCATCAGATTTCTAATTGATGGAGAAAGGTCTGGTGGCAAGAAAAGCTGCTTCTAGGAGGTTGTCAAGTGTTTTCGGTCGACGATTTCATTCTTGGGTGGTTGGTTTGGCCCTTGTTCCAGTAACTCGAATCCTAGCCCGGTATATCCCATTTTAGTTTTACACCATTGTGAACCTTACGCCTTTTTTACTCTCTGATCGAGGTTTTCGGCTTTGAATAATCTTCGTAAACTAAATCATACGTCTATATGTTGACATTTAAGAGATATACAATCAAGAAAATCAAGGGCAATGGTGATATATATGCGGATTAGACACAAAAAAAAAAACACTCAACAAATGGCTACAATTTAAGGAATGTGTTTAGTGACGGCATCAGATTCCTAATTGATGGAGAAAGGTCTGGTGGCAAGAAAAGCTGCTTCTAGGAGGTTGTCAAGTGTTTTCGCTCGACGATTCCATTCTTGGGTGGTTGGTTTGGCCCTTGTTCCTGTAACTCGAATCTTGGCCCGGTATATCCCATTTTAATTTTACACCATTGTGAACCTTACGCATTTTTTACTCTCTGGTCGATGTTCTTGGCATTGAAAAATCTTCGTAAACTAAATCACACGTTTATATGTTGACATTTAATAGATATACAGTCAAGAAAATCAAAGGCAATTGTGATATATATGCGGATTAGACACCATAAAAAAACACTCAACAAATGGCTACAATTTAAGGAATGTGTTAAGTGATGGCTGAGATTCCTAATCGATGGAGAAAGGTCTGGTGGCAAGAAAAGCTGCTTCTAGGAGGTTGTCAAGTGTTTTCGCTCGACGATTCCATTCTTGGGTGGTTGGTTTGGCCCTTGTTCCTGTAACTCGAATCCTAGCCCAGTATATCCCATTTTAATTTTACACCATTGTGAACCTTACGCCTTTTTTACTCTCTGATCGAGGTTTTCGGCAATGAAAAATCTTAGTAAACTAAATCACATGTGTATATGTTGACATTTAAGAAATATACAGTCAAGAAAATCAAGGGTAATGGTGATATATATGCGAATTAGAGACAAAAAAAAAACACTCAACAAATGGCTACAATTTAAGGAATGTGTTTAGTGACAGAATCAGATTCCTAATTGATGGAGAAAGGTCTTGTGGCAAGAAAAGCTGCTTCTAGGAGGTTGTCAAGTGTTTTCGCTCGACGATTCCATTCTTGGGTGGTTGGTTTGGCCCTTGTTCCTGTAACTCGAATCTTAGCCCGGTATATCCCATTTTAATTTTACACCATTGTGAACCTTACGCCTTTTTTACTCTCTGATCTAGGTTCTCGGCATTGAAAAATCTTCGTAAACTAAATCACACGTGTATATGTTGACATTTAAGAGATATACATTCAAGAAAATCAAGGGCAATGGTGATATATATGCGGATTAGACACACAAAAAAAAAACACTCAACAAATGGCTACAATTTAAGGAATGTGTTTAGTGAACGCATCAGATTCCTAATTGATGGAGAAAGGTCTGGTGGCAAGTAAAGCTGCTTCTAGGTGGTTGTCAAGTGTTTTCGCTCGACGATTCCATTCTTGGTTGGTTGGTTTGGCCCATGTTCCTGTAACTCGAATCCTAGCCTGGTATATCCCATTTTAATTTTACACCATTGTGAACCTTACGCCTTTTTTATTCTCTGATCGAGTTTCTCGGCATTGAAAAATCTTCTTAAACTAAATCACACGTGTATATCTTGACATTTAAGAGATATACAGTCAAGAAAATCAAGGGAATGGAGATATATATATGCGGATTAGACAAAAAAAATTGCTACAATTTAAGGAATGTGTTTAGTGATGGCATCAGATTCCTAATTGATGGAGAAAGGTCTGGTTGCAAGAAAAGCTGCTTCTAGGAGGTTGTCAAGTGTTTTCGCTCGACGATTTTATTCTTGGGTGGTTAGTTTGGCCCTTATTCCTGTAAACTCGAATTCTAGCCCGATATATCCCATTTTAATTTTACACCATTGTGAACCTTACGCCTTTTTTACTCTCTGATGGAGGTTCTCGACATTGAAAAATCTTTGTAAACTAAATAACACCTATATATGTTGACATTTAATAGATATACACTCAAGAAAATCAAGGGCAATGGTGATATATATGCGGATTAGACTCCAAAACAAAACACCCAACAAATGGCTACAATTTAAGGAATGTGTTTAGTGACGGCATCAGATTCCTAATTGATGGAGAAAGGTCTGGTGGAACGAAAAGCTGCTTCTAGGAGGTTGTCAAGTGTTTTTGCTCGACGATTCCATTCTTGGGTGTTTGGTTTGGCCCTTGTTCCTGTAACTCGAATCCTAGCCCGATATATCCCATTTTAATTTAACACCATTGTGAAGCTTACGCCTTTTTTACTCTTTGATCGAGGTTCTCGGCATTGAAAAATATTCGTAAACTAAATCACACGTGTATATGTTGACATTTAAGCGATATACAGTCAAGAAAATCAAGGGCAATGGTGATATATATGCGGAATAGACACACAAAAGAAAAACACTCAACAAATGGCTACAATTTAAGGAATGTGTTTAGTGACGGCATAAGATTCCTAATTGTTGGAGAAATGTCTGGTGGCAAGAAAAGCATCTTCTAGGAGGTTGTCAAGTGTTTTCGCTTGACGATTCCTTTCTTGGTTGGTTGGTTTGGCCCTTGTTCCTGTAACTCGAATCCTAGCCCGGTATATCTCATTTTAATTTTACACCATTGTGATCCATACGCCTTTTTTAATCTTTGATCGAGGTTCTCGGCATTGACAAATCTTCTTAAACTAAATCACACGTGCATATGTTGACATTTAAGGGATATACAGTCAAGAAAATCGAGGGCAATGGTGATATATAGGCGGATTAGACCCAAATAAAAAACACTCAACAAATGGCTACAATTTAAGGAATGTGTTTAGTGATGGCATCAGATTCCTAATTGATGGAGAAAGGTCTGGTGGCAAGAAAAACTGCTTCTAGGAGGTTTTGAAGTGTTTTTGCTCGACGATTCCGTTCTTGGGTGGTTGGTTTGTCCCTTTTTCCTGTAACTCGAATCCTAGCCCGGTATATCTCTTTTTAATTTTACACCATTGTGAATCTTACGCCTTTTTTACTCTCTAATCGAGGTTCTTGGCATTGAAAAATCTTCGTAAACTAAATCACACGTGTATATGTTGAAATTTAAAAGATATAGAGTCAAGAAAATCAAGGGCAATGGTGATATATATGCGGATTAGACACCAAAAAAAAAACACTCAATTGATGGAGAAAGCCCTGGTGGTAAGAAAACCTGCTTCTAAGAGGTTGTCAAGTGTTTTCGCTCGACGATTCCATTCTTGGGTGGTTGGTTTGGCCCTTGTTCCTGTAACTTGAATCCTAGCCCGGTATATCCCATTTTAATTTTACACCATTGTAAACATTACACTTTTTTACTCTCTAATCAAGGTTCTCCGCATTGAAAAATCTTCGTAAACTAAATCACACGTGTATATGTTGACATTTAAGAGATATACATTGAAGAAAATTAAGGGCAATGGTGATACATATGCGGATTAGTCACAAAAACAAAACCCTCAACAAATGGCTACAATTTAAGGAATGTGTTTATTGACGGCATCAGATTCCTAATTGATGGAGAAAGGTCAGGTGGCAAGAAAAGCTGTTTCTAGGAGGTTGTCAAGTGTTTTCGCTCAACGATTCCATTCTTGGGTGGTTGGTTTGGCCCTTGTTCCTGTAACTCGAATCCTAGCCCGGTATATCCCATTTTAATTTTACACCATTGTGAACCTTACGCCTTTTTTACTCTCTGGTCGAGGTTCTCTGCATTGAAAAATCTTCGTAAACTAAATCACATGTGTATATGTTGACATTTAAGAGATATACAGTCAAGAAAATCAAGGGCAATAGTGATATACATGCGGATTAGAAACAAAAAAAACACTCAACAAATGGCTACAATTTAAGGAATGTGTTTAGTGACGGCATCAGATTTCTAATTGATGGAGAAAGGTCTGGTGGCAAGAAATGATGCTTCTAGGAGGTTGTCAAGTGTTTTCGGTCGACGATTTCATTCTTGGGTGGTTGGTTTGGCCCTTGTTCCAGTAACTCGAATCCTAGCCCGGTATATCCCATTTTAGTTTTACACCATTGTGAACCTTACGCCTTTTTTACTCTCTGATCGAGGTTTTCGGCTTTGAATAATCTTCGTAAACTAAATCATACGTCTATATGTTGACATTTAAGAGATATACAGTCAAGAAAATCAAGGGCAATGGTCATATATATGCGGATTAGACACAAAAAAAAAACACTCAACAAATGGCTACAATTTAAGGAATGTGTTTAGTGACGGCATCAGATTCCTAATTGATGGAGAAAGGTCTGGTGGCAAGAAAAGCTGCTTCTTGGAGGTTGTCAAGTGTTTTCGCTCGACGATTCCATTTTTGGGTGGTTGGTTTGGCCCTTGTTCCTGTTACTCGAATCTTGGCCCGGTATATCCCATTTTAATTTTACACCATTGTGAACCTTACGCCTTTTTTACTCTCTGATCGATGTTCTCGGCATTGAAAAATCTTCGTAAACTAAATCACACGTTTATATGTTGACATTTAATAGATATACAGTCAAGAAAATCAAAGGCAATTGTGATATATATGCGGATTAGACACCATAAAAAAACACTCAACAAATGGCTACAATTTAAGGAATGTGTTTAGTGATGGCTGAGATTCCTAATCGATGGAGAAAGGTCTGGTGGCAAGAAAAGCTGCTTCTAGGAGGTTGTCAAGTGTTTTTGCTAGACGATTCCATTCTTGGGTGGTTGGTTTGGCCCTTGTTCCTGTAACTCGAATCCTAGCCTAGTATATCCCATTTTAATTTTACACCATTGTGAACCTTACGCCTTTTTTACTCTCTGATCGAGGTTTTCGGCATTGAAAAATCTTAGTAAACTAAATCACATGTGTATATGTTGACATTTAAGAAATATACAGTCAAGAAAATCAAGGGCAATGGTGATATATATGCGAATTAGAGACAAAAAAAAACACTCAACAAATGGCTACAATTTAAGAAATGTGTTTAGTGACAGAATCAGATTCCTAATTGATGGAGAAAGGTCTTGTGGCAAGAAAAGCTGCTTCTAGGAGGTTGTCAAGTGTTTTCGCTCGACGATTCCATTCTTGGGTGGTTGGTTTGGCCCTTGTTCCTGTAACTCGAATCCTAGCCCGGTATATCCCATTTTAATTTTACACCATTGTGAACCTTACGCCTTTTTTACTCTCTGATCTAGGTTCTCGGCATTGAAAAATCTTCGTAAACTAAATCACACGTGTATATGTTGACATTTAAGAGATATACATTAAAGAAAATCAAGGGCAATGGTGATATATATGCGGATTAGACACAAAAAAAAAACACTCAACAAATGGCTACAATTTAAGGAATGTGTTTAGTGAACGCATCAGATTCCTAATTGATGGAGAAAGGTCTGGTGACAAGTAAAGCTGCTTCTAGGTGGTTGTCAAGTGTTTTCGCTCGACGATTCCATTCTTGGTTGGTTGGTTTGGCCCATGTTCCTGTAACTCGAATCCTAGCCTGATATATCCCATTTTAATTTTACACCATTGTGAACCTTACGCCTTTTTTATTCTCTGATCGAATTTCTCGGCATTGAAAAATCTTGTTAAACTAAATCACACCTGTATATCTTGACATTTAAGAGATATACAGTCAAGAAAATCAAGGGAATGGAGATATATATATGCGGATTAGACAAAAAAAATGGCTACAATTTAAGGAATGTGTTTAGTGATGGCATCAGATTCCTAATTGATGGAGAAAGGTCTGGTTGCAAGAAAAGCTGCTTCTAGGAGGTTGTCAAGTGTTTTCGCTCGACGATTTTATTCTTGGGTGGTTAGTTTGGCCCTTATTCCTGTAAACTCGAATCCTAGCCCGATATATCCCATTTTAATTTTACACCATTGTGAACCTTACGCCTTTTTTACTCTCTGAAGGAGGTTCTCGACATTGAAAAATCTTTGTAAACTAAATCACACCTATATATGTTGACATTTAATAGATATACACTCAAGAAAATTAAGGGCAATGGTGATATATATGCGGATTAGACTCCAAAACAAAACACCCAACAAATGGCTACAATTTAAGGAATGTGTTTAGTGACGGCATCAGATTCCTAATTGATGGAGAAAGGTCTGGTGGAACGAAAAGCTGCTTCTAGGAGGTTGTCAAGTGTTTTCGCTCGACGATTCCATTCTTGGGTGTTTGGTTTGGCCCTTGTTCCTGTAACTCGAATCCTAGCCCGATATATCCCATTTTAATTTAACACCATTGTGAAGCTTACGCCTTTTTTACTCTTTGATCGAGGTTCTTGGCATTGAAAAATCTTCGTAAACTAAATCACACGTGTATATGATGACATTTAAGCGATATACAGTCAAGAAAATCAAGGGCAATGGTGATATATATGCGGAATAGACACACAAAAAAAAAACACTCAACAAATGGCTACAATTTAAGGAATGTGTTTAGTGACGGCATAAGATTCCTAATTGTTGGAGAAATGTCTGGTGGCAAGAAAAGCATCTTCTAGGAGGTTGTCAAGTGTTTTCGCTTGACGATTCCTTTCTTGGTTGGTTGGTTTGGCCCTTGTTCCTGTAACTCGAATCCTAGCCCGGTATGTCTCATTTTAATTTTACACCATTGTGAACCATACGCCTTTTTTAATCTCTGATCGAGGTTCTCGGCATTGACAAATCTTCGTAAATTAAATCACACATGTATATGTTGACATTTAAGGGATATACAGTCAAGAAAATCGAGGGCAATGGTGATATATAGGCGGATTAGACCCAAAAAAAAACACTCAACAAATGTCTACAATTTAAGGAATGTGTTTAGTGATGGCATCAGATTCCTAATTGATGGAGAAAGGTCTGGTGGCAAGAAAAGCTGCTTCTAGGAGGTTCTGAAGTGTTTTTGCTCGATGATTCCGTTCTTGGGTGGTTGGTTTGTCCCTTGTTCCTGTAACTCGAATCCTAGCCCAGTATATCTCTTTTTAATTTTACACCATTGTGAATCTTACGCCTTTTTTACTCTCTAATCGAGGTTCTTGGCATTGAAAAATCTTCATAAACTAAATCACACGTGTATATGTTGAAATTTAAAAGATATACAGTCAAGAAAATCAAGGGCAATGGTGATATATATGCGGATTAGACACCAAAAAAACACTCAACAAATGGCTTGAATTTAAGGAATTTGTTTAGTGACGACATCAGATTCCTACTTGATGGAGAAAGGCCTGGTGGCAAGAAAAGCTGCTTCTAGGAGGTTGTCAAGTGTTTTCGCTCGACGATTCCATTCTTGGGTGGTTGGTTTGGCCCTTGTTCCTGTAACTCGAATCCTAGCCCGGTATATCCTATTTTAATTTTACACCATTGTGAACCTTACGCCTTTTTTACTCTCTGATCGAGGTTCTCGGCATTGAAAATTATGTGTAAACAAAATCACACGTGTATATGTTGGCATTTAAGAGATATAAAGTCAAGAAAATCAAGGGCAATGGTGATATATATGCGGATTAGACACAAAAAAAAACACTCAACAAATGGCTACAATTTAAGGAATGTGTTTAGTGACGGCATCAGATTCCAAATTGATGGAGAAGGATCTGGTGGCAAGAAAAGTTGCTTCTAGGAGGTTGTCAAGTGTTTTCTCTTGATGATTCCATTCTTGGGTGGTTGGTTTTTCCCTTATTCCTGTAACTCGAATCCTAGTCCGGAATATCCCAATTTAATTTTACACCATTATGAACCTTACGCCTTTTTTACTCTCTGATCGAGGTTCTCGGCATTGAATAATCTTCGTAAACTATATCACACGTGTATATGTTGACATTTTAGAGATATACGGTCTAGAAAATCAAGGGCAATGGTGATATATATGCGGATTAGACACCAAAAAAACACCCAACAAATGGCTACAATTTAAGGAATGTGTTTACTGACAACATCAGATTCCTAACTGATGGAGAAAGGTCTGGTTGCAAGAAAAGCTGCTTCTAGGAGGTTGTCAAGTGTTTTCGCTCGACGATTCCATTCTTGGGTGGTTGGTTTGGCCCTTGTTCCTGTAACTCGAATCCTAGCCCGGTATATCCCATTTTAATTTTACACCATTGTGAACCTTACGCCTTTTTTACTCTCTGATCGAGGTTTTCGGCATTGAAAAATATTCGTAAACTAAATCACACGTGTATATGTTGACATTTAAGAAATATATAGTCAAGAAAATAAAGGGCAATGGTGATATATGTGCGAATTAGACAAAAAAAAAAAAACACTCAACAAATGGCTACAATTTAAGGAATGTGTTTAGTGACAGAATCAGATTCCTAATTGATGGAGAAAGGTCTTGTGGTAAGAAAAGCTGCTTCTAGGAGGTTGTCAAGTGTTTTCGCTCGACGATTCCATTCTTGGGTGGTTGGTTTGGCACTTGTTCCTGTAACTCGAATCTTTGCCCGGTATATCCCATTTGAATTTTACACCATTGTGAACCTTACGCCTTTTTTACTCTCTGACCGAGGTTCTCGGCATTGAAAAATCTTCGTCAACTAAATCACACGTGTATATGTCGACATTTAAGATATTTACAGTTAAGAAAATCAAGGGCAATGGTGATATATATGCGGATTAGACACAAAAAAAAACTCAACAAATGGCTACAATTTAAGGAATGTGTTTAGTGACGGCATAAGATTCCTAATTGATGGAGAAAGGTCTGGTGGCAATGAAAAGCTGCTTCTAGGAGGTTGTCAAGTGTTTTCGCTCGACGATTCCATTCTTGGGTGGTTGGTTTGGCCCTTGTTCCTGTAACTCGAATTCTAGCCCGGTATATCCCATTTTAATTTTACACCATTGTGAACCTTACGCCTTTTTTACTCTCTGATCTAGGTTCTCGGCATTGAAAAATCTTCGTAAACTAAATCACACGTGTATATGTTGACATTTAAGAGATATACATTCAAGAAAATGAAGGGCAATGGTGATATATATGCGGATTAGACACAAAAAAAACACTCAACAAATGGCTACAATTTAAGGAATGTGTTTAGTGAACGCATCAGATTCCTAATTGATGGAGAAAGGTCTGGTGGCAACTAAAGCTGCTTCTAGGAGGTTGTCAAGTGTTTTCGCTCGACGATTCCATTCTTGGTTGGTTGGTTTGGCCCATGTTCCTGTAACTCGAATCCTACCCGGGTATATCCCATTTTAATTTTACACCATTGTGAACCTTACGCCTTTTTTATTCTCTGATCGAGTTTCTCGGCATTGAAAAATCTTCTTAAACTAAATCACACGTGTATATCTTGACATTTAAGAGATATACAGTCAAGAAAATCAAGTGAATGAAGATATATATATGCGGATTAGACAAAAAAAAAACACTCAACAAATGGCTACAATTTAAGGAATGTGTTTAGTGATGGCATCAGATTCCTAATTTATGGAGAATGGTCTGGTTGCAAGAAAAGTTGCTTCTAGGAGGTTGTCAAGTGTTTTCGCTTGACGATTTTATTCTTGGGTGGTTAGTTTGGCCCTTGTTCCTGTAACTCGATTCCTAGCCCGATATATCCCATTTTAATTTTACACCATTGTGAACCTTACGCCTTTTTTACTCTCTCATGGAGGTTCTCGACATTGAAAAATCTTCGTAAACTAAATCACACCTGTATACGTTGACATTTAATAGATATACACTCAAGAAATTCAAGGGCAATGGTGATATATATGCGGATTAGACGCCAAAACAAAACACCCAACAAATGGCTACAATTTAAGGAATGTGTTTAGTGACGGCATCAGATTCCTAATTGATGGAGAAAGGTCTGGTGGAACGAAAAGCTGCTTCTAGGAGGTTGTCAAGTGTTTTCGCTCGACGATTTCATTCATGGGTGTTTGGTTTGGCCCTTGTTCCTGTAACTCGAATTCCAGCCCGGTATATCCCATTTTAATTTAACACCATTGTGAAGCTTACGCCTTTTTTACTCTCTGATCGAGGTTCTCGGCATTGAAAAATCTTCGTAAACTAAATCACACGTGTATATGTTGACATTTAAGAGATATACAGTCAAGAAAATCAAGGGCAATGGTGATATATATGCGGAATAGACACACAAAAAAAACACTCAACAAATGGCTACAATTTAAGGAATGTGTTTAGTGATGGCATCAGATTCCTAATTAATGGAGAAAGGTCTGGTGGCAAGAAAAGCTGCTTCTAGGAGGTTCTCAAGTGTTTTTGCTCGACGATCCCGTTCTTGGGTGGTTGGTTTGTCCCCTGTTCCTGTAACTCGAATCCTAGCCCGGTATATCCCATTTTTATTTTACACCATTGTGAATCTTACGCCTTTTTTACTCTCTGATCGAAGTTCTTGGCATTGAAAAATCTTCGTAAACTAAATCACACGTGTATATGTTGACATTTAAGAGATATACAGTCAAGAAAATCACGGGCAATGGTGATATATATGCGGATTAGACACCAAAAAAAAAAACACTCAACAAATGGCTTGAATTCAAGGAATTTGTTTAGTGACGACATCAGATTCCTAATTGATGGAGAAAGGTCCGGTGGCAAGAAAAGCTGCTTCTAGGAGGTTGTCAAGTGTTTTCACTAGACGATTCCAATCTGGGTGGTTGGTTTGGCCCTTGTTCCTGTAACTCGAATCCGAGCCCGGTAAATCCCCTTTTAATTTTACACCATTGTGAACCTTACGCCTTTTTTACTCTCTGATCGAGGTTCTTGGCATTGAAAAATCTTCGTAAACTAAATCACACGTGTATATGTTGACATTTAAGAGATATACAGTTAAGAAAATCAAGGGTAATGTTGATATATATGCGGATTAGACACCAAAAAAACACTCAACAAATGGCTACAATTTAAGGAATGTGTTTAGTGACGGCATCAGATTCCTAATTGATGGAGAAAGGTCTGGTGGCAAGAAAAGTTGCTTCTAGGAGGTTGTCAAGTGTTTTCGCTCGACGATTCCATTCTTGGGTGGTTGGTTTGGCCCTTGGTTCTGTAACTCGAATCCTAGCCCGATATATCCCATTTTAATTTTACACCATTGTGAACCTTACGCCTTTTTTACTCTCTGATCGAGGTTCTTGGCATTGAAAATTATTCGTAAACAAAATCACACATGTATATGTTGGCATTTAAGAGATATACAGTCAAGAAAATCAAGGGCAATGGTGATATATATGCGGATTAGACACAAAAAAAAAAAACACTCAACAAATGGCTACAATTTAAGGAATGTGTTTAGTGACGGCATCAGATTCCAAATTGATGGAGAATGGTCTGGTGGCAAGAAAAGTTGCTTCTAGAAGGTTGTCAAGTGTTTTCTCTCGATGATTCCATTCTTGGGTGGTTGGTTTTGCCCTTGTTCCTGTAACTCGAATCCTAGTCCGGAATATCCCATTTTAATTTTACACCATTATGAACCTTACGCCTTTTTTACTCTCTGATCGAGGAACTCGGCACTGAATAATCTTCGTAAACTATGTCGCATGTGTATATGTTGACATTTTAGAGATATACAGTCTAGAAAATCAAGGGCAATGGTGATATATATGCGGATTAGACACCAAAAAAAACACTCAACAAATGGCTGCAATTTAAGGAATGTGTTTAGTGACGGCATCAGATTCCTAACTGATGGAGAAAGGTCTGGTTGCAAGAAAAGCTGCTTCTAGGAGGTTGTCAAGTGTTTTCGCTCTTTCCAGTAACTCGAATCCTAGCCCGGTATATCCCATTTTAATTTCACACCATTGTGAACCTTACGCCTTTTTTATTCTCTGATCGAGGTTCTCGACATTGAAAAATGTTCGTAAACTAAATCACACGTGTATATGTTGACGTTTAAGAGATATACAGTCAAGAAAATCAAGGGCAATGGAGATATATATGAGGATTAGACACCAAAAGAAACACTCAACAAATGGCTACAATTTAAGGAATGTGTTTAGTGACGGCATCAGATTCCTAATTGATGGAGAAAGGTCTGGTGGCAAGAAAAGCTGCTTCTAGGAGGTTGTCAAGTGTTTTCGCTCGACGATTCTATTCTTGGGTGGTTGGTTTGGCCCTTGTTCCTGTAACTCGAATCCTAGCCCGGTATATCTCATTTTAATTTTACACCATTGTGAACCTTACGGCTTTTTTACTCTCTGATCGAGGTTCTCGGCATTGAAAAATCTTCGTAAACTAAATCACACGTGTATATGTTGACATTTTAGAGATATACAGTCTAGAAAATCAAGGGCAATGGTGATATATATGCGGATTAGACACAAAAAAAAAAACGCTCAACAAAAGGCTACAATTTAAGGAATGTGTTTAGTGAACGCATCAGATTCCTAATTGATGGAGAAAGGTCTGATGGCAAGTAATGCTGCTTCTAGGAGGTTGTCAAGTGTTTTCGCTCGACGATTCCATTCTTGGTTGGTTGGTTTGGCTCATGTTCCTGTAACTCGAATCCTAGCCTGGTATAGCCCATTTTAATTTTACACCATTGTGAACCTTACGCCTTTTTTATTCTCTGATCGAGTTTCTCGGCATTAAAAAATCTTCGTAAACTAAATCAAACGTGTATATCTTGACATTTAAGAGATATACACTCAAGAAAATCAAGGGAATGGAGATATATATATTTGCGGATTAGACAAAAAAAAAACACTCAACAAATGGCTACAATTTAAGGAATGTGTTTAGTGATGGCATCAGATTCCTAATTGATGGAGAAAGGTCTGGTTGCAAGAAAAGCTGCTTCTAAGAGGTTGTCAAGTGTTTTCGCTCGACGATTTTATTCTTGGGTGGTTAGTTTGGCCCTTGTTCCTGTAACTCGAATCCTAGCCCGGTATATCCCATTTTAATTTTACACCATTGTGAACCTTACGCCTTTTTTACTCTCTGATCGAGTTTCTCGGCATTGAACAATCTTCGTAAACTAAATCTAACGTGTATATGTTGACATTTAAGAGATATACAGTCAAGAAAATGAAGGGCAATGGTGATATATATGCGGAATAGACACACAAAAAAAAACACTCAACAAATGGCTACAATTTAAGGAATGTGTTTAGTGACGGCATCAGATTCCTAATTGATGGAGAAAGGTCTGGTGGAACGAAAAGCTGCTTCTAGGAGGTTGTCAAGTGTTTTTGCTCGACGATTCCATTCTTGGGTGTTTGGTTTGGCCCTTGTTCCTGTAACTCGAATCCTAGCCCGGTATATCCCATTTTAATTTTACACCATTGTGAAGCTTACGCCTTTTTTACTCTTTAATCGAGGTTCTCGGTATTGAAAAATCTTCGTAAACTAAATCACACGTGTATATGTTGACATTTAAGAGATATACAGTCAAGAAAATCAAGGCCAATGGTGATATATATGCAGAATAGACACAAAAAAAAAAACTCAACAAATGGCTACAATTTAAGGAATGTGTTTAGTGACGGCATAAGATTCCTAATTGTTGGACAAATGTCTGGTGGCAAAAAAAGCTTCTTCTAGGAGGTTGTCAAGTGTTTTCGCTCGACGATTCCTTTCTTTGGTGGTTGGTTTGGCCCTTGTTCCTGTCACTCGAATCCTAGCCCCGTATATCCCACTTTAATTTTACACCATTGTGAACCATACGCCTTTTTTACTCTCTGATCGAGGTTCTCGGCATTGAAAAATCTTCGTAAACTAAATCACACATGTATATGTTGACATTTAAGAGATATACAGTCAAGAAAATCAAGGGCAATGGTGATATATATGCGGATTAGACACCAAAGAAAAAAAAAACACTCAACAAATGGCTACAATTTAAGGAATGTGTTTAGTGATGGCATCAGATTCCTAATTGATGGAGAATGGTCTGGTGGCAAGAAAAGCTGCTTCTAGTAGGTTCTCAAGTGTTTTTACTCGACGATTCCATTCTTGGGTGGTTGGTTTGTCCCTTGTTCCTGTAACTCGAATCCTAGCCCGGTATATCCTATTTTAATTTTACACCATTGTGAACCTTACGCCTTTTTTACTCTCTGATCGAGGTTCTCGGCATTGAAAATTATTCGTAAACAAAATCACACATGTATATGTTGGCGTTTAAGAGATATACAGTCAAGAAAATCAAGGGCGATGGTGATATATATGCGGATTAGACACAAAAAAAAAAACACTCAACAAATGGCTACAATTTAAGGAATGTGTTTAGTGACGGCATCAGATTCTAAATTGATGGAGAATGGTCTGGTGGCAAGAAAAGTTGCTTCTAGGAGGTTGTCAAGCGTTTTCTCTCGATGATTCCATTCTTGGGTGGTTGGTTTTGCCCTTGTTCCTGTAACTCGAATCCTAGACCGGAATATCCCATTTTAATTTTACACCATTATGAACCTTACGCCTTTTTTACTCTCTGATCGAGGAACTCGGCACTGAATAATCTTCGTAAACTATATCGCACGTGTATATGTTGACATTTTAGAGATATACAGTCTAGAAAATCAAGGGCAATGGTGATATATATGCGGATTAGACACCAAAAAAAACACTCAACAAATGGCTGCAATTTAAGGAATGTGTTTAGTGATGGCATCAGATTCCTAACTGATGGAGAAAGGTCTGGTTGCAAGAAAAGCTGCTTCTAGGAGGTTGTCAAGTGTTTTCGCTCTTTCCTGTAACTCGAATCCTAGCCCGGTATATCCCATTTTAATTTCACACCATTGTGAACCTTACGCCTTTTTTATTCTCTGATCGAGGTTCTCGACATTGAAAAATGTTCGTAAACTAAATCACACGTGTATATGTTGACGTTTAAGAGATATACAGTCAAGAAAATCAAGGGCAATGGAGATATATATGAGGATTAGACACCAAAAGAAACACTCAACAAATGGCTACAATTTAAGGAATGTGTTTAGTGACGGCATCAGATTCCTAATTGATGAAGAAAGGTCTGGTGGCAAGAAAAGCTGCTTCTAGGAGGTTGGTTTGGCCATTGTTCCTGTAACTCGAATCCTAGCCCGGTATATCTCATTTTAATTTTACACCATTGTGAAACTTACGTCTTTTTTACTCTCTGATCGAGGTTCTCGACATTGAAAAATATTCGTAAACTAAATCACACGTGTATATGTTGACGTTTAAGAGATATACAGTCAAGAAAATCAAGGGCAATGGAGATATATATGAGGATTAGACACCAAAAGAAACACTCAACAAATGTCTACAATTTAAGGAATGTGTTTAGTGACGGCATCAGATTCCTAATTGATGGAGAAAGGTCTGGTGGCAAGAAAAGCTGCTTCTAGGAGGTTGTCAAGTGTTTTCGCTCGACGATTCTATTCTTGGGTGGTTGGTTTGGCCCTTGTTCCTGTAACTCGAATCCTAGCCCGGTATATCTCATTTTAATTTTACACCATTGTGAACCTTACGGCTTTTTTACTCTCTGATCGAGGTTCTCGGCATTGAAAAATCTTCGTAAACTAAATCACACGTGTATATGTTGACATTTTAGAGATATACAGTCTAGAAAATCAATGGCAATGGTGATATATATGCGGATTAGACACACAAAAAAAACACTCAACAAATAGCTACAATTTAAGGAATGTGTTTAGTGAACGCATCAGATTCCTAATTGATGGAGAAAGGTCTGGTGGCAAGTAAAGCTGCTTCTAGGAGGTTGTCAAGTGTTTTCGCTCGACGATTCCATTCTTGGTTGGTTGGTTTGGCCCATGTTCCTGTAACTCGAATCCTAGCCTGGTATAGCCCATTTTAATTTTACACCATTGTGAACCTTACGCCTTTTTTATTCTCTGATCGAGTTTCTCGGCATTAAAAAATCTTCGTAAACTAAATCACACGTGTATATCTTGACATTTAAGAGATATACACTCAAGAAAATCAAGGGAATGGAGATATATATATTTGCGGATTAGACAAAAAAAAACACTCAACAAATGGCTACAATTTAAGGAATGTGTTTAGTGATGGCATCAGATTCCTAATTGATGGAGAAAGGTCTGCTTGCAAGAAAAGCTGCTTCTAGGAGGTTGTCAAGTGTTTTCGCTCGACGATTTTATTCTTGGGTGGTTAGTTTGGCCCTTGTTCCTGTAACTCGAATCCTAGCCCGGTATATCGCATTTTAATTTTACACCATTGTGAACCTTACGCCTTTTTTACTCTCTGATCGAGTTTCTCGGCATTGAAAAATCTTCGTAAACTAAATCTAACGTGTATATGTTGACATTTAAGAGATATACAGTCAAGAAAATGAAGTGCAATGGTGATATATATGCGGAATAGACACACAAAAAAAAACACTCAACAAATGGCTACAATTTAAGGAATGTGTTTAGTGACGGCATCAGATTCCTAATTGATGGAGAAAGGTCTGGTGGAACGAAAAGCTGCTTCTAGGAGGTTGTCAAGTGTTTTCGCTCGACGATTCCATTCTTGGGTGTTTGGTTTGGCCCTTGTTCCTGTAACTCGAATCCTAGCCCGGTATATCCCATTTTAATTTTACACCATTGTGAAGCTTACGCCTTTTTTACTCTTTGATCGAGGTTCTCGGCATTGAAAAATCTTCGTAAACTAAATCACACGTGTATATGTTGACATTTAAGAGATATACAGTCAAGAAAATCAAGGCCAATGGTGATATATATGCAGAATAGACACAAAAAAAAAAAAACTCAACAAATGGCTACAATTTAAGGAATGTGTTTAGTGACGGCATAAGATTCCTAATTGTTGGACAAATGTCTGGTGGCAAAAAAAGCTTCTTCTAGGAGGTTGTCAAGTTTTTTCGCTCGACGATTCCTTTCTTTGGTGGTTGGTTTGGGCCTTGTTCCTGTCACTCGAATCCTAGCCCCGTATATCCCACTTTAATTTTACACCATTGTGAACCATACGCCTTTTTTACTCTCTGATCGAGGTTCTCGGCATTGAAAAATCTTCGTAAACTAAATCACACATGTATATGTTGACATTTAAGAGATATACAGTCAAGAAAATCAAGGGCAATGGTGATATATATGCGGATTAGACACCAAAGAAAAAAAAAACACTCAACAAATGGCTACAATTTAAGGAATGTGTTTAGTGATGGCATCAGATTCCTAATTGATGGAGAATGGTCTGGTGGCAAGAAAAGCTGCTTCTAGTAGGTTCTCAAGTGTTTTTACTCGACGATTCCATTCTTGGGTGGTTGGTTTGTCCCTTGTTCCTGTAACTCGAATCCTAGCCCGGTATATCCTATTTTAATTTTACACCATTGTGAACCTTACGCCTTTTTTACTCTCTGATCGAGGTTCTCGGCATTGAAAATTATTCGTAAACAAAATCACACATGTATATGTTGGCATTTAAGAGATATACAGTCAAGAAAATCAAGGGCGATGGTGATATATATGCGGATTAGACACAAAAAAAAACACTCAACAAATGGCTACAATTTAAGGAATGTGTTTAGTGACGGCATCAGATTCTAAATTGATGGAGAATGGTCTGGTGGCAAGAAAAGTTGCTTCTAGGAGGTTGTCAAGCGTTTTCTCTCGATGATTCCATTCTTGGGTGGTTGGTTTTGCCCTTGTTCCTGTAACTCGAATCCTAGACCGGAATATCCCATTTTAATTTTACACCATTATGAACCTTACGCCTTTTTTACTCTCTGATCGAGGAACTCGGCACTGAATAATCTTCGTAAACTATATCGCACGTGTATATGTTGACATTTTAGAGATATACAGTCTAGAAAATCAAGGGCAATGGTGATATATATGCGGATTAGACACCAAAAAAAACACTCAACAAATGGCTGCAATTTAAGGAATGTGTTTAGTGACGGCATCAGATTCCTAACTGATGGAGAAAGGTCTGGTTGCAAGAAAAGCTGCTTCTAGGAGGTTGTCAAGTGTTTTCGCTCTTTCCTGTAACTCGAATCCTAGCCCGGTATATCCCATTTTAATTTCACACCATTGTGAACCTTACGCCTTTTTTATTCTCTGATCGAGGTTCTCGACATTGAAAAATGTTCGTAAACTAAATCACACGTGTATATGTTGACGTTTAAGAGATATACAGTCAAGAAAATCAAGGGCAATGGAGATATATATGAGGATTAGACACCAAAAGAAACACTCAACAAATGGCTACAATTTAAGGAATGTGTTTAGTGACGGCATCAGATTCCTAATTGATGAAGAAAGGTCTGGTGGCAATAAAAGCTGCTTCTAGGAGGTTGGTTTGGCCATTGTTCCTGTAACTCGAATCCTAGCCCGGTATATCTCATTTTAATTTTACACTATTGTGAAACTTACGTCTTTTTTACTCTCTGATCGAGGTTCTCGACATTGAAAAATATTCGTAAACTAAATCACACGTGTATATGTTGACGTTTAAGAGATATACAGTCAAGAAAATCAAGGGCAATGGAGATATATATGAGGATTAGACACCAAAAGAAACACTCAACAAATGTCTACAATTTAAGGAATGTGTTTAGTGACGGCATCAGATTCCTAATTGATGGAGAAAGGTCTGGTGGCAAGAAAAGCTGCTTCTAGGAGGTTGTCAAGTGTTTTCGCTCGACGATTCTATTCTTGGGTGGTTGGTTTGGCCCTTGTTCCTGTAACTCGAATCCTAGCCCGGTATATCTCATTTTAATTTTACACCATTGTGAACCTTACGGCTTTTTTACTCTCTGATCGAGGTTCTCGGCATTGAAAAATCTTCGTAAACTAAATCACACGTGTATATGTTGACATTTTAGAGATATACAGTCTAGAAAATCAATGGCAATGGTGATATATATGCGGATTAGACACACAAAAAAAACACTCAACAAATGGCTACAATTTAAGGAATGTGTTTAGTGATGGCATCAGATTCCTAATTGATGGAGAAAGGTCTGCTTGCAAGAAAAGCTGCTTCTAGGAGGTTGTCAAGTGTTTTCGCTCGACGATTTTATTCTTGGGTGGTTAGTTTGGCCCTTGTTCCTGTAACTCGAATCCTAGCCCGGTATATCGCATTTTAATTTTACACCATTGTGAACCTTACGCCTTTTTTACTCTCTGATCGAGTTTCTCGGCATTGAAAAATCTTCGTAAACTAAATCTAACGTGTATATGTTGACATTTAAGAGATATACAGTCAAGAAAATGAAGTGCAATGGTGATATATATGCGGAATAGACACACAAAAAAAAAACACTCAACAAATGGCTACAATTTAAGGAATGTGTTTAGTGACGGCATCAGATTCCTAATTGATGGAGAAAGGTCTGGTGGAACGAAAAGCTGCTTCTAGGAGGTTGTCAAGTGTTTTCGCTCGACGATTCCATTCTTGGGTGTTTGGTTTGGCCCTTGTTCTTGTAACTCGAATCCTAGCCCGGTATATCCCATTTTAATTTTACACCATTGTGAAGCTTACGCCTTTTTTACTCTCTGATCGAGGTTCTCGGCATTGAAAAATCTTCGTAAACTAAATCACACGTGTATATGTTGACATTTAAGAGATATACAGTCAAGAAAATCAAGGCCAATGGTGATATATATGCGGAATAGACACAAAAAAAAAACTCAACAAATGGCTACAATTTAAGGAATGTGTTTAGTGACGGCATAAGATTCCTAATTGTTGGACAAATGTCTGGTGGCAAAAAAAGCTTCTTCTAGGAGGTTGTCAAGTGTTTTCGCTCGACGATTCCTTTCTTTGGTGGTTGGTTTGGCCCTTGTTCCTGTCACTCGAATCCTAGCCCCGTATATCCCACTTTAATTTTACACCATTGTGAACCATACGCCTTTTTTACTCTCTGATCGAGGTTCTCGGCATTGAAAAATCTTCGTAAACTAAATCACACATGTATATGTTGACATTTAAGAGATATACAGTCAAGAAAAAAATCAAGGGCAATGGTGATATATATGCGGATTAGACACCAAAAAAAAAAAAAACACTCAACAAATGGCTACAATTTAAGGGATGTGTTTAGTGATGGCATCAGATTCCTAATAGATGGAGAATGGTCTGGTGGCAAGAAAAGCTGCTTCTAGTAGGTTCTCAAGTGTTTTTACTCGACGATTCCATTCTTGGGTGGTTGGTTTGTCCCTTGTTCCTGTAACTCGAATCCTAGCCCGGTATATCCCATTTTAATTTTACACCATTGTGAACCTTACGCCTTTTTTACTCTCTGATCGAGGTTCTCGGCATTGAAAAATCTTCGTAAACTAAATCTAACGTGCATATGTTGACATTTAAGAGATATACAGTCAAGAAAATGAAGGGCAATGGTGATATATATGCGGATTAGACACAAAAAAAAAACACTCAACAAATGGCTACAATTTAAGGAATGTGTTTAGTGACGGCATCAGATTCCTAATTGATGAAGAGAGGTCTGGTGGCAAGAAAAACTGCTTCTAGGAGGTTATCAAGTGTTTTCGCTCGACGATTCCATTCTTGGGTGGTTGGTTTGGCCCTTGTTCCTGTAAATCGAATCCTAGCCCGGTATATCCCATTTTAATTTTACACCATTGTGAACCTTACGCATTTTCTACTCTCTGATCGAGGTTCTCGGCATTGAAAAATCTTCGTAAACTAAATCACACGTGTATATGTTGGCATTTAAGAGATATACAATCAAGAAAATCAAGGGCAATGGTGATATATATGCGAATTAGACACCAAAAAAAACACTCAGCAAATGGCTACAATTTAAGGAATGTGTTTAGTGACGGCATCAGATTCCTAATTGATGGAGAAATATCTGGTGGCAAGAAAAGCTGCTTCTAGGAGGTTGTCAAGTGTTTTCGCTCGACGATTCCATTCTTGGGTGGTTGGTTTGGCCCTTGTTCCTGTAACTCGAATCATGGCCCGGTATATCCCATTTTAATTTTACACCATTGTGAACCCTACGCCTTTTTTACTCTC
Organism: Helianthus tuberosus; assembly: GCA_030545235.1. Taxonomy (NCBI): domain Eukaryota; kingdom Viridiplantae; phylum Streptophyta; class Magnoliopsida; order Asterales; family Asteraceae; genus Helianthus; species Helianthus tuberosus. Next base: position 155,892,206 of record CM060403.1, read on the forward strand.
TGATCGAGGTTCTCGGCATTGAAAAATCTTCGTAAACTAAATCACACGTGTATATGTTGACATTTAAGAGATATACGGTCAAGAAAATCTAGGGCAATGGTAATATACATGTGGATTAGACACAAACAAAAACACTCAATTAATGACTACAATTTAAGGAATGTGTTTAGTGTCGACATCTGATTCCTAATTGATGGAGAAAGGTCTGGAGGCAAGAAATGCTGCTTCTAGGAGGTTGTCAAGTGTTTTCGCTCGACGATTCCATTCTTGGGTGGTTGGTTTGGCCCTTGTTCCTGTAGCTCGAATCCTAGCCCGGTATATCCCATTTTAATTTTACACCATTGTGAACCTTACGCCTTTTTTACTCTCTGATCGAGGTTCTCGGCATTGAAAAATCTTCGTAAACTAAATCACACGTGTATATGTTGACATTTAAGAGATATACAGTTAAGAAAATCAAGGGAAATGGTGATATATATGCGGATTAGACACAAAAAAAAACACTCAACAAATGGCTACAATTTAAGAAATGTGTTTAGTGACGGCATCAGATTCCTAATTGATGAAAAGAGGTCTGGTGGCAAGAAAAGCTGCTTCTAGGAGGTTATCAAGTGTTTTCGCTCGACGATTCCATTCTTGGGTGGTTGGTTTGACCCTTGTTCCTGTAACTCGAATCCTAGCCCGGTATATCCCATTTTAATTTTACACCATTGTGAACCTTACGCCTTTTCTACTCTCTGATCGAGGTTCTCGGCATTGAAAATTATTCGTAAACTAAATCACACGTGTATATGTTGACATTTAAGAGATATACAATCAAGAAAATCAAGGGCAATGGTGATATATATGCGAATTAGACACCAAAAAAAAACACTCAGCAAATAGCTACAATTTAAGGAATGTGTTTAGTGACGGCATCAGATTCCTAATTGATGGAGAAATGTCTGGTGGCAAGAAAAGCTGCTTCTAGGAGGTTGTCAAGTGTTTTTGCTCGACGATTCCATTCTTGGGTGGTTGGTTTGGCCCTTGTTCCTGTAACTCGAATCATGGCCCGGTATATCCCATTTTAATTTTACACCATTGTGAACCCTACGCCTTTTTTACTCTCTGAACGAGGTTCTCAGTATTGAAAAATCTTCGTAAACTAAATCACACGTTGACATTTAAGAGATATACGGTCAAGAAAATCAAGGGCAATGGTAATATACATGCGGATTAGACACAAAAAAAACACTCAATTAATGGCTACAATTTAAGGAATGTGTTTAGTGACGACATCTGATTCCTAATTGATGGAGAAAGGTCTGGAGGCAAGAAAAGCTGCTTCTAGGAGGTTGTCAAGTGTTTTCGCTCGACGATTCCATTCTTGGGTGGTTGGTTTGGCCCTTGTTCCTATAGCTCGAATCCTAGCCCGGTATATCCCATTTTAATTTTACACCATTGTGAACCTTACGCCTTTTTTACTCTCTGATCGAGGTTCTAGGCATTGAAAAATCTTCGTAAACTAAATCACACGTGTATATGTTGACATTTAAGAGATATACAGTTAAGTAAATCAAGGGCAATGGTGATATATAAGCGGATTAGACACCAAAAAAAACACTCAACAAATGGCTACAGTTTAGAGAATGTGTTTTTTGACGACATCATATTCCTAATTGATGGAGAAAGGTCTGGTGGCAAGAAAAGCTACTTCAAGGAGGTCGTCAAGTGTTTTCGCTCGACGATTCCATTCTTAGGTGGTTGGTTTGGCCCTTGTTCCGGTAACTCGAATCATAGCCCGGTATATCCCATTTTAAATTTACACCATTGTGAACCTTACGCCTTTTTTACTTTCTGATCGAGGTTCTCGGCAATGAAAAATCTTCGTAAACTAAATCACACGTGTATATGTTGACATTTAAGATATATACAGTTAAGAAAATCAAGGGCATTGGTGATATATATGGGGATTAGACACTAAAAATAACACTCAACAAATGGCTACAATATAAGGAATGTGTTTAGTGACGACATCAGATTCCTAATTGATGGAGAAAGGTCTAGTGGCAAGAAAAGCTGCTTCAAGGAGGACGTCAAGTGTTTTTGCTCGACGATTCCATTCTTGGGTGGTTAGTTTGGCCTTTGTTCCTGTAACTCGAATCCTACCCCGGTATATCCCATTTTAATTTTACACCATTGTGAACCATACTCCTTTTTTACTCTCTGATCGAGGTTCTTGGCATTGAAAAATCTTCGTAAACTAAATCACACGTGTATATGATGACATTAAAGAGATATACAGTCAAGAAAATCAAGGGCAATGGTGTTATATACGCGGATTAGACACAAAAAAAAAACACTCAACAAATGGCTACAATTTAAGGAATGTGTTTAGTGACGACATCAGATTCCTAATTGATGGAGAAAGGTCAGGTGGCAAGAAAAACTGCTTCTAGGAGGTTGTCAAGTGTTTTCGCTCGACAATTCCATTCTTGGGTGGTTGTTTTGGCACTTGTTCCTGTAACTCGAATCCTAGCCCGGTATATCCCATTTTAATTTTACACCAATGTGAACCTTACGCCTTTTTTACTCTCTGATCGAGGTTTTCGGCATTGAAAAATCTTCGTAAACTAATTCACCCGTGTATATGTTGACATTTAAGAGATATACAGTGAAGAAAATCAAGGGCAATGGTGATATATATGCGGATTAGACACACAAAAAAAAACACTAAACAAATGGCTACAATTTAAGGAATGTGTTCAGTGACGGCATCAGATTCCTAATTGATGGAGAAATGTTTGGTGGCAAGAAAAGCTGCTTCTAGGAGGTTGTCAAGTGTTTTCACTAGACGATTCCAATCTGGGTGGTTGGTTTGGCCCTTGTTCCTGTAACTCGAATCCGAGCCCGGTAAATCCCCTTTTAATTTTACACCATTGTGAACCTTACGCCTTTTTTACTCTCTGATCGAGGTTCTTGGCATTGAAAAATCTTCGTAAACTAAATCACACGTGTATATGTTGACATTTAAGAGATATACAGTTAAGAAAATCAAGGGTAATGTTGATATATATGCGGATTAGACACCAAAAAAACACTCAACAAATGGCTACAATTTAAGGAATGTGTTTAGTGACGGCATCAGATTCCTAATTGATGGAGAAAGGTCTGGTGGCAAGAAAAGTTGCTTCTAGGAGGTTGTCAAGTGTTTTCGCTCGACGATTCCATTCTTGGGTGGTTGGTTTGGCCCTCGGTTCTGTAACTCGAATCCTAGCCCGGTATATACCATTTTAATTTTACACCTTTGTGAACCGTACGCCTTTTTTACTCTCTGATCGAGGTTCTCGGCATTGAAAAATCTTCGTAAACTAAATCAGACGTGTATATGTTGACATTTAAGAGATATACAGTCAAGAAAATCAAGGGCAATGGTGATATATATGCGGATTAGACACCCAAAAAAAAAAACGCTCAACAAATGGCTACAATTTAAGGAATGTGTTTAGTGACGGCATCAGATTCCTAATTGATGGAGAAAGGTCTGGTGGCAAGAAAAGCAACTTCTAGGAGGTTGTCAAGTATTTTGGCTCGAGGATTCCATTCTTGGGTGGTTAGTTTGGCCCTTGTTCCTGTAACTTGAATCCTAGCCCGGTATATCCCATTTTAATTTTACACCATTGTTAACCTTACGCCTTTTTTACTCTCTAATCGAGGTTCTCGGCATTGCAAAATCTTCGTAAACTAAATCACACGTGTATATGTTGACATTTAAGAGATATACAGTCAAGAAAATCAAGGGCAATAGTGATATATATGCGGATTAGACACCCAAAAAAAAAACGCTCAACAAATGGCTACAATTTAAGGAATGTGTTTAGTGACGGCATCAGATTCCTAATTGATGGAGAAAGGTCTGGTGGCAAGAAAAGCAACTTCTAGGAGGTTGTCAAGTATTTTCGCTCGACGATTCCATTCTTGGGTGGTTGGTTTGGCGCTTGTTCCTGTAACTAGAATCGTAGCCCGGTATATCCCATTTTAATTTTACTCCATTGTGAACCTTTCGCCTTTTTTACTCTCTGATCGAGGTTCTCGGCATTGAAAAATCTTCGTAAACTAAATCATAGGTGTATATGTTGACATTTAAGAGATATACGGTCAAGAAAATCAAGGGCAATGGTAATATATATGCGGTTAGACACAAAAAAAAAAACACTCAACAAATGGCTACAATTTAAGGAATGTATTTAGTGATGGCATCAGATTCCTAATTGATGGAGAAAGGTCTGGTGGCAAGAAAAGCTGCTTCTAGGAGGTTGTCAAGTGTTTTGGCTCGACGATTCCATTCTTGGGTGGTTGGCTTGGCCCTTGTTCCTGTAACTCGAATCCTAGCCCGGTATATCCCATTTTAATTTTACACCATTGTGAACCTTACGCCTTTTTTACTCTCTGATCGAGGTTCTCGGCATTGAAAAATCTTCGTAAACAAAATCACACGTGTATATGTTGACATTTAAGAGATATACAGTTAAGAAAATCAAGGGTAATGGTGATATATATGAGGATTAGACACCAAAAATAACACTCAACAAATGGCTACAATTTAAGGAATGTGTTTAGTGACGACATCAGATTCCTAATTGATGGAGAAAGGTCTGGTGGCAAGAAAAGCTGCTTCAAGGAGGTCGTCAAGTGTTTTCGCTTGAGATTCCATTCTTGGGTGGTTAGTTTGTCCCTTGTTCCTGTAACTCGAATCCTAGCCCGGTATATCCCATTTTAATTTTACACCATTGTGAACCGTACGCCTTTTTTACTCTCTGATCGATGTTCATGGCATTGAAAAATCTTCGTAAACTAAATCACACGTGTATATGTGTGACATTTAAGAGATATACAGTCAAGAAAATCAAGGGCAATTGTGATATATATGCAGATTAGACACAAAAAAACACTCAACAAATGGCTACAATTTAAGGAATGTGTTTAGTGACAGCATCAGATTCCTAATTGATGGAGAAAGGTCTGGTGGCAAGAAAAGCTGCTTCTAGGAGGTTGTCACGTGTTTTCGCTCGACAATTCCATTCTTGGGTGGTTGGTTTGGCACTTGTTCCTGTAACTCGAATCCTAGAACGGTATATCTCATTTTAATTTTACAACATTGTGAACCTTACGCCTTTTTTACTCTCTGATCGAGGTTTTCGGCATTGAAAAATATTTGTAAACTAAATCACACGTGTATATGTTGACATTTAAGAGATATACAGTCAAGAAAATCAAGGGCAATGGTGATATATATGCGGATTAGACACAAAAAAAACACTCAACAAATGGCTACAATTTAAGGAATGTGTTTAATGACGACATCAGATTCCTAATTGGTGGAGAAATGTCTGGTGGCAAGAAAAGCAGCTTCTAGGAGGTGGTCAAGTGTTTTCGCACGACGATTCCAATCCGGGTGGTTGGTTTGGCCCTTGTTCCAGTAACTCGAATCCTAGCCCGATAAATCCCATTTTAATTTTACACCATTTTGAACCTTACGCCTTTTTTACTCTCTGATCGAGGTTCTTGGCATTGAAAAATCTTCGTAAACTAAATCACACGTGTATATGTTGACATTTAAGAGATATACAGTCAAGAAAATCATGGGCAACAGTGATATATATGCGGATTAGACACAAAAAAAAAAACACTCAACAAATGGCTACAATGTAAGGAATGGGTTTAGTGACGGCATCAGATTCACAATTGGTGGAGAAAGGTCTGGTGGCAAGAAAAGCTGCTTCCAGGAGGTTGTCAAGTGTTTTTGCTCAACGATTCCATTCTTGGGTGGTTGGTTTGGCCCTTGTTCCTGTAACTCGAATCCTAGCCCGGTATATCCCATTTTAATTTTACACCATTGTGAACCTTACGCCTTTTTTACTCTCTGATCGAGGTTCTCTGCATTGAAAAATCTTCGTAAACTAAATCACACGTGTATATGTTGACATTTAAGAGATATACAGTCAAGAAAATCAAGGGCAATGGTGATATATATGCAGATTAGACACAAAAAAAAAAACACTCAACAAATGGCTACAATTTAAGGAATGTGTTTAGTGACGGCATCAGATTCCTAATTGATGGAGAAAGGTCTGGTGGCAAGAAAAGCTACTTCTAAGAGCTTGTCAAGTGTTTTCGCTCGACGATTCCATTCTTGGGTGGTTGGTTTGGCCCTTGTTCCTGTAACTCGAATCCTAGCCCGGTATATCCCATTTTAATTTTACACCATTGTGAACCTTACGCCTTTTTTACTCTCTGATCGAGGTTTTCGGCATTGAAAAATCTTCATAAACTAAATCACACGTGTATATGTTGACATTTAAGAGATATACAGTCAAGAAAATCAAGGGCAATGGTGATATATAATTCGGATTAGAAACAAAAAAAAACACTCAACAAATGGCTACAATTTAAGGAATGTGTTTAGTGACGGCATCAGATTCCAAATTGATGGAGAAAGGTCTGGTGGCAAGAAAAGCTGCTTCTAGGTGGTTGTCAAGTGTTTTCGCTCGACGATTCCTTTCTTGGGTGGTTAGTTTGGCCCTTGTTCCTGTAACTCAAATCCTAGCCCGGTATATCCCATTTTAATTTTACACCATTGTGAACCTTACGCGTTTTTTACTCTCTGATCGAGGATCTCGGCGTTGAAAAATCTTCGTAAACTAAATCACACGTGTATATGTTGACCTTTAAGAGATATATAGTCAAGAGAAACACGGGCAATGGTGATATATATGCGGATTAAACACCAAAAAAACACTCAACAAATGGCTACAATTTAAGGAATGTGTTTAGTGATGGCATCAGATTCCTAATTGATCGAGAAAGGGCTGGTGGCAAGAAAAGCTGCTTCTAGGAGGTAGTCAAGTGTTTTCGCTCGACGATTCCATTCTAGGGTGGTTGGTTTGGCCCTTGTTCCAGTAACTCGAATCATAGCCCGGTATATCCCATTTTAATTTTACACCATTGTGAACCTTACGCCTTTTTTACTCTCTGATCGAGGTTCTCGGCATTGAAAAATCTTCGTAAACTAAATCACACGTGTATATGTTGACATTTAAGAGATATACAGTCAAGAAAATCAAGGGCAATGGTGATATATATGCGGATTAGACACAAAAAAAAAAACACTCAACAAATGGCTACAATTTAAGGAATGTGTTTAGTGACGGCATCAGATTCCTAATTGATGGAGAAAGGTCTGGTGGAAGAAAAGCTGCTTCTAAGAGGTTGTCAAGTGTTTTCGCTCGACGATTCCATTCTTGGGTGGTTGGTTTGGCCCTTGTTCCTGTAACTCGAATCCTAGCCCGGTATATCTCATTTTAATTTTACACCATTGTGAACCTTACGCCTTTTTTACTCTCTGATCGAGGATCTCGGCATTGAAAAATCTTCGTAAACTAAATCACACGTGTATATGTTGACCTTTAAGAGATATATAGTCAAGAAAAACACGGGCAATAGTGATATATATGCGGATTAGACACCAAAAAAACACTCAACAAATGGCTACAATTTAAGGAATGTGTTTAGTGATGGCATCAGATTCCTAATTGATCGAGAAAGGGCTGGTGGCAAGAAAAGCTGCTTCTAGGAGGTAGTTGTGACAACCCTCGAATTTACATGTAACTTACAGTTTATTAATAATAATAAAGTGCTTGACGACTGTGTGGAATTACGTAACTGCTTTCTGATATCTGTGTTATATTTACATGTGCATGTTGACACACTAGTAGTGTACAGAAAAGTCATTAAATAGTCTGTTATGACTTCCTGAGTGTTAAAAATTAAAAACGTTGCAGAAATATATAAGTAGGACGCTTTACGGATTAATTAAGCGGTTTAACGGAACAGGATCGAACCGAGGAACCGGACTTTACCCGGAACATAAAGATATTGCCATTAACATTGTTTATCTTTTTCTGAGCCAGTTAGGGTCCCCGAATACCCTAACACCCGCTGTAATGCACAACACGCTAGTAACCGAGTTAACCTTCACTTAACTTAACTAATGCTTAACTATCTAGTTGGAAACTAACCAAATACCCCCCCCCCCCCCAAACCGAGTTCGGTCACCATATGGTGACACCCCTTGTCCTTTACTTGATTATAATAATCCATGTGTCTAATATCAAGTAGACACATAATCCTTTGGACAATTAACTTGAGAATTGTCTATAAGTTCTAGTCTTAACACAACATAACCATCACCACCAACACTTGAACAAAACACACTCTCTCCCTCTCCTTGGAGCTCTCGGCCGAAGACACCCACACCCATCCATCACCTTTTCGATTTCCTTCAACCCATTCCATACATCTACAAGTGTTAAGGAACGCCTATAAGGAACCTTGGTGCATTCGGAACGCGAAGGACCTCACCCTATTGCTTTTATCCACTCGATTTTCGACTAGAATCTTCCCTAGCCTCGAGCTAGTAGTAAGTTGCTCTAAACATCTTCTTGATCTATTCTAAAGTGGTTAATAAGAGTTTCTTCGGTTAAAAATCACTAACATATAAGATCACCAACTAAAAGTCTATTAAAGTGATGAACAAGGTGGTTAATGGATGAATGTTAGTGTAAATCATGCAGATCTTGTGTGATTATGATGATTGGTTGATTATCTGATGTTGTGCTGAATAATATTAGTATGTGATGTTGTTGTGGTCACTAAACTTGTTAACGGAATCGATCGAACACGATTTAGAAGGTTAAACACTGAAAATCAGAATCTGTCCAAGTTTTACAGCCAACTTCAGTTGGCTGTAAACAGGTCTTAAATTCAACGAAAAACCGATATTTTGAATCTACAATATGTTATTATGAAATACGGTTCTAATGGCACCGGAATCGTAATTTTTGGACTTCGTTTACTATTTTTAAAGTGTTAATTTGTAACAGCAACTTAAGCTGAATTTTGACAGCAATAAATGGGTGTCGTACTTTCAGTCATAACCTGAGTTTCGTGATGAATCGGACCATGAAATTTGTACAGTAGATAACAACCTATGAATTTGTAATTACCCCACTGGAATTTCGTAAATCGGACACTCGATGAATTTTTAATAAATTTTTCCATGGACTGTGGTCAGAAATACATAAATCTGAGTTCAGTCCGGAATATGAATTTTTATAAAATATTGGTAATGAACCGGACCCCGATATTTTTACACAATAAAATATAGAACGATTACGACATTCTGTAAAAATTTGGGAATTTTTGGAATAATTTAACTATTTTATTTAAATGTCCGAAAACAGCCGGTTTTGAGTATTAATGCTGAATTGACATAAGTTGTGACTTGCGTGTCTAAATGTCGAGTATGCTATCTGTGAATGATTTAACATGATATATATGTTATGTGCATTATCATATGTTTGATTTTGAGTGGGGAATGGACGGGAAACTTAGATGGGCATAAACCGTTACAGTGATGCATGTTGTGTGATAGATACGTGTAGGAACTTTATGTTCTATTTGAAAGCCACTAAATGACTAACTGGTAAATCATACTAGGACGTGATTGACCGACCTTGACTGTTAGCTATATTGAGAATCTAACCGAGCAAACCGAGGTGAGTTCACACACTTTCTACAAGGCATGGGATTCCCGGTGGTTTGGGAATGGGTTAAGAAATTAAAATTGGAATCTACATATCCTCCTTGGGTAGGATATGTACGGCCATCCTCCATAGGTAGGATGCCATTATAAAACCTACGAATTCTCCTGGTGCAGAATACGTACGTTCGTCCTCCTTGGGTAGGACAACAACCTTAAAACTAGCTAGACAAAACTCTATCATGAAGTCCCTCAATTTATATCGACTTAATCGCCGAGGCCAATGGCGAGCGGGTCATTAGTTAATAGCGCTATTAGGTTTAACAAACCTCACACCGTGCCAGTCGGACGGGCGTGTACTAATGGACTATGGCAGACTGTCAGTGATGATAGACACTGATATAGGGCACAACTTAATTGCGTAGCAGTCGATATCATTCCGTCTAGTAGTTCAAACGGGGAAAGCCCCCACTGATTATGGATATGGTTTGGGTAAAGAAAAAGGAACTGGTTAAACATACTTTCAACTAACCCCCACGGCAAATAAGCCAACGAAAGTCAAACCACGTTTTCAGAAACAACTTAAAACTAAACAACCAAACGTGAACTCACTCAACTTTGTTGTTGACTCGTTGTTACATGCCTTACAGGTCGCTAAATGTTTGGAGCTTGCACGGGGAAGGAGTCGTTGTGGTGTACGGACTGTTATGTTCTGTGCTTAATATTTAAATCCTTATGAACTTACTAAACTTGCGTTTTGAAACTTTAACTTATGAACTATGGACTTATGCTTTTGAACTCACGTTTATGCTTCCGCTGTTTAAACTAAATAAGGTTAACTAGCTTTGGTCACCAATCGTATTATGTTTGGTTTTATTTACTTAATTGAGTTGTTCAATATGATTGGTGGCTCGATCCTGGTCACGTCACGCCTCCAAGCGGTGATACCCCGCATGGTGGATTTTGGTGGTGTGACAGATTGGTATCAGAGCCATTGGTTATAGTGAACTTGGTTTTAAAAAAGGGAAAAGCTTTTTGATAAAACCAGACTATAACCTGTACAGTGCTCAACGATCCACAACGACGCTTCGCTCCACGTGCAAGACTCGACACCATAAGTGGTATGCTTTATGTTATATTGTCGGTTAGATAGTTCTCACTGTGCATTAGATAAGGTGATAATTGCTATTTGAACCATGTGTGCTTACTCTCTGCTATCGCCCCACACTTACGCACTTTTGCAACACTTTTCTCACTTACGTTGCTTCATTAGGAAGATCATGAGCGGACGCGAAGGACGTATCAACCTCACTCAAGCCCAGTTGACGGCTTTGATCAACGAACGAGTTGCGGAGGCACTCGCAGCTAACCCTGCAGGAGGTATAACCTGCCATACCAACTCACCTTAGGACGTTTAGATCCTACCTTCACAAACCAACCCACGTGCTTAACCATGCCTATTATTCTCGCACTACAGGTTAACATGCTCAACCTCCGGTGTGCACGTTCAAGACGTTTATGGACTGCCGACCTACCACTTTCAGTGGCACCGAAGGAGCAGTGGGCCTTCTTCATTGGTTTGAAAAGCTTGAGACAGTTTTCGAGATGTGCGAATGCCCCGAAGACCGTAGGGTGAAATATGCTACCGGAACACTTGAAGGGGCTGCGTTAACCTGGTGGAAGGCGCAGGTTCAACTACTAGGACTGGCAGTTGCTAATGCCACACCCTGGAATGGTTTTAAAGAGTTGATCAAGGAGGAGTACTGTAGTCGGGATGACATCCATAAGCTAGAAGTGGAATTTTACAACCTGAAGATGACGGGGTCTGAGATTGAGGCGTATACTAAGAGGTCAAACGAGCTGGCCATCTTGTGTCCAACCATGGTGAACCCTCCCATCAAACGAATTGAGCTCTATCTCAAGGGCCTTGTACCAGAGATTCAAAGTCACGTGACTTCAGCCAACTTGGGTACCATCCAGCAAGTCGTCAAGTTGGCCATTCGCCTCACCGATCAAGCAGTTGAACAAAACAGACTACCCAAGCGTATTGGTGCTGCTACTACTGACGCTCCCAACGACAACAAGCGAAAATGGGATGGGAACTCCAGTAAAGGTTCCACTTCAGTTCAGTCTCAACAGCGAAAGACTGATGACTACCAGAGTCCCGGTCAGCATTCTTCCGGCAATCAAGGACAGGGTGGATACCGAGGAAACCACCCCAAGTGCAACCGGTGCAACAAGCATCACAGCGGGCAGTGCAACAAGGGTCGCTGTCAGAGATGTCAAAAGCTGGGTCATGAAGCTAAGGATTGCAGGAGCCCGCGTCCTGTGAATCAGAATCGCCAACAGTAACAAGCCCCACAGAACCGCCAGCAACAGCATCAGCAGGGAAATAAAGGATGCTTTCAGTGTGGCGCTGAAGGCCACTTTAAGAGGAACTGCCCCCAGCTGAACCAAAACCAGAACAATAACCAAGGAAATGGGAACCACAATGGGAATAACAATGGAGGCAACAATGGAGGCGGCAATGGGGGAAACAACAATGGCAATGGGGCAAGAGGTCGTGCTTTCGTGATTGGTCAGGGTGATGCAAGGAACGATCCCAACGTTGTGATGGGTAAGTTTCTTCTGGATGACTTCTTTGTTACTGTTTTATTCGATTCGGGTGCCGATACTAGTTATGTGTCCTTAAAAGTTAGCCAAATGCTTAAGCGCACTCCAACACTCCTGAACACCAAACACATGGTAGAACTAGCTAACGGTAAAAGTCTTGAAGCCACACACGTAGTTAAAGGTTGTAACCTCGTCTTAGCTGGTCAGACTTTCCCTATCGATCTTGTTCCTATCACCCTTGGTAGTTTCGATGTCGTTATTGGGATGGATTGGCTATCTCATCATCAAGCATAGATTGTTTGCAAGGAGAAAATCGTCCGCATTCCTCGTTCTGGTGAAGAACCTCTCATGATTCGCGGCGACAAGAGTGGTGTTGTCGAAGGCATCATCTCTTTCCTTAAGGCCCAGAAGTGTTTGCGAAAGGGCCACACTGCCATTCTAGCACTCGTTACTGACACATCCACGGAAGAGAAGAGAATTGAAGACATCCCTATTGTGCGCGATTTTCCCGAGGTATTTCCTGAGGAATTACCTGGTCTTCCGCCTCATCGCCAAGTTGAGTTTCAAATCGAGCTAGCTCCTGGAGAAGCGCCAGTAGCTCGAGCACCATATCGTCTAGCTCCATCAGAACTCGAAGAACTGTATACACAACTACAAGAACTCCTGGAAAAGGGTTTTATACGTCCTAGCTCTTCGCCCTGGGGAGCTCCAGTCTTGTTCGTAAAGAAGAAGGATGGTACTTTCAGAATGTGTATTGACTATCGCGAGCTCAACAAGGTGACTGTGAAGAATCGTTATCCTCTTCCACGTATTCACGACTTATTCGACCAGCTGCAAGGGTCGAGCTATTACTCTAAGATTGATTTGAGATCGGGATACCATCAGCTGAGAGTCCGAGATGAGGACGTCTCCAAAACAGCATTCAGAACTCGCTACGGCCATTACGAGTTTCTGGTTATGCCATTCGGGCTGACGAATGCACCAGCGGTCTTCATGGATCTCATGAACCGAGTGTGCAAGCCTTACCTGGATTAGTTCGTTATTGTGTTCATCGACGATATCCTGATCTATTCTAAGAGTCAGGAGGAACACGAGCAGCATCTACGACTTATGCTGGAACTTCTTCGAAAAGAGCAATTGTATGCCAAGTTTTCGAAATGTGACTTCTGGCTTCGCGAAGTCCACTTTCTAGGCCATGTGGTAAACAAGGATGGGATTCATGTTGATCTATCCAAGGTTGACTCAATCAAGAACTGGCCTGCACCCCGCACACCAAAAGAAATCCGCCAATTCTTGGGTTTGGCAGGATATTACAGAAGATTTATCAAAGACTTCTCCAAGATTGCGCAACCTCTCACTTCACTGACTCAGAAGGGTGTCATCTATCGTTGGGGTGATGCACAAGAGTCCGCATTTCAACATCTAAAGGATAGACTTTGTAGCGCGCCTATCCTCTCATTGCCTGAAGGCACCGATGATTTCGTGGTTTATTGCGACGCTTCCATCCAAGGACTTGGTTGCGTATTGATGCAACGTGACAAGGTCATTGCCTACGCATCGCGCCAACTTAAAGTTCACGAAAGAAACTACACTACTCACGATCTGGAGCTGGGAGCAGTTGTATTCGCGCTTAAGATATGGAGACATTACCTGTACGGTACCAAGTGCACCATTTACACCGATCACAGGAGTCTCGAGCATATCTTCAAGCAAAAGGAGTTAAACATGCGACAACGCCGATGGGTCGAACTCTTGAATGATTACGAATGCGCTATCAAGTATCTTCCGGGCAAAGCCAATGTTGTGGCCGACGCCCTCAGTCGAAAGGATACTATACCTAGGCGTGTACGTGCTCTACAGCTTACCATCCAATTTAACCTTCCCGCTCAGATTCGCGATGCTCAGGTTGAAGCATTGAAAGCAAAGAACATCAGGGCAGAGTCCCTACGAGGATCGAGGCAGCGGCTAGAATAAAAGGAAGACGGTGCCTACTATGTAACAGGGCGTATTTGGGTCCCACTGTATGGCAACTTACGCAAGCTTGTGATGGATGAGGCACATAAGTCTCGTTATTCAGTACATCCTGGTTTGGATAAGATGTACCACGACTTAAAGACCACATACTGGTGGCCTGGCATGAGAGCCCACATAGCAACCTACGTCAGCAAGTGCTTGACTTGTGCGAGAGTCAAGTCTGAATATCAGAAACCCTCAGGCCTACTTCAACAACCGGAGATCCCGAAATGGAAATGGGAGCAAATTTCCATGGATTTCGTTACTGGCCTGCCCAGATCTCAACGCGGAAACGATACCATTTGGGTGATCGTAGATCGACTAACCAAGTCTGCACATTTTCTGGCTATCAAAGAAACGGACAAGTTTTCTACTCTTGCAGACATTTACCTAAAGGAAGTGGTATCAAGGCACGGAGTGCCAATCTCTATTATATCTGATCGTGACGCACGTTTTACTTCAGAACTATGGCAAGCAATGCACAAGTCCCTTGGCTCACGTTTAGATATGAGCACCGCTTATCACCCGCAGACGGATGGGCAATCTGAACGCACCATCCAAAACCTTGAAGACATGCTTAGGGCATGTGTAATCGATTTTGGTAATGGCTGGGAAAAGCACCTCCCGCTAGTGGAGTTCTCATATAATAACAGCTACCACACCAGCATCCAAGCCGCTCCGTTTGAGGCATTGTACGGACGCAAATGCCGATCACCTCTCTGTTGGGCAGAAGTTGGTGACAGCCAAATCACTGGCCCAGAACATGTGGTAGATACCACCGAGAAAATTTCTCAGATACGACAGCAAATGGCGGCAGCTCGTGACCGTCAGAAAAGCTATGCTGATAAGGGAAGAAAACCACTCGAACTCCAGGTTGGGGATCGAGTGCTACTCAAAGTCTCACCTTGGAAAGGTGTAGTCCGCTTTGGCAAACGAGGCAAACTCAATCCGTGTTATGTCTGACCATTCAAAGTCATTGAGAAAATTGGCCAAGTCGCCTACAGGTTGGATCTACCTGAAGAACTCAGCGGAGTTCACAATGTTTTCCATGTGTCGAATCTGAAGAAGTGTCTGTCAGATGAGACCCTCATAGTTCCTCTGAAGGAACTCACTATCGACGACCAGCTCCAATTCGTCGAGGAACCTGTAGAGATTACTGATCGAGAAGTTAAGATCCTCAAGCATACCAGGATACCTCTGGTCCGAGTTCGTTGGAATGCTCGTCGTGGCCCAGAGTATACCTGGGAACGAGAAGACCAGATGAAACTCAAGTATCCCCAACTGTTTAAGAAAAACGCAACCACTACTGAGGCTGAAGCTACTGCAGAATTTCGGGACGAAATTCCAAATCAACGGGGGGATGATGTGACGCCCCAGGAAAATCTGGAAAACAACGCAACTTAACTAGCCTCCTCAGTAACCATGCGCTAAATTTCGGGACGAAATTCTCTTAACAGGGGGAGAATGTGACAACCCTCGAATTTACATGTAACTTACAGTTTATTAATAATAATAAAGTGCTTGACGACTGTGTTGAATTACGTAACTGCTTTCTGATATCTGTGTTATATTTACATGTGCATGTTGACACACTAGTAGTGTACAGAAAAGTCATTAAATAGTCTGTTATGACTTCCTGAGTGTTAAAAATTAAAAACGTTCCAGAAATATATAAGTATGACGCTTTACGGATTAATTAAGCGGTTTAACGGAACAGGATCGAACCGAGCAACCGGACTTTACCCGGAACATAAAGATATTGCCATTAACATTGTTTATCTTTTTCTGAGCCAGTTAGGGTCCCCGAATACCCTAACACCCGCTGTAATGCACAACACGCTAGTAACCGAGTTAACCTTCACTTAACTTAACTAATGCTTAACTATCTAGTTGGAAACTAACCAAATACCCCCCCCCCCCCCCAAACCGAGTTCGGTCACCATATGGTGACACCCCTTGTCCTTTACTTGATTATAATAATCCATGTGTCTAATATCAAGTAGACACATAATCCTTTGGACAATTAACTTGAGAATTGTCTATAAGTTCTAGTCTTAACACAACATAACCATCACCACCAACACTTGAACAAAACACACTCTCTCCCTCTCCTTGGAGCTCTCGGCCGAAGACACCCACACCCATCCATCACCTTTTCGATTTCCTTCAACCCATTCCATACATCTACAAGTGTTAAGGAACGCGTATAAGGAACCATGGTGCATTCGGAACGCGAAGGACCTCACCCTATTGCTTTTATCCACTCGATTTTCGACTAGAATCTTCCCTAGCCTCGAGCTAGTAGTAAGTTGCTCTAAACATCTTCTTGATCTATTCTAAAGTGGTTAATAAGAGTTTCGTCGGTTAAAAATCACTAACATATAAGATCACCAACTAAAAGTCTATTAAAGTGATGAACAAGGTGGTTAATGGATGAATGTTAGTGTAAATCATGCAGATCTTGTGTGATTATGATGATTGGTTGATTATCTGATGTTGTGCTGAATAATATTAGTTTGTGATGTTGTTGTGGTCACTAAACTTGTTAACGGAATCGATTGAACACGATTTAGAAGGTTAAACACTGAAAATCAGAATCTGTCCAAGTTTTACAGCCAACTTCAGTTGGCTGTAAACAGGTCTTAAATTCAATGAAAAACCGATATTTTGAATCTAAAATATGTTATTATGAAATACGGTTCTAATGGCACTGGAATCGTAATTTTTGGACTTCGTTTACTATTTTTAAAGTGTTAATTTGTAACAGCAACTTAAGCTGAATTTTGACAGCAATAAATGGGTGTCGTACTTTCAGTCATAACCTGAGTTTCGTGATGAATCGGACCATGAAATTTGTACAGTAGATAACAACCTATGAATTTGTAATTACCCCACTGGAATTTCGTAAATCGGACACTCGATGAATTTTTAATAAATTTTTCCATGGACTGTGGTCAGAAATACATAAATCTGAGTTCAGTCCGGAATATGAATTTTTATAAAATATTGGTAATGAACCGGACCCCGATATTTTTACACAATAAAATATAGAACGATTACGACATTCTGTAAAAATTTGGGAATTTTTGGAATAATTTAACTATTTTATTTAAATGTCCGAAAACAGCCGGTTTTGAGTATTAATGCTGAATTGACATAAGTTGTGACTTGCGTGTCTAAATGTCGAGTATGCTATCTGTGAATGATTTAACATGATATATATGTTATGTGCATTATCATATGTTTGATTTTGAGTGGGGAATGGACGGGAAACTTAGATGGGCATAAACCGTTACAGTGATGCATGTTGTGTGATAGATACGTGTAGGAACTTTATGTTCTATTTGAAAGCCACTAAATGACTAACTGGTAAATCATACTAGGACGTGATTGACCGACCTTGACTGTTAGCTATATTGAGAATCTAACCGAGCAAACCGAGGTGAGTTCACACACTTTCTACAAGGCATGGGATTCCCGGTGGTTTGGGAATGGGTTAAGAAATTAAAATTGGAATCTACATATCCTCCTTGGGTAGGATATGTACGGCCATCCTCCATAGGTAGGATGCCATTATAAAACCTACGAATTCTCCTGGTGCAGAATACGTACTTTCGTCCTCCTTGGGTAGGACAACAACATTAAAACTAGCTAGACAAAACTCTATCATGAAGTCCCTCAATTTATATCGACTTAATCGCCGAGGCCAATGGAGAGCGGGTCATTAGTTAATAGCGCTATTAGGTTTAACAAACCTCACACCGTGCCAGTCGGACGGGCGTGTACTAATGGACTATGGCAGACTGTCAGTGATGATAGACACTGATATAGGGCACAACTTAATTGCGTAGCAGTCGATATCATTCCGTCTAGTAGTTCAAACGGGGAAAGCCCCCACTGATTATGGATATGGTTTGGGTAAAGAAAAAGGAACTGGTTAAACATACTTTCAACTATGGGGTAACCCCCACGGCAAATAAGCCAACGAAAGTCAAACCACGTTTTCAGAAACAACTTAAAACTAAACAACCAAACGTGAACTCACACAACTTTGTTGTTGACTCGTTGTTACATGCCTTACAGGTCGCTAAATGCTTGGAGCTTGCACGGGGAAGGAGTCGTTGTGGTGTACGGATTGTTATGTTCCGTGCTTAATATTTAAATCCTTATGAACTTACTAACCTTGCGTTTTGAAACTTTAACTTATGAACTATGGACTTATGCTTTTGAACTCACGTTTATGCTTCCGCTGTTTAAACTAAACAAGGTTAACTAGCTTTGGTCACCAATCGTATTATGTTTGGTTTTATTTACTTAATTGAGTTGTTCAATATGATTGGTGGCTCGATCCTGGTCACGTCACGCCTCCAAGCGGTGATACCCCGCATGGTGGATTTTGGTGGTGTGACAGTAGTCAAGTGTTTTCGCTTGACGATTCCATTCTTGGGTGGTTGGTTTGGCCCTTGTTCTTGCAACTCGAATCCTAGCCCGGTATATCCCATTTTAATTTTACACCATTATGAACCTTACGCATTTTTTACTCTCTGATCGACGTTCTCGGCATTATAAATATTCGTAAACTAAATCACACGTGTAAATGTTGACATTTAAAAGATATACAGTTAAGAAAATCAAAGGCAATGGTGATATATATGTGGATTAGACACAAAAAAACACTCAACAAATGACTACAATTTATGGAATGTGTTTAGTGACGGCATCAGATTCCTAATTGATGGAGAAATGTCTGGTGGAAAGAAAAGCTTCTTCTAGGAGGTAGTCAAGTGTTTTCGCTCGACGATTGCATTCTTGGGTGGTTGGTTTGGCCCTTGTTCATGTAACTCGAATCCTAGCATGGTATATCCCATTTTAATTTTACACCATTGTGATCTTACGCCTTTTTTACTCTCTGATTGAGGTTCTCGGCATTGAAAAATCTTCGTCAACTAAATTACACGTGTATATGTTGACATTTAAGAGATATACAATCAATAAAATCAAGGGCAATGGTGATATATAAGCGGATTAGACAGAAAAAAAAACACTCAACAAATGGCTACAATTTAAGGAATGTGTTTAGTGACGGCATCAGATTCCTAATTGATGAAGAAAGGTCTGATGGCAAGAAAAGCTGCTTCAAGGAGGTTGTCAAGTGTTTTCGCACGACGATTAGATTCTTGGGTGGTTGGTTTGGCCCTTGTTCCTGTAACTCGAATCCTAGCCCGGTATATCCCATTTTAACTTTACACCATTGTGAACCATACCCCTTTTTTAATCTCTGATCGAGGTTCTCGGCATTGAAAAATCTTCGAAAACTAAATCACACGTGTATATGTTGGCATTTAAGAGATATACAGTCAAGAATATCAAGGGAAATGGTGATATATATGCGGATTAGACACCAAAAAAAAACACTCAACAAATGGCTACAATTTAAGGAATGTGTTTAGTGACGGCATCAGATTCCTAATTGATGGAGAAAGGTCTGATGGCAAGAAAAGCTGCTTCTAGAAGGTTGTCAAGTGTTTTCGCTCGACGATTCCATTCTTGGGTGGTTGGTTTGGCCCTTGTTCCTGTAACTCGAATCCTTGCCCGGTATATCCCATTTTAATTTTACACCATTGTGAACCTTACGCCTTTTTTACTCTCTGATCGAGGTTCTCGGCATTGAAAAATCTTTGCGAACTAAATCACACGTATATATGTTGACATTTAAGAGATATGCAGTCAAGAAAATCAAGGGCAATGGTGATATATATGTGGATTAGACACCAAAAAAAAAACACTCAACAAATGGCTACAATTTAAGGAATATGTTTAGTGACGGCATCAGATTCCTAAATGATGGAGAAATGTCAGGTGGCAAGAAAAGCAGCTTCTAGGAGGTTGTTAAGTGTTTTCGCTCGATGATTCCAATCTGGGTGGTTGGTTTGGCCCTTGTTCCTGTAACTCGAATCCTAGCCCGGTATATCCTATTTTAATTTTACACCATTGTGAACTTTACGCCATTTTACTCTCTGATCGAGGTTCTTGGCATAGAAAAATCTTCTTAAACTAAATCACATGTGTATATGTTGACATTTAAGAGATATACAGTCAAGAAAATCAATGGCAATGGTGATATATATGCGGATTAGACACCAAAAAAAACACTCAACATATGGCTACAATTTAAGGAATGTGTTTAGTGACGGCATTAGATTCCTAATTGATGGAGAAAGGTCTGGTGGTAAGAAAAGCTGCTTCTAGGAGGTTCTCAAGTGTTTTCGCTCGACGATTCCATTCTTGGGTGGTTGGTTTGGCCCTTGTTCCTGTAACTCGAATCCTAGCCCGGTATATCCCATTTTAATTTACACCATTGTGAACCTTACGCGTTTTTTACTCTCTGATCGAGCATCTCGGCATTGAAAAATCTTCGTAAACTAAATCACACGTGTATATGTTGACCTTTAAGAGATATATAGTCAAGAAAAACACGGGCAATGGTGATATATATGCGGATTAGACACCAAAAAAACACTCAACAAATGGCTACAATTTAAGGAATGTGTTTAGTGATGGCATCAGATTCCTAATTGATCGAGAAAGGGCTGGTGGCAAGAAAAGCTGCTTCTAGGAGGTAGTCAAGTGTTTTCGCTCGACGATTCCATTCTTGGGTGGTTGGTTTGGCCCTTGTTCTTGCAACTCGAATCCAAGCCCGGTATATCCCATTTTAATTTTACACCATTATGAACCTTACGCCTTTTTTACTCTCTGATCGAGGTTCTCGGCATTATAAATATTCGTAAACTAAATCACACGTGTATATGTTGACATTTAAAAGATATACAGTTAAGAAAATCAAAGGCAATGGTGATATATTTGTGGATTAGACACAAAAAAACACTCAACAAATGACTACAATTTAAGGAATGTGTTTAGTGACGACATCAGATTCCTAGTTGATGGAGAAATGTCTGGTGGAAAGAAAAGCTTCTTCTAGGAGGTAGTCAAGTGTTTTCGCTCGACGATTGCATTCTTGGGTGGTTGGTTTGGCCCTTGTTCATGTAACTCGAATCCTAGCATGGTATATCCCATTTTAATTTTACACCATTGTGATCTTACGCCTTTTTTACTCTCTGATTGAGGTTCTCGGCATTGAAAAATCTTCGAAAACTAAATCACACATGTATATGTTGGCATTTAAGAGATATACAGTCAAGAATATCAAGGGAAATGGTGATATATACGCGGATTAGACACAAAAAAAAAACACTCAACAAATGGCTACAATTAAAGGAATGTGTTTAGCGACGGCATCAAATTTCTAATTGATGGAGAAAGGTCTGGTGGCAAGAAAAGCTGCTTCTAGGAGGTTGTCAAGTGTTTTCGCTCGACGATTCCATTCTTGGGTGGTTGGTTTGGCCCTTGTTCCTGTAACTCGAATCCTTGCCCGGTATATCCCATTTTAATTTTACACCATTGTGAACCTTACGCCTTTTTTACTCTCTGATCGAGGTTCTCGGCATTGAAAAATCTTTGCGAACTAAATCACACGTATATATGTTGACATTTAAGAGATATACAGTCAAGAAAATCAAGGGCAATGGTGATATATATGCGGTTTAGACACAAAAAAAACACTCAACAAATGGCTACAATTTAAGGAATATGTTTAGTGACGGCATCAGATTCCCAATTGATTGAGAAATGTCAGGTGGCAAGAAAAGCAGCTTCTAGGAGGTTGTCAAGTGTTTTCGCTCTACGATTCCAATCTGGGTGGTTGGTTTGGCCCTTGTTCCTGTAACTCGAATCCTAGCCCGGTATATCCCATTTTAATTTTACACCATTGTGAACTTTACGCCTTTTTTATTCTCTGATCGAGGTTCTTGGCATAGAAAATTCTTCGTAAACTAAATCACACGTGTATATGTTGACATTTAAGAGATATACAGTCAAGAAAATCAAGGGCAATGGTGATATACATGCGGATTAGACACCAAAAAAAACACTCAACAAATGGCTACAATTTAAGGAATGTGTTTAGTGACGGCATCAGATTCCTAATTGATGGAGAAAGGTCTGGTGGTAAGAAAAGCTGCTTCTAGGAGGTTGTCCAGTGTTTTCGCTCGATGATTCCATTCTTGGGTGGTTGGTTTGGCCCTTGTTCCTGTAACTCGAAACCAAGCCCGGTATATCCCTTATTAATTTTACACCTTTGTAAACCTTACACCTTTTTTACCATCTGATCGAGGTTCTCGGCATTGAAAAATCTTCGTCAACTAAATCACACGTGTATATGTTGACATTTAAGAGATATACAGTCAAGAAAATCAAGGGCAATGATGATATATATGCGGATTAGACACAAAAAAAAACACTTAACAAATGGCTACAATTTAAGGAATGTGTTTAGTGAGGGCATCAGATTCCTAATTGATGGAGAAAGGTCTGGTGGCAAGAAAAGCTACTTCTTGGAGGATGTCAGTGTTTTCGCTCGACGATTCCATTCTTGGGTGGTTGGTTTGGCCCTTGTTCCTGTAACTCGAATCCTAGGCCGGTATATCCCATTTTAATTTTACACCATTATGAACCTTAAGCCATTTTTACTTTCTGATCGAGGTTCTCGGCATTGAAAAATCTTCGTAAACTAAATCACACGTGTATATGTTGACATTTGAGAGATATACGGTCAAGAAAATCAAGGGAAATGGTGATATATATGCGGATTAGACACCAAAAAAAAAACGCTCAACAAATGGCTACAATTTAAGGAATGTGTTTAGTGACGGCATCAAATTCCTAGTTGATGGAGAAAGGTCTGGTGGCAAGAAAAGCTGCTTCTAGGTGGTTGTCAAGTGTTTTCGCTCGATGATTCCTTTCTTGGGTGGTTGGTTTGGCCCTAGTTCTGGTAACTCGAATCCTAGCCCGGTATATCCCATTTTAATTTTACACCATTGTGAACCTTACGCCTTTTTTACACTCTGATCGAGGATCTCGGCATTGAAAAACCTTCGTAAACGAAATCACACGTGTATATGTTGACCTTTCAGAGATATACAGTCAAGAAAAACAAGGGCAATGGTGATATATATGCGGATTAGACACCAAAAAAACACTCAACAAATGGCTACAATTTAAGGAATTTGTTTAGTGACGGCATCAGATTCCTAATTGATGGAGAAAGGGTTGGTGGCAAGAAAAGCTGCTTTTAGGAGGTAGTCAAGTGTTTTCGCTCGACGATTCCATTCTTGGGTGGTTGGTTTTGCCCTTGTTCCTATAACTCGAATCCTAGCCCGGTATATCCCAATTTAATTTTACACCATTATGAACCTTACGCCTTTTTTACACTCTGATCGAGGTTCTCGGCATTATAAATCTTCGTAAACTAAATCACACGTGTATATGTTGACATTTAAGAGATATACTGTCAAGAAAATCAAGGGCAATGGTGATATATATGTGGATTAGACACAAAAAAACACTCAACAAATGGCTACAATTTAATGAATGTGTTTAGTGACGGCATCAGATTCCTAATTGATGGAGAAAGGTCTGGTGGCAAGAAAAGCTGCTTCTAGGAGGTTGTCAAGTGTTTTCGCTCGACGATTCCATTCTTGGGTGGTTGGTTTGGCCCTTGTTCATGTAACTCGAATCCTAGCACGGTGTATCCTATTTTAATTTTACACCATTGTGAACCTTACGCCTTTTTTACTCTCTGATCGTGGTTCTCGGCATTGAAAAATCTTCGTAAACTAAATCACACGTGTATATGTTGACATTTAAGAGATATACAGTGAAGAAAATCAAGGGCAATGTTGATATATATGCGGATTAGACATAAAAAAACACTCAACAAATGGCTGCAATTTAAGGAATGTGTTTAGTGACGGCATCAGATTCCTAATTGATGGAGAAAAGTCTGATGGCAACAAAATCTGCTTCTAGGAGGTTGTCAAGTGTTTTCGCTCGACGATTAGATTCTTGGGTGGTTGGTTTGGCCCTTGTTCCTATAACTCGAATCCTAGACCGGTATATCCCATTTTAATTTTACACCATTGTGAACCTTACGCCATTTTTACTCTCTGATCGAGGTTCTCGGCATTGAAAAATCTTCGAAAACTAAATCACAGGTGTATATGTTGACATTTAACAGATATACAGTCAAGAATATCAAGGGCAATGGTGATATATATGCGGATTAGACACCAAAAAAAAACACTCAACAAATGGCTACAATTTAAGGAATATGTTTAGTGACGGTATCAGATTCCTAATTGATGGAGAAAGGGCTGGTGGCAAGAAAAGCTGCTTCTAGGAGGTAGTCAAGTGTTTTCGCTCGACAATTCCATTCTTGGGTGATTGGTCTGTCCCTTGTTCCTGCATCTTGAATCCAACCCAGTATATCCCATTTTAATTTTACACCATTATGAACCTTACGCCTTTTTTACTCTCTGGTCGAGGTTCTCGGCATTATAAATCTTCGTAAACTAAATCACACGTGTATATGTTGACATTTAAGAGATATACAGTCAAGAAAATCAAGGGCAATGGTGATATATATGCGGATTAGACACAAAAAAAAACACTCAACAAATGGCTACAATTTAAGGAATGTGTTTATTGACGGCATCAGATTCCTAATTGATGTAGAAAGCTCTGGTGGCAAGAAAAGCTGCTTCTAGAAGGTTGTCAAGTGTTTTTGCTCGACGATTCCATTCTTGGGTGGTTGGTTTGGCCCTTGTTCAAGTAACTCGAATCCTAGCACGGTATATCCCATTTTAATTTTACACCATTGTGAACCTTACGCCTTTTTTACTCTCTGATCGAGGTTCTCGGCATTGAAAAATCTTCGAAAACCAAATCACACATGTATATGTTGACATTTATGAGATATACAGTCAAGAAAATCAAGGGCAATGGTAATATATATGCGGATTAGACACAAAAAAAACACTCAGCAAATGGCTACAATTTAAGGAATGTGTTTAGTGACGGCATCAGATTCCTAATTGATGGAGAAAGGTCTGATGGCAAGAAAAGCTGCTTCTAGTAGGTTGTCAAGTGTTTTCGCTCGACGATTAGATTCTTTGGTGGTTTGTTTGGCCCTTGTTCCTATAACTCGAACCCTAGCCCGGTATATCCCATTTTAATTTTACACCATTGTGAACCTTACGCCTTTTTTACTCTCTGATCGAGGTTCTTGGCATTGAAAAATCTTCGAAAACTAAATCACATGTGTATATGTTGACATTTAAGAGATATACAGTCAAGAATATCATGGGGAATGGTAATATATATGCGGTTTCGACACAAAAAAAAAACACTCAACATATGGCTACAATTTAAGGAATGTGTTTAGTGACGGCATCAGATTCCTAATTGATGGAGAAAGGTCTGGTGGCAAGAAAAGCTGCTTCTAGGAGGTTGTCAAGTGTTTTCGCTCGACGATTCCATTCTTGGGTGGTTGGTTTGGCCCTTGTTCCTGTAACTCGAATCCTTGCCCGGTATATCCCATTTTAATTTTACAACATTGTGAACCTTACGCCTTTTTTACTCTCTGATCGAGGTTCTCGGCATTGAAAAATCTTTGCGAACTAAATCACACGTATATATGTTGACATTTAAGAGATATACAGTCAAGAAAATCAAGGGCAATGCTGATATATATGCGGATTAGACACAAAAAAAAAACACTCAACAAATGGCTACAATTTAAGGAATATGTTTAGTGACGGCATCAGATTCCTAATTGATGGAGAAATGTCAGGTGGCAAGAAAAGCAGCTTCTAGGAGGTTGTCAAGTGTTTTCGCTCGACGATTCCAATCTGGGTGGATGGTTTGGCCCTTGTTCCTGTAACTCGAATCCTAGCCCGGTATATCATATTTTAATTTTACACCATTGTGAACTTTACGCAATTTTTACTCTCTGATCGAGGTTCTTGGCATAGAAAAATCTTCGTAAACTAAATCACATGTGTATATGTTGACATTTAAGAGATATACAGTCAAGAAAATCAAGAACAATGGTGATATATATGCGGATTAGACACCAAAAAAAACACTCAACAAATGGCTACAATTTAAGGAATGTGTTTAGTGACGGCATCAGATTCCTAATTGATGGAGAAAGGTCTGGTGGTAAGAAAAGCTGCTTCTAGGAGGTTGTCAAGTGTTTTCGCTCGACGATTCCATTCTTGGGTGGTTGGTTTGGCCCTTGTTCCTGTAAATCGAATCCTAGCCCGGTATATCCCATTTTAATTTTACACCATTGTGAACCTTACGCCTTTTTTACTCTCTGATCGAGGATCTCGGCATTGAAAAATCTTCGTAAACTAAATCACACGTGTATATGTTGACCTTTAAGAGATATATAGTCAAGAAAAACACGGGCAATGGTGATATATATGCGGATTAGACACCAAAAAAACACTCAACAAATGGCTACAATTTAAGGAATGTGTTTAGTGATGGCATCAGATTCCTAATTGATCGAGAAAGGGCTGGTGGCAAGAAAAGCTGCTTCTAGGAGGTAGTCAAGTGTTTTCGCTCAACGATTCCATTCTTGGGTGGTTGGTTTGGCCATTGTTCTTGCAACTCGAATCCTAGCCCGGTATATCCCATTTTAATTTTACACCATTATGAACCTTACGCCTTTTTTACTCTCTGATCGAGGTTCTCAGCATTATAAATATTCGTAAACTAAATCACACGTGTATATGTTGACATTTAAAAGATATACAGTTAAGAAAATCAAAGGCAATGGTGATATATTTGTGGATTAGACACAAAAAAACACACAACAAATGACTACAATTTAAGGAATGTGTTTAGTGACGGCATCAGATTCCTAATTGATGGAGAAATGTCTGGTCGAAAGAAAAGCTTCTTCTAGGAGGTAGTCAAGTGTTTTCGCTCGACGATTGCATTCTTGGGTGGTTGGTTTGGCCCTTGTTCATGTAACTCGAATCCTAGCATGGTATATCCCATTTTAATTTTACACCATTGTGATCTTACGCCTTTTTTACTCTCTGATTGAGGTTCTCGGCATTGAAAAATCTTCATCAACTAAATCACACGTGTATATGTTGACATTTAAGAGATATACAATCAATAAAATCAAGGGAAATGGTGATATATATGCGGATTAGACACAAAAAAAAAAACACTCAACAAATGGCTACAATTTAAGGAATGTGTTTAGTGACGGCATCAGATTCCTAATTGATGGAGAAAGGTCTGGTGGCAAGAAAAGCTGCTTCTAGAAGGTTGCCAAGTGTTTTCGCTCGACGATTCCATTCTTGGGTGGTTGGTTTGGCCCTTGTTCCTGTAACTCGAATCCTTGCCCGGTATATCCCATTTTAATTTTACACCATTGTGAACCTTACGCCTTTTTTACTCTCTGATCGAGGTTCTCGGCATTGAAAAATCTTCGTAAACTAAATCACACGTGTATATGTTGACATTTAAGAGATATACAGTCAAGAAAATCAACGGCAATGGTGATATACATGCGGATTAGACACCCAAAAAAAAAACACTCAACAAATGGCTACAATTAAAGGAATGTGTTTAGTGACGGCATCAGATTCCTAATTGATGGAGAAAGGTCTGGTGGCAAGAAAAGCCGCTTCTAGGAGGTTGTCAAGTGTTTTCGCTCAACGATTCCATTCTTGGGTGGTTGGTTTGGCCCTTGTTCCTGTAACTCGAATCCTTGCCCGGTATATCCCATTTTAATTTTACACCATTGTGAACCTTACGCCTTTTTTACTCTCTGATCGAGGTTCTTGGCATAGAAAAATCTTCGTAAACTAAATCACACGTGTATATGTTGACATTTAAGAGATATACAGTCAAGAAAATCAACGGCAATGGTGATATACATGCGGATTAGACAGCAAGAAAAACACTCAACAAATGGCTACAATTTAAGGAATGTGTTTAGTGACGGCATCAGATTCCTAATTGATGGAGAAAGGTCTGGTGGCAAGAAAAGCTACTTCTAGGAGGATGTCAGTGTTTTCGCTCGACGATTCCATTCTTGGGTGGTTGGTTTGGCCCTTGTTCCTGTGACTCGAATCCTAGCCCGGTATATCCCATTTTAATTTTACACCATTATGAACCTTAAGCCATTTTTACTCTCTGATCGAGGTTCTCGGCATTGAAAAATCTTCGTAAACTAAATCGCATGTGTATATGTTGACATTTGAGAGATATACGGTCAAGAAAATCAAGGGCAATGGTGATATATATGCGGATTAGACACCAAAAAAAAAAACGCTCAACAAATGGCAACAAATTAAGGAATGTGTTTAGTGACGGCATCAAATTCCTAATTGATGGAGAAAGGTCTGGTGGCAAGAAAAGCTGCTTCTAGGAGGTTGTCAAGTGTTTTCGCTCGACGATTCCATTCTTGGGTGGTTGGTTTAGCCCTTGTTCCTGTAACTCGAATCCTAGGCCGGTATATCCCATTTTAATTTTACACCATTGTGAACCTTACGCCTTTTTTACTCTCTGATCGAGGTTCTCAGCATTGAAAACTCTTCGTAAACTAAATCACACGTGTATATGTTGACATTTAAGAGATAAACAGTCAAGAAAATCAAGGGCAATGGTGATATATATGCGGATTAGACACAAAAAAAAACACTCAACATATGGCTACAATTTAAGGAATGTGTTTAGTGACGGCATCAGATTCCTAATTGATGGAGAAAGGTCTGGTGGCAAGAAAAGCTGCTTCTAGGAGGTTGTCAAGTGTTTTCGCTCGACGATTCCATTCTTGGGTGGTTGGTTTAGCCCTTGTTCCTGTAACTCGAATCCAAGGCCGGTATATCCCATTTTAATTTTACACCATTGTGAACCTTACGCCTTTTTTAATCTCTGATCGAGGTTCTCAGCATTGAAAACTCTTCGTAAACTAAATCACACGTGTATATGTTGACATTTAAGAGATAAACAGTCAAGAAAATCAAGGGCAATGGTGATATATATGTGGATTAGACAAAAAAAAAAACACTCAACAAATGGCTACAATTTAAGGAATGTGTTTAGTGACGGCATCAAATTCCTAATTGATGGAGAAAGGTCTGGTGGCAAAAAAAACTGCTTCTAGGAGGTTGTCAAGTGTTTTCGCTCGACGATTCCATTCTTGGGTGGTTGGTTTAGCCCTTGTTCCTGTACCTCGAATCCTAGGCCGGTATATCCCATTTTAATTTTACACCATTGTGAACCTTACGCCTTTTTTACTCTCTGATCGAGGTTCTCAGCATTGAAAAATCTTCGTAAACTAAATCGCATGTGTATATGTTGACATTTGAGAGATATACGGTCAAGAAAATCAAGGGCAATGGTGATATATATGCGGATTAGACAAAAAAAAAACACTCAACAAATGGCTACAATTTAAGGAATGTGTTTAGTGACGGCATCAAATTCCTAATTGATGGAGAAAGGTCTGGTGGCAAGAAAAGCTGCTTCTAGGAGGATGTCAGTGTTTTCGCTCGACGATTCCATTCTTGGGTGGTTGGTTTGGCCCTTGTTCCTGTGACTCGAATCCTAGCCCGGTATATCCCATTTTAATTTTACACCATTATGAACCTTAAGCCATTTTTACTCTCTGATCGAGGTTCTCGGCATTGAAAAATCTTCGTAAACTAAATCACACGTGTATATGTTGACATTTAAGAGATAAACAGTCAAGAAAATCAAGGGCAATGGTGATATATATGTGGATTAAACAAAAAAAAAACACTCAACAAATGGCTACAATTTAAGGAATGTGTTTAGTGACGGCATCAGATTCCTAATTGATGGAGAAAGGTCTGGTGGCAAGAAAAGCTGCTTCTAGGAGGTTGTCAAGTGTTTTCGCTCGACGATTCCATTCTTGGGTGGTTGGTTTAGCCCTTGTTCCTGTAACTCGAATCCTAGGCCGGTATATCCCATTTTAATTTTACACCATTGTGAACCTTACGCCTTTTTTACTCTCTGATCGAGGTTCTCAGCATTGAAAACTCTTCGTAAACTAAATCACACGTGTATATGTTGACATTTAAGAGATAAACAGTCAAGAAAATCAAGGGCAATGGTGATATATATGCGGATTAGACACAAAAAAAAACACTCAACATATGGCTACAATTTAAGGAATGTGTTTAGTGACGGCATCAGATTCCTAATTGATGGAGAATGGTCTGGTGGCAAGAAAAGCTGCTTCTAGGAGGTTGTCAAGTGTTTTCGCTCGACGATTCCATTCTTGGGTGGTTGGTTTAGCCCTTGTTCCTGTAACTCGAATCCTAGGCCGGTATATCCCATTTTAATTTTACACCATTGTGAACCTTACGCCTTTTTTACTCTCTGATCGAGGTTCTCAGCATTGAAAACTCTTCGTAAACTAAATCACACGTGTATATGTTGACATTTAAGAGATAAACAGTCAAGAAAATCAAGGGCAATGGTGATATATATGTGGATTAGACAAAAAAAAAAAAAAAAACACTCAACAAATGGCTACAATTTAAGGAATGTGTTTAGTGACGGCATCAAATTCCTAATTGATGGAGAAAGGTCTGGTGGCAAGAAAAGCTACTTCTAGGAGGATGTCAGTGTTTCGCTCGACGATTCCATTCTTGGGTGGTTGGTTTGGCCCTTGTTCCTGTGACTCGAATCCTAGCCCGGTATATCCCATTTTAATTTTACACCATTATGAACCTTAAGCCATTTTTACTCTCTGATCGAGGTTCTCGGCATTGAAAAATCTTCGTAAACTAAATCGCATGTGTATATGTTGACATTTGAGAGATATACGGTCAAGAAAATCAAGGGCAATGGTGATATATATGCGGATTAGACACCAAAAAAAAAAAAACGCTCAACAAATGGCTACAATTTAAGGAATGTGTTTAGTGACGGCATCAAATTCCTAATTGATGGAGAAAGGTCTGGTGGCAAGAAAAGCTGCTTCTAGGAGGTTGTCAAGTGTTTTCGCTCGACGATTCCATTCTTGGGTGGTTGGTTTAGCCCTTGTTCCTGTACCTCGAATCCTAGGCCGGTATATCCCATTTTAATTTTACACCATTGTGAACCTTACGCCTTTTTTACTCTCTGATCGAGGTTCTCAGCATTGAAAAATCTTCGTAAACTAAATCGCATGTGTATATGTTGACATTTGAGAGATATACGGTCAAGAAAATCAAGCGCAATGGTGATATATATGCGGATTAGACAAAAAAAAAACACTCAACAAATGGCTACAATTTAAGGAATGTGTTTAGTGACGGCATCAAATTCCTAATTGATGGAGAAAGGTCTGGTGGCAAGAAAAGCTGCTTCTAGGAGGATGTCAGTGTTTTCGCTCGACGATTCCATTCTTGGGTGGTTGGTTTGGCCCTTGTTCCTGTGACTCGAATCCTAGCCCGGTATATCCCATTTTAATTTTACACCATTATGAACCTTAAGCCATTTTTACTCTCTGATCGAGGTTCTCGGCATTGAAAAATCTTCGTAAACTAAATCACACGTGTATATGTTGACATTTAAGAGATAAACAGTCAAGAAAATCAAGGGCAATGGTGATATATATGTGGATTAAACAAAAAAAAAACACTCAACAAATGGCTACAATTTAAGGAATGTGTTTAGTGACGGCATCAGATTCCTAATTGATGGAGAAAGGTCTGGTGGCAAGAAAAGCTGCTTCTAGGAGGTTGTCAAGTGTTTTCGCTCGACGATTCCATTCTTGGGTGGTTGGTTTAGCCCTTGTTCCTGTAACTCGAATCCTAGGCCGGTATATCCCATTTTAATTTTACACCATTGTGAACCTTACGCCTTTTTTACTCTCTGATCGAGGTTCTCAGCATTGAAAACTCTTCGTAAACTAAATCACACGTGTATATGTTGACATTTAAGAGATAAACAGTCAAGAAAATCAAGGGCAATGGTGATATATATGCGGATTAGACACAAAAAAAAAAACACTCAACATATGGCTACAATTTAAGGAATGTGTTTAGTGACGGCATCAGATTCCTAATTGATGGAGAATGGTCTGGTGGCAAGAAAAGCTGCTTCTAGGAGGTTGTCAAGTGTTTTCGCTCGACGATTCCATTCTTGGGTGGTTGGTTTAGCCCTTGTTCCTGTAACTCGAATCCTAGGCCGGTATATCCCATTTTAATTTTACACCATTGTGAACCTTACGCCTTTTTTACTCTCTGATCGAGGTTCTCAGCATTGAAAACTCTTCGTAAACTAAATCACACGTGTATATGTTGACATTTAAGAGATAAACAGTCAAGAAAATCAAGGGCAATGGTGATATATATGTGGATTAGACAAAAAAAAAAAAAACACTCAACAAATGGCTACAATTTAAGGAATGTGTTTAGTGACGGCATCAAATTCCTAATTGATGGAGAAAGGTCTGGTGGCAAGAAAAGCTACTTCTAGGAGGATGTCAGTGTTTTCGCTCGACGATTCCATTCTTGGGTGGTTGGTTTGGCCCTTGTTCCTGTGACTCGAATCCTAGCCCGGTATATCCCATTTTAATTTTACACCATTATGAACCTTAAGCCATTTTTACTCTCTGATCGAGGTTCTCGGCATTGAAAAATCTTCGTAAACTAAATCGCATGTGTATATGTTGACATTTGAGAGATATACGGTCAAGAAAATCAAGGGCAATGGTGATATATATGCGGATTAGACACCAAAAAAAAAAAAACGCTCAACAAATGGCTACAAATTAAGGAATGTGTTTAGTGACGGCATCAAATTCCTAATTGATGGAGAAAGGCCTGGTGGCAAGAAAAGCTGCTTCTAGGAGGTTGTCAAGTGTTTTCGCTCGACGATTCCATTCTTGGGTGGTTGGTTTAGCCCTTGTTCCTGTAACTCGAATCCTAGGCCGGTATATCCCATTTTAATTTTACACCATTGTGAACCTTACGCCTTTTTTACTCTCTGATCGAGGTTCTCAGCATTGAAAAATCTTCGTAAACTAAATCGCATGTGTATATGTTGACATTTGAGAGATATACGGTCAAGAAAATCAAGGGCAATGGTGATATATATGCGGATTAGACAAAAAAAAAACACTCAACAAATGGCTACAATTTAAGGAATGTGTTTAGTGACGGCATCAAATTCCTAATTGATGGAGAAATGTCTGGTGGCAAGAAAAGCTACTTCTAGGAGGATGTCAGTGTTTTCGCTCGACGATTCCATTCTTGGGTGGTTGGTTTGGCCCTTGTTCCTGTGACTCGAATCCTAGCCCGGTATATCCCATTTTAATTTTACACCATTATGAACCTTAAGCCATTTTTACTCTCTGATCGAGGTTCTCGGCATTGAAAAATCTTCGTAAACTAAATCGCATGTGTATATGTTGACATTTGAGAGATATACGGTCAAGAAAATCAAGGGCAATGGTGATATATATGCGGATTAGACACCAAAAAAAAAAAAAAACGCTCAACAAATGGCTACAATTTAAGGAATGTGTTTAGTGACGGCATCAAATTCCTAATTGATGGAGAAAGGTCTGGTGGCAAGAAAAGCTGCTTCTAGGAGGTTGTCAAGTGTTTTCGCTCGACGATTCCATTCTTGGGTGGTTGGTTTAGCCCTTGTTCCTGTACCTCAAATCCTAGGCCGGTATATCCCATTTTAATTTTACACCATTGTGAACCTTACGCCTTTTTTACTCTCTGATCGAGGTTCTCAGCATTGAAAAATCTTCGTAAACTAAATCGCATGTGTATATGTTGACATTTGAGAGATATACGGTCAAGAAAATCAAGGGCAATGGTGATATATATGCGGATTAGACACAAAAAAAAAACACTCAACATATGGCTACAATTTAAGGAATGTGTTAAGTGACGGCATCAGATTCCTAATTGATGGAGAAAGGTCTGGTGGCAAGAAAAGCTGCTTCTAGGAGGTTGTCAGTGTTTTCGCTCGACGATTCCATTCTTGGGTGGTTGGTTTGGCCCTTGTTCCTGTGACTCGAATCCTAGGCCGGTATATCCCATTTTAATTTTACACCATTGTGAACCTTACGCCTTTTTTACTCTCTGATCGAGGTTCTCAGCACTGAAAACTCTTCGTAAACTAAATCACACGTGTATATGTTGACATTTAAGAGATAAACAGTCAAGAAAATCAAGGGCAATGGTGATATATATGTGGATTAGACAAAAAAAAAAACACTCAACAAATGGCTACAATTTAAGAATGTGTTTAGTGACGGCATCAAATTCCTAATTGATGGAGAAAGGTCTGGTGGCAAGAAAAGCTGCTTCTAGGAGGTTGTCAAGTGTTTTTGCTCGACGATTCCATTCTTGGGTGGTTGGTTTGGCCCTTGTTCAAGTAACTCGAATCCTAACACGGTATATCCCATTTTAATTTTACACCATTGTGAACCTTACGCCTTTTTTACTCTCTGATCGACGATCTCGGCATTGAAAAACCTTCGTAAACTAAATCACACGTGTATATGTTGACCTTTCAGAGATATACAGTCAAGAAAAACAAGGGCAGTGGTGATATATATGCGGATTAGACACCAAAAAAACACTCAACAAATGGCTACAACTTAAGGAATGTGTTTAGTGACGGCATCAGATTCCTAATTGATGGAGAAAGGTCTGGTGGCAAGAAAAGCTGCTTCTAGGAGGTTGTCAAGTGTTTTCGCTCGACGATTCCATTCTTGGGTGGTTGGTTTAGCCCTTGTTCCTGTAACTCGAATCCTAGCCCGGTATATCCCATTTTAATTTTACACCATTGTGAACCTTACGCCTTTTTTACTCTCTGATCGAGGTTCTCAGCATTGAAAACTCTTCGTAAACTAAATCACACGTGTATATGTTGACATTTAAGAGATAAACAGTCAAGAAAATCAAGGGCAATGGTGATATATATGTGGATTAGACAAAAAAAAAAAAAAACACTCAACAAATGGCTACAATTTAAGGAATGTGTTTAGTGACGGCATCAAATTCCTAATTGATGTAGAAAGGTCTGGTGGCAAGAAAAGCTACTTCTAGGAGGATGTCAGTGTTTTCGCTCGACGATTCCATTCTTGGGTGGTTGGTTTGGCCCTTGTTCCTGTGACTCGAATCCTAGCCCGGTATATCCCATTTTAATTTTACACCATTATGAACCTTAAGCCATTTTTACTCTCTGATCGAGGTTCTCGGCATTGAAAAATCTTCGTAAACTAAATCGCATGTGTATATGTTGACATTTGAGAGATATACGGTCAAGAAAATCAAGGGCAATGGTGAAATATATGCGGATTAGACACCAAAAAAAAAAAACGCTCAACAAATGGCTACAAATTAAGGAATGTGTTTAGTGACGGCATCAAATTCCTAATTGATGGAGAAAGGCCTGGTGGCAAGAAAAGCTGCTTCTAGGAGGTTGTCAAGTGTTTTCGCTCGACGATTCCATTCTTGGGTGGTTGGTTTAGCCCTTGTTCCTGTAACTCGAATCCTAGGCCGGTATATCCCATTTTAATTTTACACCATTGTGAACCTTACGCCTTTTTTACTCTCTGATCGAGGTTCTCAGCATTGAAAAATCTTCGTAAACTAAATCGCATGTGTATATGTTGACATTTGAGAGATATACGGTCAAGAAAATCAAGGGCAATGGTGATATATATGCGGATTAGACAAAAAAAAAACACTCAACAAATGGCTACAAATTAAGGAATGTGTTTAGTGACGGCATCAAATTCCTAATTGATGGAGAAATGTCTGGTGGCAAGAAAAGCTACTTCTAGGAGGATGTCAGTGTTTTCGCTCGACGATTCCATTCTTGGGTGGTTGGTTTGGCCCTTGTTCCTGTGACTCGAATCCTAGCCCGGTATATCCCATTTTAATTTTACACCATTATGAACCTTAAGCCATTTTTACTCTCTGATCGAGGTTCTCGGCATTGAAAAATCTTCGTAAACTAAATCGCATGTGTATATGTTGACATTTGAAAGATATACGGTCAAGAAAATCAAGGGCAATGGTGATATATATGCGGATTAGACACCAAAAAAAAAAAAAACGCTCAACAAATGGCTACAATTTAAGGAATGTGTTTAGTGACGGCATCAAATTCCTAATTGATGGAGAAAGGTCTGGTGGCAAGAAAAGCTGCTTCTAGGAGGTTGTCAAGTGTTTTCGCTCGACGATTCCATTCTTGGGTGGTTGGTTTAGCCCTTGTTCCTGTACCTCGAATCCTAGGCCGGTATATCCCATTTTAATTTTACACCATTGGGAACCTTACGCCTTTTTTACTCTCTGATCGAGGTTCTCAGCATTGAAAAATCTTCGTAAACTAAATCGCATGTGTATATGTTGACATTTGAGAGATATACGGTCAAGAAAATCAAGGGCAATGGTGATATATATGCGGATTAGACACAAAAAAAAAAAACACTCAACATATGGCTACAATTTAAGGAATGTGTTTAGTGACGGCATCAGATTCCTAATTGATGGAGAAAGGTCTGGTGGCAAGAAAAGCTGCTTCTAGGAGGTTGTCAGTGTTTTCGCTCGACGATTCCATTCTTGGGTGGTTGGTTTGGCCCTTGTTCCTGTGACTCGAATCCTAGGCCGGTATATCCCATTTTAATTTTACACCATGGTGAACCTTACGCCTTTTTTACTCTCTGATCGAGGTTCTCAGCACTGAAAACTCTTCGTAAACTAAATCACACGTGTATATGTTGACATTTAAGAGATAAACAGTCAAGAAAATCAAGGGCAATGGTGATATATATGTGGATTAGACAAAAAAAAAAACACTCAACAAATGGCTACAATTTAAGGAATGTGTTTAGTGACGGCATCAAATTCCTAATTGATGGAGAAAGGTCTGGTGGCAAGAAAAGCTGCTTCTAGGAGGTTGTCAAGTGTTTTTGCTCGACGATTCCATTCTTGGGTTGTTGGTTTGGCCCGTGTTCCTGTAACTCGAATCCAAGCCCGGTATATCCCTTTTTAATTTTACACCTTTGTGAACCTTACACCTTTTTTACCATCTGATCGAGGTTCTCGGCATTGAAAAATCTTCGTAAACTTAATCACACGTGTATATGTTGACATTTAAGAGATATACAGTCAAGAAAATCAAGGACAATGATGATATATATGCGGATTAGACACAAGAAAAAAACACTCAATAAAAGGCTACAATTTAAGGAATGTGTTTAGTGACGGCATCAAATTCCTAATTGATGGAGAAAGGTCTGGTGGCAAGAAAAGCTGCTTCTAGGAGGTTGTCAAGTGTTTTTGCTCGACGATTCCATTCTTGGGTGGTTGGTTTGGCCCTTGTTCAAGTAACTCGAATCCTAACACGGTATATCCCATTTTAATTTTACACCATTGTGAACCTTACGCCTTTTTTACTCTCTGATCGACGATCTCGGCATTGAAAAACCTTCGTAAACTAAATCACACGTGTATATGTTGACCTTTCAGAGATATACAGTCAAGAAAAACAAGGGCAGTGGTGATATATATGCGGATTAGACACCAAAAAAACACTCAACAAATGGCTACAACTTAAGGAATGTGTTTAGTGACGGCATCAGATTCCTAATTGATGGAGAAAGGTCTGGTGGCAAGAAAAGCTGCTTCTAGGAGGTTGTCAAGTGTTTTCGCTCGACGATTCCATTCTTGGGTGGTTGGTTTAGCCCTTGTTCCTGTAACTCGAATCCTAGCCCGGTATATCCCATTTTAATTTTACACCATTGTGAACCTTACGCCTTTTTTACTCTCTGATCGAGGTTCTCAGCATTGAAAACTCTTCGTAAACTAAATCACACGTGTATATGTTGACATTTAAGAGATAAACAGTCAAGAAAATCAAGGGCAATGGTGATATATATGTGGATTAAACAAAAAAAAAACACTCAACAAATGGCTACAATTTAAGGAATGTGTTTAGTGACGGCATCAGATTCCTAATTGATGGAGAAAGGTCTGGTGGCAAGAAAAGCTGCTTCTAGGAGGTTGTCAAGTGTTTTCGCTCGACGATTCCATTCTTGGGTGGTTGGTTTAGCCCTTGTTCCTGTAACTCGAATCCTAGGCCGGTATATCCCATTTTAATTTTACACCATTGTGAACCTTACGCCTTTTTTACTCTCTGATCGAGGTTCTCGGCATTGAAAACTCTTCGTAAACTAAATCACACGTGTATATGTTGACATTTAAGAGATAAACAGTCAAGAAAATCAAGGGCAATGGTGATATATATGTGGATTAGACAAAAAAAAAAAAACACTCAACAAATGGCTACAATTTAAGGAATGTGTTTAGTGACGGCATCAGATTCCTAATTGATGGAGAAAGGTCTGATGGCAAGAAAAGCTGCTTCTAGTAGGTTGTCAAGTGTTTTCGCTCGACGATAAGATTCTTTGGTGGTTGGTTTGGCCCTTGTTCCTGTAACTCGAATCCTAGCCCGGTATATCCCATTTTAATTTTACACCATGGTGAACCTTACGCCTTTTTTACTCTCTGATCGAGGTTCTCAGCATTGAAAACTCTTCGTAAACTAAATCACACATGTATATGTTGATATTTAAGAGATAAACAGTCAAGAAAATCAAGGGCAATGGTGATATATATGTGGATTAGACACAAAAAAAAAAACTCAACAAAAGGCTACAATTTAAGGAATGTATTTAGTGACGGCATCAGAGTCCTAATTGATGGAAAAATGTCTGGTGGCAAGAAAAGCAGCTTCTAGGTGGTTGTCAAGTGTTTTCTCTCGACGATTAGATTCTTTGGTGGTTGGTTTGGCACTTGTTCCTGTAACTCGAACCCTAGCCCGGTATATCGCATGTTAATTTTACACCATTGTGAACCTTACGCCTTTTTTACTCTCTGATCGAGGTTCTTGGCATTGAAATCTCTTCGAAAACTAAATCACACGTGTATATGTTGAGATTTAAGAGATATACAGTCAAGAATATCATGGGGAATGGTGATATATATGCGGATTAGACACAAAAAAAAAACACTCAACATATGGCTACAATTTAAGGAATGTGTTTAGTGACGGCATCAGATTCCTAATTGATGGAGAAAGGTCTGGTGGCAAGAAAAGCTGCTTCTAGGAGGTTGTCAAGTGTTTTCGCTCGACGATTCCATTCTTGGGTGGTTGGTTTAGCCCTTGTTCCTGTAACTCGAATCCTAGGCCGGTATATCCCATTTTAATTTTACACCATTGTGAACCTTACGCCTTTTTTACTCTCTGATCGAGGTTCTCAGCATTGAAAACTCTTCGTAAACTAAATCACACGTGTATATGTTGACATGTAAGAGATAAACAGTCAAGAAAATAAAGGGCAATGGTGATATATATGCGGATTAGACACCAAAAAAAAAACGCTCAACAAATGGCTACAATTTAAGGAATGTGTTTAGTGACGGCATCAAATTCCTAATTGATGGAGAAAGGTCTGGTGGCAAGAAAAGCTGCTTCTAGGAGGTTGTCAAGTGTTTTTGCTCGACGATTCCATTCTTGGGTGGTTGGTTTGGCCCGTGTTCCTGTAACTCGAATCCAAGCCCGGTATATCCCTTTTTAATTTTACACCTTTGTGAACCTTACACCTTTTTTACCATCTGATCGAGGTTCTCGGCATTGAAAAATCTTCGTAAACTTAATCACACGTGTATATGTTGACATTTAAGAGATATACAGTCAAGAAAATCAAGGACAATGATGATATATATGCGGATTAGACACAAGAAAAAAACACTCAATAAATGGCTACAATTTAAGGAATGTGTTTAGTGTCGGCATCAGATTCCTAATTGATGGAGAAAGGTCTGGTGGCAAGAAAAGCTACTTCTAGGAGGATGTCAGTGTTTTCGCTCGACGATTCCATTCTTGGGTGGTTGGTTTGGCCCTTGTTCCTGTGACTCGAATCCTAGCCCGGTATATCCCATTTTAATTTTACACCATTATGAACCTTAAGCCATTTTTACTCTCTGATCGAGGTTCTCGGCATTGAAAAATCTTCGTAAACTAAATCGCATGTGTATATGTTGACATTTGAGAGATATACGGTCAAGAAAATCAAGGGCAATGGTGATATATATGCGGATTAGACACCAAAAAAAACGCTCAACAAATGGCTACAATTTAAGGAATGTGTTTAGTGACGGCATCAAATTCCTAATTGATGGAGAAAGGTCTGGTGGCAAGAAAAGCTGCTTCTAGGAGGTTGTCAAGTGTTTTTGCTCGACGATTCCATTCTTGGGTGGTTGGTTTGGCCCGTGTTCCTGTAACTCGAATCCAAGCCCGGTATATCCCTTTTTAATTTTACACCTTTGTGAACCTTACACCTTTTTTACCATCTGATCGAGGTTCTCGGCATTGAGAAATCTTCGTAAACTTAATCACACGTGTATATGTTGACATTTAAGAGATATACAGTCAAGAAAATCAAGGACAATGATGATATATATGCGGATTTGACACAAGAAAAAAACACTCAATAAATGGCTACAATTTAAGGAATGTGTTTAGTGACGGCATCAGATTCCTAATTGATGGAGAAAGGTCTGGTGGCAAGAAAAGCTACTTCTAGGAGGATGTCAGTGTTTTCGCTCGACGATTCCATTCTTGGGTGGTTGGTTTGGCCCTTGTTCCTGTGACTCGAATCCTAGCCCGGTATATCCCATTTTAATTTTACACCATTATGAACCTTAAGCCATTTTTACTCTCTGATCGAGGTTCTCGGCATTGAAAAATCTTCGTAAACTAAATCGCATGTGTATATGTTGACATTTGAGAGATATACGGTCAAGAAAATCAAGGGCAATGGTGATATATATGCGGATTAGACACCAAAAAAAAAAACGCTCAACAAATGGCTACAATTTAAGGAATGTGTTTAGTGACGGCATCAAATTCCTAATTGATGGAGAAAGGTCTGGTGGCAAGAAAAGCTGCTTCTAGGAGGTTGTCAAGTGTTTTTGCTCGACGATTCCATTCTTGGGTGGTTGGTTTGGCCCTTGTTCAAGTAACTCGAATCCTAACACGGTATATCCCATTTTAATTTTACACCATTGTGAACCTTACGCCTTTTTTACTCTCTGATCGAGGATCTCGGCATTGAAAAACCTTCGTAAACTAAATCACACGTGTATATGTTGACCTTTCAGAGATATACAGTCAAGAAAAACAAGGGCAATGGTGATATATATGCGGATTAGACACCAAAAAAACACTCAACAAATGGCTACAACTTAAGGAATGTGTTTAGTGACGGCATCAGATTCCTAATTGATGGAGAAAGGTCTGTTGGCAAGAAAAGCTGCTTCTAGGAGGTTGTCAAGTGTTTTCGCTCGACGATTCCATTCTTGGGTGGTTGGTTTAGCCCTTGTTCCTGTAACTCGAATCCTAGCCCGGTATATCCCATTTTAATTTTACACCATTGTGAACCTTACGCCTTTTTTACTCTATGATCGAGGTTCTCAGCATTGAAAACTCTTCGTAAACTAAATCACACGTGTATATGTTGACATTTAAGAGATAAACAGTCAAGAAAATCAAGGGCAATGGTGATATATATGTGGATTAGACAAAAAAAAAACACTCAACAAATGGCTACAATTTAAGGAATGTGTTTAGTGACGGCATCAGATTCCTAATTGATGGAGAAAGGTCTGGTGGCAAGAAAAGCTGCTTCTAGGAGGTTGTCAAGTGTTTTCGCTCGACGATTCCATTCTTGGGTGGTTGGTTTAGCCCTTGTTCCTGTAACTCGAATCCTAGGCCGGTATATCCCATTTTAATTTTACACCATTGTGAACCTTACGCCTTTTTTACTCTCTGATCGAGGTTCTCAGCATTGAAAACTCTTCGTAAACTAAATCACACGTGTATATGTTGACATTTAAGAGATAAACAGTCAAGAAAATCAAGGGCAATGGTGATATATATGTGGATTAGACAAAAAAAAAACACTCAACAAATGGCTACAATTTAAGGAATGTGTTTAGTGACGGCATCAGATTCCTAATTGATGGAGAAAGGTCTGATGGCAAGAAAAGCTGCTTCTAGTAGGTTGTTAAGTGTTTTCGCTCGACGATAAGATTCTTTGGTGGTTGGTTTGGCCCTTGTTCCTGTAACTCGAATCCTAGCCCGGTATATCCCATTTTAATTTTACACCATTGTGAACCTTACGCCTTTTTTACTCTCTGATCGAGGTTCTCAGCATTGAAAACTCTTCGTAAACTAAATCACACGTGTATATGTTGATATTTAAGAGATAAACAGTCAAGAAAATCAAGGGCAATGGTGATATATATGTGGATTAAACACAAAAAAAAAAAACTCAACAAAAGGCTACAATTTAAGGAATGTGTTTAGTGACGGCATCAGAGTCCTAATTGATGGAAAAATGTCTGGTGGCAAGAAAAGCAGCTTCTAGGTGGTTGTCAAGTGTTTTCTCTCGACGATTAGATTCTTTGGTGGTTGGTTTGGCACTTGTTCCTGTAACTCGAACCCTAGCCCGGTATATCGCATCTTAATTTTACACCATTGTGAACCTTACGCCTTTTTTACTCTCTGATCGAGGTTCTTGGCATTGAAATCTCTTCGAAAACTAAATCACACGTGTATATGTTGAGATTTAAGAGATATACAGTCAAGAATATCATGGGGAATGGTGATATATATGCGGATTAGACACAAAAAAAAAAACACTCAACATATGGCTACAATTTAAGGAATGTGTTTAGTGACGGCATCAGATTCCTAATTGATGGAGAAAGGTCTGGTGGCAAGAAAAGCTGCTTCTAGGAGGTTGTCAAGTGTTTTCGCTCGACGATTCCATTCTTGGGTGGTTGGTTTAGCCCTTGTTCCTGTA
This sequence comes from Helianthus tuberosus, assembly GCA_030545235.1. NCBI lineage: Eukaryota > Viridiplantae > Streptophyta > Magnoliopsida > Asterales > Asteraceae > Helianthus > Helianthus tuberosus. Next base: position 155,935,261 of record CM060403.1, read on the forward strand.
ACTCGAATCCTAGGCCGGTATATCCCATTTTAATTTTACACCATTGTGAACCTTACGCCTTTTTTACTCTCTGATCGAGGTTCTCAGCATTGAAAACTCTTCGTAAACTAAATCACACGTGTATATGTTGACATTTAAGAGATAAACAGTCAAGAAAATCAAGGGCAATGGTGATATATATGTGGATTAGACAAAAAAAAAAACACTCAACAAATGGCTACAATTTAAGGAATGTGTTTAGTGACGGCATCAGATTCCTAATTGATGGAGAAAGGTCTGATGGCAAGAAAAGCTGCTTCTAGTAGGTTGTCAAGTGTTTTCGCTCGACGATAAGATTCTTTGGTGGTTGGTTTGGCCCTTGTTCCTGTAACTCGAATCCTAGCCCGGTATATCCCATTTTAATTTTACACCATTGTGAACCTTACGCCTTTTTTACTCTCTGATCGAGGTTCTCAGCATTGAAAACTCTTCGTAAACTAAATCACACGTGTATATGTTGATATTTAAGAGATAAACAGTCAAGAAAATCAAGGGCAATGGTGATATATATGTGGATTAGACACAAAAAAAAAAACTCAACAAAAGGCTACAATTTAAGGAATGTGTTTAGTGACGGCATCAGAGTCCTAATTGATGGAAAAATGTCTGGTGGCAAGAAAAGCAGCTTCTAGGTGGTTGTCAAGTGTTTTCTCTCGACGATTAGATTCTTTGGTGGTTGGTTTGGCACTTGTTCCTGTAACTCGAACCCTAGCCCGGTATATCGCATGTTAATTTTACACCATTGTGAACCTTACGCCTTTTTTACTCTCTGATCGAGGTTCTTGGCATTGAAATCTCTTCGAAAACTAAATCACACGTGTATATGTTGAGATTTAAGAGATATACAGTCAAGAATATCATGGGGAATGGTGATATATATGCGGATTAGACAAAAAAAAAAAACACTCAACATATGGCTACAATTTAAGGAATGTGTTTAGTGACGGCATCAGATTCCTAATTGATGGAGAAAGGTCTGGTGGCAAGAAAAGATGCTTCTAGGAGGTTGTCAAGTGTTTTCGCTCGACGATTCCATTCTTGGGTGGTTGGTTTAGCCCTTGTTCCTGTAACTCGAATCCTAGCCCGGTATATCCCATTTTAATTTTACACCATTGTGAACCTTACGCCTTTTTTACTCTCTGATCGAGGTTCTCAGCATTGAAAACTCTTCGTAAACTAAATCACACGTGTATATGTTGACATTTAAGAGATAAATAGTCAAGAAAATCAAGGGCAATGGTGATATATATGTGGATTAGACAAAAAAAAAACACTCAACAAATGGCTACAATTTAAGGAATGTGTTTAGTGACGGCATCAGAGTCCTAATTGATGGAAAAATGTCTGGTGGCATGAAAAGCAGCTTCTAGGAGGTTGTCAAGTGTTTTCTCTCGACGATTCCAATCTGGGTGGTTGGTTTGGCCCTTGTTCCTGTAACTCGAATCCTAGCCCGGTATATCCCATTTTAATTTTACACCATTGTGAACCTTACGACTTTTTTACTCTCTGATCGAGGTTCTTGGCATTGAAAAATCTTCGTGAACTAAATCACACGTGTATATGTTGACATTTAAGAGATATACAGTCAAGAAAATCAAGGGCAATGGTGATATATATGCGGATTAGACAACAAAAAAAACACTCAACAAATGGCTACAATTTAAGGAATGTGTTTAGTGACGGCATCAGATTCCTAATTGATGGAGAAAGGTCTGGTGGCAAGAAAAGCTGCTTCTAGGAGGTTGTCAAGTGTTTTCGCTCGATGATTCCATTCTTGGCTGGTTGGTTTGGCCCTTGTTCCTGTAACTCGAATCCTAGCCCGGTATATCCCATTTTAATTTTACACCTTTGTGAACCTAACGCCTTTTTTACTCTCTGATCGAGGTTCTCGGCATTGAGAAATCTTCGTAAACTAAATCACACGTGTATATGTTGGTGCATGCGTCTGTCGACTTCGTCTTGTATCGAGTCTTGTTTGTGTTTAGATAGACCAGGACACGTTTTACGAGAAAACATGGTCAAAAGGCTAATTTCGCTTGAAATGGTCAAAAGCCATTTCAAACGAAATTACATGATCTAATTCCGCTTGAACGGGTTATTTCGCTTGAAGTGGTAATTCCGCTTGAAGTGTAATTCCGTTTGAGACATCTTTAAGCGGAATAAGAAGCCTATATATACCTGTGACCTGATTTCGTTTGAGTCAGAGTTGTAACTTTCCGGTTTGAGCCACGAAGTGTTGCCGAAGTGTCGTCTCGCTGTAAATCGTTGTTAAATCAATAATATCGACAGTTAAAGTGTATATCTTGCTGAATTGACCTCAGTACTTCTGTTTCCGCCTTTCGTACTGAGCATAAACTCTTCTGATCGACTCGTTCGGGTCTGAAAACGATCCTACAAGTGGTATCAGAGTTCAGGAGGAAGAGTTCATACCAATTCAGTTGCAAATTCTGATTTCTACACTTTCTTTTTCAAATTTAACAACTTTTCACGGTTAAAATCGGCTAAATTTCTCACAGAATGTGCGCAATAGTGTTTTAACAAAGCCTTGAGAGTTTCAGACTTAAAATCGATCTAAAACTGGTAATAATTGTAATTTCGTTTGAAAATCTGTTGGAGATGATGACATCAGCAGCATTTCATACGGAATTAGTTGGTTAATTCCGCTTGAAACTGGTATTCCGCTTGAAATATCATCCTGATTCCGCTTGAAACTTGTTATTCCGCATCAAAGGTGTAATCCCGTTTGAGTGATTCCGTTTGAATCACTAATTCCGCTTCAAAGTCATAATTCCATTTGAGTTGGTTCAAGCGGTATTAGTAATCTCGCTTGAAAGTCCTTATTCCGTTTGAAAGGTGTTAGTTCAAACGAAATTAGGTATTTCGTTTGAAAGTTAGTATTCCGCTTGAACAAGGTGATTTCGTTTGAAGTGGGTTTTCATTTGAAGAGTGTAATCTCGTTTGAAAAGTGTGTTTGAAAATTTCTTGAAAACCGAATCATGGAAGAGGAATTTTACAACGCATTCGCTACCCCTGTTACCCCGATTACTCTTGCACAGAACACGATGTTGGAAAATAAAACGGGGACTATGCAAAAACCGCCTTAGCTCATGAACATTGAGGAGTATAAAGGTTGGGAAGGACGTTTTGAAAACTGGGTACAAGCAAATTATTTGGATGCTTGGGAATGTGTTGAGACGAAATATGTTAGACCGATGACTGATGATGAGGAGATTATTGCTATTAAAGATCTTAGTGCTGAAAATAGAAAGAAATACAAAGATGAAAAAATGATGTTAAGTCTACTACAACAAGCTGTGAAAGAAGATATCTTGGTTTTATTGCAACACAATGGAACTTATTCAATATGGAAAGCATTAAGATCGAAGTTCGTTGGAAGTCAAGAGATGGTTAAAAACAAAAAGTCACTTCTGAAGAAAGAGTTTCATCTGTTTCGTGGGTTGAAAAATGAGAGCACAAAGCAAATCATTGAAAGATACTGCAATTTGTTAGCCAACATGAAGAGATTGAGCATTGACAAAGATAATGAAGAGTTGATCGAAAAATTGGCCGATACATTGCCATATGAGACTTGGGGCACATATCTCATGATGCTAAGGAACAAGAAAGGGTTTAGCAGTATGACATTGAGCAAGTTCATTGAAAAGATTGAGGCTCAGGAGATGGAACAGAGAAAGATTTCAAGAATGAAAGACTTCGACGGTGAACAAGACATTGGGCTTTATTACAAAGCAGGGTTGAATGACAAAAACACCAACATGTCACCGAAGGTTGAGATGCCTTCAATGCAAAAAGTTCATCAGGAAGTTCATCTAAAGGATCAAACAGCAACACAAGTTTTTCATCATATCCATCATTTGATCCGAACATTTCAGCAACAAAGAATGGCAAGAAGCTACAATGCAATATTGTACTGAATCTGGAGAATGATCAGGATTATTCCGAAGAAATTGCTAAGAGTCACATGTCTTTGTTGCGAACCGTGTTGGAGTCATATGGAAGTTTTGTGGCAGGTCGGATCGGGAATCCAATGCTTACAAAAGAGGATTACGATAAGAGATTGATGCTGAAGAGATGGAATTGATGGACATAAAGTGGTGTTTGGCAAGTGTGTTGAGACGAGCTGAGAAATTTAAGCAGATTACAGGAAGAAATGACTTACGTGATGCTAATGTTTCTACTTTGGGTTTTGATAAATCTAAAGTCACTTGTTTTCGTTGCAGGGAAAAAGGACACTTCAAGAGGGAGTGCACAAATCACGAAGCAAGTGGAGCTCAAAATCCGTTCAACAATAATGATTACTACCGGAAGGCCATTTATCATAAGGTCGCTCAACAACAACAAGAACCACAAGTGGCACATGGTAGGAAAGTAATCGAGGAATCATCAAAGAGAGCTTGTATGGTGAATCAAGAAGATCAGAAATCATCAAAAGGATTCAGTTGGGACAATTATATTTCAGCCGATAACAAAGCATGCCTGATAAACCAAGATGATGAAAAGTTACCAGAAGGATTTAACTGTGAAGGTTTTAGTTGGGATGATTATGATCCAAACAAAACTTCACATCACAAAGCTTTTGTCACTCAAGTTGAAGAAGATAGTGATGATGATAAAGAGTATTATGCAAGAAGAATGGCTGCTCATTTGAAAATGATGGCAGAAAGTGATAGTGAAGATGAAAAAGCTAAAAAGAAAAAGAAAAAGGTCAAAACACCAGTCAGCAGTGATGATGAAGAAGTACTTGTGGTAAGGAAGAAGTTAAAAGATATTCCAAAGTTCAAAGTTGATGCAGAAGCTTATGCTAAAAATGTTCCGGTGATTTGTGAAAATTGTGAGATTATGAAAAAGAAAAACAGCGAGTTGATTAACAACATAAACAGGTTGAAGGAATCATACGATGTTCTTAACAAAGCTATGAATCAATATAATCAATCAAGTGAAGAACAAGCAACAGCCATGAAGACACTTCAGGGAGCTTTCATGATAAAGCAGAAAGTTGTGAACAATTACATTGAGAAGTGTGTTGTTTTGGAACAGAAACTGGAAACTCAAAGAATTGAAACAGAAAGAGTTAATCGATTGTTAAAAAGTTACTCATGTACTTCTTATGTCATTGACAGGATTTATCCAACTATTGAAGGCATGAAGGCATTTGAGGAGGATGAAATAACTGAAGAACAGAAGGTATCTGAAGAAAAGACTTCTGAAAAGAAGAAAGAAAAGAAGAAGGATACTAAAGTGAATAATTCTGGTAAGAAACAGGGTTTCAGTTACAACAAGTGTCCACCCCCGCTTGAAAATGGATATTCTCCGAGAAATCCAAATTCAGAAAGAGTCGAAAAGGCAACAAATTTACAGTGGGAGTCGGAGTCTTCAGTTAACATGCCAGAAAATATTGATGTTACGTTTACATCGTCTGACACTGATCAACAATCTCAATTGATGAAGAAAGTCGTGGATCATGTGTTGGATAACGATGAAACCGAGGAGTCAAAGTCGGAGTCTATGTCAGAGTCAAAGTCTGAGTCAAGCACTCCGAGTCAAACCGTCAAACATGGCAAAAGAGTTTACAATAAAGAATTCATGTTATCAAAATCTAATTTGAATGACGAAACATTCAAAGTTGTATATACATTGAATGATTCTGACAAATAATATTCTGATGAGGAATTTCCAATAAGAGGTGTCAAACCTGACATGATTAAAAAGGTTTTCAAACTAACAGAAATTAATATTTCTGAAATAAAAGATGTAAATCTTTCTGAAAAACCTAAAAATACACCTCAAGAGTTCAACAAAAAGAAAACAAGAAAAAGGGTTACAGTTCTGGTTCAGGTTATCGAAAGAAACCAAACCATAACGGTAATTTCAAAAAGAAAGGACTTGGATTTATTCCACTAGAAAATTATAAAAATGAAAAATATGTTCGAGATTTTAAATCAAAAATGATATTTGTTTCAGGTACATCTTCTGAAGAAGAGAAAGAAAATCTATTCAAAAATCAGTCGAACAAAGAATTCCTTGCGAAGAAGCAAGAAGAGATAAAGACTGCTGATCAGATGAAAGAAACGAGAACATGTTTCCAAAGCAACACTGTTGGTCATATTGCCAAGAATTGTTCTAAGACAATACAATCAAAACAGGGAGTTTCTCGTAAACTGAAAGATAAAGAGATTGTGTTTGAACCACCAATTGAAAGAACTAAACTTTTCAAAAATTCAACGTTTGAGATTGGTGAATGTTCAAACAGGTTTTACAAGAAAAGAGCAAATCTTGACAACCAGAAATGGGTTGTTAAGAAGTCTAATGATAGTTCTAGCAATGATTCTGATTCATCAAAATCAGAGGAGCTATCTTCTGGTGATGAATCTGATTCCACAAAGTCAGAGGAGCCACAAGTTGGGGTTAAAAGTGAGAATTCAGTTCCTCCAATGGATGATGCAAATTTTCCACCATTGAGGGCTGAAAATTTTAAACAAAAAGTTGGTAAAATTGAAATTTCAAATCAATTTTATTCTGATAAAAAGGAATTTGATATTGAAAAAGCCTTCAACTCCACAGTTCATAACATTTTTGGTAAAATGGTTGATGGGAAAGTTAAAGGGGTGAAGGAGTTTTATGAAAAGAAAACAAAGAAACCAGGTAAGTGTGTTTCGTCCCAGGTTTGTGACTGGGATGGAACCTATTATGAATAGTAAAAATCTGGACTTGCCGGTGCTCCCATGTTGGTAAGTGTGGAGCAGGAATCGGCATCTTTCTTGTGAAATGTCATCTAAGTGGTTACTGGTTAATGATTATTTGATATTTCGGCTTACAAATGATTAATCAAGGTCATTAGGTTGAACTTGATTGGATCATTCTTACAAGTGGTATTTTGAGAAACAAAAGTGATGAATTTATCCCCTAACCTACAAGTGGTAAAATCAATCAACAAAACTTATTTTCCGGAAAAACCATTTGATTAAAACAAACTTAAGTGTTTTGAAATCACAATGGGAAAATAGTTTGTTGTAAGGGGGAGTTCTGATTGTTTATGCCAAGTGGATGGCGATTTGAAGTGATTCGATATCGGTTGTCATTTTACTTATATAGTTTGTTTTCAAATTTCCTTTAAATGTGTTTGTATTTTAGGGGGAGTAGTTTTTCAGAAAATCCAAAAACATTTGAAAATTTGAAAAAGACAAAAACATGATAAAATGCAAAAATGAGTTTTGGTGTCGAAAAGAGGAAATGATAGTACATCAGTAGACAGTTACAGTATGCTAAAGAAATGTAATGTTTAAATAGCGTTAAACGGTCTCACTGATGATCTGCCGATAGGTTTTTACACATTTAGTAAACTTTTTCGGGATATAAACTTAAATTCAAACTTGCTTATTTCGTGGGGAACACTACTTGGATATATAGGTAACCCCTGAAATCTTGTTTGAAGGATCCCTCTTTCTGAGATACTAGGTCTTTATGCTCAGTGATATCTGGGGTATTATCCCGGGACTTCTGATTTTGCGGAAGCAATGGCCTAGTCCCCGGAGAATACTTTATGCTTGCTTGAAATAAAAGCCTGCCCTCAGCATAAAAAATGATGAAACATTGAAAAAATATGCTAATCATGTGCTGTTGTAAAAAAGATCCTCTAAAGGGGACCCACCAAAAGTCGAAGCCGTCATCTCTCTGCTGAACGGAAGTTCTGACCTGAGCTCTCACGGTTCTTCGCATTTAACCCCTTACATATATCATCTGTGGTATACTCACCTGTAAGACTGAATATTGGGATCTGGATACGGGAGTATATTCAAGAAGTGGGACACATGAATGAGTTTAAGTTCTTAATTCACCTAATTCATATCCTGAATCAGTTGAAATTTGTGTGAGAATTTAAGTGGATCAGTATATCGACAATCTAAGTGAATTGTTTAATTCTTAATGTGTAACTAAGCTCAACGGTACTTGTGACTTGCCAAATACTGATATGATCCTCTTACACAAACTCACAAAAAAAAATATTGTTTGTAAATATTTCTTTATTGCATCTCATTTTATTAAAAAATCCAAAAAGATTTTAGTGTGTTTTAGCATAAATTTTGAAAAATTACAAAAAGATTTTCGACAACTGGTGTTGGAGAACTGATTTTCAAAATTCCAAGTGCTAAACATGATGACAATTGGGTTGGGAGAGTGTGTTTTTGAAAAGAAAAATGATATTTCTTCAAGTGGTTCATCAGAGTGTAATATTGTAAAATCATTCTTTGATTGAATAATTCCTGCAAGTGGTTGTTCAAAATTATAAATGATAAATCAATTTTGAGAATTGGTTTTACATGTGGTAAGCAGAGTGTAAATTTGTCAAATTTTAAATTTGTGAAATTTATTGTTGGGTAGAGATTTGTGCAGGTAATGGTAGAGCCAGGAATTGGTCCTGAACATGTGAAAAAGTAGAGCCAGCAACAGATCTTGGGATAATCAGATAAAAGCCAGGTTTCGATCCAGAGCAGGATGTGAGCCAGGTTGCGATTCTTGAACCTGTAAAAGCCAGACTACGATCCCAGCTTACTGAGAGGGGAAGTCAGAATGTCAAAGAGCCAGGTTCTGATCCTGAGAGTCTGTTGGTGCTGATAAAGAGAAGAGAAGAGATTTGTGGATGCTTTACAGTGTTAGATACTTCAAAGAGTTTGAGAGAACTGATAAAGACTGAAGATGCGAAGACTCGTCAACATTCGAGGGGGAGTCTGTTGGTGCATGCGTCTGTCGACTTCGTCTTGTATCGAGTATTGTTTGTGTTTAGATAGATCAGGACACGTTTTACGAGAAAACATGGTCAAAAGGCTAATTTCGCTTGAAATGGTCAAAAGCCATTTCAAACGAAATCACATGATCTAATTCCGCTTGAACGGGTTATTTCGCTTGAAGTGGTAATTCCGCTTGAAGGGTAATTCCGTTTGAGACATCTTCAAGGGGAATAAGAAGCCTATATATACCTGTGACCTGATTTCGTTTGAGTCAGAGTTGTAACTTTCCGGTTTGAGCCACGAAGTGCTGCCGAAGTGTCGTCTCGCTATAAATCGTTGTTAAATCAATAATATCGACAGTTAAAGTGTATATCTTGCTGAATTGACCTCAGTACGTCTGTTTCCGCCTTTCGTACGGAGCATAAACTCTTCTGATCGACTCGTTCGGGTCTGAAAACGATCCTACAGTATATGTTGACATTTAAGAGATATACAGTCAAGAAAATCAAGGGCAATGGTGATATATATGCGGATTAGACACAAAAAAAACGCTCAACAAAAGGCTACAATTTAAGGAATGTGTTTAGTGACGGCATCAGACTCCTAATTGATGGAGAAAGGTCTGGTGGCAAGAAAAGCTGCTTCTAGGTGGTTGTCAAGTGTTTTCGCTCGACGATTAGATTATTGGGTGGTTGGTTTGGCCCTTGTTCCTGTAACTCGAATCCTAGCCCGGTATATCCCATTTTAATTTTACACCATTGTGAACCTTACGCCTTTTTTACTCTCTGATCGAGGATCTTGGCATTGAAAAATATTCGTAAACTAAATCACACGTGTATATGTTGACATTTAAGAGATATACAGCGAAGAATATCAAGGGGAATGGTGATATATATATGCGGATTAGACACAAAAAGAAAACACTCAACAAATTGCTACAATTAAGGAATGTGTTTAGTGACGGCATTAGATTCCTAATTGATGGAGAAAGGTCTGGTGGCAAAAAAAGCTGCTTCTAGGAGGTTGTCAAGTGTTTTCACTCGACGATTCCATTCTTGGGTGGTTGGTTTGGCCCTTGTTCCTGTAACTCGAATCCTAGCCCGGTATATCCCATTTTAATTTTACACCATTGTGAACCTTACGCCTTTTTTACTCTCTGGTCGAGGTTCTCGGCATTGAAAAATTTTCGTAAACTAAATCACACGTGTATATGTTGACATTTAAGAGATATACAGTCAAGAAAATCAAGGGCAATGGTGATATATATGCGGATTAGACACCAAAAAAAAACGCTCAACAAATGGCTACAATTTAAGGAATGTGTTTAGTGACGGCATCAGATTCCTAACTGATGGAGAAAGGTCTGGTGGTAAGAAAAGCTGCTTCTAGGTGGTTGTCAAGTGTTTTCGCTCGACGATTCCTTTCTTGGGTGGTTGGCTTGGCCCTTCTTCCTGTAACTCGAATCCTAGCCCGGTATATCCCATTTTAATTTTACACCATTGTGAACCTTATGGCTTTTTTACTCTCTGATCGAGGATCTCGGCATTGAAAAATCTTCGTAAACTAAATCACATGTGTATATGTTGACCTTTAAGAGATATACAGTCAAGAAAAACAAGGGCAATGGTGATATATATGCGGATTAGACACCAAAAAAACACTCAACAAATTGCTACAATTTAAGGAATGTGTTAAGTGACGCAATCATATTCCTAATGGATGGAGAAAGGTCTGGTGGCAAGAAAAGCTGCTTTTATTAGGTTGTCAAGTGTTTTCGCTCGATGATTCCATTCTTGGGTGGTTGGATTGGCCCTTGTTCATGTAACTCGAATCCTAGCACGGTATATCCCATTTTAATTTTACACCATTGTGAACCTTACGCCTTTTTTACTCTCTGATCGAGGTTCTCGGCATTGAAAAATCTTCGTAAACTAAATCACACGTGTATATGTTGACATTTAACAGATATACAGTCAAGAAAATCAAGGGCAATGGTGATATATATGCGGATTTGACACAAAAAAAAAACTCAACAAATGGCTACAATTTAAGGAATGTGTTTAGTGACGGCATCAGATTCCTAATTGATGGAGAAAGGTCTGGTGGCAATAAAAACTGATTCTAGGAGGTTGTCAAGTGTTTTCGCTCGACGATTCCATTCTTGGGTGGTTGGTCTGGCCCTTGTTCCTGTAACTCGAATCCAAGCCCGGTATATCCCATTTTAATTTTACACCTTTGTGAACCTAACGCCTTTTTTACTCTCTGATCGAGGTTCTCGGCATTGAAAAATCTTCGTAAACTAAATCACACGTGTATATGTTGACATTTAAGAGATATACAGTCAAGAAAATCAAGGGCAATGGTGATATATATGCGGATTAGACACAAAAAAAAACGCTCAACAAAAGGCTACAATTTAAGGAATGTGTTTAGTGACGGCATCAGACTCCTAATTGATGGAGAAAGGTCTGGTGGCAAGAAAAGCTGCTTCTAGGTGGTTGTCAAGTGTTTTCGCTCGACGATTAGATTATTGGGTGGTTGGTTTGGCCCTTGTTCCTGTAACTCGAATCCTAGCCCGGTATATCCCATTTTAATTTTACACCATTGTGAACCTTACGCCTTTTTTACTCTCTGATCGAGGATCTTGGCATTGAAAAATATTCGTAAACTAAATCACACGTGTATATGTTGACATTTAAGAGATATACAGCGAAGAATATCAAGGGGAATGGTGATATATATATGCGGATTAGACACAAAAAGAAAACACTCAACAAATTGCTACAATTAAGGAATGTGTTTAGTGACGGCATTAGATTCCTAATTGATGGAGAAAGGTCTGGTGGCAAAAAAAGCTGCTTCTAGGAGGTTGTCAAGTGTTTTCACTCGACGATTCCATTCTTGGGTGGTTGGTTTGGCCCTTGTTCCTGTAACTCGAATCCTAGCCCGGTATATCCCATTTTAATTTTACACCATTGTGAACCTTACGCCTTTTTTACTCTCTGGTCGAGGTTCTCGGCATTGAAAAATTTTCGTAAACTAAATCACACGTGTATATGTTGACATTTAAGAGATATACAGTCAAGAAAATCAAGGGCAATGGTGATATATATGCGGATTAGACACCAAAAAAAAACGCTCAACAAATGGCTACAATTTAAGGAATGTGTTTAGTGACGGCATCAGATTCCTAACTGATGGAGAAAGGTCTGGTGGTAAGAAAAGCTGCTTCTAGGTGGTTGTCAAGTGTTTTCGCTCGACGATTCCTTTCTTGGGTGGTTGGCTTGGCCCTTCTTCCTGTAACTCGAATCCTAGCCCGGTATATCCCATTTTAATTTTACACCATTGTGAACCTTATGCCTTTTTTACTCTCTGATCGAGGATCTCGGCATTGAAAAATCTTCGTAAACTAAATCACATGTGTATATGTTGACCTTTAAGAGATATACAGTCAAGAAAAACAAGGGCAATGGTGATATATATGCGGATTAGACACCAAAAAAACACTCAACAAATTGCTACAATTTAAGGAATGTGTTAAGTGACGCAATCATATTCCTAATGGATGGAGAAAGGTCTGGTGGCAAGAAAAGCTGCTTCTATTAGGTTGTCAAGTGTTTTCGCTCGATGATTCCATTCTTGGGTGGTTGGATTGGCCCTTGTTCATATAACTCGAATCCTAGCACGGTATATCCCATTTTAATTTTACACCATTGTGAACCTTACGCCTTTTTTACTCTCTGATCGAGGTTCTCGGCATTGAAAAATCTTCGTAAACTAAATCACACGTGTATATGTTGACATTTAACAGATATACAGTCAAGAAAATCAAGGGCAATGGTGATATATATGCGGATTTGACACAAAAAAAAAAAAAACTCAACAAATGGCTACAATTTAAGGAATGTGTTTAGTGACGGCATCAGATTCCTAATTGATGGAGAAAGGTCTGGTGGCAATAAAAACTGATTCTAGGAGGTTGTCAAGTGTTTTCGCTCGACGATTCCATTTTTGGGTGGTTGGTTTAGCCCATGTTCCTGTAACTCGAATCCTAGCCCGGTATATCCCATTTTAATTTTACACCTTTGTGAACCTAACGCCTTTTTTACTCTCTGATCGAGGTTCTCGGCATTGAAAAATCTTCGTAAACTAAATCACACGTGTATATGTTGACATTTAAGAGATATACAGTCAAGAAAATCAAGGGCAATGGTGATATATATGCGGATTAGACACAAAAAAAACACTCAACAAATGGCTACAATTTAAGGAATGTGTTTAGTGACGGCATCAGATTCCTAATTGATGGAGAAAGCTCTGGTGGCAAGAAAAGCTACTTCTAGGAGGTTGTCAAGTGTTTTCGCTCGACGATTCCATCCTTGGGTGGTTGGTTTGGCCCTTGTTCCTGTAACTCGAATCCTAGCCCGGTATATCCCATTTTAATTTTACACCATTGTGAATCTTACGCCGTTTTTACTCTCTGATCGAGGTTCTCGGCATTGAAAAATCTTCATAAACTAAATCACACGTGTATATGTTGACTTTTAAGAGATATACAGTCAAGAAAATCAAGGGCAATGGTGATATATATGCGGATTAGACACCAAAAAAAAAAAACGCTCAACAAAAGGCTACAATTTAAGGAATGTGTTTAGTGACGGCATCAGACTCCTAATTGATGGAGAAAGGTCTGGTGGCAAGAAAAGCTGCTTCTAGGTGGTTGTCAAGTGTTTTCGCTCGACGATTCCTTTCTTGGGTGGTTGGTTTGTCCCTTGTTCCTGTAACTCGAATCCTAGCCCGGTATATCCCATTTTAATTTTACACCATTGTGAACCTTACGCCTTTTTTACTCTCTGATCGAGGATCTTGGCATTGAAAAATATTCGTAAACTAAATCACACGTGTATATGTTGACCTTTAAGAGATATACATTCAAGAAAAACAAGGGCAATGGTGATATATATGCGGATTAGACACCAAAAAAATACTCAACGAATGGCTACAATTTAAGGAATGTGTTTAGTGACGGCATCAGATTCCTAATTGATGGAGAAAGGGCTGGTGGCAAGAAAAGCTGCTTCTAGGAGGTAGTCAAGTGTTTTCGCTCGACGATTCCATTCTTGGGTGGTTGGTTTGGCCCTTGTTCCTGTAACTGGAATCCTAGCCCGGTATATCCCATTTTATTTTTACACCATTCTAAACCTTACGCCTTTTTTACTCTCTGATTGAGGTTCTCGGCATTATAAATCTTCGTAAACTAAATCACACGTTTATATGTTGACATTTAAGAGATATACAGTCAAGAAAATCAAGGGCAATGGTGATATATATGCGGATTAGACACAAAAAAAAACACTCAACAAATGGCTACAATTTAAGAATTGTGTTTAGTGACGGCATCAGATTCCTAATTGATGGAGATAGGTCTGGTGGCAAGAAAAGCTGCTTCTAGGAGGTTGTCAAGTGTTTTCGCTCGACGATTCCATTCTTGGGTGGTTGGTTTGGCCCTTGTTCATGTAACTCGAATCGTAGCACGGTATATCCCATTTTAATTTTACACCATTGTGAACCTTACGCCTTTTTTACTCTCAGATCGATGTTCTCGGCATTGAAAAATCTTCATAAACTAAATCACACGTGTATATGTTGACATTTAAGAGATATACAGTCAAGAAAATCAAGGGCAATGGTGATATATATGCGGATTAGACACAAAAAAAACAATCAACAAATGGCTACAATTTAAGGAATGTGTTTAGTGACGACATCAGATTCCTAATTGATGGAGAAAGGACTGATAGCAAGAAAAGCTGCTTCTAGGAAGTTGTCAAGTGTTTTCGCTCGACGATTAGATTCTTGGGTGGTTGGTTTGGCCCTTGTTCCTAGAACTCGAATCCTAGCCCGTTATATCCTATTTTAATTTTACACCATTGTGAACCTTACGCCTTTTTTAGTCTTTGATCGAGGTTCTCGGCATTGAAAACTCTTCGAAAACTAAATCACACGTGTATATGTTGACATTTAAGAAATATACAGTCAAGAATATCAACGGCAATGGTGATATATATGCGGAGTAGACACCAACAAAAAAAAAACACTCAACAAATGGCTACAATTTAAGGAATGTGTTTAGTGACGACATCAGATTCCTAATTGATGGAGAAAGGTCTGGTGGCAAGAAAAGCTGCTTCTAGGAGGTTGTCAAGTGTTTTCACTCGACGATTCCATTCTTGGGTGGTTGGTTTGGCCCATGTTCCTGTAACTCGAAACCTAGCCCGGTATATCCCATTTTAATTTTACACCATTGTGAAACTTTCGCCTTTTTTACTCTCTGATCAAGGTTCTCGGCATTGAAAAATCTTCGTAAACTAAATCACACATGTATATGTTGACATTTAAGAGATATACAGTCAAGAAAATCAAGGGCAATGGTGATATATATGCGGATTAGACACCAAAAAAAAAAACACTCAACAAATGGCTACAATTTAAGGAATGTGTTTAGTGACGGCATCAAATTCCTAATTGATGGAGAAAGGTCTGGTGGCAAGAAAAGCTGCTTCTAGGTGGTTGTCAAGTGTTTTCGCTCGACGATTCCTTTCTTGGGTGGTTGGTTTGGCCCTTGTTCCTGTAACTCGAATCCTAGCCCAGTATATCCTATTTTAATTTTACCCCATTGTGAACCTTACGCCTTTTTTACTCTCTGATCGAGGATCTCGGCATTGAAAAATCTTCGTAAACTAAATCACACGTGTATATGTTGACCTTTAAGAGATATACAGTCAAGAAAAACAAGGGCAATGGTGATATATATGCGGATTAGACACCAAAAAACACTTAACAAATGACTACAATTTAAGGAATGTGTTTAGTGACGGCATCAGATTCCTAATTGATGGAGAAAGGGCTGGTGGCAAGAAAAGCTGCATCTAGGTGGTAGTCAAGTGTTTTCGCTCGACGATTCCATTCTTGAGTGGTTGGTTTGGCCCTTGTTCCTGCAACTCGAATCCTAGCCCGGTATATCCCATTTTAATTTTACACCATCGTGAATCTTACGCCTTTATTACTCTCTGATCGAGGTTCTCGGCATTGAAAAATCTTCGTAAACTAAATCACACGTGTGTATGTTGACATTTAAGAGATATACAGTCAAGAAAATCAAGGGCAATGGTGATATATATGCGGATTAGACACAAAAAAAAAACACTCAACAAATGGCTACAATTTAAGGAATGCGTTTAGTGACGGCATCAGATTCCTAATTGATGGATAAAGGTCTGATGGCAAGAAAAGTTGCTTCTTGGAGGTTGTCAAGTGTTTTCGCTCGACGATTAGATTCTTGGGCGGTTGGTTTGGCCCTTGTTCCTGTAACTCGAATCCTAGCCTGGTATATCCCATTTTAATTTTACACCATTATGAACCTTACGCCCTTTTTACTCTCTGATCGAGGATCTCCGCATTGAAAAATCTTCGAAAACTAAATCACACGTGTATATGTTGACATTTAAGAGATATACAGTCAAGAAAATCAAGAGCAATGGTGATATATATGCGGATTAGACACCAAAAAAACAATCAACAAATGGCTACAATTTAAGGAATGTGTTTAGTGAGGGCATCAGATTCCTAATTGATGGAGAAAGGTCTGGTGGCAAGAAAAGCTGCTTCTAGGAGGTTGTCAAGTGTTTTCGCTCGACGATTGAATTCTTGGGTGGTTGGTTTGGCGCGTGATCACGTAACTCGAATCCTAGCCCGGCATATCTCATTTTAATTTTACACCATTGTGAACCTTACGCCTTTTTTACTCTCTGATCGAGGTTCTCGGCATTGAAAAATCTTCGTAAACTAAATCACACGTGTATATGTTGACATTGAAGAGATATACAGTCTAGAAAATCAAGGGCAATGGTGATATATATGAGGATTAGACACAAAAAAAAAAACACTCAACAAATGGCTACAATTTAAGGAATGTGTTTAGTGACAGCATCAGATTCCTAATTGATGGAGAAAGGTCTGGGGGCAAGAAAAGCTGCTACTTGGAGGATGTCAAGTGTTTTCGCTCGATGATTCCATTCTTGGGTGGTTGGTTTGGCCCTTGTTCCCTAACTTGAATCCTAGCCCGGTATATCCCATTTTAATTTTACACCATTGTGAACCTTACGCCTTTTTTACTCTCTGATCGAGGTTCTCGGCATTGAAAAATCTTCATAAACTAAATCACACGTGTATATGTTGATATTTAAGAGATATACAGTCAAGAAAATCAAGTGCAATGGTGATATATATGCGAATTAGACACAAAAAAAAAACACTCAACAAATGCCTACAATTTAAGGAATGTGTTTAGTGACGGCATCAGATTCCTAATTGATGGAGAAAGGTCTGGTGGCAAGAAAACCTGCTTCTAGGAGGATGTCAAGTGTTTTCGCTCTACGATTCCATTCTTGGGTGGTTGGTTTGGCCCTTGTTCCTCTAACTCGAATCCTGGCCCAGTATATCTCATTTTAATTTTACACCATTGTGAACCTTACGCCTTTTTTACTCTCTGATCAAGGTTCTCGACGTTGAAAAATCATCGTAAACTAAATCACACGTGTATATGTTGACATTTAAGAGATATACAGTCAAGAAAATCAAGGGTAATGGTGATATATATGCGGATTATACACCAAAAAAAACACTCAACAAATGGCTACAATTTAAGGAATGTGTTTAGTGACGGCATCAGATTTTTAATTGATGGAGAAAGGTCTGATGGCAAGAAAAGCTGCTTCTAGGAGATTGTCAAGTGTTTTCGCTCGACGATTCCATTCTTGGGTGGTTGGTTTGGCCCTTGTTCCTGTAACTAAAATCCTAGCCCGGTATATCCCATTTTAATATTACACGTGTATATGTTGACATTTAAGAGATATACTGTCAAGAAAATCAAGGGCAATGGTGACATATATGCGGATTAGACACAAAAAAAAAACACTCAACAAATGGCTACAATTTAAGGAATGTGTTTAGTGACGACATCAGATTCCTAATTGATGGAGAAAGGTCCGGTGGCAAGAAAAGCTGCTTCTAGGAGGATATCAAGTGTTTTCGCTCGACGATTCCATTCTTGGGTGGTTGGTTTGGCCCTTGTTCCTCTAACTCGAATTCTAGCCCGGTATATCTCATTTTAATTTTACACCATTGTGAACCTTACGCCTTTTTTACTTTCTGAACGAGGTTCTCGGCATTGAAAAATCTTCGTAAACTAAATCACACGTGTATATGTTGACATTTAAGAGATATACAGGCAAGAAAATTAAGGGCAACGGTGATATATATGCGGATTTGACACCAAAAAAACCTCAACAACTGGCTACAATTTAAGGAATGTGTTTAGTGACGGCATCAGATTCCTAATTGATGGAGAAAGGTCTGGTGGCAAGAAAAGATGCTTCTAGGAGGTTGTCAAGTGTTTTTGCTCAACGATTCCATTCTTGGGTGGTTGGTTTGGCCCTTGTTCCTCTAACTTGAATCCTAGCCCGGTATATCCCATTTTAATTTTACACCATTGTGAACCTTACGCCTTTTTTACTCTCTGATCAATGTTCTCGGCATGGAAAAATCTTCGTAAACTAAATCACACTTGTATATGTTGACATTTAAGAGATATACAGGCAAGAAAATCAAGGGCAATGGTAATATATATGCGGATTAGACACCAAAAAAAACACTCAACAAATGGCTACAATTTAAGGAATATGTTTAGTGACGGCATCAGATTTCTAATTGATGGAGAAAGGTCTGGTGGCAAGAAAAGATGATTCTAGGAGGTTGTCAAGTGTTTTCGCTCGACGATTCCATTCTTGGGTGGTTAGTTTGGCCCTTGTTCCTGTAACTCGAATCATAGCCCGGTATATCTCATTTTAATTTTACACCATTGTGAACCTTACGCCTTTTTTACTCTCTGATCGAGGTTCTCAGGATTGAAGAATCTTCGTGAACTAAATCACACATGTATATGTTGACATTTAAGAGATATACAGTCAAGAAAATCAAGGGCAATGGTGATATATATGCGGATTAGACACAAAAAAATACACTCAACAAATGGCTACAATTTAAGGAATGTGTTTAGTGACGACATCAGATTCCTAATTGATGGAGAGAGGTCTGGTGGCAAGAAAAGCTGCTTCTAGGAGGTTGTCAAGTGTTTTCGCTCGACAATTCCATTCTTGGGTGGTTGGTTTGGCCCTTGTTCCCGTAACTCGAATCCTAGCCCGGTATATCCCATTTTAATTTTACACCATTGTGAACCTTACGCCTTTTTTACTCTCTGATCGGGGTTCTTGTCATTGAAAAATCTTCATAAACTAAATCACACGTGTATATGTTGACATTTAAAATATATACAGTCAAGAAAATCAAGGGCAATGGTGATATATATGCGGATTAGACACAAAAAAAAAAAACACTCAACAAATGGCTACAATTTAAGGAATGTGTATAGTGACGGCATCAGATTCCTAATTGATGGAGAAAGGTCTGGTGGCAAGAAAAGCTGCTTCTAGGAGGTTGTCAAGTGTTTTCGCTCGAGGATTCCATTCTTGGGTGGTTGGTTTGGCCCTTGTTCCTCTAACTCGAATCCTTGCCCGGTATATCCCATTTTAATTTTACACAATTGTGAACCTTACGCCTTTTTTACTCTCTGATCGAGGTTCTCGGCATTGAAAAATCTTCGTAAACTAAATCACACGTGTATATGTTGATATTTAAGAGATATACTGTCAAGAAAATCATGGGCAATGGTGATATATATGCGGATTAGACACCAAAAAAAAATACTCAACAAATGGCTACAATTTAAGGAATGTGTTTAGTGACGGCATCAGATTCCTAATTGATGGAGAGAGGTCTGGTGGCAAGAAAAGCTGCTTCTAGGAGGTTGTCAAGTGTTTTCGCTCAACGATTCCATACTTGGGGGGTTGGTTTGGCCCTTGTTCCAGTAACTCGAATCCTAGACCGGTATATCCCATTTTAATTTTACATTATTGTGAACCTCACGCCTTTTTTACACTCTGATAGAGGTTCTCGGCATTGAAAGATCTTCGTAAACTAAATCACACGTGTATATGTTGATATTTAAGAGATTTCCAGTCAAGAAAATCAAGGGCTATGGTGATATATATGCGGATTAGACACAAAAAAAACACTCAACAAATGGCTACAATTTAAGGAATGTGTTTAGTGACAACATCAGATTCCTAATTGATGGAGTAAGGTCTGGTGGCAAGAAAAGCTGCTTCTAGGAGGTTGTCAAGTGTTTCACTCGACGAATCCAATCTTGGGTGGTTGGTTTGGCCTTTGTTCCTGAAACTCGAATCCTAGCCCGATATATCCCATTT
Organism: Helianthus tuberosus; assembly: GCA_030545235.1. NCBI lineage: Eukaryota > Viridiplantae > Streptophyta > Magnoliopsida > Asterales > Asteraceae > Helianthus > Helianthus tuberosus. The sequence continues at coordinate 155,955,431 of CM060403.1, forward strand.
TAATTTTACACCATTGTGAAGCTTACGCCTTTTTTACTCTCTGATCGAGGTTCTCCGCATTGAAAAAATCTTCGTAAACTAAATCACACGTGTATATGTTGACATTTAAGAGATATACAATCAAGAAAATCAAGGGCAATGGTGATATATATGCGGATTAGACAACAAAAATAAACATTCAACAAATGGCTACAATTTAAGGAATGTGTTTAGTGACGGCATCAGATTACTAATTGATGGAGAAAGGTCTGGTGGCTAGAAAAGCTGCTTCTAGGAGGTTGTCAAGTGTTTTCGCTCGACGATTCCATTCTTGGGTGGTTGGTTTTGCCCTTGTTCCTGTAACTCGAATCCTAGCCGGGTATATCCCATTTTAATTTTACACCATTATGAACCTTACGCCTTTTTTACTTTCTGATCGAGGTTCACGGCTTTGAAAAATCATTGTAAACTAAATCACACGCGTATATGTTGACATTTAAGAGATATACAGCCAAGAAAATCAAGTGCGATGGTGATATATATGCGGATTAGACACAAAAAAAAAATACTCAACATATGCCTACAATTTAAGGAATGCGTTTAGTGACGACATCAGATTCCTAATTGATGGAGAAAGGTCTGGTGGCAAGGAAACCTGCTTCTAGGAGGACGTCAAGTGTTTTCGCTCTACGATTCCATTCTTGGGTGGTGGGTTTGGCCCGTGTTCCTCTAACTCGAATCCTAGCCCGGTATATCTCATTTTAATTTTACACCATTGTGAACCTTACGCCTTTTTTACTCTCTGGTCGAGGTTCTCGACGTTGAAAAATCTTCGTAAACTAAATCACACGTCTATATGTTGACATTTAAGAGATATACAGGAAAGAAAATCAAGGGCAATGGTGATATATATGCGGATTAGACACCAAAAAAAACACACAACAAATGGCTACAATTTAAGGAATGTGTTTAGTGACGGCATCGGATTTCTAATTGATGGAGAAAGGTCTGGTGGCAAGAAAAGATGATTCTAGGAGGTTGTCAAGTGTTTTCGCTCGACGATTCCATTCTTGGGTGGTTGGTTTGGCCGTTGTTCCTGTAACTCGAATCATAGCCCGGTATATCCCATTTTAATTTTACACCATTGTGAACCTTACGCCTTTTTTACTCTCTGATCGAGGTTCTTGGCATTGAAAAATCTTCATAAACTAAATCACACGTGTATATGTTGACATTTAAGAGATATACAGTCAAGAAAATCAAGGGAAATGGTGTTATATATGCGGATTAGACACAAAAAAAACACACTCAACAAATGGCTACAATTTAAGGAATGTGTTTAGTGACGACATCAGATTCCTAATTGATGGAGAGAGGTCTGGTGGCAAGAAAAGCTGCTTCTAGGAGGTTGTCAAGTGTTTTCGCTCGACAATTCCATTCTTGGGTGGTTGGTTTGGCCCTTGTTCCAGTAACTCGAATCCTAGCCCAGTATATCCCATTTTAATTTTACACCATTGTGAACCTTACGCCTTTTTTACTCTCTGATCGGGGTTCTTGTCATTGAAAAATCTTCATAAACTAAATCACACGTGTATATGTTGACATTTAAAATATATACAGTCAAGAAAATCAAGGGCAATGGTGATATATATGCGGATTAGACACAAAAAAAAAACACTCAACAAATGGCTACAATTTAAGGAATGTGTATAGTGACGGCATCAGATTCCTAATTGATGGAGAAAGGTCTGGTGGCAAGAAAAGCTTCTTCTAGGAGGTTGTCAAGTGTTTTCGCTCGAGGATTCCATTCTTGGGTGGTTGGTTTGGCCCTTGTTCCTCTTACTCGAATCCTTGCCCGGTATATCCCATTTTAATTTTACACCATTGTGAACCTTACGCCTTTTTTACTCTCTGATCGAGGTTCTCGGCATTGAAAAATCTTCGTAAACTAAATCACACGTGTATATGTTGATATTAAAGAGATATACCGTCAAGAAAATCATGGGCAATGGTGATATATATGCGGATTAGACACCAAAAAAAAAACACTCAACAAATGGCTACAATTTAAGGAATGTGTTTAGTAACGACATCAGATTCCTAATTGATGGAGAGAGGTCTGGTGGCAAGAAAAGCTGCTTCTAGGAGGTTGTCAAGTGTTTTCGCTCGACAATTCCATTCTTGGGTGGTTGGTTTGGCCCTTGTTCCACTAACTCGAATCCTAGTCCGATATATCCCATTTTAATTTTACACCATTGTGAACCTTACGCCTTTTTTACTCTCTGATCGAGGTTCTCGGCATTGAAAAAATCTTCGTAAACTAAATCACACGTGTATATGTTGACATTTAAGAGATATACAATCAAGAAAATGAAGGGCAATGGTGATATATATGCGGATTAGACACCAAAAAAAAACACTCAACAAATGGCTACAATTTAAGGAATGTGTTTAGTGACGGCATCAGATTACTAATTGATGGAGAAAGGTTTGGTGGCTAGAAAAGCTGCTTCTAGGAGGTTGTCAAGTGTTTTCGCTCGACGATTCCATTCTTGGGTGGTTGGTTTGGCCCTTGTTCCAGTAACTCGAATCCTAGCCGGGTATATCCCATTTTAATTTTACACCATTATGAACCTTACGCCTTTTTTACTCTCTGATCGAGGTTCACGGCTTTGAAAAATCAGTGTAAACTAAATCACACGCGTATATGTTGACATTTAAGAGATATACAGTCAAGAAAATCAAGTGCAATGGTGATATATATGCGGATTAGACACAAAAAAAAATACTCAACAAATGCCTACAATTTAAGGAATGTGTTTAGTGACGGCATCAGATTCCTAATTGATGGAGAAAGGTCTGGTGGCAAGGAAACCTGCTTCAAGGAGGACGTCAAGTGTTTTCGCTCTACGATTCCATTCTTAGGTGGTTGGTTTGGCCCTTGTTCCTCTAACTCGAATCCTAGCCCGGTATATCTCATTTTAATTTTACACCATTGTGAACCTTACGCCTTTTTTACTCTCTGGTCGAGGTTCTCGACGTTGAAAAATCTTCGTAAACTAAATCACACGTCTATATGTTGACATTTAAGAGATATACAGGAAAGAAAATCAAGGGCAATGGTGATATATATGCGGATTAGACACCAAAAAAAAACACACAACAAATGGCTACAATTTAAGGAATGTGTTTAGTGAGGGCATCGGATTTCTAATTGATGGAGAAAGGTCTGGTGGCAAGAAAAGATGATTCTAGGAGGTTGTCAAGTGTTTTCGCTAGACGATTCCATTCTTGGGTGGTTGGTTTGGCCCTTGTTCCTGTAACTCGAATCATAGCCCGGTATATCCCATTTTAATTTTACACCATTGTGAACCTTACGCCTTTTTTACTCTCTGATCGAGGTTCTTGGCATTGAAAATCTTCATAAACTAAATCACACGTGTATATGTTGACATTTAAGAGATATACAGTCAAGAAAATCAAGGGCAATGGTGATATATATGCGGATTAGACACAAAAAAAAAAAAAACTCAACAAATGGCTACAATTTATGGAATGTGTATAGTGACGGCATCAGATTCCTAATTGATGGAGAAAGGTCTGGTGGCAAGAAAAGCTGCTTCTAGGAGGTTGTCAAGTGTTTTCGCTTGAGGATTCCATTCTTGGGTGGTTGGTTTGGCCCCTGTTCCTCTAACTCAAATCCTTGCCCGGTATATCCCATTTTAATTTTACACCATTGTGAACCTTACGCCTTTTTTACTCTCTGATCGAGGTTCTCGACGTTGAAAAATCTCCGTAAACTAAATCACACGTCTATATGTTGACATTTAAGAGATATACATGCAAGAAAATCAAGGGCAATGGTGATATATATGCGGATTAGACACCAAAAAAGCACTCAACAAATGGCTACAATTTAAGGAATGTGTTTAGTGACGGCATCAGATTTCTAATTGATGGAGAAAGGTCTGGTGGCAAGAAAAGATGATTCTAGGAGGTTGTCAAGTGTTTTCGCTCGACGATTCCATTCTTGAGTGGTTGGTTTGGCCCTTGTTCCTGTAACTCGAATCATAGCCCGGTATATCCTATTTTAATTTTACACCACTGTGAACCTTACGCCTTTTTTACTCTCTGATCGAGGTTCTTGGCATTGAAAAATCTTCATAAACTAAATCACACGTGTATATGTTGACATTTAAGAGATATACAGTCAAGAAAATCAAGGGCAATGGTGATATATATATGCAGATTAGACACAAAAAAACACTCAACAAATGGCTACAATTTATGGAATGTGTATAGTGACGGCATCAGATTCCTAATTGATGGAGAAAGGTCTGGTGGCAAGAAAAGCTGCTTCTAGGAGGTTGTCAAGTGTTTCGCTCGACAAATCCAAACTTGGGTGGTTGGTTTGGCCTTTGTTCCTGTAACTCGAATCCTAGCCCGATATATCCCATTTTAATTTTACACCATTGTGAACCTTACGCCTTTTTTACTCTCTGATCGAGGTTCTCGGCATTGAAAAATCTTCGTAAACTAAATCACACGTGTATATGTTGATATTTAAGAGATTTACAGTCAAGAAAATCAAGGGCTATGGTGATATATATGCGGATTAGACACAAAAAAAAAACACTCAACAAATGGCTACAATTTATGGAATGTGTTTAGTGACAGCATCGGATTTCTAATTGATGGAGAAAGGTCTGGTGGCAAGAAAAGATGATTCTAGGAGGTTGTCAAGTGTTTTCGCTCGACGATTCCATACTTGGGTGGTTGGTTTGGCCCTTGTTCCTGTAACTCGAATCATAGCCCGGTATATCCCATTTTAATTTTACACCATTGTGAACCTCACGCCTTTTTTACACTCTGATCGAGGTTCTCGGCATTGAAAAATCTTCGTAAACTAAATCACACGTGTATATGTTGACATTTAAGAGATTTACAGTCAAGAAAATCAAGGGCTATGGTGATATATATGCGGATTAGACACAAAAAAAAAACACTCAACAAATGGCTACAATTTAAGGAATGTGTTTAGTGACAACATCAGATTCCTAATTGATGGAGTAAGGTCTGGTGGCAAGAAAAGCTGCTTCTAGAAGGTTGTCAAGTGTTTCGCTCGACGAATCCAATCTTGGGTGGTTGGTTTGGCCTTTGTTCCTGTAACTCGAATCCTAGCCCGATATATCCCATTTTAATTTTACACCATTGTGAACCTTACGCCTTTTTTACTCTCTGATCGAGGTTCTCGGCATTGAAAAATCTTCGTAAACTAAATCACACGTGTATATGTTGATATTTAAGAGATTTACAGTCAAGAAAATCAAGGGCTATGGTGATATATATGCAGATTAGACACCAAAAAAAAACACTCAACAAATGGCTACAATTTATGGAATGTGTTTAGTGACGGCATCGGATTTCTAATTGATGGAGAAAGGTCTGGTGGCAAGAAAAGATGATTCTAGGAGGTTGTCAAGTGTTTTCGCTCGACGATTCCATTCTTGGGTGGCTGGTTTGGCCTTTGTTCCTGTAACTCGAATCCTAGCCCGATATATCCCATTTTAATTTTACACCATTGTGAACCTTACGCCTTTTTTACTCTCTGATCGAGCTTCTCGGCATTGAAAAAATCTTCGTAAACTAAATCACACGTGTATATGTTGACATTTAAGAGATATACAATCAAGAAAATCAAGGGCAATGGTGATATATATGCGGATTAGACACACAAAAAAAAAAAAACACTCAACAAATGGCTACAATTTATGGAATGTGTATAGTGACGGCATCAGATTCCTAATTGATGGAGAAAGGTCTGGTGGCAAGAAAAGCTGCTTCTAGGAGGTTGTCAAGTGTTTTCGCTCGAGGATTCCATTCTTGGGTGGTTGGTTTGGCCCTTGTTCCTCAAACTCGCATCCTTGCCCGGTATATCCCATTTTAATTTTACACCATTGTGAACCTTACGCCTTTTTTACTCTCTGATCGAGGTTCTCGGCATTGAAAAATCTTCGTAAACTAAATCACACGTGTATATGTTGAAATTTAAGAGATATACAATCAAGAAAATCAAGGACAATGGTGATATATATGCGGATTAGACACCAAAAAATAACACTCAACAAATGGCTACAATTTAAGGAATGTGTTTAGTGACGCCTCAGATTAATAATTGATGGAGAAAGGTCTGGTGGCTAGAAAAGCTGCTTCTAGGAGGTTGTCAAGTGTTTTCGCTCGACGATTCCATTCTTGGGTGGTTGGTTTGGCCCTTGTTCCTGTATCTCGAATCCTAGCCCGGTATATCCCATTTTAATTTTACACCATTATGAACCTTACGCCTTTTTTACTCTCTGATCGAGGTTCACGGCTTTGAAAAATCTTCGTAAACTAAATCACACGTGTATATGTTGACATTTAAGAGATATACAGTCAAGAAAATCAAGTGCAATGGTGATATATATGCGGATTAGACACAAAAAAAAAACACTCAACAAATGCCTACAATTTAAAGAATGTGTTTAGTGACGGCATCAGATTCCTAATTGATGGAGAAAGGTCTGGTGGCAAGAAAACCTGCTTCTAGGAGGATGTCAAGTGTTTTCGATCTACGATTCAATTCTTAGGTGGTTGGTTTGGCCCTTGTTCCTCTAACTCGAATCCTAGCCCGGTATATCTCATTTTAATTTTACACCATTGTGAACCTTACGCCTTTTTTACTCTCTGATCGAGGTTCTCGACGTTGAAAAATCTCCGTAAACTAAATCACACGTCTATATGTTGACATTTAAGAGATATACATGCAAGAAAATCAAGGGCAATGGTGAAATATATGCGGATTAGACACCAAAAAAGCACTCAACAAATGGCTACAATTTAAGGAATGTGTTTAGTGACGGCATCGGATTTCTAATTGATGGAGAAAGGTCTGGTGGCAAGAAAAGATGATTCTAGGAGGTTGTCAAGTGTTTTCGCTCGACGATTCCATTCTTGAGTGGTTGGTTTGGCCCTTGTTCCTGTAACTCGAATCATAGCCCGGTATATCCTATTTTAATTTTACACCACTGTGAACCTTACGCCTTTTTTACTCTCTGATCGAGGTTCTTGGCATTGAAAAATCTCCATAAACTAAATCACACGTGTATATGTTGATATTTAAGAGATATACAGTCAAGAAAATCAAGGGCAATGGTGATATATATGTGGATTAGACACAAAAAAACACTCAACAAATGGCTAAAATTTAAGGAATGTGTTTAGCGACGGCATCAGATTCCTAATTGTTGGAGAAAGGTTTGGTGGCAAGAAAAGCTGCTTCTAGGAGGTTGTCAAGTGTTTTCGCTCGATGATTCCATACTTGGGTGGTTGGTTTGGCCCTTGTTCCTATAAGTCAAATCCTAGCCCGGTATATCCCATTTTAATTTTACATTATTGTGAACCTCACGCCTTTTTTACACTCTGATCGAGGTTCTCGGCATTGAAAAATCTTCGTAAACTAAATCACACGTGTATATGTTGACATTTAAGATATATATAGTCAAGAAAATCAAGGGCTATGGTGATATATATGCGGATTAGACACCAAAAAAACACTCAACAAATGGCTACAATTTAAGGAATGTGTTTAGTGACAACATCAGATTCCTAATTGATGGAGTAAGGTCTGGTGGCAAGAAAAGCTGCTTCTAGGAGTTTGTCAAGTGTTTTCGCTCGACGAATCCAATCTTGGGTGGTTGGTTTGGCCTTTGTTCCTGTAACTCGAATCCTAGCCCGGTATATCCCATTTTAATTTTACAGCATTGTGAACCTTACGCCTTTTTTACTCTCTGATCGAGGTTCTCGGCATTGATAAATTTTGGTAAACCAAATCACACGTGTATATGTTGACATTTAAGAGATATACAATCAAGAAAATCAAGGGCAATGGTGATATATATGCAGATTAGACACCAAAAAAACACTCAACAAATGGCTACAATTTAAGGAATGTGTTTAGTGACGGCATCAGATTACTAATTGATGGAGAAAGGTCTGGTGGCTAGAAAAGCTGCTTCTAGGAGGTTGTCAAGTGTTTTCGCTCGACGATTCCATTCTTGGGTGGTTGGTTTGGCCCTTGTTCCTTTAACTCGAATCCTAGCCCGGTATATCCCATTTTAATTTTACACCATTATGAACCTTACACCTTTTTTACTCTCTGGTCGAGGTTCACGGCTTTGAAAAATCTTCGTAAACTAAATCACACGTGTATATGTTGACCTTTAAGAGATATAAAGTCAAGAAAATCAAGGGCAATGGTGATATATATGCGGCTTAGACACCAAAAAAAACACTCAACAAATGGCTACAATTTAAGGAATGTGTTTAGTGACGGCATCAGATTGCTAATTGATGGAGAAAGGTCTGGTGGCAAGATAAACTGCTTCTAGGAGGCTGTCAAGTGTTTTCGCTCGACGATTCCATTCTTGGGTGGTTGGTTCCGCCCTTGTTCCTGTAACTCGAATCCTAGCCCGGTATATCCCATTTTAATTTTACACCATTGTGAACCTTACACATTTTTTACTCTCTGATCGAGGTTCTCGGCACTGAATAAATATTCGTAAACTAAGTCACACGTGTATATGTTGAAATATAAGAGATATACAGTCAATAAAATCAAGGGCAATGGAGTTATATATGCGGATTAGACACCAAAAAAAAACACTCAACAAATGGCTACAATTTAAGGAATGTGTTTAGTGACGGCATCAGATTCCTAATTGATGGAGAAAGGTCTGGTGGCAAGAAAAGCTGCTTCTAGGAGTTTGTCAAGTGTTTTCGCTCGTAGATTACATTCTTGGGTGGTTGGTTTGGCCCTTGTTCCTGTAACTCGAATCCTAGCCCGGTATATCCCATTTTAATTTTACACCATTGTGAACCTTACGCCCTTTTTATTCTCTGATCCAGTTTCTAGGCATTGAAAAATCTTCGTAAACTAAATCACACGTGTATATGTTGACATTTAAGAGATATACAGTCAAGAAAATCAAGGGCAATGGTGATATATATGCGGATTAGAAACCAAAAAAAACACTCAACAAATGGCTACAATTTAAGGAATGTATTTAGTGACGGCATCAGATTCCTTATTGATGGAGAAAGGTCTGGTGGCAAGAAAAGTTGCTTCTATGAGGTTGTCAAGTGTTTTCGCTCGTAGATTCAATTCGTGGGTGGTTGGTTCCGCCCTTGTTCCTGTAACTCGAATCCTAGCCCGGTATATCCCATTTTAATTTTACACCATTGTGAACCTTACACCTTTTTTACTCTCTGATCGAGGTTCTCGGCACTGAAAAAATCTTCGTAAACTAAGTCACACGTGTATATGTTGAAATTTAAGGGATATACAATCAATAAAATCAATGGCAATGGAGATATATATTCGGATTAGACACCAAAAAAAAAACACTCAACAAATGGCTACAATTTAAGGAATGTGTTTAGTGACGGCCTCAGATTCCTAATTGATGGAGAAAGGTCTAGTGGCAAGAAAAGCTGCTTCTAGGAAGTTGTCAAGTGTTTTCGCTCGTAGATTACATTCTTGGGTGGTTGTTTTGGCCCTTGTTCCTGTAACTCGAATCCTAGCCCGGTATATCCCTTTTTAATTATACACCATTGTGAACCTTACGCCCTTTTTACTCTCTGATCGAGTTTCTAGGCATTGAAAAATCATCCTAAACTAAGTCACACGTGTATATGTTGAAATTTAAGGGATATACAGTCAATAAAATCAAGGGCAATGGAGATATATATGCGGATTAGACACAAAAAAAAAACACTCAACAAATGGCTACAATTTAAGGAATGTGTTTAGTGACGTCATCAGATTTCTAATTGATGGAGAAAGGTCTAGTGGCAAGAAAAGCTGCTTCTAGGAGGTTGTCAAGTGTTTTCGCTCGTAGATTACATTCTTGGGTGGTTGGTTTGGCCCTTGTTCCTGTAACTCGAATCCTAGCCCGGTATATCCCATTTTAATTTTACACCATTGTGAACCTTACGCCCTTTTTACTCTCTGATCGAGTTTCTAGGCATTGAAAAATCATCCTAAACTAAATCACACGTGTATATGTTGACATTTAAGAGATATATACAGTCAAGAAAATCATGGGCAATGGTGATATATATGCGGATTAGACACCAAAAAAAACACTCAACAAATGGCTATAATTTAAGGAATGTGTTTAGTGACGGCATCAGATTCCTAATTGATGGAGAAAGGTCTGGTGGCAAGAAAAGCTGCTTCTAGGAGGTTGTCAAGTGTTTTCGCTCGTAGATTCCATTCTTGGGTGGTTGGTTTGGCCCTTGTTCTTGTAACTCGAATCCATGAACCTTACGCCTTTTTACTCTCTGATCGAGTTTCTAGGAATTAAAAAATCTTCGTAAAATAAATCACACATGTATATGTTGACATTTAAGAGATATACAGTCAAGAAAATCAAGGGCAATGGTGATATATATGCGGATTAGACACCAAAAAAAACACTCAACAATTGGCTACAATTTAAGGAATGTGTTTAGTGACGGCATCAGATTCCTTATTGATGGAGAAAGGTCTGGTGGTAAGAAAAGCTGCTTCTAGGAGGTTGTCAAGTGATTTCGCTCGACAATTCCATTCTTTGGTGGTTGGTTTGGCCCTTATTCCTGTAACTCGAATCCTAGCCCGGTATATCCCATTTTAATTTTACACCATTGTGAAACTTATGCCTTTTTTACTCTCTGATCGAGGTTCTCGGCATTGAAAAATCTTCGTAAACTAAATCACACGTGTATATGTTGACATTTAAGAGATATACAGTCAAGAAAATCAAGGGCAATGGTGATATATATGAGGATTCGATACCCAAAAAAAAAACAATCAACAAATGGCTACAATTTAAGAAATGTGTTTAGTGACGGCATCAGATTCCTTATAGATGGAGAAAGGTCTGGTGGGAAGAAAAACTGCTTCTAGGAGGTTGTCAAGTGTTTTCGCTCGACGATTGCATTCATGGGTGGTTGGTTTGGCCCTTTTTCATTTAACTCGAATCCTAGCCCGGTATACCTCATTTTAATTTTACACCATTGTGAACCTTACGCCTTTTTTACTCTCTGATCGAGGTTCTCGGCATTGAAAAATCTTCGTAAACTAATTCACACGTGTATATGTTGACATTTAAGAGATATACGGTCAAGAAAATCAAGGGCAATGGTGATATATATGCGGATTAGACACAAAAAAAACACTCAACAAATGGCTACAATTTAAGGAATGGGTTTAGTGATGGCGTCAGATTCCTAATTGATGGAGAAAGGTCTGGTGAAAAGAAAAGCTGCTTCTAGGAGGTTGTCAAGTGTTTTCGCTTGACGATTCCATTCTTGGGTGGTTGGTTTGGCCCTTGTTCCTGTAACACGAATCCTATCCCGGTATATCCTATTTTAATTTTACACCATTGTGAACCTTACGCCTTTTTTACTCTCTGATCGAGGTTCTCGGCATTGAAAAATCTTCCAAAACTAAATCACACGTGTATATGTTGACATTTAAGAGATATACAGTCTAGAAAATCAAGGACAATGGTGATATATATACGGACTAGACACAAAAAAACACTCAACAAATGGCTACAATTTAAGGAATGTGTTTAGTGACGGCATCAGATTCCTAATTGATGGAGAAAGGTCTGGTGGCAAGAAAACCTGCTTCTAGGAGGTTTTGTTTTCGCTCGACGATTCCATTTATGGGTGGTTGGTTTGGCCCTTGTCCTGTAACTCGAATCCTAGCCCAGTATATCCCATTTTAATTTTACACGATTGTGAACCTTACGCCTTTTTTTACTCTCTGATCGAGGTTCTCGGCATTGAAAAATCTTCGTAAACTAAATCACACGTGTATATGTTGACATTTAAGAGATATACAGTCAAGAAAATCAAGGGCAATGGTAATATATATGCGGATTAGACACAAAAAAAACACTCAACAAATGGCTACAATTTAAGGAATGTGTTTAGCGACGGCATCAGATTCCTAATTGGTGGAGAAAGGTCTGGTGGCAAGAAAAGCTGCTTCTAGGAGGTTGTCAAGTGTTTTCGCTCAACGATTCCATACTTTGGTGGTTGGTTTGGCCCTTGTTCCTGTAACTCGAAGCCTAGCCCGGTATATCCCGTTTTAATTTTACAATATTGTGAACCTCACGCCTTTTTTACACTCTGATCGAGGTTCTCGGCATTGAAAAATCTTCGTAAACTAAATCACACGTGTATATGTTGACATTTAAGAAATATATAGTCAAGAAAATCAAGGGCTATGGTGATATATATGCGGATTAGACACCCAAAAAAACACTCAACAAATGGCTACAATTTAAGGAATGTGTTTAGTGACAACATCAGATTCCTAATTGATGGAGTAAGGTCTGGTGGCAAGAAAAGCTGCTTCTAGGAGGTTGTCAAGTGTTTTCGCTCGACGCATCCAATCTTGGGTGGTTGGGTTGGCCTTTGTTCCTGTAACTCGAATCCTAGCCCGGTATATCCCATTTTAATTTTACACCATTGTGAACCTTACACCTTTTTTACTCTCTGATCGAGGTTCTCGGCATTGATAAATTTTGGTAAACTAAATCACACGTGTATATGTTGACATTTAAGAGATATATAGTCAAGAAAACAAGGGCAATAGTGATATATATGCGGATTAGACACAAAAAAACACTCAACAAATGGCTACAATTTATGGAAAGTTTTATTTACGACATTTGATTCCTAACTGATAGAGAAAGGTCTGGTGGCAAGAAAAGCTGCTTCTAGGAGGTTGTCAAGTGTTTTCGCTCGACGATTCCATTCTTGGGTAGTTGATTTGGCCCTTGTTCCTGTAACTCGAATCCTAGCCGGGTATATCCCATTTTAATTTTACACCATTGTGAACCTTACGCCTTTTTTACTATCTGTTCGAGGTTCTCGGCATTGAAAAAATATTCGTAAACTAAATCACACGTGTATATGTTGACATTTAAGAGATATACAATCAAGAAAATCAAGGGCAATGGTGATATATATGCGGATAAGACACCAAAAAAAACACTCAACAAATGGCTACAATTTAAGGAATGTGTTTAGTGACGGCATCAGATTACTAATTGATGGAGAAAGGTCTGGTGGCTTGAAAAGCTGCTTCTAGGAGGTAGTCAAGTGTTTTCGCTCGACGATTCCATTCTTGGGTGGTTGGTTTGGCTCTTGTTCCTGTAACTCGAATCCTAGCCCGGTATATCCCATTTTAATTTTACACCATTATGAACCTTACGCCTTTTTTACTCTCTGATTGAGGTTCTCGGCTTTGAAAAATCTTTGTAAACTAAATCACACGTGTATATGTTGACATTTAAGAGATATAAAGTCAAGAAAATCAAGGGCAATGGTGATATATATGCGGATTTGACACAAAAAAAAAAACACTCAACAAATGGCTACAATTTAAGGAATGTGTTTAGTGACGGCATCAGATTGCTAATTGATGGAGAAAGGTCTGGTGGCAGAAAAGCTGCTTCTAGGAGGTTGTCAAGTGTTTTCGCTCGACGATTCCATTCTAGGGTGGTTGGTTTCGCCCTTGTTCCTGTAATTCGTATCCTAGTCCGGTATATCCCATTTTAATTTTACACCATTGTGAACCTTACACCTTTTTTACTCTCTGATCGAGGTTCTCGGCACTGAAAAAATCTTCGTAAACTAAGTCACACGTGTATAAGTTGAAATTTAAGAGATATACAGTCAATAAAATCAAGGGCAATGGTGATATATATGCGGATTAGACACAAAAAAACACTGAATAAATGGCTACAATTTAAGGAATGTATTTAGTGACGGCATCAGATTCCTAATTGATGGAGAAATGTCTGGTGGCAAGACAAGCTGCTTCTAGGAGGTTGTCAAGTGTTTTCTCTCGGCGATTCCATTCTTGGGTGGTTGGTTTGGCCCTTGTTCCTGTAACTCGAATCCTATCCCGGTATACCCATTTTAATTTTACACCATTGTGAATCTTACGCCTTTTTTACTCTCTGATTGAGGTTCTCGGCATTGAAAAATCCTCGTAAACTAAATCACACGTGTATATGTTGACATTTAAGAGATATACAGTCAAGAAAATCAAGGGCAATGGTGATATATATACGGATTAGACACAAAGAAAAACACTCAACAAATGGCTACAATTTAAGGAATGTGTTTAGTGACGGCATCAGATTCCTAATTGATGGAGAAAGGTCTGGTGGCAAGAAAACCTGTTTCTAGGAGGTTTTGTTTTCGCTCGACGATTCCATTCTTGGGTGGATGGTTTGGCCCTTGTCCTGTAACTCGAATCCTAGCCCGGTATATCCCATTTTAATTTTACACGATTGTGAACCTTACGCCTTTTTTTACTCTCTGATCGAGGTTCTCGGCATTGAAAAATCTTCGTAAACTAAATCACACGTGTATATGTTGACATTTAAGAGATATACAGTCAAGAAAATCAAGGGCAATGGTAATATATATGCGGATTAGACACAAAAAAAAAACACTCAACAAATGGCTACAATTTAAGGAATGTGTGTAGCGACGGCATCAGATTCCTAATTGATGGTGAAAGGTCTGGTGGCAAGAAAAGCTGCTTCTAGGAGGTTGTCAAGTGTTTTCGCTCAACGATTCCATACTTGGGTGGTTGGTTTGGCCCTTGTTCCTGTAACTCGAATCCTAGCCCGGTATATCCCATTTTAATTTTACATTATTATGAACCTCACGCCTTTTTTACACTCTGATCGAGGTTCTCGGCATTGAAAAATCTTCGTAAACTAAATCACACGTGTATATGTTGACATTTAAGAGATATATAGTCAAGAAAATCAAGGGCTATGGTGATATATATGCGGATTAGACACCAAAAAAAACACTCAACAAATGGCTACAATTTAAGGAATGTGTTTAGTGACAACATCAGATTCCTAATTGATGGAGTAAGGTCTGGTGGCAAGAAAAGCTGCTTCTAGGAGGTTGTCAAGTGTTTTCGCTCGACGAATCCAATCTTGGGTGGTTGGTTTGGCCTTTGTTCCTGTAACTCGAATCCTAGCCCGGTATATCCCATTTTAATTTTACACCATTGTGAACCTTACGCCTTTTTTACTCTCTGATCGAGGTTCTCGGCATTGATAAATTTTGGTAAAATAAATCACACGTGTATATGTTGACATTTAAGAGATATATAGTCAAGAAAACAAGGGCAATAGTGATATATATGCGGATTAGACACAAAAAAAACACTCAACAAATGGCTACAATTTATGGAAAGTTTTATTTACGACATCTGATTCCTAACTGATAGAGAACGGTCTGGTGGCAAGAAAAGCTGCTTCTTGGAGGTTGTCAAGTGTTTTCGCTCGACGATTCCATTCTTGGGTGGTTGATTTGGCCCTTGTTATTGTAACTCGAATCCTAGCCGGGTATATCCCATTTTAATTTTACACCATTGTGAACCTTACGCCTTTTTTACTATCTGATCGAGGTTCTCGGCATTGAAAAAATCTTCGTAAACTAAATCACACGTGTATATGTTGACATTTAAGAGATATACAATCAAGAAAATCAAGGGCAATGGTGATATATATGCGGATAAGACACCAAAAAAAAACACTCAACAAATGGCTACAATTTAAGGAATGTGTTTAGTGACGGCATCAGATTACTAATTGATGAAGAAAGGTCTGGTGGCTAGAAAAGCTGCTTCTAGGAGGTTGTCAAGTGTTTTCGCTCGACGATTCCATTCTTGGGTGATTGGTTTGCCCTTGTTCCTGTAACTCGAATCCTAGCCCGGTATATCCCATTTTAATTTTACACCATTATGAACCTTACGCCTTTTTTACTCTCTGATTGAGGTTCTCAGCTTTGTAAAATCTTTGTAAACTAAATCACACATGTATATGTTGACATTTAATAGATATAAAGTCAAGAAAATCAAGGGCAATGGTGATATATATGCGGATTAGACACAAAAAAAAAAAACACTCAACAAATGGCTACAATTTAAGGAATGTGTTTAGTGACGACATCAGATTGCTAATTGATGGAGAAAGGTCTGGTGGCAAGAAAAGCTGCTTCTAGGAGTTTGTCAAGTGTTTTCGCTCGACCATTCCATTCTAGGGTGGTTGGTTTCGCCCTTGTTCCTGTAATTCAAATCCTAGTCCGGTATATCCCATTTTAATTTTACACCATTGTGAACCTTACACCTTTTTTACTCTCTGATCGAGGTTCTCGGCACTGAAAAAATCTTCGTAAACTAAGTCACACGTGTATATGATGAAATTTAAGAGATATACAGTCAATAAAATCAAGGGCAGTGGTGATATATATGCGGATTAGACACAAAAAAAAACACTGAATAAATGGCTACAATTTAAGGAATGTATTTAGTGACGGCATCAGATTCCTAATTGATGGAGAAAGGTCTGGTGGCAAGACAAGCTGCTTCTAGGAGGTTGTGAAGTGTTTTCTCTCGGCGTTTCCATTCTTGGGTGGTTGGTTTGGCCCTTGTTGCTGTAACTCGAATCCTATCACGGTATACCCATTTTAATTTTACACCATTGTGAATCTTACGCCTTTTTTACTCTCTGATTGAGGTTCTCGGCATTGAAAAATCCTCGTAAACTAAATCACACGTGTATATGTTGACATTTAAGAGATATACAGTCAAGAAAATCAAGGGCAATGGTGATATATATACGGATTAGACACAAAAAAAAAACACTCAACAAATGGCTACAATTTAAGGAATGTGTTTAGTGACGGCATCAGATTCCTAATTGATGGAGAAAGGTCTGGTGGCAAGAAAACCTGTTTCTAGGAGGTTTTGTTTTCGCTCGACGATTCCATTCTTGGGTGGTTGGTTTGGCCCTTGTCCTGTAACTCGAATCCTAGCCCGGTATATCCCATTTTAATTTTACACGATTGTGAACCTTACGCCTTTTTTTACTCTCTGATTGAGGTTCTCGGCATTGAAAAATCTTCGTAAACTAAATCACACGTGTATATGTTGACATTTAAGAGATATACAGTCAAGAAAATCAAGGGCAATGGTAATATATATGCGGATTAGACACAAAAAAAAACACTCAACAAATGGCTACAATTTAAGGAATGTGTTTAGCGACGGCATCAGATTCCTAATTGATGGAGAAAGGTCTGGTGGCAAGAAAAGCTGCTTCTAGGAGGTTGTCAAGTGTTTTCGCTTAACGATTCCATACTTGGGTGGTTGGTTTGGCCCTTGTTCCTGTAACTCGAATCCTAGCCCGGTATATCCCATTTTAATTTTACATTATTGTGAACCTCACGCCTTTTTTACACTCTGATCGAGGTTCTCGGCATTGAAAAATCTTCGTAAACTAAATCACACGTGTATATGTTGACATTTAAGAGATATATAGTCAAGAAAATCAAGGGCTATGGTGATATATATGCGGATTAGACACCAAAAAAAAACACTCAACAAATGGCTACAATTTAAGGAATGTGTTTAGTGACAACATCAGATTCCTAATTGATGGAGTAAGGTCTGGTGGCAAGAAAAGCTGCTTCTAGGAGGTTGTCAAGTGTTTTCGCTCGACAAATCCAATCTTGGGTGGTTGGTTTGGCCTTTGTTCCTGTAACTCGAATCCTAGCCCGGTATATCCCATTTTAATTTTACACCATTATGAACCTTACGCCTTTTTTGCTCTCTGATCGAGGTTCTCGGCATTGATAAATTTTGGTAAAATAAATCACACGTGTATATGTTGACATTTAAGAGATATATAGTCAAGAAAACAAGGGCAATAGTGATATATATGCGGATTAGACACAAAAAAAAACACTCAACAAATGGCTACAATTTATGGAAAGTTTTATTTACGACATCTGATTCCTAACTGATAGAGAAAGGTCTGGTGGCAAGAAAAGCCGCTTCTTGGAGGTTGTCAAGTGTTTTCGCTCGACGATTCCATTCTTGGGTGGTTGATTTGGCCCTTGTTCTTGTAACTCGAATCCTAGCCGGGTATATCCCATTTTAATTTTACACCATTGTGAACCTTACGCCTTTTTTACTATCTGATCGAGGTTCTCGGCATTGATAAAATCTTCGTAAACTAAATCACACGTGTATATGTTGACATTTAAGAGATATACAATCAAGAAAATCAAGGGCAATGGTGATATATATGCGGATAAGACACCAAAAAAAACACTCAACAAATGGCTACAATTTAAGGAATGTGTTTAGTGACGGCATCAGATTACTAATTGATGAAGAAAGGTCTGGTGGCTAGAAAAGCTGCTTCTAGGAGGTTGTCAAGTGTTTTCGCTCGACGATTCCATTCTTGGGTGGTTGGTTTGGCCCTTGTTCCTGTAACTCGAATCCTAGCCCGGTATATCCCATTTTAATTTTACACCATTATGAACCTTACGGCTTTTTTACTCTCTGATTGAGGTTCTCAGTTTTGAAAAATATTTGTAAACTAAATCACACATGTATATGTTGACATTTAAGAGATATAAAGTCAAGAAAATCAAGGGCAATGGTGATATATATGCGGATTAGACACAAAAAAAAAAACACTCAACAAATGGCTACAATTTAAGGAATGTGTTTAGTGACGACATCAGATTGCTAATTGATGGAGAAAGGTCTGGTGGCAAGAAAAGCTGCTTCTAGGAGGTTGTCAAGTGTTTTCGCTCGACTATTCCATTCTAGGATGGTTGGTTTCGCCCTTGTTCCTGTAATTCGAATCCAAGTCCGGTATATCCCATTTTAATTTTACACCATTGTGAACCTTACACCTTTTTTACTCTCTGATCGAGGTTCTCGGCACTGAAAAAATCTTCGTAAACTAAGTCACATGTGTATATGATGAAATTTAAGAGATATACAGTCAATAAAATCAAGGGCAGTGGTGATATATATGCGGATTAGACACAAAAAAAACACTGAATAAATGGCTACAATTTAAGGAATGTATTTAGTGACGGCATCAGATTCCTAATTGATGGAGAAAGGTCTGGTGGCAAGACAAGCTGCTTCTAGGAGGTTGTGAAGTGTTTTCTCTCGGCGTTTCCATTCTTGGGTGGTTGGTTTGGCCCTTGTTGCTGTAACTCGAATCCTATCACGGTATACCCATTTTAATTTTACACCATTGTGAATCTTACGCCTTTTTTACTCTCTGATTGAGGTTCTCGGCATTGAAAAATCCTCGTAAACTAAATCACACGTGTATATGTTGACATTTAAGAGATATACAGTCAAGAAAATCAAGGGCAATGGTGATATATATACGGATTAGACACAAAAAAAAACACTCAACAAATGGCTACAATTTAAGGAATGTGTTTAGTGACGGCATCAGATTCCTAATTGATGGAGAAAGGTCTGGTGGCAAGAAAAGCTGCTTCTAGGAGGTTGTCAAGTGTTTTCGCTCGACGAATCCAATCTTGGGTGGTTGGCCTTTGTTCCTGTAACTAGAATTCTAGCCCGGTATATCCCATTTTAATTTTACATCATTGTGAACCTTACGTCTTTTTTACTCTCTGATCGAGGTTCTCAGCATTGATAAATTTTGGTAAACTAAATCACACGTGTATATGTTGACATTTAAGAGATATATAGTCAAGAAAACAAGGGCAATAGTGATATATATGCGGATTAGACACAAAAAAAAACACTCAATAAATGGCTACAATTTATGGAAAGTTTTATTTACGACATCTGATTCCTAACTGATAGAGAAAGGTCTGGTGGCAAGAAAAGCTGCTTCTTGGAGGTTGTCAAGTGTTTTCGCTCGACGATTCCATTCTTGGGTGGTTGATTTGGCCCTTGTTCTTGTAACTCGAATCCTAGCCGGGTATATCCCATTTTAATTTTACACCATTGTGAACCTTACGCCTTTTTTACTATCTGATCGACGTTCTCAGCTTTGAAAAATCTTTGTAAACTAAATCACACATGTATATGTTGACATTTAAGAGATATAAAGTCAAGAAAATCAAGGGCAATGGTGATATATATGCGGATTAGACACAAAAAAAAAAACACTCAACAAAAGGCTACAATTTAAGGAATGTGTTTAGTGACGACATCAGATTGCTAATTGATGGAGAAAGGTCTGGTGGCAAGAAAAGCTGCTTCTAGGAGGTTGTCAAGTGTTTTCGCTCGACGATTCCATTCTAGGGTGGTTGGTTTCGCCCTTGTTCCTGTAATTCTAATCCTAGTCCGGTATATCCCATTTTAATTTTACACCATTATGAACCTTACACCTTTTTTACTCTCTGATCGAGGTTCTCGGCACTGAAAAAATCTTCGTAAACTAAGTCACACGTGTATATGTTGAAATTTAAGAGATATACAGTCAATAAAATCAAGGGCAATGGTGATATATATGCGGATTAGACACAAAAAAAAACACTGAATAAATGGCTACAATTTAAGCAATGTATTTAATGACGCCATTAGATTCCTAATTGATGGAGAAAGGTCTGGTGGCAAGACAAGCTGCTTCTAGGAGGTTGTCAAGTGTTTTCTATCGGCGATTCCATTCTTGGGTGGTTGGTTTGGCCCTTGTTCCTGTAACTCGAATCCTATCCCGGTATACCCATTTTAATTTTACACCATTGTGAATCTTACGCCTTTTTTACTCTCTGATTGAGGTTCTCGGCATTGAAAAATCCTCGTAAACTAAATCACATGTGTATATGTTGACATTTAAAAGATATACAGTCAAGAAAATCAAGGGCAATGGTGATATATATACGGATTAGACACAAAAAAAAACACTCAACAAATGGCTACAATTTAAGGAATGTGTTTAGTGACGGCATCAGATTCCTAATTGATGGAGAAAGGTCTGGTGGCAAGAAAACCTGCTTCTAGGAGGTTTTGTTTTCGCTCGACGATTCCATTCTTGGGTGGTTGGTTTGGCCCTTATCCTGTAACTCGAATCCTAGCCCGGTATATCCCATTTTAATTTTACACGATTGTGAACCTTACGCCTTTTTTTACTCTCTGATCTAGGTTCTCGGCATTGAAAAATCTTTGTAAACTAAATCACACGTGTATATGTTGACATTTAAGAGATATACAGTCAAGAAAATCAAGGGCAATGGTAATATATATGCGGATTAGACACAAAAAAAACACTCAACAAATGGCTACAATTTAAGGAATGTGTTTAGCGACGGCATCAGATTCCTAATTGATGGAGAAAGTTCTGGTGGCAAGAAAACCTGCTTCTAGGAGGTTGTCAAGTGTTTTCGCTCAACGATTTCATACTTGGGTGGTTGGTTTGGCCCTTGTTCCTGTAACTCGAATCCTAGCCCGGTATATCCCATTTTAATTTTACATTATTGTGAACCTCACGCCTTTTTTACACTCTGATCGAGGTTCTCGGCATTGAAAAATCTTCGTAAACTAAATCACACGTGTATATGTTGACATTTAAGAGATATATAGTCAAGAAAATCAAGGGCTGTGGTGATATATATGCGGATTAGACACCAAAAAAAACACTCAACAAATGGCTACAATTTAAGAAATGTGTTTAGTGACAACACCAGATTCCTAATTGATGGAGTAAGGTCTGGTGGCAAGAAAAGCTGCTTCTAGGAGGTTGTCAAGTGTTTTCGCTCGACGAATTCAATCTTGGGTGGTTGGTTTGGCCTTTGTTCCTGTAACTCGAATCCTAGCCCGGCATATCCCATTTTAATTTTACATCATTGTGAACCTTACGCCTTTTTTACTCTCTGATCGAGGTTCTCAGCATTGATAAATTTTGGTAAACTAAATCACACGTGTATATGTTGACATTTAAGAGATATATAGTCAAGAAAACAAGGGCAATAGTGATATATATGCGGATTAGACACAAAAAAAACACTCAACAAATGGCTACAATTTATGGAAAGTTTTATTTACGACATCTGATTCCTAACTGATAGAGAAAGGTCTGGTGGCAAGAAAAGCTGCTTCTAGGAGATTGTCAAGTGTTTTCGTTCGACGATTCCATTCTTGGTTGGTTGATTTGGCCCTTGTTCCTGTAACTCGAATCCTAGCCTGGTATATCCCATTTTAATTTTACACCATTATGAACCTTACGCCTTTTTTACTCTCTGATTGAGGTTCTCGGCGTTGAAAAATCTTTGTAAACTAAATCACACGTGTATATGTTGACATTTAAGAGATATAAAGTCAAGAAAATCAAGGGAAATGGTGATATATTCGCGGATTAGACACAAAAAAAAAACACTCAACAAATGGCTACAATTTAAGGAACGTGTTTAGTGACGGCATCAGATTGCTAATTGATGGAGAAAGGTCTGGTGGCAAGAAAAGCTGCTTCTAGGAGGTTGTCAAGTGTTTTCGCTCGACGATTCCGTTCTAGGGTGGTTGGTTTCGCCCTTGTTCCTGTAATTCGAATCCTAGTCCGGTATATCCCATTTTAATTTTACACCATTGTGAACCTTACACCTTTTTTACTCTCTGATCGAGGTTCTCGGCACTGAAAAAATCTTCGTAAACTAAGTCACACGTGTATATGTTGAAATTTAAGAGATATACAGTCAATAAAATCAAGGGCAATGGTGATATATATGCGGATTAGACACAAAAAAAAACACTCAACAAATGGCTACAATTTAAGGAATTTGTTTTGTGACGGCATCAGATTCCTAATTGATGGAGAAGGATCTGGTGGCAAGAAAAGCTACTTCTAGGAGGTTGTCAAGAGTTTTCGCTCGACGATTCCATTCTTGGGTAGTTGGTTTGGCCCTTTTTCCTGTAACTCGAATCCTAGCCCGGTATATCCCATTTTAATTTTACACCATTGTGAACCATAAGCCTTTTTTACTCTCTGATCGAGGTTCTCGGCAATGAAAAATCTCTGTAAACCAAATCACACGTGTATATGTTGACATTTAAGAGATATACATTCAAGAAAATCAAGTGCAATGTTGATATATATGCGGATTAGACACAAAAAAAAAACACACACAACAAATGGCTATAATTTAAGGAATGTCTTTAGTGACGGCATCAGATTTCTAATTGATGGAGAAAGGTCTGGTGGCAAGAAAAGCTGCTTCTAGGAGGTTGTCAAGTGTTTTCACTCGACGATTCCATCCTTGGGTGGTTGGTTTGGCCCTTGTTCAAGTAACTCGAATCCTAGCCCGGTATATCCCATTTTAATTTTACACCATTGTGAAACTTACGCCTTTTTTATTCTCTGATCGAGGTTCTCGGCATTGAAAAATCTTCGTAAACTAAATCACACGTGTATATGTTGATATTTAAGAGATATACAGTCAAGAAAATCGAGGGCAATGTTGATATATATGCATATTAGACACAAAAAAAAAACACTCAACAAATGGCTATAATTTAAGGAATGTCTTTAGTGACCTCATCAGATTTCTAATTGATGGAGAAAGGTCTGGTGGCAAGAAAAGCTGCTTCTAGGAGGTTGTCAAGTGTTTTCACTCAACGATTCCATTCTTGGGTGGTTGGTTTGGCCCTTGTTCCTGTAACTCGAATCCTAGCCCGGTATATCCCATTTTAATTTTACACCATTGTGAACCTTACGCCTTTTTTACTTTGTGATCGAGGTTCTCGGCATTGGAAAATCTTCGTAAACTAAATCACACGTGTATATGTTGACATTTAAGAGATATACAGTTAAGAAAATCAAGGGCAATGGTGATATATATGCGGATTAGACACCAAAAACAAGAAAAAACACTCAACAAATGGCTACAATTTAAGGAATGTATTTAGTGACGGCATCAGATTCCTAATTGATGGAGAAAGTTCTGGTGGCAAGAAAAGCTTCTTCTAGGAGGTTGTCAAGTGTTTTCGCTCGATGATTCCATTCTTTGGTGGTCGGTTTGGCCCTTGTTCCTGTAACTCCAATCCTAGCCCGGTATATCCCATTTTAATTTTACACCATTGTGAAACTTACTCCTTTTTTCCCTCTGATCGAGGTTCTCGGCATTGAAAAATCTTCGTAAACTAAATCACACGTGTATATGTTGACATTTAAGAGATATACAGTCAAGAAAATCAAGCGCAATGGTGATATATATGCAGATTAGACACCAAAAACATGAGAAAACAATCAACAAATGGCTACAATTTAAGGAATGTGTTTAGTGACGGCATCAGATTCCTAATTGATGGATAAAGTTCTGGTGGCAAGCAAAGCTTCTTCTAGGAGGTTTTTAAGTGTTTTCACTCAACGATTCCATTCTTTGGTGGTTGGTTTAGCCCTTGTTCATATAACTCCAATCCTAGCCCGGTATATCCCATTTTAATTTTACACCATTGTAAAACTTACGCCTTTTTTACTCTCTGATCGAGGTTCTCGGCATTGAAAAATCTTCGTAAACTAAATCACACGTGTATATGTTGACATTTAAAAGATATACAGTCAAGAAAATCAAGGGCAATGGTGATATGTATGCGGATTAGACACCAAAATAAAAAAAAAACACTCAACAAATGGCTACAATTTAAGGAATGTGTTTAGTGACGTCATCAGATTCCTAATTGATGGAGAAAGGTTTGGTGGCAAGAAAAGTTCCTTCTAGGTGGTTGTCAAGTGTTTTCGCTCGACGGTTCCATTCTTGGGTGGTTGGTTTGGCCCTTGTTCCTGTTACTCGAATCCTGGCCCGTTATATCCCATTTTAATTTTACACCATTGTGAACCTTACGCCATTTTTACTCTCTGATCGAGGTTCTCGGCATTGAAAAATCTTCGTAAACTAAATCACACGTGTATATGTTGACATTTAACAGATATACAGTCAAGAAAATCAAGGGCAATGGTGATATATATGCGGATTAGACACAAAAAAAAACACTCAACAAATGGCTACAATTTAAGGAATTTGTTTTGTGACGGCATCAGATTCCTAATTGATGGAGAAGGATCTGGTGGCAAGAAAAGCTACTTCTAGGAGGTTGTCAAGTGTTTTCGCTCGACGATTCCATTCTCGGGTAGTTGGTTTGGCCCTTTTTCCTGTAACTCGAATCCTAGCCCGGTATATCCCATTTTAATTTTACACCATTGTGAACCATAAGCCTTTTTTACTCTCTGATCGAGGTTCTCGGCATTGAAAAATCACTGTAAACCAAATCACACGTGTATATGTTGACATTTAAGAGATATACATTCAAGAAAATCAAGTGCAATGTTGATATATATGCGGATTAGACACCAAAAAAAAACACACACAACAAATGGCTATAATTTAAGGAATGTCTTTAGTGACGGCATCAGATTTCTAATTGATGGAGAAAGGTCTGGTGGCAAGAAAAGCTGCTTCTAGGAGGTTGTCAAGTGTTTTCACTCGACGATTCCATCCTTGGGTGGTTGGTTTGGCCCTTGTTCCAGTAACTCGAATCCTAGCCCGGTATATCCCATTTTAATTTTACACCATTGTGAAACTTACGCCTTTTTTATTCTCTGATCGAGGTTCTCGGCATTGAAAAATCTTCGTAAACTAAATCACACGTGTATATGTTGATATTTAAGAGATATACAGTCAAGAAAATCGAGGGCAATGTTGATATATATGCATATTAGACACAAAAAAAACACTCAACAAATGGCTATAATTTAAGGAATGTCTTTAGTGACCTCATCAGATTTCTAATTGATGGAGAAAGGTCTGGTGGCAAGAAAAGCTGCTTCTAGGAGGTTGTCAAGTATTTTAACTCGACGATTCCATTCTTGGGTGGTTGGTTTGGCCCTTGTTCCTGTAACTCGAATCCTAGCCCGGTATATCCCATTTTAATTTTACACCATTGTGAACCTTACGCCTTTTTTACTCTCTGATCGAGGTTCTCGGCATTGAAAAATCTTTGTAAACTAAATCACACGTGTTTATGTTGACATATAAGAGATATATAGTCAAGAAAATTAAGGGCAATGGTGATATGTATGCGGATTAGACACCAAAATAAAAAAAAAAACACTCAACAAATGGCTACAATTTAAGGAATGTGTTTAGTGACGTCATCAGATTCCTAATTGATGGAGAAAGGTCTGGTGGCAAGAAAAGTTCCTTCTAGGTGGTTGTCAAGTGTTTTCGCTCGACGGTTCCATTCTTGGGTGGTTGGTTTGGCCCTTGTTCCTGTTACTCGAATCCTGGCCCGTTATATCCCATTTTAATTTTACACCATTGTGAACCTTACGCCATTTTTACTCTCTGATCGAGGTTCTCGGCATTGAAAA
Organism: Helianthus tuberosus; assembly: GCA_030545235.1. Lineage (NCBI taxonomy): Eukaryota > Viridiplantae > Streptophyta > Magnoliopsida > Asterales > Asteraceae > Helianthus > Helianthus tuberosus. The sequence goes on from CM060403.1 coordinate 155,981,689, forward strand.
ATCTTCATAAACTAAATCACACGTGTATATGTTGACATTTAAGAGATATACAGTCAAGAAAATCAAGGGCAATGGTGATATATATGCGGATTAGACAGTAAAACAAAACACTCAACAAATGGCTACAATTTAAGGAATGTGTTTAGTGACGGCATCAGATTCCTAATTGATGGAGAAAGGTCAGTTGGCAAGAAAAGCTGCTTCTAGGAGGTTTTCAAGTGTTTTCGCTTGACGATTCCATTCTTGGGTGGTTGGTTTGGCTCTTGTTCCTGTAACTCGAATCCTAGCCCGATATATCCCATTTTAATTTTACACCATTGTGAACCTTACGCCTTTTTTACTCTCTGATCGAGGTTCTCGGCATTGAAAAATCTTCGTAAACTAAATCACACGTGTATATGTTGACATTTAAGTGATATACAGTCAAGAAAATCAAGGGCAATGGTGATATATATGCGGATTATACACCAAAAACAAGAAAAAACACTCAACAAATGGCTACAATTTAAGGAATGTGTTTAGTGACGGCATCGGATTCCTAATTGATGCAGAAAGTTCTCGTGGCAAGAAAAGCTTCTTCTAGGAGGTTGTCAAGTGTTTTCGCTCGACGATTCCATTCTTTGGTGGTTAGTTTGGCCCTTGTTCCTGTAACCCCAATCCTAGCCATGTATATCCCATTTTAATTTTACACCATTGTGAACCTTACGCCTTTTTTACTCTCTGATCGAGGTTCTCGGCATTGAAAAATCTTCGTAAACTAAATCACACGTGTTTATGTTGACATTTAAGAGATATATAGTCAAGAAAATTAAGGGCAATGGTGATATGTATGCGGATTAGACAACAAAATAAAAAAAAAACACTCAACAAATGGCTACAATTTAAGGAATGTGTTTAGTGACGGCATCAGATTTTTAATTGATGGAGAAAGGATTGGTGGCAAGAAAAGCTGCTTCTAGGAGGTTGTCAAGTGTTTTCGTTCGACGATTCCATTCTTGGGTGGTTGGTTTGGCCCTTGTTCCTGTAACTCGAAACCTCGCCCGGTATATCCCATTTTAATTTTACACCATTGTAAACCTTACGCCTTTTTTACTCTCTGATCGAGGTTCTCGGCATTGAAAAATCTTCGTAAACTAAATCACACGTGTATATGTTGACATTTAAGAGATATACATTCCTGAAAATCAAGGGCAATGGTGATATATATTGGTATTATACACCACAAAAAACAAACACTCAACAAATGGCTACAATTTAAGGAATGTGTTTAGTGACGTCATCAGATTCCTAATTGATGAAGAAAGGTCTGGTGGCAAGAAAAGCTACTTCTAGGAGGTTGTCAAGTGTTTTCGCTCGACGATTCCATTCTTGGGTTGTTGGTTTGGCCCTCGTTCCTGTAACTCGAATCCTAGCCCGGTATATCCCATTTTAATTTTACACCATTGTGAACCTTACGACTTTTTTACACTCTGATCGAGGTTCTGGGCATTGAAAAATCTTCGTAAACTAAATCACACGTGTATATGTTGACATTTAAGAGATATACAGTCAAGAAAATCAAGGGCAATGATGATATATATGCGGATTAGACACCAAAAAAAACACTCAACAAATGGCTACAATTTAAGGAATGTGTTTAGTGACGACATCAGATTCCAAATTGATGGAGAAAGATCTGGTGGCAAGAAAACCTTCTTCTAGGAGGTTGTCAAGTGTTTTCGCTCGACGATTCCATTCTTGGGTGGTTGGTTTGGACCTTGTTCCTCTAACTCGAATCCTAGCCCGGTATATCCCCATTTAAATTTTACACCATTGTGAAACTTACGGCTTTTTTACTCTCTGATCGAGGTTCTCGGCATTGAAAAATCTTCGTAAACTAAAGTACATGTGTATATGTTGACATTTAAGAGATATACAGTCAAGAAAATCAAGGGCAATGATGATAAATATGCGGATTAGACACCAAAAAAAAAACACTCAACAAATGGTTACAATTTAAGGAATTTGTTTAGTGACGGCATCAGATTCATAATTGATGGAGAAAGGTCTAGTGGTAAGAAAAGTTCCTTCTAGGAGGTTGTCAAGTGTTTTCGCTCGACGATTCCATTCTTGGGTGGTTGGTTTGTCCCTTGTTCCTGTAACTCGAATCCTAGCCCGGTATATCCCATTTTAATTTTACACCATTGTGAACCTTACGCCTTTTTTACTCTCTGATCGAGGTTCTAGGAATTGAAAAATCTTCATCAACTAAATCACACCTGTATATGTTGACATTTAAGAGATATACAGTCAAGAAAATCAAGGGCAATGGTGATATATATATGCGGATTAGACACAAAAAAAACACTCAACAAATGGCTACAATTTAAGGAATGTGTTTAGTGATGGCATCAGATTCCTAATTGATGGAGAAGGTTCTGGTGGCAAGAAAAGCTTCTTCTAGGAGGTTGTCTAGTGTTTTCGCTCGACGATTCCATTCTTTGGTGGTTGGTTTGGCCCTTGTTCCTGTAACTCCAATCCTAGCCCGGTATATCCCATTTTAATTTTACTCCATTGTGAACCATACGCCTTTTTTTCTCTCTGATTGAGGTTCTCGGCATTGAAAAATCTTCGTAAACTAAATCACACGTGTTTATGTTGACATTTAAGAGATATACAGTCAAGAAAATCAAGGGCAATGGTGATATGTATGCGGATTAGATACCAAAATAAAAAAAACACTCAACAAATGGCTACAATATAAGGAATGTGTTTAGTGACGGCATCAGATTCCTAATTGATGGAGAAAGGTCGGGTGGCAAGAAAAGCTGCTTCTAGGAGGTTGTCAAGTGTTTTCGTTCGACGATTCCATTCATGGGTGGTTGGTTTGGCCCTTGTTCGTGTAACTCGAATCCTAGCCCGGTATATCCCATTTTAATTTTACACCATTGTGAACCTTACGCCTTTTTTACTCTCTGATCGAGGTTCTCGGCATTGAAAAATCTTCGTAAACTAAATCACACATGTATATGTTGACATTTAAGAGATATACAGTAAGAAAATTAAGGGCAATGGTGTTATGTATGCGGATTAGCCACCAAAATAAAAAAAGCACTCAACCAATGGCTACAATTTAAGGAATGTGTTTAGTGACGACATCAGATTCCTAATTGACAGAGAAAGGTCTGGTGGCTAGAAAAGCTGCTTCTAAGAGGTTGTCAAGTGTTTTCGTTCGACAATTCCATTCTTGGGTGGTTGGTTTGGCCCTTTTTCCTGTAACTCGAATCCTAGCCCGGTATATCTCATTTTAATTTTACACCATTGTGAACCTTACGACTTTTTTACTCTCTGATCGAGGTTCTCGGCATTGAACAATATTCGTAAACTAAATCACACGTATATATGTTGACATTTAAGAGATATACATTCAAGAAAATCAAGGGCAATGGTGATATATATCCGGATTAGACACCAAAAAAACACTAAACAAATAGCTACAATATATGGAATATGTTTAGTGATGGCATCAGATTCCAAATTGATGGAGAAAGGTCTGGTGGCAAGAAAAGTTGCTTCTAGGAGGTTGTCAAGTGTTTTCGCTCGACGATTCCATTCTTGGGTGGTTGGTTTCGCCCGTGTTTTGTAACTCGAATCCTAGCCCAGTATATCCCATTTTAATTTTACACCATTGTGAACCTTACGCCTTTTTTACTCTCTGATCGAGGTTCTCGGCATTGAAAAATCTTCGTAAACTAAATCACACGTGTATATGTTGACATTTAAGAGATATACTGTTAAGATTATCAAGGGCAATGGTGATATATATGCGGATTGGACACCGAAAAAAAAACACTCAACAAATGGCTACAATTTAAGGCATGTCTTTAGTGACGGCATCAGATTCCTAATTGATGGAGAAATGTCTGGTGATAACAAAAGTTGCTTCTAGGGAGTTGTCAAGTGTTTTCGCTCAACGATTCCATTCTTGGGTGGTTGGTTTGGCCCTTGTTCCTGTAACTCGAATCCTAGCCCGGTATATCCCATTTTAATTTTACACCATTGTGAAACTTACGCCTTTTTTACTCTCTGATGGAGGTTCTCGGCATTGAAAAATCTTCGTAAACTAAATCAAACGTGTATATGTTGACATTTAAGAGATATACAGTCAAGAAAATTAAGGGCAATGGTGATATATATGCGGATTAGACACCAAAAAAAAAAACACTCAACAAATGGCTACAATTTAAGGACTGTGTTTAGTGACGGCATCAGATTCCTAATTGATGGAGAAAGGCCTAGTGGCAAGAAAAGCTGCTTCTAAGAGGTTGTCAAGTGTTATCGCTCGACGAATCCATTCTTAGGTGGTTGGTTTGGCCCTTGTTCCAGTAACTCGAATCCTAGCCCGGTATATCCCATTTTAATTTTACACCATTGTGAACGTTACGCCTTTTTTACTCTCTGATCGAGGTTCTCGGCATTGAACAATCTTCGTAAACTAAATCACACGTGTATATGTTGACATTTAAGAGATATACAGTCAAGAAAATCAAGGGCAATGGTGATATATATGCGAATTATACACCAAAAAAAACAAACACTCAACAAATGGCTACAATTTAAGGAATGTGATTAGTGACGGCATCAGATTCCTAATTGATGGAGAAAGGTCTGGTGGCAAGAAAAGCTGCTTCTAGGAGGTTGTCAAGTGTTTTCGCTCGATGATTCCATTCTTGGGTGGTTGGTTTGGCCCTTGCTCCTGTAACTTGAATCCTAGCCCGGTATATCCAATTTTAATTTTACACCATTCTGAACCTTACGCCTTTTTTACTCTCTGATCGAGGTTCTCGGCATTGAAAAATCTTCGTAAACTAAATCACACGGGTATGTGTTGACATTTAAGAGATATACAGACAAGAAAATCAAGGGCAATGGTGATATATATGCGGATTATACACCAAAAAAAACACTCAACAAATGGCTACAATTTAAGGAATGTGTTTAGTGACGGATCAGATTCCTAATTGATGGAGAAAGGTCTGGTGGCAAGAAAAACTGCTTCTAGGAGGTTGTCAAGTGTTTTCGCTCGACGATTCCATTCTTGGTGGTTGGTTTGGCCCTTGTTCCTGTAACTCGAATCCTAGCCCGGTATATCCCATTTTAATTTTACACCATTGTGAACCTTACGCCTTTTTTACTCTCTGATCGAGGTTCTCGGGATTGAAAAATCTTCGCAAACTAAATCACATGTGTATATGTTGACATTTAAGAGATATACGGTCAAGAAAATCAAGGGCAATGGTGATATATATGCGGATTAGATACGAAAATAAAAGAAACACTCAACAAATGGCTACAATTAAGGAATGCGTTTAGTGACGGCATCAGATTCCTAAATATTGGAGAAATGTCTGGTGGCAAGAAAAGCTGCTTCTAGGAGGTTTTCAAGTGTTTTTGCTCGACGATTCCATTCTTGGGTGGTTGGTTTGGCCCTTGTTCCTGTAACTCAAATCCTAGCCCGGTATATCCCATTTTAATTTTACACCATTGTGAACCTAACGCCTTTTTTTACTCTCTGATCGAGCTTCTCGGCATTGAAAAATCTTCGTAAACTAAATCACACGTGTATATGTTGACATTTAAGAGATATACAGTCAAGAAAATTAAGGGCAATGGTGATATATATGTGGATTAGATACGAAAAAAAAAACACTCAACAAATGGCTACAATTAAGGAATGTGTTTAGTGACGGCATCAGATTCCTAATTGATAGAGAAAGGTCTGGTGGCAAGAAAAGCTGCTTCTAGGAGGTTTTCAAGTGTTTTTGCTCAACGATTCCATTCTTGGGTGGTTGGTTTGGCCCTTGCTCCTGTAACTCGAATCCTAGCCCGGTGTATCCCATTTTAATTTTACACCATTGTGAACCATACGCCTTTTTTACTCTCTGATCGAGTTTTCGGCATTGAAAAATCTTCGTAAACTAAATCACACGTGTATATGTTGACATTTAAGAGATATACATTCAAGAAAATCAAGGGCAATGTTGATAAAAATGCGGATTAGACACCAAAAAAATACACTCAACAAATGGCTACAATTTAAGGAATGTGTTTAGTGACGACATCATATTCCTAATTGATGGAGAAAGGTCTGGAGGCAATAAAAGCTGCTTCTAGGAGTTTGTCAAGTGTTTTCGCTTGACGATTCCATTCTTTGGTGGTTGGTTTGGCCCGAGTTCTATAACTCGAATCATTTCCCGGTATATCCCATTTTAATTTTACACCAATGTGAACCTTACGCCTTTTTTACTTAATGATCGAGGTTCTCGGCATTGAAAAATCTTCGTAAACTAAATTACACGTGTATATGTTCACTTTTAAGAGATATACAGTCAAGAAAATCAAGGGTAATGGTGATATATAGGCGGATTAGAAAAAAAAACACTCAACAAATGGCTACAATTTAAGGAATGTGTTTAGTGACGACATCAGATTCCTAATTGATGGAGAAAGGTCTGGTGGCAAGAAAAACTTCTTCTAGGAGGTTGTCAAGTGTTTTCGTTCGACAATTCCATTCTTGGGTGGTTGGTTTGGCCCTTGTTCCTGTAACTCGAATCCTAGCCCGGTATATCCCATTTTTATTTTACACCATTGTGAACCTTACGCCTTTTTTACTCTCTGATCCAGGTTCTTGGCATTGAAAAATCTTCGTAAACTAAATCACACGTGTATATGTTGACATTTAAGAGATATACAGTCAAGAAAATCAAGGGCAATGGTGATATATATGCGGATTAGATACGAAAATAAAAAAAAACACTCAACAAATGGCTACAATTAAGGAATGTGTTTAGTGACGGCATCAGATTCCTAATTGATGGAGAAAGGTCTGGTGGCAAGAAAAGCTGCTTCTAGGAGGTTTTCAAGTGTTTTTGCTTGACGATTCCATTCTTGGGTGGTTGGTTTGGCTCTTGTTCCTGTAACTCGAATCCTAGCCCGGTATATCCCATTTTAATTTTACACCATTGTGAACCTTACGCCTTTTTTACTCTCTGATCGAGGTTCTCGGCATTGAAAAATCTTCGTAAACTCAATCACACGTGTATATGTTGACATTTAAGAGATATACAGTCAAGAAAATCAAGGGCAATGGTGATATATATGCGGATTAGACACAAAAAAAACACTCAACAAATGGCTACAATTTAAGGAATTTGTTTTGAGACGGCATCAGATTCCTAATTGATGGAGAAAGACCTGGTGGCAAGAAAAACTGCTTCTAGGAGGTTGTCAAGTGTTTTCGCTCGACGATTCCATTCTTGGATAGTTGGTTTGGCCCTTTTTCCTGTATCTCGAATCCTAGCCCGGTATATCCCATTTTAATTTTACACCATTGTGAACCATACACCTTTTTTACTCTCTGATCGAGGTTCTCGTCATTGAAAAATCTCCGTAAATTAAATCACACGTGTATATGTTGACATTTAAGAGATATATATTCAAGTAAATCAAGGGCAATGTTGATATATATGCGGATTAGACACCAAAAAAAAATACTCAACAAATGGCTACAATTTAAGGAATTTGTTTAGTGACGGCATCAGATTCCTAACTGATGGAGAAAGGTCTGGAGGCAAGAAAAGCTACTTCTAGGAGGTTGTCAAGTGTTTTCGCTCGACGATTCCATTCCTGGGTGGTTGGTTTGGCCCGAGTTCTGTAACTCAAATCCTAGCCCGGTATATTCCATTTTAATTTTACACCATTGTTAACCTTACGCCTTTTTTACTCTCTGCTCGAGGTTCTTGGCATTGAAAAATCATCGTAAACTAAATCACACGTGTATATGTTGACATTTAAGAGATATACAGTCAAGAAATTCGAGGGCAATGGTGATATATATGCGGATTAGACACCAAAAAAAAAACACTCAACAAATGGCTATAATTTAAAGAATGTCTTTAGTGACGGCATCAGATTTCTAATTGATAGAGAAAGGTCTGGTGGCACTGCTTCTAGGAGGTTGTCAAGTGTTTTCATTCGACGATTCCATTCTTGGGTGGTTGGTTTGGCCCATGTTCCTGTAACTCGAATCCTAGCCCGGTATATCCCATTTTAATTTTACACCATTGTGAAACTTACGCCTTTTTTACTCTCTGATCGAGGTTCTCGGCATTGAAAAATTTTCGTAAAGTAAATCACACGTGTATATGTTGACATTTAAGAGATATACAGTCAAGAAAATCAAGGGCAATGTTGATATATATGCGGATTAGACACCAAAAAAAAAAACACTCAGCAAATGGCTACAATTTAAGGAATTTGTTTAGTGACGGCATCAGATTCCTAATTGATGGAGAAAGATCTGGTGGCAAGAAAAGCTACTTTTAGGAGGTTGTCAAGTGTTTTAGCTCGACGATTCCATACTTGGGAAGTTGGTTTGGCCCTTTTTCCTGTAACTCGAATCCTAGCCCGGTATATCACATTTTAATTTTACACCATTGTGAACCATACGCCTTTTTTACTCTCTGATCGAGGTTCTCAGCATTGAAAAATCTTCGTAAACTAAATCACACGTGTATATGTTGACATTTAAGAGATATACATTCAAGAAAATCAAGGGCAATGTTGATATAAATGCGGATTAGACACCAAAAAAAAAAACACTCAACAAATGGCTTCAATTTAAGGAATGTGTTTAGTGACGGCATCATATTCCTAATTGATGGAGAAAGGTCTGGAGGCAAGAAAAGCTGCTTCTAGGAGATTGTCAAGTGTTTTCGCTCGACGATTCCATTCTTTGGTGGTTGGTTTGGCCCGAGTTCTGTAACTCGAATCATTGCCCGGTGTATCCCATTTTAATTTTACACCAATGTGAACCATACGCCATTTTTACTCTCTGATCGAGGTTCTCGGCATTGAAAAATCTTCGTAAACTAAATTACACGTGTATATGTTGACATTTAAGAGATATACAGTCAAGAAAATCAAGGGTAATGGTGATATATATGCGGATTAGAAAAAAAAACACTCAACAAACGGCTACAATTTAAGGAATGTGTTTAGTGACGACATCAGATTCCTAATTGATGGAGAAAGGTCTGGTGGCAAGAAAAACTGCTTCTAGGAGGTTGTCAAGTGTTTTCGTTCGACAGTTCCATTCTTGGGTGGTTGGTTTGGCCCTTGTTCCTGTAACTCGAATCCTAGCCCGGTATATCCCATTTTTATTTTACACCATTGTGAACCTTACGCCTTTTTTACTCTCTGATCGAGGTTCTTGGCATTGAAAAATCTTCGTAAACTAAATCACCCGTGTATATGTTGACATTTAAGAGATATACAGTCAAGAAAATCAAGGGCAATGGTGATATATATGCGGATTAGATACGAAAATAAAAAAAACACTCAACAAATGGCTACAATTAAGGAATGTGTTTAGTGACGGCATTAGATTCCTAATTGATGGAGAAAGGTCAGTTGGCAAGAAAAGCTGCTTCTAGGAGGTTTTCAAGTGTTTTCGCTTGACGATTCCATTCTTGGGTGGTTGGTTTGGCTCTTGTTCCTGTAACTCGAATCCTAGCCCGATATATCCCATTTTAATTTTACACCATTGTGAACCTTACGCCTTTTTTACTCTCTGATCGAGGTTCTCGGCGTTGAAAAATCTTCGTAAACTAAATCACACGTGTATATGTTGACATTTAAGAGATATACATTCAAGAAAATCAAGGGCAATGTTGATATAAATGCAGATTAGACACCAAAAAAAAAAAAAACACTCAACAAATGGCTACAATTTAAGGAATGTGTTTAGTGACGGCATCATATTCCTAATTGATGGAGAAAGGTCTGGAGGCAAGAAAAGCTGCTTCTAGGAGATTGTCAAGTGTTTTCGCTCGACGATTCCATTCTTTGGTGGTTGGTTTGGCCCGAGTTCTGTAACTCGAATCATTGCCCGGTATATCCCATTTTAATTTTACACCAATGTGAACCTTACGCCTTTTTTACTCTCTGATCGAGGTTCTCGGCATTGAAAAATCTTCGTAAACTAAATTACACGTGTATATGTTGACATTTAAGAGATATACAGTCAAGAAAATCAAGGGTAATGGTGATATATATGCGGATTAGAAAAAAAAACACTCAACAAACGGCTACAATTTAAGGAATGTGTTTAGTGACGACATCAGATTCCTAATTGATGGAGAAAGGTCTGGTGGCAAGAAAAACTGCTTCTAGGAGGTTGTCAAGTGTTTTCGTTCGACAATTCCATTCTTGGGTGGTTGGTTTGGCCCTTGTTCCTGTAACTCGAATCCTAGCCCGGTATATCCCATTTTTATTTTACACCATTGTGAACCTTACGCCTTTTTTACTCTCTGATCGACGTTCTTGGCATTGAAAAATCTTCGTAAACTAAATCACACGTGTATATGTTGACATTTAAGAGATATACAGTCAAGAAAATCAAGGGCAATGGTGATATATATGCGGATTAGATACGAAAATAAAAAAAACACTCAACAAATGGCTACAATTAAGGAATGTGTTTAGTGACGGCATCAGATTCCTAATTGATGGAGAAAGGTCTGGTGGCAAGAAAAGCTGCTTCTAGGAGGTTTTCAAGTGTTTTCGCTTGACGATTCCATTCTTGGGTGGTTGGTTTGGCTCTTGTTCCTGTAACTCGAATCCTAGCCCGATATATCTCATTTTAATTTTACACCATTGTGAACTTTACGCCTTTTTTACTCTCTGATCGAGGTTCTCGGCATTGAAAAATCTTCGTAAACTAAATCACACGTGTATATGTTGTCATTTAAGAGATATACAGTCAAGAAAATCAAGGGCAATGGTGATATATATGTGGATTAGATACGAAAAAAAAACACTCAACAAACGGCTACAATTAAGGAATGTGTTTAGTGACGGCATCAGATTCCTAATTGATAGAGAAAGGTCTGGTGGCAAGAAAAGCTGCTTCTAGGAGGTTATCAAGTGTTTTCGCTCGACGATTCCATTCTTGGGTGGTTGGTTTGGCCCTTGCTCCTGTAACTCGAATCCTAGCCCGGTATATCCAATTTTAATTTTACACCATTGTGAACCATACGCCTTTTTTACTCTCTGATCGAGGTTCTCGTCATTGAAAAATCTCCGTAAACTAAATCACACGTGTATATGTTGACATTTAAGAGATATACATTCAAGAAAATCAAGGGCAATGTTGATATATATGCGGATTAGACACCAAAAAAAAACACTCAACAAATGGCTACAATTTAAGGAATTTGTTTAGTGACGGCATCAGATTCCTAATTGATGCAGAAAGGTCTGGAGGCAAGAAAAGCTACTTCTAGGAGGTTGTCAAGTGTTTTCGCTCGACGATTCCATTCCTGGGTGGTTGGTTTGGCCCGAGTTCTGTAACTCAAATCCTAGCCCGGTATATCCCATTTTAATTTTACACCATTGTTAACCTTACGCCTTTTTTACTCTCTGCTCGAGGTTCTCGGCATTGAAAAAAAAAACACTCAACAAACGGCTACAATTTAAGGAATGTGTTTAGTGACGACATCAGATTCCTAATTGATGGAGAAAGGTCTGGTGGCAAGAAAAACTGCTTCTAGGAGGTTGTCAAGTGTTTTCGTTCGACAATTCCATTCTTGGGTGGTTGGTTTGGCCCTTGTTCCTGTAACTCGAATCCTAGCCCGATATATCCCATTTTTATTTTACACCATTGTGAACCTTACACCTTTTTTACTCTCTGATCGAGGTTCTTGGCATTGAAAAATCTTCGTAAACTAAATCACACGTGTATATGTTGACATTTAAGAGATATACAGTCAAGAAAATCAAGGGCAATGGTGATATATATGCGGACTAGATACGAAAATAAAAAAAACACTCAACAAATGGCTACAATTAAGGAATGTGTTTAGTGACGGCATCAGATTCCTAATTGATGGAGAAAGGTCTGGTGGCAAGAAAAGCTGCTTCTAGGAGGTTTTCAAGTGTTTTCGCTTGACGATTCCATTCTTGGGTGGTTGGTTTGGCTCTTGTTCCTGTAACTCGAATCCTAGCCCGATATATCCCATTTTAATTTTACACCATTGTGAACCTTACGCCTTTTTTACTCTCTGATCGAGGTTCTCGGCATTGAAAAATCTTCGTAAACTAAATCACACGTGTATATGTTGACATTTAAGAGATATACATTCAAGAAAATCAAGGGCAATATTGATATATATGCGGATTAGACACCAAAAAAAAAAACACTCAACAAATGGCTACAATTTAAGGAATTTGTATAGTGACGGCATCAGATTCCTAATTGATGCAGAAAGGTCTGTAGGCAAGAAAAGCTACTTCTAGGAGGTTGTCAAGTGTTTTCGCTCGACGATTCCATTCCTGGGTGGTTGGTTTGGCCCGAGTTCTGTAACTCAAATCCTAGCCCGGTATATCCCATTTTAATTTTACACCATTGTTAACCTTACGCCTTTTTTACTCTCTGCTCGAGGTTCTCGGCATTGAAAAATCATCGTAAACTAAATCACACGTGTATATGTTGACATTTAAGAGATATACAGTCAAGAAAATCAAGGGCAATGGTGATATATATGCGGATTAGACACCGAAAAAAAACACTCAACAAATGGCTATAATTTAAGGAATGTGTTTAGTGACGGCATCAGATTCCTAATTGATGGAGAAAGGTCTGGCGGCAAGAAAAGCTGCTTCTAGGAGGTTGTCAAGTGTTTTCGCTCGACGATTCCATTCCTGGGTGGTTGGTTTGGCCCGAGTTCTGTAACTCGAATCCTAGCCCGGTATATCCCATTTTAATTTAACACCATTGTGAACCTTACGCCTTTTTTACTCTCTGATCGAGGTTCTCGGCATTGAAAAATCATCGTAAACTAAATCACACATGTATATGTTGACATTTAAGAGATATACAGTCAAGAAAATCAAGGGCAACGGTGATATATATGCGGATTAGACACCAAAAAAAAACACACAACAAATGGCTATAATTTAAGGAATTTCTTTAGTGACAGCATCAGATTTCTAATTGATGGAGAAAGGTCTGGTGGCAAGAAAAGCTGCTTCTAGGAGGTTGTCAAGTGTTTTCGCTCGTCGATTCCATTCTTGGGTGGTTGGTTTGGCCCTTGTTCCAGTAACTCGAATCCTAGCCCGGTATATCCCATTTTAATTTTACACCATTGTGAAACTTACGCCTTTTTTACTCTCTGTTCGAGGTTCACGGCATTTAAAAATCTTCGTGAACTAAATCACACGTGTATATGTTGACATTTAAGAGATATACAGTCAAGAAAATCAAGGGCAATGGTGATATATATGCAGATTAGACACAAAAAAAAACACTCAACAAATGGCTATAATTTAAGGAATGTCTTTAGTAACCTCATCAGATTTCTAATTGATGGAGAAAGGTCTGGTGGCAAGAAAAGCTGCTTCTAGGAGGTTGTCAAGTGTTTTCGCTCGACGAATCCATTCTTGGGTGGTTGGTTTGGCCCTTGTTCCTGTAACTCGAATCCTAGCCCGGTATATCCCATTTTAATTTTACACCATTGTGAACCTTACGCCTTTTTTACTCTCTGATCGAGGCTCTCGGCATTGGAAAATCTTCGTAAACTAAATCACACGTGTATATATTGACATTTAAGAGATATACAGTCAAGAAAATCAAGGGCAATGGTGATATATATGCGGATTAGACAACAAAAACAAGAAAAGACACTCAACAAATGGCTACAATTTAAGGAATGTATTTAGTGACGGCATCAGATTCCTAATTGATGGAGAAAGTTCTGGTAGCAAGAAAAGCTTCTTCTAGGAGGTTGTCAAGTGTTTTCGCTCGATGATTCCATTCTTTGGTGGTTGGTTTGGCCCTTGTTCCTGTAACTCCAATCCTAGCCCGGTATATCCCATTTTAATTTTACACCATTGTGAACCTTACGCCTTTTTTACTCTCTAATCGAGGTTCTAGGAATTGAAAAATCTTCATCAACTAAATCACACCTGTATATGTTGACATTTAAGAGATATACAGTCAAGAAAATCAAGGGCAATGGTGATATATATGCGGATTAGACACCAAAAACAAGAGAAAACACTCAAGAAATGGCTACAATTTAAGGAATGTGTTTAGTGACGGCATCAGATTCCTAATTGATGGAGAAAGTTCTTGTGGCAAGAAAAGCTTCTTCTAGGAGGTTTTCAAGTGTTTTTGCTTGACGATTCCATTCTTGGTTGGTTGGTTTGGCTCTTGTTCCTGTAACTCGAATCCTAGCCCGGTATATCCCATTTTAATTTTACACCATTGTGAACCTTACGCCATTTTTACTCTCTGATCGAGGTTCTCGGCATTGAAAAATCTTCGTAAACTAAATCACACGTGTATATGTTGACATTTAAGAGATATACAGTCAAGAATATCAAGGGAAATGGTGATATGTATGCGGATTAGACGCCAAAATAAAAAAAAACACTCAACAAATGGCTACAATTTAAGGAATGTGTTTAGTGACGTCATCAGATTCCTAATTGATGGAGAAAGGTCTGGTGGCAGGAAAAGTTCCTTCTAGGAGGTTGTCAAGTGTTTTCGCTTGACGATTCCATTCTTGGGTGGTTGGTTTGGCCCTTTTTCCTGTTACTCGAATCCTGGCCTGTTATATCCCATTTTAATTTTACACCATTGTGAACCTTACGTCATTTTTACTCTCTGATCGAGGTTCTCGGCATTGAAAAATCTTCATAAACTAAATCACACGTGTATATGCTGACATTTAAGAGATATACAATCAAGAAAATCAAGGGTAATGGTGATATATATGCGGATTAGACAGTAAAACAAAACACTCAACAAATGGCTACAATTTAAGGAATGTGTTTAGTAACGGCATCAGATTCCTAATTGATGGAGAAAGTTCTGGTGGCAAGAAAAGCTTCTTCTAGGAGGTTGTCAAGTGTTTTCGCTCGACGATTCCATTCTTTGGTGGTTGGTTTGGCCCTTGTTCATGTAACTCCAATCCGAGCCTGGTATATCCCATTTTAATTTTACACCATTGTGAAACTTACGCCTTTTTTTCTCTCTGATCGAGGTTCTCGGCATTGAAAAATCTTCGTAAACTAAATCACACGTGTATATGTTGACATTTAAGAGATATACAGTCAAGAAATTCAAGGGAAATGCTGATATTTATGCGGATTAGATACCAAAATGAAAAAAAACACTCAACAAATGGCTACAATTTAAGGAATGTGTTTAGTGACGGCATCAGATTCCTAATTGATGGAGAAAGGTCTGGTGGCAAGAAAAGCTGCTTTTAGGAGGTTGTCAAGTGTTTTCATTCGACGATTCCATTCTTGGGTGGTTGGTTTGGCCCTTGTTCGTGTAACTCGAATCCTAGCCCGGTATATCCCATTTTAATTTTACACCCTTGTGAACCTTACGCCTTTTTTACTCTCTGATCGAGGTTCTCGGCATTGAAAAATCTTCGTAAACTAAATCACACGTGTATATGTTGACATTTAAGAGATATACAGTCAAGAAAATCAAGGGCAATGGTGATATGTATGCGGATTAGACACCAAAATAAAAAAATCACTCAACAAATGGCTACAATTTAAGGAATGTGTTTAGTGACGGCATCAGATTCCTAATTGATGGAGAAAGGTCTGGTGGCAAGAAAAGCTGCTTCTAGGAGGTTGTCAAGTGTTTTCGTTCGACTATTCCATTCTTGGGTGGTTGGTTTGGCCCTTTTTCCTGTAACTCGAATCCTAGCCCGGTATATCTCATTTTAATTTTACACCATTGTGAACCTTACGACTTTTTTACTCTCTGATCGAGGTTCTCGGCATTGAAAAATATTCGTAAACTAAATCACACGTGTATATGTTGACATTTAAGAGATATACATTCAAGAAAATCAAGGGCAATGGTGATATATATGCGGATTAGACACCAAAAAAACACTAAACAAATGGCTACAATATAAGGAATGTGTTTAGTGATGGCATCAGATTCCTAATTGATGGAGAAAGGTCTGGTGGCAAGAAAAGCTGCTTCTAGGAGGTTGTCAAGTGTTTTCGCTCGATGATTCCATTATTGGGTGGTTGGTTTGGCCCGTGTTATGTAACTCGAATCCTAGCCCGGTATATCCCATTTTAATTTTACACCATTGTGAACCTTACGCCTTTTTTACTCTTTGATCGAGATTCTCGGCATTGAAAAATCTTCGTAAACTAAATCACCCGTGTATATGTTGACATTTAAGAGATATACTGTTAAGAAAATCAAGGGCAATGGTGATATATATGCGGATTGGACACAAAAAAAAACACTCAACAGATGGCTACAATTTAAGGAATGTCTTTAGTGACGGCATCAGATTCCTAATTGATGGAGAAATGTCTGGTGATAAGAAAAGCTGCTTCTAGGAGACTGTCAAGTGTTTTCGCTCAACGATTCCATTCTTGGGTGGTTGGTTTTGCCCTTGTTCCTGTAACTCGAATCCTAGCCCGGTATATCCCATTTTAATTTTACACCATTGTGAAACTTACGCCTTTTTTACTCTCTGATGGAGGTTCTCGGCATTGAAAAATCTTCTTAAACTAAATCACACGTGTATATGTTGACATTTAAGAGATATACAGTCAAGAAAATTAAGGACAATGGTGATATATATGGGGATTAGACACCAAAAAAAACACTCAACAAATGGCTACAATTTAAGGACTGTGTTTAGTGACGGCATCAGATTCTTAATTGATGGAGAAAGGTCTGGTGGCAAGAAAAGCTGCTTCTAGGAGGTTGTCAAGTGTTTTCGCTCGACGATTCCATTCTTGGGTGGTTGGTTTAGCCCTTGCTCCTGTAACTCGTATCCTAGCCCGGTATATCCCATTTTAATTTTACACCATTGTGAACCTTACGCCTTTTTTACTCTCTGATCGAGGTTCTCGGCATTGAAAAATCTTCGTAAACTAAATCACACGTGTATGTGTTGACATTTAAGAGATATACAGTCAAGAAAATCAAGGGCAATGGTGATATATATGCGGATTATACACCAAAAAAAAAACTCTCAACAAATGGCTACAATTTAAGGAATGTGTTTAGTGACGGCATCAGATTCCTAATTGATGGAGAAAGGTCTGGTGGCAAGAAAAACTGCTTCTAGGAGGTTGTCAAGTGTTTTCGCTCGACGATTCCATTATTGGGTGGTTGGTTTTGCCCTTGTTCCTGTAACTCGAATCCTAGCCCGGTATATCCCATTTTAATTTCACACCATTGTGAACCTTACACCTTTTTTACTCTCTGATCGATGTTCTTGGCATTGAAAAATCTTCGCAAACTAAATCACATGTGTATATGTTGACATTTAAGAGATATACAGACAAGAAAATCAAGGGAGATGGTGATATATATGCGGATTAGACACCAAAAAAAATACACTCAACAAATGGCTACAATTTAAGGAATGTGTTTAGTGACAGCATCAGATTCCTAATTTATGCAGAAAGGTCTGGTGGCAAGAAAAGCTGCTTCTAGGAGGTTATCGATGTTTTCGCTCGACGATTCCATTCTTGGTCGTTGGTTTGGACCTTGTTCCTTTAACTCGAATCCTAGCCCGGTATATCCCATTTTAATTTTACACCATTGTGAACCTTACGCCTTTCTTACTCTCTGATCGAGGTTCTCGGCATCGAAAAATCATCGTAAACTAAATCACACGTGTATATGTTGACATTTAAGAGATATACAGTCAAGAAAATCAAGGGCAATGGTGATATACATGCGGATTAGAAACAAAAAAAAAACACTCAACAAATGGCTACAATTTAAGGAGTGTATTTATTGACGGCATCAGATTCCTAATTGATGGAGAAAGGTCTGGTTGCAAGAAAAGCTGCTTCTTGGAGGTTGTCAAGTGCTTTCGCTAGACATTCCATTCCTGGGTGGTTGGTTTGGCCCTTGTTCCTATAACTCGAATCCTAGCACGGTGTATCCCATTTTAAATTTACACCATTGTGAACCTTACGCCTTTTTTACTCTCTGATCGAGGTTCTCGGCATTGAAAAATCTTCGTAAACTAAATCACACGTGTATATGTTGACATTTAAGAGATATACAGTCAAGAAAATCACGGGCAATGGTGATATATATGCGGATTAGACACAAAAAAAAAAAACTCAACAAATGGCTACAATTTAAGGAATGTGTTTAGTGACGGCATCAGATTCCTAATTGATGGAGAAAGGTCTGGTGGCAAGAAGAGCTGCTTCAAGGAGGTTGTCAAGTGTTTTCGCTCGACGATTCCATTTTTGGGTGGTTGGTTTGGTCCTTGTTCCTGTAACTCAAATCCTAGCCCGGTATATCCCATTTTAATTTTACACCATTGTGAACCTTACGCCTTTGTTTACTCCCTGATCGAGGTTCTTGGCATTGAAAAATCTTCGTAAACTAAATCACACGTGTATATGTTGACATTTAAGAGATATACAGTCAAGAAAATCAAGGGAATGGTGATATATATGCGGATTGGACACCAAAAAAAAAAACACTCAACAAATGGCTACAATTTAAGGAATGTGTTTAGTGACGGCATCGGATTCCTAATTGATGGAGAAAGGTCGGGTGGCAAGAAAAGCTGTTTCTAGAAGGTTGTCAAGTGTTTTCCATCGACGATTCCATTCTTGGTTGGTTGGTTTGGCCCTTGTTCCTGTAACTCGAATCCTAGCCCGGTATATCCCATTTTAATGTTACACCATTGTGAACCTTACGCCTTTTTGACTCTCTGATCGAGGTTCCCGGCATTGAAAAATCTTCGTAAACTAAATCACACGTGTATATGTTGACAATTAAGAGATATACAGTCAAGAAAATCAAGGGCAATGGTGATATACATGCGGATTAGACACCAAAAAAGCACTCAACAAATGGCTACAATTTAAGGAATGTGTTTAGTGACGGCATCAGATTGCTAATTGATGGAGAAGGGTCTGGTGGCAAGAAAAGCTGCTTCTAGGAGGTTGTCAAGTGTTTTCGTTCGACGATTCCATTCTTGTGTGGTTGGTTTAGCCCTTGTTCCTGTAACTCGAATCCTAGCCCGGTATATCCCATTTTAATTTTACACCATTGTGAACCTTACGCCTTTTTTACTCTCTGATCGAGGTTCTCGGCATTGAAAAATCTTCGTAAACTAAATCACATGTGTATATGTTGACATTTAAGAGATATACGGTCAAGAAAATCAGGGGCAATGGTGATATATATGCGGATTAGACACAAAAAAAAACACTCAACAAATGGCTACAATTTAAGGAATGTGTTTAGTGACGGCATCAGCTTCCTAATTAATGGATAAATGTCTGGTGGCAAGAAAAGCTGCTTCTAGGAGGTTGTCAAGTGTTTTCGCTCGACGATTCCATTCTTGGGTGGTTGGTTTGGGCCTTGTTCCAGTAACTCGAATCCGAGCCCGGTATATCCTATTTTAATTTTACACCATTGTGAAACTTACGCCTTCTTTACTCTCTGATCGAGGTTTTCGGCATAGAAAAATCTTCGTAAACTAAACCACACGTGTATATGTTGATATTTAAGAGATATACAGTCAAGAAAATCAAGGGCAATGGTGATATATATGCGGATTAGACACAAAAAAAAACACTCAACAAATGGCTACAATTTAAGGAATGTGTTAGTGACGGCATCAGATTCCAAATTGATGGAGAAATGTCTGGTGGCAAGAAAAGCTTCTTCTAAGAGGTTGTCAAGTGTTTTCACTCGACGATTCCATTCTTAGGTGGTTGGGTTGGCCCTTGTTGCTGTAACTCGAATCCTAGCCTGGTATATCCCATTTTAATTTTACACCATTATGAACCTTACGCCTTTTTTACTCTCTGATCGAGGTTCTCGGCATTGAAAAATATTCGTAAACTAAATCACACGTGTATATGTTGACATTTAAGAGATATACTGTCAAGAAAATCAAGGGCAATGGTGATATATATGCGGATTATACACCAAAAAAAAACATTCAACAAATGGCTACAATTTAGGGAATGTGTTTAGTGACGGCATCAGATTCCTAATAGATGGAGAAATGTCTGGTGGCAAGAAAAGCTGCTTCTAGGAGTTTGTCAAGTGTTTTCGCTCGATGATTCCATTCTTAGATGGTTGGTTTGGCCCTTGTTCCTGTAACTCGAATCCTAGCCCGGTATATCCCATTTTAATTTTACACCATTGTGAACCTTACGCCTTTTTTACTCTCTGATCGAGGTTCTCGGCATTGAAAAATCTTCGTAAACTAAATCACACATGCATGTGTTGACATTTAAGAGATATACAGTCAAGAAAATCAAGGGCAATTGTGATATATATGCGGATTATACACCAAAAAAACACTCAACAAATAGCTACAATTTGAGGAATGTGTTTAGTGACGGCATCAAATTCCTAATTGATGGAGAAAGGTCTGGTGGCAAGAAAAGCTGCTTCTAGGAGGTTGTCAAGTGTTTTCGCTCGACGATTCCATTCTTAGGTGGTTGGTTTAGCCCTTGTTCCTGTAACTCGAATCCTAGCCCGGTATATCCCATTTTAATTTTACACCATTGTGTACCTTACGCCTTTTTTACTCTCTGATCGAGGTTCTCGGCATTGAAAAATCTTCGTAAACTAAATCACACGTGTATATGTTGACATTTAAGAGATATACAGTCAAGAAAATCAAGGGCAATGGTGATATATACGCCGATTATACACAAAAAAAAAAAAAACACTCAACAAATGGCTACAATTTAAGGAATGTGTTTAGTGACGACATTCGATTCCTAATTGATGGAGAAAGGTCTGGTGGCAAGAAAAGCTGCTTCTAGGAGGTTGTCAAGTGTTTTCTCTAGACGATTCTATTCTTGGGTGGTTGGTTTGGCCCGTGTTCTGTAACTCGAATCCTAGCCCGGTATATCCCATTTTAATTTTACACCATTGTGAACCTTACGCCTTTTTTACTCTCTGATCGAGGTTCTTGGCATTGAAAAATCTTCGTAAACTAAATCACACGTGTATATGTTGACATTTAAAAGATATACAGTCAAGAAAATCAACGGCAATGGTGATATATATGCGGATTAGACACCAAAAAAAACACTCAACAAATGGCTACAATTTAATGAATGTGTTTAGTGACGGCATCAGATTCCTAATTGATGGAGAAAGGTCTGGTGGCAAGAAAACCTTCTTCTAGGAGGTTGTCAAGTGTTTTCGCACGACGATTCCATTCTTAGGTGGTTGGTTTGGCCCTTGTTCCTGTAACTCGAATCCTAGCCTGGTATATCCCATTTTAATTTTACACCATTGTGAACCTTACGCCTTTTTTACTCTCTGATCGAGGTTCTCGGCATTGAAAAATCTTCGTAAACTAAATCACACGTGTATATGTTGACATTTAAGAGATATACAGTCAAGAAAATCAAGGGCAATGGTGATTGTTTTGGTAAAAAATCAGGCTAGGATAATACAACCAAATCTTTGTTGTGAGGAATGATGCTTGAAACAATGAACAAATGTATGGACAATTTGCAAATCAAATAAAGAGATGACACACGGATTTATACGAGGAAAAAGCCCTTGATCAAGAGTTGATCTCCGGCATAAAAAACCTCGGGTGATGGAAACTACCGATCACCAACTAAGATTAAACAGAAAAAAGTTAAAACTCGGGATGATAAACAAGCTTGTTACAAGGATCACTAGTGTGTAAAAGTGCAAAAGTGTATGAAATCGCCAAGTAAACTGTCGAGAGCTAATGAGAGCTGTTCCGAGAGTGTGTGTTTGTTAAAATTAGCTAAGTGTTCTAATTCAAGCTTGTTATCCCCTTTTAAAATTAGAAAATAACTGAAACAACTAACTATCCGCATTTCATGCTAGCTCCCCACGATCTCCATAACGTTCACTAAGCCATGCACGTGCGGAATATTGAGAGCATATTCTCCAAGAATATCGGCAAGACCAAGTCTAAAGCGTATACTCCTGCAAAACAAACTCAAACATAGAAAAGACAATCGTTAGTGTAAGGATAACCATGAGGATCCTGAATCCTGATCCTGCAACACCTTCTGAGGATCCTTAATTCAAACAGAATTGAGGTTCCGTGATCCTGGCAGTACTTGAGGATCCGTGATCCTTAGGATTGGAAAATCCTCCCCTAACAATTGCCCCCAAAATATAAGGAGTAAAGTGTAATTTTAATGAGTTATATTTTTTATCTTATCTGCAACTAACTATCGGATACATAGCCGTTGGAATCTAACTAACCGTTACAAATTATACGTCATTGAAGCGACATCCCTGCAGAATCATCATTATATATAGGTTAGAGATAAGGACTAATGTGCATTTAAATTCGAGCAATACTCCCTTTAAATCCTCATTCGAAGATCAAGCAGGTACTCGTCTCTCTCCTTTCTCTCTTCACCTTCTTACTCTGTCCCTTCTTTCTTTACCATCACCCATGGCCAAGATTGTTTTAACATCCTTGATGCGTGTGAAGTGTGTATATAAGTTTAAGTATATTTTAAGCCCTTTTACACTTTCTTTAGCCAAATTTTAAATTTATAAAACACGATATTTACTAACACTAAACACACATTTGGGCAAGTGCACCTATCGTGAGCGTAGTATAGTGTTGGTAAGATACCGAGGTCGTCCAAGGACACAAGAGCTTTTAATACCGGTTTATCCTCAACGTCTAATCAAATCAAAAGTTTAGAAAAATGTTTTAAACTAAGAAAATAAAAACTAACTAAAATGCTGAAAAACAAAAATAAAAGAAAAAACAGATAGACAAGATGAATCACTTGGCTCCGACTCGTGTTTAGTGTAACCTTTGATTATTTCCGCACTTTTGCACTATTTAAGAGATTATCTTAGTTATTGTAGTAGGCCCCTCTTTTGGAGGTGACGTTACCCTCAACCCAGTAGTTTGAGTCAGCAAGGATACAATCCTAAAGGGTTGGATTATTGAAAGATAATTAATTAAGTTATTAATGCAAATTATGGTAGGCCCCTCTTTTGAAGGTGACGTTACCCTCGACTAAGTAGTCTGAGTCAGCAAGTATACAGTCCTAAGTAGCCGGGTTATAGTATTAATAGTTGTTTAACTTATGAGGGGATCAAAGAGTTTGGACCCCCGCCATCCAATACCGTTAAGTATTGAAGGAGGTCCTACTAAATTTGACCCAGGTCCCTTGCAGGATCTCTAAACGCTGAACAACGGCAAGACTCTTACCAAACCGTTCCCTTAACCCCCGACCAGGTAGCCAACATACCTCCATATAGACCGTGGAGATATGAATGGTGAAAATCTTTTATTTTATATAGACAGTAAAATAATGCCAAGACACCACGGACAAACGATAAGGAAGAATCACCTTCAACATAAAAAACTAGTTATTAAAGTCATTAATACATAACCAATTAAAAAGTGCGAAAAGATTAAAAATAAAAAGTATTACACTAGACACTTTGTCTTCACCAAGTGATGTAAGAGACTTAAGCAAACATGGCCTTGATTGTCAAGAACTCTTACGATCAATCTTGGATCCCGAGACGACTCACACACTCTATGATGGATAATGGATGATGGTGTTATGGTGGTGGTGGGTGGTGGGTGAAGTGAGAGAGAGGTGGTGTGCCAAGGGATGGTTTGAGCTTGAGCCAAGCACTCCTATTTATAGGCTGAAAAGAAGCTCGGGCACGGCCCCGTGTCCACATCCTTCTCTTTCTTCATTAATTGCTCTTGTCTTTATTAGTTGACCACGCCCCCGTGTCCGCTGAGCATGACCCCGTGTGCAGAAGCATATCTGTACTATGAAGATTTGCCTGGATTCTGTGAATCTTATAGTTGACCACGGCTCCATTCCCACTGAGCACGGCCCCTTGGTGGGCAATAGAAGCTTCTACCACTTTGTCTTTTCTGCTGACACTTGGGCACGCCACCGTGCTGGCTGAGCACGGGGCGTGTTCAGTTTTCTGTCTTCTTGTTTTGCTTGGGAAGATGCTGTCGTGGGGTTGGGCATGTCACGTTTGTTCCTTTTCTTGTATTTATGTTAGATTTTGCTGTCTTTTTGCTTCTTTTGTTAATTTGAGCTCATTTAATCCTGAAAATACAAAAGGAAGACAAAAGCACACTTTTTCCAACATTAGTACTAAAAAAGGGTTAGTTTTATGCCACAATTGATGTAATTTATATGTTGCATTTTGCACACATCAAATACCCCCACACTTGAATCTTTGCTTGTCCTCAATCAAAATTCTTTATAATGTGGCTTTACACTTCCCAAATGGAATGGGTAGAAGAGGAGGTTTTTGGGCTTGCCATAGAGTGTCGGGATTTCCAAGATTCTTTATTTAGTTTTATTTTTATTTATTTACAATCCTATTCGTCATGATTTATTTAAAACTTTTCATAAGATAAATTACTTAATAGGGCATAACATGCCTCTTTAAAATTCTATTTATATACAAGTTCACATACCTCACGGGGGATCACTCAACACTCGGCTGAAAATGTATTTAGTGGATCACTCGAGAGCAGCATGGAACTTACTCCTACCATAAGTTTGCCAAGCAATCAATCCTCCTCCTTTTTTACTATATACCTTTGTAAATATCAAGAGGACTTTTTGGGTGAAGGGTTAGGCTTGGGTTAAAGGTAGGTGGTTGGGTTAGTGGTTAGTGGTTAGTAGAAAAGGGCGAAAAAGCGTAAAAAGTATCGGTTTTTGTAAGACTTTCTATTTTTCAACTTTTTATTTTGATGAAGCCATAATTCCAAACAAAGTTATTTTTGATGAACTTGTTTGTTTATTTCTTTTTGCTTCATCATCAACACATTTTTTTTGAAAGTCAAATGAAAAACCGAACTTGTTACTAAAACAAAGGGTTAAAATAAAAAAGGTTTTGGTGGGTGAAAGGGTGTTTGGTTTGGGTTAAGAAATGAAAAGGTTTAGGCTCAAAGGGGTTAACTAGGGGGATTTTGGGTAGGTGGTAAAAAAAAATGGTGTAGAAATGTCCTAATGCCTCCATCATTTACTTACTTGGGTTTAAGTTGGTAAGGACCGGGAATGTATCGTCATGGCAAGTTCTAGAGTTGTAAGAACCAAGCGGCTATTCACACAAGAAATGAAAAATGAGCATTTAATTTAAAGATATATATTTTTATGCTCAATAAAGGCTCAAAACTCACTTTTGTGGGAATGGGTTTTTATGTGATCAAGTATATATAATTAAATTTTAACTAAGCTTGTCATGCCTTTTCATAATTTTCTTATGTTGGTTCTTTTTATCACGACGCTATCGGTTGTAAATTTGTAAAAATATAACCTTTTTAGAACTTTGAAATTCCCAAGTTAAACCTAGACAAGTAAAAAAAATGAAAATTTTTGAAAAAAATTGGGGTGATTAGTGGTTCCAATAGAGTTTTGTGTAAGGCTTGTATTTAGGACTTGCAAGATTCAAGGTTTTAGCATCCCCCCACACTTAAATTACACATTGTCCTCAATGTGTCCCAAAAATAAGTTTTTAGGTTGATTGAATGTGTAAAAAGGGTGAAAAAGCAAAAAAAAATGTGTTACTGGGCGCTGAACACGGCCCCGTGGTGTCCGGGCACGGCCCCGTGTTCAAGTGCCAGTAACAAAATTAAATTAAGAGAAACAGAAGCCTGGACACAGGGGTGTGTTGGGTGAGCACGGCCCGTGTCCAGTTACCTGAACTGGGTCTTTTCTGCAGACTGTGCAGCACGGGGCCGTGTTGGGCGGACACGGCCCGTGCCGAACTTACTGTAAACGAAGAAAATTGTCGGATGGCTCTGTTTTCCTGCATGGGGTGCTGGTTCAAGCTTCCCTTGTTTCCTTTGCCATCTCAAGTGTGTTTTATTCATTTCAACACCATCCAAACACCAATTTAACTAAAACCATCATTCATTAAGTCATAGAGAGAATTACATAATAGTCCTAAAATTAAAATATTAGATAGTTAGGTCAAAGAAACACAAGAAATCTAAACTAAGAAGTTCTAGCCTACTACTTATTCTATTAGCAAAATTTCCGAAAAGGTAAATCTCTCGGTTGAATGTGGCTTGAAAAACTTCTTTCTCCGGGCATGGGTCCCTCACACGTCTGCGAGCCATTCTTCGATCTCCCTAGGGAGAAGAAAAGCGAGCTCATTAGCATTGGTTTGAGGAGGTGCAACTTCCACCGAGACTTCTTGGAGTTCTTCAAGAGGAGGTTCCGCCGGAATGTCGTCCCAACCGGTAGGATTGTGGATTCCAAGTGCTAGGTTCCAATCCTCTTGAGGAAGGATTGGTTCCATAGGAGGTGTTACAAGAATGTTTAACCTTTGGTGCAAGAGGTTTATTTCTTGAAAACTGTTTTCCAACCCCACCGAAAGATAATTTATATGGTCTATTAGGACCTCCTCTACCGAAGTCATCTCGTCAAGGGCTTCACGTAACGCCATCACGTATCTTACGAGAGTTGCTTCAATTGATGGCCTCATTTCCCTTCGACTGTTTCTGGAGTGCGCAGAAGAGGTTCCACTGTTTTGGCTAGACATTCTACGAAAACAAACCAAAAATAGTTCGTTTTAATGAAACAGTATCACGGACACGACCCCGTGCTCAATGAGCACGGCCCCGTGTTCAACTTTCTGCAGTTTTTTTAGAACAAGGAATCTTGGAGTTTCAAATTATTTTCCCAACTTATGAAGCATTTTTGAACAGAAATAACTTAAAACAATGTTGTGTAACTTATTTTTAACAAGATTCCTTGAACAAAAATTCAACACACATCACAATAAAGCTTAAAATCAAGCTTCAATGGAGGTGTTGTTGCAAGAAAGATGAAGAAGAAGGTAATGGATAAAAGAGGAAAGGACAAGATGTTTGTTAGAACCTTCTTTTAGAACATACCTAGGATGGTAAGTTAGAAAATCCTTTCAAATCTCTGTCCTTGGATGGTCCAAATGTGCAGGATTCTTGGCTGCATTTATAGAAAACAACAGCATGCTGGACACGGCCCCGTGTCGGCTGGACACGGCCCCGTGTGCAGGCAAGATCCTGACACGTTTTGTCCGTATTCTGACAGAAGTCAGAAGGGAATCTTTTATTGGAAACGGGGGCGTGTTGACCTGGGCACGACCCCGTGTCGGAGGGCTGTTTATGAAGTTTGTCTATTTTTAAGGAACTTTTCCGGATCGGGCGGTTCCTTACTGGAGGGAACGACCCCAAAGTGCCTAAGATACCTTAATTGTTCTAGATTAAGACGAGAACGCAAGAGGTTGTCGGTGAGGGTGATTCCTATGCTCTATGTAGGTGGACAAGTCCAACCCTTTCCCGGGCTTTCGTTAAAGAAGGTGTATGCCGAATCGCTCAGGTCTATGTATGCATCGAACGAAGTCGATGGGGAGTCCTTCATGGCACAATCGACACAGGGACGACTATCGCTCAAGTCCTCACTAGAGTTAGAAGTATCGTCGGGAACAACGAAGTTGTTTGAATGCGATTCCAACACTTCTTCTTGGTTATCATCTTGAGATAAATTATTGAAATCTATCCTAAGTTCTTTTAACCAATTAAGAATTAGATCTTCTAATTGAAATAATTCATCAAGAAGCATTTCTCCTAGAAAATCTGGTTGGGAGCATTCGAGGGAGAGATAGGGATTATTTTTACTTTCGCCCCTCTTAATAATTTAGAAAATAACATTCAAATTCCTTATGGTTACCACCACACAATTGACACCACGTACCATAAGAGTGCCGAAAGTAAAAAGTATCAGTATCACTCATGTTTGTGTCAGAATTTACCAACCGTCGGGATCTTACGGTTTTGTTTTCAGTAACTGAATCTTGGGCACGGGGGCGTGTTGAGTGGGCACGGCCCCGTGTTCAGCTTACTGTTTGACTTAAAACAGGATTGCCAGTTCCAATGATTGGGCACGGGGCGTGTTCAGCGGGCACGGCCCGTGCTGAGTTCTGCAAGAGCTGAAAAACTAAGAAAAATCCTAAAAAAATGAAAAATAAGAAAAAACGATTAGGCCGCTGATTCCTAACTTTCTTAAAATCCTTGTGTCCCCGGCAACGGCGCCAAAAACTTGATGCGTGTGAAGTGTGTATATAAGTTTAAGTATATTTTAAGCCCTTTTACACTTTCTTTAGCCAAGTTTTAAATTTATAAAACACGATATTTACTAACACTAAACACACATATGGGCAAGTGCACCCATCGTGAGCGTAGTATAGTGTTGGTAAGATACCGAGGTCGTCCAAGGACACAAGAGCTTTTAATACCGGTTTATCCTCAACGTCTAATCAAATCAAAAGTTTAGAAAAATGTTTTAAACTAAGAAAATAAAAACTAACTAAAATGCTGAAAAATAAAAATAAAAGAAAAAACAGATAGACAAGATGAATCACTTGGCTCCGACTCGTGTTTAGTGTAACCTTTGATTATTTCGGCACTTTTGCACTATTTAAGAGATTATCTTAGTTATTGTAGTAGGCCCCTCTTTTGGAGGTGACGTTACCCTCAACCCAGTAGTTTGAGTCAGCAAGGATACAATCCTAAAGGGTCGGATTATTGAAAGATAATTAATTAAGTTATTAATGCAAATTATGGTAGGCCCCTCTTTTGAAGGTGACGTTACCCTCGACTAAGTAGTCTGAGTCAGCAAGGATACAGTCCTAAGTAGCCGGGTTATAGTATTAATAGTAGTTTAACTTATGAGGGGATCAAAGAGTTTGGACCCCCGCCATCCAATACCGTTAAGTATTGAAGGAGGTCCTACTAAATTTGACCCAGGTCCCTTGCAGGATCTCTAAACGCTGAACAACGGCAAGACTCTTACCAAACCGTTCCCTTAACCCCCGACCAGGTAGCCAACATACCTCCATATAGACCGTGGAGATATGAATGGTGAAAATCTTTTATTTTATATAGACTGTAAAATAATGCCAAGACACCACGGACAAACGATAAGGAAGAATCACCTTCAACATAAGAAACTAGTTATTAAAGTCATTAATACATAACCAATTAAAAAGTGCGAAAGGATTAAAAATAAAAAGTATTACACTAGACACTTTGTCTTCACCAAGTGATGTAAGAAACTTAGGCAAACATGGCCTTGATTTTCAAGAACTGTTACGATCAATCTTGGATCCCGAGATGACTCACACACTCTATGATGGACAATGGATGATGGTGGTGGATGATGGTGTTATGGTGGTGGTGGGTGGTGGGTGAAGTGTGAGAGAGGTGGTGTGCCAAGGGATGGTTTGAGCTTGAGCCAAGCACTCCTATTTATAGGCTGAGCAGAAGCTCGGGCACGGCCCCGTGTCCAGTGGGCACAGCCCCGTGTCCACATCCTTCTCTTTCTTCATTAATTGCTCTTGTCTTTATTAGTTGACCACGCCCCCGTGTCCGCTGAGCACGACCCCGTGTGCAGAAGCATATCTGTACTATGAAGATTTTCCTGGATTCTGCGAATCTTATAGTTGACCACGGCTCCGTGCCCGCTGAGCATGGCCCCGTGGTGGGCAATAGAATCTTCTACCACTTTGTCTTTTCTGCTGACACTTGGGCACGCCCCCGTGCTGGCTGAGCACGGGGCGTGTTCAGTCTTCTGTCTTCTTGTTTTGCTTGGGAAGATGCTGTCGTGGGGTTGGGCATGTCACGTTTGTTCCTTTTCTTGTATTTATGTTAGATTTTGCTGTCTTTTTGCTTCTTTTGTTAATTTGAGCTCATTTAATCCTGAAAATACAAAAGGAAGACAAAAGTACACTGACGTGATGTCGTGGTCACAATCAAATTTAATCCCAATAACAACTATAGATAGCGGTAATAGGGTATCGAACTCAGGGAGTATGTGGAAAGTGTGTTGATTTTATAGCTTTGCAATTAACTACAATTAACCTAATTTGCAGAAAATAAAGATCAATGAATTGGATTGTTGTTTTAGAAAACTAAATTAAAAACTAATTGCAAATCAAATGTTGGATGTAAAACAGATTAGGAGAGAACAATGACCATCTTAGGATTCAGTTTCTTTAAACAATTGTGTGAAATTCCAACTAGAAAGAGTTACATAGACATAACTCGTGCATAAATAATCGAAGTGATAAAAGGAACAAAGTACTCGGATTTATAAATGCGAGGTTGTTTCCCGATGATCAATTAATCAATAACCAACCCTAACCCTTCCCGTGATATCTCGATTGCCAACGGCACCAAGAACGTACGATTAAGACTAGAAATTGCAATATCGATTAACAAGCTACAAACAATTAAACATACAACATGATATTCAAGCAACGCAGGTTATCATTCTAGAAATTCAGAAATAAACACACAAAAGTTCAAGAGAAACCTTCACCTAAGATGATCACCAAAAGTTTTAGCCACACATAACTTGGTGAATCATCATAACAATAAGTTCAATGTTCATACGAATCAAAGTCACAAACCGAATGATAGAAATTGTCTAGAACCAAGCAAGATAGCCCAAAATCGCCCCTAGTGTCTCCAATAACCGACCAATGATGAGAATAGTTGAAAAGACACCATAAAACTGATTAAATGAGGGCAGTTACGTTTTCCTCGCAGCCTCCACCGTAAATTACGGTACCACCGTAAGTTACGGTGGACCAAAAAGTGTTACGGTGGGTCTCTACTGCCTTACGGTGGACGAAAAATGCTGGGGTCCACCGTAAATTACGGTACCACCGTAAGTTACGGTAGGCTTCAGCATGAAATTTTGTTTTCAACATAACTTTTTCGTTTCAACTCCGTTTTCTTCACCGTTTTCGCCTCCGTTCTCGTAATTCCGTCCTCTATCATGCTATCTTCTTAATTCTTCAGTTCTAATAAATTATTTTCTTCATGTATTCTCCATCTTTCAATCTCTAATCCAACTGCGCCTATTCCGAAGCTTCATTTCCACACTTTTAAGCTCCGAATGTACCTGAAACATAAGCAACCGTAGTTATCTAATTTAAGATAATTACACAATTAAATGAGGGATAAACTTGTCTTTTAACATCATAAAGGGTTATCCTACGGACCACCCGTCACATCCCCACACTTAACCGTTGCTTGTCCCAAGCAACTCATTAAATCAATTTCAAAACAAGCGATCAATGTAAACCAAGTTAAATGTGCCGTCCTTTTACTAACTTTCAATCATACCACAAGACACATCCCTCACAAAAAATCTCTCGGTTACAAGAATTATTAGCATAATGCTAAACCACTTAATGCGTGTGTGTGTGTGTGTGTGACAATAAGCTTGTATACAAATCAAGTTTCCTCCTAACAAATATCTAACATGCTTTAGAATCAAAGGGACTTGCGGGTTGTAACGGGGCTAGGTGTCAAGGTTGGAAAATGGTGGAATACATATGAAAGAGCTAATTGATTTGACACGGTTTTTATTTCTACCACTAAACAAAGCAACCATCAAATATATACACAACTTCTTCAACATTCTCAACTACTATTGCAACCAATCACTTCTTTTTATATTTTTCTCATATTTTTCTTCTTTTTTTTTCTTTTCTTTTCTTTCCTTTTTTTATATAAGATATAAGAACTCACACAATATACAAAAACATCAACATTCACAACTAGACTCCTAAACCGGGTCATCTCAAAAGGTAAAATTTTGTAGAAAGTAGGTTCGGGTCACAACCGAATGGTATAAGGCTCAAACATGGCTTTCTAAAGACCAAACCCCCACCCCTCACAATACCAAGCTCATATATGTAAAGTATGAGGTCCAACCCACCAATCCCGCACTCTCACACATCTAGACGAGGCCTTTCTAAAAGTCCCCCTATCATTTTCAAAAGCATGCTAATTCTAGGATTTAACAAGTATTCACACACAAGTTCTATTAACACACAACACACACCGCCACTCAAACAATGAAATATCAATAACAATCATGTGTGGCTCAAATCCTCACCAAGAAAAGACTAGGAATGGGTGTCAATGTGTCAAATGGCACAATATCAAGTTTTCAAATTTTAACAATTTTCGCTCGGATTTACAAAAAAATTTTAAACTCCCAAAAATTTCCCCCATCCCCACACTTGGAATACATTGTCCCAATGTATGGTTTTGGGAAGAGTTGATCGCTAAAACCCTTCAACATCAACAAAAGCTTTAAATCTCAAACCCCAAATTTCTTTTTTTTTTTCATAAAGCAAACGAACTAACTACCAATATTTCAAAGCTAAAGAACATAACAAGACTAAGGAAAGAGTACATTGACCTGGTGAAGTTTGCTGCAACAGATGTTGTAGATAATCCGAATTCCTATCACCACCTTCACCCAAATATCCGCACATCTTCCCCACACTTGAATGTCGCCATGGCCCTGAAACATAGAAAGATAAAAACAACAAGATCAATATAAAACCCCGGGTTGCCTCCCGAGTAGCGCTAAGTTTCGAGTCTTCAGCCAGACCGTGCCACCACCATTTATGGTGGCTCAAAGAATCGGTTCCTATCACCTCCCCCACTGTAGCTTGTCTTTGGGAAAAATGCATCCGTCTCATTTTGACTCGGTGGGTAATCAAATACACTCCTGCTTGAACCCATATGTGTTTCTTCACGGTCCGGTGGATGCTTTTTTCTCATTCTTTGAAACACATTTTTCCTACAATCACTAGACTCACCACCCTTCCTCTCAATGGACTCATAACTAATCACTCTAGTTTGAACATCAAACTACAACCTACGGTTCTTTTCGGTCATGGTAATAATCTCGTCTCTACAATTAATTTGAGCATTTGCTGTGTATAGAAACGGTCGACCTAAGATTACCCTTTGTTGTGATGCCATGTTGGTAGAAGCATAGTCCAAAACTAGAAAATCCACCGGATATTCAAACTCTCCCAACTGAATCTTAACATTCCTAACCATTCCCCGTGGACGCCTCCAACTTCCATCCGCCAAGCTCACCATGGTGTCTATACCTTCAAGCGGACCAAAGTCGTACATATCGTATAGATCGCTTGGTAGCACACTCATGCTTGCCCCGTAGTCCAACAATGCGTGAGGGATTTTTAATTTTCCCACACGGATAGGCACGATTGGCATTCCATACTCTTTATCATTCTCGACTTCGGCATCTTTTTCCAAACCTGCATTCACTTGACACGAAGAAGTTAGACATTTTTCATTAAATTCGGTACTAGGAACGGTGCTTACCACATTGATGTTAACACTTTTTATGTTCTTGGGATTTGGCACCGTATCACTCGGTAGCTGGCCTTTTGCTTTCTTTAATATCGCCACGTCACTTGCAAGTTGACCCATTTGAGTGGTCAACGATTGGATGCTTTTGTCACGAACCTCGTCCTTTTGCATCCGAACCTCATCACGTTGGTTCATTCGTTGCATTTCACTTTGCATCGCCTTCAACATCTCCATCATCTCATTTCCACCTGAAGAGCTTTGACCCGTTTGATATTGCCTTTGAAATCCTTGGTTTCCTTGGAAATTCGGGTTAGCTTGATTTGAAGGGTTCCCATACCGAAAATTTGGGTGGTTCCTCAACCCGGGGTGGTAGGTATTAGAATTCATGTTGTTGTAGTTTCTACCACCCCCTCCTTGACCTTGAACCGCATGAACCTCTTCGTATTGCCCTTCTACCATTCCTTGGCAATTTTCAACCGCATGACCTATTTCATTACACAAAGCACAAACATCATAAATTTGGTTAGTAGTTTGAACATTACCATCATCTATTGCGTGCACTTGAGGTCGGGCAATGGCCGGTCGGGCTCTCCTCGATGCTTGAGCCTTTCTCTTTGATGTAATTGCCATATTCTCCAAGAACTCCCAATCGTCATTCTCATAGTTTGTGCCAAAAGTCCCACCGGTAATGGACATTAAATCACGAGCATCTTCGGCACTCAACCCCTCATGGAAGGCATTCATCAACTCCCAAAGTTCAATCCCATGGTGAGGGCAATTCTTTATCATCATATTAAATCGTTCAAATGCCTCATGGAACATCTCACCATGTTGTTGTTGGAAGCTCCTCAACCCCTTTCTAGCATCGTTGGTCTTTTGGGCGGTATAGAATTCATCTAAGAAAATTTGTTGCATCTCCGCCCAAGTATATATAAATGCTGAAGGCAAAGTGTAGAACCATTTCTTTGCCTTATCCTCCAAAGAAAATTGAAATAATAC
Organism: Helianthus tuberosus; assembly: GCA_030545235.1. NCBI lineage: Eukaryota > Viridiplantae > Streptophyta > Magnoliopsida > Asterales > Asteraceae > Helianthus > Helianthus tuberosus. Next base: position 156,015,930 of record CM060403.1, read on the forward strand.
CAACTTGATATCATCGGCCGAAAAACCTTGACTCCCAAGAGTATTGCAAATTGAGTCATAGGCCTCTAAGTGGAAATACGGCTCCTCCGTTGCTAGCCCTTTGTATTTCGGAAAACTTTGCAAAGAATTTGTTCTCACTTCAAAGGTTCTCCCTTCATTGTTGTGAGGGATAACTACCGGTGAAGGGTTTTGAGTAATTATCGGCCTGAAATGTGCTTCTATTCCCCGTGCTTGTTCCCTAAGATGCCTTCTTGGAACACCTAATCGACCCCTTGGACGAATAGGACCCATAGGTATTGGTATATACCCTTGTGGTGCGAACGGTGGTTGAAATTGTTGTTGTGGCATCGGTTGGTGTTGAATCGGCCTTTGGAATTGAGGTTGTACGTTTTGTGGCCGAACTTGTTGCAATGGAATAGGGCGTTGCGTTGGTGGCCCTTGTGGCCTTGGCCGAATATGTTGCGGTATGAGTTGTTGTTGCGGTATTCCACCAACACTTGCCATTCCTTGATATTGACTTTGCACATAACCAAACTCTCCTTGATCACCATAACCCCCATAAGCATACCCGTCTTCATCATAGCCCTCAAAATCTTCGTATCCTTCCTCATATCCATCTCCCCCTATACCCGAAGTTTGCCCAAAGGGAAGAGTCGAGTATTGAAAGCCCGATTGGTTTGATGGTCTAAATGTTGAAGTTGCATGAACGACCGTTGAACCTTGGGGTATTGAATAATGTGACGATGACTGACCCGAAACTGGGAAGAAATGAGTGAGTGGTGGAATCGTAGTAGATGGGCTAAAAGTAAGACTAGGTTCGACTTGAGTAGTGTTTGGTTGTGTGGTGTTAGATGATGTATTGTCATGAGGTGGAGTAGGAATTGTAGTGGAATTTGGTATGGTTGTGTTTGGTGATGGTTGTGTGGAAGTAGGTATAAATGATGAGGTCGTTTGACCCGTTGTGGGTGGTACTTGTGTTTCGTCCATGATATTTCTTGGTGTAATGGGTGAAGTAGGTGAACCAATGATTCTGTTTTCACGTAGTAAAACACGGTTTTGCCTTAGCGTTCGTTCGATCTCCGGATCAAATGACAATGGTGACGCTTTGTGAGAGCCTCTAGTATGCATGCACCTGTAGAACCTGCACACTAAACACACCAGTGTAAACCCGAAAATAACAAAGCAAAACTAACAAACTGACACACGTTGCGCACTACTCCCCGGCAACGGCGCCAAAATTTGACGTGATGTCGTGGTCACAATCAAATTTAATCCCAATAACAACTATAGATAGCGGTAATAGGGTATCGAACTCAGGGAGTATGTGGAAAGTGTGTTGATTTTATAGCTTTGCAATTAACTACAATTAACCTAATTTGCAGAAAATAAAGATCAATGAATTGGATTGTTGTTTTAGAAAACTAAATTAAAAACTAATTGCAAATCAAATGTTGGATGTAAAACAGATTAGGAGAGAACAATGTCCATCTTAGGATTCAGTTTCTTTAAACAATTGTGTGAAATTCCAACTAGAAAGAGTTACATAGACATAACTCGTGCATAAATAATCGAAGTGATAAAAGGGAACAAAGTACTCGGATTTATAAATGCGAGGTTGTTTCCCGATGATCAATTAATCAATAACCAACCCTAACCCTTCCCGTGATATCTCGATTGCCAACGGCACCAAGAACGTACGATTAAGACTAGAAATTGCAATATCGATTAACAAGCTACAAACAATTAAACATACAACATGATATTCAAGCAACGCAGGTTATCATTCTAGAAATTCAGAAATAAACACACAAAAGTTCAAGAGAAACCTTCACCTAATATGATCACCAAAAGTTTTAGCCACACATAGCTTGGTGAATCATCATAACAATAAGTTCAATGTTCATACGAATCAAAGTCACAAACCGAATGATAGAAATTGTCTAGAACCAAGCAAGATAGCCCAAAATCGCCCCTAGTGTCTCCAATAACCGACCAATGATGAGAATAGTTGAAAAGACACCATAAAACTGATTAAATGAGGGCAGTTACGTTTTCCTCGCAGCCTCCACCGTAAATTACGGTACCACCGTAAGTTACGGTGGACCAAAAAGTGTTACGGTGGGTCTCTACTGCCTTACGGTGGACGAAAAATGCTGGGGTCCACCGTAAATTACGGTACCACCGTAAGTTACGGTACCACCGTAAGTTACGGTAGGCTTCAGCATGAAATTTTGTTTTCAGCATAACTTTTTCGTTTCAACTCCGTTTTCTTCACCGTTTTCGCCTCCGTTCTCGTAATTCCGTCCTCTATCATGCTATATTCTTAATTCTTCAGTTCTAATAAATTATTTTCTTCATGTATTCTCCATCTTTCAATCTCTAATCCAACCGCGCCTATTCCGAAGCTTCATTTCCACACTTTGAAGCTCCGAATGTACCTGAAACATAAGCAACCGTAGTTATCTAATTCAAGATAATTACACAATTAAATGAGGGATAAACTTGTCTTTTAACATCATAAAGGGTTATCCTACGGACCACCCGTCATACACTTTTTCCAACATTAGTACTAAAAAAGGGTTAGTTTTATGCCACAATTGATGTAATTTATATGTTGCATTTTGCACACATCAATCCTCACCGGCTAAGGATCACCAAAAAGATAGCCCTCTAAAGAGCCAAGGAATTATCAAAGATTCTCCGAAGGAACGTTGCTGCTTTACTGATCCTGAGATCGACCGGATTCGCCATTGTTTTTCGGCGAACACCGTCTTCAAGCCCTTTGACCCTATCACCAAAAGTGATTTTATTTCTGAAACCTGGGTTGCTTTTCTGGCCACTCCATTCCTGATAGGATACTCTTGTCCTTTCCCTGCCTTCACTGAATCCTTCTTCTCTCTCACTGGTATGTGCTATGTTCAGGCAATGCCAATGATGTGGAGGGTTTTATATACCCTAGAGAGAATCATTGAGCAAGAAGGTATAGAGTTAGGGATGTCAGAACTGGCTGAATCGTATAACCTTGTGAGCCATGGTTCACACCGCTTCTTATTCAAACATAAACCCGGTGATGCACACCCAATCCTCAAGACCACCAAGAATGACACCAACTGGAAGAAGCGTTTTTTCTTCGTTAGGAGGAATTCTATCCCGGATGGGAAGGATGTCCCAAGAGAGTGGGCCACCCATGGTAGGATAGAGGATCCTTATAGAAGGATCATAGGATAACCTTGTTTCTGTTGAGGATAACTGATCCCTTTTCTGTTTTGCAGCTATCTCTATCTCTCATATTATTCCATCACCTGCAACAAAAGAGAGGATCACCGCTTTTTGGAGCCTTGACCCTGCAGTAAGATCATTCCAGGCAAACACCAAGGATTCTCAAGAAGTATCCTTCGGCTCAGTCACAATGTCAAGTAAGTATCCAAGTCTATATATAATTGAATGTTTAAATGTAAATAAAACAAGAATACTTATCTGTTGTTTTGTATTGGTAGGCGCTGGAAAATCTTCGAAGTCAGCCTCCCGCTTTAGTGTCAGTGATCTCAGCACTGTGGCTCCCCGGTCTGGAAAGAAGAAGACTGCTGCTAGCCCGAGTGCTCTAGTCCCCAAGCCTGTCACCTCCAAGGGAGGAAAGAAGAGGAAGGCCACTAAAGCTGGCAATCTTGAAGGCCTGCCCCTCATCCGCCACCAGTTTCAGGAATACTTTGCTGATGTAAGGATTACTGATCTTAACTGATTATCCTGCCCACTTGAGGATAATGGATCCTGAACCCTACCTTTTCTTTTTGCAGAAATTCTCCGAGATCGAGATGCTCTTTGATGCATACGTTGAAGAGGCTGAGTAGAAGCATTTGGAGTTTCAGAAGATCTTCTTGTCCAAGGATCAAACCATCTCCTCCCTCGAGAAAGATCTCAATCTGGCAAAGAAGCAGGTGGTTATGGCCCAGATTAATGCTGATCACGAGAAAGCTGAGGTGATGGAGGATGCTAAAGTCTCTGCTGCCATCACTATGTACAAGATCAAACTCTAGATGGCCCAGGAGGCTGAGGATCCTGACTTTGATAGGACCAAGTGGGACCAGGAGGGCTGGAAGGCGATGCTGGCTGAGCTAGACGATGAGGAGGAGGCTACCGAGGTCTTGGCGATTGAGGCAAGTGGCAGCGGGAAGGATCAAGCTGGCAGTGCTGATGCTGGTGGTGATGCAGCCAAGTTGTGAGCTGCAGAAATGGGCGATGATGGATTTATCTAGACGCGGCCGGAGCCCATTTTTTAGGATTTGAAAGTTTTTTTTTGGTTGTGATGTTTTAAACAATGCTGGGTTGTATTTGAACAATAGTTTTAGGATTATGGATCATGGATTCTTGGACAATAGGTAGGATAATAGATGGTGGATGGATCCTCTGTTTGGGGGATGAAACCACTTGTTATCCTGCCATCTTTTATTTCCTGCACTTTTTAAGACCTATTAACAATGGACACCCTTTACCAACCCAAGTGGACGAGCCACGTTTTGCTGGTAGAAACTTGGGTTGGCAATTTTGACAACCTTTAAGGGTTAACTTTTGATAAATAAAAATTTAACCTTTTGGCTTATGATGTGTTGTTATTCTTGCGATTGCTTTGTTTTTCAACTGTTGTGATAAACTTTGTTTGAATTCACAAGAATAAAAGTTTAATAAACCATGTAAAAAAGTTTAGGATATGATCAAGGATCAAATATCCTATGATAAATTCTAAAGAGTAGTATAGTTCAAGGATCATAAATCCTGTTGTCAAAGGATAAGGGTCACTTATATGAATAATGAACAAAATAAAAGTAATTAAGGATCATACATGAGGATCCAAGTCAGGATCCTAAATCTTTAACATTTACAATCAGGATAACTAAAAGACAAACCTTAATGGAAGGTTAGGATCAAGGATCCTTAGATTTTTAACTTTAAAAACCTGAAATGGAACATAACTTGGGACTAAGCCATTATAAGAAAAGAGTTAGCAACTGGGGATAAGCCCAACACTTCTGGGGACAAGCCCAATATACCGGGGATAAGCCCAAAAAACTGGGGACAAGCCCAAAAAACTAGGGACAAGCCCAAAAAGCTGGGGACAAGCCCAAAGGATTGTGTAAACTGGAGTATGGCCCTCACTGGCGACTATCCAAACTTAGTGACATGAAAATACCAAAACCTTAGATAACGTGAAAACATTAGAAACCTTAGGAACGGATGTATGGTACGTCTACCATTATACGTAGGATCCCGGATACAGCCAGTACAATGAAATTGTCAGCCCCTAAAGCGGGTACTGGTCCCATTGCCATGAACTATACCAGGATCATCGTGAGCTACTGGCGATACTAGGGACAGGCCAAAAAACAGGGGTCAAGCCCAAGAAACTAGGGTTAAGCCCAAATAACTGGAGACTTCTGTGGATACTCAATCCCTTATTAAGGATACATGAACCTTCTGCAAAACTCAGAATCAAGTAAAAGGAGGATAAAGGATCCAGGATCCTTCTCCTTGTATATAGGATAATTAAAGAATGAAATAGTTTGAGATTAGATCATTACCAAAATGAGGATCCTCTATCCCGTAAGGATCCTTCGAGGATATCGATCATGAAAATGGTTGAGGATCCTAGATCCTTACTACATGAAATATTTCTTCAGGTGGATAGCATTCCAAGCTCTTGGTAGCAAATCACCTTCCATTGTTAGCAATCGATATGCCCCCTTTCCTGCTTTAGCTTCAATCAAATAGGGACCTTCCCACTTTGGTGCCAACTTTCCATCAGCAGGATTGGTGGTATTCTGAAATGCTTTCCTCAGCACCATATCACCAACTTGGAACTTCCTGATCCTGACATTTTTATTGTAGGCTCCAGCCATCCTTTGTTGATAACTAGCCATCCTTATCCTTGCCAAATCCCTGAGCTCTTCTATAGTATCCAGGTCTTGAACCAAGTTTTCAGCATTTCCTTTAGGATCACGGATGCTTATTCTTGCAGTAGGAACCACCATCTCTATAAGTGTTTTGGTTAAAAATTCTGTTTATAATATGCAACCAAACTCTTTGTATCGGGGAATGATGCCTCAAATGTGTAATAGCGATAAGGTTCACTTCGACGCAAAATGCACAAACAACACAAGGATTTATACGGGGAAAAAGCCCTTGATCAAGAGTTGATCTCCGGCACAAAAAACCCCGGGTGATGGAAACTACCGATCACCAAGCTCAAATAAATGAATTAATGTTTACAACTTCGGATAGTAACGAGCTAGGTACAAGGATCACTATCGTGAAAAGTGTAAATGTGAGTGAAAATGAGTGTATGTTCGTCGAGAGCTGCGAGTATACGAGTGTGTGTAGTTGCAGAAATGGCTAAGTGTTCTCTACTAGCTCGTTACCCCTTTAAATTAGAAATGTAACTAGCTAACAAACTCTCCTACTTTCGTGCCATGCCTCCACGTTCTCCACAACGTCTATTTTTGGTCAAGCACGTGCAGAATAGTTTGGGAATATTCTCCAGGAATGTCGCCAAGACTTGGTCAAGCTCGTAATACCTGCGAGGTAATACAAAACATAAACATACAATTGTCAGTACGAGGATCCTTAAAGTGATCCATGATCCTGATCCTGAAGCTCTTCTGAGGATCACCACCTGTCACAGAAGTAAGGATCACATATTAGGATAATGAATAAGGATCACTAATTGTTAGAAAATCCTCCCCTAACAATAAGGATCACTGATTCTGCTCCAAATACCAAAGAAAATGGAGTTTGGCCAGTAGAATTCTTGGGGGTTGTCCTATCAGCCCATAACACATAAGGTAGTTCTTCTGCCCATTTTCCTTTCTTGGATCCAAGCTTCTTCTTCAAGTTGTTGATGATGATCTTGTTGGATGATTCTGCTTGACCATTAGCTTGTGGGTGGACTGGTGTTGATGTTATCATCTTAATCCCCCAGCTGTCACAAAAGTTAGTAGTTCTACTCCCAATAAATTGGGATCCATTATCACAAACAATTTCAGAAGGGATACCAAATCTAGTAATAATATTTCTTTTAATAAAGGATATCACTTCCCTTTCTCTGACTTGAGCAAAGGCTTCAGCCTCTATCCACTTGGAGAAGTAATCAGTCATAGCAAGCATGAACACTTTTCCACCAGGTTCCTTGGGAAGTTTACCAACTATATCCATTCCCCATCTCATAAATGGCCAAGAAGAGGATATAGGATGTAAGAGCTCTGCTGGTTGGTGAAGGATGTTACTATGTCTCTGACAAGGATCACACTTTTTGGCATAATCCACAGCATCCTTCTTCATAGTAGGCCAATAGTATCCTGTCCTCAGGATCCTTGAGAATAATGCCCTGCCCCCAGTGTGGTTTCCACAAACTCCTTCATGAAAATCCTTTAGGACTTCTTGGATTTCAGGATCCTCAATGTTTTGGTCAAAAATTACCGAAGCAATTAAGTGATCAAATTAGTTAAGTGAGGTAGTGTGCTAGAAATATATGTGAAAAGTATATTTAACCAAGTTGATTGTAAAAACAGTTTGAGGATACGACTCAGGATATAGAGCTGTATCTATGATCAAACAATGAGCAAAAAAGTAAAGGTTGACACGTGATGTACGAGGAAAGCCTTTGATCAATCTAGATCGCCGGCATAAAACCTCGGGAGCTGACAATCGCAGCTGCCTTGTTCTTCTATTACTTCAAATATCAGGATACAGTGCAGGATGTGATGCGGATCAACTAGGTGTTTCCATGTAATTCGAATACAAGTGTTTGTGTGGAGTGTTTGCAGTGAGCTAGAGAGCAAAAGTGTTCGAAAGTGTGTGTGAAAGTTGCGTGCCTTAATCTGATCCGCCCCCATCTATTTATAGTAAAAGAAATGCAACAAACTATCCTAATAAACCGGGATCCGGTGAATATTCCCCACTCGAACGTTGTAGACCTGGTCTTTCGGGTTCAACGTCTCTCACATAATAGATACGCCCGAGTCTTGAGGAGAAGAAATCCATCTGACCGTTAGTAACCCACAGCCTCTAACCTGCACATGGTTAATCAGGTATTTCTTTCTCATCTTTCTTCCTCTCTTACTCTGTTTTTCTTCTTTATCTCCGTCACTTCGAGAATGTTGCTCCGAAGCTCCCCGGGCAAGGATCACAAAAAAGATAGCCCTTTGAAGAGTCAGAAGATCATCAAGGACTCAGTGAACGAGAGGTGTTTCTTTAACGATGCACAAATAGATAACATCCGTCACCGTTTTCCAGCGAATGCCTTTTTCAAACCTTTCGATCCAACTGCCCTGAGCGACTATGTTTCAGAAACATGGGTTGCCTTTCCAGTTACTCCATTTGCTATAGGGTACACCTATCCTTTCCCGGAATTCACACAATCCTTCTTTTCCCTTACCGGCATATCTTACATTCAAGCCATGCCGATGATTTGGAGGGTTTTATACACCCTAGAGAGGATCATCGAGCAAGAAGGCGTTGATTTAGGAATGTCAGAACTGGCGGAACTGTATGATCTTACTACCTTTGGATCCCACCGTTATTTGTTCAAACGAAAACCCGGTGCAGATCATCCTCTTCTCAAAGTCACCAAAAACGACAAAGATTGGAAACGTCGCTTCTTCTTTGTAAGAAGGGATAGCATTTCAGATGGAGAGCATTTACCAAGAACATGGTCCACCCATGGTAGGCCGGAGGATCCTGGGAAGGATCACCAGATGTTCATGTCTTTGTAATAGGATCACTAACCCCTTCTTTGTCTTGTGTCATGCAGCCATCTCTGTTTCACATCTCATCACAACACCTGCAACCAGGGAAAGACTTGCTGCTTTCTGGGGACTCGACCCTGAAACTAGAACTTTTAAGACAATAACCCAAGACTCACAGGAGGTATCCTCAGGCTCTGTCACAATGTCAAGTAAGTATCCTTGTTTAAAATTTAAATAAATAGTTAAATGTATATTAAGAAAAGATACTTATCTTATTTTGGTTGTGTAGGTGCTGGAAAATCTGCCAAAGCTGCTTCAAGGTTCAGTGTCACCGATCTCACCACTGTCAAATCCTCCAAAAGAAAGGTTCCTACCAGCCCCACAGCTTCAATCCCCAAGGCACCCCTCAAAGGAAAGGGAATCAAGAAAAGAAAGACTTCCGAGGCTGAGGATTTGCAGGGTCTGCCCTTAATTCGCCACCAGTTCCTCGAGTACTTCAATGAGGTGAGGATCACTGTCTTTGCTCATATGTCCTGTTGACATATCCTGCTGATCTAAGGATCACTTGGTCTTGAACTGCTTTATCCTTTTCTTTTGCAGAAATTTGCTGAGATTGAGGATTACGTAGGCCACGTTGAGGATCAAGATAAAAAAATTGCCGACCTCCAGCAGGTTGCCGTGCTCAAGGATCTTGCCATTGCTGATCTTCGAAAGGAACTCCAGGATACCCAACAGGAGATGGCTAAGGTGCTGGTTAACTTTGACTATGAAAGGCAGGAGATCACAGATGATGCTAAAGTTTCTGCCGCCATAGCAATGTACAAAACCAAGCTTCAAATGGCCTTGGAAGCTCAGGATCCCGCCTTTGAAAAAAGTAGCTGGGAGATTGAAGAATGGAAGGCAAGGCTGGCTGAATTGGGTGATGAAGAGGAGGATGAAGAGATCCTGACGATCGAGGCTGGACACAAGGATGAAGCGGGTGAAGCAAGTGGAGCCGGAGGTGGTGATGCAGCGAAAGTGTAGGCTGCTGAAATGGGCGATGATGGATATTTCTAGACGTGGCCGGAGCCCATTTTTTAAGTTGGATAGTTTGTTTTGTTTATGGTGTTTTTTGCTGAACAATGATGGGTTGTACTTAAACAATAGGTTTTAGGATTAAGGATCATGTATGATCCTGCGAACAATAGGCAGGATAATGGGTGGTGGATGGATCCTCTGTTTGGGGGATGAAGCCACTCGTTATCCTTCCGTCTTTTATTTCCTGCACTACTTTTGAACTTATTATCATGGACACCCTTTACCTACCCCAGCGGACGGGCCACGTTTTGCTGGTAGATGCTCGGGTAGGTAATTTTGACAACCTTTAAGGGTTAGTCTTTTTGTTAATAAATAAAAACTTAACATTTGTCGCTTATCTTGTGTTGTTATCCTTGTTAATATCTTACTTTCCAACTGTTGTAATGTTCATTTTGTTTATACTTATCAAGCTTTGAAAAATTAAAAAAGATATCCAAAAAGTTTAGGATATGATCAAGGATCACATATCCCATAACCGATAAGTTCTAAAAAGTGATATAGTTTAAGAATCACAAGTTCAGTTGTCAAGTATAAGGGTTATTCAAATAAATAATGAATAGAATTAAAAATTGTTAAGGATCATACCTGAGGATCCAAGTTAGGATCCTGACCATAATAAGGATAACTATAAGATAAACCTTAGAATAAAGTAAGGATCAAGGATCCCTAGTTGCCTATCTTCAAGAACCTGAAATAGAGCATAACTTGGGACTAAGCCATCATAAGAAAAGAGTTAGCAACTGGGGACAAGCCCAAAGATAACTGGGGACACGCCCGAGGATAACTGGGGACAAGCCCAAGGATCGTATGTAAACTGGGGACAAGCTCAAGGATCGTATGTAAACTGGAGTATGGCCCTAACTGGCGACTATCCAAACTTAGTGACATGAAGATGCCAAAACCTTAGCTAACGTGAAAACGTTAGAAACCTTAGCTAACGTGAAAACGTTAGAAACCTTATGAACGGATGTATGGTACGTCTACCATTATACGTAGGATCCTAAGCATAGCCAGAACAATGGAATTATCAGCCCCTAGAACGAGTACTGGTCCCAAAGCCTTGAACTACACCAGGATCATCGTGCGCTACAGGCGGAATCTGGGGACAAGCCCGAATAGATGGGGTTAAACCCAAAGGACGAATTGCTTCTGTGGATAACCAACGTTATGCAAAGGATACCTGAACTTTCAAAACTTGAACTCACGTGAGAGATGGATAAAGGATACATGATCCTTATCCTTATAAGAGAAAATAATGAAATGAAATAGCTTAAGTTTAGGATATTACCTAAGTAAGGATCACCGATACTTTGAGGATCCTTTAAGGATATCCCTTCCGCTAGGATCACCTCTGCCATGAGGATCCTGGTCACATGAAATATTTCTTCAAGTGGACAGCATTCCAAGCTCTTGGTAGCAGATCACCTTCCATGGTTAGCAATCTATATGCCCCCTTTCCTGCTTCAGCTTCAATCAAATAAGGGCCTTCCCATTTTGGAGCCAGTTTCCCATCAGCGGGATTGGTAGTATTTTGAAATGCTTTCCTTAATACCATATCTCCAACTTGAAACCTCCTGATCCTGACATTTTTGTTGTAAGCACCAGCCATTCTTTGCTGATAACTGGCCATCATTATCCTAGCCATATCCCTGATTTCTTCAATAGTATCCAGGTCTTGAGCCAAGTTTTCATTATTTTCCTCAGGATCACGAGTAGTTGTTCTAGCAGTTGGAACCACCATTTCTGTTGGGATCACCGATTCTGCCCCAAACACCAAAGAGAATGGTGTTTGACCAGTAGCATTCTTAGGGGTTGTCCTGTCAGCCCAAAGCACATAGGGTAGTTCTTCTGCCCATTTCCCTTTCTTGGATCCAAGCTTCTTCTTCAAATTGTTGATGATGATCTTGTTGGATGATTCTGCTTGTCCATTAGCTTGTGGGTGGACTGGTGTTGATGTTATCATCCTAATCCCCCAGCTGTCACAAAAGTTAGTGGTTCTGCCCCCAATAAATTGGGAACCATTATCACATATAATCTCAGAAGGAATTCCAAATCTAGTTATAATATTTCTTTTAATGAAGGATATAACTTCCTTTTCTCTAACTTGGGCAAAAGCTTCAGCCTCTATCCACTTCGAGAAGTAATCAGTCATAGCTAGCATGAATACTTTTCCACCAGGTGCCTTAGGGAGCTTTCCAACTATATCCATACCCCATCTCATAAATGGCCAAGAGGAGGATATAGGATGCAATAATTCAGCTGGTTTATGAAGGATATTGCTGTGTCTCTGGCAAGGATCACATCTTCTGGCATACTCCACAGCGTCTTTCTTCATGGTTGGCCAGTAGTATCCTGTCCTCAGGATCCTTGAGAATAATGCCCTGCCCCCAGTGTGGTTTCCACAATCTCCTTCATGGAAGTCTTTTAAAACTTCTTGAACTTCAGGATCCTCAATGCATCTCAAGTATGGTCCTGCAAGAGATCGTCTATACAACATATTATTTAAAATTGTGAATTGAGATACCTTAGATTTGAAAGCCCTAGGGTTTTCTCCTGTAGGAATCTCTCCATGTTGTAAGTATCTCATAATTGGTGAGATCCATGATCCTGATCCTGAATGGGATCGAGTATCCTCACTAGGGATCATTGCAGAATTATTCCCTATCTCCATAGCCACATGATCCTCAATAGCTGGGGTCAGGATATGAATAATAGGGATCTTGATATCCTCTGGGACCTTCAAAGATGATCCTAAGTTAGCCAATGCATCAGCTTCTGTATTTTCTTCCCTTGGTACTTGTGACAAACTAAAGGAAACAAAAGAGAGTGCCAAACTTTTGACTATCTCCAAATATTTGGTTAGCTTTTCACCTTTAACAGCATAGGATCCATTAAAGTGGTTTGTAATTAACAAAGAATCTACATGTACCTCAAGATACCTGATTCCCATATGCTTAGCGATTTGCAAACCAGCAATTAAGGCTTCATATTCAGCCTCATTGTTAGTGGTTTGGAACTCACAAGCTATAGAATGGGGTATTATGTCCCCCTATGGCGATTTTAGTAGTATTCCAAGCCCTGTGCCTTTGACGTTTGAGGATCCATCAGTATACAGTATCCAAGGATCCTTGGTCTCTTCTAGCTGCTGGACTTCTAGCTCAGCTTCTTCTTGTAAATCACTACTGAAATCAGCCACAAAGTCAGCTAATGCTTGGGATTTGATGGCTGTCCTAGGCTCATATCTTATATCATATGCACTCAGCTTCACTGCCCACTTAGCCATCCTTCCTGACATCTCTGGTTTCCTGAGGACATTCTTAATTGGAAAATTAGTTTTAACAATGATAACATGAGTTTCAAAATGATGTCTTAACTTGGTAGATGCCATAATTAATGCAAGAATAAGCTTTTCAAGGTGTGAGTACCTGGATTCGGCATCAAGTAAACTTTTACTTACATAATAGACAGGATGTTGTGTACCTTGATGATCCTTAACAAGGACCGCACTTACTGCTTTTGAGGATACTGCAAGATACAAGGATAACACATCACCTTTTTCTAGTTTCATCAAAGCCGGGGCTGAGGATAGGTAATCTTTGAGGGCTCTTAAAGCATTTTCATGCTTCTCGGTCCACTCAAATTTCTTGTTCTTCCTTAGGATATCATAGAATTCTTTACACTTCTCGGAGGACTTGGATATAAATCTGTTCAAGGCTGCTATCCTTCCTGTTAGCCTTTGAACATCCTTAGCATTGGCCGGAGATTTGATGTTCACTATTGCTTTGATTTGTTCCGGGCTAGCTTCAATGCCTCTCTTTGTCACCATATATCCTAAGAATTTACCTGCTTTAACACCAAAGTGACATTTTGAAGGATTAAGTTTCATGTTATATTTGTCAAGGATATCGAATGCTTCCTCCAAGTCTCTTAGGTGATCCTCAGCTTTTAAGGATTTTACCACCATATCATCTATATAAACCTCCATAGTTTGTCCAATCTGATCCTTGAACATCATATTCACCAGCCTTTGGTATGTTGCACCTGCATTTCTTAATCCGAACGGCATAGCAATATAGCAGTATATACCAGTTGGAGTCATGAAGGCTGTATCCTCTTGGTCGGATGGTTCCATTTGGATTTGTTGAAATCCAGATGAAGCATCCATAAAAGTTAACAGTTCATGACCCGCGGTTGCATCCACCATGGAGTCAATGTGGGGTAAAGGGAAAGGATCCTTGGGACATGCCTTATTTAAATCGGTAAAATCGACACATACCCTCCACTTTCCGTTTTTCTTTTGAACAACAACCACATTGGCCAACCATCTTGGATACTTGACCTCTCTAATCATACCTGCCCGGAGCAATTTCTCTACCTCTTCTTGGATAATGGCATTCCTTTCCGGTGCAAACTTTCTTCTCCTTTGATGGATTGGTTTGAAGGATCTGTCAATGCCGAGTTTGTGAGTGATTACATCTTTGGATATACCAGTCATATCTTCGTGTTTCCATGCAAAGGTAGTCTTTCTCCTTTTGAGGAAGGATACGAGGTCTTCTTTCATTTCGCCAAGGATCCCTGATCCGATATAAATTTTGGATTCAGGATCATCAGGATCCATGAGGATTTCTACCACATCCTGCTCTCTGGCCTCCAAGACATCCCTTGGAGGATACCTTGATTGCTATTGCTCCCTTGACTTCGAGGCTGGTTTCATCGATGAAGTGTAGCAATTCTTAGCCTCCTGCTGATCACTATCAATCTTCACTATTCCCCAAGGACTAGGGAGCTTCACACATTGATGGTAAGTAGATGGGACTGCTTTCATATCGTGTATCCAAGGCCTGCCAAGGATAACATTACAACAAGATAAACAGTCAATAACACAAAATTTTTGATAAGAGTGTAAGCCTTCAATATATATTGGGAGTTTAATGTCCCCCAGGGTGTTCTTAGTTTCGCCACTAAATCCCACGAGCACGGAGGATCTTGGTATGATCTCTGATTCAGGGATACCCATCTTCTTTAGAACATCCAGCTGGATAATGTTCACCGAACTTCCTCCGTCTATAAGGATCCTGCGGACAAAATGGTTAGATATGAAAAGAGTAATAACTAAACCATCGTGATGAGGATCCTGGATATCAACACGATCCTCTTCATCAAAGGTTATGACTTTTCCTTCGGAGACACTTGATGTTCGAACTGGCCTTTCTCCATTATCCATTTTAGCTTCCTTCGCATGCCTTTTAGCTGCTGAGAAGGATGTGCCACAAATGTCGGATCCTCCGGAAATAAAGTTTATCACTTGTGCATCTGCTGGAGGGGCTGGAGCCTTCTCAGGGATCCTTTCAGGATCCTGAGTTCTTGACTTTTTTCTTCCCAACAATTCTTTTAGATGCCCCTTGCTCAACAAGTATCCAATTTCCTTTCTTAATGCAATGCATTCTTCTGTGAGGTGCCCAAAATCTTCATGATATGCACACCACTTTGATTTATCCTTAGTTGCAGCTGGCCTATCGTTCTTTCTCGGCCATCTAGCTTTATCGCCTAGGTTCTGCATAGCAAGGATTAGTTCATTATTATCAACACTAAAACAATATTCAGAGATTGGAGGATAATCCTCATCATCCTCTTCTTGATCAACAGAGTGCACGTTCTGATTATCAGATCTATTGTAAGATCTGAACTTGTTGTTCCTGAATGAGGATCCTTGCTTATCCTGCTTTGAGGATCCTGCTAACCTCTCCTGGATCCTCTTGTCATCCTCTAGCCGGATGAACCTGAGTGCTCGGGTTCTTACCTCATCTAAGTTCCTGCATGGTGTCATAACAAGGTCATCATAGAAAGACGAATCCCTAAGCAGTCCCATCTTAAAGGCCTCAACAGCCGTGGCAATATCTAAGTTGGGAATGTCTAAGGATTCTTTACTGAATTTGGTAATGTAATCCCTTAATGATTCATTATGACCCTGGGTTATCCTATATAAATCACTAGTTAATCGTTCAAATTTTCTACTACAAGAAAACTGATTATTAAACAAGTTAACTAGGTTTGCAAATGAGGTAATAGAGTAGGGGGAAGACTTAGCAGCCATTTGAGAGCTGATCCAGTAAGAGTGGACCCGAATCCTTTGCACAGGCATGCTTCCTTTAACTTTTCCGGGATTGGATTGATCTCCATCCTCTCCCTGTATTGTGCTATATGTTCTTCAGGATCCGTCGAACCATCATACAGTTTCATTGTGGGTACATGGAACCTCTTGGGTATCTCAGCATCACAGATTGGTGGTGCAAAGTGAGATATCTTGTGGCTCCCATCTGCAATCTCTGGGATAGGTTTGACTACTCCCGGAACACTTGATATCATATCCTTTAGCTTTTGCAATTCCCTAGCCATGGCATGATTGATACCTGGATCCTGCATAAGACCATGGTTAGTATAAGAATTATTAAAAGGGTTACCTCCCATTGGATTCAGATTAGGAAGATTGGATGTTAATCCATATTGTTGAGGCTCTGGAATGATCGAGGGACCAGCAGAAGCATTGGTCTGCATTGGGATAAAATCTCCCTGATGGACATCTGAACTTCCTGTTTGCAAACTCCTCAAGGATCCTGGCATCTGGAAGGATCCCTGAAACTGAGACGATCCTGGAACGAAGGAGGATCCTTGAACATGGGATGATCCTGGGACAAAGGAGGATCCTTGAACCTGGGATGATCCTGGGACAAAGGAGGATCCTTGAACCTGGGATGATCCTGGAACAAAGGAGGATCCTTGAACCTGGGATGATCCTGGAACAAAGGAGGATCCTTGAACATGGGATGATCCTGGGACAAAGGAGGATCCTTGAACCTGGGATGATCCTGGAACAAAGGAGGATCCTTGAACCTGATGCAATCCTGAGTATCCTCCTGAATTCGTGAGGGATCCCATATGCTGAGGATAGGATCCCGCTGGCTGGAAATATGAACTTGATGCCTGAGTCATTGTTGTTGTTCCGTAGTGCACTCCTTTTGGTCCACCCACGTATTGAATGTCTGGAACCACTGATGGCTAAGAAGTAATCACTGGAGTATCAAAATTCAAGGATTTCGGCACCAGTGGGGAATGATCCTCTGCCGTTGTCTTTTGTTTCTTGAGATCTCCGATTTCTTTGAGAATCCTCTCATTGGTTTTATCCTGTTGCCGTATCTGATTCTTCATCTGCAAAATCAAAGTAAACATGTCACTAGTAGTGGGAGTGTAAGAAGCAGAAGAAGTTGGAGGTTTTGAGAAAATGGGAGTTGGTTTCTTCGCAGCATTCTCAGCGTTCTTCTGGGATCCAGAAGGTGGTGGAGGCAAAGGAGGAACGCCTTGTGAGGAAGTGAATGCGGGCATCAAATTTGAAGCATTCTTCGCTGAGGAAGCCATTTGCTTGGTTGTAGTGAACCGAAATGAGCACAGAAATGCGAATCTTTCTAAGGACGAAGCACCAATTGCCCCACGGTGGGCGCCAAACTGTTTTGGTTAAAAATTCTGTTTATAATATGCAACCAAACTCTTTGTATCGGGGAATGATGCCTCAAATGTGTAATAGCGATAAGGTTCACTTCGACGTAAAATGCACAAACAACACAAGGATTTATACGGGGAAAAAGCCCTTGATCAAGAGTTGATCTCCGGCACAAAAAACCCCGGGTGATGGAAACTACCGATCACCAAGCTCAAATAAATGAATTAATGTTTACAACTTCGGATAGTAACGAGCTAGGTACAAGGATCACTATCGTGAAAAGTGTAAATGTGAGTGAAAATGAGTGTATGTTCGTCGAGAGCTGCGAGTATACGAGTGTGTGTAGTTGCAGAAATGGCTAAGTGTTCTCTACTAGCTCGTTACCCCTTTAAATTAGAAATGTAACTAGCTAACAAACTCTCCTACTTTCGTGCCATGCCTCCACGTTCTCCACAACGTCTATTTTTGGTCAAGCACGTGCAGAATAGTTTGGGAATATTCTCCAGGAATGTCGCCAAGACTTGGTCAAGCTCGTAATACCTGCGAGGTAATACAAAACATAAACATACAATTGTCAGTACGAGGATCCTTAAAGTGATCCATGATCCTGATCCTGAAGCTCTTCTGAGGATCACCACCTGTCACAGAAGTAAGGATCACATATTAGGATAATGAATAAGGATCACTAATTGTTAGAAAATCCTCCCCTAACAATAAGGATCACTGATTCTGCTCCAAATACCAAAGAAAATGGAGTTTGGCCAGTAGAATTCTTGGGGGTTGTCCTATCAGCCCATAACACATAAGGTAGTTCTTCTGCCCATTTTCCTTTCTTGGATCCAAGCTTCTTCTTCAAGTTGTTGATGATGATCTTGTTGGATGATTCTGCTTGACCATTAGCTTGTGGGTGGACTGGTGTTGATGTTATCATCTTAATCCCCCAGCTGTCACAAAAGTTAGTAGTTCTACTCCCAATAAATTGGGATCCATTATCACAAACAATTTCAGAAGGGATACCAAATCTAGTAATAATATTTCTTTTAATAAAGGATATCACTTCCCTTTCTCTGACTTGAGCAAAGGCTTCAGCCTCTATCCACTTGGAGAAGTAATCAGTCATAGCAAGCATGAACACTTTTCCACCAGGTTCCTTGGGAAGTTTACCAACTATATCCATTCCCCATCTCATAAATGTCCAAGAAGAGGATATAGGATGTAAGAGCTCTGCTGGTTGGTGAAGGATGTTACTATGTCTCTGACAAGGATCACACTTTTTGGCATAATCCACAGCATCCTTCTTCATAGTAGGCCAATAGTATCCTGTCCTCAGGATCCTTGAGAATAATGCCCTGCCCCCAGTGTGGTTTCCACAAACTCCTTCATGAAAATCCTTTAGGACTTCTTGGATTTCAGGATCCTCAATGTTTTGGTCAAAAATTACCGAAGCAATTAAGTGATCAAATTAGTTAAGTGAGGTAGTGTGCTAGAAATATATGTGAAAAGTATATTTAACCAAGTTGATTGTAAAAACAGTTTGAGGATACGACTCAGGATATAGAGCTGTATCTATGATCAAACAATGAGCAAAAAAGTAAAGGTTGACACGTGATGTACGAGGAAAGCCCTTGATCAATCTAGATCGCCGGCACAAAACCTCGGGAGCTGACAATCGCAGCTGCCTTGTTCTTCTATTACTTCAAATATCAGGATACAGTGCAGGATGTGATGCGGATCAACTAGGTGTTTCCATGTAATTCGAATACAAGTGTTTGTGTAGAGTGTTTGCAGTGAGCTAGAGAGCAAAAGTGTTCGAAAGTGTGTGTGAAAGTTGCGTGCCTTAATCTGATCCGCCCCCATCTATTTATAGTAAAAGAAATGCAACAAACTATCCTAATAAACCGGGATCCGGTGAATATTCCCCACTCGAACGTTGTAGACCTGGTCTTTCGGGTTCAACGTCTCTCACATAACAGATACGCCCGAGTCTTGAGGAGAAGAAATCCATCTGACCGTTAGTAACCCACAGCCTCTAACCTGCACATGGTTAATTTAGTTAACACCAGGATATCGCCCAGGATGTTAGCAATATCCTAATCCAGTATCCTGATCACAAGCAAACAACCAAAAGCAGGATATTAGTCAGGATATGTACGCTCAGAAAATGACCCATAACAATTGTCCCCAAATATGTCTGTTGGTATACCAATCCAACGGATATATTTTAAAAATTCTATCTCGTAAATCAAGGCAATTAAAATGAAACGATGGTTGAGGTGACATTGTGCCATTTTCAATGGAATATTTACTCTTTACCTCCTTATATTCAGCCTATAATTAGCTAAGATATTTCTTCTTGTTATCATTACTCTTCAAGCGATTTTCAGGTAACCATCCTTTCTTTCATCCTCTGTTCTTTTTCCAGAGTTTCTTTTAGTTTGCTTAATACCCTTCATGGCATCACGGACAAGATCTCGTTCGGATGAACCAGTCCTAACCCTCGTGAGTCAAAACATCATATGAGAACCGGAAAAAAAATCTGCTGCTTCAACAATGCCGATATCGCTGCCCTCAAGAATTTCGGTGCCTTTCCCGCTAGAACAGTCATTCGCCCTTTTGATCGGGAGGTCCGATCAGACGTGTCAACAGACGAGTGGGTCTGTTTTTTTCGCCTACCCCTTTTCTTTGGGACTCCGGTATCCATTTCCACCCTTTATCTCTCGTTTCTTCGACCTCACCGGCCTTAGTTATGCTCAAACTATGCCAATGGTCTGGCGAGTTTTGATGGTGCTAGATCAAATTAGATCTCGCCATTGCCCTGACCTGTGTATTGAAGACCTCCCTATAGCATACCGGTTGAGGTCCCATGGCGACAGCCGTTTTCTTTTGTTTTCCACCTCCAAAAGCCCTTTAGTCCTTAAGGCCACCAAGAACGAAGACCGATGGCGGCGAAAGTTCTTTTTTGTGAAAAGAGACTCTATCGACAAGGGTTTCGATCTGCCGGTTAGATGGTTAACCAAGGGTAGGATCTAGGGTTTTAGGAATATCCCCAAGTGTATCCTTAAACTATATCCCAAACTTATATCCTGATGTTTTTATGCAGCGAACTTCAGAGATTTAGCACCCCCAAGTGCGGAATCCAAGTCCAGGATCAAAGGAATCTACCAACTTCCTGCTAGTGAAAGAACTTTCTCCCAGTCTCTTATAGATTCAAGCCAAAAATCAAGTTCAGAGATGTCTAGTAAGCATATTTTTAGTAATTATCTTTATTTATTAAACCGATTATTTTTCAGAGGTATTATGAGTTTTAAAAATATCTTCCCTTGTGTAGTACCAGTTGTCAACCTTGAAGGCTTCCAACATGACGAGTTGGATAGTTACTCCAGCCTTGTACCTGTCAAAAAAGAATCTAAGCCGAAATCATCTGCCACACCGAAGCCTACCACTTCAAAGACTACTACCGCTCCTAAAGCTCCTCCGGCATCCAGGACCCGGGCCTCTAGCTCCCGGAAGAGGAAAGAAATGGATTCTCCAGCCGCCTCTGAGACATTCTCCCTCGAGAATCATGGATTTAATGAAGCTACTTCATTCCTCAAGCAGGTAAAAATTCCCTTCCAATATCCTGAACATGCATGTTAGTCATTATCCTGCTCATTTTACACTGATACCTGTATCTTTAACTGCAGGGATTGGAACGTCTCATGCACTTGTATGAAGACACCTGTGGGCTTAATAAGATGCTGGAGATTAAGCTCGAAAAAGCTGAAGCCACCATAGCTGATCAAGGAACAATTGCAGCTGCCAAGTCCCAGCATTATGAAGACAAATACAAGGCAATGACCCAGGAACACCAAGCTGCCCTCCACAAAGCCAATGAGGATGCTCAAGCCAAACTAGATGCCGCCCTTCTCCAATACCAGCAGGATATGAGTTCATATCGGGACAGTCTCAAAGCATCCGTTGTTATCTCCCTTCTCCAAGCCAGGTTAAGGATGGCTTATGAGGCCAAGAGCTTGGGCTTCGAATGCCCCTCCTGGAATGTAAAGGCTTGGGAAGCGAAACTACAGGATCTTGGAGGTCATCCCGTCGCTCATCCTGCAAAGCATGCTGGTGAAGAGCCTTCTAAGGCGGCAGAGGAAGTGGCCAATGCTAGTGATGATGCCGAGAAAAATCCTGAGGGGGATGCTGGTGCAGATGCCGGGAAAGAAGTTGTTGATCAAGAAGGTGTTGCCCCTTAGGTGGCGAAGTGGGCGATGATGGATATACGTGCCAAGCCCGGAGCCCACTTTTTTAAATTTCATGGTTGTGGTTTGTACAAACAATTTACTTTTCCTGTCGTTGAACAATTTACATTTGCTGCACTAGAACAATACGATGACCAAAGGTGGATGAGTCCTGGTGTTTTGGTCAAAAATCAAGCTAAGATAATGCAACCAAACTTTCTGTTGTGAGGTGTGATGCTTGAATCAATGAACAATGCTAAGGATCACTCAGAAATGTAATGAACAAGTGACACAAAGATTTATACGAGGAAAAAGCCCTTGATCAAGAGTTGATCTCCGGCATAAAAAACCGCGGGTGATGGAAACTACCGATCACCAACTCAGATTAAACAAACAAGGTATTACAACTTTGGATGATAGCGAACTAGTTATAAGGATCACTAGAGTGTAATGTGCAAAAAAGTGTGTAATCGCCAAGTAAACTGTTGAGAGCTGATGAGAGCAGTTATGAGTGTGTGTGTTAAGCTAAAAATTGTCAAGTGTTCTAATTTAGCTCGCTATCCCTTTTTAAATTTGGAAAATATCTAATCTAACTAACTATCCGCATTTCATGCAAGTCTTCCACGAACTCCATAACGTCCATTTTAGTCATGCACGTGCGGAATAAAAAGGGAATATGCTCCAGGAATATCGCCAAGACCAAGTCCAAGCTCGTACTCCTGCAAAACAACACCATATTCAAAGCAGACAATCGTTAGTATAAGGATCCTTATGATGATCCTGGATCCTGATCCTACAATACTCTCTGAGGATCACTAATTCAGACAGAATTGAGGATCCTTAAGCCCAACAGTAATTGAGGATCACTGATCATAGGAAAATCCTCCCCTAACAATTGCCCCCAAAATATAAGGAGTAATTTGTAAATAAACGACTTATATTTTTTCGTTCTTATCCGTAACAAATCAACGGATATATAGCCGTTAATTCCTGACTAGTCGTTGCGTCCTGACGTCACTGAAGTGACTATCCTGCAAATTCATGATTATAAATTGAAGTTAGAGATAAGGGTTAGGAAGCATTTAAATTCGTGCGTTTCATCATTTAAATCCTCATTCGAAGCCTTGATCAGGTACTTCTCTCTCCTTTCTCTCTTCATCTTCTCATTCTGTTTCTTCTTCTTCACCATCGTTATGACCAAGATGATGCTGAGATCCTCACCGGCTAAGGATCATAAAAAGGACAGTCCCTTAAAGACCCAAGGGATCATTGAAGACTCTGCGAAAGAAAGATGCTGCTTCACTGATCTACAGATAAACAGAATCCGCCATTGTTTCCTGGCGAACACCGTTTTTAAAACTTTTGACCCCACCATCCTAAGAGACTATGTTTCTGAAACCTGGGTGGCTTTTCCGGTCACCCCATTCACCATAGGATACTCGTATCCTTTTCCTGATTTCACCCAATCTTTCTTTTCTCTCACTGGCATCTCCTACATTCAAGCGATGCCAATGATATGGAGGGTCTTGTATAACCTTGAAAGGATCATTGTGCATGAAAGGACCTTGCTAGCCATGGATCTCATTGATATCTATTCAAACATAAACCTGGTGAAGAACATCCCATCTTCAAAGTCACTAAGAACGAAACAAACTAGAAACGGCGATTCTTCTTTGTCAGAAGGGATTCTATCCCTGATGGAAAGGATCTGCCTAGAAAATGGACCACTCATGGTAGGATAGAGGATCCTGAGAAGGATCATAGGATAACCTTATTTTTGTTGAGGATCACTAACATCCTTTTGTTTCCATTTTGCAGCTATTACTGTTTCACACCTTATTACAACACCTGCAACGAAGGAAAGGCTTGCTGCTTTCCGGAGGCTTGATCCTGCAATAAGATCATTCCAAGCAAATACCCAGGATTCTCAAGAGGTATCCTCAGGTTCTGTTACAATGTAAAGTAAGTATCCCATTTTGTGCATAACTAAATGTTTAAATAAAAATGAAATAAGGATACTTATCTGTTTTGGATGTGAAGGTGCTGGAAAATCATCGAAGTCTGCTACCCGTTTCAGTGTCACCGATCTCATCACTGTTGGTCCCAGGTCTGGGAAGAAAAAGGCTGCTGCTAGCCCAAGTACTGCCATCCCCAAGCCTACTGCTTCCAAGGGAAAAAAGAGGAAAGCCTCTGAGGCTGACAATCTAGAAGGCCTGCCTCTAATCCGCCACCAGTTCCTTGAGTACTTTGCTGACGTAAGGATCACTGACTTAGCTTAGTTATCCTGCCCACTCGAGGATCATGTGATCCTAAACTTTACATTGTCTTTTTGCAGAAATTTGCTGAAATCGAGGACTATGTAGGCAGTATTGAAGAGGTTGAGCAAAAGTGTGTGGACCTCCAAACGATCATGCTGGCCAAGGATAAGAAGATTGCCTCCCTCGAAAATGATGTCAATCTGGTAAAGAGGGAACTTGTCCTAGCTCACATCACTGCTGACCAAGAGAAGGCTGAAATCACCAATGATGCCAAAGTCTCCGCTACCATTGCTATGTACAAAACCCAGTTGCAGATGGCCCAAGAAGCTCTGGATCCTGACTTTGACAAGAGCAGCGGGGACGTAGAGGGCTGGAAGGCTAGATTGGCTGAGCTGGACAATGAAGAAGAGGCTGGTGAGGTCTTAGCAATTGAGGCTGGCAGCAGTGGGATGAAGGATCATGCGGGTGATGCTGGAGCTGGAGGAACTGGTGAAGGTGATGGTGATTCAGCAAAGGTGTAGACTGTAGGAATGGGCGATGAAGGACATTTCTAGACGTAGCTGTTATGGGTCATTTTCTGAGCGTACATATCCTGACTAATATCCAGCTTTTGGTTGTTTGCTTGTGATCAGGATACTGGATTAGGATATTGCTAACATCCTGGCCGATATCCTGGTGTTAACTAAATTAACCACGTGCAGGTTAAAGACTGTGGGTTACTAACGGTCAGATGGACTTCTTCTCCTCAAGACTCGGGCATATCTGTTATGTGAGAGACGTTGAACCCGAAAGACCAGGTCTACAACGTTCGAGTGGGAATATTCGCCGGATCCCAGTTTATTAGGATAGTTTGTTACATTTCTTTAACTATAAATAGATGGGGGCGGATCAGATTAAGTCACGCAACTTTCACACACACTCTCGAACACTTTTGCTCTCTAGCTCACTGCAAACATTATACACAAACACTTGTATTCGAATTACATTGTAACACCTAGTTGATCCGCACCACATCCTGCACTGTATCCTGATATTTGAAGTAATAGAAGAACAAGGCAGCTGCGATTGTCAGCTCCCGAGGTTTTGTGCCGGCGATCTAGATTGATCAAGGGCTTTCCTCGTACATCATGTGTCAACCTTTACTTTTCTGCTCATTGTTTGATCATAGATACAGTTTTACATCCTAAGCCGTATCCTGAAACTGTTTTTACAATCAACTTGGTTAACATATTTTTCACACATAATTCTAGCACACTACCTCACTTAACTAATTTGATCACTTAATTGCTTCGGTAATTTTTGACCAAAACAATTTGGCGCCCACCGTGGGGCAAGTGGTGCTACCTTTACTAAAAATCTTTGTGAAATCGTTAATCGGTTTTCTGTTTTCAAAAATTTTTGCCACATTGTTTACAATGGCCTCAAGATCAAACATGAGCTCCTCCACTGTGTCTGCTACGACTTCTGCTACTACCGGTTCGGTACTTCCACCACCTCCTCCAAGGATGCCAGCTTCTTCACAACCTCAGGATATTATCCCTACTCGGAGTGTTCAGGGATCTGCTCCCGTTTTAGCCTCTAATGATGAAATTCTAACTTTATTTGGAAGTGTGCAGGAACAAATGAGGCAGCAACAGGAAACTAACCAAATGCTATTAAGAGAAATACAACTCTTAAAAGCTAGCTCGAGCAGATCCGCTGGGGATATTATTACTCCTTTACAACCCAGAACTTTGAACTTCAGTTCGGCTGTGTATACTGAGGATAATAGGGGGAATATTGTGCCCAGTCATTCCCAGAATCATACTCCTGAAATACCCTCCTCGATCAGGATGTCAACTGTGAGGAGCTCAGGATATGTTTTAGGATATGGCCAGAATCCTCAGACTGGTAACGTGTCAAATAATAATATTCATGCTACTAACAATAGTGGATCTTTGCAGGATGCAGGTATGACGTCAACATTTACTAGGGAACTTCAGAAATTGAAGGACATGATATCCAGTGTGCCTGGAGTGGTCCAGCCAATTCCGGAAGTATCCCAGGATAGCCACAGGATATCCCGCTTTGCATATCCTATCTGTGATGCTGAAATCCCAAAAAGATTTCAGACCCCCAACATGAAATTGTATGATGGGACTACGGATCCTAAAGAGCATGTTGCCCAATATAGAGAAAGAATGGAGATTAACCCCATTCATCCGGAGCTCAAGGAAGCATGCTTGTGCAAGGGTTTCGGTTCTAGCTTGACAGGATCAGCCTTAAAATGGCTGTTAAATGTTCCTCCTCACTCAATTACTTCGTTTGCTCATTTGGTTAATTTATTTAACAGTCAGTTTTCTTGCAGTCGGAGCTTTGAGAAACTAACCAGAGATCTTTACAGGATAACTCAAGGACCTTAGGAATCCTTGAGGGATTATGTGAACAAGTTTAGTCGGGAATCCTTGGATGTCCCTCATCTTGATGTTGCAACAGCTGTGCAGGCTTTTAAGATGGGGCTACAAATGGATTCTCAGTTTTATCAGGATCTTGTAATGAATCCTTGCAGGAATCTCGACGAAGCTCGTAACAGGGCTTTGAGATATATCCGCTTGGAAGATGACAAAAAGATGCAAGAGAGGATGAACTCTACCTCAACCTACGAACCAGTCAACAGGAAATCAGAATCCTCGTATAAACCATATCGCTCCAAGCCATATGGCAGAAATGATAACAAGAAAGTGAATGCTGTTGAAGACGAGGATCCTGAAGAATATCCTGAATTATCTGAATATTGCTTTTCTGTTAATATACCTGAGTTAATGTATGCTATGCAGGGTTTAGGAGACAAAGCTAGGTGGCCTCGAAAGAACCAGCAGAAAGCTGATTGGAAGGATAAATCCAAATGGTGTGCCTTCTATGAAGATTTCGGACATGTGACCAAGGATTGCATTGCTCTAAGGAAATAAATAAGTTACCTGTTAAGCAAGGGGTACCTGTAGGATTTGCTGGGAAGAAAGAATAATAAAGGCCAGGATCCTGAACGAGCAGCATCACCCCCAGCAGATGCCAAAATAATTAACTTTATTTCAGGAGGATCCGACATTTGTGGGACTTCGTATTCTGCGGCCAAGAGACATGCGAAGGAAGCTAAGACTGAAAGGGAGACAAACCAGCCAGAATGACTACCCTTACAACCGATAAAGTGATCACTTTTGATAGTGATGACAGGGATACTGTCTAGGATCCTCACCATGATGCTCTCGTAATAACATTATATGTTGCTAACCATTTTGTACGCAGGATATTGGTGGACAATGGTAGCTCTGTCAACATAATTTAGCTGGAAACATTGAAGAGGATGAATGTATCTCTGATGGACATTACTTCAAAGTCCACTGTGCTCGTTGGTTTCAGTGGAGAAGCTAGGATTACCGTAGGAGAGATAAAGTTACCAGTATATGTTGAAGGGGTCAACTCGATACGACGCTTCTGTGTGATGGACTCCCTATCCTGCTATAACATCATACTAGGCAGGCCATGGATCCACGACATGAAGGCTGTGCCATCGACTTATCACCAGTGCATCAAGATCCCTACCCCTTGGGGGGTCGTCAAAGTTGATAGTGATCAGCAGGAGGCAATGGAATGCTACTCATCCTCAATGAAATCCTCAACCAAGCCTAATCCAGCATAGCAATTAAAGATGCGGGCCCAGGATATCGTGGAGGCTTCAGAGCAGGATATGAAGAAAGTTATCCTGGATCAGGATAATCCTGATATCTCGGTGCTCGTAGGAACCAATATCCCTCAGGATATTGAAGAACAATTAACTAACTTTTTGAAGTGCAGGATGTCAACATTTGCATGGAAGCATGAGGATATGACAGGTATATCCAACGACATTATTACTCACAAGCTTGGAATTGACAGGTCGTTCAAGCCTGTTCAGCAAAAAAGAAGGAATTTGCTCTTGAAAGAAATACAATCATACAAGAGGAAGTTGAAAGGTTGTTGAAGTCCAAAATGATCAAAGAAGTCAAGTTTCCAAGATGGCTGGCAAATGTGGTCGTAGTACAGAAGAAAAATGGGAAATGGAGAGTCTGTGTATATTACACAGACTTAAATAAGGCTTGTCCTAAAGACCCATTTCCTCTTCCTCATATCGATGTAATGGTGGATGCTACTGCTGGGCATGAGATGTTAACATTCATGGACGCATCCTCAGGATTTCAGCAGATTCAAATGGAGCCTTCGGACCAGGAGGATACTGCCTTCATGACACCAACAGGTATTTATTGCTATACTGCTATGCCTTTCGGTTTGAAAAATGCCGGTGCAACATACCAGAGATTGGTGAACATGATGTTCAAAGATAAGCCAGGGGACACAATGGAGGTATACATCGATGATATGGTGGTGAAATCTAAAAAGGCTGAGGATCACCTCCAGGATATTAAGGGAGCATTTGATATCCTAGATCAGTATAACATGAAGCAGAATCCTGCTAAGTGCCATTTCGGAGTGGGGGCAGGAAAGTTTCTAGGATATATGGTGACCAAAAGAGGAATAGAGGCAAGCCCGGAGCAGATCAAAGCCATCTTGGATATCAAATCACCTTCAAATATGAAGGATGTTCAACGGTTGACAGGCCGAGTAGCAGCATTGAACAGATTTATTTCAAGATCCTCGGAAAAATGCAAGGAATTTTATGATATCCTCAAGAAGAATAAAAGTTTGAATGGGAAGCAAAGCATGAAGCAGCCTTGCAGGATTTGAAGAGATATCTCTCAACTGCACCTCTATTGATGAAGCCTGAAAATTGTGAACCACTATCCCTATACCTCGCTGTATCAGGGAATGCTCTAAGTGCCGTTCTTATAAAGGACCATGAAGGTCAGCAATATCCTGTCTACTATGTTAGTAAAAGTTTACTAGATGCTGAAACTAGATATTATCATCTAGAGAAATTGATATTAGCCCTAGTTATGGCATCAACAAAACTTAGACATCATTTTGAGACACATAGGATTCATGTTAAAACCAATTATCCTGTTAAAAAAGTGCTTAGGAAACCCGAGATGTCAGGTAGGTTGGCTAAGTGGTCAGTAAAACTGAGTGCTTATGATTTAGTATATGAGCCTAGAAATGCCATAAAGTCTCAGGCTTTAGCTGACTTTGTGGCTGATTTCAGTAGTGACATTCAAAACGAAGTAGATTTTGAAGTACAGCAGGTAGGAGAAAGCTAAGAATGTTGGACATTGTATACTGATGGTGCATCTAACGTAAGAGGTGTAAGTTTAGGTATACTACTAAAATCGCCACAGGGGGACATATTACCCCAGGCTATTAGGTGTGAATTTCCTGCTACTAATAATGAGGCAGAATATGAGGCTTTAATTGCAGGATTAGAGTTGGCTAAAAATATGAATATCAAGAATTTGCAAGTATATGTTGACTCTTAGTTAATCACTAATCATTTTAATGGAACCTATGCAGTTAAAGGAGAGAAGTTAATCGAGTATCTCGAAATTCTCAAAAAATTAGTAGGATATTTCGATATTTTTACACTTGAACAGGTACCAAGAGAGGATAATGCTGAAGCTGATGCCTTAGCAAATCTGGGATCATCGGTCAGGATACCGGAAGGGACCCGAATACCAATATTACATATCCTATATCCTACGACAAATCCTCAGGATAAGGAAGTAATAAGTATTCAGAATCCCGATGAGGAGTATCCTGAGGAGGATCCTAAGTCCTGGACGGCTCCAATCATAAGATATCTCAAGGAAGGACACATCCTAAAGAATGAGAATCCTAAAGCCTTTAGAATGAAGGTATCACGATTCACTATTATAAATGATGTTTTGTATAAGAAATCTCTTGCAGGACCATATCTGAGGTGCTTGGAGAATCCCGAAACCAAAGAAGTACTTCAGGATATACATGAAGGGGATTGTGGCAACCATACTGGGGGCAGGTCCTTATTCTCAAAAATATTAAGGACAGGATATTATTGGCCAACGATGAGGAAAGATGCCATAGAATATGCTCGACGATGTGATGCATGTCAAAGACATAGTAACATATTACATCAGCCTGCTGAACCGCTGTATCCTATTGTTTCCCCTTGGCCGTTTATGAAGTGGGGTATGGATATAGTGGGAAAGCTTCCAAAGGCTCTAGGAGGAAAGGTTTTCATGTTGGCAATGACGGATTATTTCTCCAAGTGGGTTGAAGCAGAAGCATTTGTTCAAGTTAGAGATCAGGAAGTGGTATCCTTCATAAAAAGGAATATCCTGACTAGGTTTGGAATACCAGCTGAGATAATTTGTGACAACGGATCTCAATTTATAAGTAAAAGGACTACTGACTTCTGCAAGAGTTGGGGAATCAAAATGATTACTTCTACCCCGGTACATCCTTAAGCAAATGGACAAGCTAAATCCTCAAACAAGATAATTGTCAACAACTTGAAGAAGAGATTAGGGGCCAAGAAAGGAAGATGGGCAGAAGAACTACCCCTTGTTTTGTGGGCTGATAGAACGACGGTAAAAAATGCAACTGGTCAAACCCCATTTTCCTTAGTGTTTGGAGCAGAAGCGGTGATCCCGACGGAAATGGTGATACCCACAGCAAGATCCAACCTCAGGAATCCTGAGCAGAATCCTGAAGTCCTATGCCAGGAGCTGGATACTATTGATGAGATAAGAGATGCAGCACGACTAAGAATGGCAGCATATCAACAAAGGATATCCAGAGCATACAACAAGAATATAAGGACTAGAAGGTTCAAAGTTGGAGATTGGGTGTTAAGAAAGGCTTTCCAGAATACTACTAATCCTGCTGATGGAAAGCTGGCCCCAAAATGGGAAGGACCATATGAGGTTGAATCAGAATCAGGAAAAGGTGCATACCGACTCAAGAATATGGAGGGGGATATGTTACCGAGATCTTGGAATGCTATACACCTTAAGCTTTATTTCAACTGAGTTTAAAATTTAATTTCTAACTCAGGATGGTATGAATTCTATCTCTTTTAAATATGTTTGATTTGATTTATTCTTTGAAACCCAATACTGACTTAAGCATCGGAGGGGTGTTAGCCAAGCTAACACCCACCTTAGTTTGAAGATGTTTTGCAGTATATGCTTCGGGATATAGCATCAGGATACACACTCAGGATACTTCGGAAGATTAGAGGATTGGCCCCCTCTCTCACGTATAAGGGATCCTGATCCCTTCACAGGTTTAAAGGTATTCACCTTTCTTCCGAATTGGGTTTAAACACCCCGCCTGGAGCGCAAGTTATTCGGGAATAGTTCAAGGTGGCGGGACCAGTCCATGTAAAAGTGGCTGACAATTTCATTACTATTGGCTATATCCTGAATTCTAAAGGTATATGAGGATTGATCACCCTCTCTCACGAAAGGGTATTTTCATACTCTCTAAGGTTTAAAGGTTTTCACCTTTCTAAGTCTTGGAGTTTATACACTGCCACCTGTAGCGCACGAAAATTTGGGATTTCCCCCAGGATACGAGGGATTTATCTCCAGTACATTTTTGGGTTTTACCCCTGTAACACGAAAAATTGTCTATACAATTGGAACTGATGTCCAGAAAATTTCTAAGTATTCGAAGACATTATGCACAGGGGACATTCCTACTGAGGCAATTGTGTAAAGCTCAAAGGATGAAGCTCGGACCTAGTACACTAAGTGTCTCAGACAGGGGACATCTTTATTGGAAAAGTTGCAAAAGGATTGAAGTTTGAGAATAGGGTTGCACTCTATTCCTGGTATGATCTTTCCTTTGTAAACGTTATTTAAATTATTTGAGTTTTTGAAACTATGTTTGACAAAAGCTTAAGCATCCTGATTAGGATAAATTCTTGGGATATATTCTCAAAATGTATTTTCAAAATACTTTTCAAGATATTTGATTAAAATATTTGGAAGTGATATTAGTTTGAAATTAAAACCTTGATCAAACAAGTATTGTCAAAACAGGTTTTAGAAAGTGGACCTTCTTTTATTCTTTAAAAGTTTTCTCTAAAGTTGATTGAGTTTTTAGAAATTCTATTTAATGAAAGTTTTCATAATATATCACTGAGTATATTGATCAGGATATTTTCAAAAGATAGTTGTACAAAATTTTGCAAAGCTAAAATCTACATTAAAGAATTGCATGACAGAAATTAAAAGGCTAAAACAAATAAGTCAAAAGGAAGTTATATTATTAACATGTCAAAAGTTGTGCTTTTGGATTCACCTCAAACCGAGGCCCATCCACCAAAAGCACAATTAATCTTTACCATACTTATGTAACGGTTGAAGGTTCTATCTCAAAACGGGACCTGTCCACCTTCAACCGTTACGACATTCAAAACAGGTTATACTAACCGATGACCAAGGGCTTCATCCTGAAACCCAGGACCCATCCACCTTTGGTCATCGTATTGTTCTAGTGCAGGAAATATAAATTGTTTAACGACAGGAAAAGTAAATTGTTTGTACAAACCACAACCATGAAATTTAAAAAAAGTGGGCTCCGGCCTTGGCACGTATATCCATCATCGCCCACTTCGCAGCCTAAGGGGCAGCACCTTCTTGATCAGCAACTTCTTTCCCAGCATCTGCACCAGCATCCCCCTCAGGATTCTTCTCAGCATCATCACCAGCATTGGCCACTTCCTCTGCCGCCTTAGAAGGCTCTTCACCAGCATGTTTTGCGGGATGAGCGACGGGATGACCTCCAAGATCTTGTAGTTTTGCTTCCCAAGCCTTTACATTCCAGGAGGGGCATTCGAAGCCCAGGCTCTTGGCCTCATAAGCCATCCTTAACCTGGCTTGGAGAAGGGAGATAACAACGGATGCTTTGAGGCTGTCCCGGTATGAACTCATATCCTGCTGGTATTGAAGAAGAGCGGCATCTAGTTTGGCCTGAGCATCCTCATTGGCTTTGTGGAGGGCAGCTTGGTGTTCCTGGGTCATTGCTTTGTATTTGTCTTCATAATGCTGCGACTTGGAAGCTGCGATTGTTCCTTGATCAGCTATGGTGGCTTCAGCTTTTTCGAGCTTAATCTCCAGCAGCTTGTTAAGCCCACAGGCGTCTTCATACAAGTGCATAAGACGTTCCAAGCCCTGCAGTTAAAGATACAGGTAAAATGAGCAGGATAATGACTAACATGCATGTTCAGGATATTGGAAGGGAATTTTTACCTGCTTGAGGAATGAAGTAGCTTCATTAAATCCATGATTCTCGAGAGAGAATGTTTCAGAGGCGGCTGGAGAATCCATTTCTTTCCTCTTCCGGGAGCTAGAGGCCCGGGTCCTGGATGCCGGAGGAGCTTTAGGAGCGGTAGTAGTCTTTGAAGTGGTAGGCTTCGGTGTGGCAGATGACTTCGGCTTAGATTCTTGTTTGACAGGTACAAGGCTGGAGTAACTATCCAACTCGTCAAGTTGGAAGCCTTCAAGGTTGACAACCGGTACTACACAAGGGAAGATATTTTTAAAACTCATAATACCTCTGAAAAATAATCGGTTTGATAAATAAAGATAATTACTGAGAATATGCTTACTAGACATCTCTGAACTTGACTTTTGGCTTGAATCTGTAAGAGACAGGGAGAAAGTTCTTTCACTGGCACGAAGTTGGTAGATTCCTTTGATCCTGGACTTGGATTCCGCACTTGGGGGTGCTAAATCTCTGAAGTTTGCTGCATAAAACATCAGGATATAAGTTTAGGATATAGTTTAAGGATACACTTGGAGATATTCCTAGAAGCCTAGATCCTACCCTTGGTTAACCATCTAATCGGCAGATCGAAACCCTTGTCGATAGAGTATCTTTTCACGAAAAAGAACTTTCGCCGCCATCGGTCTTCGTTTTTGGTGGCCTTAAGAACTAAAGGACTTTTGGAGGTGGAAAACAAAAGAAAACGGCTGTCGCCATGGGACCTCAACCGGTATGCTATAGGGAGGTCTTCAATACACAGGTCAGGGCAATGGCGAGATCTGATTTGATCCAGTACCATCAAAACTTGCCAGACCATTGGCATAGTTTGGGCATAACTAAGGCCGGTGAGGTCGAAGAAACGAGAGATAAAGGGTGGAAATGGGTACCGGAGTCCCAAATAAAAGGGTTAGGCGAAAAAACAGACCCACTCGTCTGATGACACGTCTGATCGGATCTCCCGATCAAAAGGATGAATGACTGTTCCAGCAGGAAAGGCGCCGGAATTCTTGAGGGCAGCGATATTGGCATTATTGAAGCAGCAGATTTCTTTTTCTGGTTCCCGTATGAGGTTTTGACTCACGAGGGTTGGGACTGGTTCATCCGAACGAAATCTTGTCCGTGATGCCATGGAGAGTATTAAAGCAAACTAAAAGAAACTCTGGAAAGAAAATAGGGGATGAAGAAAAGAATAGTTACCTGAAAATCGCTTGTAGAGTAATGATCATAATGAGAAATATCTCAGCTAATTATAGGCTGAATATAGGGGGGTAAAGAGTAAATATTGCATTCAAAATGGCACAATGTCACCTCAACCATCGTTTCGTTTTAATTGCCTTGATTTACGAGATAGAATTTTTAAAATATACCCGTTGGATTGGTATACCAACAGATATATTTGGGGACAATTGTTATGGGTCATTTTCTAAGCGTACATATCCTGACTAATATCCTGCTTTTGGTTGTTTGCTTATGATCAGGATACTGGATTAGGATATTGCTAACATCCTGGGTGATATCCTGGTGTTAACTAAATTAACCACGTGCAGGTTAAAGACTGTGGGTTACTAACGGTCAGATGGACTTCTTCTCCTCAAGACTCGGGCGTATCTGTTATGTGAGAGACGTTGAACCCGAAAGACCAGGTCTACAACGTTCGAGTGGGAATATTCGCCGGATCCCGGTTTATTAGGATAGTTTGTTACATTTCTTTTACTATAAATAGATGGGGGCGGATTAGATTAAGTCACGCAACTTTCACACACACTCTCGAACACTTTTTCTCTCTAGCTCACTGCAAACACTATACACAAACACTTGTATTCGAATTACATTGTAACACCTAGTTGATCCGCACCACATCCTGCACTGTATCCTGATATTTGAAGTAATAGAAGAACAAGGCAGCTGCGATTGTCAGCTCCCGAGGTTTTGTGCCGGCGATCTAGATTGATCAAGGGCTTTCCTCGTACATCACGTGTCAACCTTTACTTTTCTGCTCATTGTTTGATCATAGATACAGTTTTACATCCTAAGCCGTATCCTGAAACTGTTTTTACAATCAACTTGGTTAACATATTTTTCACATATAATTCTAGCACACTACCTCACTTAACTAATTTGATCACTTAATTGCTTCGGTAATTTTTGACCAAAACAGTAGCCGGAGCCCATTTTTTTATAATTTGGTAGTTTTATTTTGGTTATGGTGTTTTGAAACAATCTTGGGTTGTAATAACTTTAGACAATAGTTTCTAGGGTGAAGGATCATGGATCCTTGGACAATAGGTAGGATAATGGGTGGTGGATGGATCCTCTGTTTGGGGGATGAAGCCACTCGTTGTCCTTCCGCCTTTATTTCCTGCAATCTCAAGACCCGTAAACAATGGACACCCTTTGCCAACCCATGTGGATGGGCCACGTTTTGCTGGTAGAAACGTGGGTTGACAATTTTGACAACCTTAAAGGGTTTAACGTTTTGTGAATAAATAAAATCTTAACTTTTTTACTATTTCCCGTGTTGTTATCCTTGTGAATACTTTACTTTTCAATTGTTGTGATATATATTTTGCCTGGATTTATTAAGTAAAGAGGAAAAAAATTAATAAATATCCTCAAAAAGTTTAGGATATGATCAAGGATCACATATCCTATAGTCGACAAGTTCTGAAACGTAGTGTAGTTTAAGGATCATAAGTTCAGTTGTCAAAGGATAAGGGTCACTTATGTAAATAATAAATAAAATCAAAGTAATTAAGGATCATACCTGAGAATCCAAGTTAGGATCCTAACCTTTAACACTTATAATCAGGATAACCAAAAGACAAAACTTAATAGAAGGTAAGGATCAAGGATCCTTGGTCATTTAACTTCAAAAACCTGAAATAGGATACAACTTGGGACTAAGCCAATATAAGATAAAAGTTAGTAACTGGGGACAAGCCCAACAATTCTGGGGACAAGCCCAATATACTGGGGACAAGCCCAAAGGATAACAGGGGACAAGCCCAAAGGATCGTGTGTAAACTGGAGTATGGCCCTCACTGGCGACTATCCAAACTTAGTGACATGAAAATGCCAAAACCTTAGCTAACGTGAAAACGTTAGAAACCTTAGGAACGGATGTATGGTACGTCTACCATTATACGTAGGATCCTGAATACAGCCAGTACAATGAAATTCTTAACCCCTAAAGCGAGTACTGGTCCCATTGCCATGAACTGTACCAGGATCATCGTGCGCTACTGGCGAAACTGGGGACAGGCCCAAACTGGGGTCAAGCCCAAATAACTGGGGTCAAGCCCAAATAACTGGATACTTCTGTGGATACTCAATCCTTTGTTAAGGATACCTGAACCTTCAAAACTCAGAATCAAGTGAAAGGAGGATAAAGGATGCAGGATCCTTATCCTTATATAAGATAATTAAAGAATGAAATAGTTTGAGATTAGAATATTACCAAAATGAGGATCCTCTGTCCTGTAAGGATCCTTCAAGGATACTTGTCAGGTAAGGATCATGGATCCTTATTACATGAAGTATTTCTTCAAGTGGACAGCATTCCATGCTCTTAGTAGCAAATCACCTTCCATTGTTAGCAATCGATATGCCCCCTTTCCTGCCTCAACTTCGATCAAGTAAGGGCCTTCCCATTTTGGTGCCAACTTTCCATCAGCAGGATTGGTGGTATTCTGAAATGCTTTCCTTAACACCATATCACCAACTTGGAATTTCCTGATCCTGACATTTTTGTTGTAGGCTCCAGCCATCCTTTGTTGATAACTAGCCATCCTTATCCTTGCCAAATCCCTGAGTTCTTCTATAGTGTCCAAGTCTTGAACCAAGTTTTCAGCATTTTCTTCAGGATCACGAATGTTTGTTCTTGCAGTAGGAACCACCATCTCTGTAGGGATCACTGATTCTGCTCCAAATACCAAAGAGAATGGAGTTTGGCCAGTAGCATTCTTGGGAGTTGTCCTATCAGCCCAAAGTACATAAGGTAGTTCTTCTGCCCACTTTCCTTTCTTGGATCCAAGCTTCTTCTTCAAATTGTTGATGATGATCTTGTTGGATGATTCTGCCTGACCATTAGCTTGTGGGTGGACTGGTGTTGATGTTATCATCTTAATCCCCCAGCTGTCACAAAAGTTAGTAGTTCTACTCCCAATAAATTGGGATCCATTATCACAAACAATTTCAGAAGGGATACCAAATCTAGTAATAATGTTTCTCTTAATAAAGGATATCACTTCCTTTTCTCTAACTTGAGCAAAGGCTTCAGCTTCTATCCACTTGGAGAAGTAATCAGTCATAGCAAGCATGAATACTTTTCCACCAGGTGCCTTAGGAAGCTTACCAACTATATCCATTCCCCATCTCATAAATGGCCAGGAAGAGGATATAGGATGCAAAAGTTCTGGTGGTTAGTGAAGGATATTACTGTGTCTCTGACAAGGATCACATTTCTTGGCATATTCCACAACATCCTTCTTCATAGTAGGCCAAGAGTATCCTGTCCTCAGGATCCTTGAGAATAATGCTCTGCCCCCAGTGTGATTTCCGCAATCTCCTTCATAGAAATCCTTTAGGACTTCTTGGATTTCAGGATCCTCAATGCATCTTAGATATGGACCTGCAAGAGATCGTTTATACAACATGTTATTCAATATTGTAAATTGAGATACCTTGATTTTGAAAGCCCTAGGGTTTTCTCCTATAGGAATTTCTCCATGTTGTATGTATCTCACGATTGGAAGGATCCATGATACTGAATGAGATTGAGTATCATCACTAG
The DNA here is from genome assembly GCA_030545235.1 of Helianthus tuberosus. NCBI lineage: Eukaryota > Viridiplantae > Streptophyta > Magnoliopsida > Asterales > Asteraceae > Helianthus > Helianthus tuberosus. Next base: position 156,053,726 of record CM060403.1, read on the forward strand.
GGATGATTGCAGGATCCTCTCCTATCTCCATAGCTACATGATCCTCGATAGCAGGGGTCAGTATATGGATAATAGGGATCTTGATATCCTCCGGGATCTTCAAGGATGATCCTAGATTGGCCAATGCATCAGCCTCTGCATTCTCTTCCCTTGGTACCTGTGTCAAACTAAAGGAAATAAAAGAGAGTGCCAATTCTTTGACTATCTCTAAATATTTGATTAGCTTTTCACCTTTAACAGCATAGGATCCATTAAACTGTTTAGTGATCAATAATGAATTCGCATGTACCTCAAGATACCTGATCCTCATATGCTTGGCAATTTGCAAACCAGCTATCAAGGCTTCATACTCAGCCTCATTGTTGGTAGTTTGAAATTCACAAGCTATGGAGTGGGGTATTATGTCCCCCTGTGGTGATTTTAGTAGTATTCCAAGTCCTGTTCCTTTGACATTAGAAGCACCATCAGTGAAGAGTATCCAAGGATCCTTAGTTTCTTCCACCCGTTGGACTTCTAACTCAGCTTCCTTTTGTAAGTCACTACTGAAATCTGCCACAAAGTCAACTAAGGCTTGGGATTTAATGGCAGTTCTAGGCTCATATCTTATATCATATGCACTAAGCTTCACTGCCCCCTTAGCCATCCTTCCTGACATTTCAGGTTTCCTGAGAACATTATTAATTGGAAAATTAGTCTTAACAATAATGGAATGAGTCTCAAAATAATGTCTTAATTTAGTAGATGCCATAATTAATGCAAGGATAAGTTTCTCTAAGTGTGAATACCTGGATTCAGTATCAAGTAAACTCTTACTTACATAATAAACAGGGTGTTGTGTACCTTGGTAATCCTTAACAAGGACCACACTTACTGCTTTTAAGGACACTGCTAGGTATAAGGATAATATATCCCCTTTTTCTGGTTTCATCAAGGCGGGGGCTGAGGATAGGTAATCCTTAAGAGCTTTGAGGGCACTTTCATGCTTCTCAGTCCATTCAAATTTCTTGTTCTTCCTTAGGATGTCATAGAATTCCTTGCACTTTTCTGAAGATTTGGATATGAACCTGTTCAAGGCTGCGATCCTGCCTGTCAATCTTTGCCCATCCTTGGCATTGGCAGGAGATTTGATATTCACAATAGCCTTAATCTGCTCTGGACTTGCTTCAATGCCCCTCCTTGTCACCATATAGCCTAAGAATTTACCTGCTTTAACACCAAAATGACACTTGGAAGGATTTCGTTTCATATTAAATTTATCAAGGATATTGAATGCTTCCTCCAAGTCTTTAAGGTGATCCTCAGCTTTCTTGGACTTAACCACCATGTCATCTATATAGACTTCCATAGTGTGTCCAATTTGTTTCTTGAACATCATATTGACTAGCCTTTGATAAGTAGCACCTGCATTCCTTAGTCCAAATGGCATAGCAATATAACAATATATACCAGTTGGGGTCATAAAGGCTGTATCCTCTTGATCAGATGGTTCCATCTGAATTTGCTGAAATCCAGATGAAGCATCCATAAAAGTCAACAACTCATGACCCGCGGTAGCATCCACCATGGAGTCAATGTGGGGTAATGGGAAAGGATCCTTGGGACATGCCTTGTTTAAATCAGTAAAATCGACACATACCCTCCACTTTCCATTTTTCTTTTGAACAACAACCACATTGGCTAACCATCTTGGATACTTAACCTCTCTTATCATACCTGCCCGAAGTAGCTTATCTACCTCCTCCTGGATAATAGCATTCCTTTCAGGTGCAAACTTCCTTCTTTTTTGATGAATTGGCTTGAATGACCTGTCAATGCCGAGTTTATGAGTAATTATATCTTTAGATATACCTGTCATATCCTCATGCTTCCAGGCAAAGGTAGTTTCCTTGTTTTAAGGAAGGATACTAGATCCTGTTCAATTTCGCTAAGGATCCCTGATCCTATGAAGATCCTGGATCCAGGATCATGAGGATCCATGAGGATTTCTTTTACATCCTGCTCTCTTGCCTCCAAGACATCTCTTGAAGGATACTTTAATTGCTATTGCTCCCTTGGTCTTGAGGCTGGCTTCATTGATGAGGTATAGCAATTCTTAGCTTCTTGTTGATCACTCTCAATTTTCACCACTCCCTATGGACTAGGAAGCTTCACGCACTGATGATAAGTAGATGGGACTGCCTTCATGTCATGTATCCATGGCCTGCCAAGGATAACATTACAACAAGATAAGCAATCTATAACACAAAATTTCTGATAAGAATGGAGTCCTTCAATATAGATAGGGAGTTTGATGTCCCCCAATGTGTTCTTGGTTTCCCCGCTAAATCCCACAAGGACTGAGGATCTTGGGATAATATCAGACTCCGGGATATTCATCTTCTTGAGGACATCAAGCTGAATGATGTTCACAGAGCTTCCTCCATCTATAAGGATCATGCGAACAAAATAATTAGAAATAAACAGTGTAATAACAAGGCCATCATGATGAGGATCCTGAACATCAGGACGATCATCCTCATCAAAAGTTATGATCTTATCCTCGGTGACAATGGACGTCCGGATGGGTCTGTCTCCATTATCCATCTTGGTTTCCTTGGCATGTCTTTTGGCTACAGAAAAGGAAGTACCACAAATGTCTGATCCACCGGATATAAAGTTTATAACTTGTGCATCTGCTAGAGGAGCAGGAGCCTTTTCCGGGATCCTTTCAGTATCCTGGATCCTTGACTTCTTTCGTCCCAAAAGCTCTTTCAAATGCCCCTTGCTTAACAAGTAACCAATTTCCTTTCTGAGTGCAATACACTCTTCAGTGAGATGCCCGAAATCCTCATGATATGCACACCACTTGGACTTATCTTTAGTAGCAGCTGGTTTATCACTTTTTCTCGGCCACCTAGCTTTTTCACCTAGATTTTGCATTGCAAGGATTAGTTCATTGTTATCAACAGAAAAACAGTATTCAGAAATGGGAGGATAATCCTCATCATCCTCTTCCTGTTCTACTGCATGCGCATTCTGGTTGTCAGACTTGTTGTAGGACTTGAACTTGTTATTCTTAAAGTAGGATCCTTGCTTCTCCTGTTTTGAGGATCTTGTCAATCTCTCCTGGATCCTTTTGTCATCCTCTAGGCGGATGAACCTAAGGGCCCTGGTTCTTACTTCATCAAGATTCCTGCATGGGGTCATAACAAGATCATCATAGAACAACGAATCCCTAAGCAAACCCATTTTAAAGGCTTCTACATCCGTAGCTATATCCAAGTTAGGAATGTCTAAGGATTCTTTACTAAACTTAGTGATGTAATCTCTAAGTGATTCATTTTGACCTTGTGTTACCCTATATAGGTCACTAGTTAATCGTTCAAACTTTCTACTACAAGAGAATTGACTATTAAACAAATTAACTAGATTGGCAAATTAAGTAATAGAGTAAGGGGGAAGACTTAGCAGCCATTAAAGAGCAGATCCTGTAAGTGTGGATCCAAATCCCTTGCATAGACATGCTTCTTTTAACCTCTCCGGAATTGGATTGATCTCCATCCTTGTTGGGATTGAACCCTGCCAGCGGAACAAATAATGAAAGCCAAAACCGGATCATGATAGTGGATTCATAATAAGCAGCAGTTTACACTTAGTCTTCTCCCTTGAAAGAGATTATAACATCTGATGGTCTTGCATCCACTGCCCGGATACAACTGCTGCTGTTCTTCTAACTACTGATGGAGCCAAAAGACTACTGAGAACTAAGCACTGCTGATGACAAAGCACTGCCCAATCAAGGACTGATCAACCTTGAGGAAAGCACTGATATAAAGAGAGAGCAATAGTTTAGTATATCATCTGTTTTATGTATAGTCAGTGGTTAGGTTTAGCAGTGTTTGTATAAGAACAGTAGATGCAGGTTGTTAGGCTGTTAGACGTGGCTTTCATGGTGACGTCAGCTGAGATGCCTCAGCGGTTTGGATTGTCTATAAATGAAACAGTACTCTGTACTGTTACATTTGATTCGTTCTGAGAGAGTTCTTCTCCTCAGTTCAATCCTTTCATCTTGTGCAAACCAACCACTGTAGTATCAGGCTGAGGGGGAGATTAGTTTGTAAGCTTGCTATGTAATCTTTTGCTTTAAATTGTAATCTTTTGACTCTATGAAAAGCAAATGTTTATCAAACTATTTTCTCCTTTGATTGTGTTTACAAAGTTTGTTATTCATTTCCACTGCACTTTACATTGTTTCATATTCATTCATTGTTCAAACTACACAAACAAACACAATCATGAGAGCCTCCGATCCTAACAATTGGTATCAGAGCCTGGACAGTCAATTTCGATTTAACAGTCAAATTGACATAACAGTTCGGCTCAAAATTCATTGATACTAAGGTTGGTTGTATTCAGTTGAAAAACAGAGTAACGGGTGATAACACTTAAAGTTGTTATTCAAATCCTCTGTAAAACAACCAAGATGTCATATGACATACAAATCTCACACAACAAATGATTTCATGCACAAGACACTCATGGTTTTCAGATCTGAAAACATATCTGTTAAACTATGGGATTATTTCTTATTTTCAAAATTGATTTCAATTGTTGTTATGAAATTTGTGATGTTTTCATTGTATCAGATGCTAAAGTATGAACCTCGGATTAACAAAAACCTATGTTCATAAAAACATTGGTGTTTTTGCTAATGTAAAAAGAGGGAAATTAAAACTTTAGTCATTAGATCTTATGTGTTGAAAACAGGTTGAGATCCTCAAAAGGAACAAATTAACTCTGTTGAAATACTTTAAGAAAACAGGAGTTAAGATAGTCCGTATCATATGTAATGTGAGATTGGTCAAAAATTTGTATAAATATGGCTAAACCTCTTAAAACATTACTGCAAAATGATTCTGGATTAAGTATTCCTTCAATAAAACCTCCCAGTAAGTATTTTATTACTTATGAATGGGAAGGATAAAAAGGGAAGAAGAAAATTCACAAAAACTCAGAAGTGTGTTTATCTCAAAACTTTTGAAGTCAGAAGAAAAGAGTATAAACATAAAACACTTTAGAGCCAAAAAGTTGGGGTAAAAATGGTCATCAAAGCAACTGTGTGCAATCATTGTTTCAGGAAAAGGTTCAGGTGACCATGGTATTTCCAGTGAATAAACTTTTAAAAAAGGACTAGACAAATTTTCAGAATCATCACATAGTAACAAAGTCTATAACAGGATTTTGAAAAAACTCATGTGAACATGTGTCCTCATTTCTGTTTGTCAACCAATCAACAAGAAAATGGTACCAAACAGTGGACAAAATGCAGTTAAAATTCATACGACTGTCTTCAACCACTGACCATTCTCATAAACTTGAGCATGAGATGATTATGTGCTTTATTATTGTTTTACCAGGTTCCTTTGGTGCTGTTTTTAGAAAATCCTTTAATTATTTTTTTCCTAAGAAGGATTTTCTCGAATAAAGCAGGATATATTATTCTCTATTTTTTTGGAATGATATATTTTGAACTCTTACTGGTTTTTTATAGTAAAAGTTTCAATCTCCTGTCAGGATAGATAACCTTTATTTTTGTTGGTTAATTTATCCTCAAGCAGATCAAAAGAAAATGGTATTGTTGTCAGGTCATGACAAACTCAAGTTTGTTCTTACTTTATGAAAAGGTTAATTGTCAACAGATCTTAAAATACTTGGGCACTCATGTTTTAATTCAAATATTATAACAATGATGAGTTGCCTTGGTAAAAAGTCTACATCATCTGGGGTACTAAACCACTGTCAGAAATTTGAAAAAGCTTCAAAATGTGCAAATGGCTTGTGGTAAAACCTTGAATGAAAATTCCTGTAAAAGTTGCTGATATAATGTGTTTTCAAATCATCACCATTATTTTACTTCTAACCACTGTCTTGTTCAAACATCTTTTTACTAAATATTGTCCACTGCTGAAAGTCAGCCACTGATCCTTCATTTCTCTTGGCAAGCACTGATGCTTAAAATCAGTGTCTTATCCACTGATATACTATCTACTGATAGTAAAAATCATCCACTGATGTCACATTATTACCGTTGTAACTACTGATGCTTGGTACATCAGTGGCTCTCAAAACAACTGTTCTCCATTTTTCATCTATATCCTCAGAGGTTGACACATGGTCAGTTTTTAGCCATCAGATCCTAATAACCGCTGCCACATCAGCGATCATTTTTTTTCCTAAATAAAACCCTGATCAAAACCCCAAACAGGGATTTACACTGTCGAATTGAATTCTAAAATTCTCTTCTCAAAGCAGTTTCCAAACCTTCCTTCTCAAAGCATTCTTCGATCTTCCTCATCAAAAATGACGAAATCAAAATCGAAATCAAAATCAAAATCACCATCATCTTCAAAAGAGGTCGCTCAAACGGCCGAAGAACCCATTGAGATTCAGTACAAATCTCCACACAACTATTTGGGTCTACTTACAAAACCCTCAAACAACCATACTTTCGATTCCATCATCGACACCATATCTACATCAAAGTACAAAACTTTTTTGACAGCAGACGCTCCCATTTACTTGCAAACCCAGAGAGAGTTCTGGAAAAATACTACGCTTGAAAAACAAGACGGTAAAGTAGTAGCCATTAACTCCTCGATACAGGGGAAAGCGATTCAAATCACTCCGCAATCTATCTCAGAAGTCTTCAAACTCGATGATCAGAAACATAAAACTTCCTTTGATAAAAACGAGTTAAAAGCTGATTTTCTGAAAAAGGGATACGCAGAACAATCAAAGGTAGATACCTTACAAAAAGGTTATTTCCCGTCTGCACCCAAATTTTTATTCCACACACTTTTGATGTGTGTCTCAAATAAAACAACAGCGTTTAACGAAATACATTGAAGATTCAATGCCTGGGCTATGCTATTTTAAATAATAAAGATTACAACTATTCCCAGGAAATCTTCAATGACTTGGTGAAGAATGTTGATAGCAAAGCATTTTTACTCTTTCCAAGGTTTCTAAGCTACTATTTTGAACAAAAATTTGAAAAAGAAAATGAAAATTTGCCAAAACAAGGTGTTTATTTTCAAATAAAAAGTTTAACACCTGAAACATTCACTAGAATGTTGGCACCAATAAAAACAAAAGTAGAGATGTCTGAGCAGAATTTAGCAGTTACAACTGCTCCTCAGACATCTGCTGCTGAGCCCACTGCTCCAGGTGATCATAGCAGCACTACCACTGCTTTGAAACCCACACCTGCCACTACCAAAAAGACCAAAAAGAAAACATCCAGAAAACCCACCAAACCCAAAACAAAGGCAACTCTGGAAGACGAGATCCCAGAGCAACTGCCAGTGACAAAACAAATGTCATCACAAACCACTACTGCTACTTCCTCACAGTAGTTGGTAGAAAGATCTCCACCATTGCCTAAAACTCCTCCTGCATCCTCACAAAAGGATCAGGTTGTAAACACAGGGACCCCACAATATGAAGCTCTGGACCCGATCGGATCCATCTTCCTCAGTCCTGATCCCAAGGACATGTCTCTTTCAACTCCCTTACCTTCACCAATAATATTACCACAATCCATGCTACCTTTGTTGCATGCAGTTGATATAGCTCAGACAAAAACCAGTTCCTCTCAATCACTCATCAAAGAGAGTACACTCCAACAAGTGACTGGGTCTGATGCTTATACCTCTGCTATCCAAGCAACAACTGAGGAGGTTACACCCCCTGAGTTACAAGTAACTCTCGGTGGTAGTTCAAGTGGAGCAGCAACTACAACTGATGGATCAACAGATCTTCAATTGGACAGTTGTTTCATTAGTAAGACTCCCTTGAAGGCAATTTCTTCCATAGCACCATCGGTAACCACCAGTGAGTTGGTTCTAACCACTGGTACCATCAAAGGTTTATCAAGTGCTGAAGAAAGAAGTCCCCAGTACCAAGAACAAGGGGCATCAATGGGTGATTTTTGGGACTCAGTTCCTAAGTCGCACATTGGTACAACCACTACTGGTGGGGATTCAGATGATCCCATTAAAGTGGGTGATGATTCAAAATATCAGGAATTGAAGGGCAGAGTTGAAAAACTCGAAACATCAGTTGCTGAAATAAAGGATTTGGTGCAACAGCTGCTAAAAGCTCAAAAAGCACAATCCACTCCTGCTCCAGCTCAAGCATCTGCGCAACCTGCACTTGCTCTAAATGAACTGTGGAATATTTTCCAGCCCTTACTTGAAAAACAAAAACAGATGGCTGATCAGCAGCATGAGATACATGTGAAAATGTTGACAAACATGGTGGAGTCGAGATTTAAAGATACTCAAGCAGACATTAAAGCCATCAAGGCTCATCTCCAAAGCACTTTTGGAAAAATTCCCTCTACTATCCTTTTTTATGGATAACCCCCTTGCAGATAATGCCAAAAAGGGGGAGAATGTCAAACAGATGAAGAAAAAGGGAATTGAAGATGGTATGTATGTTGAACCAGAACAAGGAAAACAACCATCTAAAATCTCAAAAGATTCAAAATCTGAAACTTCCATCCAAACAGCTGATGCAGCAGTGGTTACAAAAACTGCTGTCAGTAGCCAAACAGCTGCCATCTCATCAACACACACCACCACAACCAATGCTCTACCACCATCATCATCTACAATCATATCACCACCATTGCCTCCTGCCATAAAGCAGAAGACAACGGATGTTACAACATCTGCTATAATGACAACAGTGGTTGAGACACCTGTTGTGTCAACAACTGTTTGTCAGACACTTTCCACCATTCAAACCACTGATCCACCAACGATATCATCAGCCTCTCCTACAATAAAAAGGAGAAGGGTTTTCATTCCTGATGATGAGTCACCACCACCATCACCACCATCAAAAACTACCTCACCACCTTCAACCCCTGCTCAAAAGCAGAAGACATCTACTGACACATCAGTAGTTGTAATGACAACAGAGGTTGAAACACCAGTTGTTTCAACAGCTGCTAGTCAACCATCCACCACTGCTCTCATCATTCCTACATCACAATCAAAATCCTCTTCATCCGCAAAGCTTTACACCAGAAAAAGAAAACTTACTCAGCCAAATGAGGACAAATATGATCCCACTGCTGCAAAATATCCATTGGAACTAGAAGCTATAAAAATGAGATGAGGCAATAATACACTGATGATGATCCTTCAAATAGAAGATTTCCTTCACTCGTTGGCTTCCTAGTTCCAGAAGACATGGATGAATATCTTGAGCTCAAAGCAAGACAGGCTAAGATAAGAGCCAAGGTTGAATGTGAAGGTCAAGGTGATGAAGCCATTACTGAAAGATTGGAACCTCTGCTCACAAAAGTCAAACAAATAAAAGATTTTGCACAAGAGCTGAGCAAAGAAAAGGCAGATCAACAAAAAGAGATGAGAAGAAAACTTCTTGCATACATCATGCAAGAAAAATTTTATTCTGCTGAAGAAAACCAATTTGAAGAATGGCCAATAGTGGCTTTAAAGCATGAGGCTGATAGGATTGATAGAATCAAGAACGATCCTAGAAAGAAGAAAAATGCTCCAAATTGGTGCAAAAACAAAAAGCTCATCGCTGACCTAACAACTGAGTACAAAAGAAAGAAACAGGAGTTGATAGATGCAAAAGTGGACACTGCCAATGCCATATCAAAATGGTCAAAGCAGCATACCGATGAAGCCTATGAAAGGCTGAAGAAAAGGAAGATAACTGTTTCAGGCACTTCAAAGAAACATGAACAAATGATGAAACTTGAACAACAGATTGAAAACCTCAAAACACTGTTCAAGTCAACAGAAAATCCTACTCTTGTGACAAACCGAGAAGAAGGAAAACAGCTGACTAGTGAAGAGGTAAAAGAAAAGGAAGCTGAGTTCTTCACAGAAACCATCATGAAAATGGGACTAAAAGAAGAGAGCTCAGAAAAACTTCAAAACCTTTTTAAGAACGTGTTAACTAAGCCTGCATCACCAAATACTTCAGAAGTTTCAGACATTGAGCCAGATCAACAAAAGAGACAAGAGCAGATAGAAAAGGAGACTGCAGAAGACATAGCTGCATCAAACAATGTCATTGAAATGGCCTTCAAACGAATGTCTGAAAGTCTGCAAGTTTTCACAAGGCCAACATCTCTCAACTCATCTTCAAATAAATCTCTCCCAAGAAACCCATTTGGTTTAAAAATACTAAAGTGGCTCTCTGATCAAAAGACCCATGTATTGACTCTGGTCAGAATCAATGGTGAAGTGAAGCATATATCAAGGATTCAAGCACTAGGCCTGGGTGTTGAAGATCTACAAGATCTCCTTGAGCTTACACTGTGCCGGGATGAAGATGATACAAGTTCTTAGGATTTTGAGCTGAAATTTAAAGAACAAGTCAAAGAACTTCTGATGAGAAATAAAGATCCAGAATAATGAAGGGTTTTGGCATTATCTGTTCCAGGGGGAGATTGTTGGGATTGAACCCTGCCAGAGGAACAGATAATGAAAGCCAAAACCGGATCATGACAGTGGATTCATAATAAGCAGCAGTTTACACTTAGTCTTCTCCCTTGAAAGAGATTATAACATCTGATGGTCTTGCATCCACTGCCCGGATACAACTGCTGCTGTTCTTCTAACTACTGATGGAGCCAAAAGACTACTGAGAACTAAGCACTGCTGATGACAAAGCACTACCCAATCAAGGACTGATCAACCTTGAGGAAAGCACTGACATAAAGAGAGAGCAGTAGTTTAGTATATCATCTGTTTTATGTATAGTCAGTGGTTAGGTTTAGCAGTTGTTTTGGTCAAAAAATCTGTTGAGGATAATGCATCCAAACTCTTTGTTACGGGGAATGATGCTTTAAATGTAGAACAATGATAAGGATCACTTCAAGGTAAATTGCACAAACGACACAAGGATTTATACGGGGAAAAGCCCTTGATCAAGAGTTGATCTCCGGCACAAAAAACCCCGGGTGATGGAAACTACCGATCACCAAGCTCAAATAAATCAATAAATGTTTACAACTTCGGATAGTAACGAGCTAGGTACAAGGATCACTATTGTGAGATGTGTAAAAGTGAGTGAAAACTAATAAGTGTTCGTCGAGAGCTTCAAGAATGTGATTGTATGAGAGTGTGTGTAGCTGAAAATGGCTAAGTGTTCTAATTCTAGCTCGTCACCCCTTTTAAAATAGAAGTTAACTACAATAACAAACTATCCGACTTTTGTGCCAAGCTCCCACGTTCTCCACAACGTCCATTTCCAGTCAAACGTGTGCGAAATACCCGTGGAATATTCCATAGTAACGTTGCCAAGACCAAGTCAAGCTTATTACTCCTGCGAAATAATACGAAACATAAACAAACAATCGTTAGTATGAGGATCCTTAGAGTGATCCATGATCCTGATCCTGAAGCTTTTATGAGGATCACTATCTGTCACAGAAGTAAGGATCATTAATTAGGATAACGAATAAGGATCACTAATTGTTAGAAAATCCTCCCCTAACAATTGCCCTCAAAATATAAGGAGTGAAATGTTAAATAAGCGAATTATATTTTCCTGATCTTATCCGCAACTAACTATCGTAAATATAGCCGTTATTGTAGAACTATCCGTTGCAACCATGACGTCACAGAAGTGACAACCCTGCACGATCATGATTATAAATAGGAGATAGAGATAGGATCAAATGCATTTAAAATTTCAGAGAGACTCCCTTTATAACTGCATTCCGAAGATAAACAGGTATTCTCTCTTCATCTTCTTCCTTCTCTTGCTCTGTTTTCCGTTTCTTTTCACCATTCTATCAAAGATGTTGCTCCGGAATTCCCCAGCTAAGGATCACCTGAAAAACAGCCCACCGAAAAGCCAGGGGATCATCGAAGATTCCATAAAAGAACACTGCTGTTTCAATGATGCACAGATTGATAGGATCCGCCACTGCTTCCCGGCGAACACCGAGTTCAGACCTTTTGATCCCAATGCCCTGAGTGATCATATTTCCTACAAGTGGGTTGCTTTTCCTGTCACTCCGTTCACCATAGGCTATACATATCCTTTTCCAGCCTTCACCCAATCTTTCTTTTCCCTAACCGGTATCTCTTATATCCAAGCCATGCCGATGATTTGGAGGGTTTTGTATACCCTTGAAAGGATCATCGAGCAGGAAGGGATAGACCTAGGAATGTCAGAGCTGGGAGAGCTGTATGATCTTACTACCTTTGGTTCTCATCGTTATTTGTTTAAACGTAAGCCTGGTGAGGAACACCCGATCTTCAAAGCCACCAAGAACGATGCTAATTGGGGCGTTTCTTTTTCGTCAAGAGAGATTCTATTGAGGATGGAAAGGATCTACCCAAGAAATGGGCTACCCATGGTAGGGTGGAGGATCCTAAGAAGGATCACCAGAAACTTTCTTTTGATGTAAGGATCACTTATATTTTTGCTTTCTTGTTATGCAGCTATCACCGTCTCACACCTCAGATTGTCTCCTGCTGCTAAAGAGAGACTCATCGCTTTCAAGAAACTTGATCCTGAAGCAAGAACTTTCAAGACAACAACCCAAGATTCTCAGGAGGTATCCTCAGGCTCTGTCACGATGTCAAGTAAGTATCTTTGTTTAAAATTTAAATAAATAGTGAAATATAAGTTAAGTGAAGATACTTATCTTGTTTTGGTTGTGTAGGTGCTGGAAAATCCACCAAGCCTGCTTCTCAATTCGACACGGCTGACCTTGATTCTGTTAGACCTAGGAAGAAAAGGTCCACTACTAGTCCTAGCATATCCATTCCCAAGGCACCCACTAAAGGAAGGGGTGGCAAAAAGAGAAAGACCTCCGAGGCTGAGGATTTGCAGGGTCTGCCTCTGATCCGTCACCAATTCCTCGAGTACTTCAATGATGTAAGGATCACTGTATCTGCCTGGATATCCTGCTGGCATATCCTGCTGACATATCCTGCTGATTTGAGGATCACTTGGTCCTGACCTTATCTTTTATCTCTTTTGCAGAAATTCGCTGAGATTGAGGACTATGTGGGGAACGTCGAGGAGCAGGACAAGAAGATTGCTGACTTCCAACAGGTTGCAGTGCTTAAGGACCTCAAAATTGCTGACCTTCAGAAGGAACTCCAAGATGCCAAGACTAAGACGGCTAAACTCCTGATTGACCTTGATTATGAAAAGCATGATCTCATAGAGGGTGCAAAGGTCTCTGCTGCCATCACAATGTATCAGACAAAACTGAAGATGGCCCAGGAAGCTCAAGATCCTAACTTTGACAAAAGCAGCTGGGATGTTGAGAGCTGGAAAGCAAGGTTGGCTGATCTTGAAGATGATGAGGAGACTGAGGAAGTTTTGGCGATTGAGGCTGGAGGCAAGGGTGAAGGTGGTGAAGCAAGTGGAGCCGGAGGTGGTGATGCAGGGAAGGTTTAGGATGTATGATTGGGCGATGATGGAAACTTCTAGACATAGCCGGAGCCCAAATTTTTTTTTTTTTAGTTTGATGGTTGTTTTGTTTGAACAATTTGATGGTTTGTACTGAACAATAGTTTTTAGGATTAAGGATCATGTATGATCCTTTGGACAATAGGCAGGATTGCAATTGGTGGAGGGATCCTCTGTTTGGGGGATGAAGCCATTGTGATCCTGCCGCCTTTATATTCCTGCACTACTTTTTGAACTTATTATCATGGACACCCTTTACCTACCCCAGCGGACGGGCCACGTTTTGTTGGTAGATGCTCGGGGTAGGTAATTTTGACAACCTTTTAAGGGTTAGTCTTTTGTTAATAAATAAAATCTTCACCTTTTGTCGCTTATCTTGTGTTGTTATCCTTTTGTTTCTTTAATTCTCCTTTGTTTTTATGCACATTTATTGAATAAACAATTTTGAATAAGTCAGATTGAAAATGTTTAGGACATGATCCATGATCCATGATCAAATATCCTATAGTTAAAGAATCCCAAAAAGCAATATATTTTAAGGATCACAAGTCTAGTTGTCAAATTTTAAGGGTTATTCAAATAAATAATGAATAGAATTAAAAATAGTTAAGGATCATACCTGAGGATCCAAGTTAGGATCCTAACCATAATCAGGATAACTACAAAATAAACCTTAGAAAGAAGTAAGGATCAAGGATCCCTAGTTGCTTATCTTCAAGGACCTGAAATAGAGCATAACTTGGGACTAAGCCAATATAAGATAAGAGTTAGCAACTGGGGACAAGCCCAAGGATAACTGGGGACAAGCCCAAGGATAGCTGGGGATAAGCCCAAGGATAACTGGGGACAAGCCCAAGGATAACTGGGGACAAGCCCAAGGATCGTGTGTAAACTGGAGTATGGCCCTAACTGGCGACTATCCAAACTTAGTGATATGAAAATGCCAAAACCTTAGCTAACGTGAAAACGTTAGAAACCTTAGGAACGGATGTATGGTACGTCTACCATTATACTTAGGATCCTAGGTATAGCCAGTACAATGGAATTATCAGCCCCTAAAGCGAGTACTGGTCCCACTGCCTTGAACTATACCAGGATCATCATGCGCTACAGGCGGAACTGGGGTCAAGCCCAAATAACTGGGGTTAAACCCAAAGGACGGATTGCTTTTGCAGATAAACAATACTTTGCTAAGGATTCCTGAACTTTCAAAACTTAAAATCACGTGAGAGATGGATAAAGGATACATGACCCTTATCCTTATATGAGAAAATAAAGAAATGAAATAGTTCAAGATTAGGATATTACCAAAGTAAGGATCACCGATACTTTAAGGATCCTTTAAGGATATCCCTAACGTAAGGATCATCTGTGCTATGAGGATCCTGCTCACATGAAATATTTCTTCAAGTGGACAGCATTCCAAGCTCTTGGTAGCAAATCACCTTCCATGGTTAGCAATCTATATGCCCCCTTTCCTGCTTCAGCTTCAATCAAATAAGGGCCTTCCCATTTTGGAGCCAATTTTCCATCAGCAGGATTGGTGGTATTCTGAAATGCTTTCCTTAATACCATATCTCCAACTTGAAACTTCCTGATCCTGACATTTTTGTTGTAAGCACCAGCCATTCTTTGTTGATAACTGGCCATCCTTATCCTACCATATCCCTGATTTCTTCAATAGTATCCAGGTCTTGAGCCAAGTTCTCATCATTTTCTTCAGGATCACGAGTACTTGTTCTAGCAGTTGGAACCACCATTTCTGTTGGGATCACTGATTCTGCCCCAAATACCAAAGAGAATGGCGTTTGACCAGTAGAATTCTTAGGGGTTGTCCTATCAACCCAAAGCACATAAGGTAGTTCTTCTGTCCATTTCCCTTTCTTGGATCCAAGCTTCTTCTTCAAATTATTGATGATGATCTTGTTGGATGATTCTGCTTGACCATTAGCTTGTGGGTGGACTGGTGTTGATGTTATCATCTTAATCCCCCAACTGTCACAAAAGTTAGTGGTTCTGCCCCCAATAAATTGGGAACCATTATCACATATAATTTCAGAAGGAATTCCAAATCTAGTTATAATATTTCTTTTAATGAAGGATATAACTTCCTTTTCTCTGACTTGGGCAAAAGCTTCAGCCTCTATCCACTTGGAGAAGTAATCAGTTATAGCAAGCATGAATACTTTTCCACCAGGTGCCTTAGGGAGGTTACCAACTATATCCATACCCCATCTCATAAATGGCCAAGAGGAGGATATAGGATGTAATAATTCAGCTGGTTGATGAAGGATATTGCTGTGTCTCTGACAAGGATCACATCTCTTAGCATACTCGACAGCATCTCTTTTCATGGTTGGCCAGTAGTATCCTGTCCTCAAGATCCTTGAGAATAATGCCCTGCCCCCAGTGTGGTTTCCACAATCTCCTCCATGGAAGTCTTTTAAAACTTATTGGATTTCAGGACCCTCAATGCATCTCAAGTATGGTCCTGCAAGAGATCGTCTATACAACATATTATTTAAAATTATGAATTGAGATACCTTAATTTTGAAAGCCCTAGGGTTTTCTCCTGTAGGAATCTCTCCATGTTGTAAGTATCTCATGATTGGTGAGATCCATGATCCTGATCCTGAATGGGATTGAGTATCCTCACTAGGGATAATTGCAGAATCATTTCCTATCTCCATAGCCACATGATCCTCGATAGCCGGGGTCAGGATATGGATAATAGGGATCTTGATATCCTCAGGGATCTTCAAAGATGATCCTAAGTTAGCCAATGCATCAGCTTCTGTATTTTCTTCCCTTGGTACCTGTGTCAAACTAAAGGAAACAAAAGAGAGTGCCAAATTTTTGACTATCTCTAAATATTTGGTTAGCTTTTCACCTTTAACAGCATAGGATCCATTAAAGTGGTTTGTAATTAACAATGAATCTACATGTACCTCAAGATACCTGATCCCCATATGCTTAGCAATTTGCAAACCAGCAATTAAGGCTTCATATTCAGCCTCATTGTTAGTGGTTTGGAACTTACAAGCTATAGAGTGGGGTATTATGTCCCCCTGTGGCGATTTTAGTAGTATTCCAAGCCCTGTGCCTTTGATATTTGAGGATCCATCAGTATAAAGTATCCAAGGATCTTTGGTCTCCTCTAGCTGCTGGACTTCTAACTCAGCTTCTTTTTGTAAATCACAACTGAAATCAGCCACAAAGTCAGCTAATGCTTGGGATTTGATGGCTGTCCTAGGCTCATATCTTATATCATATGCACTTAGCTTCACTGCCCACTTAGCCATCCTTCCTGACATCTCTGGTTTCCTGAGGACATTCTTAATTGGGAAATTAGTTTTAACAACAATAACATGAGTTTCAAAATAATGTCTCAACTTAGTAGATGCCATAATTAATGCAAGAATAAGCTTTTCAAGGTGTGAATACCTGGATTCGGCATCAAGTAAACTTTTACTTACATAATAGACAGGATGTTGTGTACCTTCATGATCCTTAACAAGGACCGCACTTACTGCTTTTGAGGATACTGCAAGATATAAGGATAGCACATCGCCTTTTTCTGGTTTCATCAAGGCCGGGGCTGAGGATAGATAATCTTTGAGAGCTCTTAAGGCATTCTCATGCTTCTCAGTCCACTCAAATTTCTTGTTCTTCCTTAGGATATCATAGAATTCTTTGCACTTCTCTGAGGATTTGGATATAAATCTGTTCAAAGCTGCTATCCTGCCTGTTAGCCTTTGAACATCCTTAGCATTGGCCGGAGATTTGATGTTCACTATTGCTTTGATTTGTTCTAAGCTAGCTTCAATGCCTCTCTTTGTCACCATATATCCTAAGAATTTACCTGCTTTAACACCAAAGTGACATTTTGAAGGATTAAGTTTCATGTTATATTTGTCAAGGATATCGAATGCTTCCTCCAAGTCCCTTAGGTGATCCTCAGCTTTTATGGATTTTACCACCATATCATCTATGTAAACCTCCATAGTTTGTCCAATCTGATCCTTGAACATCATATTCACCAGCCTTTGATATGTTGCACCTGCATTTCTTAGTCTGAACGGCATAGCAATATAGCAGTATATACCAGCTGGAGTCATGAATGCTGTATCCTATTGATCGGATGGTTCCATTTGGATTTGTTGAAATCTAGATGAAGCATCCATAAAAGTTAACAGTTCATGACCCGCAGTTGCATCCACCATGGAGTCAATGTGGGGTAATGGGAAAGGATCCTTGGGACATGCCTTATTTAAATCGGTAAAATCGACACATACCCTCCACTTTCCGTTTTCCTTTTGAACAACAACCACATTGGCCAACCATCTTGGATACTTGACGTCTCTAATCATACCCGCCCGGAGCAATTTCTCTACCTCTTCCTGGATAATGGCATTTCTTTCCGGTGCAAACTTTCTTCTCCTTTGATGGATTGGTTTGAATGACCTATCAATGCCAAGTTTGTAAGTGATTACATCTTTAGATATGCCTGTCATGTCTTCATGTTTCCATGCAAAGGTAGTCTTTCTCCTTTTGAGGAAGGATACGAGGTCTTCTTTCATTTCGCCGAGGATCCCTGATCCGATATAGATTTTGGATTCAGGATCATGAGGATCCATGAGGATTTCTACCACATCCTGCTCTCTTGCCTCCAGGACATCCCTTGGAGGATACTTTGATTGCTATTGCTCCCTTGACTTTGAGGTTGGTTTCATCGATGAAGTATAGCAATTCTTAGCCTCCTGCTGATCACTATCAATCTTCACTATTCCCCAAGGACTAGGGAGCTTCACACATTGATGGTAGGTAGATGGGACTGCCTTCATATCGTGTATCCAGGGCCTGCCAAGGATAACAGTACAACAAGATAAACAGTCAATAACACAAAATTTTTTATAAGAGTGTAGGCCTTCGATGTATATTGGGAGTTTAATGTCCCCCAGGGTATTCTTAGTTTCGCCACTAAATCCCACGAGCACGGAGGATCTTGGTATGATATCTGATTCAGGGATACCCATCTTCTTTAGAACATCAAGCTGGATAATGTTCACTGAACTTCCTCCGTCTATAAGGATCCTGCGGACAAAATGGTTAGAAATGAAAAGAGTAATAACTAAACCATCATGATGAGGATCCTGGATATCAACACGATCATCCTCATCAAAGGTTATGACTTTTCCTTCGGAGACACTTGATGTTCGAACGGGTCTTTCTCCATTATCCATTTTAGTTTCCTTTGCATGCCTCTTAGCTGCTGAGAAGGATGTGCCGCAAATGTCTGATCCTCCAGAAATAAAGTTTATTACTTGTGCATCTGCTGGAGGGGCTGGATCCTTTCAGGATCCTGAGTCCTTGACTTTTTTCTTCCCAACAATTCTTTTAGATGCCCCTTGCTCAACAAGTATCCAATTTCCTTTCTCAGTGCAATGCATTGTTCTGTGAGATGCCCAAAATCTTCATGGTATGCACACCACTTTGACTTATCCTTAGTTGCAGCTGGCCTATCATTCTTTCTAGGCCATCTGGCTTTATCACCTAAGTTCTGCATCGCAAGGATTAGTTCATTGTTATCAACAGAAAAACAATATTCAGAGATTAGAGGATAATCCTCATCATCCTCTTCTTGATCAACAGCATGCACGTTCTGGTTATCAGATCTGTTATAGGATCTGAACTTGTTGTTCTTGAACGAGGATCCTTGCTTATCTTGCTTTGAGGATCCTGCTAACCTCTCCTGGATCCTTTTGTCATCCTCTAGCCGGATGAACCTAAGTGCCCGGGTTCTTACCTCATCTAGGTTCCTGCATGGTGTCATAACAAGATCATCATAGAACAATGAATCCCTAAGCAATCCCATCTTAAAGGCCTCAACAGTCGTGGCTATATCCAAGTTGGGAATGTCTAAGGATTCTTTACTGAATTTGGTAATGTAATCTCTTAATGATTCATTATGACCCTGGGTTATCCTATATAGATCACTAGTTAATCGTTCGAATTTTCTACTACAAGAAAACTGATTATTAAATAGGTTAACTAGATTAGCAAATGAGGTAATAGAGTAGGGGGGAAGACTTAGCAGCCATTTGAGAGCTGATCCAGTAAGAGTGGATCCGAATCCTTTGCACAGGCATGCTTCCTTTAACCTTTCGGGATTGGATTGATCTCCATCCTCTCCCTGTATTGTGCTATGTGTTCTTCAGGATCCGTCGAACCATCATACAGCTTCATAGTTGGAACATGGAACCTCTTGGGTATCTCAGCATCACAGATCGGTGGTGCAAAACGAGATATCCTGTGGCTCCCATCTGCAATCTCTGGGATAGGTTTGACCACTCCTGGAACACTTGATATCATATCCTTCAACTTTTGCAATTCTCTGGCCATGGCATGATTGATACCTGGATCCTGCATAAGGCCATGGTTAGTAGCATAGGAATTATTAAAAGTGTTACCTCCCATTGGATTCAAATTAGGAAGAATGGATGTTAATCCATATTGTTGGGGCTCTGGAATGATCGAAGGACCAGTAGAAGCATTGGTCTGCATTGGAATAAAATCTCCCTGATGGACATCTGAACTTCCTGTTTGCAAACTCCTCAAGGATCCTAGCATCTGGAAGGATCCATGAAACTGGGAGGATCCTGGAACAAAGGAGGATCCTTGAACCTGGGATGATCCTGGAACAAAGGAGGATCCTTGAACCTGGGATGATCCTGGAACAAAGGAGGATCCTTGAACCTGGGATGATCCTGGAACAATGGAAGATCCTTGAATCTGTTGCGCTCCTGAGTACCCTCCTGAATTCATGAAGGATCCCATATGCTGAGGATAGGATCCTGCTGGCTGGAAGTATGGACCTAATGCCTGGGTCACTGTTATTGTTCCGTAGTGCACTCCTTTTGGTCCACCCACATATTGAACATCTGGAGCCACTGATGGCTGAGAAGTAATCACCGGAGTATCAAAATTCAAAGATCTGGGCATCAGTGGAGAATGATCCTCTGTCGTGTTCTTTTGTTTCTTGAGATCTCCAATTTCTTTGAGAATCCTTTCATTAGTCTTATCCTGTTGCTGTATGTGATCCTTCATCTGCAAAATTAAAGTAAACATGTCACTAGTAGTGGGAGTGTAAGAACCAGAAGAAGTTAGAGGTTTGGAGAAAATTGGAGTTGGTTTCTTCTCGGCATTTTTCTGAGGTCCAGAAGGTGGTGGAGGCAAAGGTGGAATGCCCTGAGATGAATTGACCGCAGACATTGCAGTAGAGGTATTCTTCAATGATGAAGCCATGTATTTGTGTGCAATGAACCGGAACAACCACCAACAGAAAAACTTCTTAGGAATGAAGCACCAATTGCCCCACGGTGGGCGCCAAACTGTTTTGGTCAAAAAATCTGTTGAGGATAATGCAACCAAACTCTTTGTTACGGGGAATGATGCTTTAAATGTAGAACAATGATAAGGATCACTTCAAGGTAAATTGCACAAATGACACAAGGATTTATACGGGGAAAAAGCCCTTGATCAAGAGTTGATCTCCGGCACAAAAAATCCCGGGTGATGGAAACTACCGATCACCAAGCTCAAATAAATCAATAAATGTTTACAACTTCGGATAGTAACGAGCTAGGTACAAGGATCACTATTGTGAGATGTGTAAAAGTGAGTGAAAACTAATAAGTGTTCATCGAGAGCTTCAAGAATGCGATTGTATGAGAGTGTGTGTAGCTGAAAATGGCTAAGTGTTCTAATTCTAGCTCGTCACCCATTTTAAAATAGAAGTTAACTACAATAACAAACTATCCGACTTTTGTGCCAAGCTCCCACGTTCTCCACAACGTCCATTTCCAGTCAAACGTGTGCGAAATACCCGTGGAATATTCCATAGTAACGTTGCCAAGACCAAGTCAAGCTTATTACTCCTGCGAAATAATACGAAACATAAACAAACAATCGTTAGTATGAGGATCCTTATAGTGATCCATGATCCTGATCCTGAAGCTCTTCTGAGGATCACTATCTGTCACAGAAGTAAGGATCATTAATTAGGATAACGAATAAGGATCACTAATTGTTAGAAAATCCTCCCCTAACAGCAGTGTTTGTATAAGAACAGTAGATGCGGGTTATTAGGCTGTTAGACGTCGCTTTCATGGTGACGTCAGCTGAGATGCCTCAGCGGTTTGGATTGTCTATAAATGAAACAGTACTCTGTACTGTTACATTTGATTCGTTCTGAGAGAGTTCTTCTCCTCTGTTCAATCCTTTCATCTTGTGCAAACCAACCACTGTAGTATCAGGCTGAGGGGGAGATTAGTTTGTAAGCTTGCTATGTAATCTTTTGCTTTGAATTGTAATCTTTTGACTCTTTGAAAAGAAAATGTTTATCAAACTATTTTCTCCTTTGATTGTGTTTACAAAGTTTGTTATTCATTTCCGCTGCACTTTACATTGTTTCATATTCATTCATTGTTCAAACTACACAAACAAACACAATCATGAGAGCCTCCGATCCTAACAATCCTCTCCCTGTATTGAGCTACATGCTCCTCTGGATCCGTTGAACCATCATACAGCTTCATGGATGGTATCTGGAATCTTTTGGGTATCTCAGCATCACATAAGGGTGGTGCAAAGCGAGATATCCTATGGCTACCATCTGCGATCTCAGGAATGGGCTTAACCACTCCTGGAACACTGGATATCATATCCTTAAGCTTCTGTAATTCCCTAGCCATAGCTTGATTGATACCTGTATCCTGCATAGAGCCATGGTTAGTGTTATATGAATTATTAAAAGTGTTACCTCCCAGAGGATTCGTGTTTGGAATTCCAGATGTGAATCCATAATGACGGGACTCTGGTATGATTGAAGGACCAGAGGAAGCAATGGTCTGCATCGGTATGAAGTCTCCTTGATGAACATCCGAGCTTGGGGGCTGCATACTTCTTAAGAATCCTTGATCCTAAAAGATGTTGGATCCTTGAGGCTGAGAGGATCCTTGAACCTGAAAGGATCCTGGAACCATAAAGGATCTTTGGACCTGGGAGGATCCTTGGACCTGGGAGGATCCTTGGACCGTGTGCATTCCCAAATATCCTCCTGAGCTGACGAATGATCCCTGATGCTGAAAAGAGGATCCCGATGGCTGAAAATAGGATCCCTGAGGCTGGGAGTGAGAGCCAAATGCTTGACTCATAGTTGCTATTCCATAACGCCTTTCTGATGGACCACTTTGATACTGGATGCCCGGAACTACCGATTGTAGGGTGGTTACAACTGGAGTATCAAAATTCAATGACCTTGGTATCAGAGGAGAGTGATCCTCCACTGATTTCTTCTGTTTTTTGATATCACCAATCTCTTGGAGGATCCGTTCATTGGTTTTGTCCTGCTCTTGCATGCGATCCCTCATCTGCAAAATCAGATTAATAAGATCATTAGTAGTAGGATTAGTGGAAACAGAAGAAGTTGGTGGTTTTGAGAAAATGGGGGTTTGTCTCTTCGCAGCATTTTCAGCATTCTTCTGGGATCCAGAAGGTGGTAGAGGCAAAGGTGGAACGCCTTATGAAGAACTGATTGCCGGCATTGAACTTGATGTGTTCTTTGTTGAGGAAGCCATCTGCTTGGTTATAACGAACCGAAATGACAACAAAAATATGAATCTTCTTAGGAATGAAGCGCCAATTGCCCCACGGTGAGCGCCAAACTGTTTTGGTCAAAAATCAAGCTAAGATAATGCAACCAAACTTTTTTGTTGTGAGGTGTGATGCTTGAATCAATGAACAATGCTAAGGATCACTCAGAAATGTAATGAACAAGTGACACAAAGATTTATACGAGGAAAAAGCCCTTGATCAAGAGTTGATCTCCGACATAAAAAACCTAGGGTGATGGAAACTACCGATCACCAACTCAAATTAAACAAACAAGGTATTACAACTTTGGATGATAGCGAGCTAGTTACAAGGATCACTAGAGTGTAATGTGAAAAAAAGTGTGTAATCAATAGAGTGTCATCGGTTAGTATAACCTGTTTTGAATGTCGTAACGGTTGAAGGTGGACAGGTCCTGTTTTGAGATAGAACCTTCAACCGTTGCATAAGTATGGTAAAGACTAACTGTTTTGAGAAGCACAACTTTTGACATGTTAATAATATAACTTCCTTTTGACTTATTTGTTGTTGCCTTTTAATTTCTGTCATGCATTCCTTAATGTAGATTTTAGCTTTGCAAAATTTTGTACAACTATCTTTTGAAAATATCCTGATCAATATACTCAGTGATATATTATGAAAGCTTTCATTAAATAGAACTTCTAAAACTTCAATCAACTTTAGAAAAAAACTTCTAAAGAATAAAAGATAGTCCACTTTCCAAAACCTGTTTTGACATTACTTGTTTGATCAAGGTTTTAATTTCAAACTAATATCACCTCCAAAATTTTCAATCAAATATCCCAAAACGCATCCCAAAAACACATTTTGAAGATATATCCTGAAGGTATATCCTTTTCAGGATACTTAAACCTTAACCTGAGTTATAAAATTTATGTAAGGTTTACAAAGGAAAGATCATACCAGGAACTGAATCTAACCCTAGTATTAACCTCCAATCCCTTTTGCGACTTCTCCTACTCAGATGTCCCCAGTTCGAGACTCTTAGCTCAACTTTGATCCTTTATGCATCATACAATTGCTTTAGATGGAATGTCCCCTGTGCATAAAGTCCTCAAACACTTAGAAAATTTTTGAACACTAGTTCCAATTGTATAGACAATTTTTTGTGTTACAGGGGTAAAACCCAAAATGTACTGGAGATAAATCCTTCGTATCCTGGGGGAAATCCCAAATTTTCGTGCGCTACAGGCGGGAGTGTATAAACTCCAAGACTTAGAAAGGTGAAAACCTTTAAACCTTAGAGAGTATGAAAATACCCTTTCGTGAGAGAGGGTGATCAATCCTCATATACCTTTAGGATTCAGGATATAGCCAATAGTAACGAAATTGTCAGCCACTTTTACATGGACTGTTCCCGCCACCTTGAACTATTCCCGAATAACTTGCACTCCAGGCGGGGTGTTTAAACCCAATTCGGAAGAAAGGTGAATACCTTTAAACCTGTGAAGGGATCAGGATCCCTTATACGTGAGAGAGGGGGCCAATCCTCTAATCTTCCGAAGTATCCTGAGTGTGTATCCTGGTGCTATATCCCGAAGTATATTCTGCAAAACCACCATAAGCTAAGGTGGGTGTTAGGCTGGCTAACACCCCTTCGATGCTTAAGTCAGTAATAGGTTCAAAATAGTAAATAATATAAAAATTTAATAAGAGAGAGACAGAATTCATACCATCCTGAGTTGGCATTTAAATTCCATACTCACTTGAAATAGAGTTTTAGATGTATAGCATTCCAAGATCTCGGTAGCATATCCCCCTCTATATTCTTGAGTCGGTATGCACCTTTTCCTGATTCTGATTCAACCTCATATGGTCCTTCCCATTTTGGAGCCAGCTTTCCATCAGCAGGATTAGTAGTATTCTGAAAAGCCTTTCTTAACACCCAATCTCCAACTTTGAACCTTCTAGTCCTTATATTCTTGTTGTATGCTCTGGATATCCTTTGTTGATATGCTGCCATCCTTAGCCTTGCTACATCTCTTGTCTCATGAATAGTATCCAGTTCCTGGCATAGGACTTCAGGATTCTGCTCAGGATTCCTGAGGTTGGATCTTGCTGTAGGTATCACCATTTCCGCCGGGATCACCGCTTCTGCTCCAAACACTAAGGAAAATGGGGTTTGACCAGTTTCATTTTTTACCGTCGTTCTATCAGCCCACAAAACAAAGGGTAGTTCTTCTGCCCATCTTCCTTTCTTGGCCCCTAATCTCTTCTTCAAGTTGTTGACAATTATCTTGTTTGAGGATTCAGCTTGTCCATTTGCTTGAGGATGTACCAGGGTGGACGTAATCATTTCGATTCCCCAACTCTTGCAGAAGTCAGTAGTCCTTTTACTTATAAATTGAGATCCGTTGTCACAAATTATCTCAGCTGGTACCCCAAACCTAGTCAGGATATTCCTTTTTATGAAGGATACCACATCCTGATCTCTAACTTGAACAAATGCTTCTGCTTCAACCCACTTGGAGAAATAATCCGTCATTGCCAACATGAAAACCTTTCCTCCTGGAGCCTTTGGCAATTTTCCTAGTATGTCTATTCCCCATTTCATGAATGGCCAAGGGGAAGCTATAGGATAAAGTGGTTCGGCCGGCTGATGTAATATGTTACTATGTCTTTGACATGCGTCACATCTTCGAGCATATTCTGTAGCATCTTTTCTCATTGTCGGCCAATAGTATCCTGAAGCATTTCTTTGGTTTCGGGATCCTCCGAGCACCTCAGATATGGTCCTGCAAGAGATTTCTTATACAAAACATTATTTATAATAGTGAATCGTGATACCTTCATTCTAAAGGCTTTAGGATTCTCATTCTTTGGGATGTGTCCTTCCTTGAGATATCTCATGATTGGAGGCGTCCAAGACTTAGGATCCTCCTCAGGATACTCCTCATCAGGATTCTGAATACTTATTACTTCCTTATCCTGAGGATTCATCGCAGGATATAGGATATGTAATATTGGTATTCGGGTTCCTTCCGGTATCCTGACCGATGATCCCAGATTTGCCAAGGCATCAGCTTCAGCATTATCCTCTCTTGGTACTTGTTCAACTGTAAAAATATCGAAATATCCTGCTAATTTTTTGAGAATTTCGAGATACTCGATTAACTTCTCTCCTTTAACTGCATAGGTTCCATTAAAGTGATTAGTGAATAACAAGGAGTCAACATATACTTGCAAATTCTTGATATTCATATTTTTAGCCAACTCTAATCCTGCAATTAAAGCCTCATATTCTGCCTCATTATTAGTAGCAGGAAATTCACACCTAATAGCCTGGGGTAATATGTCCCCCTGTGGCGATTTTAGTAGTATACCTAAACCTACACCTCTTACGTTAGATGCACCATCAGTATATAATGTCCAGCATTCTAAGTTTTCTCCTAGCTGCTGTACTTCTAAATCTACTTCATTTTGAATGTCACTACTGAAATCAGCCACAAAGTCAGCTAAAGCCTGAGACTTTATGGCATTTCTAGGCTCATATACTAAGTCATAAGCACCCCGTTTTACTGACCACTTAGCCATCCTACCCGACATCTCGGGTTTCCTAAGCACGTTTTTAATAGGATAATTGGTTCTAACATGAATCCTATGAGTCTCAAAATAATGTCTAAGTTTTGTTGATGCCATAACTAGGGCTAATATCAATTTCTCTAGATGAGAATATCTAGTTTCAGCATCTAGTAAACTTTTACTAACATAATAGACAGGATATTGCTGACCTTCATGGTCCTTTATAAGAACGGCACTTACAGCATTCCCTGATACAGCGAGGTATAGGGATAGTGGTTCACCATTTTCAGGCTTCATCAATAGAGGTGCAGTTGATAGATATCGCTTTAAATCCTGCAAGGCTGCTTCATGCTTTGCTCCCCATTCGAACTTCCTATTTTTCTTGAGGATATAATAAAATTCCTTGCATTTTTCCGAGGATCCTGAAATAATTCTGTTCAATGCTGCTACTCGGCCTGTTAACCGTTGAACATCCTTCAAATTCGAAGGTGACTTTATATCCAGGATAGCTCTAATCTGCTCCGGGCTCGCTTCTATGCCTCTTTTGGTCACCATGTATCCTAGAAACTTTCCTACCCCCACTCCAAAATGGCACTTAGCAGGATTCAGTTTCATGTTATACTGATCCAGGATATCAAATGCTCCCTTAATATCCTGGAGGTGATCCTCAGGCTTTTTAGATTTCACCACCATATCGTCAATATATACCTCCATGGTGTCCCCCAGCTTGTCTTTAAACATCATGTTTACCAACCTCTGGTATGTTGCACCTGCATTTTTCAAACCAAAAGGCATAGCAGTATAACAATAAATACCTGTTGGTGTCAGGAAAGCAGTATCCTCCTGGTCCGAAGGCTCCATTTGAATCTGCTGAAATCCTGAGGATGCATTCATGAAGGTTAACATCTCATGCCCGGCAGTAGCATCCACCATTGCATCAATATGGGGAAGAGGAAATGGGTCTTTAGGAAAAGCCTTGTTCAAGTCCGTGTAATCTACACAGACTCTCCATTTCCCATTTTTCTTCTGTACCACGACTACATTTGCCAGCCATCTTGGAAACTTGACTTCTCTGATCATTTTAGACTTCAACAATCTTTCAACTTCCTCTTGTATGATTGTATTTCGTTCAGGAGCAAACTTCCTTCTTTTTTGCTGAACAGGCTTGAACGACCTGTCAATTCCAAGCTTGTGAGTAATAATGTCTTTGGATATGCCTGTCATATCCTCATGCTTCCATGCAAATGTTGACATCCTGCACTTCAAAAAGTTAGTTAATTGTTCTTCAATATCCTGAGGGATATTGGTTCCTACTAGCACCGAGATATCAGGATTATCCTGATCTAGGAAAACTTTCTTGATATCCTGCTCTGAAGCCTCCACGATATCCTGGGCCCACATCTTTAATTGCTATGCTGGATTAGGCTTGGTTGAGGATTTCATTGAGGATGAGTAGCATTCCTTCGCCTCCTGCTGATCACTATCAACTTTGACGACCCCCTAAGGGGTAGGGATCTTGATGCACTGGTGATAAGTCAATGGCACAACCTTCATGTCATGGATCCATGGCCTGCCTAGTATGATGTTATAGCAGGATAGGGAGTCCATCACACAGAAGCGTTGTATCGAGTTGACCCCTTCAACATAACTATGTCTGTAGGCCATAGTTATGTGTTTAGCTGAGTAGGATTTGCAATTCAAAAGGGGGTGGCGGCGCAGCTTGTTGCCCGTCTACCAACCCATGATTTGTAATTTGCTCTAACATTGTAAAACACTTATATATTAGATGAAACCCTCACTTTATCTCTCCTACGGTATTCCTAGCTTCTCCACTGAAACCAACGAGAACAGTGGACTTTGAAGTAATGTCCATCGGAGATACATTCATCCTCTTCAATGTTTCCAGCTGAATTATGTTGACGGAGCTACCATTGTCCACCAAAATCATGCGTACAAAATGGTTAGCAACATATAATGTTATTACGAGAGCATCATGGAGAGGATCCTGGACAGTATCCCTGTCATCACTATCGAAAGTGATCACTTTATCGGTTGTAAGGGTAGTCATCCTAGCTGGTTTGTCCCCCCTTTCAGTCTTAGCTTCCTTTGCATGTCTCTTTGCCGCAGAATACGAAGTCCCACAAATGTTGGATCCTCTTGATATAAAGTTAATTATTTTGGCATCTGCTGGGGGTGATGCTGCTCGTTCAGGATCCTGCCCTTTATTCTTCTTTCTTCCCAGCAAATCCTTCAGATACCCCTTGCTTAACAGGTAACTTATTTCTTTCCTTAGAGCAATGCAATCCTCGGTCACATGTCCGAAATCTTCATGGAAGGCACACCATTTGGATTTATCCTTCCAATCAGCTTTCTGCTGATTCTTTCGAGGCCACCTAGCTTTGTCTCCTAAACCCTGCATAGCATACATTAACTCAGGTATATTAACAGAAAAGCAATATTCAGATAATTCAAGATATTCTTCAGGATCCTCATCTTCAACAGCATTCACTTTCTTGTTATCATTTATGCCATATGGCTTGGAGCGAAATGGTTTATACGAGGATTCTGATTTCCTGTTGGTTGATTCATAGGTCGAGGTAGAATTCATCCTCTCTTGCATCTTTTTGTCATCTTCTAAGCGGATATATCTCAAAGCCCTATTACGAGCTTCGTCGAGATTCCTGCAGGGATTCATTACAAGATCCTGATAAAACTAAGAATCCTTTTGTAACCCCATCTTAAAAGCCTGCACAGCTGTTGCAACATCAAGATGTGGGATATCCAAGGATTCCCGGCTAAACTTGTTCACATAATCCTTCAAGGATTCCTGAGGTCCTTGAGTTATCCTGTAAAGATCACTGGTTAGTTTCTCAAAACTCCGACTGCAAGAAAACTGACTGTTAAATAAATTAACCAAATGAGCAAATGAAGTAATTGAGTGAGGATGAACATTTAACAGCCATTTTAAGGCTGATCCTGTCAAGGTAGAACCAAAACCCTTGCACAAGCATGCTTCCTTGAGTTCCGGAGGGATAGGGTTAATCTCCATTCTTTCTCTATACTGGGCAATATGCTCTTCAGGATCCGTAGTCCCATCATACAGTTTCATGTTGGGGGTCTGAAATCTTTTTGGGATTTCAGCATCACAGATAGGATATGCAAAGCGGGATATCCTGTGGTTGTCTTGGGATACTTCCGGAATTGGCTGGACCACTCCAGGTACACTGGATATCATGTCCTTCAATTTCTGAAGCTCCCTAGTAAATGTTGACGTCATACCTGCATCCTGCAAAGACCCATTGTTGTTAGTAGCAAGAATATTATTATTTGACACGTTACCGGTCTGAGGATTCTGGCCATATCCTGAAGCATATCCTGACCTCCTCACAGTTGACATCCTGACTGAGGAGGGTATCTCAGGGGTATGATTCTGAGAATGGCTTGGGATGATGTTCCCCCGGTTATCCTCAGTGTAAACTGCAGAACTGAAGTTCAAAGCCCTAGGCTGTATAGGAGTGACAGTTTCTTCAGCAGGTCTACTTGGGCCGGATTTTATGAGTTGTATCTCTCTCATCAGCATCCGATTAGTTTCCTGCTGCTGCCTCATCTGTTCCTGTACACTACCAAACAA
The DNA here is from genome assembly GCA_030545235.1 of Helianthus tuberosus. Lineage (NCBI taxonomy): Eukaryota > Viridiplantae > Streptophyta > Magnoliopsida > Asterales > Asteraceae > Helianthus > Helianthus tuberosus. The sequence goes on from CM060403.1 coordinate 156,084,033, forward strand.
ATTCAGAATTTCATCATTAGACGCCAAAACAGGACCGGATCCCTGGGTATTGGGAGCGGGGATAACATCCCGAGCTACATGACTTTCAGTTCCGTGTGAAGAAGCTTGCATTCTTGGAGGAGGAGGTGGAAGCACTGAACCAATTGTTGCATAGGTTGTAGCAGACATGGTGGAAGAGCTCATGTTTGATCTCGAGGCCATTGAAAACAATTTAGAAAAAAGTGTTGACAATAGAAAACCGAGTAATGATTTTACTAAAGTTTTTAGCAAAAATAGCACCACTTGCCCCACGGTGGGCGCCAAATTGTTTTGGTAAAAAATTACCGAAGCAATTAAGTGATCAAATTAGTTAAGTGAGGTAGTGTGCTAGAAATATATGTGAAAAATATATTTAACCAAGTTGATTGTAAAAACAGTTTGATGATACGGCTCAGGATATAGAGCTGTATCTATGATCAAACAATGAGCAAAAAAGTAAAGGTTGACACGTGATGTACGTGGAAAACCCTTGATCAATCTAGATCGCCGGCACAAAACCTTGGGAGCTGACAATCGCAGCTGCCTTGTTCTTCTATTACTTCAAATATCAGGATACAGTGCAGGATGTGATGCGGATCAACTAGGTGTTACAATGTAATTCGAATACAAGTTGTTATGGGTCATTTTCTGAGCGTACATATCCTGACTAATATCCCGCTTTTGGTTGTTTGCTTGTGATCAGGATACTGGATTAGGATATTGCTAACATCCTGGGTGATATCCTGGTGTTAACTAAATTAACCACGTGCAGGTTAAAGACTGTGGGTTACTAACGGTCAGATGGACTTCTTCTCCTCAAAACTCGGGCGTATCTGTTATGTGAGAGACGTTGAACCCGAAAGACCAGGTCTACAACGTTCGAGTGGGGAATATTCACCAGATCCCGGTTTATTAGGATAGTTTGTTACATTTCTTTTACTATAAATAGATGGGGGCGGATCAAATTACGGCACGTAACTTTCACACACACTCTCGAACACTTTTGCTCTCTAGCTCACCGCAAAGACTATACACTAACACCTAGTTGATCCGCACCACATCCTGCACTGTATCCTGATATTTGAAGTAATAGAAGAATAAGGCAGCTGCGATTGTCAGCTCACGAGGTTTTGTACCGGCGATCTAGATTGATCAAGGGCTTTCCTCGTACATCACGTGTCAACCTTTACTTTTCTGCTCATTGTTTGATCATAGATACAGTTTTATATCCTAAGCCGTATCCTGAAACTGTTTTTTTTTTTTTACAATCAACTTGGTTAACATATTTTTCACACATAATTCTTGCACACTATCTCACTTAACTAATTTGATCACTTAATTGCTTCGGTAATTTTTGACCAAAACAATTTGGCGCCCACCGTGGGGTAAGTGGTGCTGCCTTTACTAAAAATCTTTGTGAAATCGTTAATCGGTTTTCTGTTTTCAAATTTTTTTGCCACATTGTTTACAATGGCCTCAAGATCAAACATGAGCTCCTCCACTGTGTCTGCTACGACTTCTGCTACTACCGGTTCGGTACTTCCACCACCTCCTCCAAGGATGCCATCTTCTTCACAACCTCAGGATATTATCCCTACTCGGAGTGTTCAGGGATCTGCTCCCATTTTAGCCTCTAATGATGAAATTATAACTTTATTTGGAAGTGTGCAGGAACAAATGAGGCAGCAACAGGAAACTAACCAAATGCTGTTAAGAGAAATACAACTCTTAAAAGCTAGCTCGAGCAGATCCGCTGAGGATATTGTTACTCCTTTACAACCCAGAACTTTGAACTTCAGTTCGACTGTGTATACTGAGGATAATAGGGGGAATATTGTGCCCAGTCATTCCCAGAATCATACTCCTGAAATACCCTCCTCGATCAGGATGTCAACTGTGAGGAGCTCAGGATATGTTTCAGGATATGGCCAGAATCCTCAGACTGGTAACGTGTCAAATAATAATATTCATGCTACTAACACTAGTGGATCTTTGCAGGATGCAGGTATGACGTCAACATTTACTAGGGAACTTCAGAAATTGAAGGACATGATATCCAGTGTGCCTGGAGTGGTCCAGCCAATTCCGGAAGTATCCCAGGACAGCCACATGATATCCCGCTTTGCATATCCTATCTGTGATGCTGAAACCCCAAAAAGATTTCAGACCCCCAACATGAAATTGTATGATGGGACTACGGATCCTGAAGAGCATGTTGCCCAATATAGAGAAAGAATGGAGATTAACCCCATTCCTCCGGAGCTCAAGGAAGCATCCTTGTGCAAGGGTTTCGGTTCTACCTTGACAGGATCAGCCTTAAAATAGCTGTTAAATGTTCCTCCTCACTCAATTACTTCGTTTGCTTATTTGGTTAATTTATTTAACAGTCAGTTTTCTTGTAGTCGGAGCTTTGAGAAACTAACCAGTGATCTTTACAGGATAACTCAAGGACCTCAGGAATCCTTGAGGGATTATGTGAACAAGTTTAGTCGGGAATCCTTGGATATCCCTCATCTTGATGTTGCAACAGCTGTGCAGGCTTTTAAGAAGGGGCTACAAAAGGATTCTCAGTTTTATCAGGATCTTGTAATGAATCCCTGCAGGAATCTCGACGAAGCTCGTAACAGGGCTTTGAGATATATCCGCTTGGAAGATGAGAAAAAGATGCAAGAGAGGATAAACTCTACCTCAACCTACGAATCAGTCAACAGGAAATCAGAATCCTCGTATAAACCATATCGCTCCAAGCCATATGGCAGAAATGATAAAAAGAAAGTGAATGCTATTGAAGACGAGGATCCTGAAGAATATCCTGAATTATCTGAATATTGCTTTTCTGTTAATATACCTGAGTTAATGTATGATATGCAGGGTTTAGGAGACAAAGCTAGGTGGCCTCGAAAGAACCAGCAGAAAGCTGATTGGAAGAATAAATCCAAATGGTGTGCCTTCCATGAAGATTTCGGACATGTGACCGAGGATTGCATTGCTCTAAGGAAAGAAATAAGTTACCTGTTAAGCAAGGGGTACCTGAAGGATTTGCTGGGAAGAAAGAAGAATAAAGGTCAGGATCCTGAGAAGGATCCTGAACGAGCAGCATCACCCCCAGCAGATGCCAAAATAATTAACTTTATTTCAGGAGGATCCGACATTTGTGGGACTTCGTATTCTGCGGCCAAGAGACATGCGAAGGAAGCTAAGACTGAAAGGGGAGACAAACCAGCCAGAATGACTACCCTTACAACCGATAAAGTGATCACTTTTGATAGTGATGACAGGGATACTGTCCAAGATCCTCACCATGATGCTCTCGTAATAACATTATATGTTGCTAACCATTTTGTACGCAGGATATTGGTGGACAATGGTAGCTCTGTCAACATAATTCAGCTGGAAACATTGAAGAGGATGAATGTATCTCCGATGGACATTACTTCAAAGTCCACTGTGCTCGTTGGTTTCAATGGAGAAGCTAGGAATACCGTAGGAGAGATAAAGTTACCAGTATATGTTGAAGGGGTCAACTCGATACAACGCTTCTGTGTGATGGACTCCCTATCCTGCTATAACATCATACTAGGCAGGCCATGGATCCACGACATGAAGGCTGTGCCATCGACTTATCACCAGTGCATCAAGATCCCTACCCCTTGGGGGGTCGTCAAAGTTGATAGTGATCAGCAGGAGGCAAAGGAATGCTACTCATCCTCAATGAAATCCTCAACCAAGACTTATCCAGCATAGCAATTAAAGATGCAGGCCTAGGATATCGTGGAGGCTTCAGAGCAGGATATGAAGAAAGTTATCCTGGATCAGGATAATCCTGATATCTCGGTGCTCGTCGGAACCAATATCCCTCAGGATATTGAAGAACAATTAACTAACTTTTTGAAGTGCATGATGTCAACATTTGCATGGAAGCATGAGGATATGACAGGTATATCCAAAGACATTATTACTCACAAGCTTGGAATTGACAGGTCGTTCAAGCCTGTTCAGCAAAAAAGAAGGAAGAATATACAGACTAGAAGGTTCAAAGATCCAGAGCATACAATAAGAATATACGGACTAGAAGGTTTAAAGTTGGAGATTGGATGTTAAGAAAGGCTTTTCAGAATACTACTAATCCTGCTGATGGAAAGCTGGCTCCAAAATGGGAAGGACCATATGAGGTTGAATCAGAATCAGGAAAAGGTGCATACCGACTCAAGAATATGGAGGGGGATATGCTACCGAGATCTTGGAATGCTATACACCTTAAGCTTTATTTCAAGTGAGTTTAGAATTTAATTTCTAACTCAGGACGGTATGAATTCTATCTCTTTTAAATATGCTTGATTTGATTTATTCTTTGAAACCCAATACTGACTTAAGCATCGGAGGGGTGTTAGCCAAGCTAACACCCACCTTAGTTTGAAGATGTTTTGCAGTATATGCTTCGGGATATAGCACCAGGATACACACTCTGGATACTTCGGAAGATTAGAGGATTGGCCCCCACTCTCACGTATAAGGGATCCTGATCCCTTCACAGGTTTAAAGGTTTTCACCTTTCTTCTGAATTGGGTTTAAACACCCCGCCTGGAGTGCAAGTTATTCGGGAATAGTTCAAGGTGGCGGGACCAGTCCATGTAAAAGTGGCTGACAATTTTGTTACTATTGGCTATATCCTGAATCCTAAAGGTATATGAGGATTGAAGGGTATTTTCATACTCTCTAAGGTTTAAAGGTTTTCACCTTTCTAAGTCTTGGAGTTTATACACTCCCGCCTGTAGCGCACGAAAATTTGGGATTTCCCCCAGGATACGAGGGATTTATCTCCAGTACATTTTTGGGTTTTACCCCTGTAGCACGAAAAATTGTCTATACAATTGGAACTGATGCCCAGAAAATTTCTAAGTATTCGAAGACATTATGCACAGGGGACATTCCTACTGAGGCAATTGTGTAAAGCTCAAAGGATGAAGCTCGGACCTAGTACACTAAGTGTCTCAGACATGGGACATCTTTATTGGAAAATTTGCAAAAGGATTGAAGTTTGAGAATAGGGTTGCACTATATTCCTGGTATGATCTTTCCTTTGTAAACGTTATTTAAATTATTTGAGTTTTTGAAACTATGTTTGACAAAAGCTTAAGCATCCTGATTAGGATAAATTCTCGGGATATATTCTCAAAATGTATTTTCAAATTACTTTTCAGGATATTTGATTAAAACATTTGGAAGTGATACTAGTTTGAAATTAAAACCTTGATCAAACAAGTGTTGTCAAAACAGGTTTTAGAAAGTGGACTTTCTTTCATTCTTTAAAAGTTTTTGTTAGGGGAGGATTTCTTAATGACCTGTGATCCTCAATTATTATCCTGCTTGGTGATCCTTACTTCTGTGTCAGTTAGTGATCCTCAGAAGTGCTTCAGGATCAGGATCATGGATCATCCTAAGGATCCTTATACTAATGATTGTCTGCTTTGAATTCGATGTTGTTTTGCAGGAATACCAGTTTGGACTTAGTCTTGGTAACGTTCCTGAAGAATATTCCACGCTTATTCCGCACGTGCTTGACCATGGTGAACGTTATGGAGATCGTGGGGAGAAGGCATGAATTGCGGATAGTTAGATATTTAGATATTTTACTAAATTTAAAAGGCGTAGCGAGCTAATTAGACAACACTTGGCTATTTTTTGGCTACACACACTCGTACAACTGCACTCACCAGCTCTCGGCAATACACTTAGCATTTTTTCATACACTTTTACACGATACACTATAGTGATCCTTGTACTTAGCTCGCTATCATCCGAAGTTGTAAAAGAATTATTGTTTAATTTGAGTTGGTGATTAGTAGTTTCCATCACCCGAGGTTTTTTATGCCGGAGATTATTCATTGATCAAGGGTTTTTCCTCATATAAATCTTTGTGTCTCCTGTGCAATTCATTTCATAGTGATCCTCATTGTTGTTTACCAATTCAAGCATCATACCCTGTAACAGAGAGTTTGGTTGCATTATCCTCGTCTGATTTTTGACCAAAACAGTTTGGCGCCCACCGTGGGGCAATTGGTGCTTCGTTCCTAAGAAATTCTCATTTTTGTGACCATTTCGATTCGTTACATCCAAGCAGATGGCTTCATCATCAAAGAACACATCCAGTGCGATGTCTGCAGTCAATTCATCCCAGGGCATTCCACCTTTTCCTCCACCACCTTCTGGTCCTCAGAAAAATGCCGAGAAGAAACCAACTCCCATTTTCTCAAAACCTCCAACTTCTTCTGCTTCTTATACTCCTACTACTAGTGACTTGTTTACTCTGATTTTGCAGATGAAGGAGCATATACAGCAGCAGGATAAGACCAATGAAAGGATTCTTAGAGAAATTGGGGACATCAAGAAACAGAAGAGATCGGCAGAGGATCATTCCCCACTGATGCCTAGATCTTTGAATTTCGATACTCCGGTTATAACTTCTCAGCCTTCAGCGGTTCCAGATGTTCAATATGTGGGAGGGCCAAAAGGAGTGCACTACGGATCATCAGCAATGACTCAGGCTTCAGGGTCATACTTCCAACCAGCAGGATCCCATCCTCAGCATATAGGATCCTTCGTAAGCTCAGGAGGATATTCAAGTGCGCAGCAGATTCAAGGACTCTGGCCGTTTCAAGGATCCTCCCAGGTTCAAGGATCCTCCTATATTCCAGGATCCTCCCAGGTTCAAGGATCCTCTCCGTTTCAAGGATCCTCCCAGGTTCAAGGATCCTCTCAGTTTCAAGGATCCTCTCGGGTTCAAGGATCCTCTCAGTTTCAAGGATCCTCCTAGGTCCAAGGATCCTCTCAGTTTCAGGGATCCTTCCAGATTCCGGAATCCTTAAGGAGTTTGCAATCAGGGAGTTCCGATATCCATCAGGGAGATTTCATTCCAATGCAGACCATAGCTTCTACTGGTCCATCGGTCATTCCAGAGCCCCAACAATATGGATTCACATCCGCTCTTCCTAATTTGAATCCAGTGGGAGGTAACACTTTCAATAATTCTTATACCACTAACCATGGCCTTATGCAGGATACAGGTATCAATCATGCCATGGCCAGAGAATTGCAAAAGTTAAAGGATATGATATCAAGTGTCCCAGGAGTGGTCAAGCCTATCCCGGAGATTGCAGATGGGAGCCACAAGATATCTCGTTTTGCACCACCAATCTGTGATCCTGAGATACCCAAGAGGTTCCATGTGCCTACCATGAAGTTGTATGATGGTTCAACAGATCCTGAAGAACACATAGCACAGTACAGGGAAAGGATGGAGATTAATCCCATCCCAGAAAGGTTAAAGGAAGCATGTCTGTGCAAGGGATTTGGATCTACCCTTACTGGATCGGCTCTTAAATGGCTGCTAAGTCTTCCCCCTTACTCTATTACCTCGTTTGCTAATCTAGTTAACTTATTTAATAACCAGTTCTCTTGTAGTAGAAAATTTGAGCGTTTAACTAGTGATCTGTATAGGATAACACAAGGTCATAATGAATCGTTAAGGGATTATATCACTAAATTTAGTAAAGAATCCTTACATATCCCTAACCTGGATATAGCTACGGCAGTCGAAGCCTTTAAAATGGGATTGCTTAGGGATTCATTATTCTATGATGATCTTGTTATGACACCATGCAGGAATCTAGACGAGGTAAGAACCCGGGCCCTTAGGTTCATCCGGCTAGAGGATGACAAAAGGATCCAGGAGAGGTTAGCAGGATCCTCAAAGCAAGAGAAGCAAGGATCCTCATTCAAGAACAACAAGTTCAGATCCTATAACAAATCTGATAACCAGAATGTGCATGCTGTTGAACAAGAAGAGGATGATGAGGATTATCCTCCAATTTCCGAATACTGCTTTTCTGTTGATAACAATGAACTAATCCTTGCGATGCAGAATTTAGGTGATAAAGCTAGATGGCCCAGGAAAAATGACAGACCAGCTGCAACTAAAGACAAGTCAAAGTGGTGCGCATATCATGAAGATTTTGGGCATCTCACAGAAGAATGCATCGCACTGAGAAAAGAAATTGGATACTTGTTGAGCAAGGGGCACTTAAAATAATTATTGGGGAGAAAGAAGTCAAGGACTCAGGATCCTGAAAGGATCCCAGAGAAAGCTCCAGCCCCTCCAGCAGATGCATAAGTTATAAACTTTATTTCTGGAGAATCAGACATTTGTGGAACATCCTTCTCTGCAGCTAAAAGACATGCAAAGGAAACCAAGATGGATAATGGAGATAGACCCATTCGAACATCCAGTGTCTCCGAAGGAAAAGTTATAACCTTTGATGAGGATGATCGTGTTGACATTCAGGATCCTCATCATGATGGTTTGGTTATCACTCTTTTTATTTCTAACCATTTTGTTCGCAGGATCCTTATAGACGGAGGAAGCTCTGTGAACATTTGATGTCCTCAAGAAGATGAATATTCCTGAATCCGATATCATACCAAGATCCTCTGTGCTCGTGGGATTCAGTGGCGAGACTAATAATACTCTGGGGGACATTAAACTCCCAATCTATATCGAAGGCCTACATTCTTACCAAAATTTTTGTGTTATTGACTGTTTATCTTGTTGTAATGTTATCCTTGGCATGCCTTGGATACATGACATGAAGGCAGTCCCATCCACTTATCATCAATGTGTGAAGCTTCCTAGTCCTTGGGGAATAGTGAAGATTGATAGTGATCAGCAAGAGGCTAAGAACTGCTACACCTCATCAAAGAAACCAGCATCAAAGTCAAGGGAGCAATAGCAATTAAAGCGTCCTCCAAGGGATGTCTTGGAGGCAAGAGAACAGGATGTAGTAGAAATCCTTATGGATCCTGAATCTAAAGTTTATATAGGATCAGGGATCCTTGGCGAAATAAAGGAAAACCTCATATCCTTCCTCAAAAGGAGAAAGACTACCTTTGCATGGAAACACGAAGACATGACAGGTATATCTAAAGATATAATCACTCACAAACTTGGCATTGATAGGTCCTTCAAACCAATCCATCAAAAGAGGAGGAAATTTGCACCAGAAAGAAATGCCATTATCCAGGAGGAGGTAGAGAAATTACTCCGAGCAGGTATGATTAGAGAGGTCAAGTATCCAAGATGGTTGGCCAATGTGGTTGTTGTTCAAAAGAAAAACGGAAAGTGGAGGGTATGTGTCGATTTCACCGATTTAAATAAGGCATGTCCCAAGGATCCTTTCCCATTACCCCACATTGACTCCATGGTGGATGCAACTGCGGGTCATGAACTGTTAACTTTTATGGATGCTTCATCTGGATTTCAACAAATTCAGATGGAACCATCCGATCAAGAGGATACAGCCTTTATGACTCCAACTGGTATATACTGCTATATTGCTATGCCATTCGGACTAAGAAATGCAGGTGCAACTTATCAAAGGCTAGTGAATATGATGTTCAAGGATCAGATTGGACAAACTATGGAGGTTTACATAGAGGATATGGTGGTAAAATCAAAAAAGGCTGAGGATCACCTAAGAGACTTGGAGGACGCATTCAATATCCTTGACAAATATAACATGAAACTTAATCCTTCAAAATGTCACTTTGGTGTTAAAGCAGGTAAATTCTTAGGATATATGGTGACAAAGAGAGGCATCGAAGCCAGTCCAGAACAAATCAAAGCCATAGTAAACATAAAGTCCCCTGCCAATGCTAAGGATGTTCAGAGGTTAACAGGCAGGATTGCGGCTTTAAACAGATTCATATCCAAATCCTCAGAAAAGTGCAAGGAATTCTATGATATCCTAAGGAAGAACAAGAAATTCGAGTGGACTGAGAAGCATGAAAGTGCCTTAAGAGCTCTTAAGGATTACCTATCCTCGGCCCCGGCCTTGATGAAACCAGAAAAAGGAGATGTGTTATCCTTATATCTCGCAGTATCCTCAAAAGCAGTAAGTGCCGTCCTTGTTAAGGATCACGAAGGTACACAACATCCTGTCTATTATGTAAGTAAGAGTTTACTTGATGCTGAATCCAGGTATTCACACTTGGAAAAACTTATCCTTGCATTAATTATGGCATCTACTAAATTGAGACATTATTTTGAAACTCATGCCATTATCATCAAAACTAATTTTCCAATTAAGAATGTCCTCAGGAAACCTGAAATGTCAGGAAGGATGGCTAAGTGGGCAGTAAAGCTTAGTGCATATGATATAAGATATGAGCCCCGGACAACCATTAAATCCCAAGCATTAGCCGACTTTGTGGCAGATTTCAGTAGTGATTTGCAAAAGGAAGCTGAGTTAGAAGTTCAGCAGCTAGAGGAGACCAAGGATCCTTGGATACTCTATACTGATGGATCCTCAAATGTCAAAGGAACAGGGCTTGGAATACTACTAAAATCGCCACAGGGGGACATAATACCCCACTCTATAGCTTGTGAGTTCCAAACCATTAACAATGAGGCTGAATATGAAGCCTTGATAGCTGGCTTGCAAATTGCTAAGCATATGAGGATCAGGTATCTTGAGGTACATGTAGATTCTTTGTTAATCACTAATCACTTTCATGGATCCTATGCTGTTAAAGGTGAAAAGCTAATCAAATATTTGGAGATAGTCAAAGAATTGGCACTCTCTTTTGTATCCTTTAATTTGACACAGGTACCAAGGGAAGAAAATGCAGAGGCAGATGCATTAGCCAATTTAGGATCATCCTTGAAGATCCCGGAGGATATCAAGATCCCTATTATCCATATCCTGACCCCGGCTATCGAGGATCATGTGGCTACGGAGATAGGAGAGGATTCTGCAATCATCCCTAGTGATGATAATCAATCTTATTCAGGATCATGGATCCTTCCGATCATGAGATACATACAACATGGAGAGATTCCTACAGGAGAAAACCCTAGGGCTTTCAAAATTAAGGTATCTCAATTCACAATTTTAAATAATATGTTGTATAAACGATCTCTTGAAGGACCATATTTAAGATGCATTGAGGATCCTGAAATCCAAGAAGTTTTAAAAGACTTCCATGAAGGAGATTGTGGAAACCACACTGGGGCAGGACATTATTCTCAAGGATCCTGAGGACAGGATACTATTGGCCAACTATGAAGATAGATGTTGTGGAATATGCTAAGAAGTGTGATCCTTGTCAAAGACACAGCAATATCCTTCATCAACCAGCTGAATTATTGCATCCTATATCCTCCACTTGGCCATTCATGAGATGGGGCATGGATATAGTTGGTAAGCTCCCTAAGGCACTTGGTGGAAAAGTGTTCATGCTTGCTATGACTGATTACTTCTCCAAGTGGATATAGAGGTGTACAAAAAAACTGATTACGCAATCGAAACCGGAAAAAAAACCGAAACCGGTTATTGTAAAAACCGGTTTTTTTTTAACCGGTTCGGTTATAACCGGATAGACCGGTTATAAATCAGTTACAAGGTTTCTGGACCGGTTCGGTTATAAAATCGGTTTTTAAAAAAACCGGTTATTTATTCGAATAATAAAAAAAACCGGTTAAACCGGTTTTTTCGCCCAGATCCATAAAAACGGTAATATGACCGTTTGGTTGCTATTGTGACCGTTTTTTTTGTTTTTTTTTTTTACCAAAACTCATCTCCAAATTAGTATAAAAGGGTGGTGGGTGTTTAGGTTCAATCACAACCCATTCGAATATTCAAAACCTCTAAAAAAGTCTCTTATTCTTGTTCGATAACTCTCAAAACGCTATGGCAACGTCTAGTGCCCATGATTCGGTGAATGTTGACGAGTCTACAACCGAAACGGTGATTCGTGTTGTTCCAACGAAACGCAACCCCGATGTTTGGTCACATTTTGATTTGTGCGAGATGGCAAACGGTAAAAGAAAAGCGCGTTGTCATCATTGTCAAGGTTTTTACGCCGAAACCGCAAACTCCACGTTGAAGCAACACATAGAAAAACCGTTTTGCAAGGCGTTGAAACAACAACACGTTAGTGGTCAAGCTTCCATGGCAAGTGATGGCGCTAATATTTTCAACTACAACTTCAATATGGTTAGGGATGAAATGGCGAAGTTTGTAATCCAAGAAAGTTTGCCGTTCAACCACTTCGACAACCAACGCTATACAAAGATGGTTCAACGAACTCTCCAACCATGATACACCCATGTAAGTCGTGCTACTCTTAGGAGGGATTGTTTAAAATTGTGGAAAAAAGCTAAGCTAGAATTAATTTCTTATTTTGAAAAATTAGAAACCGGTGTTAACTTGACTAGCGACGTTTGGTCCGCACCGCACGGTTCACCCGATTCCTATATTTGTGTCACCGCCCATTGGATTGAACCAGCGACGTGGCAAATGATGAAACGCACGATTTTGTTTAAATTGTTCGATTACCCTCACACCGGTGAAGCTATTTATAAAGTAATCGACAAATGTATTACAACATACAAATTGGAAAATAAAGTGTTTTCAATATCTTTTAATAACGCCTCAAACAACACGAGCGCGGTAATGCGTTTAAAATTAAAATACAATCCGATTTGTGAGGGTACTTTTTTCCATAGCCGATGCGTTGCACACATCATTAATTTGGCGGTTCAAGACGGTTTAAGGGTTATTGAAACACAAAAAGAAGCTTTCAAAAGAATGTTACGAAGTATATTTAGTAACACGCAAAGACATTCAAAATATATTAAAACTTGTAAGGAAGCGGGTCGAATATGCTTAGGACCCAATTGGGACGTTGCTCATAGGTGGAACTCGACTTGCATTATGTTTGAAAAAGCTATTTTGCAAAAGGAAAGTTTACAAGAATTTCATAACCTTTTGGCTAGTCGTGGAAAGTGTTCGCCTTACCACCCATCGGGTTGGGAAGCTATTGAAACTGTTACACAAGTGCTTCAAGTTTTCAAAACATCAACAAAGACTTTATCGGGTGTTTATTATCCAACAAGTTCATTGGTACTTCACAATTTGTTTAAAATGTGTTTGAAAGTAAACGAGTTGTCGGTTAGAGGTAGACCATATTGTGACATGACGGATACAATGAAGGAAAAATTAAGAAAATATTTTAAAGAACTACCGGCGGTTTTCACTTGTGCCGCCGCTCTAAACCCTTGTTTTAATATTTTTGGAACCGGGTCTTTGATTGAAAAAATTGCACACCAATTGAATTTAAACACCACTCAAGAACCAAACTTTGGCGAAGTCGCAAAATCTCGTTTCAACGATCAACTTTCAAAATTGTTTGATGTTTATGTAACAAAATATGGTTCAACGTCACACATTCACGAGTCAATGAGAAACGCCGCTTTCGGTGAAGGTTCAAGTCAAATGGAAGATACCGATTTGTATGTTTATAACCAATTGTATGATGAGTCAAGTCAAATGCATCGTGGTAACACTAGTAGTAGTGAACTCGGTCGGTATGGTGGGTCGAACTTTCTACAAATGATGAGTTCACAAGACTTTAAAAACTTTGATTTGTTGGCTTGGTGGAAAAGTAAGGAAGATCAATTTCCGATCTTAGCCACAATGGCCCGAGATTTACTAACGGTCCAAGCTTCCACGGTAGCTTCGGAAAGTGTTTTTTCTATTAGTGGTAGGGTGATTTCGATAAGGAGGACTCGACTAACACCTAAGGCGGTTGAGATGTCGATTTGCTTAAAAGACTACTTGGATGCGGCGGAGAGAGTTCAAGACAAACGTTCACTCGAGGAAGAATTAGATTACGAAGGAGAAGTTTACGAGGACGAGGTCGAAGCCGAATTGACAACCCCAATGACCGACGAAGAAGCCGAATTAGATGAATTCCTACGCAATAGTTCGAGTTCGGGTTCGGCCGAAGAAGAATAAACGACGCTTCTCAAGATATATTTTAGTATTATAGTTCCGCTAAAAAAAATTATACATATTAGTGGACGTTCTTGCGAATTAATAGTTTAAGTTTACGCATTTCGTTTGTCATGTTTATCGTTCGTATTTCATTGTTATGTACAACCGTTTGTTCCGATACTAATGAAATTATTATGCGATTATCTTTTTATGAGTTTATTGTTTAATTTTTGTATAAAAAAATAGCATTTATACTTCAAAAAATAACAAAACACCAAAAATAGCTAAAAAAAATGGAAAAAAGAACATTCTGTGAAGCTGGCAACATAACCGGTTTTTTTGCGGTTTTTTCTCGATTTTTGATAACCGATTTTTATAACCGGTTAAAGTTTAATCAGTTATTAATCGAAATATAAACCGGTTTTTTTTTATAACCGGTTAGAACCGGTTAGGATCGGTTACAATTTTTCCCCATTAAAACCGGTTATTAACCGTAACCGGTTAATAAAAAACCGGTTTTTTTTTTGCTGAAAAAAACCGAACCGGTTATTAACCGTAACCGGTTTTTCAAAAAAACCGATTTGTACACCTCTAAGTGGATAGAGGCTGAAGCTTTTGCCCAGGTCAGAGAAAAGGAAGTTATATCCTTCATTAAAAGAAATATTATAACTAGATTTGGTATTCCTTCTGAAATTATATGTGATAATGGTTCCCAATTCATTGGGGGCAGAACTACTAACTTTTGTGACAGCTGGGGGATTAAGATGATAACATCAACATCAGTCCACCCACAAGCTAATGGTCAGGCAGAATCCTCCAATAAAATAATCATCAACAATTTGAAGAAGAAGCTTGGATCCAAGAAAGGGAAATGGGCAGAAGAACTACCTTATGTGCTTTGGGCTGATAGGACAACTCCTAAGAATGCTACAGGCCAAACTCCATTCTCTTTGGTATTTGGGGCAGAATCAGTGATCCCTACAGAAATGGTGGTTCCAACTGCTAGAACAAGTATTCGTGATCCTGAGGAAAATGATGAGAACTTGGTTCAAGACCTGGATACTATAGAAGAAATCAGAGATTTGGCAAGGATAAGGATGGCCAGTTATCAGCAAAGAATGGCTGGAGCCTACAACAAAAATGTCAGGATCAGGAAATTCCAAGTTGGTGATATGGTACTAAGGAAAGCATTTCAGAATACCACCAATCCTGCTGATGGAAAGTTGGCACCAAAATGGGAAGGACCTTACTTGATTGAAGCTGAGGCAGGAAAGGGGGCATATCGATTGTTAACAATGGAGGGTGATTTGCTACCTAGAGCCTGGAATGCTGTCCATTTGAAGAAATACTTCATGTGATAAGGATCCATGATCCTCACATGATAAATATCCTTAAAGGATCCTTAAAGCACAGATGATCCTCATTTTGGTAACATTCTAATCTTAAACTATTTCATTTCCTTACTTTCTCACATAAGGATAAGGATCCTGCATCCGTTATCCCCCTTTCACGTGATTTTGAGTTTTGAAGGTTCAGGTACTCTTAGCAAAAGGATGATTATCCACAAAAGCAACCAGTTATTTGGGCTTGACCCCAGTTCCGCCAGTAGCGCACGATGATCCTGGTATAGTTCATGGCAGTGGGACCAGTACTCGTTTTAGGGGCTGATAATTCCATTGTACTGGCTATACCTAAGATCCTACGTATAATGGTAGACGTACCATACATCCGTTCTTAAGGTTTCTAACGTTTTCACGTTAGCCAAGGTTTTGGCATTTTCATGCCACTAAGTTTGGATAGTCGCCAGCTAGGGCCATACTCCAGTTCACACACGATCCTTGGGCTTGTCCCTAGTTATCCTTGGGCTTGTCCCCAGTTATCCTTGGGCTTGTCCCCAGTTATCCTTGGGCTTGTCCCCAGTTATCCTTGGGCTTGTCCCCAGTTGCTAACTTTTATCTTATAATGGCTTAGTCCCAAGTTATGTTCTATTTCAGGTCTTCGAAGTTAAACAACCAAGGATCCTTGATCCTTACTTCTTACTAAGGTTTGTCCTATGGTTATCTTGGTTATAGTATTAAGGGTTAGGATCCTAACTTGGATCCTCAGGTATGATCCTTAACTATTTTGATTTTATTCATTGATTATTTGAATAACCCTAATACTTTGACAACCGAACTCATGATCCTTAAAATATACTACTTTTTGGAATTTTTCAACTATAGGATATTTGATCCTGGATCATATCCTAAACTTTTTATCTAATTTGTTCAACTTTTCTTATTCAGACAAGTGTACATCAAAACAATTGAAAATTAAAAGGACAAACAAGGATAATAACACAAGATAAGCCAAAAAAGATTAAAGTTATTTTATTAACAAAGGTTTAACCGTCGAAGGTTGTCAAAATTGCCAACCCACATTTCTACCAGCAAAACGTGGCCTGTCCACATGGGTTGGCGACGGGTGTCCATTGTTAATGCGGTTATAGCAAGTGCAGGAAATCAAAAGGCGGCAGGATCATAATGGCTTCATCCCCCAAACAGAGGATCCCTCCACCATTTGTAATCCTACCTATTATCCAAAGGATCCTAGATCCTTAATCCTAAAACTATTGTTCAAATACAGACCATCATTGTTTTAAAACAGCACAACCACAAAACAAACTACTACCAAATTTAAAAATTGGGCTCCGGCTACGTCTAGGAATGTCCATCATTGCCCAATCATGCAGCCTACACCTTCGCTGCATCTTCATCCCCTCCAGCTTCGGTATCCTTCACCTGATCCTTTCCACTGCTTCCAGCCTCGATCGCCAAAACCTCCTCAGCCTCCTCATCATCTTCCAAATCAGCTAACCTCGCCTTCCAACCCTCAACATCCCAGCCGCTTCTGTCGAAGTCAGGATCTTGAGCCTCCTCGGCCATCTTCAGTTTTGTCTTGTACATTGTGATGGCAGCGGAGACCTTTGCACCTTCTATGAGATCATGCTTCTCGTAGTCGATGTCGATCAAGATTTTAGCTGTCTTAGTCTTGGCGTCTTGAAGGGATTTTTCGAGATCAGCAATCTTAAGATCCTTGAGCACTGCAACTTGTTGGAGGTCAGCAATCTTCTTATCCAGCGCCTCAACGCTCCCCACGTAGTCTTCAATCTCAGCAAATTTCTGCAAAAGAGACAAAGCAGTTCAAGATCAGGTGATCCTCAGATAAGTAGGATACCTAGGCAGAATTGGTGATTCTCACGTCATTGAAGTATTCAAGGAATTGGTGGCGGATCAGTGGCAGGCCTTGTAGATCCTCTATCTCAGAATTTTTCCTCTTCTTGCCACCCCTTCCTTTAATGGGTGCCTTGGGGATGGAGACACTAGGGCTGGCAATGGCCTTCTTCTTTCTGGATCGAACAGTGTCAAGGTCAGCCATGTTGAACTGGGAGGCAGGCTTGGAAGCTTTTCCGGCACCTACACATTCAAAGAAAGATAAGTATCCTTATCCTATTTCTATTTAACTAATTATTTAAATCTTTAACTATGTAAAAAGCAGGATTCTTACTTGACATGGTGACTGAGCCTGAGGATACCTCTTGAGAATCCTGGGTGATTGTCTTGAATGATCTTGTTTCAGGACCGAGTCTTCTAAAAACAGCAAGCCTTTCCTTAGTGTCAGGAGATGGTATGAGGTGTGAAACAGTGACAGCTGCATAATATAAAACAAAAGGGAGTTAGTGATCCTATCACGAGAGCAAGATTACCTGGTGATCCTTCTCAGGATCCTCTGTCCTACCATGGGTGGACCATTTCCTTGGTAAATCATTTCCGTTTGGAATGGTATCCCTTCTGACAAAGAAAAAGCGTCGTTTCCAGTTTGTATCGTTCTTGGTGGCTTTAAAAATGGGATGCTCTTCGCCGGGTTTTCGCTTAAACAGATATCGGTGGGATCCAAACATCGTGAGATCATACATCTCTGCCAGTTCCGACATTCCTAAATCAATCCCTTCCTGCTCTATGATCCTTTTAAGGGTATATAAGACCCTCCAGATCATCGGCATAGCTTGGATGTAGGAGATGCCGGTAAGGGAGAAAAAGGATTGGGTAAAATCTGGAATAGGATAGGTGTATCCTATGGTGAATGGGGTAACCGGAAAGGCAACCCATGTCTCAGAAATGTAGTCGCTCAGAACAGTGGGATCGAAGGGTTTGAAAAAGGTGTTCGCCGGAAAGCAGTGCCGGATCTTATCTATTTTCGGATCAGAAAAACAACACCTCTCATTCGCTGATTCTTTGATGATCCCTTGACTCTTCAAGGGGCTATCCTTCTGGTGATCCTTGGCGGGGGAGGACCGGAGCATCATTCTTAACGTGATGTTGGTAAAGAAAGAAAAACAGAGTAAGAGAAGGAGAGATAGGAAAAGAGATACCTGATTGATCTTCGGCTGAGAATTTAAAGGGAGTTTCTCTTGAATTTAAATGCAAATTGATCCTATCTCTAACTCCTATTTATAATGATGATTTGCAGGATTGTCACTTCAGTGACGTCAGGTTTGCAACGGCTAGTCCGTCTTCAACGGCTAGTTATCCGTTAGTCTGTTACGGATAAGATCAACAAAATACAACTCGTTTATTTACAATATTACTCCTTATATTTTGGGGGCAATTGTTAGGGGAGGATTTCTTAATGACCTGTGATCCTCAATTATTATCCTGCTTGGTGATCCTTACTTCTGTGTCAGTTAGTGATCCTCAGAAGTGCTTCAGGATCAGGATCATGGATCATCCTAAGGATCCTTATACTAATGATTGTCTGCTTTGAATTCGATGTTGTTTTGTAGGAATACCAGCTTGGACTTAGTCTTGGTAACGTTCCTGAAGAATATTCCACGCTTATTCCGCACGTGCTTGACCATGGTGAACGTTATGGAGATCGTGGGGAGAAGGCATGAATTGCGGATAGTTTGTTATTTAGATATTTTACTAAATTTAAAAGGGGTAGCGAGCTAATTAGACAACACTTGGCTATTTTTTGGCTACACACACTCGTACAACTGCACTCACCAGCTCTCGGCAATACACTTAGCATTTTTTCATACACTTTTACACGATACACTATAGTGATCCTTGTACTTAGCTCGCTATCATCCGAAGTTGTAAAAGAATTATTGTTTAATTTGAGTTGGTGATTGGTAGTTTCCATCACCCGAGGTTTTTTATGCCGGAGATCATTCATTGATCAAGGGCTTTTTCCTCGTATAAATCTTTGTGTCTCCTGTGCAATTCATTTCATAGTGATCCTCATTGTTGTTTACCAATTCAAGCATCATACCCCGTTACAGAGAGTTTGGTTGCATTATCCTCGTCTGATTTTTGACCAAAACAGTTTTCTCTAAAGTTGATTGAGTTTTTAGAAATTCTATTTAATGAAAGTTTTCATAATATATCACTGAGTATATTGATCAGGATATTTTCAAAAGATAGTTGTACAAAATTTTGCAAAGCTAAAATCTACATTAAAGAATTGCATGACAGAAATTAAAAGGCTACAACAAATAAGTCAAAAGGAAGTTATATTATTAACATGTCAAAAGTTGTGCTTTTGGATTCACCTCAAATCGAGGCCCATCCACCAAAAGCACAATTAGTCTTTACCATACTTATGTAACGGTTGAAGGTTCTATCTCAAAACGGGACCTGTCCACCTTCAACCATTATGACATTCAAAACAGGGTATACTAACCGATGACCAAGGGCTTCATCCTGAAACCCAGGACCCATCCACCTTTGGTCATCGTATTGTTCTAGTGCAGGAAATATAAATTGTTCAATTACAGGAAAAGTAAATTGTTTGTACAAACCACAACCATGAAATTTAAAAAAATGGGCTCTAGCCTTGGCACGTATATCCATCATCACCCACTTCGTCGCCTAAGGGGCAGCCCCTTCTTGATCAACAACTTCTTTCCCAGCATCCGCACCAGCATCCCCCTCAGGATTTTTCTCGGCATCATCACCAGCATTGGCCACTTCCTCTTCCGCCTTAGAAGGCTCTTCACCAGCATGCTTTGCAGGATGAGCGACGGGATGACCTCCAAGATCCTGTAGTTTCGCTTCCCAAGCCTTTACATTCCAGGAGGGGCATTCGAAGCCCAAGCTCTTGGCCCCATAAGCCATCCTTAACCTGGCTTGGAGAAGGGAGATAACAACGGATGCTTTGAGATTGTCCCGATATGAACTCATATCCTGCTGGTATTGGAGAAGGGCAGCATCTAGTTTGGCTTGAGCATCCTCATTGGCTTTGTGGAGGGCAGCTTGGTGTTCCTGGGTCATTGCCTTGTATTTGTCTTCATAATGCTGGGACTTGGCAGCTGCAATTGTTCCTTGATCAGCTATAGTGGCTTCAGCTTTTTCGAGCTTAATCTCCAGCATCTTATTAAGCCCACATGCGTCTTCATACAAGTGCATGAGACGTTCTAAGCCCTGCAGTTAAGGATACAGGTATCAGTATAAAATGAGCAGGATAATGACTAACATGCATGTTCAGGATATTGGAAGGGAATTTTTACCTGCTTGAGGAATGAAGTAGCTTCATTAAATCCATGATTCTCGAGAGAGAATGTCTCAGAGGCGGCTGGAGAATCCATTTCTTTCCTCTTCCGGGAGCTAGTGGCCCGGGTCCTGGATGCCGGAGGAGCTTTAGGAGTGGTAGTAGTCTTTGAAGTGGTAGGCTTCGGTGTGGCAGATGACTTCGGCTTAGATTCTTGTTTGACAGGTACAAGGCTGGAGTAACTATCCAACTCGTCAAGTTGGAAGCCTTCAAGGTTGACAACCAGTACTACACAAGGGAAGATATTTTTAAAACTCATAATACCTCTGAAAAATAATCGGTTTGATAAATAAAGATAATTACTGAGAATATGCTTACTAGACATCTCTGAACTTGATTTTTGGCTTGAATCTGTAAGAGACAGGGAGAAAGTTCTTTCACTGGCAGGAAGTTGGTAGATTCCTTTGATCCTGGACTTGGATTCCGCACTTGGAGGTGCTAAATCTCTTAAGTTTGCTGCATAAAACATCAGGATATAAGTTTAGGATATAGTTTAAGGATACACTTGGGGATATTCCTAAAACACTAGATCCTACCCTTGGTTAACCATCTAATCGGCAGATCGAAACCCTTGTCGATAGAGTCTCTTTTCACGAAAAAGAACTTTCGCCGCCATCGGTCTTCGTTCTTGGTGGCCTTAAGAACTAAAGGACTTTTGGAGGTGGAAAACAAAAGAAAACGGCTGTCGCCATGGGACCTCAACCGGTATGCTATAGGGAGGTCTTCAATACACAGGTCAGGGCAATGGCGAGATCTGATTTGATCCAGCACCATCAAAACTCGCCAGACCATTGGCATAGTTTGGGCATAACTAAGGCCGGTGAGGTCGAAGAAACGAGAGATAAAGGGTGGAAATGGGTACCGGATTCCCAAAGAAAAGGGGTAGGCGAAAAAACAGACCCACTCGTCTGATGACACGTCTGATCGGATCTCCCAATCAAAAGGACGAATGACTGTTCCAGCAGGAAAGGCGCCGGAATTCTTGAGGGCAGCGATATCGGCGTTATTGAAGCAGCAGATTTCTTTTTCTGGTTCTCGTATGAGGTTTTGACTCACGAGGGTTGGGACTGGTTCATCCGAACGAGATCTTGTCCGTGATGCCATGGAGAGTATTAAAGCAAACTAAAAGAAACTCTGGAAAGAAAACAGAGGATGAAGGAAAGAATAGTTACCTAAAAATCGTTTGAAGAGTAATGATAATAATGAGAAATATCTCAGCTAATTATAGGCTGAATATAGGGGGTAAAGAGTAAATATTGCATTGAAAATGGCACAATGTCACCTCAACATCGTTTCGGTTTAATTGCCTTGATTTACGAGATAGAATTTTTAAAATATATCCGTTGGATTGGTATACCAACAGATATATTTGGGGATAATTGTTATGGGTCATTTTCTGAGCGAACATATCCTGACTAATATCCTGCTTTTGGTTTTTTGCTTGTGATCAGGATACTGGATTAGGATATTGCTAACATCCTGGGCGATATCCTGGTGTTAACTAAATTAACCACGTGCAGGTTAAAGACTGTGGGTTACTAATGGTCAGATGGACTTCTTCTCCTCAAGACTCGGGCGTATCTGTTATGTGAGGGACGTTGAACCCGAAAGACCAGGTCCACAACGTTCGAGTGGGGAATATTCGCCGGATCCCGGTTTATTAGGATAGTTTGTTACATTTCTTTTACTATAAATAGATGGGGGCGGATCAAATTAAGGCACACAACTTTCACACACACTCTCGAACACTTTTGCTCTCTAGCTCAGCGCAAACACTATACACAAACACTTGTATTCGAATTACATTGTAACACCTAGTTGATATGCACCACATCCTGCACTGTATCCTGATATTTGAAGTAATAGAAGAACAAGGCAGCTGCGATTGTCAGCTCCCGAGGTTTTGTGCCGGCGATCTAGATTGATCAAGGGCTTTCCTCGTACATCACGTGTCAACCTTTACTTTTCTGCTCATTGTTTGATCATAGATACAGTTTTATATCCTAAGCCGTATCCTGAAACTGTTTTTTTTTTACAATCAACTTGGTTAACATATTTTTCACACATAATTCTAGCACACTACCTCACTTAACTAATTTGATCACTTAATTGCTTCGGTAATTTTTGACCAAAACACAAGTATTTGTGTAGAGTGTTTGCAGTGAGCTAGAGAGCAAAAGTGTTCGAAAGTGTATGTGAAAGTTGTGTGCCTTAATCTGATCCGCCCCCATCTATTTATAGTAAAAGAAATGCAACAAACTATCCTAATAAACCGGGATCCGGCGAATATTCCCCACTCGAACGTTGTAGACTTGGTCTTTCGGGTTCAACGTCTCTCACATAACAGATACGCCCGAGTCTTGAGGAGAAGAAGTCCATCTGACCGTTAGTAACCCACAGCCTCTAACCTGCACGTGGTTAATTTAGTTAACACCAGGATATCTCCCAGGATGTTAGCAATATCCAAATCCAATATCCTGATCACAAGCAAACAACCAAACGCAGGATATTAGTCAGGATATGTACGCCCAGAAAATGACCCATAACAATCTCTTCTTCAAGTTGTTGACAATTATCTTGTTTGAGGATTCAGCTTGTCCATTTGCTTGAGGATGTACCAGGGTGGACGTAATCATTTTGATTCCCCAACTCTTGCAGAAGTCAGTAGTCCTTTTACTTATAAATTGAGATCCGTTGTCACAAATTATCTCAGCTGGTACCCCAAACCTAGTCAGGATATTCCTTTTTATGAAGGATACCACTTCCTGATCTCTAACTTGAACAAATGCTTCTGCTTCAACCCACTTGGAGAAATAATCCGTCATTGCCAACATGAAAACCTTTCCTCCTGGAGCCTTTGGAAACTTTCCCACTATATCCATACCCCACTTCATAAACGGCCAAGGGGAAACAACAGGATACAGCGGTTCAGCAGGTTGATGTAATATGTTACTATGTCTTTGACATGCATCACATCTTCGAGCATATTATGTGGCATCTTTCCTCATCGTCGGCCAATAATATCTTGTCCTTAATATTTTTTAGAATAAGGACCTGCCCCCAGTATGGTTACCACAATCCCCTTCATGTATATCCTGAAGTACTTCTTTGGTTTTGGGATCCTCCAAGCACCTCAGATATGGTCCTGCAAGAGATTTCTTATACAAAACATCATTTATAATAGTGAATCGTGATACCTTCATTCTAAAGGCTTTAGATTTTCATTCTTTGGGATGTGTCCTTCCTTGAGATATCTCATGATTGGAGCCGTCCAGGACTTAGGATCCTCCTCATCAGGATTCAGAATACTTATTACTTCCTTATCCTGAGGATTCGTCGCAGGATATAGGATATGTAATATTGGTATTCGGGTTCCTTCCGGTATCCTGACCGATGATCCCAGATTTGCCAAGGCATCAGCTTCAGCATTATCCTCTCTTGGTACCTGTTCAAGTGTAAAAATCTCGAAATATCCTGCTAATTTTTTGAGAATTTCGAGATACTCGATTAACTTCTCTCCTTTAACTGCATAGGTTCCATTAAAGTGATTAGTGATTAACAAGGAGTCAACATATACTTACAAATTCTTGATATTCATATTTTTAGCCAACTCTAATCCTGCAATTAAAGCCTCATATTCTGCCTCATTATTAGTAGCAGGAAATTCACACCTAATAGCCTGGGGTAATATGTCCCCCTGTGGCGATTTTAGTAGTATACCAAAACCTACACCTCTTACGTTAGATACACCATCAGTATATAATGTCCAGCATTCTAAGTTTTCTCCTAGCTGCTGTACTTCTAAAGTCAGCTACTGAAATCAGCCACAAAGTCAGCTAAAGCCTGAGACTTTATGGCATTTCTAGGCTCATATACTAAGTCATAAGCACTCAGTTTTACTGACCACTTAGCCATCCTACCCGACATCTCGGGTTTCCTAAGCACGTTTTTAATAGGATAATTGGTTCTAACATGAATGTTTTGGTCAAAAAATCTGATGAGGATAATGCAACCAAACTCTTTGTTATGGGGAATGATGCTTTAAATGTAGAACAATAATAAGGATCACTCTAGTGTAAATTGCACAAACAACACAAGGATTTATACGGGGAAAAAGCCCTTGATCAAGAGTTGATCTCCGGAACAAAAAACCCCGGGTGATGGAAACTACCGATCACCAAGCTCAAATAAATCAATAAATGTTTACAACTTCGGATAGTAACGAGCTAGGTACAAGGATCACTATGGTGAAATGTGTAAAAGTGTATGGAAATTGTTAAGTGTTTTCGAGAGCTTCAAGAGTGCAACTGTATGAGAGTGTGTGTAGCTGAAAATGGCTAAGTGTTCTAATTCTAGCTCGTCACCCCTTTAAAAATAGAAGTTAACTACAATAACAAACTATCCGACTTTTGTGCCAAGCTCCCACGTTCTCCACAACGTCCATTTCCAGTCAAACGTGTGCGAAATACCCGTGGAATATTCCATAGTAACGTTGCCAAGACCAAGTCAAGCTTATTACTCCTACGAAATAATACGAAACATAAACAATCAATCGTTAGTATGAGGATCCTTAGAGTGATCCATGATCCTGATCCTGAAGCTCTTCTGAGGATCACTATCTGTCACAGAAGTAAGGATCATTAATTAGGATAACAAGTAAGGATCACTAATTGTTAAAAAATCCTCCCCTAACAATTGCCCCCAAAATATAAGGAGTGATACGTTAAATGAGCGAATTATATTTTCTTGATCTTATCCGCAACTAACTATCGTAAATATAGCCGTTATTGTAGAACTATCCGTTGCAACCATGACGTCACAGAAGTGACAACCCTGCAAAATCATGATTATAAATAGGAGATAAAGATAGGATCGATATGCATTTAAATTCGAAGAAACTCCCTTTAAATTCTTGGTCGAAGATCTATCAGGTATCTCTTCTCTTATCTCTCCTTCTTTTACTATGTTTTTCTTACTTTACCATCATCTCTTCAAGAATGATGCTCCGGTCCTCCCCCGCCAAGGATCACCAGAAGGATAGTCCCTTGAAGAGTCAAAAGATCATCAAAGACTCAACACATGAGAGGTGTTGCTTTAACGATGCTCAAATAGACAAGATTCGTCACTGCTTTCCGGCGAGTGCCTTTTTCAAACCTTTCGATCCTACTATTCTGTGCGAATATGTTTCAGAAACATGGGTTGCCTTTCCAGTAACTCCATTCGCCATAGGATACACCTATCCTTTCCCAGAATTTACACAATCCTTCTTTTCCCTTACCGGCATCTCTTACATCCAAGCCATGCCGATGATTTGGAGGGTTTTGTATACCCTGGAGAGGATCATCGAACAGGAAGGCATTGATTTAGGAATGTCAGAGCTGACACAGATGTATGATCTTACTACCTTTGGTTCTCATCGTTATTTGTTCAAACGAAAACCCGGCGGAGAACACCCCCTTCTTAAAGTCACCAAGAATGACACAAATTGGAAACGTCGCTTCTTCTTTGTCAGGAGGGATACCATTCCAAACAGAAAGGATCTACCAAGGACATGGTCCACCCATGGTAGGCCATAGGATCCTGAGAAGGATCACCAGGTAGTCTTGTTTTTGTATAAGGATCACTAACCTCTTTTTGTCTTGTGTTATGCAGCTATTTCTGTCTCACACATCATCACAACACCTACAACCAAGGATAGGCTTGCTGCTTTTTGGAAGCTTGATCCTGAAATAAGGACATTCAAGATAGACACCCAAGACTCACAAGAAGTATCCTCAGGTTCCATCACCATGTCAAGTAAGTATCCTGCCTTTTGCATAGTTTGAATATAAAAATAAATAATTAAATTGAAATAGGATAAGGATACTTATCTTGCTTTGAATGTGTAGGTGCCGGAAAATCTGCCAAGCCTGTATCCCAGTTCAACACGGCTGACCTTGATGTTGTTCGATCCAGGAAGAAGAGGGCCACTACCAGTCCTAGCATCTCCATTCCCAAGGCACCCACTAAAGGAAAGGGTGGCAAGAAGAGGAAAACTTCTGACACTGAGGACCTTCAAGGCCTACCACTGATCCGCCACCAGTTCCTTGAATACTTCAATGAGGTAAGGATCACCAATTCTGCCTAGGTATCCTACTCGTATGAGGATCACCTGATCTTGAACTGCTTTGTCCTTTTCTTTGCAGAAATTTGCTGAGATTGAAGATTACGTGGGGAGTGTTGAGGAGCTGGATAAGAAGATTGCTGACCTCCAACAGGTTGTCGTGCTCAAGGATCTTAAGATCGCTGACCTTGAAAAAGCCCTTAAAGATGCCAAGACTCAAACAACTAAAATCCTGATCGACATTGACTATGAGAAGCATGATCTCATAGAAAACGCAAAGGTCTCTGCTGCCATCACAATGTATCAGACAAAATTAAAGATGGCCCAGGAAGCTCAAGATCCTAACTTCGACAGAAGCAGCTGGGATGTTGAGGGCTGGAAAGCAAGGTTGGCTGATCTTGAGGATGATGAGGAGGCTGAGGAGGATTTGGCGATCGAGGCTGGAGGTAGTGGGAAGGATCTGGTGAAGGATACCGCAGCTGAAGGGGAAGAGGATGCAGCAAAGGTGTAGGCTGCACAATTGGGCGATGATGAATATTCTTAGACGCAGCCGGAGCCCAATTTTTAAATTTGGTAGTAGTTTTTTGTGGTTGTGATGTTGAACAATTTGATGGTTTGTACTTGAACATTAGTTTTTAGGATTAAGGATCATGTATGATCCTTTGGACAATAGGTAGGATTGCAATTGGTGGAGGGATCCTCTATTTGGGGGATGAAGCCATTGTGATCCTGCCGCCTTTATATTCCTGCACTACTTTTGAACCTATTATCATGGACACCCTTTACCTACCCCAGCGGATGGGCCACGTTTTGCTGGTAGATGCTCGGGGTAGGTAATTTTGACAACCTTTTAAGGGCTAGTCTTTTGTTAATAAATAAAACCTTAATCTTTTGTCGCTTATCTTGTGTTGTTATCCTTTTTGTCTCTTTAATTCTCAATTGTTTTGATATACATTTATTGAATAAACAATTTTGAATAAGTCAGATTGAAAATACTTAGGATATGATCCATGACCAAATATCTTATAGTTGAAGAATCCCAAAAAGTAATATATTTTAAGGATCACAAGTTTAGTTGTCAAATTTTAAGGGTCATTCAAATAAACAATGAGTAGAATTAAAAATAATGAAGGATCATACCTGAGGATCCAAGTTAGGATCCTGACCATAATAAGGATAACTATAAGATAAACTTTAGAGAGAAGCAAGGATCAAGGATCCCTAGTTGCTTATCTTTAAGGACCTGAAATAGAGCATAACTTGGGACTAAGCCAATATAAGATAAGAGTTAGCAACTGGGGACAAGCCCGAGGATAACTGGGGACAAGCCCAAGGATAACTGGGGACAAGCCCAAGGATAACTGGGGACAAGCCCAAGGATAACTGGGGACAAGCCCAAGGATCGTATGTAAACTGGAGTATGGCCCTAACTGACGACTATCCAAACTTAGTGACATGAAAATGCCAAAACCTTAGCCAACGTGAAAACGTTAGAAACCTTAGGAACGGATGTATGGTACGTCTACCATTATACGTAGGATCCTAGGTATAGCCAGTACAATGGAATTATCAGCCCCTAAAGCGAGTACTGGTCCCACTGCCTTGAACTATACCAGGATCATCATGCGCTACAGGCGGAACTGGGGTCAAGCCCAAACAACTGGGGTTAAACCAAAGTAATGGATTGCTTCTGCAGATAGCCAATATTTTGCTAAGGATACCTGAACTTTCAAAACTTAAAATAACGTGAGAGATGGATAAAGGACACATGATCCTTATCCTTATATGAGAAAATAAAGAAATGAAATAGTTCAAGGTTAGGATATTACCAAAGTAAGGATCACTGATACTTTAAGGATCCTTCAAGGATACTTCTAACGTAAGGATCATCTGTGCCATGAGGATCCTGCTCACATGAAATATTTCTTCAAGTGGACAGCATTCCAAGCTCTTTGTAGCAAATCACCCTCCATGGTTAGCAATCTGTATGCCCCCTTTCCTGCTTCAGCTTCAATCAAATAAGGGCCTTCCCATTTTGGAGCCAATTTTCCGTCGGCAGGATTGGTGGTATTCTGAAATGCTTTCCTTAATACCATATCTCCAACTTGAAACTTCCTGATCCTGACATTTTTGTTATAAGCACCAGCCATTCTTTGTTGATAACTAGCCATCCTTATCCTAACCTGATCCCTGATTTCTTCAATAGTATCCAGGTCTTGAGCCAAGTTCTCATCATTTTCCTCAGGATCACGGGTACTTGTTCTAGCAGTTGGAACCACCATTTCTGTTGGGATCACTGATTCTGCCCCAAATACCAAAGAGAATGGTGTTTGACCAGTTGCATTCTTAGGGGTTGTCCTATCAGCCCAAAGCACATAAGGTAGTTCTTCTGCCCATTTCCCTTTCTTGGATCCAAGCTTCTTCTTCAAATTGTTGATGATGATCTTGTTGGATGATTCTGCCTGACCATTAGCTTGTGGGTGGACTGGTGTTGATGTTATCATCTTAATCCCCCAGCTGTCACAAAAGTTAGTGGTTCTGCCCCCAATAAATTGGGAACCATTATCACATATAATTTCAGAAGGAATTCCAAATCTAGTTATAATATTTCTTTTAATGAAGGATATAACTTCCTTTTCTCTGACTTGTGCAAAAGCTTCAGCCTCTATCCACTTGGAGAAGTAATCAGTCATAGCAAGCATGAATACTTTCCCACCAGGTACCTTAGGAAGCTTACCAACTATATCCATACCCCATCTCATAAATGGCCAAGAGGAGGATATAGGATGCAATAATTCAGCTGGTTGATGAAGGATATTGATGTGTCTCTGACAAGGATCACATCTCTTAGCATACTCCACAGCATCTCTCTTCATGGTTGGCCAGTAGTATCCTGTCCTCAGGATCCTTGAGAATAATGCCCTGCCCCCAGTGTGGTTTCCACAATCTCCTTCATGGAAGTCTTTTAAAACTTCTTGAATTTCAGGATCCTCAATGCATCTCAAGTATGGTCCTGCAAGAGATCGTCTATACAACACATTATTTAAAATTATGAATTGAGATACATTGCATTTGAAAGCCCTAGGATTTTCTCCTGTAGGAATCTCTCCATGTTGTAAGTATCTCATAATTGGTGAGATCCATGATCCTGATCCTGAATGGGATTGAGTATCCTCACTAGGGATAATTGCAGAATTCTTTCCTATCTCCATAGCCACATGATCCTCGATAGCCGGGGTCAGAATATGGATAATAGGGATCTTGATATCCTCCGGGATCTTCAAGGATGATCCTAAGTTAGCCAATGCATCAGCTTCTGTATTTTCTTCCCTTGGTACCTGTGTCAAACTAAAGGAAATAAAGGAGAGTGCCAATTCTTTGACTATCTCTAAATATTTGGTTAGCTTTTCACCTTTAACAGCATAGGATCCATTAAAGTGATTTGTAATTAATAATGAATCTACATGTACCTCAAGATACCTGATCCCCATATGCTTAGCAATTTGCAAACCATCAATTAAGGCTTCATATTCAGCCTCATTGTTAGTGGTTTGGAACTCACAAGCTATAGAGTGGGGTATTATGTCCCCTGTGGCGATTTTAGTAGTATTCCAAGCCCTGTGCCTTTGACATTTGAGGATCTATCAGTATAGAGTATCCAAGGATCCTTGGTCTCCTCTAGCTGCTGGACTTCTAACTCAGCTTCTTCTTGTAAATCACTACTGAAATCAGCCACAAAGTCAGCTAATGCTTGGGATTTGATGGCTGTCCTAGGCTCATATCTTATATCATAGGCACTAAGCTTCACTGCCCACTTAGCCATCCTTCCTGACATCTCTGGTTTCCTGAGGACATTCTTAATTGGAAAGTTAGTTTTAACAACAAGAACATGAGTTTCAAAATAATGTCTCAACTTAGTAGATGCCATAATTAATGCAAGAATAAGTTTTTCAAGGTGTGAATACCTGGATTCGGCATCAAGTAAACTTTTACTTACATAATAGACAGGATGTTGTGTACCTTCATGATCCTTAACAAGGACCGCACTTACTGCTTTTGAGGATACTGCAAGATATAAGGATAGCACATCGCCTTTTTCTGGTTTCATCAAGGCCGGGGCTGAGGATAGATAATCTTTGAGAGCTCTTAAGGCATTCTCATGCTTCTCAGTCCACTCAAATTTCTTGTTCTTCCTTAGGATATCATAGAATTCTTTGCACTTCTCTGAGGATTTGGATATAAATCTATTCAAAGCTGCTATCCTGCCTGTTAGCCTTTGAACATCCTTAGCATTGGCCGGAGATTTGATGTTCACTATTGCTTTGATTTGTTCCGGGCTAGCTTCAATGCCTCTCTTTGTCACCATATACCCTAAGAATTTACCTGCTTTAACACCAAAGTGACATTTTGAAGGATTAAGCTTCATATTATATTTATCAAGGATATTGAATGCTTCCTCCAAGTCTCTTAGGTGATCCTCAGCCTTTATTGATTTTACCACCATATCGTCTATGTAAACCTCCATAGTTTGTCCAATCTGATCCTTGAACATCATATTCACCAGCCTTTGATATGTTGCACCTGCATTTCTTAATCCGAACGGCATAGCAATATAGCAATATATACCGGTTGGAGTCATGAAGGCTGTATCCTCTTGATCGGACGGTTCCATTTGGATTTGTTGAAATCCAGATGAAGCATCCATAAAAGTTAACAGTTCATGACCCGCAGTTGCATCCACCATGGAGTCAATGTGGGGTAATGGGAAAGGATCCTTGGGACATGCCTTATTTAAATCTGTAAAATCGACACATACCCTCCACTTTCCGTTTTTCTTTTGAACAACAACCACATTGGCCAACCATCTTGGATACTTGACCTCTCTAATCATACCTGCCCGGAGTAATTTCTCTACCTCTTCCTGGATAATGGCATTTCTTTCCGGTGCAAACTTTCTTCTCCTTTGATGGATTGGTTTGAAGGACCTATCAATGCCAAGTTTGTGAGTGATTACATCTTTAGATATGCCTGTCATGTCTTCATGTTTCCATGCAAAGGTAGTCTTTCTCCTTTTGAGGAAGGATATGAGGTTTTCCTTCATATCGCTAAGGATCCCTGATCCAATATAAATTTGGGATTCAGGATCACGAGGATCCATGAGGATTTCTATCACATCCTGCTCTCTTGCCTCCAAGACATCCCTTGGAGGATACTTTGATTGCTATTGCTCCCTTGACTTCGAGGCTGGTTTCATCGATGAAGTATAGCAATTCTTAGCCTCCTGCTGATCACTATCAATCTTGACTATTCCCCAAGGACTAGGGAGCTTCACACATTGATGGTAAGTTGATGGGACTGCCTTCATATCGTGTATCCAGGGCCTGACAAGGATAACATTACAACAAGATAAACAGTCAATAACACAAAACTTTTGATAAGAATGTAGGCCTTCGATGTATATTGGGAGCTTAATGTCCCCCAGGGTATTCTTAGTTTCGCCACTAAATCCCACGAGCACGGAGGATCTTGGTATGATATCTGTTTCAGGGATACCCATCTTCTTTAGAACATCAAGCTGGATAATGTTCACTGAGCTTCCTCCGTCTATAAGGATCCTGTGGACAAAATGGTTAGAAATGAAAAGAGTAATAACTAAACCATCGTGATGAGGATCCTGGATATCAACACGATCATCCTCATCAAAGGTTATGACTTTTCCTTCGGAGACACTTGATGTTCGAACGGGTCTTTCTCCATTATCCATTTTAGTTTCCTTTGCATGCCTCTTAGCTGCTAAGAAGGATGTTCCGTAAATGTCTGATCCTCCAGAAATAAAGTTTATTACTTGTGCATCTGCTGGAGGAGCTGGAGCCTTCTCAGGGATCCTCTCAGTATCCTGAGTCCTTGACTTTTTTCTTCCCAACAATTCTTTCAGATGCCCCTTGCTCAACAAGTATCCAATTTCCTTTCATAGTGCAATGTATTCTTCTGTGAGATGCCCAAAATCTTCATGGTATGCACACCACTTTGATTTATCTTTGGTTGCAGCTGGTCTGTCATTTTTTCTGGGCCATCTGGCTTTATCACCTAGATTCTGCATCGCAAGGATTAGTTCATTGTTATCAACAGAAAAACAATATTCAGAAATTGGAGGATAATCTTCATCATCCTCTTCCTGATCAACAGCATGCACGTTCTGGTTATCAGATCTGTTATAGGATCTGAACTTGTTGTTCTTGAACGAGGATCCTTGCTTATCTTGCTTTGAGGATCCTACTAACCTCTCCTGGATCCTTTTGTCATCCTCTAGCTGGATGAACCTAAGTGCCCAGGTTCTTACCTCATCTAGGTTCCTGCATGGTGTCATAACAAGATCATCATAGAACAATGAATCCCTAAGCAATCCCATCTTAAAGGCCTCAACAGCCGTGGCTATATCCAAGTTGGGAATGTCTAAGGATTCTTTACTGAATTTGGTAATGTAATCTCTTAATGATTCATTATGACCCTAGGTTATCCTATATAGATCACTAGTTAATCGTTCGAATTTTCTACTACAAGAAAACTGATTATTAAATAGGTTAACTAGATTAGCAAATGAGGTAATAGAGTAGGGGGGAAGACTTAGCAGCCATTTGAGAGCTGATCCAGTAAGAGTGGATCCGAATCCCTTGCACAGGCATGCTTCCTTTAACCTTTCTGGGATGGGATTGATCTCCATCCTTTCCCTGTATTGTGCTATGTGTTCTTCAGGATCCGTCGAACCATCATACAGCTTCATGGTTGGCACATGGAACCTCTTGGGTATCTCAGCATCACAGATTGGTGGTGCAAAACGAGATATCTTGTGGCTCCCATCTGCAATCTCTGGGATAGGTTTGACCACTCCTGGAACACTTGATATCATATCCTTCAACTTTTGCAATTCTCTGGCCATGGCATGATTGATACCTGGATCCTGCACAAGGCCATGGTTAGTAGTATAAGAATTATTAAAAGTGTTACCTCCCATTGGATTCAAATTAGGAAGAATGGATGTTAATCCATATTGTTGGAGCTCTGGAATGATCGAAGGACCGGTAGAAGCATTGGTCTGCATTGGAATAAAATCTCCCTGATGGACATCTGAACTTCCTGTTTGCAAACTCCTCAAGGATCCTGGCATCTGGAAGGATCCATGAAACTGGGAGGATCCTGGAACAAGGGAGGATCCTTGAACCTGGGATGATCCTGGAACAAAGGAAGATCCTTGAACCTGGGATGCTCCTGGAACAATGGAGGATCCTTGAACCTGCTGCGCTCCTGAGTATCCTCCTTAATTCATGAAGGATCCCATATGCTGAGGATAGGATCCTGCTGGCTGGAAGTTTGGACCTAATGCCTGGGTCACTGTTGGTGTTCCGTAGTGCACTCCTTTTGGTCCACCCACATATTGAACATCTGGAGCCACTGATGGCTGAGAAGTAATCACCGGAGTATCAAAATTCAAAGATCTGGGAATCAGTGGGGAATGATCCTCTGCTGTTTTCTTTTGTTTCTTGAGATCTTCGATTTCTTTGAGAATCCTTTCATTGGTCTTATCCTGTTGCTGTATATGATCCTTCATCTGCAAAATCAAAGTAAACATGTCACTAGTAGTGGGAGTGTAAGAAGCAGAAGAAGTTGGAGGTTTTGAGAAAATAGGAGTTGGTTTCTTCGCAGCATTCTCAGCATTCTTTTGGGATCCAGAAGGTGGTGGAGGCAAAGGGGGAACGCCTTGTGAAGAACTGAATGAGGGCATCAAATTTGAAGCATTCTTCGCTGAGGAAGCCATTTGCTTGGTTGTAGGGAACATAAATGAGCACAGAAATACGAATTTTTCTAAGAATAAAGCACCAATTGCCCCACGGTGGGCGCCAAACTGTTTTGGTCAAAAAATCTGATGAGGATAATGCAACCAAACTCTTTGTTATGGGGAATGATGCTTTAAATGTAGAACAATAATAAGGATCACTCTAGTGTAAATTGCACAAACAACACAAGGATTTATACGGGGAAAAAGCCCTTGATCAAGAGTTGATCTCCGGCACAAAAAACCCCGGGTGATGGAAACTACCGATCACCAAGCTCAAATAAATCAATAAATGTTTACAACTTCGGATAGTAACGAGCTAGGTACAAGGATCACTACGGTGAAATGTGTAAAAGTGTATGGAAATTGTTAAGTGTTTTCGAGAGCTTCAAGAGTGCAACTGTATGAGAGTGTGTGTAGCTGAAAATGGCTAAGTGTTCTAATTCTAGCTCGTCACCCCTTTAAAAATAGAAGTTAACTAAAATAACAAACTATCCGACTTTTGTGCCAAGCTCCCACGTTCTCCACAACGTCCATTTCCAGTCAAACGTGTGAGAAATACCCGTGGAATATTCCATAGTAACGTTACCAAGACCAAGTCAAGCTTATTACTCCTGCGAAATAATACGAAACATAAACAATCAATCGTTAGTATGAGGATCCTTAGAGTGATCCATGATCCTGATCCTGAAGCTCTTCTGAGGATCACTATCTGTCACAGAAGTAAGGATCATTAATTAGGATAACAAGTAAGGATCACTAATTGTTAAAAAATCCTCCCCTAACAATGAATCCTATGTGTCTCAAAATAATGTCTAAGTTTTGTTGATGCCATAACTAGGGCTAATATCAATTTCTCTAGATGAGAATATCTAGTTTCAGCATCTAGTAAACTTTTACTAACATAATAGACAGGATATTGCTGAGCTTCATGGTCCTTTATAAGAACGGCACTTACAACATTCCCTGATACAGCGAGGTATAGGGATAGTGGTTCACCATTTTCAGGCTTCATCAATAGAGGTGCAGCTGAGAGATATCGCTTCAAATCCTGCAAGGCTGCTTCATGCTTTGCTCCCCATTCGAACTTCTTATTTTTCTTGAGGATATCATAAAATTCCTTGCATTTTTCCGAGGATCTTGAAATAAATCTGTTCAATGCTGCTACTCGGCCTGTTAACCGTTGAACATCCTTCAAATTCGAAGGTGACTTTATATCCAGGATAGCTCTAATCTGCTCCAGGCTCGCTTCTATGCCTCTTTTGGTCACCATGTATCCTAGAAACTTTCCTGCCCCCACTCCGAAATGGCACTTAGCATAATTCAGTTTCATGTTATACTGATCCAGGATATCAAATGCTCCCTTAATATCCTGGAGGTGATCCTCAGCCTTTTTAGATTTCACCCCCATATCGTCAATATATACCTCCATGGTGTCCCCCAGCTTGTCTTTAAACATCATGTTTACCAACATCTGGTATGTTGCACCTGCATTTTTCAAACCAAAAGGCATAGCAGTATAACAATAAATACATGTTGGTGTCATGAAAGCATTATCCTCCTGGTCCGAAGGCTCCATTTGAATCTGCTGAAATCCTGAGGATGCATCCATGAAGGTTAACATCTCATGCCCGGCATTAGCATCCACCATTGCATCAATATGGGGAAGAGGAAATGGGTCTTTAGGACAAGCCTTGTTCAAGTCCGTGTAATCTACACTGACTCTCCATTTCCCATTTTTCTTCTGTACCACGACTACATTTGCCAGCCATCTTGGAAACTTGACTTCTCTGATCATTTTGGACTTCAACAATCTTTCAACTTCCTCTTGTATGATTGTATTTCGTTCAGGAGCAAACTTCCTTCTTTTTTGCTGAACAGGCTTGAACGACCTGTCAATTCCAAGCTTGTGAGTAATAATGTCTTTGGATATGCCTGTCATATCCTCATGCTTCCATGTAAATGTTGACATCCTGCACTTCAACAAGTTAGTTAATTATTCTTCAATATCCTGAGGGATATTGGTTCCTACGAGCACCGAGATATCAGGATTATCCTGATCTAGGATAACTTTCTTCATATCCTGCTCTGAAGCCTCCACGATATCCTGGGCCCGCATCTTTAATTGCTATGCTGGATTAGGCTTGGTTGAGGTTTTCATTGAGGATGAGTAGCATTCCTTCGCCTCCTGCTGATCACTATCAACTTTGACGACCCCCCAAGGGGTAGGGATCTTGATGCACTGGTGATAAGTCGATGGCACAGCCTTCATGTCATGGATCCATGGCCTGCCTAGTATGATGTTATAGCAGGATAGGGAGTCCATCACACAGAAGCGTTGTATCGAGTTGACCCCTTCAACATATACTGGTAACTTTATCTCTCCTACGGTATTCCTAGCTTCTCCACTGAAACCAACGAGCACAGTGGACTTTGAAGTAATGTCCATCGGAGATACATTCATCCTCTTCAATGTTTCCAGCTGAATTATGTTGACGGAGCTACCATTGTCCACCAAAATCCTGCGTACAAAATGGTTAGCAACATATAATGTTATTATGAGAGCATCATGGTGAGGATCCTGGACAGTATCCCTGTCAACACTATTGAAAGTGATCACTTTATCGGTTGTAAGGGTAGTCATCCTAGCTGGTTTGTCCCCCCTTTCAGTCTTAGCTTCCTTTGCATGTCTCTTTGCCGCAGAATACGAAGTCCCACAAATGTCGGATCCTCCTGAAATAAAGTTAATTATTTTGGCATCTGCTGGGGGTGATGCTGCTCGTTCAGGATCCTTCTCAAGATCCTGCCCTTTATTCTTCTTTCTTCCTAGCAAATCCTTCAGATACCCCTTGCTTAACAGGTAACTTATTTCTTTCCTTAGAGCAATGCAATCCTCGGTCACATGTCCGAAATCTTCATGGAAGGCACACCATTTGGATTTATCCTTCCAATTAGCTTTCTGCTGACTCTTTCGAGGCCACCTAGCTTTGTCTCCTAAACCCTACATAGCATACATTAACTCAGGTATATTAACAGAAAAGCAATATTCAGATAATTCAGGATATTCTTCAGGATCCTCGTCTTCAACATCATTCACTTTCTTGTTATCATTTCTACCATATGGCTTGGAGCGAAATGGTTTATACGAGGATTCTGATTTCCTGTTGGTTGATTCATAGGTCGAGGTAGAATTC
This sequence comes from Helianthus tuberosus, assembly GCA_030545235.1. NCBI lineage: Eukaryota > Viridiplantae > Streptophyta > Magnoliopsida > Asterales > Asteraceae > Helianthus > Helianthus tuberosus. Next base: position 156,121,602 of record CM060403.1, read on the forward strand.
ATCCTCTCTTGCATCTTTTTGTCATCTTCTAAGCGGATATATCTCAAAGCCCTGTTACGAGCTTCGTCGAGATTCCTGCAGGGATTCATTACAAGATCCTGATAAAACTGAGAATCCTTTTGTAACCACATCTTAAAAGCCTGCACAACTGTTGCAACATCAAGATGTGGGATATCCAAGGATTCCCGGCTAAACTTGTTCACATAATCCCTCAAGGATTCCTGAGGTCCTTGAGTTATCCTGTAAAGATCACTGGTTAGTTTCTCAAAACTCCGACTGCAAGAAAACTGACTGTTAGGGGTGGATTTCTAAATGATCAGTGATCCTTATTTACTGTTGGGTTTAGTGATCCTCAATTCTGTTTGAAGTAGTGATCCTCAGAAGTGTTGCAGGATCAAGATCATGGATCATCATAAGGATCCTTGTACTAACGGTTGTCTACTTTGAATTCGAAACTGTTTTGCAGGAGTACCAGCTTGGAGTTGGTCTTGGCGATATTCCTAGAGTATATTCTATGTTAATTCCGCACGTGCCTGGCCAAAAGTGGACGTTATGGAGTCGTGGAGGACTTGCACCATTTGCGGAATGTTAGTTAGAGTAGATATTTTCCATTTTTAAAAGGGGTAGCGAGCTAATTAGAAAACACTTGGCTATTTTTTGCTACACACACACTCTTACAACTGCTCTCACCAGCTCTCGTTAACTCACTTGGCGATTACACACTTTTTTACACAATACACTATAGTGATCCTTGTACTTAGCTCGCTATCATCCGAAGTTGTATTACATTTCTTGTTTAATTTGAGTTGGTGATCGGTAGTTTCCATCACCCGAGGTTTTTTATGCCGGAGATCATTCATTGATCAAGGGCTTTTTCCTCGTATAAATCTTCGTGTCACTTGTTCATTATATTTCATAGTGATCCTTATTGTAGTTCATCAATTCAAGCATCATACCTCACAACAGAAAGTTTGGTTGCATTATCATTGTTTTGGTCAAAAATTACCGAAGCAATGAAGTGATCAAATTAGTTAAGTGAGGTAGTGTGCTGGATAGTGTGTTGAAAATATGCTGGTTAAGTTGTTTAAAAAAACAGTATTCAGGATACGGCTTAGGATATTGAGCTGTATCTACGATCAAACAATGAGCAAAAAGTAAAGGGGGTGACACGAGATATACGAGGAAAGCCCTTGATCAATCTAGATCGCCGGCATAAAACCTCGGGAGCTGGCAATCACAGCTGCCTTGTTCTTCTTATTGCTTTGAACTTCAAGATACAGTGCAGGATATTGACCAGATCACTAAGTGTTACAATGCTTTTGTGCGAAAGTGGAAATTGCTAAAGAGCGAGTGTAAGAGTGTAGTCAGTGTTGCTGTGATGTCCTATTCGATCTGGTATACCCACCTATTTATAGTAACGAATTACAAACAAAAATTCCTACAAATATGGGATGCTCCGAATATTCCATTGTAAACCTTGTAGACCGAGTAATGCTGCTTGAACGTCTTTATTTGAACGACTTGGACCGAGTCTCCCGCGGAATGAGTCCTTGTGAACGTTAGTAGCTTCTAACCCACGTACCTGCACAGAATCCGTTAGTGATCCTGAGGATACCATTCAGGATGTTACCAATATCCTGAATCAGCATCCCGGATGTGAACAAGTATCATATGACCAAGATATCTCTCAGGATATGAGCTCAGAATTCTACCCATAACAATTGTCCCCAAAAATGTTACCGTTTAGTATCCTGCACTAACGGTTACATTTTTCACAGAGATCGAGGTAATTAAGAGATAAGACCAATGATGTGACCGTTTGCAACTTACTCAGCCTATATTTACTCATTGCACCCTATATCTTCTCATCCTCATCTCTTTTTTAATCACTATCGATAAGGAAAAAGGTAACATTCTCTCTCTAATCTTCATCTTCATCCTTCTTTTCCGGTCAAAAATTCAGGCGATCAAATGCCGAGACACACAAGATCCAGCTCTGGTGATTCGGCTCCCACATTCATCCAACAGAATCTTCTCCAAGAACCGGAGAAAGAAATATGTTCTTTTGATACTGCCCACTTGTCGGCTTTAAAATCCTCTGGTATCTTTCCGAAAGGAACGGTATTCCGGCCGTTCGACCGGGAAATCCGGTCGGATATGGTCTCCGATGAGTGGTTATGCTTTAGTGCCTTTCCCTTCACCTTAGGGTTACAGTTCCCCTTTCCAGACTTCATCACCGAATTCTTCAAGATCACAAAAATCTCTTTCAGTCAAACAATGCCAATGCTGTGGCGTGTTCTATCCGTTCTTGATCAGATCAAGAAAAATCATATTCCTGATCTTTCTGTTCATGATCTCCCCCTAGCTTACAAGCTTAGATGCCACGGATCATGTAGATTTTTGTTTTATTCCACCTCCGGCGACCCGCTGATACTTCGTGCCACCAGGAACGAGGATAATTGGCAATCTAAGTTCTTCTTTGTAAAAAGAGACTCAATCCCTGGTGGAACGGAATATCCGGTGAAATGGTTGAAAAAGGGTAGGATTTAGGGTTTAAGGGTGATCCTGCGTCTTATCCTATTCCATATCCTGAACTGATTAATTTTTCTTTTTTCTGTTTTGCACGCAGCTGATTTTAGGAAGATTGCACCTCCCCTTTCTGATTCAAAGAAAAGGATTGACGCCATCAGACTCCTTCCAGAGGCTGAAAGAAGTTTCAACCCATCTCCACCATCTCCAAGTCCCTTTTCTAGTGCAAACATGTCTGGTAAGGATCCTGCAAAATATCCTGTATATACATGTTCTTATTTGATATACTTAGGAGAAATTTTACTCCCTGTATGCAGACTCCAGCAAGGTTCCTGTCTACCTAGACCTTGAAGAACTTGACAGCTACCCTACTCCAGTCACGGTCAAGAAAGAGACCTCTGCAGCCACCAGCTCCAAGCCACTCCCGGCTCCTAAAGCCAATCCGAGGACTCGTGCTTCCACAGCAAAGAAGAGGAAAGCTCCTGAAATCAGTGCTCCAGGTCCAGAAGGGTTTTCCTACGATGAACTTAGCTTTTCTGACTCCTTAGAGCCAATGACATCCTTCCTCAACAAGGTAATATCCTGATACATATCCTGCACATATATCCTGATAGGATATCCTGACAGGATATACTGATTAATATATTCTAACTCATACCTGAACTTGATGTGCAGGGCCTCCAGCATTTGCTCCACCTGTACAACGATGCCTGCGGTACTGCTGCACTCAATGAAGCCAGGATCAAACAGCTTGAAAGTACCGTTGCTGACCAAGGTGCTATTGCTGAAGCAAAGACCCGGCACTACGAGGGCATGCTGAAGAAGGTCACCAAGATGCTGAGCTCAAACTTGCCACCGTCCAAATGGATCACGAACAGGCCATGGTTTCTTTCCGGGAAGGGATCAAAGCCTCTGCTATCGTCTCCCTGCTTCAAGCTCGCATCAAGATGGCCTACGAGGCCAAGGAGACAGGCCTTGTATGCCCATCCTGGTCGGTTGAATCCTGGGTGGCCAAGCTGAAGGAGCTTGGAGGTAAAGCTGTGCCACTCCCTGCCGAAGCCGGGGAATCCTCTAAGACAGCAGAGGTGGCAGACAAGGCTGGAGATAAGAAGGATGCCGGAGAGGATGCTGGGACGGATGCTGGTGAGGATGCTGCTCAGGATGCTGAAGCTGGAAAGGCAGAGAAGGTTGGAGAAGATGTCGCTGTGTGAGGGCATTCAGGTGGGCAATGATGGATATATGTGCCAAGGCCGGAGCCCACCTTTTTGAATTTTAATGTTGGTCTGTAATCCCTAAAACAATTTACTTTTTCCGCACTTTATTTTTCTGCACCTGAACAATTTACATTTCCTGCATGCTTTTTGAGCAATACAACAGTTGGAGGCGGATGGGTCTCGGTTTGAGACGAAACCTTCAACTGTTGGGTAAATATGGTAAGGAACTATTAGTGCTCTTAGTGGATGGGCCTTGTTTTGAGGTGAAACTAAGAGCACATCTTTTGGTATGTTAATAATATAACTTCTCTTTTGACTTTATTATTGTTGTTATTAGTGTAAATTTTACTTATGAAAACTGTTTTGTTTAAACATTTTTGGGAATATATCCTAACAAGTATCCTAATAGATATCCTGGTCAGGATATTGTCATATAACTTAGAAAACTTAAGTCATTTGAAAAAAGGAGAGATCATACCAAAGACTCTTAGAGAGTCAATTCCAATCTTCCGCCTTAGGAATGTCGCCAGTGCATACTTACAAACTTGGATCCATCCTTTGAATAGTATAATGTGTGTCCCCATGTGTACGACACAGAAATGTATTCACACTTTGTCCTGAATAAATTCCGAATACCCCGAGGCAAAACCCTTGATATCCTGGAATGAATCCTCATCATACTGGGGATAAACCCTGATATTCTGGGGATAAACCCTGAGTTTCGTGCGCTACAGGCGAGAGTGTACAAACTCCAAATCTTAGAAAGGTGAAAACCTTTAAACCTTAGAGAGTATGAAAATACCCTTTCATGAGAGAGGGTGATCAATCCTCATATACCTTCAGGATCCAGGATATAGCCAACAGTAACGAAATTGTCAGCCACTTTTACATGAACTGGTCCCGCTACCTTGAACTATACCTAGATAACTTGCACTCCAGGCGAGGTGTTTAAACCCAATTCGAAAGAAAGGTGAATACCTTTAAACCTTTGAAGGGATCAGGATCCCTTAAACGTGAGAGAGGGGGCCAATCCTCTAATCTTTCGAGTTATCCTGAGTGCATATCCTGGAGCTATATCCTGAAACATATGCTGCAAAACAACTGTAAACTAAGGTGGGTGTTAGCCTGGCTAACACCCCTCCGATGCTTAAGTCAGCATTGGGTTCAAGATAATAAACAAATATATTTAAAAGAGATAGAATACATACCATTCTGAGATAGAAATTAAATTCTATTCTTACTTGAAATAAAGCTTTAAGTGGATTGCATTCCAGGATCTCGGTAGCATATCCCCTTCCATATTATTGAGTCGATATGCTCCTTTTCCTGCTTCTGACTCAACTTCATATGGTCCTTCCCATTTTGGAGCTAGCTTGCCATCGGCAGGATTAGTGGTATTTTGAAAAGCCTTTCTTCGCACCCAATCACCAACTCGGAATCTCCTAGTCCTTATATTCTTGTTATATGCTTTGGATATTCTTTGTTGATATGCTGCCATCCTTAGCCTTGCTGCATCTCTTTTTTCATCTACAGTATCCAAATCTTGACATAAGGCTTCAGGATAATGTTCAGGATCCTGTAAGATAGATCTTGCAGTAGGTATCGCCATTTCCGTTGGAATCACTGCTTCTGCTCCAAATACCAAGGAAAATGGGGTTTGACTGGTTGCATTCTTTACCGTTGCCCTATCAGCCCACAAAACAAAGGGTAATTCTTCTGCCCATCTTCCTTTTTTAGCCCCAAGTCTCTTCTTCAGGTTATTGACAATTATCTTGTTCGAGGATTCTGCTTGTCCATTCGCTTGAGGATGTACCGGAGTAGATGTGACCATTTTGATTCCCCAACTTTTGCAAAAGTCAGTAGTCGTCTTGCTTATAAACTGGGACCCATTATCACAAATGATTTCAGCTGGTACCCCAAATCTAGTCAGGATATTCCTCTTTATGAAGGATACTACTTCTTGGTCTCTAACTTGAACAAATGCTTCAGCTTCAACCCACTTAGAGAAATAATCCGTCATTGCTAGCATAAAGACTTTTCCTCCTGGAGCTTTTGGTAACTTCCCTACTATATCCATCCCCCATTTCATGAATGGCCAAGGGGAAGTTACAGGATATAGCGGTTCAGCTGGTTGATGTAGTATGTTACTATGCCTTTGACATGCATCACACCTTCGAGCATATTCTGCAGCATCTTTCCTCATCGTTGGCCAATAATATCCTGTCCTTAATACTTTCGAGAATAATGATCTGCCCCCAGTGTGGTTACCACAATCCCCGTCATGTATATCCTGAAGTACTTCTTTGGCTTCAGGATCCTCCAAGCACCTCAAATAGGGTCCTGCAAGAGATTTCTTGTATAAAACATTATTTATAATAGTGAATCGTGATACCTTCATCCTAAATGCCTTAGGATTTTCATCTCCGGGGATGTGTCCTTCCTTGAGATATCTCACAATTGGAGCCGTCCAGGATTTAGGATCCTTTTCAGGATACTCCGCTCCAGGATCCTGAATACCCGCTACTTCTTTATCCTGAGGATTCGTCGCAGGATACAAGAAATGTAATATTGGTATTTGGGTCCCTTCTAGTATCCTGATTGATGATCCCAGATTTGCTAAGGCATCTGCTTCAGCATTATCCTCCCTTGGTACCTGTTTAAGTGTAAAAACATCGAAATATCCTGCTAATTTTTTGAGAATATCGAGGTATTCGATTAATTTCTCACCCTTAACTGCATAGGATCCATTAAAATGGTTAGTAATTAACAAGGAGTCAACATATACTTGCAAATTCTTGATACTCATATTCTTAGCCAACTCTAATCCTGCAATTAAAGCCTCATACTCTGCTTCATTATTAGTAGTAGGGAATTCACACCTAATAGTCTGGGGTAATATGTCCCCCTGTGGCGATTTTAGTAGTATTCCTAATCCTACTCCTCTTACATTAGATGCACCATCAGTATATAATGTCCAGGATCCTGAGGATTCTCCTAACTGTTGGACTTCTAGGTCTACCTCATCCTGAATGTCACTACTGAAATCAGCCATAAAGTCAGCTAAAGCCTGAGACTTTATGGCATTTCTAGGTTCATATACTAAAACATAAGCACTCAATTTTACTGACCACTTGGCAATCCTGCCTGACATCTCTGGTTTCCTAAGCACATTTTTGACAGGATAATTTGTTTTAACATGAATCCTATGTGTCTCAAAATAATGTCTAAGCTTCATTGATGCCATAACTAATGCTAGTATCAATTTTTCTAAATGAGAATATCTAGTTTCAGCATTTAACAAACTTTTACTAACATAATAAACAGGATATTGCTGACCTTCATGATCCTTTATAAGGACGGCACTTACAGCATTCCCTGATACTGCGAGGTATAGGGATAGTGGTTCACCATTCTCAGGTTTCATCAGTAGAGGTGCAGTTGAGAAATATTTCTTCAAATCCTGCAGAGCTGCTTCATGCTTCTCTCCCCATTCGAATTTCTTATTCTTCTTCAGGATATCATAAAACTCTTTGCATTTTTCTAAGGATCTTGAAATAAATATGTTTAATGCTGCCACTCGCCCCGTTAATCGTTGAACATCCTTCATATTTGAGGGTGATTTAATATCCAAGATGGCTTTAATCTGCTCCGGGCTCGCCTCTATTCCTCTTTTGGTTACCATATATCCTAGAAATTTTCCTGCCCCCACTCCGAAATGACACTTAGCAGGATTTAGCTTCATGTTATATTGATCTAGGATATCAAATGCTCCTTTAATATCCTGGAGATGATCTTGAGCTTTCTTTGATTATACCACCATATCGTCAATGTATACTTCCATGGTGTCTCTCATCTTGTCTTTAAACATCATGTTTACCAACCTCTGGTATGTTGCACCTGCATTTTTCAAACCAAAAGGCATAGCCGTATAACAATAAATACCTGTTGGTGTCATGAAGGCAGTATCCTCCTGGTCAGAAGGCTCCATTTGAATCTGCTGAAATCCTAAGGATGCATCCATGAAGGTTAACATTTCATGCCCGGCAGTAGCATCCACCATTGCATCAATGTGAGGAAGAGGAAATGGATCTTTAGGACAAGCCTTATTCAAGTCTGTGTAGTCTACACAGACTCTCCATTTCCCATTTTTCTTCTGTACCACGACTACGTTTGCTAGCCATCTTGGAAACTTGACTTCCCTGATCATCCTGGATTTCAACAATCTTTCAACTTCCTCTTGGATAATCGTATTCCGCTCAGGAGCAAATTTTCTTCTTTTTTGCTGAACAGGCTTGAATGATCTATCGATTCCAAGCTTGTGAGTGATAATTGTTAGGGGTGGATTTCTAAATGACCAGTGATCCGTATTTACTGTTGGATTTAGTGATCCTCAATTCTGTCTGAAGTAGTGATCCTCAGAAGTGTTGCAGGATCAGGATCAGGATCATGGATAACTATAAGGATCCCAGTACTAACGATTGTCTACTTTGAATTCGTAAATGTTTTGCAGGAATATCAACTTGGACTTAGTCTTGGCGACATTCCTGGAGAATATTCTTAGTCTATTCCGCACGTGCTTGGCCAGAAATGGACGTTGTGGAGTCGAGGAAGACTTGCACCTTTTGCGGAATGTTAGTTAGGCTAGATATTTTCTATTTGTAAAGGGGTAGCGAGCTATTTTAGAGACACTTAGCTATTTTTGGCTACACACACACTCATACAACCGCTCTCACTGACTCTCAACGAAACACTTAGCATTTTTCATACATTTCTACACGTTACACTATAGTGATCCTTGTACTTAGCTCGCTATCATCCGAAGTTGTAACAGATTGTTTGTTTAATTTGAATTGGTGATCGGTAGTTTCCATCACCCGGGGTTTTTTGTGCCGGAGATCAACTCTTGATCAAGGGCTTTTCCCCGTATAAATCTTCGTGTCATTTGTTCATTACACTTCATAGTGATCCTTATTATTGTCCATCAATTCAAGCATCATACCTCACAACAGAAAGTTTGGTTACACTGTCATTGCTTGATTTTTGACCAAAACAGTTTGGCGCCCACCGTGGGGCAATTGGTGCTTCATTCTTAGAAAGATTCGTGTTTTTGTGGTCATTTTGATCCGCTACAACCAAACAGATGGCTTCCTCAGTGAAGAATACTTCAAGTTTGATGCCCTCATTCAGTTCCTCACAAGGCGTTCCTCCTTTGCCTCCACCGCCTTCTGGATCCCAGAAGAATGCTGAGAATGCTGCGAAGAAACCAACTCCTATTTTCCAAAAACCACCTACTTCTTCTGTTTCAACTAATCCTACTACTAATGATCTCTATGCCTTGATTTTGCAGATGAGGAATCATGCACAAGAGCAGGATAAGACCAACGAAAGAATCCTCCGGGAAATCGATGAAATCAAGAAACAGAAGAAATCAGTGGAGGATCACTCCCCTCTGATGCCAAGATCGCTGAACTTCGACACTCCGGTCATAACCTCACAATACTCAGCAGTTCCGGACGTGCAATACTTGGGTGAACTACCAGGAAGGCGTTATGGGACAACAACAATAAGTCAGGCATTTGGCTCTTGCTTCCAGCCTCAGGGATCCTCTTCTCAACCATTAGGATCCTCTTCTCAGCATCAAGGATACTTTACGTCAGGAGGATATGTGGGAATGCATGCAGTACAAGGATCCTCCCAGGTCCAAGGATCCTCCCAGGTCCAAGGATCCTCTCAGGTCCTAGGATCCTCTCTGGTCCTAGGATCCTTTCAGATTCAAGGATCATCACAATTCCAAGGATCCAACCCCCTTCAAAATCAAGGATCCTTGAGAAATATGCAACCTCAAAACTCAGACGTCCATCAAGGAGACTTCATACCAATGCAGACCATTGCCTCATCTGGTCCTTCAATTATGCCAGAGTCTCGACAAGATGGATTCACATCCGCAATTCCAAACTCGAATCCTGTGGGAGGTAACACTTTTAATAATTTATATAACACTAACCGTGGCTTTATGCAGGATACAGGTATCAATCAGGCCATGGCTAGGGAACTGCAAAAGCTTAAGGATATGATATCCAGTGTCCCAGGAGTGGTTAAACCCATTCCTGAGATTGCGGATGGTAGCCATAGGATATCTCGTTTTGCACCACCTTTGTGTGATGCTGAGATACCTAAAAGATTCCATATACCATCAATGAAACTATATGATGGTTCAACAGATCCAGAAGAGCATGTAGCTCAATACAGGGAGAGGATGGAGATCAATCCAATTCCGGAAAGATTGAAAGAAGCATGACTATGCAAGGGATTTGGGTCCACACTTACAGGATCTGCTCTTAAATGGCTACTAAGTCTTCCCCCTTACTCTATTACTTCATTTGCTAATTTAGTTAACTTGTTCAATAGTCAATTCTCTTGTAGCAGAAAGTTTGAACGATTAACTAGTGATCTATATAGGGTAACACAAGGTCAAAATGAATCACTTAGAGATTATATCACTAAGTTTAGTAAAGAATCCTTAGACATTCCCAATTTGGATATAGCTACGGCTGTTGAAGCCTTTAAAATGGGATTGCTTAGGGATTCATTGTTCTATAATGATCTTGTTATGACACCTTGCAGGAATCTTGATGAAGTAAGGACTAGGGCCCTTAGGTTCATTCGCCTAGAGGATGACAAAAGGATCCAGGACAGATTGACAGGATCCACCAAACAGGATAAGCAAGGATCCTACTTCAGGAACAACAAATCCAAGTCTTATAACAGATCTGATAACCAAAATGTGCACGCAGTGGAACAAGAAGAGGATGATGAGAATTATCCTCTTATTTCTGAATATTGTTTCTCTGTAGATAACAATAAACTAATCCTTGCAATGCAGAATCTAGGTGAGAAAGCTAGGTGGCCAAGGAAAAGTGATAAACCAGCTGCTACAAAGGATAAATCCAAGTGGTGTGCGTATCATGAGGATTTTGGGCATCTCACTGAAGAGTGTATTGCACTTAGAAAGGAGATTGGTTATTTATTGTGCAAGGGGCATTTAAAGGAACTCTTGGGACGAAAGAAGTCAAGAACCCAGGATCCTGAAAGGATCCCAGAAAGGGCTCCTGCCCCTCCGGCAGATGCACAAGTCATAAATTTCATATCCGGTGGATCAGACATCTGTGGTACATCCTTCTCAGCAGCAAAAAGACATGCTAAGGAAACCAAGATGGATAATGGAGATAGACCCGTCAGGACCTCCGTTGTCACCCAGGATAAAGTCATTACTTTTGATGAGGATGATCGTGTTGACATCCAGGATCCTCACCATGACGGTCTCGTAATTACATTGTTTATTTCTAACCACTTTGTTCGCAGGATCCTTATAGATGGAGGAAGCTCTGTGAACATCATTCAGCTGGATGTTCTCAAGAAAATGAACATCCCAGAGTCCGATATTATCCCAAGATCCTCAGTACTTGTGGGATTCAGTGGAGAAACAAAGAATACATTGGGGGACATCAAACTCCCAATCTATATTGAAGGATTGCATTCTTATCAAAAGTTTTGTGTTATTGATTGCTTATCGTATTGTAACGTTATCCTTGGCAGGCCATGGATACATGATATGAAGGCAGTTCCATCCACCTATCATCAGTGTGTAAAGCTTCCAAGTCCATGGGGAGTGGTGAAAAATGAGAGTGATCAATAGGAGGCCATGAATTGCTATACCTCATCAATGAAACCAGCCTCAAGACCAAGGGAGCAATAGCAATTAAAGTATCCTTCAAGAGACGTCTTGGAGGCAAGAGAACAGGATTTGAAAGAAATCCTCATGGATCCTGATGATCCTGAATCCAAGATCTTCATAGGGTCAGGGATCCTCAGCAATATTGAACAAGAGCTAGTATCCTTTCTTAAAAGAAGGAAGACCACCTTTTCCTGGAAACATGAAGACATGACAGGTATATCTAAGGATATAATTACTCATAAACTTGGCATTGACAGGTCATTCAAGCCAATTCATCAAAAGAGAAGAAAGTTTGCACCTGAAAGAAATGCTATTATCCAGGAAGAGGTAGATAAGCTACTTCGAGCAGGTATGATTAGAGAGGTTAAGTATCCAAGATGGTTAGCCAATGTGGTTGTTGTTCAAAAGAAAAATGAAAAGTGGAGGGTATGTGTCGATTTTACAGATTTAAATAAGGCATGTCCCAAGGAACCTTTCCCATTACCCCACATTGCCTCCATGGTGGATGCTACCGCGGGTCATGAGTTGTTAACTTTCATGGATGCTTCATCTGGATTTCAACAAATTCAGATGGAACCATCCGATCAAGAGGATAAAGCCTTCATGACCCCAACTGGTATATACTGTTATATTGCTATGCCATTTGGATTAAGGAATGCAGGTGCTACTTCCCAAAGGCTTGTCAATATGATGTTCAAAGAACAAATTGGATACACTATGGAAGTCTATATTGATGACATGGTGGTTAAGTCCAAAAGAGCTGAGGATCACCTTAAAGACTTGGAGGAAGCATTCAATATCCTTGATAAATTTAATATGAAACTAAATCCTTCTAAGTGTCATTTTGGTGTAAAGGCAGGTAAATTTTTAGGATATATGGTAACAAAGAGGGGCATTGAAGCAAGTCCAGAGCAAATTAAGGCCATCGTGAATATCAAATCTCCTGCCAATGCTAAGGATGTGCAAAGGTTGACCGGCTGGATCGCAGCCCTGAACAGATTCATATCCAAATCCTCAGAAAAGTGCAAGGAGTTCTATGACATCCTGAGGAAAAACAAGAAATTTGAATGGACTGAGAAGCATGAAAGTGCCCTTAAAGCTCTTAAAGATTACCTATCCTCAGCCCCAGCCTTAATGAAACCAGAAAAGGGAGATGTGTTATCCTTATATTTGGCGGTATCCTCAAAAGCAGTAAGTGCGGTCCTTGTTAAGGATCATCAAGGTACACAACATCCTGTTTGTTATGTAAGTAAGAGCTTACTTGATGCTGAATCTAGGTATTCACATTTAGAAAAAACTTATCCTTGCATTAATTATGGCATCTACTAAATTAAGACATTATTTTGAGACCCATGCCATATTTGTTAAAACTAATTTCCCAATTAAGAATGTTCTCAGGAAACCTGAAATGTCAGGAAGAATGGCTAAGTGGGCAGTGAAGTTGAGTGCATATGATATAATATATGAGCCTAGGACAGCCATTAAATCCCAAGCATTAGCTGACTTTGTGGCAGATTTCAGTAGTGATTTGCAAAAGGAAGCTGAACTAGAAGTCCAACAGCTTGAAGAAACCAAGGATCCTTGGATACTGTTTACTGATGGATCCTCCAATGTGAATGGAACAGGGCTTGGAATACTACTAAAATCGCCACAGGGGGACATAATACCCCACTCCATAGCTTGTGAATTTCAAACTACCAACAATGAGGCTGAATATGAAGCCTTGATAGCTGGTTTGCAAATTGCAAAGCATATGAATATCAGGTATCTTGAGGTACATGTAGATTCTTTATTGATCACTAATCACTTCAATGGATCCTATGCTGTTAAAGGTGAAAAGCTAATCAAATATTTGGAGATAGTCAAAGAATTGGCACTCTCTTTTGTATCCTTTAGTTTGACACAGGTACCAAGGGAAGAGAATGCATAAGCTGATGCATTAGCCAATCTAGGATCATCTTTGAAGATTCCTGAGGATATTGAGATCCCTATTATCCATATCCTGACCCCTGCTATCAAGGATCATGTAACTATGGAGATAGGAGAAGATTCTGCAATCATCCCTAGTGATGATACCCAATCTCATTCAGGATCATGGATACTTCCAATCATGAGATACATACAACATGGAGAAATCCCTACAGGAGAAAACCCAAGGGCTTTTAAAATTAAGATATCTCAATTTTCAATATTAAATAATATGTTATATAAACGATTTCTTGCAGGACCATACTTGAGGTGCATTGAGGATCCTGAAATTCAAGAAGTCCTAAAGGATTTCCATGAAGGAGATTGCGGAAACCACACTGGGGGCAGGGCATTATTCTCAAGGATCCTGAGAATGGGATACTATTGGCCCACTATGAAGAAGGACGCTGTGGAATATGCCAAGAAGTGTGATCCTTGTCCGAGGCATAGTAATATCCTTCACCAACCAGCAAAGCTCTTGCATCCTATATCTTCTTCTTGGCCATTCATGAGATGGGGAATGGATATAGTTGGAAAGCTTCCTAAGGCACCAGGTGGAAAAGTATTCATGCTTGCTATGACTGATTACTTCTCTAAGTGGATAGAGGCTGAAGCCTTTGCTCAAGTCAGAGAAAAGGAAGTTATATCCTTTATTAAAAGAAATATTATTAATAGATTTGGCATCCCTTCTGAGATTATTTGTGATAATGGATCCCAATTTATTGGGAATAGAACCACTAACTTTTGTGACAGTTGGGGAATTAAGATGGTAACATCAACACCAGTCCATCCACAAGCTAATGGTCAGGCAGAATCATCCAACAAGATCATCATCAACAATTTGAAGAAGAAGCTTGGATCCAAGAAAGGAAAATGGGCAGAAGAACTACCTTATGTGCTGTGGGCTGATAGAACAACTCCCAAGAATGCTACAGGCCAAACTCCATTTTCTTTGGTATTTGGGGCAGAGTCAGTGATCCCTACAGAGATGATGGTTCCAACTGCAAGAACAAGCGTTCGGGATCCTGAAGAAAATGCTGAAAACTTGATTCAAGACTTGGATACTATAGAAGAAATCAGGGATTTAGCAAGGATAAGGATGACCAGTTATCAACAAAGGATGGCTGGAGCTTACAACAAAAATGTCAGGCTCAGGAAATTTCAAGTTGGGGATATGGTATTAAAGAAAGCATTTCAAAACACCACCAATCCTGCTGATGGAAAGCTAGCACCAAAGTGGGAAGGACCCTATTTGATTGAAGCTGAAGCTGGAAAGGGGGCATATCGATTGCTAACAATGGAGGGTGATTTGCTACCTAGAGCTTGGAATGCTGTCCATTTGAAGAAATATTTCATGTGATCATGATCCATGATCCTTACCAGACAAGTATCCTTGAAGGATCCTCGCTGATAGATGATCCTCTTTCTGGTAACATTCCAATCTTAAACTATTTCATTCTTTTTATCCTCCTTTTACTTGATTTCAGAGTTTTGAAGGTTCAGGCATCCTTAACTAAGCATTGAGTATCCACAGAAGTATCCAGTTATCTTTTGGGCTAGTCCCCAGTCTGGGCCTGTCCCTAGTTTCGCCAGTAGCGCACGATGATCCTGGTATAGTTCACGGCAATGGGACCAGTACCCGCTTTAGGGGCTGACAATTTCGTTGTACTGGCTATATTCAGGATCCTACGTATAATGGTAGACGTACCATACATCCGTTCCTAAGGTTTCTAACGTTTTCACGTTAGCTAAGGTTTTGGCATTTTCATGTCACTAAGTTTGGATAGTCGCCAGTAAGGGCCACACTCCAGTTTACATACGATCCTTTGGGCTTGTCCCCAGTTATCCTTTGGGCTTGTCCCTAGTTATCCTTTGGGCTTGTCCCCAGTTATCCTTTGGGCTTGTCCCCAGTCACTAACATTCATCTTATGATGGCTCAATTCCAAGCAATATCCTATTTCAGGGTTGTGAAGATAAATGGCCAAAGATTCTCGACCCTTACTTTCAACTAAGGTTTGTATCTTGGGTTATCCTAATTTTAAGTGTTGAAGGATAGGAGCCTAACTTGGGTTCTCAGGTATGATCCTAAACTGTTTTGATTTTATTCATTATGTGTTTGAGTGACACTTATCCTTTGACAACTGGAATTATGATCCTTAAATTATTTTTATGTGGTCCTTGGTCATATCCTTAATTCTTAAGGGATATTTTTAAATTTTTTTTTTTACTTGATAAGTTTAAACGACATGGACATCACAATAAATTGAAAAACAAAATAACAATAAGGATAACAACACAGGATATAGCCAAAAAGTTAAAGTCATTTTATTCACAAAAGTTTAAACCCTTTTAAGGTTGTCAAAATTACCTACCCCGAGCATCTACCAGCAATACGTGGCCCGTCCGCTGGGGTAGGTAAAGGGTGTCCATTGTTCATAGGTTTTTCAAGTGCAGGAATCAAAAGACGGCAGGATCACAATGGCTTCATCCCCCAAACAGAGGATCCCTCCACCATGTGTAATCCTACCTATTGTTCGAAGGATCATCTATGATCCTCAATCCTAGTTACTATTGTTTGAATACAGACCAACCATTGTTTACCAAAACACCATCAAAACAAAAAAAAAAACATAACCAAACTAAAAAATGGGCTCCGGCTACGTCTAGAAATGTCCATATTTGCCCATTGTTGCAGCCTACACCTTCGCTGCACTACCATCTCCAGCTCCACTAGCTTCACCACCATGATCCTTGCCACTGCCTCCAGCCTCAATTTCCAGGACCTCCTCAGCCTCCTCCTCGTCATCCAGTTCAGCCAGCCTTGCCTTCCAGCCTTCCACATCCCAGTTGCTCCTGTCAAAGGCAGGATCCTGAGCTTCTTGAGCCATTTGTAGCTTGGTCTTGTACATGGCTATGGCGGCGGAGACTTTGGCGTCCTCTGTGATCTCCTACTTTTCATAATCAAAATTGATTAGAATCTTGGCCGTTACAGTTTTGGCATCTTTGAGATCCTTTTGGAGGTCAGCAATCTTGAGATCCTTAAGCAATGCGACTTGTTGGAGGTCAGCAATCTTCTTGTCCTGCTCCTCGACATGCCTAACATAATCTTCAATCTCAGCAAATTTCTGCAAAGAAGACAAAGAACAGTTTAGGAACAAGTGATCCTCAAATAGGCTGGATACCTAAAGCAGGGATAAGGATCCTTACCTCGTTGAAGTACTCAAGGAACTGGTGGCGGATCAAAGGTAGACCTTGCAGATCCTCAGCTTCGAAGGCTTTTCTTTTCTTGCCACCCCTTCCTTTAGCGGGTGCCTTGGGGATAGAAGCAGTTGGGCTAGCAGGAATCTTCTTCTTGGAGGATCGTACGGTGTCAAGCTCAGTGACACTAAATTTGGAGGCAGATCTTGATGATTTTCCAGCGCCTACATACCCAAAACAGATAAGTGTCCTTATTCTATTCATATATAACTATTTATTTAAACATTTGAATATAAAAAGAGCAGGATACTTACTTGACATGGTGACAGAGCCTGAGGATACCTCTTGTGAGTCCTGGGTGATCGTCTTGAATGTTCTGGTTTCAGGATCAAGCTTTCTAAAGGCAGCAAGTCTCCCCTTGGTGGCAGCTGAAGGAATAATGTGCGAGAATGTGATAGCTGCACAAAAAAGAAACAAAAGCGTATTAGTAAGCATTATCAGAATGAGCTTACTTAGTGATCCTTCTAAGGATCCTCCTATCCTACCATGAATGCTCCATTCTTTCGGCAAATTCTGGCCATCCGGGATAGAGTCCCTTCTGACGAAGAAGAACCGCCGTTTCCAGTTGATATCGTTTTTAGTAGCTCTAAAGATGGGATGTTCTTTTCCGGGTTTACGCTTGAATAGATATCAGTGGAATCCAAATGTGGTAAGGTCATACATCTCGGCTAATTCTGACATTCCCAAGTCAATTCCTTCTTGCTCAATGATCCTTTCAAGGGTATACAAGACCCTCCTGATCATTGGCATGGCTTGAATATAGGAGATGCCGGTGAGAGAGAAAAAGGATTGGGTAAAGTCTGGGAAAGGGATACGAGTATCCTATTGTGAAGGGTGTGACTGGGAAAGCTACCCAAGTTTCAGAGACATAATCGCTTAAAACGGTGGGAACAAATGGTTTGAAAACAGTATTTGCCGGAAAACAGTGGCGAATTCTATCTATTTGTGGATCAGAGAAACAACATATTTCTTTCACCGAATCTTCCAGGATACCCTGGCTCTTGAGAGGACTTTCCTTCTTATGATCCTTGGCTGGTGAGGATTTCAGCATCATCTTGACTTGAAGAAGGTAAAGAAAGATGAACGGAGAAAGAAAACGTAAAGAAGGAAGAGGAAAAGAGTTACCTGCTTGATCGTCAGAGGAGAATTTAAAGGGAGTTCTCTTGAATTTGAATGCTAATCGATCCCTATCTCTAACTCTTATTTATAATGATGATTTTACAGGATAATCACCTCACTGACGTCAAGTTTGCAACGGCTAGTCCGCTTATAACGGCTAGTTACCGTTAGTTTGCTACGGATAAGATCGACAAAATATAACTCATTTATTTACATATTTACTCCTTATATTTTGGGGGCAATTGTTAGGGGTGGATTTCTAAATGACCAGTGATCCTTATTTACTGTTGGATTTAGTGATCCTCAATTCTGTCTGAAGTAGTGATCCTCAGAAGTGTTGCAGGATCAGGATCATGGATAACTATAAGGATCCCAGCACTAACGATTGTCTACTTTGAATTCGTAAATGTTTTGCAGGAATATCAACTTGGACTTAGTCTTGGCGACATTCCTGGAGAATATTCTTAGTCTATTCCGCACGTGCTTGGCCAGAAATGGACGTTGTGGAGTCGTGGAAGACTTGCACCTTTTGCGGAATGTTAGTTAGGCTAGATATATTCTATTTGTAAAGGGGGTAGCGAGCTATTTTAGAGACACTTAGCTATTTTTGGCTACACACACACTCATACAACCGCTCTCACTGACTCTCAACGAAACACTTAGCATTTTTCATACATTTCTACACGTTACACTATAGTGATCCTTGTACTTAGCTCGCTATCATCCGAAGTTGTAACAGATTGTTTGTTTAATTTGAATTGGTGATCGGTAGTTTCCATCACCCGGGGTTTTTTGTGCCGGAGATCAACTCTTGATCAAGGGCTTTTTCCCCGTATAAATCTTCGTGTCATTTGTTCATTACACTTCATAGTGATCCTTATTATTGTCCATCAATTCAAGCATCATACCTCACAACAGAAAGTTTGGTTACACTGTCATTGCTTGATTTTTGACCAAAACAATAATGTCTTTGGATATGCCTGTCATATCCTCATGCTTCCATGCAAACGTTGACATCCTGCATTTCAAAAAGTTAGTTAACTGCTCTTCAATATCCTGTGGGATATTGGTTCCTACGAGCACCGAGATATCAGGAATATCCTGATCCAGGATAATTTTCTTCACATCCTGCTCCGAATCCTCCACGATATCCTGGGCCCGCATCCTTAATTGATATGCTGTACTAGGCTTGGTTGAGGATTTCATCGAGGATGAGTAGCATTCTTTCGCCTCCTGCTGATCACTTTCAACCTTGACAACTCCCCAAGGGGTAGGGATCTTGATGCATTGGTGATATGTTGATGGCACAGCCTTCATATCGTGAATCCATGGTCTTCCCAGTATAATGTTATAGCAGGATAGAGAATCCATCACACAGAAACATTGTATCGAGTTGACTCCTTCAACATATACTGGTAACTTTATCTCTCCCACTGTGTTCCTAGCCTCTCCACTGAACCCAACAAGCACGGTGGACTTTGAAGTGATATCCATCGGAGATACATTCATTCTCTTCAGAGTTTCTAGTTGGATTATGTTGATGAAGCTGCCATTATCAACCAGTATCCTGCGTACAAAATGGTTAGCCACATATAATGTTATTACCAGAGCATCATGATGAGGATCCTGGACAGTATCCCTGTCATCAGCATCAAATGTGATCACTTTGTCAGTTGTGAGGGTAGTCATCCTGACAGGTTTGTCTCCCCTTTCGGCCTTAGCTTCTCTTGCATGTCTCTTTGCCGCCGAATACGAAGTCCCACAAATGTCGGATCTTCCCGAAATAAAGTTGATTATCTTGGCATCCGCGGGAGGTGACGCTGCTCGCTCAGGATCCTTCCCAGTATCCTGACCCTTATTCTTCTTCCTTCCTAAGAGATCTTTCAGATATCCCTTGCTTAGAAGATAGCTTATTTCTTTCCTTAGAGCAATGCAATCCTCAGTTACATGTCCGAAATCTTCATGGAAAGCACACCATTTTGACTTATCTTTCCAATCGGCCTTTTGTTGATTCTTTCGAGGCCACCTAGCCTTGTCTCCTAAACCCTGCATGGCATACATTAATTCAGGAATGTTAACAGAAAAGCAATACTCTGATAACTCAGGATATTCTTCAGGATCCTCGTCTTCGATAGCATTCACTTTCTTGTTTTCATTTCTACCATATGGCTTAGGGCGGTATGGCTTAAATGAGGATTCTGACTTCCTGTAAGTTGACTCATAGGTGTTGGATGAGTTCATCCTCTCTTGCATCTTTCTGTCATCCTCCAATCGAATTTATCTTATGGCCCTGTTTCGAGCTTCATCCAAGTTCCTGCATGGGTTCATTACAAGGTCTTGGTAAAATTGAGAATCTTTTTGCAGCCCCATCTTGAAAGCTTGCACAGCAGTTGCAACATCAAGATGCGGAATGTCTAAGGATTCCCGGCTGAACTTGTTCACATAATCTCTCAGGGATTCTTGTGGCCCCTGTGTTATCCTGTAGAGGTCACTTGTTAGTTTTTCAAAGCTTCTACTACAAGAAAACTGACTATTAAATAAATTCACTAAGTGAGCAAAAGATGTAATCGAATGCGGAGGAACATTCAAGAGCCATTTCAAGGCTGATCCTGTTAAGGTAGAACCAAAACCCTTGCATAAGCATGCTTCCTTGAGCTCCGGAGGGATAGGGTTAATCTCCATCCTTTCCCTATACTAGGCAATATGCTTTTCAGGATCCGTAGTTCCATCATAAAGCTTCATGTTGGGGGTTTGAAATCTCTTCGGAATCCCAGCATCACAGATAGGATATGCAAAACGAGATATCCTGTGGCTGTCTTGGGACACTTCCAGGATTGGCTGGACCACCCCAGGTACACTGGATATCATGTCCTTCAACTTCTGAAGCTCCCTAGTAAATGCTGATGTTACACCTGTATCCTGCAAAGATCCACTATTGTTAGCAGCATGAGTATTATTATTATTTGACACGTTACCCGTAGGAGGATTCTTCACATATCCTGAAGCATATCCTGAGCTCCTCATGGTTGACATCCTGATCGAGGAGGGTATTTCAGGAGTATGATTCTGAGGAAGGCTGGGCACAATATTCCCCCTATTATCCTCAGTGTACACGGCCGAACTGAAATTCAAAGTTCTGGGTTGTAATGGAGTGACGATATCCTCAGCAGATCTGCTCGAGCCAGACTTCAGGAGTTGTATTTCCCTTAACATCATTTGGTTTGTTTCCTGTTGCTGCCTCATTTGTTCCTGCACACTTCCAAATAAGGTTAGAATTTCATCATTAGAGGCTAAAACGGGAGCAGATCCCTGAACACTACGAGTAGGGATAATATCCTGAGGTTGTGAAGAGGCTGGCATCCTTGGAGGAGGTGGTGGAAGCACCGAACCGGTAGTAGCAGAAGTCGTAGCAGATATAGTGGAGGAACTCATGTTTGATCTTGAGGCCATTGTAAACAATGTGGCAAAAAGTTTTGAAAACAGAAAACTGATTAATGATTTCACAAAGATTTTTAGTAAAGAGAGCACCACTTGCCCCACGGTGGGCGCCAAATTATTTTGGTCAAAAATTACTGAAGCAATGAAGTGATCAAATTAGTTAAGTGAGGTAGTGTGCTGAATAGTGTGTTGAAAATATGCTGGTTAAGTTGTTTAAAAAAAGCAGTATTCAGGATACGGCTCAGGATATTGAGCTGTATCTACGATCAAACAATGAGCAAAAAGTAAAGGGGGTGACACGAGATATACGAGGAAAGCCCTTGATCAATCTAGATCACCGGCATAAAACCTCGGGAGCTGACAATCGCAGCTGCCTTGTTCTTCTTATTGCTTTGAACTTCAAGATACAGTGCAGGATATTGACCAGATCACTAAGTGTTACAATGCTTTTGTGCGAAAGTGGAAATTGCTAAAGAGCGAGTGTAAGAGTGTAGTCAGTGTTGCTGTGATGTCCTATTTGATCTGGTATACCCACCTATTTATAGTAACGAATTACAAACAAAAATTCCTACAAATATGGGATGCTCCGAATATTCCATTGTAAACGTTGTAGACCGAGTAATGCGGCTTCAATGTCTTTATTTGAACGACTTGGACCGAGTCTCCCACGGAATGAGTCCTTGTGAACGTTAGTAGCTTCTAACCCACGTACCTGCACATAATCCGTTAGTGATCCTGAGGATACCATTCAGGATGTTACCAATATCCTGAATCAGCATCCCGGATGTGAACAAGTATCATATGACCAAGATATAACCCAAGATATCTCTCAGGATATGAGCTCAGAATTCTACCCATAAAAATCATTGCTTGATTTTTGACCAAAACAGTTTGGCGCCCACCGTGGGGCAATTGGTGCCTAATTCCTAAGAAGATTCATATCTTTGCGGTCACTTCGGTTCATAACAACCAAGCAGATGGCTTCTTCAGCAAAGAACACTTCAAACTTGATGCCGTCATTCAGTTCTTCACAAGGCGTTCCTCCTTTGCCTCCACCACCTTCTGGATCCCAGAAGAATGCTGAGAATGCTGCGAAGAAGCCAACCCCCATTTTCCAAAAACCACCAACTTCTTCTGTTTCAACTAATCCTACTACTAACGATCTTTACACTCTGATTTTGCAGATGAGGAATCATGCACAAGAGCAGGACAAAACCAACGAAAGGATCCTCCGGGAGATCGATGAGATCAAGAAACAGAAGAAATCAGTGGAGGATCACTCCCCTCTGATGCCAAGATCGCTGAACTTTGACACTCCAGTCATAACTTCCCAACACTCAGAAGTTCCGGACGTGCAATACTTGGGCGAATTACCAGGAAGGCGTTATGGAACAGCAACTATGAGTCAGGCATCTGGCTCTCACTTCCAGCCTCAAGGATTCTCCTCTCAACCGTCAGGATCCTCTTCTCAGCATCAGGGATACTTCACATCAGGAGGATATTTGGGAATGCATGCAGTTCAAGGATCCTCCCAGGTCCAAGGATCATCCCAGGTCCAAGGATCCTCCCAGGTCCAAGGATCTTCCCAGGTCCAAGGATCCTCCCAGGTCCAAGGATCCACCCAGGTCCAGGGATCCTCCCAGGTCCAAGGATCCTTCCCGGTCCAAGGATCCTCCTTTGTCCCAGGATCCTCTCTGGTTCCAGGATCCTTTCAGGTTCAAGGATCATCTCAACTTCAAGGATCCAATGTCCTTCAGGATCAAGGATTCTTGAGAAGTATGCAGCCTCAGAGCTCGGACGTTCATCAAGGAGACTTCATACCAATGCAGACCATTGCTCCCTCTGGTCCTTCAATCATGCCAGAGTCTCGACAATATGGATTCACATCCGCAATTCCAAACACGAATCCTGTGGGAGGTAACATTTTTAATAATTCATATAACTCTAACCATGGCTTAATGCAGGATACAAGTATTAATCAGACTATGGCTAGAGAGCTACAGAAGCTTAAGGATATGATATCCAGTGTACCGGGAGTGGTTAAACCCATTCCTGAAATTGCAGATGGTAGCCATAGGATATCTCGTTTTGCACCACCCTTGTGTGATGCTGAGATCCCTAAAAGATTCCAGATACCATCTATGAGGCTGTATGATGGTTCAACGGATCCAGAGGAGCATGTAGCTCAGTACAGGGAGAGGATGGAGATCAATCCAATTTCTAAAAGGTTAAAAGAAGCATGTCTATGCAAGGGATTTGGATCCACACTTACAGGATCTGCTCTTAAATGGCTGCTAAGTCTTCCACCTTACTCTATTACTTCATTTGCTAACCTAGTTAATTTGTTTAATAGTCAATTCTCTTGTAGTAGAAAGTTTGAACGATTAACTAGTGATCTATATAGGGTAACGCAAGGTCAAAATGAATCACTTAGAGATTATATCACTAAGTTTAGTAAAGACTCCTTGGACATTCCTAACTTGGATATTGCTACGGCTGTAGAAGCCTTTAAAATGGGATTACTTAGGGATTCATTATTCTATGATGATCTTGTCATGACACCTTGCAGGAATCTTGATGAAGTAAGAACCAGGGCCCTTAGGTTCATCCGCCTAGAGGATGACAAAAGGATCCAGGATAGATTAGCAAGATCCTCAAAACAGGAGAAACAAGGATCCTACTTCAGGAACAACAAATCCAAGTCCTACAACAGATCTGATAACCAGAATGTGCATGCAGTGGAACAAGAAGATGATGATGAGGATTATCCTCCTATTTCTGAGTAATGTTTTTCTGTTGATAACAATGAACTAATCCATGCAATGCAGAATTTAGGTGAGAAAGCTAGGTGGCCAAGGAAGAGTGATAAACCAGCTGCTACAAAGGATAAGTCCAAGTGGTGTGCATATCATGAGGATTTTGGGCATCTCACTGAAGAGTGTATTGCACTAAGAAAGGAAATTGGTTACTTGTTGAGCAAGGAGCATTTGAAGGAACTCTTGGGACAGAAGAAGTCAAGGATCCAGGATCCTGAAAGGATCCTAGAAAGGGCTCCTGCTCCTCCAGCAGATGCACAAGTCATAAATTTTATATCCGGTGGATCAGATATCTGTGGTACCTCCTTTTCAGCAGCAAAAAGACATGCTAAGGAAACCAAGATGGATAATGGAGACAGACCCGTCCGGACCTCCGTTGTCACCCAGGATAAAGTCATAACCTTTGATGAGGATGATCGTGTTGACGTCCAGGATCCTCATCATGATGGTCTTGTAATTACATTATTTATTTCTAACCACTTTGTTCGCAGGATCCTTATAGATGGAGGAAGCTCTGTGAACATCATTCAGCTTGATTTCGTCAAGAAGATGAATATCCCAGAGTCTGATATTATCCCAAGATCCTCAGTACTTGTGGGATTCAGTGGAGAAACTAAGAATACATTGGGGGACATCAAACTCCCAATCTATATTGAAAGATTGCATTCTTATCAGAAGTTTTATGTTATTGATTGCTTATCATGTTGTAATGTTATCCTTGGCAGGCCATGGATACATGACATGAAGGCAGTCCCATCTACCTATCATCAATGTGTAAAGCTTCCAAGTCCTGGGGGAGTGGTAAAAATTGAGAGTGATCAACAGGAGGCTAAAAATTGCTATACCTCATCAATGAAGCCAGCCTCAAGACCAAGGGAGCAATAGCAATTAAAGTATCCTTCAAGAGATGTCTTGGAGGCAAGAGAGCAGGATTTGAAAGAAATCCTCATGGATCCTGATGATCCTGAATCCAAGATCTTCATAGGATCAGGGATCCTTAGCAATATTGAACAGGAGTTAATATCCTTCCTCAAAAGAAGGAAAACCACCTTTGCCTGGAAACATGAAGACATGACAGGTATATCTAAGGATATAATTACTCATAAACTTGGCATTGACAGGTCATTCAAGCCTATACATCAAAAGAGAAGGAAGTTTGCACCTGAAAGAAATGCTAAATCCAGGAAGAGGTAGATAAGCTACTTCGAGCAGGTATGATAAGAGAGGTTAAGTATCCAAGGTGGTTAGCCAATGTGGTTGTTGTTCAAAAGAAGAATGGAAAGTGGAGGGTATGTGTCAATTTTACTGATTTAAACAAGGCATGTCCCAAGGATCCTTTCCCATTACCCCACATTGACTCCATGGTGGATGCTGCGGGTCATGAGTTGTTAACTTTTATGGATGCTTCATCTGGATTTCAACAAATTCAGATGGAACCATCTGATCAAGAGGATACAACCTTTATGACCCCAACTGGTATATATTGTTATATTGCTATGCCATTTGGACTAAGGAATGCAGGTGCTACTTATCAAAGGCTAGTCAATATGATATTCAAGGAACAAATTGGACACACTATGGAAGTCTATATTGATGACATGGTGGTTAAGTCCAAGAAGGCTGAGGATCACCTTAAAGACTTGGAGGAAGCATTCAATATCCTTGTTAAATATAATATGAAACTTAATCCTTCCAAGTGTCATTTCGGTGTGAAGGCAGGTAAATTCTTAGGATATATGGTAACAAAGAGGGGCATTGAAGCAAGTACAGAGCAAATCAAGGCTATAGTGAATATCAAATCTCCTGCCAATGCTAAGGATGTGCAAAGATTGATAGGCAGGATCGCAGCCTTAAACATATTCATATCCAAATCCTCAGAAAAGTGTAAGGAATTCTATGATATCCTGAGGAAGAACAAGAAATTTGAATGGACAGAGAAGCATGAAGGTGCCCTCAAAGCTCTTAAAGATTACCTATCCTCAGCCCCAGCCTTGATGAAACCAGAAAAAGGGGATGTATTATCCTTGTACCTAGCGGTATCCTCAAAAGCAGTAAGTGCGGTCCTTGTTAAGGATCACCAAGGTACACAACATCCTGTTTATTATGTAAGTAAGAGTTTACTTGATGCTGAATCCAGGTATTCACACTTAGAAAAACTTATCCTTGCATTAATTATGGCATCTACTAAATTGAGACATTATTTTGAGACTCATGCCATTATTATTAAGACTAATTTTCCAATTAAGAATGTTCTCAGGAAACCTGAAATGTCAGGAAGGATGGCTAAGTGGGCAGTGAAGCTAAGTGCATATGATATAAGATATGAACCAAGGACTGCTATCAAATCCCAAGCCTTAGCTGACTTTGTGGCAGATTTTAGTAGTGACTTGCAAAAGGAAGCTGAGTTAGAAGTCCAACAGCTTGAAGAAACTAAGGATCCTTGGATACTCTTCACTGATGGAGCCTCTAATGTAAAGGGAACAGGACTTGGAATACTACTAAAATCGCCACAGGGGGACATAATACCCCACTCCATAGCGTGTGAATTTCAAACTACCAACAATGAGGCTGAGTATGAAGCCTTGATAGCTGGTTTGCAAATTGCAAAGCATATGAGGATCAGGTATCTTAAGGTACATGTAGATTCTTTACTGATCACTAATCACTTTAATGGATCCTATGCTGTTAAAGGTGAAAAGCTAATCAAATATTTGGAGATAGTCAAAGAATTGGCACTCTTTTTTGTATCCTTTAGTTTGACACAGGTACCAAGGGAAGAGAATGCAGAGGCAGATGCATTAGCCAATTTAGGATCATCCTTGAAGATCCCGGAGGATATCAAGATCCCTATTATCCATATCCTGACCCCGGCTATCGAGGATCATGTAGCTATGGAGATAGGAGAGGATTCTGCAATCATCCCTAGTGATGATACTCAATCTCATTCAGGATCATGGATCCTTCCAATCATGAGATACATACAACATGGAGAGATTCCTACAGGAGAAAACCCTAGGGCTTTCAAAATAAAGGTATCTCAATTTACAATATTGAATAATATGTTGTATAAACGATCTCTTGCAGGACCATATTTAAGATGCATTGAGGATCCTGAAATCCAAGAAGTCCTAAAGGATTTCCATGAAGGAGATTGGGGAAACCACACTGGGGGCAGGGCATTATTCTCAAGGATCCTGAGGACAGGATACTACTGGCCCACTATGAAGAAGGATGCTGCGGAGTATGCCAAGTAGTGTGATCCTTGCCAGAGGCATAGTAATATCCTTCACCAACCAGCAGAGCTCTTGCATCCTATATCCTCTTCCTGGCCATTCATGAGATGGGGAATGGATATAGTTGGAAAGCTTCCTAAGGCACCTGGTGGAAAAGTATTCATGCTTGCTATGACTGATTACTTCTCTAAGTGGATAGAGGCTGAAGCCTTTGCTCAAGTCAGAGAAAAAGAAGTTATATCCTTTATTAAAAGAAACATTATCACTAGATTTGGTATTCCTTCTGAAATTGTTTGTGATAATGGATCCCAATTTATTGGGAATAGAACCACTAACTTTTGTGACAGTTGGGGGATTAAGATGATAACATCAACACCAGTCCACCCACAAGCTAATGGTCAGGCAGAATCATCCAACAAGATCATCATCAACAATTTGAAGAAGAAGCTTGGATCCAAGAAAGGAAAATGGGCTGAAGAACTACCTTATGTGCTTTGGGCTGATAGGACAACTCCCAAGAATGCTACAGGCCAAACTCCATTTTCTTTGGTATTTGGGGCAAAATCAGTGATCCCTACAGAGATGGTGGTTCCAACTGCAAGAACAAGCATTCGTGATCCTGAAGAAAATGCTGAAAACTTGGTTCAAGACCTGGATACTATAGAAGAAATCAGGGACTTGGCAAGGATAAGGATGGCCAGTTATCAACAAAGGATGGCTGGAGCTTACAACAAAAATGTCAGGATAAGGAAATTCCAAGTTGGTGATATGGTGTTAAGGAAAGCATTTCAGAATACTACCAATCCTGCTGATGGAAAATTGACACCAAAATGGGAAGGCCCCTATTTGATTGAAGCTGAGGCAGGAAAGGCATATCGATTGCTAACAATGGAAGGTGATTTGCTACCAAGAGCTTGGAATGCTGTCCATTTGAAGAAATATTTCTTGTGATAAGGATCCATGATCCTCACCTAACTAGTATCCTTGAAGGATCCTTACAGGACAGATGATCCTCACTCTGGCAATATTCTGATCTCTTACTATTTCATTTTTGTTATTATCCTATATAAGGATAAGGATCCTACATCCTTGATCCTCCTTTCACTTGATTCTGAGTTTTGAAGGTTCAGGTATCCTTAACTAAGGATTGAGTATCCACAGAAGTATCCAGTTATTTGGGCTTGACCCCAGTTATTTGGGCTTGACCCCAGTTATTTGGGCTTGACCCCAGTTTGGGCCTGTCCCCAGTTTCGCCAGTAGCGCACGATGATCCTGGTATAGTTCATGGCAATGGGACCAGTACTCGCTTTAGGGGCTGACAATTTCATTGTGCTGGCTATATAACTTTTCGAAACTAATCGGCTATGGAATATGTGATCCTTGATCATATCCTAAACTTTTTGGGGATATTTCTTAAATTTTTTCTCTACTT
The DNA here is from genome assembly GCA_030545235.1 of Helianthus tuberosus. NCBI lineage: Eukaryota > Viridiplantae > Streptophyta > Magnoliopsida > Asterales > Asteraceae > Helianthus > Helianthus tuberosus. Next base: position 156,150,344 of record CM060403.1, read on the forward strand.
GATAAGTTTAAACAAAATGAACATCAAAACAGTTGGAAAGTAAAATGTTAACAAGGATATCAACACAGGATAAGCCAAAAAGTTAAAGTTATTTTATTCACAAAAGATTAAACCCCTTAAGGTTGTCAAAATTACCTACCCCGAGCATCTACCAGCAATACATGGCCCGTCCGCTGGGGTAGGTAAAGGGTGTCCATTGTCTAAGGGTCTTGGTAGTGCAGGAATCAAAAGACGGCAGGATCACAATGGCTTCATCCCCCAAACAGAGGATCCCTCCACCATTTGTAATCCTACCTATTGTTCAAAGGATCCATGATCCTTAGCCCTAATTACTATTGTTTGAGTACAACCCATCATTGTTCAACGAAAACATCATAACCAAAACAAACTACCAAACTTAAAAAATGGGCTCCGGCTACGTCTAGAAATGTCCTTCATCGCCCATTCATGCAGCCTACACCTTCGCTGCATCATCATCTCCTCCAGCTCCCGTATCCTTCGCATGATCCTTGCCACTGCCACTAGCCTCGATTGCCAGAACCTCATCAGCCTCATCCTCATCCTCCAACTCAGCCAGCCTAGCCTTCCAGCCTTCCACGTCCCAGTTGCTCCTATCAAAAGCAGGATCCTGAGCTTCTTGAGCCATCTGTAGCTTGGTCTTGTACATGGCAATGGAAGCGGAGACCTTAGCATCCTCCGTGATCTCGTTCTTCTCATAATCAAAATTGATCAGAATGGCAGCTGTTTGAGCTTTGGCATCGTTGAGATCCTTTTCAAGGAAAGCGATCTTTAGGTCTTTGACCATTGCTACTTTTTGGAGGTCAGAGTGTTTCTCCTCTAGCTCTTCAACATTCCCAACATAGTCCTCGATCTCCGCAAATTTCTGCAAACAAGACAATGCAAAGTTAGGATCATATGATCCTCAAGTGGATAGGATAACTAAGCTAAGTCAGTGATCCTTACATCATTAAAGTACTCGAGGAATTGATGGCGGATCAGAGGCAAGCCTTGAAGGTTGTCAACTTCAGAGGTTTTTCTTTTCTTTCCACCTTTTCCCTTTGAAGTGGTAGCCTTGGGGATTACAATGGAAGGGCTAGCAGCAGACTTTTTCTTTGAGGATCTGACAGTGTCAAGATCAGTTACACTGAATTTGGAGGCAGATTTCGAGGATTTCCCAGCGCCTACACATTCAAAACAGATAAGTATCCTTATCCTATATCTATTCAACTATTTATTTAATAATTTAACTATACAAAATACAGGATACTTACTTGACATAGTGACAGAACCTGAGGATACTTCTTGTGAATCATGGGTGTTTGTTTTGAATGACCTTGTTGCAGGATCGAGTCTTCTAAAAGCAGCGAGCCTTTCCTTGGTGGCAGGTGATGGTATAAGGTGCGAAACAGAGATAGCTGCACAATGGAAACAAAAGAATGTTAGTGATCCTTATACAAAAACAAGGTTATTTGGTGATCCTTCTCAGGATCCTTTATCCTACCATGGGTGGTCCACTTCCTTGGCAGATCCTTTCCATCAGGGATAGAATCCCTTCTGACGAAGAAGAATCGCCGTTTCCAGTTGGTATCATTCTTAGTGGCTTTGAAGATGGGGTGTTCTTCACCAGGTTTACGCTTGAATAGAAATCGGTGGGATCCAAAGGTTGTGAGCTCATACATCTCTGCCAACTCCGACATTCCTAGAGAAATTCCTTCTTGCTCAATGATCCTTTCCAGGGTATACAAGACCCTCCAGATCATTGGCATAGCCTGAATGTAGGAAATGCCGGTGAGGGAGAAGAAAGATTGGGTTAATTCAGGGAAAGGATACGAGTATCCTATTGTGAATGGTGTGACCGGGAAAGCTACCCATGTTTCAGAAATGTAATCACTAAGAACGGTGGGATCAAATGGTTTGAAAACAGTATTTGCCGGAAAACAGTGGCGGATTCTGTCTATTTGTGGATCAGAGAAGCAGCATCTTTCTTTCGCTGAGTCTTTGATGATTCCCTGGCTCTTAAGAGGATTGTCCTTCTTGTGATCCTTAGCAGGAGAGGATATTAACATCATCTTGATTATGAAGAAGGTGAAGAGAGAAGGAGCAGAAAACGTAAAGGAAGAAGAGAAAGAGAGATACCTGTTTGATCTTCGGATATGAATTTAAAGGGAGTTTCTCTTGACTTTAAATGCAAATTGATCCCTATCTCTAACTCCTATTTATAATGATGATTTTACAGGATAGTCACCTCAGTGACGTCATGTTCGTAATGGCTAGTCCGACTCCAACGGCTAGTTATCCGTTGATTTGATTGCGGATAAGAACAAAAAATACAACTCGTTTATTTACATAATTGTTTTGGTCAAAAAATCTGTTGAGGATAATGCAACCAAACTCTTTGTTACGGGGAATGATGCTTTAAATGTAGAACAATGATAAGGATCACTTCAAGGTAAATTGCACAAACGACACAAGGATTTATACGGGGAAAAAGCCCTTGATCAAGAGTTGATCTCCGGCACAAAAAACCCCGGGTGATGGAAACTACCGATCACCAAGCTCAAATAAATCAATGAATGTTTACAACTTCGGATAGTAACGAGCTAGGTACAAGGATCACTATTGTGAGATGTGTAAAAGCGAGTGAAAACTAATAAGTGTTCGTCGAGAGCTTCAAGAATGCGATTGTATGAGAGTGTGTGTAGCTGAAAATGGCTAAGTGTTCTAATTCTAGCTCGTCACCCCTTTTAAAATAGAAGTTAACTACAATAACAAACTATCCGACTTTTGTGCCAAGCTCCCACGTTCTCCACAACGTCCATTTCCAGTCAAACGTGTGCGAAATACCCGTGGAATATTCCATAGTAACGTTGCCAAGACCAAGTCAAGCTTATTACTCCTGCGAAATAATACGAAACATAAACAAACAATCGTTAGTATGAGGATCCTTAGAGTGATCCATGATCCTGATCCTGAAGCTCTTCTGAGGATCACTATCTGTCACAGAAGTAAGGATCATTAATTAGGATAACGAATAAGGATCACTAATTGTTAGAAAATCTTCCCCTAACAATTGCCCCCAAAATATAAGGAGTGAAATGTTAAATAAGCGAATTATGTTTTCCTGATCTTATCCGCAACTAACTATCGTAAATATAGCCGTTATTGTAGAACTATCTGTTGCAACCATGACGTCACAGAAGTGACAACCCTGCACGATCATGATTATAAATAGGAGATAGAGATAGGATCAAATGCATTTAAAATTTCAGAGAGACTCCCTTTATAACTGCATTCCGAAGATAAATAGGTATTCTCTCTTCATCTTCTTCCTTCTCTTGCTCTGTTTTCCGTTTCTTTCACCATTCTATCAATGATGTTGCTCCGGAATTCCCCAGCTAAGGATCACCCGAAAAACAGCCCACCGAAAAGCCAGGGGATCATCGAAGATTCCATAAAAGAACGCTGCTGTTTCAATGATGCACAGATTGATAGGATCCGCCACTGCTTCCCGGCGAACACCGAGTTCAGACCTTTTGATCCCAATGCCCTAAGTGATCATATTTCCGACAAGTGGGTTGCTTTTCCTGTCACTCCGTTCACCATAGGCTATACATATCCTTTTCCAGCCTTCACCCAATCTTTCTTTTCCCTAACCGGCATCTCTTATATCCAAGCCATGCCGATGATTTGGAGGGTTTTGTATACCCTTGAAAGGATCATCGAGCAGGAAGGGATAGACCTAGGAATGTCAGAGCTGGGAGAGCTGTATGATCTTACTACCTTTGGTTCTCATCGTTATTTGTTTAAACGTAAGCCTGGTAAGGAACACCCGATCTTCAAAGCCACCAAGAACGATGCTAATTGGAAGCGGCGTTTCTTTTTCGTCAAGAGGGATTCTATTGAGGATGGAAAGGATCTACCCAAGAAATGGGCTACCCATGGTAGGGTGGAGGATCCTGAGAAGGATCACCAGAAACTTTCTTTTGATGTAAGGATCACTTATATTTTTGCTTTCTTGTTATGCAACTATCACCGTCTCACACCTCAGATTGTCTCCTGCTGCTAAAGAGAGACTCATCGCTTTCAAGAAACTTGATCCTGAAGCAAGAACTTTCAAGACAACAACCCAAGATTCTCAGGAGGTATCCTCAGGCTCTGTCATGATGTCAAGTAAGTATCTTTGTTTAAAATTTAAATAAATAGTGAAATATAAGTTAAGTGAAGATACTTATCTTGTTTTGGTTGTGTAGGTGCTGGAAAATCCACCAAGCCTGCTTCTCAATTCGACACGGCTGACCTTGATTCTGTTAGACCTAGGAAGAAAAGGTCCACTACTAGTCCTAGCATCTCCATTCCCAAGGCACCCACTAAAGGAAGGGGTGGCAAAAAGAGAAAGACCTCCGAGGCTGAGGATTTGCAGGGTCTGCCTCTGATCCGTCACCAATTCCTCGAGTACTTCAATGATGTAAGGATCACTGTATATGCCTGTATATCCTGCTGGCATATCCTGCTGACATATCCTGCTGATTTGAGGATCACTTGGTCCTGACCTTATCTTTTATCTCTTTTGCAGAAATTCGCTGAGATTGAGGACTATGTGGGGAACGTCGAGGAGCAGGACAAGAAGATTGCTGACCTCCAATAGGTTGCAGTGCTTAAGGACCTCAAAATTGCTGACCTTCAGAAGGAACTCCAAGATGCCAAGACTAAGACGGCTAAACTCCTGATTGACCTTGACTATGAAAAGCATGATCTCATAGAGGGTGCAAAGGTCTCTACTGCCATCACAATGTATCAGACAAAACTGAAGATGGCCCAGGAAGCTCAAGATCCTAACTTTGACAAAAGCAGCTGGGATGTTGAGGGCTGGAAAGCAAGGTTGGCTGATCTTGAAGATGATGAGGAGACTAAGGAAGTTTTGGCGATTGAGGCTGGAGGCAAGGGTGAAGGTGGTGAAGCAAGTGGAGCCGGAGGTGGTGATGCAGGGAAGGTTTAGGATGCATGATTGGGCGATGATGGAAACTCCTAGACATAGCCGGAGCTCAAATTTTTTTTTTTTTAGTTTGATGGTTGTTTTGTTTGAACAATTTGATGGTTTGTACTGAACAATAGTTTTTAGGATTAAGGATCATGTATGATCCTTTGGACAATAGGCAGGATTGCAATTGGTGGAGGGATCCTCTGTTTGGGGGATGAAGCCATTGTGATCCTGCCGCCTTTATATTCCTGCACTACTTTTTGAACTTATTATCATGGACACCCTTTACCTACCCCAGCGGACGGGCCACGTTTTGCTGGTAGATGCTCGGGGTAGGTATTTTTTACAACCTTTTAAGGGCTAGTCTTTTGTTAATAAATAAAACCTTAATCTTTTGTCGCTTATCTTGTGTTGTTATCCTTTTGTTTCTTTAATTCTCCTTTGTTTTGATGCACATTTATTGAATAAACAATTTTGAATAAGTCAGATTGAAAATGTTTAGGACATGATCCACGATCAAATATCCTATAGTTAAAGAATCCCAAAAAGCAATATATTTTAAGGATCACAAGTCTAGTTGTCAAATTTTAAGGGTTATTCAAATAAATAATGAATAGAATTAAAAATAGTTAAGGATCATACCTGAGGATCCAAGTTAGGATCCTAACCATAATCAGGATAACTACAAAATAAACCTTAGAAAGAAGTAAGGATCAAGGATCCCTAGTTTCTTATCTTCAAGGACCTGAAATAGAGCATAACTTGGGACTAAGCCAATATAAGATAAGAGTTAGCAACTGGGGACAAGCCCAAGGATAACTGGGGACAAGCCCAAGGATAGCTGGGGACAAGCCCAAGGATAACCGGGGACAAGCCCAAGGATAACTGGGGACAAGCCCAAGGATAGCTGGGGACAAGCCCAAGGATAACTGGGGACAAGCCCAAGGATAACTGGGGACAAGCCCAAGGATCGTGTGTAAACTGGAGTATGGCCCTAACTGGCGACTATCCAAACTTAGTGACATGAAAATACCAAAACCTTAGCTAACGTGAAAACGTTAGAAACCTTAGGAACGGATGTATGGTACGTCTACCATTATACTTAGGATCCTAGGTATAGCCAGTACAATGGAATTATCAGCCCCTAAAGCGAGTACTGGTCCCACTGCCTTGAACTATACCAGGATCATCATGCGCTACAGGCGGAACTAGGGTCAAGCCCAAATAACTGGGGTTAAACCCAAAGGACGGATTGCTTCTGCAGATAACCAATACTTTGCTAAGGATTCCTGAACTTTCAAAACTTAAAATCACGTGAGAGATGGATAAAGGATACATGACCCTTATCCTTATATGAGAAAATAAAGAAATGAAATAGTTCAAGATTAGGATATTACCAAAGTAAGGATCACCGCTACTTTAAGGATCCTTTAAGGATATCCTTAACGTAAGGATCATCTGTGCTATGAGGATCCTGCTCACATGAAATATTTCTTCAAGTGGACAGCATTCCAAGCTCTTGGTAGCAAATCACCTTCCATGGTTAGCAATCTATATGCCCCCTTTCCTGCTTCAGCTTCAATCAAATAAGGGCCTTCCCATTTTGGAGCCAATTTTCCATCAGCAGGATTGGTGGTATTCTGAAATGCTTTCCTTAATACCATATCTCCAACTTGAAACTTCCTGATCCTGACATTTTTGTTTTAAGCACCAGCCATTCTTTGTTGATAACTGGCCATCCTTATCCTAGCCATATCCCCGATTTCTTCAATAGTATCCAGGTCTTGAGCCAAGTTCTCATCATTTTCTTCAGGATCACGAGTACTTGTTCTAGCAGTTGGAACCACCATTTCTGTTGGGATCACTGATTCTGCCCCAAATACCAAAGAGAATGGCGTTTGACCAGTAGCATTCTTAGGGGTTGTCCTATCAGCCCAAAGCACATAAGGTAGTTCTTCTGCCCATTTCCCTTTCTTGGATCCAAGCTTCTTCTTCAAATTATTGATGATGATCTTGTTGGATGATTCTGCTTGACCATTAGCTTGTGGGTGGACTGGTGTTGATGTTATCATCTTAATCCCCCAACTGTCACAAAAGTTAGTGGTTCTGCCCCCAATAAATTGGGAACCATTATCACATATAATTTCAGAAGGAATTCCAAATCTAGTTATAATATTTCTTTTAATGAAGGATATAACTTCCTTTTCTCTGACTTGGGCAAAAGCTTCAGCCTCTATCCACTTGGAGAAGTAATCAGTCATAGCAAGCATGAATACTTTTCCACCAGGTGCCTTAGGGAGTTACCAACTATATCCATACCCCATCTCATAAATGGCCAAGAGGAGGATATAGGATGCAATAATTCAGCTGGTTGATGAAGGATATTGCTGTGTCTCTGACAAGGATCACATCTCTTAGCATACTCCACAGCATCTCTTTTCATGATTGGCCAGTAGTATCCTGTCCTCAAGATCCTTGAGAATAATGCCCTGCCCCCAGTGTGGTTTCCACAATCTCCTTCATGGAAGTCTTTTAAAACTTCTTGGATTTCAGGACCCTCAATGCATCTCAAGTATGGTCCTGCAAGAGATCGTCTATACAACATATTATTTAAAATTGTGAATTGAGATACCTTAATTTTGAAAGCCCTAGGGTTTTCTCCTGTAGGAATCTCTCCATGTTGTAAGTATCTCATGATTGGTGAGATCCATGATCCTGATCCTGAATGGGATTGAGTATCCTCACTAGGGATAATAGCAGAATCATTTCCTATCTCCATAGCCACATGATCCTCGATAGCCGGGGTCAGGATATGGATAATAGGGATCTTGATATCCTCAGGGATCTTCAAAGATGATCCTAAGTTAGCCAATGCATCAGCTTCTGTATTTTCTTCCCTTGGTACCTATGTCAAACTAAAGGAAACAAAAGAGAGTGCCAAATTTTTGACTATCTCTAAATATTTGGTTAGCTTTTCACCTTTAACAGCATAGGATCCATTAAAGTGGTTTGTAATTAACAATGAATCTACATGTACCTCAAGATACATGATCCCCATATGCTTAGCAATTTGCAAACCAGCAATTAAGGCTTCATATTCAGCCTCATTGTTAGTGGTTTGGAACTCACAAGCTATAGAGTGGGGTATTATGCCCCCCTGTGGCGATTTTAGTAGTATTCCAAGCCCTGTGCCTTTGATATTTGAGGATCCATCAGTATAAAGTATCCAAGGATCCTTGGTCTCCTCTAGCTACTAGACTTCTAACTCAGCTTCTTTTTGTAAATCACTACTGAAATCAGCCACAAAGTCAGCTAATGCTTGGGATTTGATGGCTGTCCTAGGCTCATATCCTATATCATATGCACTTAGCTTCACTGCCCACTTAGCCATCCTTCCTGACATCTCTGGTTTCCTGAGGACATTCTTAATTGGGAAATTAGTTTTAACAACAATAACATGTGTTTCAAAATAATGTCTCAACTTAGTAGATGCCATAATTAATGCAAGAATAAGCTTTTCAAGGTGTGAATACCTGGATTCGGCATCAAGTAAACTTTTACTTACATAATAGACAAGATGTTGTGTACCTTCATGATCCTTAACAAGGACCGCACTTACTGCTTTTGAGGATACTGCAAGATATAAGGATAGCACATCGCCTTTTTCTGGTTTCATCAAGGCCGGGGCTGAGGATAGATAATCTTTGAGAGCTCTTAAGGCATTCTCATGCTTCTCATTCCACTCAAATTTCTTGTTCTTCCTTAGGATATCATAGAATTCTTTGCACTTCTCTGAGGATTTGGATATAAATCTGTTCAAAGCTGCTATCCTGCCTGTTAGCCTTTGAACATCCTTAGCATTGGCCGGAGATTTGATGTTCACTATTGCTTTGATTTGTTCCGGGCTAGCTTCAATGCCTCTCTTTGTCACCATATATCCTAAGAATTTACCTGCTTTAACACCAAAGTGACATTTTGAAGGATTAAGTTTCATGTTATATTTGTCAAGGATATCGAATGCTTCCGCCAAGTCCCTTAGGTGATCCTCAGCTTTTATGGATTTTACCACCATATCATCTATGTAAACCTCCATAGTTTGTCCAATCTGATCCTTGAACATCATATTCACCAGCCTTTGATATGTTGCACCTGCATTTCTTAGTCCGAACAGCATAGCAATATAGCAGTATATACCAGTTGGAGTCATGAATGCTGTATCCTCTTGATCGGATGGTTCCATTTGGATTTGTTGAAATCCAGATGAAGCATCCATAAAAGTTAACAGTTCATGACCCGCAGTTGCATCCACCATGGAGTCAATGTGGGGTAATGGGAAAGGATCCTTGGGACATGCCTTATTTAAATCGGTAAAATCGACACATACCCTCCACTTTCCGTTTTTCTTTTGAACAACAACCACATTGGCCAACCATCTTGGATACTTAACCTCTCTAATCATACCCGCCCGGAGCAATTTCTCTACCTCTTCCTGGATAATGGCATTTCTTTCCGGTGCAAACTTTCTTCTCCTTTGATGGATTGGTTTGAATGACCTATCAATGCCAAGTTTGTGAGTGATTACATCTTTAGATATGCCTGTCATGTCTTCATGTTTCCATGCAAAGGTAGTCTTTCTCCTTTTGAGGAAGGATACGAGGTCTTCTTTCATTTCGCCGAGGATCCCTGATCCGATATAGATTTTGGATTCAGGATCATGAGGATCCATGAGGATTTCTACCACATCCTGCTCTCTTGCCTCCAAGACATCCCTTGGAGGATACTTTGATTGCTATTGCTCCCTTGACTTTGAGGTTGGTTTCATCGATGAAGTATAGCAATTCTTAGCCTCCTGCTGATCACTATCAATCTTCACTATTCCCCAAGGACTAGGGAGCTTCACACATTGATGGTAAGTAGATGGGACTGCCTTCATATCGTGTATCCAGGGCCTGCCAAGGATAACATTACAACAAGATAAACAGTCAATAACACAAAATTTTTGATAAGAGTGTAGGCCTTCGATGTATATTGGGTGTTTAATGTCCCCCAGGGTATTCTTAGTTTCGCCACTAAATCCCACGAGCACGGAGGATCTTGGTATGATATCTGATTCAGGGATACCCATCTTCCTTAGAACATCAAGCTGGATAATGTTCACTGAACTTCCTCCGTCTATAAGGATCCTGCGGATAAAATGGTTAGAAATGAAAAGAGTAATAACTAAACCATCATGATGAGGATCCTGGATATCAACACGATCATCCTCATCAAAGGTTATGACTTTTCCTTCGGAGACACTTGATGTTCAAATGGGTCTTTCTCCATTATCCATTTTAGTTTCCTTTGCATGCCTTTTAGCTGCTGAGAAGGATGTGCCGCAAATGTCTGATCCTCCAGAAATAAAGTTTATTACTTGTGCATCTGCTGGAGGGGCTTGTCACACCCCCAAAATCCACACGCGGAGTACCACCGCTTGGAGGCGTGACATGACCAGGATCAAGCCACCAATCATATTGAACATAAGTAAGATAGTAAAAGTCATTCAACAATACGATAGGTGTTTCCAAAACCAAATATAAACAAGTGTGTAGCGGAAGCATTTAATGTAAACCCAACATAAATTTAAGTACAAAATGTCATAATGTTTAACAACACATTTCACGATCCATGTCCACAACGACCGTGCCTCCCGTGCAAGCTCCAAAAGCACCTAAGGTCCTGCAAGGCATGTAACAGAGAATCAACAACTAGTTGAGCGAGTTCACAGTAAATAAGTTCGTAATAGTAAGTTTGTTTCGTAACATGTGGCGCTACTAGGCCGATCGTATGTTCTATTAGTGGGGGCTTCCCATGTTGCATATACACTAGACTATTTGTAACCATAAGTGTTCTTCACAACCGAGAACAGTAGTACGTACATAGTTTACGTAGGCTTTACGTAAGTGTCCTTCACAACCGAGGACAGTATTGAGTATAAGTTCACGTAGGTTTTACGTGAGTATCCTTCACAACCGAGGATAGTATTGAGTATAAGTTCACGTAGGTTTTACGTGAGTATCCTTCACAACCGAGGATAGTATTGAGTATAAGTTCACGTAGGTTTTACGTGAGTATCCTTCACAACCGAGGATAGTATTGAGTATAAGTTCACGTAGGTTTTACGTGAGTATCCTTCACAACCGAGGATAGTATTGAGTATAAGTTCACGTAGGTTTTACGTGAGTATCCTTCACAACCGAGGATAGCGAGTAGCATAAGTATACGTAGGTTTTACGTATGTGTCCTTCACAACCGAGGACAATGGTATGGTAGTCTAGTATCAGTGTATGTACGAATCTATTCAACCTTATTCCTTCCATCCCATTCCCCAAACCCTGGGAATCCCATGCCTTAGTAAGGGTGTGAACTCACCTTGGTTTGCTCGGTATGCTAAGTATATGCTCACAAGTAATCAATCGCGTCCTAAGGTAGGCACGTATGTGAAATCAGTTTGTGTTCAATTTGTTCACGTATAAACATGTAGCACGTAATCACAATCATATACAAGATGGTTACCCTTAACAGCAGTTAAATATTCCAGTTAATGCTTAACAGAATTAACCCAAGTTACTGTGCAGATTAACTGTTCGGCGAAACACACATAATGGCGAAACACATAAGTTGGCGAAACACAAGTTGACGAAACACATTCTGTTTCGTCGTGGCCTTGTTTGGCGAAACAGGATTCTAATTCGTCGATGACTCTTGGCGAAACACATTCTGTTTCGCCGGGAGTCCTGTTTCGTCGGATGTCTGTTTCGCAGACATCAGTTACAGCAGATGCGAATAACACATAAACCCTAATCCTTCTAGCAGCCGTCATCAATAACAGAAATCATACGAAGGTCAATGTGCATATCGAATCATCATAAATCAATCATCCCAGAGTCATTGTCTAGCATAAACCCTAGTTTATGTGTATAACATATCAACATACAACATCATATCATTGTACCCTATCAAGATACTAACTTGGATTCATAATCAGAGCATAATAACAATATCCAGAACCGAGCACTCGATTGTATTAAATTTCTCATACCATTTTATATAAATCCTACTACATCATACATAATCGAAATCTATATCACCGTCATATTAGAATCGCAGCAATAACACGCATCAATCATTTACACAAACATGAATCGAGATGGTACAGAATCAAGAAACCGATTAACATACACACGACTAACCGAGATAAGAGGAATACGAATCGATCGCTAAGGATATCTTCGAGAAGCTCCAACTGCCGTCACACAGGAGAGAAGGGCTCTAGGGTTTCGATTGTTATGATAAAATGTGTGAAACTGAGGCTGTTACACGTTTTAAAACCCGAAATAACAAGCTGGGCCCGAACTGGGCTTCGTGAATTACTGGGCCGGCGAAACAGACTTCTGTTTCGTCGGAGTGTTCATGGCGAAACAGCCTGTTTCGTCGGAATGGGTTATGGCGAAACAGGCTTGTGTTTCGTCGGGTTCTTAACAATTTAAGTTCTACAAACAGTACACATGATATACAATCACACATAACCATGCAAACACACTAGGTTTTATCATATCACAACTAAATAGTCAAAGTCAACGTGCATTAAATGCGAATAAAGAAAGTCGGAAATTCGAGTTGTCACATTATCCCCAACTTAAAAGAAATTTCGTCCCGAAATTTAGCATGCAGTTACTGAGGAAGCTAGTAGTGTGACGTTGTTTACCTGTATCGTATCGCGGCTCCCCGAGCAGGTTTGCGAAGATTACTGGTTTTCTTGGGGTGTCACATTATCCCCCCGTTGATTTGGAATTTCGTCCCGAAATTCTGTAGTAGCTTCAGCCTCAGTAGTGGTTGCACGGTTTCCGAATAACTGGGGATACTTGAGTTTCATTGATCTTCTCGTTCCCAGGTGAACTCTGGGCCACGACGGGAGTTCTAACGAACTCGTACAGGAGGTATTCTAGTGTTCTTGAGGACCTTGACATCCCGGTCCGTGATTTCAACTGGTTCTTCGACGAACTGCAACCGCTCATCGATGGTGAGTTCCTTCAAAGGAACTGTGTGGGTCTCATCTGACAGACACTTTTTCAGATTCGACACATGAAAAACGTTGTGAACTGCACTGAGTTCAGGTGGTAAATTCAATCTGTAGGCCACTTTGCCTATTTTCTCAATAACCTCGAAAGGTCCAACATATCGTGGATTTAGTTTGCCGCGTTTGCCAAAACGAACCACACCCTTCCAGGGTGAAACTTTAAGTAGCGCTCGATCCCCAACCTGGAATTCGAGTAGTTTCCTGTCTAAATCAGCGTATGCTTTCTGACGGTCGCGTGCTGCCGCCATGCGTTGTCGTATTTGTGCAATCTTTTCTGTAGTATCGACTACCATTTCTGGACCTGTGATTTGACTATCTCCCACCTCTGCCCAACAGAGAGGTGACTGGCATTTACGCCCGTACAATGCCTCGAATGGTGCAGCCTTAATGCTGGTGTGGTAGCTGTTATTGTATGAAAATTCCACGAGTGGCAGATGTTTCTCCCAACCATTGCCAAGGTCAATTACGCACGCCCGAAGCATGTCTTCTAGAGTTTGAATAGTGCGCTCAGACTGCCCATCTGTCTGAGGGTGATAAGCTGTGCTCATGTCTAAACGAGAGCCAAAAGATTTATGCATTGCTTGCCACAGTTCTGAAGTAAAACGTGCGTCACGATCAGAGATGATGGAGGTGGGCACCCTGTGCCTCGAGACCACTTCTTTTAAGTAGATGTCTGCTAAAGTAGAGAACTTGTCTGTTTCTTTGATAGCCAAGAAGTGAGCAGACTTTGTGAGTCGATCTACGATCACCCAAATAGTATCATTTCCGCGCTGAGATCTAGGTAAGCCAGTAACAAAATCCATGGAAATTTGCTCCCATTTCCATTGTGGTATCTCAGGTTGTTGGAGTGGTCCTGACGGTTTCTGATATTCGACTTTGACCCTTGCACAAGTCAGGCACTTGCTAACGTAAGTTGCTATGTGGGCCTTCATGCTAGGCCACCAGTATGTAGTCTTAATATCGTGGTACATTTTATCCGAACCTGGATGTACCGAGTAGCGAGACTTATGAGCTTCATCCATTACAAGCTCGCGTAGGTTGCCGTACAGTGGGACCCAAATGCGTCCTGTGACGTAGTAAGCACCATCTTCCTTCTGTTCTAAGCGTTGCCTTGAGCCGCATAGGGCTTCAGCCCTGACGTTGTCTGGTTTCAATGCTTCTACCTGAGCATCTCGTATCTGAGAAGGAAGACTAGACTGTATTGTGAGTTGTAGAGCTCGTACACGCTTAGGTGCAGTATCCTTTCGACTGAGGACGTCAGCCACAACATTGGCTTTGCCTGGATGGTACTTTATAGCACATTCGTAATCGTTCAGTAACTCGACCCATCGACGTTGTCGCATGTTCAATTCTTTCTGCTTGAAGATATGCTCAAGACTCCTGTGATCGGTGTAGATGGTGCACTTGGTGCCATACAGATAATGTCTCCATATCTTGAGTGCAAAGACAACAGCTCCAAGCTCTAAATCATGCGTAGTGTAATTCCGTTCGTGAACCTTAAGTTGGCGCGAAGCATAAGCAATAACTTTATCCCGCTGCATCAACACATATCCAAGACCCTGGATAGATGCGTCGCAGTAGACTACAAAATCGTCCGTGCCTTTAGGCAATGAGAGGATAGGTGCGCTACAGAGTCTATCCTTTAAGTGTTGAAACGCTGATTCTTGTGTATTACCCCAACGGTAAACAACACCCTTCTGCGTCAGTAGTGTAAGCGGCTGAGCAATTTTTGAGAAGTCTTTGATGAACCTTACGTAATAACCCGCCAAACCCAAGAATTGGCGTATTTCTGTTGGTGTGTGAGGTGCAGGCCAGTTCTTGATCGAATCTACCTTGGATGGATCAACATGGATCCCATCCTTGTTTACTACGTGGCCTAGGAAGTGGACTTCACGAAGCCAGAAGTCGCGTTTTGAAAACTTAGCGTATAGCTGTTTCGTTCGAAGAAGTTCCAAAATAAGTCGTAAGTGCTGCTCGTGTTCCTCCCGACTCTTCGAGTAGATCAGGATGTCGTCGATGAAAACAATGACGAACTTGTCGAGATAAGGTTTGCAAGCCCTGTTCATAAGATCCATGAAAACCGCAGGCGCGTTTGTCAACCCGAAAGGCATGACCAAAAACTCGTAATGGCCGTAGCGAGTTCTGAATGCTGTTTTGGAGACGTCCTCATCCCGGACTCTCAGTTGATGGTAACCTGACCTTAGGTCAATCTTTGAGTAATAGCTCGACCCTTGCAACTGGTCGAATAAGTCGTCGATGCGTGGAAGTGGATAGCGATTCTTCACAGTCACCTTGTTCAGTTCGCGGTAGTCTATACCCATGCGGAAGGTACCGTCCTTCTTCTTTACAAATAGTACTGGGGCTCCCCAAGGCGAAGAGCTAGGACGTATGAAACCCTTTTCCAAGAGTTCTTGCAGTTGCTTAGACAGTTCTTCCAGTTTAGTTGGAGCTAAGCGATAAGGTGCTCGAGCTATGGGTGCTGGCTCCAGGAGCTTGTTACTATGAGCTACTAAAGGTTCTTAACCAGCACGAGGAATGCGGATGATCTTCTCCTTGCATCGGATCTCTGCTTGTTGTTGGGATAACCAGTCCATACTAATGACGATGTCGAAACTATCGCAACGCTGGGGTCATTCCTAGTATCACCCTGACCAATCACGAACACTCGACCCCTGGCACCATTGCCGTCGTTATTATCCCCGTTGTTGTCTTCGCTAGTTCCCGTTTCCTTGGTTGTGGTTCTGATTCTGGTTCTGGTTCAACCGTGGGCAGTGTCTCTTGAAGAGACCTTCAGCACCACCCTGATAACATTCCTTATTACCCTGCTGTCGCTGCTGATTCTGTAGATCTTGTGGCTGTTGTTGTTGGTTCTGGCTTGCAGGACGTGAGTTTCTACCGTCTTTGGCTCCATGACCAAGCTTGTCGCATCATTGACAATGATTTCGGTTGCACTGCCCGCTGTGGTGCAAGTTACATTGTTTGCACTTGGGGTGGTTTCCCCTGTATTCACCCTGCCCTTGACTACTAAAAGGTTGCTGTCCAGGACTTTGGTTGTCATTGATCTTTCGCTGCTGTGCCTGGGACGGAATCGTAGTCGAACCCTTGCTAGAGGTTCCATCCCACTTTCATTCGTTGTCACTGAGGGTAGCAGAAGTAGTTGAAGTAGTAGTGGTAGTAGTAGCGCTGATACGTTGAGGCAGCTTGTTCTGCTCCACTGCCTGGTCTGTGAGACGATGAGCAAGATAAGTAACATCTTGAATAGTAGCAAGATTAGCCGTCATCACATAGTTTTTGAATTCCTGGTACTAAGCCTTTGAGGTACAGCTCAAAGCTCTTAATGGGAGGATTCACCATAGTTGGACACAAAATTGCTAGTTTGTTGGATCGTTATCGTGTACGCTTCTATCTCTGACCCCGTCATCTTCATGTTAAAGGACTCCACTTCCAACTTGTGGATGGCATCATAACTACTGTATTCACGTTTGATCAGTTCCTTAAAATCATTCCATGGGGTGGCATTAGCAGCCGCCAGCCCCAGTATCTGAACTTGCGCGTTCTACCAAGTTAACGCAGTGCCTTCGAGAATATCAGTGGCATATTTCACCTTACGCCTCGGGTCATTCTCACACTCGATGACCGATTCGAGTTCCTCGAACTAATGGAGGAGTCCAACAGCTCCTTCAGTGTCGCTGAAAGTAGTAGGACGACAGTCCATAAAAGTCTTGTATGTGCATACCGGTGGCTGAGCGTGTTGACTTGTCGTGTGCGTAAGAGTAATCAAAATTAAGCACAAGTGTTGAGTTACGAGAGTAGGATCTAAGGATCCTAGAGTAAGTGGTGATGGCAGGTTACACCTCCTGCCTGGGCAGCTGCGAGTGCTGCAGTAACTTGTTCAGTGATCGAAGCCGCCAACTGGGCTTGAGTTGGGTTAACGCGTCCACTCATGATCTCGACATCAAGGAGAACATGTGGGTGAGAGGTTCGCGAATAGTGCGAAGAGAGTGAGCACACAAGTAATCTCAAGCAATAACATATAGTAGGTTCTGTAATCTGAGCATACCACGAGCAAAGTTCTATGTAATTCTATCAAGTATGTAAGGTAATAAACATAAACCTTATTACCTAGGATGTCGAGTCTTGCACGTGGAGCGAGGCGTCGTTGTGGATCATTGAGAGCACTGTTCTGGTTATAGTCTGGTTTTAATAAAAATCGTTTTCCCCATATTAAAACCGAGTTCTCTATAACCAATGGCTCTGATACCAATCTGTCACACCCCCAAAATCCACACGCGGAGTACCACCGCTTGGAGGCGTGACATGACCAGGATCAAGCCACCAATCATATTGAACATAAGTAAGATAGTAAAAGTCATTCAACAATACGATAGGTGTTTCCAAAACCAAATATAAACAAGTGTGTAGCGGAAGCATTTAATGTAAACCCAACATAAATTTAAGTACAAAATGTCATAATGTTTAACAACACATTTCACGATCCATGTCCACAACGACCGTGCCTCCCGTGCAAGCTCCAAAAGCACCTAAGGTCCTGCAAGGCATGTAACAGAGAATCAACAACTAGTTGAGCGAGTTCACAGTAAATAAGTTCGTAATAGTAAGTTTGTTTCGTAACATGTGGCGCTACTAGGCCGATCGTATGTTCTATTAGTGGGGGCTTCCCATGTTGCATATACACTAGACTATTTGTAACCATAAGTGTTCTTCACAACCGAGAACAGTAGTACGTACATAGTTTACGTAGGCTTTACGTAAGTGTCCTTCACAACCGAGGACAGTATTGAGTATAAGTTCACGTAGGTTTTACGTGAGTATCCTTCACAACCGAGGATAGTATTGAGTATAAGTTCACGTAGGTTTTACGTGAGTATCCTTCACAACCGAGGATAGTATTGAGTATAAGTTCACGTAGGTTTTACGTGAGTATCCTTCACAACCGAGGATAGTATTGAGTATAAGTTCACGTAGGTTTTACGTGAGTATCCTTCACAACCGAGGATAGTATTGAGTATAAGTTCACGTAGGTTTTACGTGAGTATCCTTCACAACCGAGGATAGCGAGTAGCATAAGTATACGTAGGTTTTACGTATGTGTCCTTCACAACCGAGGACAATGGTATGGTAGTCTAGTATCAGTGTATGTACGAATCTATTCAACCTTATTCCTTCCATCCCATTCCCCAAACCCTGGGAATCCCATGCCTTAGTAAGGGTGTGAACTCACCTTGGTTTGCTCGGTATGCTAAGTATATGCTCACAAGTAATCAATCGCGTCCTAAGGTAGGCACGTATGTGAAATCAGTTTGTGTTCAATTTGTTCACGTATAAACATGTAGCACGTAATCACAATCATATACAAGATGGTTACCCTTAACAGCAGTTAAATATTCCAGTTAATGCTTAACAGAATTAACCCAAGTTACTGTGCAGATTAACTGTTCGGCGAAACACACATAATGGCGAAACACATAAGTTGGCGAAACACAAGTTGACGAAACACATTCTGTTTCGTCGTGGCCTTGTTTGGCGAAACAGGATTCTAATTCGTCGATGACTCTTGGCGAAACACATTCTGTTTCGCCGGGAGTCCTGTTTCGTCGGATGTCTGTTTCGCAGACATCAGTTACAGCAGATGCGAATAACACATAAACCCTAATCCTTCTAGCAGCCGTCATCAATAACAGAAATCATACGAAGGTCAATGTGCATATCGAATCATCATAAATCAATCATCCCAGAGTCATTGTCTAGCATAAACCCTAGTTTATGTGTATAACATATCAACATACAACATCATATCATTGTACCCTATCAAGATACTAACTTGGATTCATAATCAGAGCATAATAACAATATCCAGAACCGAGCACTCGATTGTATTAAATTTCTCATACCATTTTATATAAATCCTACTACATCATACATAATCGAAATCTATATCACCGTCATATTAGAATCGCAGCAATAACACGCATCAATCATTTACACAAACATGAATCGAGATGGTACAGAATCAAGAAACCGATTAACATACACACGACTAACCGAGATAAGAGGAATACGAATCGATCGCTAAGGATATCTTCGAGAAGCTCCAACTGCCGTCACACAGGAGAGAAGGGCTCTAGGGTTTCGATTGTTATGATAAAATGTGTGAAACTGAGGCTGTTACACGTTTTAAAACCCGAAATAACAAGCTGGGCCCGAACTGGGCTTCGTGAATTACTGGGCCGGCGAAACAGACTTCTGTTTCGTCGGAGTGTTCATGGCGAAACAGCCTGTTTCGTCGGAATGGGTTATGGCGAAACAGGCTTGTGTTTCGTCGGGTTCTTAACAGTTTAAGTTCTACAAACAGTACACATGATATACAATCACACATAACCATGCAAACACACTAGGTTTTATCATATCACAACTAAATAGTCAAAGTCAACGTGCATTAAATGCGAATAAAGAAAGTCGGAAATTCGAGTTGTCACAGGGCTGGAGCCTTCTCAGGGATCCTTTCAGGATCCTGAGTCCTTGACTTTTTTCTTCCCAGCAATTCTTTTAGATGCCCCTTGCTCAACAAGTATCCAATTTCCTTTCTCAGTGCAATGCATTCTTCTGTGAGATGCCCAAAATCTTCATGGTATGCACACCACTTTGACTTATCCTTAGTTGCAGCTGGCCTATCATTCTTTCTGGGCCATCTGGCTTTATCACCTAAGTTCTGCATCGCAAGGATTAGTTCATTGTTATCAACAGAAAAACAATATTCAGAGATTGGAGGATAATCCTCATCATCCTCTTCTTGATCAACAGCATGCACGTTCTGGTTATCAGATCTGTTATAGGATCTAAACTTGTTGTTCTTGAACGAGGATCCTTGCTTATCTTGCTTTGAGGATCCTGCTAACCTCTCCTAGATCCTTTTGTCATCCTCTAGCCGGATGAACCTAAGTGCCCGGGTTCTTACCTCATCTAGGTTCCTGCATGGTGTCATAACAAGATCATCATAGAACAATGAATCCCTAAGCAATCCCATCTTAAAGGCCTCAACAGCCGTGGCTATATCCAAGTTGGGAATGTCTAAGGATTCTTTACTGAATTTGGTAATGTAATCTCTTAATGATTCATTATGACCCTGGGTTATCCTATATAGATCACTAGTTAATCGTTCGAATTTTCTACTACAAGAAAACTGATTATTAAATAGGTTAACTAGATTAGCAAATGAGGTAATAGAGTAGGGGGAAGACTTAGCAGCCATTTGAGAGCTGATCCAGTAAGAGTGGATCCGAATCCTTTGCACAGGCATGCTTCCTTTAACCTTTCTGGGATTGGATTGATCTCCATCCTCTCCCTGTATTGTGCTATGTGTTCTTCAGGATCCGTCGAACCATCATACAGCTTCATAGTTGGAACATGGAACCTCTTGGGTATCTTAGCATCACAGATCGGTGGTGCAAAACGAGATATCCTGTGGCTCCCATCTGCAATCTCTGGGATAGGTTTGACCACTCCTGGAACACTTGATATCATATCCTTCAACTTTTGCAATTCTCTGGCCATGGCATGATTGATACCTGGATCCTGCATAAGGCCATGGTTAGTAGCATAGGAATTATTAAAAGTGTTACCTCCCATTGGATTCAAATTAGGAAGAATGGATGTTAATCCATATTGTTGGGGCTCTGGAATGATCGAAGGACCAGTAGAAGCATTGGTCTGCATTGGAATAAAATCTCCCTGATGGACATCTGAACTTCCTGTTTGCAAACTCCTCAAGGATCCTGGCATCTGGAAGGATCCATGAAACTGGGAGGATCCTGGAACAAAGGAGGATCCTTGAACCTGGGATGATCCTGGAACAAAGGAGGATCCTTGAACCTGGGATGATCCTGGAACAAAGGAGGATCCTTGAACCTGGGATGATCCTGGAACAAAGGAGGATCCTTGAACCTGGGATGATCCTGGAACAATGGAAGATCCTTGAATCTGCTGCGCTCCTGAGTACCCTCCTGAATTCATGAAGGATCCCATATGCTGAGGATAGGATCCTGCTGGCTGGAAGTATGGACCTAATGCCTGGGTCACTGTTGTTGTTCCGTAGTGCACTCCTTTTGTTCCACCCACATATTGAACATCTGGAGCCACTGATGGCTGAGAAGTAATCACCGGAGTATCAAAATTCAAAGATCTGGGCATCAGTGGAGAATGATCCTCTGCCGTTTTCTTTTGTTTCTTGAGATCTCCAATTTCTTTGAGAATCCTTTCATTAGTCTTATCCTGTTGCTGTATGTGATCCTTCATCTGCAAAATTAAAGTAAACATGTCACTAGTAGTGGGAGTGTAAGAAGCAGAAGAAGTTGGAGGTTTGGAGAAAATTGGAGTTGGTTTCTTCTCGGCATTTTTCTGAGGTCCAGAAGGTGGTGGAGGCAAAGGTGGAATGCCCTGAGATGAATTGACTGCAGACATTGCAGTAGAGGTATTCTTCAATGATGAAGCCATGTATTTGTATGCAATGAACCGGAACGACCACCAATAGAAAAACTTCTTAGGAATGAAGCACCAATTGCCCCACGGTGGGCGCCAAACTGTTTTGGTCAAAAAATCTGTTGAGGATAATGCAACCAAACTCTTTTTTACGGGGAATGATGCTTTAAATGTAGAACAATGATAAGGATCACTTCAAGGTAAATTGCACAAACGACACAAAGATTTATACGGGGAAAAAGCCCTTGATCAAGAGTTGATCTCCGGCACAAAAAACCCCGGGTGATGGAAACTACCGATCACCAAGCTCAAATAAATCAATAAATGTTTACAACTTCGGATAGTAACGAGCTAGGTACAAGGATCACTATTTTGAGATGTGTAAAAGTGAGTGAAAACTAATAAGTGTTCGTCGAGAGCTTCAAGAATGCGATTGTATGAGAGTGTGTGTAGCTGAAAATGGCTAAGTGTTCTAATTCTAGCTCGTCACCCCTTTTAAAATAGAAGTTAACTACAATAACAAACTATCTGACTTTTGTGCCAAGCTCCCACGTTCTCCACAACGTCCATTTCCAGTCAAACGTGTGCGAAATACCCGTGGAATATTCCATAGTAACCTTGCCAAGACCAAGTCAAGCTTATTACTCCTGCGAAATAATAAGAAACATAAACAAACAATCGTTAGTATGAGGATCCTTAGAGTGATCCATGATCCTGATCCTGAAGCTCTTCTGAGGATCACTATCTGTCACAGAAGTAAGGATCATTAATTAGGATAACGAATAAGGATCACTAATTGTTAGAAAATCCTCCCCTAACAATAATTACTCCTTATATTTTGGGGGCAATTGTTAGGGGTGGATTTCTAAATGATCAGTGATCCTTATTTACTGTTAGGTTTAGTGATCCTCAATTCTGTCTGAAGTAGTGATCCTCAGAAGTGTTGCAGGATCATGGATCATCATAAGGATCCTTGTACTAACGGTTGTCTACTTTGATTTCGAAACTGTTTTGCAGGAGTACCAGCTTGGACTTGGTCTTGGCGATATTCCTGGAGTATATTCTATGTTAATTCCGCACGTGCCTGGCCAAAAGTGGACGTTATGGAGTCGTGGAGGACTTGCACCATTTGCGGAATGTTAGTTAGAGTAGATATTTTCCATTTTTAAAAGGGGTAGCGAGCTAATTAGAAAACACTTGGCTATTTTTGGCTACACACACACTCTTACAACTGCTCTCACCAGCTCTTGTTAACTCACATGGCGATTACACACTTTTTTACACAATACACTATAGTAATCCTTGTACTTAGCTCGCTATCATCCGAAGTTGTATTACATTTCTTGTTTAATTTGAGTTGGTGATCGGTAGTTTCCATCACCCGAGGTTTTTTATGCCGGAGATCATTCATTGATCAAGGGCTTTTTCCTCGTATAAATCTTCGTGTCACTTGTTCATTATATTTCATAGTGATCCTTATTATAGTTCATCAATTCAAGCATCATACCTCACAACAGAAAGTTTGGTTGCATTATCATTGCTTGATTTTTTACCAAAACACTGACTATTAAATAAATTAACCAAATGAGCAAACGAAGTAATTGAGTGAGGAGGAACATTTAACAGCCATTTTAAGGCTGATCCTGTCAAGGTAGAACCGAAACCCTTGTACAAGCATGCTTCCTTTAGTTCCGGAGGGATTGGGTTAATCTCCATTCTTTCTCTATACTGGGCAATATGCTCTTCAGGATCCGTAGTCCCATCATACAGTTTCATGTTGGGGGTCCGAAATCTTTTTGGGATTTCAGCATCACAGATAGGATATGCAAAGCGGGATATCCTGTGGCTGTCTTGGGATACTTCCGAAATTGGCTGGACCACTCCAGGTACACTGGATATCATGTCCTTCAATTTCTGAAGATCCCTGGTAAATGTTGACGTCATACCTGCATCCTGCAAAGACCCATTGTTGTTAGTAGCAAGAATATTATTATTTGACACGTTACCGATCTGAGGATTCTGGCCATATCCTGAAGCATATCCTGAGCTCTTCACAGTTGACATCTTGACCGAGGAGGGTATCTCAGGGGTATGATTATGAGAATGGCTTGGGACGATGTTCCCCCGGTTATCCTCAGTGTAAACTGCAGAACTGAAGTTCAAAGCCCTAAGCTGTATAGGAGTGATAGTTTCTTCAGCAGGTCTACTTGGGCCTGATTTTAAGAGTTGTATCTCTCTCATCAGCATCCGATTAGTTTCCTGCTGCTGCCTCATCTGTTCCTGTACACTACCAAACAAATTCAGAATTTCATCATTAGACGCCAAAACAGGACCGGATCCCTGGGTACTGGGAGCGGGGATAATATCCCGAGCTACATGACTTTCAGTTCCGTGTGAAGAAGCTTGCATTCTTGGAGGAGGAGGAGGTGGAAGCACCGAACCAATTGTTGCAGAGGTTGTAGCCGACATGGTGGAAGAGCTCATGTTTGATCTCGAGGCCATTGAAAACAATTTAGAAAAAAGTTTTGACAATAGAAAACCGAGTAATGATTTTACTAAAGTTTTTAGCAAAAATAGCACCACTTGCCCCACGGTGGGCGCCAAATTGTTTTGGTCAAAAATTACCGAAGCAATTAAGTGATCAAATTAGTTAAGTGAGGTAGTGTGCTAGAAATATATGTGAAAAATATATTTAACCAAGTTGATTGTAAAAACAGTTTGAGGATACGGCTCAGGATATAGAGCTGTATCTATAATCAAACAATGAGCAAAAAAGTAAAGGTTGACACGTGATGTACGAGGAAAGCCCTTGATCAATCTAGATCGCCGGCACAAAACCTCGGGAGCTGACAATCGCAGCTGCCTTGTTCTTCTATTACTTCAAATATCAGGATACAGTGCAGGATGTGATGCGGATCAACTAGGTGTTACCATGTAATTCAAATACAAGTGTTTGTGTAGAGTGTTTGCAGTGAGCTAGAGAGTAAAAGTGTTCGAAAGTGTGTGTGAAAGTTGCGTGCCTTAATCTGATCCGCCCCCATCTATTTATAGTAAAAGAAATGCAACAAACTATCCTAATAAACCGGGATCCGGTGAATGAATCCACTCGAACGTTGTAGACCTGGTCTTTCGGGTTCAACGTCTCTCACATAACAGATACGCCCGAGTCTTGAGGAGAAGAAGTCCATCTGACCGTTAGTAACCCACAGCCTCTAACCTGCACGTGGTTAATTTAGTTAACACCAGGATATCGCCTAGGATGTTAGCAATATCCCAATCCAGTATCCTGATCACAAGCAAACAACCAAAAGCAGGATATTAGTCAGGATATGTACGCTCAGAAAATGACCCATAACACTCAATGCATCTTAGATATGGTCCTGCAAGAGATCGTTTATATAACATGTTATTCAATATTGTAAACTGGGATACCTTAATTTTGAAAGCCCTGGAGTTTTCTCCTGTAGGAATCTCTCCATGTTGGATATATCTCATGATTGGAAGGATCCATGATCCTGAATGAGATTGTGTATCATCACCAGGGTTGATTGCAGAATCCTCTCCTATCTCCATAGCTACATGATCCTCAATAGTAGGGGTTAGGATATGGATAATAGGGATCTTGGTATCCTCTGGAATCTTCAAGGATGATCCTAGATTGGCCAATGCATCAGCCTCTGCGTTCTCTTCTCTGGGTACCTGTGTCAAACTAAAGGAAACAAAAGAGAGTGCCAATTCTTTGACTATCTCTAAATATTTGATTAGCTTTTCACCTTTAACAGCATAGGATCCATTAAACTGATTAGTGATCAATAATGAATTCACAGGTACCTCAAGATACCTGATCCTCATATGCTTGGCAATTTGCAAACCAGCTATCAAGGCTTCATACTCAGCCTCATTGTTGGTAGTTTGAAATTCACAAGCTATGGAGTGGGGTATTATGTCCCCCTGTGGCGATTTTAGTAGTATTCCAAGTCCTGTTCCTTTGACATTAGAAGCACCATCAGTGAAGAGTATCCAAGGATCCTTAGTTTCTTCCACCTGTTGGACTTCTAACTCAGCTTCCTTTTGTAAGTCACTACTGAAATCTGCCACAAAGTCAGCTAAGGCTTGGGATTTAATGGCAGTTCTAGGCTCATATCTTATATCATATGCACTAAGCTTCACTGCCCCCTTAGCCATCCTTCCTGACATTTCAGGTTTCCTGAGAACATTATTAATTGGAAAATTAGTCTTAACAATAATGGCATGAGTCTCAAAATAATGTCTTAATTTAGTAGATGCCATAATTAATGCAAGGATAAGTTTCTCTAAGTGTGAATACCTGGATTCAGTATCAAGTAAACTCTTACTTACATAATAAACAGGGTGTTGTGTACCTTGGTGATCCTTAACAAGGACCGCACTTACTGCTTTTAAGGATACTGCTAGGTATAAGGATAATATATCCCTTTTTTCTGGTTTCATCAAGGCGGGGGCTGAGGATAGGTAATCCTTAAGAGCTTTGAGGGCACTTTCATGCTTCTCAGTCCATTCAATTTTCTTGTTCTTCCTCAGGATGTCATAGAATTCCTTGCACTTTTCTGAAGATTTGGATATGAACCTGTTCAAGGCTGCGATCCTGCCTGTCAATCTTTGCACATCCTTGGCATTGGTAGGAGATTTGATATTCATAGTAGCCTTAATTTGCTCTGGACTTGCTTCAATGCCTCTTTTTGTCACCATATAGCCTAGGAATTTACCTGCTTTAACACCAAATTTACCTGCTTCAATGCCTCTTTTTGTCAATCCTCTCCTATCTCCATAGCTACATGATCCTCGATAGCCGGGGTCAGGATATGGATAATAGGGATCTTGATATCCTCCGGGATCTTCAAGGATGATCCTAAATTGGCTAATGCATCTGCCTCTGCATTCTCTTCCCTTGGTACCTGTGTCAAACTAAAGGAAACAAAAGAGAGTGCCAATTCTTTGACTATCTCTAAATATTTTATTAGCTTTTCACCTTTAACAGCATAGGATCCATTAAAGCGATTAGTAATTAACAATGAATCTACATGTACCTCAAGATACCTGATCCTAATATGCTTGGCAATTTGCAAACCAACTATCAAGGCTTCATATTCAGCCTCATTGTTAGTAGTTTGAAACTCACAAGCTATGGAGTGGGGTATTATGTCCCCCTGTGGTGATTTTAGTAGTATTCCAAGTCCTGTTCCCTTGACATTAGAGGCTCCATCAGTGAAGAGTATCCAAGGATCCTTAGTCTCTTCAAGATGTTGGACTTCTAACTCAGCTTCCTTTTGCAAGTCACTACTGAAATCTGCCACAAAATCAGCTAAGGCTTGGGATTTAATGGCAGTTCTAGGCTCATATCTTATATCATAAGCACTGAGCTTCACTGCCCACTTAGCCATCCTTCCTGACATTTCAGGTTTCCTGAGAACATTCTTAATTGGAAAGTTAGTCTTAACAATAATGGTATGAGTTTCAAAATAATGTCTTAACTTAGTAGATGCCATAATTAAAGCAAGAATAAGTTTCTCTAAATGTGAATACCTGGATTCAGCATCAAGCAAACTCTTACTTACATAATAAACAGGATGTTGTGTACCTTCGTGATCCTTAACAAGGACATCACTTACTGCTTTAGAGGATACCGCAAGGTATGAGGATAATACATCCCCTTTTTTCGGTTTCATTAAGGCAGGAGCTGAGGATAGGTAATCCTTAAGAGCTTTGAGAGCATTTTCATGCTTTTCAGTCCAGTCAAATTTCTTGTTCTTTCTCAGAATGTCATAGAATTCCTTGCACTTTTCTGACGATTTTGATATGAACCTATTCAAGGTTGCGATCCTCCCTATCAACCTTTGTACATCCTTGGCATTGGCAGGAGATTTGATATTCATAGTAGCCTTAATTTTCTCTGGACTTGCTTCAATGCATCTTTTTGTCACCATATAGCCTAGGAATTTACCTGCTTTAACACCAAAGTGACACTTGGAATGATTTAGTTTCATATTAAACTTATCAAGGATATTGAAGGCTTCCTCCAAGTCTTTAAGGTGATCCTCAGCTTTCTTAGACTTAATCACCATGTCATCTATATAGACTTCCATAGTGTGTCCAATTTGTTCCTTGAACATCATATTGACTAGCCTTTGATAAGTAGCACATGCATTTCTTAGTCCAAATGGCATAGCAATATAACAATATATACCAGTTGGGGTCATAAAAGCTGTATCCTCTTGATCAGATGGTTCCATTTGAATTTGTTGAAATCCAGATGAAGCATCCATAAAAGTCAACATTTCATGACCCGCGGTAGCATCCACCATGGAGTCAATGTGGGGTAACGGGAAAGGATCCTTGGGACATGCCTTGTTTAAATTAGTGAAATCGACACATACCCTCCACTTTCCATTTTTCTTTTGAACAACAACCACATTGGCTAACCATCTTGGATACTTAACATCTCTAATCATACCTGCTCGGAGTAATTTGTCTACCTCCTCCTGGATAATGGCATTTCTCTGAGGTGCAAACTTCCTCCTCTTCTGATGTATTGGCTTGAATGACCTGTCAATACCAAGTTTATGGGTAATTATATCTTTAGAGATACCTGTCATGTCTTCATGCTTCCAGGAAAAGGTAGTTTTTCTCTTTTTAAGGAAGGATACTAGTTCCTGTTCAATGTTGCTGAGGATCCCTGATCCTCTGAAGACTTTGGATTCAGGATCATTAGGATCCATAAGGATTTCTTTCACATCCTGTTCTCTTGCCTCCAAGATGTCTCTCGGAGGATACTTTAGTTGCTATTGCTCCCTTGGTCTTGAGGCTGGCTTCATTGATGAGGTATAACAATTCTTTGCTTCTTGTTGGTCACTCTCAATCTTTATCACCCCCATGGACTAGGAAGCTTCACACATTGATGATATGTAGACGCAACTGCCTTCATGTCATGTATCCATGGCCTGCCAAGGATAACATTGCAATAGGATAAGCAATCTATAACACAAAATTTTTTATAAGAATGAAGTCCTTCAATGTAGATGGGAAGTTTAATGTCCCCCAATGTATTCTTGGTTTCTCCGCTGAATCCCACAAGAACTGAGGATCTTGGGATAATATCTGATTCAGGAATATTCATCTTCTTGAGGACATCAAGCTGAATGATGCTCACCGAGCTCACTCCATCAATTAGGATCCTGCAAACAAAATGGTTAGATATGAATAAAGTAATAACAAGACCATTATGGTGAGGATCCAGCACATCAACACGATCATCCTCATCAAAGGTTATGACTTTCTCCTTTGTAACACTAGAGGTCCGGATGGGTCTATCTCCATTATCCATCTTGGTCTCCTTGGCATGTCTTTTGGCTGCTGAAAAGGAAGTACCACAAATGTCTGATCCACCCGATATGAAGTTTATAACTTGTGCATCCGCTGGAGGGGCAGGAGCCCTTTCTGGAACCTTTTCAGGATCCTAGGTCCTTGACTTTTTCCTCCCCAAAAGCTCCTTTAAATGCCCCTTTGCTTAACAAGTAACCAATTTCTTTTCGAAGTGCAATACACTCTTCAGTGAGATGCCCGAAGTCCTCATGATATGCACACCATTTGACTTGTCCTTTGTTGCGGCTGGTTTAACACTTTTCCTTGGCCATCTTGCCTTCTCACCTAGATTCTGCATTGCAAGAATTAGTTCATTGTTATCAACAGAAAAACAATACTTAGAAATTGGAGGATAATCCTCATCATCCTCTTCTTGTTCTACTGCATGCACATTCTGGTTATCAGACTTGTTGTAGGACTTGAACTTGTTATTCTTGAAGTAGGATCCTTGCTTTTCCTACTTCAAGGATCCTGCCAGTCTTTCCTGGATCCTTTTATCATCCTCTAATCGGGTGAACCTAAGGGCCCTGGTTCTCACTTCATCAAGATTTCTGCAAGGGGTCATGACAAGATCATCATAGAATAATGAATCCCTAAGTAAACCCATTTTAAAGGCTTCTACAGCCATAGCAATATCCAGATTAGGAATGTCTAAGGATTCTTTACTAAACTTAGTGATGTAATCTCTAAGTGATTCATTTTGACCTTGTGTTACCCTATATAGATCACTAGTTAATCGTTCAAATTTTCTACTACATGAGAATTGGCTATTAAACAGGTTAACTAGATTAGCAAATGAAGTAATAAAGTAAGGGGGAAGACTTAGCAGCCATTTAAGAGCTGATCCTGTGAGTGTGGATCCAAAACCCTTGCATAGACATGCTTCCTTTAACCTTTTAGGAATTGGATTGATCTCCATCCTTTCTCTGTATTAAGCTACATGTTCCTCTGGATCCGTTGAACCATCACACAGCTTCATAGTTGGTATCTGGAACCTTTTGGGTATCTCAGCATCACAAATAGGTGATGCAAAATGAGATATCCTATGACTGCCATCTGCGATTTCAGGAATGGGTTTAACCACCCCTGGAACGCTGGATATCATATCCTTTAGTTTATGTAATTCCCTAGCCATAGCTTGATTGATACCTGTATCCTGCATAGAACCATGGTTAGTGTTATAAGAATTATTAAAAGTGTTACCTCCCAGAGGATTCAAGTTTGGAATTCCAGATGTGAATCCATATTGACGGGATTCTGGTATGACTGAAGGACCAGACGAAGTAATGGTCTGCATTGGAATGAAGTCTCCTTGATGAACATCTGCGCTTGAAGGTTGTACGCTTCTTAAGAATCCTTGATCCTGAAAGATGTTGGATCCTTGAACCTGAAAGGGGGATCCTTGAACTTGAGAGGATCCTTGAACTTGAGAGGATCCTTGAACCTGAGAGGATCCTTGTACTTGAGAGGATCCTTGAACTTGAGAGGATCCTTGAACTTGAGAGGATCCTTGAACCTGAGAGGATCCTTGAACCTGAGAGGATCCTTGAACCTGATAGGATCCTTGAACTGTGTGCGTCCCCATATATCCTCCTGAGCTGACAAAGGATCCCTGATGCTGGAAAGAGGATCCCGAAGGTTGAAAATAGGATCCTGAAGGCTGGAAGTGAGACCCTAACGCCTGACTCATGGTTGTTGTTCCATAACGCCTTCCCAATGGTTCACTCTGGTACTGGATATCCGGAGCTGCAGATTGTTGGGCAGTTATAGCTGGAGTGTCGAAATCCAGTGACCTCGGTATTAGAGGAGAGTGATTCTCCCCTGATCTCTTTTCTTTCTTGATGTCACCAACCTCCCGGAGGATCCTTTCATTAGTCTTGTCCTGCTCTTGTATGTGATTCCTCATCTGCAAAATCAAAGTAAAAAGATCACTAGTAGTAGGATTAGAAGAAACAGAAGAAGTTGGTGGTTTTGGAAAAATGGGGCTTGGTCTCTTTGCAGCATTTTCAGCATTCTTCTGGGATCCAAAAGGTGGTGAAGGCAAAGGTGGAATGCCCTGTGAAGAAGTGACTGCCGACATTGAACTTGAAGTGTTCTTCGCTGAAGAAGCCATCTGCTTGGTTGTAATGAACCGAAAATGATCACAAAAGCAAGAATTTCTTAGGAATGAAGCACCAATTGCCCCACGGTGGGCGCCAAACTGTTTTGGTCAAAAATCAGGCTAGGATAATACAACCAAATCTTTGTTGTGAGGAATGATGCTTGAAACAATGAACAAATGTATGGACAATTTGCAAATAAAATAAAGAGATGACACAAGGATTAATACGAGGAAAAAGCCCTTGATCAAGAGTTGATCTCCGGCATAAAAAACCTCGGGTGATGGAAACTACCGATCACCAACTAAGATTAAACAGAAAAAAGTTACAACTCGGGATGATAACAAGCTTGTTACAAGGATCACTAGTGTGTAAAAGTGCAAAAGTGTATGAAATCGCCAAGTAAACTGTCGAGAGCTAATGAGAGCTGTTCCGAGAGTGTGTGTTTGCTAAAATTAGCTAAGTCTTCTAATTCAAGCTTGTTATCCCCTTTTAAAATTAGAAAATAACTAAAACAACTAACTATCCGCATTTCATGCTAGCTCCCCACGATCTCCATAAAGTTCACTAAGCCATGCACGTGCGGAATATTGAAAGCATATTCTCCAAGAATGTCGGCAAGACCAAGTCTAAAGCGTATACTCCTGCAAAACAAACTCAAACATAGCAAAGACAGTCGTTAGTGTAAGGATAACCATGAGGATCCTGAATCCTGATCCTGCAACACCTTCTGAGGATCCTTAATTCAAACAGAATTGAGGATCCGTGATCCTGGCAGTACTTGAGGATCCGTGATCCTTAGGATTGGAAAATCCTCCCCAAACAGTGATATATATGCGGATTATACACAAAAAAAAACAAACACTCAACAAATGGCTACAATTTAAGGAATGTGTTTAGTGACGGCATCAGATTCCTAATTGATGGAGAAAGGTCTGGTGGCAAGAAAAGCTGCTTCTAGGAGGTTGTCAAGTGTTTTCGCTCGATGATTCCATTCTTGGGTGGTTGGTTTGGCCCTTGTTCCTGTAACTCGAATCCTAGCCCGGTATATCCCATTTTAATTTTATACCATTGTGAACATTACGCCTTTTTTACTCTCTGATCGAGGTTCTCGGCATTGAAAAATCTTCGTAAACTAAATCACACGTGTATGTGTTGACATTTAAGAGATATACAGTCAAGAAAATCAAGGGCAATGGTGATATATATGCGGATTATACACAAAAAAAAAAACACTCAACAAATGGCTACAATTTAAGGAATGTGTTTAGTGACGGCATCAGATTCCTAATTGATGGAGAAAGGTCTGGTGGCAAGAAAAGCTGCTTCTAGGAGGTTGTCAAGTGTTTTTGCTCGACGATTCCATTCTTGGGTGGTTGCTTTGGCCCTTGTTCCTGTAACTCGAATCCTAGCCGGGTATATCCCATTTTAATTTTACACCATTGTGAATCATACGCCTTTTTTACTCTCTGATCGAGGTTCTCGGCATTGAAAAATCTTCGTAAACTAAATCACACGTGTATATGTTGACATTTAAGAGATATACAGTCAAGAAAATCAAGGGCAATGGTGATATATATGCGGATTAGACACCCAAAAAAACACTCAACAAATGGCTACAATTTAAGGAATGTGTTTAGTGACGGTATCAGATTCTTAATTGATGGAGAAAGGTCTGGTGGCAAGTAAAGCTGCTTCTAGGAGTTTGTCACACCCCCAAAATCCTCACGCGGAGTATCACCGCTTGGAGGCGTGACATGACCAGGATCAAGCCACCAATCATATTGAACATAACAAGTAATAAGTAAAATTCAACCACACAATATGAAAGGTGTTTCAAACCAAAAACGTAGTTAAGTGTTTAGCGGAAGCATAATTGTAAAACCCAATGTAAGTATTAAGTACGAAATAAAGTAATGTTTTTAGCATGGCACACACTGCCATATCCCACAACGACCACGCCTCCCTGTGCAAGCTCCATAAGTACCTAACGACCTGCAAGGCATGTAACAACGATGTCAACAACAAAGTTGAGCGAGTTCACAGTTGGTCGTTTAGTTGTAGCATTCGTTTCGTAAATCATATGTTCGTTTTGTAAACCATGTATCGTATTAATTCGTATCGCGGTCTCCCAGACATGTTTGCGAAGATTAGTGGGGGCTTCCCTTGTGTTACTAGACCGTGCGTATCGACTACTACGAAAATGTAAGTGGTGCCCTAAGTCAATGTCTATCAGCATTGACCCTTTGCCCATAGTCCATTAGTACACGCCCGTCTGACTGGCACGGTGTGAGGTTTGTTAAACCTAATAGCACTATTAACTAATGACCCGCTCGCCATAGGCCTCGGCGATTAAGTCGATATAAATGAGGGACTTCAATGATAGAGGTTTGGTCCAGTGTGTAATCTTGGCATCCTACCCACGGAGGATGGTTGTAGTTACCGTTTAAATCATTAACCCATTCCCAACACTTGGGAATCCCATGCCTTGGAAAGAGTGTGAACTCACCTCGGTTGCTCAGTTTGACTCTCAAAAATAGCTAGCAGTCAAGGTCGGTCAATCACGTCCTAGTATAATTATCAGTTAGTTATTTAGTGGTTTTCAAATAGAACACAAACTTCCTACACGTATCTATCACATAACATGCATCACTTTAACGGTTTATTCCCATATAAACTTCCCATCTATTCTCGTTCATAAGCAAACATACGACATTGCACATAACACATATAACATGTTATATCATTCACAGATAACATACCCGATATTTAGACACGCAATTTACGACTTAAGTCATTTCAGCTTTTATATTCAAAACTGGGCTGTTTTCAGAGATTTTAATAAAATAGTTAACTTGTTTCAAAAATTCCCAACTTTTTACAGAAGGTCTTAAACGATCCAAATATTATTGTGTAGAAATCTCGGGATCCAATTCATCACCAATATTTTATAAAAATTCATTTTCCGGACTGCAATCAGATTCATCTTTTTCTGATTGCAGTCAACGGAATAATTTATTAAAAATTCATCGAGAGTCCGATTTACGAAATTCCAGTGGGGTAATTACAAATACATCAGTTGTCATAAACTGTAGAAATTTCATGAGCAGATTCATCATAGATTTCGAGTTATGACCAAAAACACATCACCCATTTACTGCAGCAAAAACTCAGCTTCAGCTGCTGTTTTTAAAAGGGTCTTTAAAAATAGTAAAAGAAGTCCAAAAATTATGATTCCAGTGCCATTAGAACCGTATTTCATAATACATAAACCTTGACTTCCGAAAATCTGTTTTTCGTAAAGTTACGGTCTGGTTACAGCCAACTGAAGTTGGCTGTAAACACCAACAAGCCCCTGTTTTCAGCTTTTTAATATTCTAACTCGAGTTATATTGGTTCCGTTAACATGCATAATGATCAACAACATTTCTAGTACTCAGTATTATCAAGTAAATCAGCAAGTAATCAGTAATATATCCAAACAATTTCATACTAACATTTTTACATCATGTTTCATCTTCTTGTTTAAACCCTTTTTAGTGTTCTTGTAGATTTAACATATTACATCTTTTAATCATGAAACAAGATGAACAAAGGTGACATAAGGAACTTACTACTATCTTAAAGCTAGGGATGATTCTTAGTGAAGAAGATGGAGAGAATGATGGTGAAAAGCAAGTGAAAGAAGCTCCTTAGAAAGCCCTTCAACTTGCAACCTCTATGGATCACCTTCAAGCTTGTATGGAACTTGAATATGATGAAGATGATGGTGGTTATGTGGTGGTGGGGGTGGTGGTGGTGGTTTTGGGGTGAACCGAAAGTGAGAGAGAGGAGGGCGATGAGAGAGGTGAGAGAGTGATCTAGAGAAGGTAGGATGAAGATATGAAGAGATTTCATGGTGTAGTAATCATACTTATAAGATTTGCAATATCTTGGCAAGATATGCAAGTAACCAATCTACACAAAATATAGACATAAAATCTTGTAGTAGGATATGGTGAAGATTTTGGGTGGGGTCCATTGGGACCAAAAATCGGTTGGGGGGGGGGGGTTTAGTGTAACATTTTCAACTATGTTGCAATTCCAAGTTAGATCTCAAGTGTATACTTATGTGTGTTATTTACTAGAGAAGTTAGTGGGTGTTAGGGTGTTCGGGGGTCATGCCTAGTCAAAAATAAATACAACAATGTATTTGACAAATATTTGGTGTCCCGGGTAATGTCCGGTTATTCGGTCGGATACTGTTCCGTTAAAGTGTTTAATTGTTCCGTAAGGCGCCTTATACATATATTTTTGTAACACAATTAATTCCTAACACATAGGAAAATATTCAGGACCATTTAGTCAAGTTTTCTGCATACTACTAGTATGCTATCACGCACATGTAAGTATAACACAGTAATCAGAGAGCAGTTAAATAATTTAGCACAATCATCAAGCACTTTAATTATCATTAATAAATGGTACGGATACGTGGAATTACGAGGGTTGTCACATTCTCCCCCTGTTAAGAAAATTTCGTCCCGAAATTTAGTGCGTACTTACTGAGGAAGCTAGTTAAGTTGCGGCGTTTACTGGCTTTTCCTGGGGTGTCACATCATCCCCCCGTTGATTTGGAATTTCATCCCGAAATTCTGCCGTAGCTTCAGCCTCAGTAGTGGTTGCACTTTTCTTAAACAGTTGGGGGTACTTGAGTTTCATCTGGTCTTCTCATTCGTAGGTATACTCGGGGCCACGACGGGAATTCCAACGAACTCGGACAAGAGGTATCCTGGTATGTTTGAGAATTTTTACATCTCGATCAGTAATCTCTACTGGTTCCTCGACGAATCGCAGCTGGTCGTCGATAGTGAGCTCCTTCAAAGGAACTGACAGACACTTCTTCAGATTTGACAAGTGAAAAACGTCGTGAACTCCACTGAGTTCTGCGGGTAGGTTCAGTCTGTAGGCCACTTTGCCTATTTTCTCGATGATTTCGAACGGTCCGACATAACGCGGATTAAGTTTTCCCCTTTTTCCAAAGCGAACCACACCCTTCCAGGGTGAAACTTTGAGTAGCACTCGATCCCCAACTTGGAACTCGAGTGGTTTCCTGCGCTTGTTTGCGTAGGCTTTCTGACGGTCGCGACCTGCCGCCATGCGTTGTCGTATCAGAGCAATCCTTTCTGTAGTATCAACTACGAGTTCTGGACCCGTGATCTGACTGTCACCCACATCTGCCCAACAAAGAGGTGATCGGCATTTACGCCCGTACAATGCCTCAAATGGAGCGGCTTGAATGCTGGTGTGGTAACTGTTGTTATACGAAAACTCCACTAACGGGAGATGCTTTTCCCAGTCGTTGCCGAAATCAATTACACATGCCCGAAGCATGTCTTCTAGGGTTTGGATGGTGCATTCAGACTGCCCATCTGTTTGCGGGTGGTAAGCTGTGCTCATATCTAATCTTGAGCCAAAGGACTTGTGCATTGCTTGCCACAGTTCAGAAGTAAAACGTGCATCACGATCGGAAATAATAGAGGTTGGCACCCCATGTCTCGAGACAACTTCCTTAAGGTAGACGTCTGCTAGAGTGGAGAACTTATCCGTTTCCTTGATAGCCAAAAAAGTGTGCAGATTTTTTGAGTCGATCCACGATCACCCAAATAGTATCATTTCCACGTTGAGATCTAGGCAGACCAGTATCGAAATCCATGGAAATTTCCTCCAATTTCCATTGTGGTATCTCTGGTTGTTGGAGTAGGCCCGATGGTT
Organism: Helianthus tuberosus; assembly: GCA_030545235.1. NCBI lineage: Eukaryota > Viridiplantae > Streptophyta > Magnoliopsida > Asterales > Asteraceae > Helianthus > Helianthus tuberosus. Next base: position 156,187,188 of record CM060403.1, read on the forward strand.
TCTGATATTCAGTCTTGACTCTCGCACAAGTCAAACATTTGCTAACGTAAGTTGCTATGTGAGCTTTCATGCTAGGCCACCAATACGTAGATCTGAGATCGTGGTACATCTTATCTGAACCCGGATGTACTGAGTAGCGAGACTTATGTGCTCCATCCATCACCAACTTGCGTAAGTTCCCATAATGTGGGACCCAAATGCGTCATGTTACATAGTAGGCGCCGTCTTCCTTTTGTTCTAACCGTTGCCTCGAACCGCGTAGGGCTTCAGCCCCGACGTTTTCTGGTTTCAATGCTTCTACCTGAGCATCTCGTATCTGTGAAGGAAGACTAGATTGGATGGTGAGTTGTAGTGCTCGCACACGCCTAGGTGGGGTATCTTTCCGACTGAGGGCGTCGGCCACGACATTGGCTTTGCCTGGATGGTACTTGATGGCACATTCGTAATCATTCAATAGGTCGACCCATCGACGTTGTCGCATGTTCAACTCTTTCTGCTTAAAGATATGCTCGAGACTCCTGTGATCGGTGTAAATGGTGCACTTGGTACTGTACAGGTAATGTCTCCATATCTTGAGCGCGAAAACAACAGCTCCCAGCTCCAAATCATGTGTGGTGTAGTTCCTTTCGTGAACCTTAAGTTGGCGCGATGCGTAGGCAATGACCTTGTCACATTGCATCAACACGCAACCAAGCCCTTGGATGGAAGCGTCGCAATAAACCACAAAATCGTCTGTGCCTTCAGGCAATGAGAGAATAGGGGCGCTACAAAGTCTACCCTTTAGATGCTGAAATGCAGACTCCTGTGCATCTCCCCAACGGTAGATGACACCCTTCTGAGTCAGTGAAGTGAGAGGTTGTGCAATCCTTGAGAAATTCTTGATAAATCGTCTGTAGTAGCCCGCCAGACCCAAGAATTGGCGGATTTCTGTTGGTGTGCGGGGTGCAGGCCAATTCTTGATTGAGTCAACCTTGGATGGATCAACATGAATCCCATCCTTGTTTATTACGTGGCCTAGAAAATGGACTTCGCGAAGCCAGAAGTCACATTTCGAAAATTTGGCATACAGTTGCTCTGCTCGAAGAAGTTCCAGCATAAGTCATAGATGCTGCTCGTGTTTCCCCCGACTCTTAGAATAGATCAGGATATCGTCGATGAAAACGATAACGAACTTATCCAGGTAAGGTTTGCACACTCGGTTCATGAGATCCATGAAAACCACTGGTGCGTTCGTTAATCTGAAAGGCATAACCAGAAACTCATAATGGCCGTAACGAGTTCTGAATGCTGTTTTAGAGACATCCTCGTCTCGGACTCTCAGTTGATGGTAACCCGATCTCAGATCAATCTTGGAGTAGTAGCTCGACCCTTGCAGCTGGTCGAATAAGTCATCAATGCGCGGGAGAGGATAACGATTCTTTACGGTCACCTTATTGAGTTCGCGGTAGTCGATGCACATTCTGAAGGTACCGTCTTTCTTCTTCACGAATAGTACTGGAGCTCCCCAGGGCGAAGAGCTAGGATGAATAAAACCTTTTTCCAAGAGTTCATGCAATTGCTTGGACAGTTCTTCCAGTTCGGTTGGAGCTAAGCGATAAGGTGCTCGAGCTATGGGCGCTGCTCCAGGAGCTAGCTCGATTTGGAATTCGACTTGTCGATGAGGCGGAAGACCAGGTAATTCCTCAGGAAATACCTCAGGAAAATCACGCACTATAGGAATGTCTTCAATTCTCTTCTCTTCCCTTGCTACGTCAGTAACGAGTGCAAGAATGGCAGTGTGGCCCTTACGCAAACACTTCTGGGCCTTAAGGAAAGAGATGATGCCTACAACAGCACCACTCTTGTCGCCACGAATCACGAGGGGTTCTTTACCAGAACGAGGGATACGGACGATTTTCTCCTTGCAAATAATCTCCGCTTGATGTTGAGATAACCAATCTATTCCAATGACAACGTCAAAACTACCCAGAACGATAGGAATGAGGTCGATAGAAAAGGTCTGATCGGCAAGGACAAGCTCGCAACCCTTAACTATGCGTATGGCTTCAAGACTTTTACCGTTTGCTAGTTCTACCGTGTGTTTGGTGGTCAAAAGTGTTGGGGTGCGCTTAAGCATTTGACTAACTTTTAGAGACACATAACTGGTATCGGCACCCGAATCAAATAAAACAGTAACATAAAAGTCATCCAGTAGAAACTTACCCATCATGACGTTGGGATCGTTCCTTGCATCACCCTGACCCAGCACGAAAACACGTCCCCTGGCACCATTGTCGTCGTTATTACCCCCGTTGTTATTCCCGTTGCCCTGATTGTTGTTGTTGTTGATGTTGTTATTCTGATTTTGATTTAACTGGGGGTAGTCCCGCTTGAAGTGGCCTTCAGCACCACACTGAAAGCATCCCCTGTTGCCTCGCTGTTGCTGCTACTGGTTCTGTGGAGCTTGCTGTTGCTGCTGACGATTCTGATTTGTAGGCCGTGAGATCCTGCAATCCTTGGCTTCATGACCCATATAGAGATACCTCTGACAACGCCCCTTGTTGCACTGACCACTGTGGTGTCTGTTGCATTTGTTGCACTTTGGGTGGTTTCCTCGATATCCACCCTGCCCTTGACTACCAGAAGATTGCTGACCAGGACTCTGGTAGTCATCAATCTTTCACTACTGTGCCTGGGACTGAACTGTAGTCGAACCCTTGCTGGAGGTTCCATCCCATTTTCGTTTGTTGTAACTGGGAATAGCAGAAGTAGTAGTAGCAGTAGCACCTATACGCTTAGGCAGCGTGTTCTGTTCCACTGCCTGGTCTGTGAGACGATGAGCAAGACGAGTAACATCCTGGATGGTAGCAAGGTTAGCAGAAGTCACATGACTTTGAATCTCTGGTACTAAGCCTTTGAGGAACAGCTCAATACGCTTGATGGGAGGATCCACCATAGTTGGACATAACACTACCAGTTCGTTGGATCGCTTCGTATACGCCTCTATCTCTGACCCCGTCATCTTTAGGTTAAAGAACTCTACTTCCAACTTGTGGATGTCATCATGACTACAGTATTCCCGCTTGATCAGTTCCTTAAAGTCGTTCCATGGGGTGGCATTAGCAGCTGCCAGCCCTAACATTTGAACTTGCGCGTTCCACCAAGTCAACGCAACGCCTTCGAGAGTACCAGTGGCATACTTCACCCTACGAGCCTCAGGGCATTCACACATCTCGAAGACCGATTCGAGCTTCTCGAACTAGTGGAGGAGTCCGACGGCCCCTTCAGTGCCACTGAAGGTACCAGGACGACAGTCCATGAAAGTTTTGAACGTGCACGCAGGCGGCTGAGCATGCTGGCCTCCCGCTTGGGCGGCTGCAAGTGCCGCAGCAACTTGTTGGTTAATCAGAGCCGTCAACTGGGCTTGAGTCATGTTAACGCGTCCGCTCATGATCTTCATATCAAAGAAAACATGAGTGAGAGAGGTTCGCGAAAGTGCGATAATAGAAGAGAGTAAGCACACACGTGTTTTCAAACAACAGTTGTTACGTTTGTCTAAGCATACCATGAGCAAAGTTCTATGTAACTAGCAAGTAGGCAATGTAAACATAAATCATATCACCTAGAATGTTGAGTCTTGCACGTGGAGCGAAGCGTCGTTGTGGATCGTTGAGCACTGTTCAGGTTATAGTCTGGTTTTAACAAAAACTTTTTCCTTTATTAAAACAAGTTCACTATAACCAATGGCTCTAATACCAATCTGTCACACCCCCAAAATCCACACGCGGAGTATCACCGCTTGGAGGCGTGACATGACCAGGATCAAGCCACTAATCATATTGAACATAACAAGTAATAAGTAAAATTCAACCACACAATATGAAAGGTGTTTCAAACCAAAAACGTAGTTAAGTGTTTAGCGGAAGCATAATTGTAAAACCCAATGTAAGTATTAAGTACGAAATAAAGTAATGTTTTTAGCATGGCACACACTGCCATGTCCCACAACGACCACGCCTCCCTGTGCAAGCTCCATGAGTACCTAACGACCTGCAAGGCATGTAACAACGATGTCACCAACAAAGTTGAGCGAGTTCACAGTTGGTTGTTTAGTTGTAGCATTCGTTTCGTAAATCATATGTTCGTTTTGTAAACCATGTATCGTATTAATTCGTATCGCGGTCTCCCAGACATGTTTGCGAAGATTAGTGGGGGCTTCCCTTGTGTTACTAGACCGTGCGTATCGACTACTACGAAAATGTAAGTGGTGCCCTAAGTCAATGTCTATCAGCATTGACCCTTTGCCCATAGTCCATTAGTACACGCTCGTCCGACTGGCACGGTGTGAGGTTTGTTAAACCTAATAGCGCTATTAACTAATGACCCGCTCGCCATAGGCCTCGGTGATTAAGTCGATATAAATGAGGGACTTCAATGATAGAGGTTTGGTCCAGTGTGTAATCTTGGAATCCTACCCACGGAGGATGGCTGTAGTTACTGTTTAAATCATTAACCCATTCCCAACCCTTGGGAATCCCATGCCTTGGAAAGAGTGTGAACTCACCTCGGTTGCTCGGTTTGACTCTCAAAAATAGCTAGCAGTCAAGGTCGGTCAATCACGTCCTAGTATAATTATCAGTTAGTTATTTAGTGGTTTTCAAATAGAACACAAAGTTCCTACACGTATCTATCACATAACATGCATCACTTTAACGGTTTATTCCCATATAAACTTTCCATCTATTCCCGTTCATAAGCAAATATACGACATTGCACATAACACATATAACATGTTATATCATTCACAGATAACATACCCGACATTTAGACACGCAATTTACGACTTAAGTCATTTCAGCTTTTATATTCAAAACTGGGCTGTTTTCAGAGATTTTAATAAAATAGTTAACTTGCTTCAAAAATTCCCAACTTTTTACAGAAGGTCTTAAACGATCCAAATATTATTGTGTAAAAATCTTGGGATTCAATTCATCACCAATATTTTATAAAAATTCATTTTCTGGACTGCAATCAGATTCATCTTTTTCTGATTGCAGTCCACGGAATAATTTATTAAAAATTCATCGAGAGTCCGATTTACAAAATTCCAGTGGGGTAATTACAAATACATCAGTTGTCATCTACTGTACAAATTTCATGAGCGGATTCATCATAGATTTCAAGTTATGACCAAAAACACATCACCCATTTACTGCAGCAAAAACTCAGCTTCAGCTGCTGTTTTTAAAAGGGTCTTTAAAAATAGTAAACGAAGTCCAAAAATTATGATTCCAGTGCCATTAGAACCGTATTTCATAATACATAAACCTAGACTTCAGAAAATCCGTTTTTCGTAAAGTTACGGTCTGGTTACAGCCAACTGAAGTTGGCTGTAAACACCAACCAGCCCCTGTTATCAGTTTTTTAATATTCTAACTCGAGTTATATTGGTTCCGTTAACATGCATAATGATCAACAACATTTCTAGTACTCAATATTAACAAGTAAATCAGCAAGTAATCAGTAATATATCCAAACAACTTCATACTAACATTTTTACATCATGTTTCATCTTCTTGTTTAAACCCTTTTTAGTGTTCTTGTAGATTTAACATATTACATCTTTTAATCATGAAACAAGATGAACAAAGGTGACATAAGGAACTTACTACTAGCTTAAAGCTAGGGATGATTCTTAGTGAAGAAGATGGAGAGAATGATGGTGAAAAGCAAGTGAAAGAAGCTCCTTAGAAAGCCCTTCAATTTGCAACCTCTATGGATCACCTTCAAGCTTGTATGGAACTTGAATATGATGAAGATGATGGTGGTTATGTGGTGGTGGGGGTGGCGGTTTTGGGGTGAACCGAAAGTGAGAGAGAGGAGGGTGATGAGAGAGGTCACTACAAAAAAAAGTCCATTTAGTGGCACACACTTCTAGTGGCATTTAGCTTTTGTGCCACTTATTTGGGTTTTAGTGGCACTTTACGTTTGCCACATTTTCTTAGCACACGTTTTTAGTGGCATTTAGTCCTTATGCCACTAATTTAGATTTTTAGTGATACTTTCCATATGCCACTAAAATATTTGATAACTTTTAATGGTACTTTACGTGTGCCACTATTTTCGAAGTGCTTCTAAATTCTAAAATCTTCTATATCTATCCTTAAAACACGTTAATAAAATGTCTCTTGGTATACAAAATTTACTTAAAAGTTTACTCAATAACATACTGGTCTAGTGGTATAATGAGTCCCTTTTCAAGATATGTAAGGTTCAAATTCCGTAACATGTAGATATAGTAGGGTAAACAGTAAACAAATCGAGCCGAGCTTGTTTAACTTATCAAAGCTTAAGCTCGACTAGGCTCGGTTCATTTATTATTTATTTAATAACTATAATTATTATTTTATTAAAATTTATATACAACATAATATATATAGGGTATGGATCCTAAGATAAGTCCACACTGTTTGAGAAACTTGAGAAGCATTCTGGACCACACATTTCCCTAAGCATTTCGTAATATACATATATCAATATTATCAAATCTTGAATTGTATACATATGTATATACTCAATTTTAAACTACATATACTCTATATATTAGTTATTATAAATTTTAGCACAATGGGTCGATTAGGTTCGCGAGTAAGCCTGAGCTTGATAACCGAATCTCGAGCACGTGCTCGTTTACTAATTGAACTTGTTTTTAGGTTTGGGCTAGGGCTCAGTTAAGCTCGGCGCGTTTCAAGTTACTTTTCGAACCAAGCTGGAGTAGCTTGGCTCGTTTGAACCCTCATAAATAATAAAATTTCAATTTTAAATTACTATATATGTTCTCCCCTAAATGATTTTAGCCTATATAATTAAACTATTCATTTGGGTGGTTTTAAAAAAAAGGAGATTAGCGGCGGTACTTTTAGGTTTGAAAGTTTTGATTTTCCCTCTTAATCAATCTCAAATCGCACCACTAACCTAATTTCTGATCGAAAGGAAGCCCTAACTAGAGGAGTGGTTCAATCGCCGGTGACCGAAAGGACAAAAGGGCTCCGAAAAGTTCAATCGCAGTTTCAACCCACCTTCAATCCTAGGTTAGTATAAAAGATAATGACTATGTTCAATTGATCATATGTGTGATTGCGTGTTTATGTGGTTATGTGATTCATATGTGTATTTCTTTTTTTTCTTGTTCAGTTTGAGTTGAATCTTCATTTTAATTTTGCCCGGCAATACTGTTATTGCAAAGATCGAACTACTTTGCTCATTAGACGTTTCTAAAATTACAATTTAAGTTTGATAACATATTGATTAATTAATTTACATCAGAAGTTCTAATTGACTTGCAACTGTATGGGGCTATATTGTTTAATTATAACCCTAAGTAAGTTTGTGTCTGATTGTTCATATCTTCTATCTGATTCGGTTTGTGTTCTTGTGTACGTATTCAACTTCTGAGAAATATGAAAAAGTCTATCTGATATAAAAAAGTATCAATATAACAATTTATCAAAGAAGCATATAGGGAAAGAATCAAATAAAACATATGCAAGATTACCAGATTACGCAAACAATAGGAGGAATAGGACAATTTGATGTAGTTTTATTTGTAAATCACCACTGTAATAATAAAAGTGGAATGAAGTAAACCAAACAAATGAGTTTCAAAACATATTGATGTACAAAATTTATGAATTTGCTTACAAATCATGTGGGATCAATACACAACATCATTTAGACTGCGGGGAGTGAGGCGTTGGTTGGGGCGTGGGAAGCCCTTCAACGCCACCTGCTCCACTCCGGGTTGGCGTTGGTTGGGGCGGTGCCCTTTGGCGTGGGTATTCATCCTGGCCGGGGGGGGGGGGGGGGTAGGGTGACTTGGCTGACTTTGGTTGGCTAGTGAATTCATTACAATTGGAACACTAGCTTGCTGGTCTAATCTCAGTTTCTTATTGCTTTTTGCAGGTGTTAAGCCGATCTGGTCAGGTGGACTCTTTTTTCGTGACTCGTCTTCCTCGTTGTCAGGTGTATTTTTCACACTACAAACATCATAATTCAGTTTGTGATATTTTATAATTTCAAAAGATTGTGCTTTCTCAATTTCATGTTTGCCTTTGTCAATATGTTTATTTTTATTCAATTTGCGATAAATTTTGTCTGCGGTTATATGTTTTAGGGCTGTCACATCTGCTAGTTTGAAACGGGTTGAAACGGGCCGGCCCGAAACAAATTTTGACCAAATTTCTATAATTTTTTATTTAATTATATGTTAGTTTGTATAGCAGTACTAGTTGGGCATTACTTCTCTATAAGGTAATTCATCCCCCCCCCCCCCACCACCACACACTATATAATAAGTGCTCTGTGTCCACTATTAGGCTCGAGAGGACATTATGGTTAGTCTATTTTCAATCTGCTATTTTTACTGCAAACTTTCTTATTATACAAGATAATGGATTTACATCATATGAAACTTTTGTTATGTGCTATATTTCAGACCATGGTTGAATTGATGGGGGCACAAGTTTTGAAACCGCTGATTGCAATCAAGGCTACTCATCTTATATGCTACAAATTTCAAGGTGTGTTGTATTAACTTCAATTCACTTATGCATTTTCTTTAGGTGGCTTTTTTACCGAACAAGATATTAAGAGCCTACCATGTTTACAGGTATGCGTGCGTTCTATTACTCCATCTAGAGGTGTAACTTCTAGTTAGCGGGTTTTAATTGATTAAAAACTACATCAATACAAAAAATAGAGATTGCATGCTTAAAGAATATACTTTGGGCATCTTTTGACCCTATTGACCCATTCACCATATTTTTAGCAATGTTTTAGTTAATCAATTGACCTGTCTAAGGCAGAAGATAACTCAATTCGACTCATTATAAACTGAAGGGTAAACATTTTCATCATGAACTCTCTTGTTATTAGGTGATGGCAATTTCGGCAACGAAGAGCTTAAAGTTATGTCAAAAGAAGTAAGGTTGCCTTTTATTAACTGCTCTTACATCTTTGATAGCTATGGTTATCAAATCTAATCAATTTAACATGAATTATGAAATTTCAGGTTGCGTAAATTCAGTTGGCTGATGTAGCAACAATAAGTAAAGTAGTAAGTGCTGGGAACTATGAAGTGGAAGTATGACTACTAAGAAAACGTTAACACAATGATTATTTAACTCGCATGAAGATTGTGAAAGAGATTACAATGAAGTTGGGAGTTCTAATTCATACACTTGTTAGTTTATTTAGGTTATATGTTTGATCATTAGACGTAGATCGACACTTATTATACATTTGGAATCTTTGTAAGATTGATTGAACTTTTAATTGAAGTGATTATTTTATGATTTCTACATTTTACAATTTTGTTTTTATTTTTTAATGTAAATAAATGCTAAGTGTAATTAATTAAAATTAATATGATAAACGTCAATGCCATTTAATTTGATGTGATTTTTGTGGCAAAAAATATGTGCTACTAAAAGCTCAAAAGTTTGTACTGGCAGATAAAAAAGTGCCACTAAAAGCCTAAAAACTTTGTGCGACACATTGAAAAAGTGCCACTAAAAGGCTTTAGCGTCAGCACTTCTTATGGCACTTTGTTTGTGTGCCGCCCATTCTTATAAGGTTCTTTAGTGGCACTTTCTTGTTTTTCTGTGGCACTTTTTGCATGCCACTAGATGGCATTGTTTTTGTAGTGGGTGAGAGAGTGATCTAGAGAAGGTAGGATGAAGATATGAAGAGATTTCATGGTCTAGTAATCATACTTATAAGATTTGCAATATCTTGGCAAGATATGCAAGTAACCAATCTACACAACATATTGACATAAAATCTTGTAGTAGGATATGGTGAAGATTTTGGGTGGGGTCCATTGGGACTGAAAATCGGTTAGGGGGGGGGGGGGGGTTAGTGTAACATTTTCAACTAAGTTGCAATTCCAAGTTAGATCTCAAGTGTATACTTATGTGTGTTATTTACTAGAGAAGTTAGTGGGTGTTAGGCTGTTCGGGGGTCATGCCTAGTCAAAAATAAATACAACAATGTATTTGACAAATATTTGGTGTCCCGGGTAATGTCCGGTTGTTCGGTCGGATACTGTTCCGTTAAAGTGTTTAATTGTTCCGTAAGGCATCTTATACATATATTTTTGTAACACAATTAATTCCTAACACATAGGAAAATATTCAGGACCATTTAGTCAAGTTTTCTGCATACTACTAGTATGCTATCAAGCACATGTAAGTATAACACAGTAATCAGAGAGCAGTTAAATAATTTAGCACAATCATCAAGCACTTTAATTATCATTAATAAATGGTACGGATACATGGAATTACGAGGGTTGTCATAGAGTTTGTCAAGTGTTTTCACTTAACGATTCCATTCTTGGGTGGTTGGTTTGGCCCTTGTTCCTGTAACTCGAATCCTAGCCCGGTATATCCCATTTTAATTTTACACCATTGTGAACCTTACGCCTTTTTTACTCTCTGATCGATGTTCTCGGCATTGAAAAATCTTCATAAACTAAAGCACACGTGTATATGTTGACATTTAAGAGATATACGGTCAAGAAAATCAAGGGCAATGGTGATATATATGCGGATCGGACACAAAAAAAACACTCAACAAACGGCTACAATTTAAGGAATGTGTTTAGTGACGGCATCAGATTCCTAATTGATGGAGAGTGGTCTGGTGGCAAGAAAAGCTGCTTCTGGGTGGTTGTCAAGTGTTTTCGCTCGACGATTCCATTCTTGGGTGGTTGGTTTGGCCCTGGTTCCTGTAACTCGAATCCTAGCCCGGTATATCCCATTTTAATTTTACACCAATTGTGAACCTTACGCCTTTTTTACTCTCTGATCGAGGTTCTCGGCATTGAAAAATCTTCGCAAACTAAATCACACGTGTATATGTTGACATTTAAGAGATATACAGTCAAGAAAATCAAGGGCAATAGTGATATATATGCGGATTAGACACCAAAAAAAAGACTCAACAAATGGCTACAATTTAAGGAATGTGTTTAGTGACGGCATCAGAATCCTAATTTATGGAGAAAGGTCTGGTGGCAAAAAAAAGCTGCTTCTAGGAGGTTGTCAATGTTTTCGCTCGACAATTCCATTCTTGGGTGGTTGGTTTGGCCCTTTTTCCTGTAACTCGAATCCTAGCCCGGTATATCCCATTTTAATTTTACACCATTGTGAACCTTATGCCTTTTTACTCTTTGATCGAGGTTCTATGTATTGAAAAATCTTCATAAACTAAATCACACGTGTATATGTTGACATTTAAGAGATGTACAGTCAAGAAAATCAAGGGCAATGGTGATATATATGCGGATTAGACACAAAAAAAAAAACACTCAACAAATGGCTACAATTTAATGAATGTGTGTAGTGACGGCATCAGATTACAAATTGATGGAGAAAGGTCTGGTAGCAAGAAAAGCTACTTCTATGAGGTTGTCAAGTGTTTTCGCTCGACGATTCCATTCTTGGGTGGTTGGTTTGGCCCTTGTTCCTGTAACTCGAATCCTAGCTCGGTATATCCCATTTTAGTTTTACACCATTGTGAACCTTACGCCTTTTTTACTCTCTGATCGAGGTTCTCAGCATCGAAAAATCTTTGTAAACTAAATCACACGTGTATATGTTGACATTTAAGAGATATACAGTCAAGAAAATCAAGGGCAATGGTGATATATATGCGGATTAGACACAAAAAAAACACTCAACAAATGGCTACAATTTAATGAATGTGTGTAGTGACGGCATCAGATTACAAATTGATGGAGAAAGGTCTGGTAGCAAGAAAAGCTACTTCTATGAGGTTGTCAAGTGTTTTCGCTCGACGATTCCATTCTTGGGTGGTTGGTTTGGCCCTTGTTCCTGTAACTCGAATCCTAGCGCGGTATATCCCATTTTAGTTTTACACCATTGTGAACCTTACGCCTTTTTTACACTCTGATCGAGGTTCTCGGTATCGAAAAATCTTTGTAAACTAAATCACACGTGTATATGTTGACATTTAAGAGATATACAGTCAAGAAAATCAAGGGCAAAGGTGATATACCTGCGGATTAGACACAAAAAAACACTCAACAAATGGCTACAATTTAAGGAATGTATTTATTGACGGCATCAGATTCCTTATTGATGGAGAAAGGTCGGGTTGCAAGAAAAGCTGCTTCTAGGAGGTTGTCAAGTGCTTTCGCTAGACATTCCATTCTTGGGTGGTTCGTTTGGCCCTTATTCCTATAACTCGAATCCTAGCCCGGTATATCCCATTTTAAATTTACACCATTGTGAACCTTACACATTTTGTACTCTCTGATCGAGGTTCTCGGCCTTGAAAAATCTTCGAAAACTAAATCACACGTGTATATGTTAACATTTAAGAGATATACAGTGAAGAAAATCATGGGTAATGGTGATATATATGCGGATTAGACACCATAAAAAAACACTCAACAAATGGCTACAATTTATGGAATGTGTTTAGTGACGGCATCAGATTCCTAATTGATGGAGAAAGGTCTGGGGGTAAGAAAAGCTGCTTCTAGGAGGTTGTCAAGTGTTTTCGCTCGACGATTCCATTCTTGGGTGGATGGTTTGGCCCTTGTTCCTGCAACTCGAATCCTAGCCCGGTATATCCCATTTTAATTTTACTCGATTGTGAACCTTACGGCTTTTTTACTCTCTTATCGAGGTTCTCGGCATTGAAAAATCTTCGTAAAATAAATCACACGTGTATATGTTGACATTTAAGAGATATACAGTCAATAAAATCAAGGGAAATGGTGATATATATGCGGATTAGACACCAAAAAAAACTCAACAAATGGCTACAACTTAAGGAATGTGTTTAGTGACGGCATCAGATTCCTAATTGATGGAGAAAGGTCTGGTGGTAAGAAAAGCTGCTTCTAGGAGGTTGTCAAGTGTTTTCGCTCGACGATTCCATTCTTGGGTGGTTGGTTTGGCCCTTGTTCCTGTAACTCGAATCCTATCCCGGTATTTCCCATTTTAATTTTACACCATTGTGAACCTTACGCCTTTTTGACTCTCTGATCGAGGTTCTCGGCATTGAAAAATCTTCGTAAACTAAATCACACGTGTATATGTTGAAATTTAAGAGATATACAGTCAAGAAAATCAAGGGCAATGGTAATATACATGCGGATTAGACACAAAAAAAAACACTCAACAAATGGCTACAATTTAAGGAATGTGTTTAGTGACGGCATCAGATTCCTAATTGATGTAGAAAGGTCTGGTGGCAAGAAAAGTTGCTTCTAGGAGGTCGTCAAGTGTTTTCGCTCGACGATTCCATTCTCGGGTGGTTGGTTTGGCCCTTGTTCCTGTAACTCGAATCCTATCCCGGTATATCCCATTTTAATTTTACATAATTGTGAACCTTACACCTTTTTTACTCTCTTATCGAGCTTCTCGGCATTGAAAAATCTTTGTAAACTAAATCACACGTGTATATGTTGACATTTAAGATATATACAGTCAAGAAAATCAAGGGCAATGCTGATATATATGCGGATTAGACACCAAAAAAAACACTCAACAAATGGCTACAATTTAAGGAATGTGTTTAGTGACGACATCAGATTCCTAATTCTAATTGATGGAGAAAGGTCTGGTGGCAAGAAAAGCTGCTTCTAGGAGGTTGTCAAGTGTTTTCGCTCGACGATTCTATTCTTGGGTGGTTGGTTTGGCCCTTGTTCCTGTAACTCGAATCCTAGCCCGTATATCCCATTTTAATTTTACTCCATTGTGAACCTTACGCCTTTTTTACTCTCTGATCGAGGTTCTCGGCATTGAAAAATCTTCGTAAACTAAATCACACGTGTATATGTTGACATTTAAGAGATATACAGTCAAGAAAATCAAGGGAAATGGTGATATATATGCGGATTAGACACCAAAAAAAACTCAACAAATGGCTACAATTTACGGAATGTGTTTAGTGACGGCATCAGATTCCTAATTGATGGAGAAAGGTCTGGTGGCAAGAAAAGCTGCTTCTAGGAGGTTGTCAAGTGTTTTCGCTCGACGATTCCATTCTTGGGTGGTTGGTTTGGCCCTTGTTCCTATAACTCGAATCCTAGCCCGTTATATCCCATTTTAATTTTGCACCATTGTGAACCTTACACCTTTTTGACTCTCTGATCGAGGTTCTCATCATTGAAAAATCTTCGTAAACTAAATCAACGTGTATATGTTGACATTTAATAGATATACAGTCAAGAAAATCAAGGGCAATGGTGATATACATGCGGATTAGACATAAAAAAAAACACTCAACAAATGGATACAATTTAAGGAATGTGATTAGTGACGGCATCAGATTCCTAATTGATGGAGAAAGGTCTGGTGGCAAGAAAAGCTGCTTCTAGGAGGTTGTCAAGTGTTTTCGCTCGACGATTCCATTCTTGGGTGGTTGGTTTGGCCCTTTTTCTTGTAACTCGAATCCTAGCCCGGTATATCCCATTTTAATTTTACTCCATTGTGAACCTTACGCCTTTTTTACTCTCTGATCGAGGTTCTCGGCATTGAAAAATATTCGTAAACTAAATCACATGTGTATATGTTGACATTTAAGAGATATACAATCAAGAAAATCAAGGGCAATGGTGATATATATGCGGATTAGACACTAAAAAAAACAAACAATAAATGGCTACAATTTAAGGAATGTGTTTAGTGACGGCATCAGATTCCTACCTGATGGAGAAATATCTGGTGGCAAGAAAAGCTGCTTCTAGGAGGTCGTCAGGTGTTTTCGCTCGACGATTCCATTCTTGGGTGGTTGGTTTGGCCCTTGTTCCTGTAACTCGAATCCTATCCATGTATATCCCATTTTAATTTTACACAATTGTGAACCTTACACCTTTTTTACTCTCTTATCGAGCTTCTCGGCATTGAAAAATCTTCGTAAACTAAATCACACGTGTATATGTTGACATTTAAGAGATATACAGTCAAGAAAATCAAGGGCAATGGTGATATATATGCGAATTAGACACCAAAAAAAACACTCAACTAATGGCTACAATTTAAGGAATGTGTTTAGTGATGACATCAGATTCCTAATTGATGGAGAAATGTCTAGTGGCAAGAAAAGCTGCTTCTAGAAGGTTGTCAAGTGTTTTCGCTCGACGAATCCATTCTTGGGTGGTTGGTTTGGCCCTTGTTCCTATAACTCGAATCCTAGCCCGGTATATCCCATTTTAATTTTACTCCATTGTGAACCTTACGCCTTTTTTACTCTCTGATCGAGGTTCTCGGCATTGAAAAATCTTCGTAAACTAAATCACACGTGTATATGTTGACATTTAAGAGATATACAGGTAAGAAAATCAAGGGAAATTGTGATATATATGCGGATTAGACACCAAAAAAAACTCAACAAATGGCTACAATTTAAGGAATGTGCTTAGTGACGGCATAAGATTCCTAATTGATGGAGAAAGCTCTGGTGGCAAGAAAAGCTGCTTCTAGGAGGTTGTCAAGTGTTTTCGCTCGACGATTCCATTCTTGGGTGGTTGGTTTGGCCCTTGTTCCTGTAACTCGAATCCTAGCCCCGGTATATCCCATTTTAATTTTACACCATTGTGAACCTTACGCCTTTTTGACTCTCTGATCGAGGTTCTCGGCATTGAAAAATCTTCGTAAACTAAATCACACGTGTATATGTTGACATTTAAGAGATATACAGTCAAGAAAATCAAGGGCAATGGTGATATATATGCGGATTAGACACCAAAAAAAAACACTCAACAAATGGCTACAATTTAAGAAATGTGTTTAGTGACGGCATCCGATTCCTAATTGATGTAGAAAGGTCTGGTGGCAAGAAAAGCTGCTTCTAGGAGGTCGTTAAGTGTTTTCGCTCGACGATTCCATTCTTGGGTGGTTGGTTTGGCCCTTGTTCCTGTAATTCGAATCCTAGCCCGGTATATCCCATTTTAATTTTACACCATTGTGAACCTTACGCCTCTTTTACTCTCTGATCGAGGTTCTCAGCATTGAAAAATCTTTGTAAACTAAATCACACGTGTATATGTTGACATTTAAGAGATATACAGTCAAGAAAATCAAGGGCAATGGTGATATATATGCGGATTAGACATAAAAAAACACTCAACAAATGGATACAATTTAAGGAATGTGATTAGTGACGGCATCAGATTCCTAATTGATAGAGAAATGTCTGGTGGCAAGAAAAGCTGCTTCTAGGAGTTTGTCAAGTGTTTTCGCTCGACGATTCCATTCTTGGGTGGTTGGTTTGGCCCTTATTCCTATAACTCGAATCCTAGCCCGGTATATCCCATTTTAATTTTACACCATTGTGAACCTTACGCCGTTTTTACTCTCTGATCGAGGTTCTCGGCATTGAAAAATCTTCGTAAACTAAATCACATGTGTATAGGTTGACATTTAAGAGATATACAATCAAGAAAATCAAGGTCAATGGTGATATATATGCGGATTAGACAATAAAAAACACACAATAAATGGCTTCGATTTAAGGAATGTGTTTAGTGACGGCATCAGATTCCTAATTGATGGAGAAATGTCTCGTGGCAAGAAAAGCTGCTTCTAGGAGGTTGTCAAGTGTTTTCGCTCCACGATTCCATTCTTGGGTGGTTGGTTTGGCCCTTGTTCCTGTAACTCGAATCCTAGTCCGGTATATCCCATTTTAATTTTACACCATTGTGAACCTTACGCCTTTTTTACTCTCTTATCGAGGTTCTCGGCATTGAAAAATCTTCGTAAACTAAATCACACGTGTATATGTTGACATTTAAGAGATATACAGTTAAGAAAATCAAGGGCAATGGTGATATATATGCGGATTAGACACCAAAAAACACACTCAACAAATGGCTACAATTTAAGGAATGTGTTTAGTGATGGCATCAGATTCCTAATTGATGGAGGAATGTCTAGTGGCAAGAAAAGCTGCTTCTAGGAGGTTGTCAAGTGTTTTCGCTCGACGAATCCATTCTTGGGTGGTTGGTTTGGCCCTTGTTCCTGTAACTTGAATCCTAGCATCCCATTTTAATTTTACACCATTGTGAACCTTACGCCTTTTTTACTCTCTGATCG
Source organism: Helianthus tuberosus (assembly GCA_030545235.1). Taxonomy (NCBI): domain Eukaryota; kingdom Viridiplantae; phylum Streptophyta; class Magnoliopsida; order Asterales; family Asteraceae; genus Helianthus; species Helianthus tuberosus. Next base: position 156,204,299 of record CM060403.1, read on the forward strand.
AGGTTCTCGGCATTGAAAACTTTTCATAAACTAAATCACACGTGCATATGTTGACATTTAAGAGATATATAGTCAAGAAATTCAAGGGCAATGGTGATATATATGTGGATTAGACACCAAAAAAACACTCAACAAATGGCTACAATTTAAGGAATGTGTTTAGTGACTGCATCAGATTTCTAATTGATGGAGAAAGGTCTGGTGGCAAGAAAAGTTGCTTCTAGGAAGTTGTCAAGTTTTTTCGCTCGACGATTCCATTCTTGGGTGGTTGGTTTGGCCCTTGTTCCTGGAACTCGAATCCTAGCTCGGTATATCCCATTTTCATTTTACACCATTGTGAACCTTACGCCTTTTTTACTCTCTGATCGAGGTTCTCGGCATTGAAAAATCTTCGTAAGCTAAATCACACGTGTATATGTTGACATTTAAGAGATGTACAGTCAAGAAAATCAAGGGCAATGGTGAAATATATGCGGATTAGACACAAAAAAAAAACACTCAACAAATGGCTTCAATTTAAGGAATGTGATTAGTGACGGCATCAGATTCCTAATTGATGGAGAAAGTGTAGGACCGTGTTTCGGGACCGAAACCGTGATTCGTGTGACATTAGTTCAAGACGGGAGAGATTAGAGATGGATAAACAAAACTTCTTTGTATTAATCGGTAGTATAACATTACAAATCGGCCCGATTACAAGCTAACCGAACTAATACCAAAGGAGTATACATCCGGGGAGAGACCAAGTGGTGATCTCTCCCCCACACAATAGAACTCACAGGGAACTCTCAAATGAGCTCCCCTGTCTCACAACTCTCACTCAATTTGCAAATGAGACAAAGGGTTGCTATTTATAGCCACACCCCTTTGTCTTGCAAACACACACGGTCAAACATATAACCCTCTCGTTTGACCACTTCAAACGAGCGGGTCAATACACGTTCATTTGACTGTTTCACTAACTATTACATATTCAGCATAAAATAAATCAAATCTATTCGACAAGCATCGGACACAATGTGACAACTCGAGTTTCCAAGATTTCCATCTTCGCATTAATTGCACGATTAATTGTTTAGTTGTTTGTTTACACGACTTGTTTGTTTCACAACTGTACACGTTTGCAATACGTTAAATCGTATTATGATTGATATGTTATATTTGATGTGCAACATAAGTGTATTTGTTGTTATATGTTTGTGTGTTTGTTAATATATGGCTGTATGAGCAAAATATAAGTATGGGTATTGTTGTGAATGTGAAACCCTCTAGCCGAAAACCCCCACCCGAAAACACCCTATGACCGAAAACACCCCATGTGTTTTCGTCCACCTTGTGACCAATGAAATCAGGAATGGGCTTTAGGCCCAGTAGTGGTTCAGTTATATTTATTATTCTCAACCCTTATGTGAAAGCTTAATCGCCAAACCCTAGAGTCTTGGAACACGACGGCAACAATTCTTTTCGTGAAGCTTTTCCCTATTCCTTCTCTATTTTCGGTTAGCATGATCTCCTCTGTTTGCAAACTATATTTCCTTGTCATGATTCATGATTGTTATGGTCTATGATTATATGTGATACTATGTATGATAATGTTTTGCATGATCATGTAACACAAACTGAATAGTTAGAATAGATTAGTGTGTATTAATCGTTTTTCTTTATTCCTGTTGTCATCACTCTATATCACATCATTGCATGTGAAGTCTTGAATAATGCAACCAAGTGATAAGAATCAATGCAGAATTGTCGGCCATGTGTTGAGTCATGTGTTGAGCATTGATTTAATCAAATAGAGGGGATATTATTATAGTATTGTTAGTGATGTTATTCATGAATGTATGATCTATTGTTTATTAGATAACATGATGTAAATGAATTTGGGTCACTGTTATGAACCGAACATTCGATCTGTTGTTTATTAGATAACGCATGATCTGGGCCTTTTTATTGGACCAAACATTCTAACAGTTTACATATATATTGTTTGAGTTAATAATGGGTTGAATGAATTATAGAATTGTTGGTTATGTTAAGTGGTTGGACCGATTATAATAAAGATAGTGCATGATGAGTGTGGTTACCTATGTCAGTAGACATGTGATTCTCCATATGAAAGTGTAACTTGCTAAAGTCATACATGTATAATTAGGGTGAATGCAATCAGTAAGTGCTCACGGTAATTGATGATCTCATGATTGTGTGGATGATTGATCTGTAACCGCTAGTTGACTTCTGGGATTTTTCATAACTGTTAAATAATGATCATGTACAGCACAGACGGAAACACAGATTCAGACGAAAACCAAAGTGTTTTCGTCATACATCAAACCCGACGAAAACCCTTGGATTTCGTCGCCTAGGGTTTTCGTCCAAAGCGTTTTCGCCACTAAGTGTTTTCGTCGAGCGTGTTGCCATAATTACTCTGTTAAGTTGTTTATCCTGTAAAGTCATTAACTCAGTTAGTTATTAATTCTGGTAGATGTTAACTCTGTTAAGTTATGCATGTAACTCTGTTAATTATGTAACTCAGTTAAATGTGTTAATCCTGTTAACCTTGTTAAGTATGTTGATCTTGTTAAGCCTGATAACCCTGTTAAGTGTGTTATTGAATAACTATGATAGAATTGACCAAGAACTCAGTCATATGATGCATGATTGTATGAACGTGAAATAACTGTTATGTGTTACATGACGATGATTGCCACAAACTTCGTGACATATATTGCATGTGAATCTATACGAGCTTAACTGATTGAGTGTACGTGTATAACTATAGGACTTGACTGATTTCTTGTGTTCACGTAATTAGCATACCGAGCAAACCAAGGTGAGTTCACACTCTATCCAAGGCATGGGATTCCCAAGGGTTGGGAATGGGTTATAGAACTGAACGGTAACTACAAACTTGCGTATTCCCCATACAACAGGATACGAACGACCATAAGACCATCACTCTATCACTTTAAGTCCCTCATTTATCGACTTAATCGCCGAGGCCTATGGCGAGCGGGTCATTAGTTAATAGCGCTATTAGGTTTAACAAACCTCACACCGTGCCAGTCGGACGGGCGTGTACTAATGGACTATGGGCAAAGGGTCAATGCTGATAGACATTGACTTAGGGCACCTCTTATATTTTCGTAGCAGTCGATACGCGTGGTCTAGTAACACATGGGAAGCCCCCACTAATCTTCGCAAACATGTCTGGGAGACCGCGATACTAATTAACACGATTCATGGGTTACAAACGAATATATGATTTACGAAACGAATGCTATAACTAAACAACCAACTGTGAACTCGCTCAACTTTGTTGTTGATTCGTTGCTACATGCCTTGCAGGTCGTTAGGTACTCATGGAGCTTGCACAGGGAGGCGCGGTCGTTGTGGGACATGGCAGTGTGTGCCATGCTAGAAACTTTACTTTATTTCGTACTTAATACTTACATTGGGTTTTTACAATTATGCTTCCGCTAAACACTTAACTATGCTTTGGTTTTGAACACCTTTCATATTGTTTGGTTGAATTATATTTACTACATACATTGTTCAATATGATTGGTGGCTTGATCCTGGTCAGTCACGCCTCCAAGTGGTGATACTCAGCGTGTGGATATTGGGGGTGTGACACACAAAATCTGTATCAACAAATTCCCCCTTGTCCCTTGCTGTCGAATGCCAAAAATGCAACTGCAATCGATCTTCAGTCAAGTATTCATCTTCTCTGTGTTAACAAATTCCCCCCTGACCGATGATCCAGGTAAGTAGTATCTTGATGCTTCTTGTATAATAGTTCCCCCTCAAAGTATGCGTATCCATGTTGGGTGTTGTGCAATTTCCTCAAAAGGCTCAATTGACCGATCTTCCGCTGATCTTCCAATACTCCAACCGGCATTTGATAAGGGTTCCATTCTTTAAAAACTGCATCAAGTCTTGATCTTCAAGCATACTACATTGGTAGAGGTTTTTGGTGAAATGTCTTCTGTAAACCGTCTTTGTGGAATCGACCAAGTAATGCACTTTAATCTTCAGCATCAACACTCAGGAAAGTCAGCTAGACCAAGTGTATCCCTTGCAAGCTCAACCAGCATGCTTAGTTGAACTACATCCAGATATCATTGTCTCGCCTTTGTGAAGTTGACCACGTAATGCACTACGGATCTTCAGCATCAGTACTCAGGAAGTCAGCTAGACCAAGTACATCGTTTGCAAACTCAACGAATTGAGTTACCCCCAGATCCCTGTAAAATCCCAAAGAAACATCAAACCCAAAACCGAATCCTGCAGGTCTTCAGTCTTGAACTATCAGCTTTAATAAAGATTCCCCAGGTCTTTAGTGAACAGCGCTTTTGTAGCTACTGTAGACTTTAGAAACCTGTATTTTTCCGTGCAAATCCCGTCACGCTGGCTGGAGAATTAATTAAAATCCTCAAATATGTGTCTGTGCAAAACATTCCACGCCGAACCGTTGGTATCACCAGAAAATCACAAACTCTACCACCTGTGATTGCGTTTAGAAATTTACCGAAGAAATTCAACATACGAAAATTTTTATTCCCCCATTTCTTTGGTAAGATCTCTATACCTTAACAGATTCCCTCCACTTTAAAGGAACTGTCGTCAACTTTCTAATGTTCACCAATTCCTTTCACTTAGCGGAACTGTCGTCAATCTTCATTGAATGTTCTCGGTTGTTCAAAAAATCACGAAAACGACTTCCTTCTTTGCATATTCTAGTTGAATAAGAACATCCCCTAGTACCCCGTAGGATCCGACTTGTATCCCTCCAAAGAGTTTGTGAACTCGTTAGGACCGGTATTGACATTCTAGGTTCATTCATTCGTTACCAAATGCGAGAATATGACAATAAACAAAAAGATTTCTTCGTTGCATATTCTAGTTGATAAAGAAATTTCGCCTAGTACCCTGTAGGATCCGACTTGTATCCCTCCAAAGACTTTGTGAACTCGTTAGGACCGGTATTGACATTCCAGGTTCATATGTTCATTTTCAAATGCGAGAATATGACAATAAACAAAATGCTTTCGAACATTTACGAATAACTGATAACAATCATAAACATTGACGTGCGGAAGTGAACATACCGTTTTTTTTGTTTTTGGCCCATAGTAGTCAAGTCACCAAATTTGACGTTTGCATCCGTAACCTTGACTACCCCACATTTTTTTTTAAATATCATCTTCTTTTGTTTTCATCAAGCTTCATCATCTCGCGCGCTCCCGAACCCGTGCAAATTTGACGTTAACATTTAGAAGCGCGGTTCAACTAAACTTTGCGAACACCCGGCCCCACTTTGCAACTCACGAATAGAGACGGGTCCACAACTACATGTCTCATCTTAAAAATCTGATCCATACACCCAATGCCAAACCATGATTTTAAATTCAACTTTTAACTTTAAATCAATAGAGTTGAATTTTAAAATCATGATTTTAAATCAACTGTTGAATTTAAATTTAAGTTTTAAGCAACCCAACTTTAAACATTTAACACTAGCCCGTTCAATTTAAAGTGAGCCCAAAACCAGCGATCCCGTGCAAATTTGACGTTAACATTTAGAAGCGCGGTTCAACTAAACTTTGCGAACCCCCGGCCCCACTTTGCAACTCACGAATAGAGACGGGTCCACAACTACATGTCTCATCTTAAAAATCTGATCCATACACCCAATGCCAAACCATGATTTTAAATTCAACTTTTAACTTTAAATCAATAGAGTTGAATTTTAAAATCATGATTTTAAATCAACTGTTGAATTTAAATTTAAGTTTTAAGCAACCCAACTTTAAACATTTAACACTAGCCCAATCAATTTAAAGTGAGCCCAAAACCAGCGATTTTCTTAAATTACCAAGTACATGGACCTTCCAATTTTATGAGGCCCGCTGCAATTGACCCAACTTTGTCCCAATCCAAATATTTTGTTTGACCAAAATTGTGACCAAACCTATTTTACTTACCGTTGCCAGCTGCCAACAACAATTTCAGCCGATAATCAACATCATCCTATTCAATACCTTCGATATACAGACCCCTTCTTCTTCGATACCTAGCATCCAACAAACCCAAAACCCCAATTTCATTCCTCTCTGCGATACATACACCAGCAAAAAGCTTCTTTGCAGCCGCCAATCACTGGAGAAATCATGGTCATCTTGGCCGACTCCTTGAATTTCGTGGCCACATCCCTCCACTGTTGATTGTAAATAGCAGCTCCATCATTCAAGCACAACCATCTGATGCAAGAATTTCGACCACCGGAACAAACATTGCCCTTACCAGCCGACGAAACTTAGGACATGACGAAACAAGGGGCTTCGTCATCTAGGGGTTTCGTGGGGGGGGTTTCGTTACAGGTGGTTTCGTTAGAAGGTTTCGCCGAGGGGTTTTCGCCAGGGGTTTCGTTAGGGGGTTTCATCACAGGGGGGGGGGGGGGTTCGTGGGGAGGAGATTTCGTCATGTGCAGGGTTTCGTCAACAGGTTATGAAGAAACGCTAGCTTTCTTTAACAGCCGCCAAGAACATCAAGAACACAGCCACTGTTTATTCCCAGATCTGACGAAAAATCTTTAGAAACAAGATGAAAACTTGATTTGTTTGGTGTAAAACAGAAAAACTAACACTCGTATATATTCTGTTTCAGGTAGATCTGAATACTTCGATCCAGATCTGGATTTTTCTCCATTTTCACCATTTTTACATCTTGAACAAAAAGCACAAAAATCACAGATCTAGAGCACATGTGACTTAGTAAACGGTTAGATTTACTAAATCGGGCACCATGGCTCTGATACCAATTGTAGGTCCCGAAATCTGAGGATCAATAACGAAAACCAAATCCTTGTTTATCACAAACAATGTTACGGGTGCGGAATCCCCGTAACGATGCCAAACCAAACACATATAATAACAGCACGGTATAACCAATGAAACACAATCTATTGATTAAACGGGATGAGAACCAAGAACAACTGATACACACACAGTTTTACAGAATAACTCTCAGGGTATGCTCTCATCTAGTTTCAAAGTGAAACCAAAGAAGTGTTTATATAGCAGCTTGGGCCTTAATTACGACGAAACCATATATGGGCTCGACGAAACAACATTGGGCCAGACATTAGGCCTGAAGAAACCCAACAGTCGACGAAACTAGAGAGTTTTGTCATGCTTTTGTCCTGTAGTGTGATGAAACTCTTTGTTTCATCGTGTTTTGTCCTGTAGCATGATGAAACCTTATAGTTTCATCATGAACAGAGGGGTTTCGTCATGAGGTGTTTCCCCATGAAGACTTTTGGCCCAGTGAAGGTTTTGGCCCAAAGTCAAGGTTTTTAGCCCAGTGAATATATAAACACACACATACCACATAACTAATATGCAACATGCACAGTTATATTTATACATTACAAAACAAACAAGATAAACTTGTCGGACCCAAGTAGGATAGGAGGATATCCAACTTGGTCTTCATTCCCTGAAAGTGTCGAACCGAACGTGCCGCGTCCACACAAAAAGTGTATCAACAGAAAGGTCTAGTGGCAAGAAAAGCTGCTTCTAGGAGGTTGTCAAGTGTTCTCGCTCGACGATTCCATTCTTGGGTGGATGGTTTGGCCCTTGTTCCTGTAACTCAAATCCTAGCCCGGTATATCCCATTTTAATTTTACACCATTGTGAACCTTACGCCTTTTTTACTCTCTGATCGAGGTTCTCGGCATTGAAAAATCTTCGTAAACTAAATCACACGTGTATATGTTGACATTTAAGAGATATACAGTCAAGAAAATCAAGGGCAATGGTGATATATATGCGGATTAGACACAAAAAAAAAACACTCAACAAATGGCTACAATTTAAGGAATGTGTTTAGTGACGGCCTCAGATTCCTAATTGATGGAGAAAGGTCTGGTGGCAAGAAAAGCTGCTTCAAGAAGGTTGTCAAGTGTTTTCGCTCGACGATTCCATTCTTGGGTGGTTGGTTTGGCCCTTATTCCTGTAACTCGAATCCTAGCACGGTATATCCCATTTTAATTTTACACCATTGTGAACCTTACGCCTTTTTTACTCTCTGATCGAGGTTCTTGGCATTGAAAAATCTTCGAAACTAAATCACACGTGTATATGTTGACATTTAAGAGATTTACAGTCAGGAAAATCAAGGGCAATGGTGATATATATGCGGATTAGACACCAAAAAAAAAACACTCAACAAATAGCTACAATTTAAGGAATGTGTTTAGTGATGGCATCAGCTTCCTAATTGATGGAGAAAGTTCTGGTGGCAAGAAAAGCTGCTTCTAGGAGGTTGTCAAGTGTTTTCATTCGACGATTCCATTCTTGGGTGGTTGGTTTGGCCCTCGTTCCTGTAACTCGAATCCTAGTCCGGTATATCCCATTTTAATTTTACACCATTGTGAACCTTACGCCTTTTTTACTCTCTAATCGAGGTTCTCGGCATTGAAAAATCTTTGTAAACTAAATCACACGTGTATATGTTGAAATTTTAGAGATATACAGTCAAGAAAATCAAGGGCAATGGTGATATATATGCGGATTAGACACACAAATAAACACTCAACAAATGGCTACAATTTAAGGAATGTGTTTAGTGACGGCATCAGATTCCTAATTGACGGAGAAATGTCTGGCGGCAAGAAAAGCTGCTTCTAGGAGGTTGTCAAGCGTTTTCGCTCGACGATTCCATTCTTGGGTGGTTGGTTTGGCCCTTGTTCCTGTAAATCGAATCCTAGCCCGGTATATCCCATTTTAATTTTACACCATTGTGAACCTTACGCCTTTTTTACTCTCTGATCGAGGTTCTCGGCATTGAAAAATCTTCGTAAACTAAAACACACATGTATATGTTGACATTTAAGAGATATACAGTCAAGAAAATCAAGTGAAATGGTGATATATATGCGGATTAGACACAAAAAAAAAAACTCAACAAATGGCTACAATTTAAGCAATGTGTTTAGCGACGGCATAAGATTCCTAATTGATGGAGAAAGGTCTGGTGGCAAGAAAAGCTGATTCTAGGAGGTTGTCAAGCGTTTTCACTCGACGATTCCATTCTTGGGTGGTTGGTTTGGCCCTTGTTCCTGTAACTCGAATCCGAGCCCGGTATATCCCATTTAAATTTTACACCATTGTGAACCTTACGTCTTTTTTACTTTCTGATCGAGGTTCTCGGCATTGAAAAATCTTCGTAAACTTAATCACACGTGTATATGTTGACATTTAAGAGATATACAGTCAAGAAAATCAAGTGCAATGGTCATATATATGCGGATTAGACACAAAAAAAACACTCAACAAATGGCTACAATTTAAGGAATGTGTTTAGTGACGACATCAGATTCCTAATTGATGGAGAAAGGTCTGGTGGCAAGAAATGCTGCTTCTAGGAGGTTGTCAAGTTTTTTCGCTCGACGATTCCATTCTTGGGTGATTGTTTGGCCCTTGTTCCTGTAACTCAAATCTTAGCCCGGTATATCCCATTTTAATTTTACACCATTGTGAACCTTACGCCTTTTTTACTCTCTGATCGAGGTTCTCGGCATTGAAAAGTCTTCGTAAACTAAATCAAACGTGTATATGTTGAAATTTAAGAGATATACAGTAAAGAAAATCAAGGGCAATGGTGATATATATGCGGATTAGACACCAAAAAAAACACTCAACAAATGGCTACAATTTAAGGAATGTGTTTAGTGACGACATAAGATTCCTAATTGATGGAGAAAGGTCTGGTGGCAAGAAAAGCTGCTTCTAGGAGGTTGTCAAGTGTTTTCGCTCGACGATTCCATTATTGGGTGGTTGGTTTGGCCCTTGTTCCTGTAACTCGAATCCTAGCTCGTTATATCCCTTTTTAATTTTACACCATTGTGAACCTTATGCCTTTTTACTCTATGATCGAGGTTCTCGGCATTGAAAAATCTTCATAAACTAAATCACACGTGTATATGTTGACATTTAAGAGATATGCAGTCAAGAAAATCAAGGGCAATGGTGATATATATGCGGATTAGACACTAAAAAAACACTAAACAAATGGCTACAATTTAAGGAATGTGTTTAGTGATGGCATTAGATTCCCAATTGATGGAGAAAGGTTTGGTGGGAAGAAAAGCTGCTTCTAGGAGGCTGTCAAGTGTTTTCGCTCGACGATTCCATTCTTGGGTGGTTGGTTTGGCCCTTTTTCCTGTAACTCGAATCCTAGCCCGGTATATCTCATTTTAATTTTACACCTTTGTGAACCTTACGCCTTTTTTACTCTCTGATCGAGGTTCTCGACATTGAAAACTCTTTGTAAACTAAATCACACGTGTATATGTTGACATTTAAGAGATATGCAGTCAATAAAATCAAGGGCAATGGTGATATATATGCGGATTAGACACCAAAAAAAACACTCAACAAATGGCTACAATTTAAGGAATGTGTTTAGTGACGGCATCAGATTCCGAATTGATGGTGAAAGGTCTGGTGGCAAGAAAAGCTTCTTCTAGGATGTTGTCAAGTGTTTTCGCTCGACGATTCCATTCTTGGGTGGTTGGTTTGGTCCTTTTTCCTGTAACTCGAATCCTATCCCGGTATATCCCATTTTAATTTTACACCATTGTGAACCTTACACCTTTTTTACTCTCTGATCAAGGTTCTCGACATTGAAAAATCTTCGTAAACTAAATCACACGTGTATATGTTGATATTTAAGTGATATACAGTCAAGAAAAATCATGGGCAATGGTGATATATATGCGGATTAGACACCAAAAAAATACACTCAACAAATGGCTACAATTTAAGGAATGTGTTTAGTGACGGCATCAGATTCCTAATTGATGGTGAAAGGTCTGGTTGCAAGAAAAGATGCTTCTAGGAGGTTGTCAAGTGTTTTCACTCGACGATTCCATTCTTAGTTGGTTGGTTTGGCCATTGTTCCTGTAACTCGAATCCTAGCCCGGTATATCCCATTTTAATTTAACACCATTGTGAGCCTTACGCCTTTTTTACTCTCTGATCAAGGTTCTCGGCATTGAAAAATATTCGTAAACTAAATCACACGTGTATATGTTGACATTTAAGAGATATACAGTCAAGAAAATCAAGGGCAATGGTGATATATATGCGGATTAGACACCAAAAAAAAAAAACACTCAACAAATGGCTACGATTTAAGGAATGTGTTTAGTGACGGCAACAGATTCCTAATTGATGGAGAAAGGTCTGGTGGCAAGAAAAGGTGCTTCTAGAAGGTTGTCAAGTGTTTTCGCTCGACGATTCCTTACTTGGGTGGTTGGTTTTGCCCTTGTTCCTGTAACTCGAATCCTAGCCCGGTATATCCCGTTTTAATTTTACACCATTGTGAACCTTACGCCTCTTTTACTCTCTGATCGAGGTTCTCGGCATTGAAAATTTTTCTTAAATTAAAATCACACGTGTACATGTTGACATTTAAGAGATATACAGTCAAGAAAATCACGGGCAATTGTGATATATATATCCGGATTAGACACAAAAAAAAAACACTCAATAAATGGCTACAATTTAAGGAATGTGTTTAGTGACGGCATCAGATTCCTAATTGACGGAAAAAGGTCTGGTGGCAAGAAAAGCTTCTTCTAGGAGGTTGTCAAGTGTTTTCGCTCGACGATTCCATTCTTGGTTGGTTGGTTTGGCCCTTGTTCCTGTAACTCGAAACCAAGCTCGGTATATCCCATTTTAATTTTACACCATTGTGAACCGTACGCCTTTTTTACTCTCTGATCGAGGTTCTCGGCATTGAAAAATCTTCGTAAACTAAATCACACGTGTACAATTTGACATTTAATAGATATACAGTCATGAAAATCAAGGGTAATAGTGATATATATGCGGATTAGACAACAAAAAAAACACTCAACAAATGGCTACAATTTAAGGAATGTGTTTAGTGACTGCATCAGATTCCTAATTGATGGAGAAAGGTTTGGTGGCAAGAAAAGGTGCTTCTAGAAGGTTGTCAAGTGTTTTCGCTCGACGATTCCATTCTTGGGTGGTTGGTTTGGCCCTTGTTCCTGTAACTCGAATCCCAGACCGGTATATCCCATTTTAATTTTACACCATTGTGAACCTTACGCCTTTTTTACTCTCTGATCGAGGTTCTCGGCATTGAAAAATCTTCGTAAATTAAATTACACGTGTATATGTTGACATTTACGAGATATACAATCAAGAAAATCAAGGGAAATGGTGATATATATGCGGATTAGACACAAAAAAAAGCATTCAACAAATGGCTACAATTTAAGGAATGTGTTTAGTGACGGTATCAGATTCCTAATTAATGGAGAAAGGTCTGGTAGCAAGAAAAGCTGCTTCTAGGAGGTTGTCAAGTGTTTTCGCTCGACGATTCCATTCTTTGGTTGTTGGTTTGGCCCTTGTTCCTGTAACTCGAATCCTAACCCGTTATATCCCATTTTAATTTTACACCATTGTGAACCTTACGCCTTTTTTACTCTCTGATCGAGGTTCTCGGCATTGAAAAATCTTCGTAAACTAAATCACACGTGTATATGTTGACATTTAAGAGATATACAGTTAAGAAAATCAAGGGCAATGGTGATATATATGCGGATTAGACACCAAAAAAAATGCTCAACAAATGGCTACAATTTAACGAATGTGTTTAGTGACAGCATCAGATTCCTAATTGATGGAGAAAGGTCTGGTGGCAAGAAAAGCTGCTTCTAGGAGGTTGTCAAGTGTTTTCGCTCGACGATTCCATTCTTGGGTGGTTGGTTTGGCCCTTGTTCCTGTAACTCGAATCTTAGCCCGGAATATCCCATTTTAATTTTACACCATTGTGAACCTTACACCTTTTTTACTCTCTGATCGAGGTTCTCGGCGTTGAAAAATCTTTGTAAACTAAATCACACGTGTATATGTTGACATTTAAGAGATATACAATCATGAAAATCAAGGGCAATGGTGATATATACGCGGATTAGACACCAAAAACAAAACACTCAACAAATGGCTACAATTTAAGGAATTTGTTTAGTGACGGCATCAGATTCCTAATTGATGGTGAAAGGTCTGGTGGCAAGAAAAGCTGCTTCTAGGAGGTTGTCAAGTGTTTTCGTTCGACGATTCCATATATATATGAGTCCACATATATATATTTTTATGATTTTGCGACTTGAACGATTTTATTGGTGACCATTATTGTGTAAATCCGTTAACTCTCCCGTTTATACGCAATATATCTACGATTTCCGCGTCGTAATATATATACATAAACGTTCACATAATTTAACACCGAAACACGCTCGACAAACAAGTTTCACGTTTAACGCAATTTTTCCACGTCGTAATATCTATTTTGTCATTTTTAAAGCTAATATACATAAAATATCCTATATGTATCAAATTTCATGCTCGACAAACAAGTTTCACGTTTAACGCAATTTTTACCGTTTCTACCGCACAAAACGTACAAGTATACATGCGTAAGCTAGATTTCTAATATCATGTTAAAAACTTAACATATATTCACATTCACATGTTTAAATCACATAACACATCTTAACACATTAAGTTCACCCCAAAATTTACCCATATTAGTGTTCATCGAAAATTGCGTATTTTCGCGATTCGGTAATATTTTCGGGCGTCGGAAGTCATGTATGACCAACCAAACACCAAGTAAAATTAAAATTAGTTAAAATACTTATTTTTAAACTACAAATATCAGTTTACTTACTCATCTAAATCAGTTTTATATAAATTACTCGAAAAGTCGATTTTTGACCGTTTTAACGCATAGTTTTGCGTTAAACGTTACTTTAATCATCCCAACTTGAAACGACTTGATATTTTAACACAATACATGTTATTTACTGATTAAAATATTGGTTATACAGATTAGTGCAGTTTTTGTGTAAGTCACATAAATCATGCGATTTCGCGTATTTTACAACCCCTAATGCACTAAGTACAACATGCAAAGCTAGAAAACATTATAACAAAGTTTTATACTATTTTAACAGTTCAAATATTCATATCTTTAGCGTTTAGATTCTGATTATAATTTATTTTTACCAAATCCTATTTAAATCATCATTTCATGATCATAAATCAACATGCATGTTCAAGTAATGCATCTAATACATCCATATAGCATCATCATCATTTTACATGAACTAGAATATATATATCAACATATATTTAAATCATGTTCAAATATTCAAGATCATCATAATCTACATATGATTATTTCTCATCATTTATCATAAATGCAAGAATCATGTTCTTACATATCTATAAACTAACAACAAAATTTCAATTGCATGCAATACATATACATACATATTCGGCACATACACACACATGATTTCAAAACTTTACTTTTACATGTCCATTCACATGATTAAAACCCCCTTTTTAAACTTTCCATAGATTACATGCATATCACTTTTCAACATCTTATTAAACAAGATTTAACCAAAAATCAAAACTCATACTCTAACATTCTCATATATATATGTACGGCCATATATGCATACATATACACATCCATTTTTATTTCATTCAAAAACCCATTTTTTATTGTTTTTAAGTTAGTGATTTATTCCAAGAACAAGATAAACCTTCTACTATCACCATCACCAAAAATTTCATGAATCATGATTTAAAGTAAGTTTTATACCTTCATGATTTTGGTGGGTTTTTGATATAGTTTGATGATATTGAGCTTGTTCTTCCTTGTAATCGCTTAAAATAATTTCTTGAATCTTTAAACAAACTTGAAGCAACTTGAAATGGATTTGTATATTCAAGAACTAGTTGAAACTTTGAAAATGGAGGTAAGAGAGTGTGTATACGGTTATGAGGGAAAGAAGAGGAAGAATATAATGTGTTGGCTATTTTTTGATTAGTTATGGTGGGTGGTGGTGTGTTGGAAAAAGAAGTGTAATGATTGTGTATGTATTAGTCTTACACATGTCCCATTAAAATCTTGGTGGACACCCCCATGTGCCGTCATCTAAGCCACACACAGACACACACACAATACACGCATACATACACTCACACACACACACACACACATATATATATATATATATATATATTTGTAAATAGATCAAAAACTGGTTTTTTACTGGATACCGGGTATTTTATCTAGTGTTTTAACCCCGTTTTAGTGTGTTTTAAATTATTTTTAACACTCTATAAAAATAAACCCGCCAAAATATTACCGAAAAATATTTTGTTTGCCTGGACTGGCTACGTTGTCGGTATTTCGCAGTATGCGCGTTGTGTTGTGCGGTACGCGCTTAAAATTGCAAAAATAGGGATTTAAGCGTTTTTATTTATTTTTATCATTCTATAGTAATAAACTCATCAAATTATTACTAAAATGATTATCAGTTGTCCTGACAGGCTGTGTTGACAGTATTTTGTCGGTATACGCGCTGCATCGCGCCGTACGCGCTTAAACTCGAAAAATAGAGTTTCTTGGCGTTTTAATTTATTTTTCCTCACGAATATGATTAAAATTACAATTCAAATCATAACAGACTATTTTTAGGATTTTAACACTGATCGGGTGGTCAACGACGTTTGTTTCGCATTTTAACCGTTACGCGATAAGCATAACCATGACAAGATAAAGTTGTCTTTGATCCTCACGGATCTTATTACATTTGTCCAAGAAAGTTTGAAAACCAGTCCAACATTTTAAGTGACAAAACATGCATCAACAAACATAAGATACGCCATAATTCCCGAAGCCGAACTCAAGTACCTGTAGAACACGTTAAAATCAAGTGTCAACACAAAGGAAGGGTAAGTTCACATATTCACATATAAACAATATTATCCCAAAGGAAAACTTTTTGATTAGGTGTTTATTTGAAAACATCCATATAATTTTAGAAAGTCCATTTTACTTCCTTAATAAAATCCATGGGTCCTTCCGTTACGGTTCACCCATCCGACAATAAAAATATTTTGTCCCAGGTTTTGTATATTAAATTATTGCATCAATTTTTAGACTCGTATGTTAGCTAGACGATACTAACTATATATTAACCATGCAGGGATAATCAAAGATAGACAATAAACATAATTTAAATTCTTCGTTTAACTTGACACGGGGTGACCGGTCACGACGGGGTTGTCAACACGATAGATCTACCAACAATTCATCGCGTGCAATACTTAAATGATTAAACGACACCATTGGCGCTTGGTCCATATTGAGACCATTTATGATGCCTGCCTCACGTACAATATATATATTCTACTAATATGAAAATTTAATACACGTAATTGTACGAATCCCCTGAATCTCCATCACTCGAGACCCAGGCCGGCATCCGTCCCAACTTTACGGTCTGTTTCGCCTTGGAAACACCGTACCATCCCAATTTCCAACATTCATTCATCAAAAACGTTTTTACTTCGAAACGTATGACTTATCAAATTTCATATATTTTCAACGAAAATATATATTTTATATTAAAAGGTATGTTTTATTTCAAAAGCATTATTAAACCTTTTTATTGGCGTGTTTTACCCCCAAAATATATACAAAGCAGTAAAAATAGGGGTTTAGTGACACTCACCTTTGGATGCGTATTTTAAATAGCGCAATCACAGAGATTGATTTCTACACGTCCTTCATATATATATATATAGGAACGATTTTAAATCAATACACATAACACAAAAATCCTAAGTTTCTCCGTTTCTTAGAATTATCACATAACTTTGAGATTTTCTTGAAAAGTTATCATTTTTAATTATGTTGGCTTGTTAATATATATATATATATTTATATATATGAGTCCACATATATATATTTTTTATGATTTTGCGACTTGAACGATTTTATTGGTGACCATTATTGTGTAAATCCGTTAACTCTCCCGTTTATACGCAATATATCTACGATTTTCGCGTCGTAATATATATACATAAATGTTCACATAATTTAACACCGAAACATGCAAAATCTTGTTAACGTATCTATTTTGTCATTTTAAAGCAAATATACATAAAATATCCTATATGTATCAAATTTCATGCTCGACAAACAAGTATCACGTTTAACGCAATTTTTACCGTTTCTACCGCACAAAATGTACAAGTATACATGCGTAAGCTAGATTTCTAATATCATGTTAAAAACTTAACATATTTTCACATTCACATGTTTAAATCACATAACACATCTTAACACATTAAGTTCACCCCAAAATTTACCCATATTAGTGTTCATCGAAAATTGCGTATTTTAGCGATTCGGTAATATTTTCGGGCGTCGGAAGTCATGTATGACCAACCAAACACCAAGTAAACTTAAAATTAGTTAAAATACTTATTTTTAAACTACAAATATCAGTTTACTTACTCATCTAAATCATTTTTATATAAATCACTCGAAAAGCCGATTTTTGACCGTTTTAACGCATAGTATTGCATTAAACGTTACTATAATCATCCCAACTTGAAACGACTTGATATTTTAACACAATACATGTTATTTACTTATTAAAATAGTGGTTATAATCAGATTAGTGCAGTTTTTGTGTAAGTCACATAAATCATGCGATTTCGCGTATTTTACAACCCCTAATGCACTAAGTACAACATGCAAAGCTAGAAAACATTATGACAAAGTTTTATACTATTTTAACAGTTCAAATATTCATATCTTTAGCGTTTAGATTCTGATTATAATTTATTTCTACCAAATCATATTTAAATCATCATTTCATGATCATAAATCAACATGCATGTTCAAGTAATGCATCTAATACATCCATATAGCATCATCATCATTTTACATGAACTAGAATATATATATCAACATATATTTAAATCATGTTCAAATATTCAAGATCATTATAATCTACATATGATTATTTCTCATCATTTATCATAAATGCAAGAATCATGTTCTTACATATCTATAAACTAACAACAAAATTTCAATTGCATGCAATACATATACATACATATTCGGCACATACTCACACATGATTTCAAAACTTTACTTTTACATGTCCATTCACATGATTAAAACCCTCTTTTTAAACTTTCCATAGATTACATGCATATCACTTTTCAACATCTTATTAAACAAGATATAACCAAAAATCAAAACTCATACTCTAACATTCTCATATAGATATGTACAGCCATATATGCATACATATACACATCCATTTTTATTTCATTCAAAAACCCATTTTTTATTGTTTTTAAGTTAGTGATTTATTCCAAGAACAAGAGAAACCTTCTACTATCACCATCACCAAAAATTTCATAAATCATGATTTAAAGTAAGTTTTATACCTTCATGATTTTGGTGGGTTTTTGATATAGTTTGATGATATTGAGCTTGTTCTTCCTTGTAATCACTTAAAATAATTTCTTGAATCTTTAAACAAACTTGAAGCAACTTGAAATGTATTTGTATATT
Organism: Helianthus tuberosus; assembly: GCA_030545235.1. Classification (NCBI taxonomy): domain Eukaryota; kingdom Viridiplantae; phylum Streptophyta; class Magnoliopsida; order Asterales; family Asteraceae; genus Helianthus; species Helianthus tuberosus. The sequence continues at coordinate 156,222,794 of CM060403.1, forward strand.
CAAGAACTAGTTGAAACTTTGAAAATGGAGGTGAGAGAGTGTGTATACGGTTATGTGGGAAAGAAGAAGAAGAATATAATGTGTTGGCTATTTTTTGATTGGTTATGGTGGGTGGTGGTGTGTTGGAAAAAGAAGTGTAATGATTGTGTAAGTATTAGTCTTACACATGTCCCATTAAAATCTTGGTGGACACCCCCATGTGCCGCCATCTAAGCCACACACACACACAATACACGCATACATACACTCACATATATATATCTATGTAAATAGATCAAAAACTAGTATTTTACTGGATACCGGGTATTTTATCTAGCGTTTTAACCCCGTTTTAGTGCGTTTTAAATTATTTTGAACACCCTATCAGAATAAACCCGCCAAAATATTACTGAACAATATTTTGTTTGCCTGGACTGGCTACGTTGTCGGTATTTCGCAGTATGCGCGCTGTGCTATGCGGCACGCGCTTAAAATTGCAAAAATAGGGCTTTAATTGTTTTTATTTATTTTTATCATTCTATAGTAATAAACTCATCAAATTATTACTAAAATGATTATTAATTGTCTTCACAGGATGTGTTGACAGTATTTTGTCGGTATACGTGTTGCATCGCGCGGTACGCGCTTTAACTCGAAAAAATAGAGTTTCTTGGGTGGTTGGTTTGGCCCTTGTTCCTGTAACTCGAATCCTAGCCCAGTATATCCCATTTTAATTTTACACCATTGTGAACCTTACGCCTTATTTACTCTCTGATCGAGGTTCTCGGCATTGAAAAATCTTCGTAAACTAAATCACACGTGTATATGTTGACATTTAAGAGATATACAGTCAAGAAAATCAAGGGCAATGGTGATATATATGCGGATTAGACACCAAAAATAAAACACTCAACAAATGGCTACAATTTAAGGAATGTGTTTAGTGACGGCATCAGATTCCTAATTGATGGAGAAAGGTCTGGTGGCAAGAAAAGCTGCTTCTAGGAGGTTGTTAAGTGTTTTCGCACGACGATTCCGTTCTTGGGTGGTTGGTTTTGCCCTTGTTCTTGTTACTCAAATCCTAGCTCGGTATATCCCATTTTAATTTTATGCCATTGTGAACCTTACGCCTTTTTTACTCTCAGATCGAGGTTCTCGGCATTGAAAAATATTCGTAAACTAAATCACACGTGTATATGTTGACATTTAAGAGATATACAGTCAAGAAAATCATGGGCAATGGTGATATATATGCGGATTAGACACCAAAAAAAACACTCAACAAATGGCTACAATTTAAGGAATGTGTTTAGTGACGACATCAGATTCCTAATTGATGGAGAAAGGTCTGGTGGCAAGAAAAGCTGCTTCTAGGTGGTTGTCAAGTGTTTTCGCTCGACGATTCCATTCCTGGGTGGTTGGTTTGGCCCTTGTTCCCGTAACTCGAATCCTAGCTCGGTATATCCCATTTTAATTTTACACCATTATGAACCTTATGCCTTTTTTACTCTCTGATTGAGGTTCTCGGCATTGAAAAATCTTCGTAAACTAAATCACACGTGTATTTGTGTACATTTAAGAGATATACAGTCAAGAAAATCAAGGGCAATGGTGATATATATGCTGATTAGACACAAAAAAAAAACACTCAACAAATGGCTACAATTTAAGGAATGTGTTTAGTGACGGCATCAGATTCCTAATTGATGGAGAAAGGTCGGGTGGCAAGAAAAGCTGCTTCTAGGAGGTTTTCAAGTGCTTTCGCTCGACAATTCCATTCTTGGGTGGTTGGTTTGGCCCTTGTTCCTGTAACTCGAATCCTAGCCCGATTTATCCCATTTTAATTTAACACGATTGTGAACCTTACGCCTTTTTTACTCTCTGATCGAGGTTCTCGGCATTGAAAGTCTTCGTAAACAAAATCACGCGTGTATATGTTGACATTTAAGAGATATACAGTCAAGAAAATCAAGGGCAATGGTGATATATATGCGGATTAGACACAAAAAAAACACTCAACAAATGGCTACAAATTAAGGATTGTGTTTAGTGACGGCATCAGATTCCAAATTGATGGAGAAAGGTCTGGTGGCAAGAAAAGCTGCTTCTAGGAGGTTGTCAAGTTTTTTCGCTCGACGATTCCATTCTTAGGTGGTTGGTTTGGCCCTTGTTCCTATAACTCGAATCCTAGCCTGGTATATCCCATTTTAATTTTACACCATTGTGAACCTTACGCCTTTTTTACTCTCCGATAGAGGTTCTCAGCATTGAAAAATCTTCGTAAACTAAATCACACGTGTATATGTTGACATTTAAGAGATATATAGTCAAGAAAATCAAGGGCAATGGTGATATATATGCGGATTAGACACGAAAAAAACACACAAAAAATGGCTACAATTTAATGAATGTGTTTAGTGACGGCATCAGATTCCTAATTGACGGAGAAAGGTCTGGTGGCAAGAAAAGCTGCTTCTAGGAGGTTGTCAAGGGTTTTCGCTCGACGATTCCATTCTTGGGTGGTTGGTTTGGCCCTTGTTCCTGTAACTCGAATCCTAGCCCGGTATATCCGATTTTAATTTTACAACATTGTCAACCTTACGCCATTTTTACTCTCTGAACGAGGTTCTCGGCATTGAAAAATCTTCTTAAACTAAATCACACGTGTATATGTTGACATTTTAGGGATATACAGTCAAGAAAATCAAGGGCAATGGTGTTATATATGCGGATTAGACACCAAAAAAAACACTCAACAAATGGCTACAATTTAAGGAATGTGTTTAGTGACGGCATCAGATTCCTAATTGATGGAGAAAGGTCTGGTGGCAAGAAAATCTGCTTCTAGGAGGTTGTCAAGTGTTTTCGCTCGACAATTCCATTCTTGGGTGGTTGGTTTGGCCCTTATTCCGTATATCCCATTTTAATTTTACACCATTATGAACCTGACACCTTTTTTACTCTCTGATCGAGGTTCTCGGCATTGAAAAATCTTCGTAAACTAAATCACACGTGTATATGTTGACATTTAAGAGATATACAGTCAAGAAAATCAAGGGCAATGGTGATATATATGCTGATTAGACACCAAAAAAAACACTCAACAAATGGCTACAATTTAAGGAATGTGTTTAGTGACGGCATTAGATTCCTAATTGATAGAGAAAGGTCTGGTGGCAAGAAAAGCTGCTTCTAGGAGGTTGTAGAGTGTTTTCGCTCGACGATTCCATTCTTAGGTGGTTAGTTTGACCCTTGTTCCTGTAACTCGAATCCTAGCCCGATATATCCCATTTTAATTTTACACCATTGTGAACCTTACACCTTTTTTACTCTCTGATCGAGGTTCTCGGCATTGAAAAATCTTCGTAAACTAAATCACACGTGTGTATGTTGACATTTAAGAGATATACGGTCAAGAAAATCAAGGTCAATAGTGATATGCTGATTAGACTCCCAAAAAAACACTCAACAAATGGCTACAATTTAAGGAATGTGTTTAGTGACGGCATCAGATTCCTAATTGATGGAGAAAGGTCTGGTGGCAAGAAAAGCTGCTTCTAGGTGATTATCAAGTGTTTTCGCTCGACGATTCCATTCCTGGGTGGTTGGTTTGGCCCTTATTCCGTATATCCCATTTTAATTTTACATCATTATGAACCTGGCACCTTTTTTACCCTCTGATCGAGGTTCTCGGCATTGAAAAATCTCCGTAAACTAAATTACACATGTATATGTTAACATTTAAGACATATACAGTCAAGAAAATCAAGGGCAATGGTGATATATATGCTGATTAGACACCAAAAAAAACACTCAACAAATGGCTACAATTTAAGAAATGTGTTTAGTGACGGCATCAGATTCCTAATTGATGGAGAAAGGTCTGGTGGCAAGAAAAGCTGCTTCTAGGAGGTTGTCAAGTGTTTTCGCTCGACGATTCCATTCTTTGGGGGTTGGTTTGGCCCATGTTCCTGTAACTCGAATCTTAGCCCGATATATCTCATTTTAATTTTACACCATTGTGAACTTTATGCCTTTTTTACTCTCTGATCGAGGTTCTCAGCATTGAAAAATCTTCGTAAACTAAATCACACGTGTATATGTTGACATTTAAGAGATATACAGTCAAGAAAATCAAGGGCAATGGTGATATATATGCGGATTAGACACCAAAAAAAACACTCAACAAATGGCTACAATTTAAGGAATGTGTTTAGTGACGACATCAGATTCCTAATTGATGGAGAAAGGTCTGGTGGCAAGAAAAGCTGCTTCTAGGTGGTTGTCAAGTGTTTTCGCTCGACGATTCCATTCCTGGGTGGTTGGTTTGGCCCTTGTTCCCGTAACTCGAATCCTAGCTCGGTATATCCCATTTTAATTTTACACCATTATGAACCTTACGCCTTTTTTACTCTCTGATCGAGGTTCTCGGCATTGAAAAATCTTCGTAAACTAAATCACACGTGTATATGTGTACATTTAAGAGATATACAGTCAAGAAAATCAAGGGCAATGGTGATATATATGCTGATTAGACACAAAAAAAACACTCAACAAATGGCTACAATTTAAGGAATGTGTTTAGTGACGGCATCAGATTCCTAATTGATGGAGAAAGGTCGGGTGGCAAGAAAAGCTGCTTCTAGGAGGTTTTCAAGTGCTTTCGCTCGACAATTCCATTCTTGGGTGGTTGGTTTGGCCCTTGTTCCTGTAACTCGAATCCTAGCCCGATTTATCCCATTTTAATTTAACACGATTGTGAACCTTACGCCTTTTTTTCTCTATGATCGAGGTTCTCGGCATTGAAAGTCTTCGTAAACAAAATCACGCGTGTATATGTTGACATTTAAGAGATATACAGTCAAGAAAATCAAGGGCAATGGTGATATATATGCGGATTAGACACAAAAAAAAAACACTCAACAAATGGCTACAATTTAAGGATTGTGTTTAGTGACGGCATCAGATTCCAAATTGATGGAGAAAGGTCTGGTGGCAAGAAAAGCTGCTTCTAGGAGGTTGTCAAGTTTTTTCGCTCGACGATTCCATTCTTAGGTGGTTGGTTTGGCCCTTGTTCCTATAACTCGAATCCTAGCCTGGTATATCCCATTTTAATTTTACACCATTGTGAACCTTACGCCTTTTTTACTCTCCGATAGAGGTTCTCAGCATTGAAAAATCTTCGTAAACTAAATCACACGTGTATATGTTGACATTTAAGAGATATATAGTCAAGAAAATCAAGGGCAATGGTGATATATATGCGGATTAGACACGAAAAAAACACACAAAAAATGGCTACAATTTAATGAATGTGTTTAGTGACGGCATCAGATTCCTAATTGACGGAGAAAGGTCTGGTGGCAAGAAAAGCTGCTTCTAGGAGGTTGTCAAGGGTTTTCGCTCGACGATTCCATTCTTGGGTGGTTGGTTTGGCCCTTGTTCCTGTAACTCGAATCCTAGCCCGGTATATCCGATTTTAATTTTACAACATTGTCAACCTTACGCCATTTTTACTCTCTGATCGAGGTTCTCGGCATTGAAAAATCTTCTTAAACTAAATCACACGTGTATATGTTGACATTTTAGGGATATACAGTCAAGAAAATCAAGGGCAATGGTGTTATATATGCGGATTAGACACCAAAAAAAACACTCAACAAATGGCTACAATTTAAGGAATGTGTTTAGTGACGGCATCAGATTCCTAATTGATGGAGAAAGGTCTGGTGGCAAGAAAATCTGCTTCTAGGAGGTTGTCAAGTGTTTTCGCTCGACAATTCCATTCTTGGGTGGTTGGTTTGGCCCTTATTCCGTATATCCCATTTTAATTTTACACCATTATGAACCTGACACCTTTTTTACTCTCTGATCGAGGTTCTCGGGATTGAAAAATCTTCGTAAACTAAATCACACGTGTATATGTTGACATTTAAGAGATATACAGTCAAGAAAATCAAGGGCAATGGTGATATATATGCTGATTAGACACCAAAAAAAAACACTCAACAAATGGCTACAATTTAAGGAATGTGTTTAGTGACGGCATTAGATTCCTAATTGATAGAGAAAGGTCTGGTGGCAAGAAAAGCTGCTTCTAGGAGGTTGTAGAGTGTTTTCGCTCGACGATTCCATTCTTAGGTGGTTAGTTTGACCCTTGTTCCTGTAACTCGAATCCTAGCCCGATATATCCCATTTTAATTTTACACCATTGTGAACCTTACACCTTTTTTACTCTCTGATCGAGGTTCTCGGCATTGAAAAATCTTCGTAAACTAAATCACACGTGTGTATGTTGACATTTAAGAGATATACGGTCAAGAAAATCAAGGTCAATAGTGATATGCTGATTAGACACCCAAAAAAACACTCAACAAATGGCTACAATTTAAGGAATGTGTTTTGTGACGGCATCAGATTCCTAATTGATGGAGAAAGGTCTGGTGGCAAGAAAAGCTGCTTCTAGGTGATTATCAAGTGTTTTCGCTCGACGATTCCATTCCTGGGTGGTTGGTTTGGCCCTTATTCCGTATATCCCATTTTAATTTTACATCATTATGAACCTGGCACCTTTTTTACCCTCTGATCGAGGTTCTCGGCATTGAAAAATCTCCGTAAACTAAATTACACATGTATATGTTAACATTTAAGACATGTACAGTCAAGAAAATCAAGGGCAATGGTGATATATATACTGATTAGACACCAAAAAAAACACTCAACAAATGGCTACAATTTAAGAAATGTGTTTAGTGACGGCATCAGATTCCTAATTGATGGAGAAAGGTCTGGTGGCAAGAAAAGCTGCTTCTAGGAGGTTGTCAAGTGTTTTCGCTCGACGATTCCATTCTTTGGGGGTTGGTTTGGCCCATGTTCCTGTAACTCGAATCTTAGCCCGATATATCTCATTTTAATTTTACACCATTGTGAACCTTACGCCTTTTTTACTCTCTGATCGAGGTTCTCAGCATTGAAAAATCTTCGTAAACTAAATCACACGTGTATATGTTGACATTTAAGAGATATACAGTCAAGAAAATCAAGGGCAATGGTGATATATATGCGGATTAGACACCAAAAAAAACACTCAACAAATGGCTACAATTTAAGGAATGTGTTTAGTGACGGCATCAGATTCCTAATTGATGGAGAAAGGTCGGGTGGCAAGAAAACCTGCTTCTAGGAGGTTTTCAAGTGCTTTCGCTCGACAATTCCATTCTTGGGTGGTTGGTTTGGCCCTTGTTCCTGTAACTCGAATCCTAGCCCGATTTATCCCATTTTAATTTAACACGATTGTGAACCTTACGCCTTTTTTACTCTATGATCGAGGTTCTCGGCATTGAAAGTCTTCGTAAACAAAATCACGCGTGTATATGTTGACATTTAAGAGATATACAGTCAAGAAAATCAAGGGCAATGGTGATATATATGCGGATTAGACACAAAAAAAAACACTCAACAAATGGCTACAATTTAAGGATTGTGTTTAGTGACGGCATCAGATTCCAAATTGATGGAGAAAGGTCTGGTGGCAAGAAAAGCTGCTTCTAGGAGGTTGTCAAGTTTTTTCGCTCGACGATTCCATTCTTAGGTGGTTGGTTTGGCCCTTGTTCCTATAACTCGAATCCTAGCCTGGTATATCCCATTTTAATTTTACACCATTGTGAACCTTACGCCTTTTTTACTCTCCGATAGAGGTTCTCAGCATTGAAAAATCTTCGTAAACTAAATCACACGTGTATATGTTGACATTTAAGAGATATATAGTCAAGAAAATCAAGGGCAATGGTGATATATATGCGGATTAGACACGAAAAAAACACACAAAAAATGGCTACAATTTAATGAATGTGTTTAGTGACGGCATCAGATTCCTAATTGACGGAGAAAGGTCTGGTGGCAAGAAAAGCTGCTTCTAGGAGGTTGTCAAGGGTTTTCGCTCGACGATTCCATTCTTGGGTGGTTGGTTTGGCCCTTGTTCCTGTAACTCGAATCCTAGCCCGGTATATCCGATTTTAATTTTACAACATTGTCAACCTTACGCCATTTTTACTCTCTGATCGAGGTTCTCGGCATTGAAAAATCTTCTTAAACTAAATCACACGTGTATATGTTGACATTTTAGGGATATACAATCAAGAAAATCAAGGGCAATGGTGTTATATATGCGGATTAGACACCAAAAAAAACACTCAACAAATGGCTACAATTTAAGGAATGTGTTTAGTGACGGCATCAGATTCCTAATTGATGGAGAAAGGTCTGGTGGCAAGAAAATCTGCTTCTAGGAGGTTGTCAAGTGTTTTCGCTCGACAATTCCATTCTTGGGTGGTTGGTTTGGCCCTTATTCCGTATATCCCATTTTAATTTTACACCATTATGAACCTGACACCTTTTTTACTCTCTGATCGAGGTTCTCGGCATTGAAAAATCTTCGTAAACTAAATCACACGTGTATATGTTGACATTTAAGAGATATACAGTCAAGAAAATCAAGGGCAATGGTGATATATATGCTGATTAGACACCAAAAAAAACACTCAACAAATGGCTACAATTTAAGGAATGTGTTTAGTGACGGCATTAGATTCCTAATTGATAGAGAAAGGTCTGGTGGCAAGAAAAGCTGCTTCTAGGAGGTTGTAGAGTGTTTTCGCTCGACGATTCCATTCTTAGGTGGTTAGTTTGACCCTTGTTCCTGTAACTCGAATCCTAGCCCGATATATCCCATTTTAATTTTACACCATTGTGAACCTTACACCTTTTTTACTCTCTGATCGAGGTTCTCGGCATTGAAAAATCTTCGTAAACTAAATCACACGTGTGTATGTTGACATTTAAGAGATATACGGTCAAGAAAATCAAGGTCAATAGTGATATGCTGATTAGACACCCAAAAAAACACTCAACAAATGGCTACAATTTAAGGAATGTGTTTAGTGACGGCATCAGATTCCTAATTGATGGAGAAAGGTCTGGTGGCAAGAAAAGCTGCTTCTAGGTGATTATCAAGTGTTTTCGCTCGACGATTCCATTCCTGGGTGGTTGGTTTGGCCCTTATTCCGTATATCCCATTTTAATTTTACATCATTATGAACCTGGCACCTTTTTTACCCTCTGATCGAGGTTCTCGGCATTGAAAAATCTCCGTAAACTAAATTACACATGTATATGTTAACATTTAAGACATATACAGTCAAGAAAATCAAGGGCAATGGTGATATATATACTGATTAGACACCAAAAAAAACACTCAACAAATGGCTACAATTTAAGAAATGTGTTTAGTGACGGCATCAGATTCCTAATTGATGGAGAAAGGTCTGGTGGCAAGAAAAGCTGCTTCTAGGAGGTTGTCAAGTGTTTTCGCTCGACGATTCCATTCTTTGGGGGTTGGTTTGGCCCATGTTCCTGTAACTCGAATCTTAGCCCGATATATCTCATTTTAATTTTACACCATTGTGAACCTTACGCCTTTTTTACTCTCTGATCGAGGTTCTCAGCATTGAAAAATCTTCGTAAACTAAATCACACGTGTATATGTTGACATTTAAGAGATATACAGTCAAGAAAATCAAGGGCAATGGTGATATATATGCGGATTAGACACCAAAAAAAACACTCAACAAATGGCTACAATTTAAGGAATGTGTTTAGTGACGGCATCAGATTCCTAATTGATGGAGAAAGGTCGGGTGGCAAGAAAAGCTGCTTCTAGGAGGTTTTCAAGTGCTTTCGCTCGACAATTCCATTCTTGGGTGGTTGGTTTGGCCCTTGTTCCTGTAACTCGAATCCTAGCCCGATTTATCCCATTTTAATTTAACACGATTGTGAACCTTACGCCTTTTTTTCTCTATGATCGAGGTTCTCGGCATTGAAAGTCTTCGTAAACAAAATCACGCGTGTATATGTTGACATTTAAGAGATATACAGTCAAGAAAATCAAGGGCAATGGTGATATATATGCGGATTAGACACAAAAAAAAAAACACTCAACAAATGGCTACAATTTAAGGATTGTGTTTAGTGACGGCATCAGATTCCAAATTGATGGAGAAAGGTCTGGTGGCAAGAAAAGCTGCTTCTAGGAGGTTGTCAAGTTTTTTCGCTCGACGATTCCATTCTTAGGTGGTTGGTTTGGCCCTTGTTCCTATAACTCGAATCCTAGCCTGGTATATCCCATTTTAATTTTACACCATTGTGAACCTTACGCCTTTTTTACTCTCCGATAGAGGTTCTCAGCATTGAAAAATCTTCGTAAACTAAATCACACGTGTATATGTTGACATTTAAGAGATATATAGTCAAGAAAATCAAGGGCAATGGTGATATATATGCGGATTAGACACGAAAAAAACACACAAAAAATGGCTACAATTTAATGAATGTGTTTAGTGACGGCATCAGATTCCTAATTGACGGAGAAAGGTCTGGTGGCAAGAAAAGCTGCTTCTAGGAGGTTGTCAAGGGTTTTCGCTCGACGATTCCATTCTTGGGTGGTTGGTTTGGCCCTTGTTCCTGTAACTCGAATCCTAGCCCGGTATATCCGATTTTAATTTTACAACATTGTCAACCTTACGCCATTTTTACTCTCTGATCGAGGTTCTCGGCATTGAAAAATCTTCTTAAACTAAATCACACGTGTATATGTTGACATTTTAGGGATATACAGTCAAGAAAATCAAGGGCAATGGTGTTATATATGCGGATTAGACACCAAAAAAAACACTCAACAAATGGCTACAATTTAAGGAATGTGTTTAGTGACGGCATCAGATTCCTAATTGATGGAGAAAGGTCTGGTGGCAAGAAAATCTGCTTCTAGGAGGTTGTCAAGTGTTTTCGCTCGACAATTCCATTCTTGGGTGGTTGGTTTGGCCCTTATTCCGTATATCCCATTTTAATTTTACACCATTATGAACCTGACACCTTTTTTACTCTCTGATCGAGGTTCTCGGGATTGAAAAATCTTCGTAAACTAAATCACACGTGTATATGTTGACATTTAAGAGATATACAGTCAAGAAAATCAAGGGCAATGGTGATATATATGCTGATTAGACACCAAAAAAAACACTCAACAAATGGCTACAATTTAAGGAATGTGTTTAGTGACGGCATTAGATTCCTAATTGATAGAGAAAGGTCTGGTGGCAAGAAAAGCTGCTTCTAGGAGGTTGTAGAGTGTTTTCGCTCGACGATTCCATTCTTAGGTGGTTAGTTTGACCCTTGTTCCTGTAACTCGAATCCTAGCCCGATATATCCCATTTTAATTTTACACCATTGTGAACCTTACACCTTTTTTACTCTCTGATCGAGGTTCTCGGCATTGAAAAATCTTCGTAAACTAAATCACACGTGTGTATGTTGACATTTAAGAGATATACGGTCAAGAAAATCAAGGTCAATAGTGATATGCTGATTAGACACCCAAAAAAACACTCAACAAATGGCTACAATTTAAGAAATGTGTTTAGTGACGGCATCAGATTCCTAATTGATGGAGAAAGGTCTGGTGGCAAGAAAAGCTGCTTCTAGGTGATTATCAAGTGTTTTCGCTCGACGATTCCATTCCTGGGTGGTTGGTTTGGCCCTTATTCCGTATATCCCATTTTAATTTTACATCATTATGAACCTGGCACCTTTTTTACCCTCTGATCGAGGTTCTCGGCATTGAAAAATCTCCGTAAACTAAATTACACATGTATATGTTAACATTTAAGACATATACAGTCAAGAAAATCAAGGGCAATGGTGATATATATACTGATTAGACACCAAAAAAAACACTCAACAAATGGCTACAATTTAAGAAATGTGTTTAGTGACGGCATCAGATTCCTAATTGATGGAGAAAGGTCTGGTGGCAAGAAAAGCTGCTTCTAGGAGGTTGTCAAGTGTTTTCGCTCGACGATTCCATTCTTTGGGGTTGGTTTGGCCCATGTTCCTGTAACTCGAATCTTAGCCCGATATATCTCATTTTAATTTTACACCATTGTGAACCTTACGCCTTTTTTACTCTCTGATCGAGGTTCTCAGCATTGAAAAATCTTCGTAAACTAAATCACACGTGTATATGTTGACATTTAAGAGATATACAGTCAAGAAAATCAAGGGCAATGGTGATATATATGCGGATTAGACACAAAAAAAAAAAACACTCAACAAATGGCTACAATTTAAGGATTGTGTTTAGTGACGGCATCAGATTCCAAATTGATGGAAAAAGGTCTGGTGGCAAGAAAAGCTGCTTCTAGGAGGTTGTCAAGTTTTTTCGCTCGACGATTCCATTCTTAGGTGGTTGGTTTGGCCCTTGTTCCTATAACTCGAATCCTAGCCTGGTATATCCCATTTTAATTTTACACCATTGTGAACCTTACGCCTTTTTTACTCTCCGATAGAGGTTCTCAGCATTGAAAAATCTTCGTAAACTAAATCACACGTGTATATGTTGACATTTAAGAGATATATAGTCAAGAAAATCAAGGGCAATGGTGATATATATGCGGATTAGACACGAAAAAAACACACAAAAAATGGCTACAATTTAATGAATGTGTTTAGTGACGGCATCAGATTCCTAATTGACGGAGAAAGGTCTGGTGGCAAGAAAAGCTGCTTCTAGGAGGTTGTCAAGGGTTTTCGCTCGACGATTCCATTCTTGGGTGGTTGGTTTGGCCCTTGTTCCTGTAACTCGAATCCTAGCCCGGTATATCCGATTTTAATTTTACAACATTGTCAACCTTACGCCATTTTTACTCTCTGATCGAGGTTCTCGGCATTGAAAAATCTTCTTAAACTAAATCACACGTGTATATGTTGACATTTTAGGGATATACAGTCAAGAAAATCAAGGGCAATGGTGTTATATATGCGGATTAGACACCAAAAAAAACACTCAACAAATGGCTACAATTTAAGGAATGTGTTTAGTGACGGCATCAGATTCCTAATTGATGGAGAAAGGTCTGGTGGCAAGAAAATCTGCTTCTAGGAGGTTGTCAAGTGTTTTCGCTCGACAATTCCATTCTTGGGTGGTTGGTTTGGCCCTTATTCCGTATATCCCATTTTAATTTTACACCATTATGAACCTGACACCTTTTTTACTCTCTGATCGAGGTTCTCGGCATTGAAAAATCTTCGTAAACTAAATCACACGTGTATATGTTGACATTTAAGAGATATACAGTCAAGAAAATCAAGGGCAATGGTGATATATATGCTGATTAGACACCAAAAAAAACACTCAACAAATGGCTACAATTTAAGGAATGTGTTTAGTGACGGCATTAGATTCCTAATTGATAGAGAAAGGTCTGGTGGCAAGAAAAGCTGCTTCTAGGAGGTTGTAGAGTGTTTTCGCTGGACGATTCCATTCTTAGGTGGTTAGTTTGACCCTTGTTCCTGTAACTCGAATCCTAGCCCGATATATCCCATTTTAATTTTACACCATTGTGAACCTTACACCTTTTTTACTCTCTGATCGAGGTTCTCGGCATTGAAAAATCTTCGTAAACTAAATCACACGTGTGTATGTTGACATTTAAGAGATATACGGTCAAGAAAATCAAGGTCAATAGTGATATGCTGATTAGACACCCAAAAAAACACTCAACAAATGGCTACAATTTAAGAAATGTGTTTAGTGACGGCATCAGATTCCTAATTGATGGAGAAAGGTCTGGTGGCAAGAAAAGCTGCTTCTAGGTGATTATCAAGTGTTTTCGCTCGACGATTCCATTCCTGGGTGGTTGGTTTGGCCCTTATTCCGTATATCCCATTTTAATTTTACATCATTATGAACCTGGCACCTTTTTTACCCTCTGATCGAGGTTCTCGGCATTGAAAAATCTCCGTAAACTAAATTACACATGTATATGTTAACATTTAAGACATATACAGTCAAGAAAATCAAGGGCAATGGTGATATATATACTGATTAGACACCAAAAAAAAACACTCAACAAATGGCTACAATTTAAGAAATGTGTTTAGTGACGGCATCAGATTCCTAATTGATGGAGAAAGGTCTGGTGGCAAGAAAAGCTGCTTCTAGGAGGTTGTCAAGTGTTTTCGCTCGACGATTCCATTCTTTGGGGGTTGGTTTGGCCCATGTTCCTGTAACTCGAATCTTAGCCCGATATATCTCATTTTAATTTTACACCATTGTGAACCTTACGCCTTTTTTACTCTCTGATCGAGGTTCTCAGCATTGAAAAATCTTCGTAAACTAAATCACACGTGTATATGTTGACATTTAAGAGATATACAGTCAAGAAAATCAAGGGCAATGGTGATATATATGCGGATTAGACACCAAAAAAAACACTCAACAAATGGCTACAATTTAAGGAATGTGTTTAGTGACGACATCAGATTCCTAATTGATGGAGAAAGGTCTGGTGGCAAGAAAAGCTGCTTCTAGGTGGTTGTCAAGTGTTTTCGCTCGACGATTCCATTCCTGGGTGGTTGGTTTGGCCCTTGTTCCCGTAACTCGAATCCTAGCTCGGTATATCCCATTTTAATTTTACACCATTATGAACCTTACGCCTTTTTTACTCTCTGATCGAGGTTCTCGGCATTGAAAAATCTTCGTAAACTAAATCACACGTGTATATGTGTACATTTAAGAGATATACAGTCAAGAAAATCAAGGGCAATGGTGATATATATGCTGATTAGACACAAAAAAAAACACTCAACAAATGGCTACAATTTAAGGAATGTGTTTAGTGACGGCATCAGATTCCTAATTGATGGAGAAAGGTCGGGTGGCAAGAAAAGCTGCTTCTAGGAGGTTTTCAAGTGCTTTCGCTCGACAATTCCATTCTTGGGTGGTTGGTTTGGCCCTTGTTCCTGTAACTCGAATCCTAGCCCGATTTATCCCATTTTAATTTAACACGATTGTGAACCTTACGCCTTTTTTACTCTCTGATCGAGGTTCTCGGCATTGAAAGTCTTCGTAAACAAAATCACGCGTGTATATGTTGACATTTAAGAGATATACAGTCAAGAAAATCAAGGGCAATGGTGATATATATGCGGATTAGACACAAAAAAAAAAACACTCAACAAATGGCTACAATTTAAGGATTGTGTTTAGTGACGGCATCAGATTCCAAATTGATGGAGAAAGGTCTGGTGGCAAGAAAAGCTGCTTCTAGGAGGTTGTCAAGTTTTTTCGCTAGACGATTCCATTCTTAGGTGGTTGGTTTGGCCCTTGTTCCTATAACTCGAATCCTAGCCTGGTATATCCCATTTTAATTTTACACCATTGTGAACCTTACGCCTTTTTTACTCTCCGATAGAGGTTCTCAGCATTGAAAAATCTTCGTAAACTAAATCACACGTGTATATGTTGACATTTAAGAGATATATAGTCAAGAAAATCAAGGGCAATGGTGATATATATGCGGATTAGACACGAAAAAAACACACAAAAAATGGCTACAATTTAATGAATGTGTTTAGTGACGGCATCAGATTCCTAATTGACGGAGAAAGGTCTGGTGGCAAGAAAAGCTGCTTCTAGGAGGTTGTCAAGGGTTTTCGCTCGACGATTCCATTCTTGGGTGGTTGGTTTGGCCCTTGTTCCTGTAACTCGAATCCTAGCCCGGTATATCCGATTTTAATTTTACAACATTGTCAACCTTACGCCATTTTTACTCTCTGATCGAGGTTCTCGGCATTGAAAAATCTTCTTAAACTAAATCACACGTGTATATGTTGACATTTTAGGGATATACAGTCAAGAAAATCAAGGGCAATGGTGTTATATATGCGGATTAGACACCAAAAAAAACACTCAACAAATGGCTACAATTTAAGGAATGTGTTTAGTGACGGCATCAGATTCCTAATTGATGGAGAAAGGTCTGGTGGCAAGAAAATCTGCTTCTAGGAGGTTGTCAAGTGTTTTCGCTCGACAATTCCATTCTTGGGTGGTTGGTTTGGCCCTTATTCCGTATATCCCATTTTAATTTTACACCATTATGAACCTGACACCTTTTTTACTCTCTGATCGAGGTTCTCGGCATTGAAAAATCTTCGTAAACTAAATCACACGTGTATATGTTGACATTTAAGAGATATACAGTCAAGAAAATCAAGGGCAATGGTGATATATATGCTGATTAGACACCAAAAAAAACACTCAACAAATGGCTACAATTTAAGGAATGTGTTTAGTGACGGCATTAGATTCCTAATTGATAGAGAAAGGTCTGGTGGCAAGAAAAGCTGCTTCTAGGAGGTTGTAGAGTGTTTTCGCTCGACGATTCCATTCTTAGGTGGTTAGTTTGACCCTTGTTCCTGTAACTCGAATCCTAGCCCGATATATCCCATTTTAATTTTACACCATTGTGAACCTTACACCTTTTTTACTCTCTGATCGAGGTTCTCGGCATTGAAAAATCTTCGTAAACTAAATCACACGTGTGTATGTTGACATTTAAGAGATATACGGTCAAGAAAATCAAGGTCAATAGTGATATGCTGATTAGACACCCAAAAAAACACTCAACAAATGGCTACAATTTAAGGAATGTGTTTAGTGACGGCATCAGATTCCTAATTGATGGAGAAAGGTCTGGTGGCAAGAAAAGCTGCTTCTAGGTGATTATCAAGTGTTTTCGCTCGACGATTCCATTCCTGGGTGGTTGGTTTGGCCCTTATTCCGTATATCCCATTTTAATTTTACATCATTATGAACCTGGCACCTTTTTTACCCTCTGATCGAGGTTCTCGGCATTGAAAAATCTCCGTAAACTAAATTACACATGTCTATGTTAACATTTAAGACATATACAGTCAAGAAAATCAAGGGCAATGGTGATATATATGCTGATTAGACACCAAAAAAAACACTCAACAAATGGCTACAATTTAAGAAATGTGTTTAGTGACGGCATCAGATTCCTAATTGATGGAGAAAGGTCTGGTGGCAAGAAAAGCTGCTTCTAGGAGGTTGTCAAGTGTTTTCGCTCGACGATTCCATTCTTTGGGGGTTGGTTTGGCCCATGTTCCTGTAACTCGAATCTTAGCCCGATATATCTCATTTTAATTTTACACCATTGTGAACCTTACGCCTTTTTTACTCTCTGATCGAGGTTCTCAGCATTGAAAAATCTTCGTAAACTAAATCACACGTGTATATGTTGACATTTAAGAGATATACAGTCAAGAAAATCAAGGGCAATGGTGATATATATGCGGATTAGACACCAAAAAAAACACTCAACAAATGGCTACAATTTAAGGAATGTGTTTAGTGACGACATCAGATTCCTAATTGATGGAGAAAGGTCTGGTGGCAAGAAAAACTGCTTCTAGGTGGTTGTCAAGTGTTTTCGCTCGACGATTCCATTCCTGGGTGGTTGGTTTGGCCCTTGTTCCCGTAACTCGAATCCTAGCTCGGTATATCCCATTTTAATTTTACACCATTATGAACCTTACGCCTTTTTTACTCTCTGATCGAGGTTCTCGGCATTGAAAAATCTTCGTAAACTAAATCACACGTGTATATGTGTACATTTAAGAGATATACAGTCAAGAAAATCAAGGGCAATGGTGATATATATGCTGATTAGACACAAAAAAAACACTCAACAAATGGCTACAATTTAAGGAATGTGTTTAGTGACGGCATCAGATTCCTAATTGATGGAGAAAGGTCGGGTGGCAAGAAAAGCTGCTTCTAGGAGGTTTTCAAGTGCTTTCGCTCGACAATTCCATTCTTGGGTGGTTGGTTTGGCCCTTGTTCCTGTAACTCGAATCCTAGCCCGATTTATCCCATTTTAATTTAACACGATTGTGAACCTTACGCCTTTTTTACTCTCTGATCGAGGTTCTCGGCATTGAAAGTCTTC
This sequence comes from Helianthus tuberosus, assembly GCA_030545235.1. Taxonomy (NCBI): domain Eukaryota; kingdom Viridiplantae; phylum Streptophyta; class Magnoliopsida; order Asterales; family Asteraceae; genus Helianthus; species Helianthus tuberosus. The sequence goes on from CM060403.1 coordinate 156,240,640, forward strand.
GTAAACAAAATCACGCGTGTATATGTTGACATTTAAGAGATATACAGTCAAGAAAATCAAGGGCAATGGTGATATATATGCGGATTAGACACAAAAAAAAAACACTCAACAAATGGCTACAATTTAAGGATTGTGTTTAGTGACGGCATCAGATTCCAAATTGATGGAGAAAGGTCTGGTGGCAAGAAAAGCTGCTTCTAGGAGGTTGTCAAGTTTTTTCGCTCGACGATTCCATTCTTAGGTGGTTGGTTTGGCCCTTGTTCCTATAACTCGAATCCTAGCCTGGTATATCCCATTTTAATTTTACACCATTGTGAACCTTACGCCTTTTTTACTCTCCGATAGAGGTTCTCAGCATTGAAAAATCTTCATAAACTAAATCACACGTGTATATGTTGACATTTAAGAGATATATAGTCAAGAAAATCAAGGGCAATGGTGATATATATGCGGATTAGACACGAAAAAAACACAAAAAATGGCTACAATTTAATGAATGTGTTTAGTGACGGCATCAGATTCCTAATTGACGGAGAAAGGTCTGGTGGCAAGAAAAGCTGCTTCTAGGAGGTTGTCAAGGGTTTTCGCTCGACGATTCCATTCTTGGGTGGTTGGTTTGGCCCTTGTTCCTGTAACTCGAATCCTAGCCCGGTATATCCGATTTTAATTTTACAACATTGTCAACCTTACGCCATTTTTACTCTCTGATCGAGGTTCTCGGCATTGAAAAATCTTCTTAAACTAAATCACACGTGTATATGTTGACATTTTAGGGATATACAGTCAAGAAAATCAAGGGCAATGGTGTTATATATGCGGATTAGACACCAAAAAAAACACTCAACAAATGGCTACAATTTAAGGAATGTGTTTAGTGACGGCATCAGATTCCTAATTGATGGAGAAAGGTCTGGTGGCAAGAAAATCTGCTTCTAGGAGGTTGTCAAGTGTTTTCGCTCGACAATTCCATTCTTGGGTGGTTGGTTTGGCCCTTATTCCGTATATCCCATTTTAATTTTACACCATTATGAACCTGACACCTTTTTTACTCTCTGATCGAGGTTCTCGGCATTGAAAAATCTTCGTAAACTAAATCACACGTGTATATGTTGACATTTAAGAGATATACAGTCAAGAAAATCAAGGGCAATGGTGATATATATGCTGATTAGACACCAAAAAAAACACTCAACAAATGGCTACAATTTAAGGAATGTGTTTAGTGACGGCATTAGATTCCTAATTGATAGAGAAAGGTCTGGTGGCAAGAAAAGCTGCTTCTAGGAGGTTGTAGAGTGTTTTCGCTCGACGATTCCATTCTTAGGTGGTTAGTTTGACCCTTGTTCCTGTAACTCGAATCCTAGCCCGATATATCCCATTTTAATTTTACACCATTGTGAACCTTACACCTTTTTTACTCTCTGATCGAGGTTCTCGGCATTGAAAAATCTTCGTAAACTAAATCACACGTGTGTATGTTGACATTTAAGAGATATACGGTCAAGAAAATCAAGGTCAATAGTGATATGCTGATTAGACTCCCAAAAAAACACTCAACAAATGGCTACAATTTAAGGAATGTGTTTAGTGACGGCATCAGATTCCTAATTGATGGAGAAAGGTCTGGTGGCAAGAAAAGCTGCTTCTAGGTGATTATCAAGTGTTTTCGCTCGACGATTCCATTCCTGGGTGGTTGGTTTGGCCCTTATTCCGTATATCCCATTTTAATTTTACATCATTATGAACCTGGCACCTTTTTTACCCTCTGATCGAGGTTCTCGGCATTGAAAAATCTCCGTAAACTAAATTACACATGTCTATGTTAACATTTAAGACATATACAGTCAAGAAAATCAAGGGCAATGGTGATATATATGCTGATTAGACACCAAAAAAAACACACAACAAATGGCTACAATTTAAGAAATGTGTTTAGTGACGGCATCAGATTCCTAATTGATGGAGAAAGGTCTGGTGGCAAGAAAAGCTGCTTCTAGGAGGTTGTCAAGTGTTTTCGCTCGACGATTCCATTCTTTGGGGGTTGGTTTGGCCCATGTTCCTGTAACTCGAATCTTAGCCCGATATATCTCATTTTAATTTTACACCATTGTGAACCTTACGCCTTTTTTACTCTCTGATCGAGGTTCTCAGCATTGAAAAATCTTCGTAAACTAAATCACACGTGTATATGTTGACATTTAAGAGATATACAGTCAAGAAAATCAAGGGCAATGGTGATATATATGCGGATTAGACACCAAAAAAAACACTCAACAAATGGCTACAATTTAAGGAATGTGTTTAGTGACGACATCAGATTCCTAATTGATGGAGAAAGGTCTGGTGGCAAGAAAAGCTGCTTCTAGGTGGTTGTCAAGTGTTTTCGCTCGACGATTCCATTACTGGGTGGTTGGTTTGGCCCTTGTTCCCGTAACTCGAATCCTAGCTCGGTATATCCCATTTTAATTTTACACCATTATGAACCTTACGCCTTTTTTACTCTCTGATCGAGGTTCTCGGCATTGAAAAATCTTCGTAAACTAAATCACACGTGTATATGTGTACATTTAAGAGATATACAGTCAAGAAAATCAAGGGCAATGGTGATATATATGCTGATTAGACACAAAAAAAACACTCAACAAATGGCTACAATTTAAGGAATGTGTTTAGTGACGGCATCAGATTCCTAATTGATGGAGAAAGGTCGGGTGGCAAGAAAAGCTGCTTCTAGGAGATTTTCAAGTGCTTTCGCTCGACAATTCCATTCTTGGGTGGTTGGTTTGGCCCTTGTTCCTGTAACTCGAATCCTAGCCCGATTTATCCCATTTTAATTTAACACGATTGTGAACCTTACGCCTTTTTTACTCTCTGATCGAGGTTCTCGGCATTGAAAGTCTTCGTAAACAAAATCATGCGTGTATATGTTGACATTTAAGAGATATACAGTCAAGAAAATCAAGGGCAATGGTGATATATATGCGGATTAGACACAAAAAAAAAAAAACACTCAACAAATGGCTACAATTTAAGGATTGTGTTTAGTGACGGCATCAGATTCCAAATTGATGGAAAAAGGTCTGGTGGCAAGAAAAGCTGCTTCTAGGAGGTTGTCAAGTTTTTTCGCTCGACGTTTCCATTCTTAGGTGGTTGGTTTGGCCCTTGTTCCTATAACTCGAATCCTAGCCTGGTATATCCCATTTTAATTTTACACCATTGTGAACCTTACGCCTTTTTTACTCTCCGATAGAGGTTCTCAGCATTGAAAAATCTTCGTAAACTAAATCACACGTGTATATGTTGACATTTAAGAGATATATAGTCAAGAAAATCAAGGGCAATGGTGATATATATGCGGATTAGACACGAAAAAAACACACAAAAAATGGCTACAATTTAATGAATGTGTTTAGTGACGGCATCAGATTCCTAATTGACGGAGAAAGGTCTGGTGGCAAGAAAAGCTGCTTCTAGGAGGTTGTCAAGGGTTTTCGCTCGACGATTCCATTCTTGGGTGGTTGGTTTGGCCCTTGTTCCTGTAACTCGAATCCTAGCCCGGTATATCCGATTTTAATTTTACAACATTGTCAACCTTACGCCATTTTTACTCTCTGATCGAGGTTCTCGGCATTGAAAAATCTTCTTAAACTAAATCACACGTGTATATGTTGACATTTTAGGGATATACAGTCAAGAAAATCAAGGGCAATGGTGTTATATATGCGGATTAGACACCAAAAAAAACACTCAACAAATGGCTACAATTTAAGGAATGTGTTTAGTGACGGCATCAGATTCCTAATTGATGGAGAAAGGTCTGGTGGCAAGAAAATCTGCTTCTAGGAGGTTGTCAAGTGTTTTCGCTCGACAATTCCATTCTTGGGTGGTTGGTTTGGCCCTTATTCCGTATATCCCATTTTAATTTTACACCATTATGAACCTGACACCTTTTTTACTCTCTGATCGAGGTTCTCGGCATTGAAAAATCTTCGTAAACTAAATCACACGTGTATATGTTGACATTTAAGAGATATACAGTCAAGAAAATCAAGGGCAATGGTGATATATATGCTGATTAGACACCAAAAAAAACACTCAACAAATGGCTACAATTTAAGGAATGTGTTTAGTGACGGCATTAGATTCCTAATTGATAGAGAAAGGTCTGGTGGCAAGAAAAGCTGCTTCTAGGAGGTTGTAGAGTGTTTTCGCTGGACGATTCCATTCTTAGGTGGTTAGTTTGACCCTTGTTCCTGTAACTCGAATCCTAGCCCGATATATCCCATTTTAATTTTACACCATTGTGAACCTTACACCTTTTTTACTCTCTGATCGAGGTTCTCGGCATTGAAAAATCTTCGTAAACTAAATCACACGTGTGTATGTTGACATTTAAGAGATATACGGTCAAGAAAATCAAGGTCAATAGTGATATGCTGATTAGACACCCAAAAAAGCACTCAACAAATGGCTACAATTTAAGGAATGTGTTTAGTGACGGCATCAGATTCCTAATTGATGGAGAAAGGTCTGGTGGCAAGAAAAGCTGCTTCTAGGTGATTATCAAGTGTTTTCGCTCGACGATTCCATTCCTGGGTGGTTGGTTTGGCCCTTATTCCGTATATCCCATTTTAATTTTACATCATTATGAACCTGGCACCTTTTTTACCCTCTGATCGAGGTTCTCGGCATTGAAAAATCTCCGTAAACTAAATTACACATGTATATGTTAACATTTAAGACATATACAGTCAAGAAAATCAAGGGCAATGGTGATATATATGCTGATTAGACACCAAAAAAACACTCAACAAATGGCTACAATTTAAGAAATGTGTTTAGTGACGGCATCAGATTCCTAATTGATGGAGAAAGGTCTGGTGGCAAGAAAAGCTGCTTCTAGGAGGTTGTCAAGTGTTTTCGCTCGACGATTCCATTCTTTGGTGGTTGGTTTGGCCCATGTTCCTGTAACTCGAATCCTAGCCCGATATATCTCATTTTAATTTTACACCATTGTGAACCTTACGCCTTTTTTACTCTCTGATCGAGGTTCTCAGCATTGAAAAATCTTCGTAAACTAAATCACACGTGTATATGTTGACATTTAAGAGATATACAGTCAAGAAAATCAAGGGCAATGGTGATATATATGCGGATTAGACACCAAAAAAAAACACTCAACAAATGGCTTCAATTTAAGGAATGTGTTTAGTGACGGCATCAGATTCCTAATTGTAAGGACCTTTATAAATGTCACAAAACGACCCGTAAGTGAAAACCCGGACCCCTGAAACCCTAATGTGCACGAAAAACCAAGAAAACAAGAAATCTGGGTTTCACGCGGGCCGCATAAATGTTAGCATATGCTTACGCGGGCCGCGTCAACTCAATGTTGACCGGATCAGCATGTTAGGCCATGTGGCAGACCTACCCGTGACACGGATGCCCTAGTCTACGACTAGGTGGCTCTCGCGGGCCGCGTAAAACTCGTTTTTCAGCTATAAGTAGCCTGTGCAGGGGGCTTTCATCTGTGCTCGAAATCTCACTCTTAAATCACCTCTATTATGCAGAAAACGAATTTCCAAGTAGTCAAACGCTGCTACTGTACAGGGTATTAACTCGATCACTGCTACGATTCAATGTCCGATCGATTGAAACCAATCCGATGGATGTTTAAGTGCTGCCCGAATCAGGGCTATACTTTGTCATTCGTCGTGAATTCGATGGATGTTTAAGTGTTGCACTTTGTCATTCGTTGTGAGGGTTTTGATCTTGTGAGTTATCGTAAATGTTGTATTAAGTTACTGACCTAGTTCGTGTGCATTGCTATTTAAATTATGTTACAAGGCTAATCAGTACGCTAAACTCTGCCCGTTTAAATCTGCAATGTGAGTCATTCTCTTTTTATCAAAATTCTTTACAAAACTCTACTTGTTTTCAAAGTTATAATTACAGGGATTAAGTCTTTGTAATCTTCAATTACTGCCGGTATGTGGGGTTTTGTATACATTTCTTGATACCCGTCACCATTGGACAACGGGTTAGCCAATGGGTGATCTGACCATAGTCACAGATACAATCGAGTGACAAATACCGATTTGGGGTAATTGGTTGATAGAAACAATGTAATCACCCTTAATACTGTATATTATAACAATGTGTCGTTTTGTGCATCTTGAGTGACTCGCCAGTATTTCCCTACTGATAAAACCTCTTTAAAACATGTTCCAGGTGATCTGCTGTGATCCAGGAAAAAGTGCCGTGTAGCACTACAAGCTTGAGGAAGTGGCTCAATAAAATAAAGAAACATGTTTTTGTAAAAACAGGTATTTCCCAGTGAAATCACCTTTATTGTAAATTATGGGTGTTATCCCCAAATTATGAAATAAAATAATTGGGCATTTTCAAGTTGTAAAAGATCTTGTTAAAATTCCGCTGCCAACATAATAATTACCACGGGTTTTTCTGTCCCGCGGCTACTGGATTGGGTAAAACCGGGCCGGGGGCCATGACAGAAAAAGATGGTATCAGAGCCACTGATTTAAGCCAATTAAGTATTTAGAAATACTTAATTTTTCTGATTGCCCTTCTGTGATTCTGTGAAAATTTACAAAATTTTAACTTAGAATTTTGTGTGTTTCTTCATATGCTAACAACATGAATGAGTTGTCTGAAGCTGTTCAGAATATCACTATCCATTCGGCTGACATGGAAGTTTCCGAGGGCTTTTCCGGTTATTGGGCCGACACTGTGGAACCTATGGTATTCCAAGCCCAACCTCAGGAGAAACCAAAACCGAAAAAGAGAAGAAGACTTGTAGGCTGGAGGCGTATGCGTAAAAAGAGGCCAGCAACGCAGAGAGTTATAAAAACTGAGGATCCCAAAGATAAAGGCAAATGAATAGAGATCGGAGAAAGTTCAGGGCAAGCCCAGGAAATGCCACCCTGGGAGGAGCTGGACCGCCAACTCGCGAATAGCGACCTCATCGGACCTGCCGATGAGACTCTCTTCAATTACCCAGCTGAAGCCCAACTTCCAGTCAATCTAGAACCTGCTATTCCAGATCCTATTATCCACCCCCAACCTCTACCAGAAGAACTGAAAGAATGGTGGACAACTGACTGGCAATTTCAGAACCTTGTGAATAACCCTAATACCTTTTTCCCTCAATTTGACCCTGAGCCTCCACTACATCCACCAATGAGCACCGAGAACTTAGCTGAACTCTGCCACTATGGCGAGGAGCTGGTGGACGCAGGGAATAGAATCCGGGAAGTGGGGGAGAGGATCTCCTGGAAATACGACGAGAGGGAACGTCGTTTCTGAGATGCCAGCTGATGAGGATCGTATGGGGTTATGGGAATGTGTGTTTAATAATAATATAATAATAAAAGTATAATGTAAAATAACTTAAAAATAAAACTTTTGTAAGATAACTGGTGTGTACGGACGGATACTAAAATATATAAAAATATGGAAGTCGCAAAGTCGACAATTTTGGCTATATGTGTTAACATGATTATGTGCGATTATTATATTGTGTTTGGTTGTTAATTATTTTATGCTAATCACTTATATATATTAATTACCAGATGGAACACGCTAGTAATGAACTAGTTAACGAAGTTAACCCATCTAAACAAAACCATGAAGATCAATTTCTGAATAGGCAAGATATAGAAAACATCGTTGCCCAGGGAATAGCAAATGCTATTCTAGCAATCCTTGCTGCTGCACGAAATCCGGTTGAACCTCCACCGCCTATTCCTAGCAAACGTACTCGTGATGACAATTTCAGTAATAGTGTAAATGGAGGCGGCAACAATAATAATAACGATGATGTGATACAAGCCCCATTTCTTAACAGAATGAAAGCTGCAACGCCTGGTTGCACTTACAAGGAATTTCTTGCATGTAAACCTGTCGAATTTGTAGGCAATGAAGGGGAAACTGCTACACTGCGTTGGTTAGAGAAAACCGAGGCAGTAATTAAAATAAGTAAATGTGCCAAGGAGGATAAGGTCATGTATGCTTCTCACCTTTTCAAGGAAGAAGCATTAGAATGGTGGAATACGGTGTTGCAAGCCAAGGGAAGCGACCTAGCTTATGCCATGAGTTGGGAGGAATTTAAGCGTCTGGTGGAAAAAAATTTCTGCCCAGAATATGAAAAAGAACAAATGGCAAATAAATTCCTGAGCCACCGAATGGTGGATGTGGATTGCCGAGGGTATACTTCGAAGTTTTTCGAATATGCTCGAATTGTTCCTACTCTGGCTTCGCCAGAACCGGTACTTATCTCTCGCTACATTTGGGGTTTGATTAGCGAGATCCGTGATATTGTCAAAGCTGCGAGGCCCCGCACAATCGATGATGCGGTGGAATTAGCCAACACTTTGACTGACGGACTGGTGCGTACGCGATAAGAAAATAGGAAGAAGGAATTGGCTCAGAAAATTACCCAAGGATTTCGTGTGGGTAATAATAGCAACTTCAAGAGAAAGGGAACTGGATCATCTTCCACTCCGCCGTTCTGCAGGAACTGTAAAAAGAAACATTTTGGAAAATGTAATGAAACCTGCAACTTCTGCAAAGCTATCGGACATCGTGAAGAAGGTTGCAAAAAGAAAACAAAGATCTCCTACAACTACGGTGAAGCTGGCCATTTCAGACCAGAATGCCCTAAATTGGTCAAACCAGCAGATAACAAGGCTAAACCTGCTGAAGGGACTAACAAGAAAAACGTAAGAGCCTTCCAATTGACCACGCAAGAAGCCGAACTAATTCCTGACGTAATAGCTGGTACGTTCTTAGTTCATAACATTTATGCAAAAGTATTATTTGACTCTGGTGCAAACCAAAGTTTTATAAATACTTCATTCTGCCAAGCTCTTAAGCTACCCTTAACGAAACTTAGGCAAGTTTTTACAGTAGAAACGGCAGATGGGAATTCTGTTAAAATAGATAAGGTTTTGCGAGAAGGAAAGATAGAACTCTTAGGCCATAAATTTTCTGCAAACCTGTTACCTATGAATTTAGCCGGATTCGATATTGTGTTAGGAATGGATTGGTTAGTAGCCAACCATGCTCGAATTATTTGTGATAAGAATTCATAGAAATTCATACACCCACAGGAGAAATAGTGATGATTACAGGAGATAAGCCACGTAAGCCAATGAAATTCATTTCAGTAATGAAAGTGGCTATTTATTCAAGAAAACAAGAAATAGTGTATATGATTTCTGTAATCATCAACACTAAAGGTAAGGAACTTAAGGAAATTCCAGTAGTATCAGAATACCCGGATGTATTTCCTGAAGAACTACCTGGATTACCACCCGATCGGGAAGTAGAATTTAGAATTCATATAATTTCTGGAACTACACCGATAGCCAAGGCACCTTATCGGTTAGCACCCACCGAAATGCTAGAACTGAAAAAGCAGTTAGATGAATTACTAAGTAAAGGATTTATACAACCTAGTTCCTCTCCGTGGGGAGCTCTAGTGTGGTTTGTAAAGAAGAAAGATGGTTCGATGCGGATGTGTATCGATTATAGGGAATTGAATAAGGTTACAATTAAGAATCGATACCCATTACCTAGGATTGATGATCTTTTCGATCAACTTCAGGGAGCTAGATATTTTTCTAAGATAGATTTACGCTCCGGATACCATCAGTTGAGGTACAAGAAGAAGACATACCTAAAACCGCTTTCAGGACTAGGTATGGTCATTACGAGTTTACAGCCATGCCCTTTGGACTAACAAATGCTCCTGCAGCATTTATGGATATGATGAATAAAATCTGTAAACCGTATTTGGATAAATTCGTAATTGTCTTCATCGAAGATATACTTATTTATTCCAAAAGTCAAGACGAGCATTGTGAACACTTGTATGCACTCTTAACTTTGTTAAGAAAAGAGAAGCTTTATGCCAAATTCTCGAAATGTGAATTTTGGCTACAGGAGGCGCAATTTTTAGGACACATGGTGAATCACGAAGGTATTCACGTAGATCCATCCAAAATAGAAGTGATCACCAAATGGAAAGTCCCGTAATCAGCTATGGAAATTAGAAGTTTTCTAGGGTTAGCTGGATACTATAGACGCTTCATTAAGGATTTTTCCAAAATAGCTGTACCATTAACTAAGCTAACCTGTAAAGCAGTGAAGTTTGATGGGGACCTAGACAAGAGGAAGCTTTTAAGATTTTAAAGCAAAGATTAACAGACGCCCCAATTCTAGCCTTGCCAGAAGGAACAGAGGATTTTGAAGTTTACTGCGATGCTTCTAAGCTAGGATTAGGATGTGTGCTAATGCAACACAAGAAGGTAATTGCGTATGCCTCAAGGCAATTGAAAAAGCACGAGGAAAACTATACGACTCATGACTTAGAATTAGGAGCCATAATTTTTGCCCCTGAGATTTGGAGGCACTATCTGTATGGAAGTAAGTTTACTGTCTATACAGATCATAAGAGCTTAAGATACATATTTGGGCAAAAAGAATTAAATATGAGGCAAAGGAGATGGATGGAAATCCTAAGTGACTACGACTGTGATATTCAATATCACGAAGGAAAAACAAACGTAGTTGCAGATGCCTTAAGTCGTAAGTATCATGAAAAGCAGAAGCGAGTTCGTGCTCTTAAATTAAATCTACAGTTAGATTTAATGGAACAACTGAAGAATACTCAGGAAACCGCAATCAAGGATGATGCTGAAGGAATGAAAGGAAGGATAAAGGAACAAGAGCAAGGTAGTGATGGAATTTGGAGATTCCACAAGAAAAGGATTTGGGTACCTAAGCAAGGAAATTTAAGAGATAAGATTTTAGAGGAAGCCCATAAATCTAGATATACCATGCATCCTAATAATAATAATATGTACCAAGATTTAAGAAACAACTTCTGGTGGATAGGAATGAAAAAGGACATAGCTAGATATGTTTCTAAGTGCTTAACTTGTTCACAGGTTAAGGCAGAACACCAGAAACCCTCAGGTCTACTACAACAATTAGAAATGCCTGTTTGGAAATGGGAACTAATAACAATGAACTTTGTTACTAAGTTACCCAAAACCAGAAAAGGTAATGACGCGATTTGGGTAATTGTGGATCGATTAACCAAATCAGCTCATTTTCTACCCATGAAGGAAACCTTTAGCATGGAAAGGTTGGCAAAGTTGTATGTAGATGAAGTAGTATCCTTACATGGAGTTCCACTCTCCATTGTATCGGATAGAGATAGTCGTTTCACTTCCCATTTCTGGACTAGTTTCCAGGAAGCGATGGGAACTCGACTAAATTTAAGCACTGCATACCATCCTCAAGCAGACAGACAAAGTGAAAGGACGATCCAAACCCTGGAGGATATGCTTAGGGCATGTGTGATAGATTTTGGTGGAAACTGAGATGACCACCTACCCTTAATCGAATTCTCCTATAATAATAGTTATCATTCAAGCATTGAAGCTGCCCCATTCGAATCACTGTATGGACGAAAATGCAGAACTCCAGTTTGCTGGCCAGAAATAGGAGAAAGTCAATTATCAGGTCCTGAAATCGTGCAAGAGACCATCGACAAGATCACTCAAATCAAAGAAAGACTGAAAACGGCTCGAGATCGTCAGAAAAGTTATGCAGAAAATAGACGCAAGCCGCTAGAATTTCAAGTTGGAAACAAGGTACTCTTGAAAGTTTCTCCTTGGAAAGCAGTAGTTCGGTTTGGTAAGAAGGGGAAGCTGAGTCCAAGATACATAGGACCCTTTCCAGTATTCCAACGCAAAGGACTGGTTGCCTATCGCTTACAACTACCAGAAGAGTTAGCCGGGGTACATGACGTATTTCATGTATCCAACCTCAAGAAGTGTTTATCTGACGAATCATTGGTAATACCTCTCCAAGACATAGAGGTGAATGAGAAATTTAAGTTCGTGGAGAAACCGCTTCAAATAGAAGACAGAAAGGTCAAGTTCCTCAAACACAAAAGACTAGTACTGGTCAAAGTCAAATGGGATTCGAAGAGAGGACCTGAGTACACTTGGGAGCTGGAATCTGAGATGAAACGAAAGTATCCTCACTTATTTCAGTAAATATCGAGGACGAGATTTTAAATAAGGTGGGGAGGATGTAAGGACCTTTAAAAATGTCCCAAAACGACCCGTAATGTGCACGAAAAACCAAGAAAACAAGAAATCTGGGTTTCACGCGGGCCGCGTAAATGTAAGCATATGCTTAGGCGGGCCGCGTCAACTCAATGTTGGCCAGATCAGCATGCTAGGCCACGTGGCAGACCTACCCGTGACACGGATGCCCTAGTCTACGACTAGGTGGCTCTCGCGGGCCGCGTAAAACCTTCTTAAGGTTTACGCGGGCTGCGTAAAACTCGTTTTTCAGCTATAAGTAGCCTGTGCATGGGGCTTTCATATGTGCTCTAAATCTCACTCTTAAATCGCCTCTATTCTGCAGAAAACGAATTTCCAAGTAGTGAAACGCTGCTACGGTACAGGGTATTAACTCGATCACTGCTAGGATTCAATGTCCGATCGATTGAAACCAATCTGATGGATGTTAAAGTGTTGCCCGAATCAGGGCTATACTTTGTCATTCGTTGTGAGGATTTTGATCTCGTGAGTTATCGTAAATGTTGTATTAAGTAACTGACCTAGTTCGTGTGCATTGCTATTTAAATTAGGTTACAAGGCTAATCAGTAGGCTAAACTCTGCCCGTTTAAATCTGCAATGTGAGTCATTCTCTTTTTATCAAAATGCTTTACAAAACTCTACTTGTTTTCAAAGGTATAATTACAGGGATTAAGTCTTTGTAATCTTCAATTACTGCCGCTATGTTGGGTTTTGTATACATTACTTGATACCCGTCACCATTGGACAACGGGTTAGCCAATGGGTGATCTGACCATAATCACAGATACAGTCGAGTGACAAATATAGATTTGGGGTAATTGGTTGATAGAAACAATGTAATCACCATTAATACTGTATATTATAACAATGTGTCGTTTTGTGCAACTTGAGTGACTCGCCAGTATTTCTCTGCTGATAAAACCTTTTTAAAACATGTTTCAGGTGATCTGCTGTGACCCAGGAAAAAGTGCCGTGTAGCACTACAAGCTTGAGGAAGTGGCTCAATAAAATAAAGAAACATGTTTTTGTAAAAACAAGGATTTCCTAGTGAAATACCCTTTATTGTAAATTATGGGTGTTATCCCCAAATTATGAAATAAAATAATTGGGCATTTTCAAGTTGTAAAAGATCCTGTTAAAATTCCGCTGCCAACATAATAATTACCACAGGTTTTTCTGTCACGCGGCTCCTGGATCGGGTAAAACCGGGCCGGGGGCCGTGACACTAATTGATGGAGAAAGGTCTGGTGGCAAGAAAAGCTGCTTCTAGGAGGTTGTCAAGTGTTTTCGCTCGATGATTAAATTCTTGGGTGGTTGGTTTGGCTCTTGTTCCTGTAGCACGAATCCTAGCCCGATGTAACCCATTTTAATTTTAGTCTCTGATCGAGGTTCTTGGCATTGAAAAATCTTCGTAAACTAAATCACACGTGTATATGTTGACATTTAAGAGATATACAGTCAAGAAAATCAAGGGCAATGGTGATATATATGCGGATTAGACACAAAAAAAAAAACACTCAACAAATGGCTACAATTTAAGGAATGTCTTTCGTGACGGCATCAGATTCCTAATTAATGGGGAAAGGTCTGGTGGCAAGAAACGCTGCTTCTAGGAGGTTGTCAAGTGTTTTCGCTCGACGATTCCATTCTTCGGTGGTTGGTTTGGCCCTTGTTCCTGTAACTCGTATCCTAGCCCGATGTATCCCATTTTAATTTTACACCATTGTGAACCTTACGTCTTTTTTACTCTCTGATCGAGGTTCTCGGCATTGAAAAATCTTTGTAAACTAAATCACACTTGTATATGTTGACACTTAAGAGATATACAGTCAAGAAAATCAAGGGCAATGGTGATATATATGCGGATTAGACACCAAAAAAACACTCAACAAATGGCTAAAATTTAAGAAATGTGTTTAGTGGCGGCATCAGATTCCTAATTGATGGAGAAAGGTCTGGTGGCAAGAAAAACTGCTTCTAGGAGGTTGTCAAGTGTTTTCGCCCGACGATTCCATTCTTCGGTGGTTGGTTTGGCCCTTGTTCCTGTAACTCGAATCCTAGCCCGATATATCCATTTTAATTTTACACCATTGTGAACCTTACGTCTTTTTTACTCTCTGATCGAGGTTCTCGGCATTGAAAAATCTTTGTAAACTAAATCACACTTGTATATGTTGACACTTAAGAGATATACAGTCAAGAAAATCAAGGGCAATGGTGATATATATGCGGATTAGACACCAAAAAAACACTCAACAAATGGCTAAATTTTAAGAAACGTGTTTAGTGACGGTATGAGATTCCTAATTGATGGAGAAAGGTCTGGTGGCAAGAAAAGCTGCTTCTAGGAGGTTGTCAAGTGTTTTCGCTCGACGATTCCATTCTTGGGTGGTTGGTTTGGCCCTTGTTCCTGTAGCTCGAATCCTAGCCCGATGTATCCCATTTTAATTTTACACCATTGTGAACCTTACGCCTTTTTTACTGTCTGATCGAGGTTCTCGGCATTGAATAATCTTCGTAAACTAAATCACACGTGTATATGTTTACATTTAAGAGATATAGAGTCAAGAAAATCAAGGGCATTGGTGATATATATGCGGATTAATGTAGGATCGTGTACGAACCCGAAGGAGTCGTTCAGAGGAGTTTTGATCAGTTACAGGTGCGGAAAACAAGTAACTGACGTAGAAACAGCTAATACTTCACTTTAAACACTGATTGTATTGATCTGACGTTGTTTACAATCAAATCTCCCACCGGCAGCACTTCGGTATGGAATACCAGGACTGATCTACTGATTTCGCTCCTGAGTGACCTATATATAGAGGTCTGATTCCGCCCGTAATGACATCAGACCATTTGGAGCGGAATTAGAACTTAGTGATTTCGGACGGAATCACATACATATAAAGTTTCGAGCGAAATCAGCTTTTACAACACCCTAAACATGCTACTTTCTCGTAAAACGTGCCCTGATCTATACACTATAATCTAAGGCTTGATACAAGACGATGTCAACAGATGCATGCACTAACAGACTCCCCCTCAGATGTTGACGAGTCTGACAGTTTCGAGTCTGACTATGTCTAGTCTTCGCATCTTCAGTCTTGATCAGTCTCTGGGCTTCACTCTCTCTATCAGCATCAACAGACTCCCCCTAACAATGTGCTGGCATTCCTTCAATTCATCAGCATCATCTGCTTCAGGATCGTAATCTGGCTTACACTCTCTTCTCTTAGTCTTCAGGTATCGGAAACCTGGCTCATTAAAACACAAGCTTGTCAGGATCGAATAGCCTGGCTCTTCCGGATGTTGTTCCAAGATTGTAACCTGGCTTTTATCCAACTCAAGATTGTCACCTAGCTCAAACTTAAACCTGCACAATCTCTACCTCAAAGTAAATTTTCTAAATTTAACAATTCAATGTATGTACTAACACTGACTCTCCCTCAAAAATAATTCAAAATTCTTGATGAACCACTTTAAAATTTGATCAAAACACATTTGATTTTCAAACAAATACTTCTTTTCACAAATATGTCATCATGTTTAGCACTTGGAATTTTGAAAATCAGCTCTCCAACACCAGTTGTCGAAAATCTTTTTGACTTTTTCAAAAATTATGCTAAAACACACACAAAATCTTTTTGGATTTTTAAAATAAAGAAAAACAGTAAAGAAATATTTACAGACAATATTTTTTGTGAGTTTTGTGTAAGAGGATCATATCAGTTCTTGACAAGTCACAAGTACCGTTGAGCTTAGTTACACATTAAGAATTAAACAATTCACTTAGATTGCCGATATACTGATCCACTTAAATTATCACACAAATTTCAACTAATTCAGGATATGAGTTAGATGTTTTAAGGACTTAAACTCATTCATGTGTCCCACCTCTTGAATATACTCCCGTATCCAGATCCCAATATTCAGTCTTACAGGTGAGTATACCACAGATGATATCTGTAAGGGAATAAATTATAGTACGAAACCGTGAGAGCTCAGGTCAGAACTTCCGTTCAGCAGAGAGATGACGGCTCGACTTTTGGTGGGTCCCCTTTAGAGGATCTTTTGATACAACAGCAATGACTATCAATTTTATTGTTTCATCAATTTGCTGAGGGCGATGCTATTTTTCAAGCAAGCGGAAAGTATTCTCCGGGGACTAGGCCATTGCTTCCGCAAAATCAGAAGTCCCGGGATAATACCCCAGAAATCACTGAGTATAAAGACCTAGTATCTCAGAAAGAGTGACCTTTCAAACGAGATTTCAGGGGTTACCTATATATCCAAGTAGTGTTCCCCACGAAACAAGCAAGTTTGAATTTAAGTTTATATCCCGAACAAGCTTACTAAATGTGTAAAAACCTATCAGCATATCATCAGTGAGACTGTTTAACGCTATTTAAACATTACATTTCTTTAGCATATTGTGACTGTCTACTGATGTACTACCATTTCCTCTTCTTTGACACCAAAACTCATTTTTTTAATTTTATCATGTTTTTGTCTTTTTCAAATTTTCTAATGTTTTTGAATTTTCAGAAATTTCTACTCCCCCTAAAATGCAAATACATTTTAGGAAATTTGAAAACAAACTATACAAAAACTTGACAACCGATATCGAATCGCATCAATTCGCCTTTCACTTGGCATAAACAATCCGAACTCTCTCTTTCACAAAACTAGTTTCTCATTATGATTTCAAAACACTTAAGTTTGTTTTAACCAAAATGATTTTTCCGGAAAATAAGTTTTGTTGATTTTACCACTTGTAGATTCGGGGTGTGGTTCATCACATTGTCTTTCAAATACCACTTGTAAGTTTGGTCCAATCAAGTTCAACCTAATGACCTTGATTAACCATTTGTAGGAAAAACAAGTACAACTTAATGTCCTTGATTCACCACTTGTAGGTGTAAAACTTCATCAACCAACTTGTAGGAATACCACATCTACACTAGATCATTTTACCAACTAGGATGCCGATTCCTGCTTCGCACTTACCATCTTGGAAACTCCGGCAATTCACACTTATCCTGTAAAAATTTAACCTTTATAAAATTCAATCACACAATCAATTACTAAGAAAGATGCCGATTCCTGATCCACGATTACAAACTTGGGATCTCCGGCAAGTCAGATGTTCAAGGGAAAAGAATTTCCACCCAAGTCTGACCAACCTTGGGTGTTTTTAGCTCTTGTTTAGTTGGGTTATAAGTGGCTTTCTTTGTTGCATAGAAATTTTTAACCCCTTTTACTTTCCCATCAATCATTTTCCCAAAAATTTTCTTAACATTCCCATTGAATGTTTTCTCAATATCAAATTCCTTTTGATCAGAAAAGAATTGATTTGAGATCTCAACCTTACCAACTTTCTGTTTAATCTTCTCAAACTTCAGTGATGGAAATTCATCATCATTCACTGAAGATACACAATTTACCTCTTTTACCTCACCTTGTGGCTTTTCTGGCTTTGTGGAACCAGATTCATCGCCCACTTCCTTTTCAGACTTCTAAACAACCCACACTTGGTTGTTCTTGGCTTTCTTTTTGTAAAAATTCTTGTTAGAACACTCACCAACCTCATAAGTTGAGTTTTAAAAAATTATGAATTTTTCGGTTGGTGGTTCAACATCAACAACTATTTCTTTCAATTTTTCAGAAACTCCCTTTTTAGTCTTAGCATTTTTAGGACAGTTCCATGCAATGTGACCAGCTTCATTGCATTTGAAACAAGTTCGAGTCTCTTTTGGATGAAACACTCCAGTTCCATTCCTTTTCTTCTCAGCAAGAAACTCCTGGTTTGATTGTTTCCAAAAAGGTTTCTTCTGTTCCTCTTCTGCACTTCCTCCTGAAACAAATTCTGTTTTTGTTTTAGAATTTTTCTCATTTTTATAATTTTTAGATGGAATAAAACCTAAACCTTTCTTTTTGTAGCTACCATTATAGTTTGGTTTCTTTTGAAAACCAGAACCAGAATTGTAACCCTTTTTCTTGTTTAATCGTTGTTGTACTCTTGAAGTGTATTTTTTAGGTTTTCCAGTAAGATTTAAATCTTTTATTTCAGAAATCTTAATTTCTGTCATTTTGAAAAACTTTTTGATCATTTCAAATTTAACACTTCTTATTGGAAACTCTTTGTCAGAATATAATTTGTCAGAATCATTTAAAGTGTATGCTACTTCAAATGTTTCATCATCCAAATTCGATTTTGATAACAAAAACTCTTTACTGTATGACCGATGAACTTGACCCTCCAGACTCAGATTTTGACTCAGACTCCTCATCAGTATCCAACACCTGATCGACCACCTTTTTTATTAACTCAGACTCATGATCAGTGTCAGACGATGTGAAAGTAACATCAATGTTTTCTGGTAAATCATCAGTTGTATCGGTTTATAGCTTTATATTGACTGCTTTTTCGACTTGCTCCTCATTTGGTTTTCTGGGAGAATAACCTTCCCAGATCGGAGGCGGACACTTGTTATAGCTAGCAGTCGGTTTCTTACCAGTATCCTTCTTCTTTGTCTTTTCATCTTGAAAAGCTTCCATACCTGCAACAGTCGGATAAATTCTATCAATAAGATAATCAGAACTAAAATAACTCTGCAATAATCGTCTGATTCTCTCATTTTCAATCTTTTCATTCTCCAACTCCCGTTGCAGCTTGGCACATTCTTCGATGTAAAAGTTAATAGCTTTCTGCTTCGTCATCAATGTTGCATTCATCATCGTCAAAGCATTTTCTCTTTCAGAGTTTGTCTTTTGAAGACCAGTTATTGTTCTGTTCAATACATCGTATGATTCCTTTACATAGTTAAGATTGAACAGTAATTGTTCCTTCATCTTCTCAAACTCTGTCAGCTTCTCATCTTTAGCTGCACATTCCTTGCATGGTTCCAAACACCTCAAGCAAGGTTTGATGACTTCCACAGTCTTCTCTATTTCTATAATCTTTTCAACTTCAACCACCTTTTCTGCTTCATGTATCTTTTCTGGTTCAGCAATCTCCTCAGAAACACTTTTTACTTCTTCATTCTGAACAGCTTCCTTTGTTTGATCACCGCTTTCAGACTTCTGTTTCATTTGTTCTTTTGCAGCTTGTTTCTCTTTCAGTTTTTCCAAGCGATCTGCAAAATAAAAATGAAAACTTTCAGGAGAGAGATGAGTTTTAGCAACATTAATATGTCGTTCTTCTTCATCATCACTACTGTCATCAGTTGGTGTTTGATCAAACTCTACTGATTTGTCAGAATTATCATCCGAAGAACCAGAATCAACTGGTGTTTGATCAAAAACAACTTCCTTTTCTGAACTTTCATCACTTTGTGAACTTTCATCTGAACTATGTAAGCTTTCTTTAGATGCAACAGACTCTTCCTCCACATTCTTCACAGTCTCACCAATAGACTTCATCCATGTGGTAAACATATCTGGTTCTTTCAAAATTTTAGCAATGAATGCTTTGAAATCTCTTTTATCATTCACAAACATATCCCAGCTAAAACCTTCAGGCAATTTTTCATCATCGTGAAAATTCCAGTTAAAGTTCTCTTGATTCCCCAGACATGCTCTTTTTGAATCCTCGATCACTTTTCTACCATGAGCCACCTGTGGTTCTTGCAACTGTTGCTGACCAACTTGCTGATAAATGGCTTTCCGATAGTAATCGTCTTTTCCAAAAGGATTCTGAGCTCCACTAGCTTCTCTGTTCTTGCATTCTCTTTTGAAATGACCTTTCTCCCTGCATCGAAAACAAATAACTTTAGATTTATCAAAACCTAAAGTAGACACATGTGCATCAAGAAAGTCATTTCTCCCAGTAATCAGTTTGAACTTTTCAGCTCGTCTAAGAACACTAGCTAAACACCATTTGATGTCCATTAGTTCCATTTCTTCAGCGTCTATCTGATCGTAATCCTCTTTAGTGAGCATAGGATTCCCGATACGACCAGCAACCAATCCTTCATAAGATAACAACACAGAACCAAGCAACGCCGTGTGATCTTTCGCAATCTCTTCAGAAAAACTTTGTCCATCTGGAAGATTCAAAGCAATGTTACATTGTATCACATAACCATTCCTGTCTTTATGCTTTGAGAATGAAAGCTTGATGGAGTATCTTTTGGATTGACACTCGGATATGAAGAGAAACCACTGCTACTTTTAGAACTTTGATCAACTTTTTCAGAAGAATCTCCAGCACTAAACGCAGTTTGGATTTTCGGGCTTCTTTCAACTTCTGGAACACTGCCTTTGTAATACATTTTTACATCCTGTTGACCACTCGGACTGTTCATCCTTGCGATCTTTTGCTGTTCCAAATCCTGACTTTCAATCTTCTCAATGAACTGAGAAATAGTCAATCCATCATAAACACCCGTATTCTTTAGAATCATCAAATATGTACCCCACTCCTTTTGCGGTAGAGCATCGGCTAATTTGTCTACCCACTCTTCAGGCTCTTTTGTAATACTCAGCATCGACATGGTTCGCACTAAGTGACAGTAACGTTCAATCAGCTTCTTCGTATCTTCTCCAGGTAAACTACTGAACAGATCAAACTCTTTCTTAAGCAATGCTTTCATACTCTGAATCATGTTCTCACTACCCTCAAACTTGATTCGAAGAGCATCCCATATTGATTTTGAAGTATTGTCATGCTGAAGCAGAATGAAGATGTCTTCTTTGATTGCCTGCTGTAAAAGACTAATCATCATTTTTTCGGCTTTGTACATATCTCGTTCTTGATCACTAAACTCAGAAATTGTTTTCACAACTTATAACTCAGTACGTGGCAAAACATATTTCTTCAAAATACATTCCCATGACCTAAGATGATTTGCCTGAACCCAGTTTTCGAATCTGTCTTTCCACCCGTAGTACTCTTCGATACTCATCAGTTTCGGGGGCTTTTGTAATGTCCCGGTCTCGTTTTCCAAATTCATATTCTGAGCAATGGAAGCCGGAGTAGTCGGAGATAAAGCAAACGCGTTGTAGAACTCTTCACTCATGATGACGTATCACGTGTTTCAAAAACAGTAACTTTCGAGCGAAATTAACCCAAATATACCTTTGGAGCGAAATAGCAAACAATCCTTAGGAGCGAAATCACTAATTTGTACACTTGGAGCGAAATCACAATGTATACTGGAGCGAAATCAGAAAATTATAACTCTGGAGCGGAATCAGAAAGATTTCAGGAGCGAAATCACAATGTTTGGCTATCTGGAGCGAAATCAACAGTTTGGCAGCCTGGAGCGGAATCAACAGCAAGTTTTGGAGCGGAATCAGACTTTCACGAGCGAAATCAGAAGATGTTCTATAGGAGCGGAATCAGTTCGGAGGTCAATTTTGTCCATTTTTACTGTGAATTTTAGTCTCAAACATTCAGGGATTTGTTAATAGTCAATTATACACAGACTGTGAAAATTTGAACCAGTTTTGACCGTTAAATCTCGTTCTGATGAAGAAAGAAGGTGTAGAAGTAAGAAGTTTCGATGAAATCCAGCTAATCTCTGCAGAACTCCTCCTCCTGAGCTCTGATACCACTTGTAGGATCGTGTACGAACCCGAATGAGTTGTTCAGAGGAGTTTTGATCAGTTACAGGTGCGGAAAACAAGTAACTGACGTAGAAACAGCTAATACTTCACTTTAAACACTGATTGTATTGATCTGACGTTGTTTACAATCAAATCCCCCACCGGCAGCACTTCGGTATGGAATACAAGGACTGATCTACTGATTTCGCTCCTGAGTGACCTATATATAGAGGTCTGATTCCGCCCGTAATGACATCAGACCATTTGGAGCGGAATTAGAACTTAGTGATTTCGGACGGAATCACATACATATAAAGTTTCGAGCGAAATCAGCTTTTACAACACCCTAAACATACTACTTTCTCGTAAAACGTGCCCTGGTCTATACACTATAATCTAAGACTTAATACAAGACGATGTCAACAGATGCATGCACTAACAATTAAACACAAAAAAAAAATCACTCAACTAATGGCTACAATTTAAGGAATGTGTTTAGTGACGGCATCAGATTCCTAATTGATGGAGAATGGTCTGGTGGCAAGAAAAGCTACTTCTAGGAGGTTGTCAAGTGTTTTCGCTCGACGATTCCATTCTTGGGTGGTTGGTTTATCCCTTGTTCCTGTAACTCGAATCCTAGCCCAGTATATCCCATTTTAATTTTACACCATTGGGAACCTTACGCCTTTTTTACTCTCTGATCGAGGTTCTCGACATTGAAAAATCTTCGTAAACTAAATCACACGTGTATATGTTGACATTTAAGAGATATACAGTCAAGAAAATCAAGGGCAATGGTGATATATATGCGGATTAGACACCAAAAAAACACTCAACAAATGGTTACAATTTAAGGAATGTGTTTAGTGACAGCATCAGATTCCTAATTGATTGAGAAAGGTGTGGTAGCAAGAAAAGCTGCTTCTAGGAGGTTGTCAAGTGTTTTCGCTCGACGATTCCATTCTTTGCTGGATGGTTTGGCCCTTGTTCCTGTAACTCGAATCCTAGCCCGGTATATCCCATTTTAATTTTACACCATTGTGAACCTTACGCCTTTTTTACTCTCTGATCGAGGTTCTCGGCATTGAAAAATCTTCGTAAACTAAATCACACGTGTATATGTTGACATTTAAGAGATATACAGTTAAGAAAATCAAGGGTAATGGTGATATATATGCAGATTAGACGCCAAAAAAAAAACACTCAACAAATGGCTACAATTTAAGGAATGTGTTTAGTGACGGCATCAGATTCCTAATTGATAGAGAAAGGTCTGGGGCAAGAAAAGCTGTTTCTAGGTGGTTGTCAAGTGTTTTCGCTCGACGATTCCATTCCTTGGTGTTTGGTTTGGCCCTTGTTCCTGTAACTCGAATCCTAGCCCGGTATATCCCATTTTAATTTTACACCATTGTGAACCTTACGCCTTTTTTACTCTCTGATCGAGGTTCTCGGCATTGAAAAATCTTCGTAAACTAAATCACACGTGTATATGTTGACATTTAAGAAATATAAAGTCAAGAAAATCAAGGGCAATGGTGATATATATGCTGATTAGACACAAAAAAAAAACACTCAACAAATGGCTACAATTTAAGGAATGTGTTTTGTTGATGCATAATGTCTATCGCCCGCGTCATCAGTCAATGTCGTGTCATTTATATGTAATATGTTAAAATGTAAAGTTTTGTATGTATTGTGGCCAGGTCGCACGACCTGATAGATCAGGTCGCACGAGGTGGATACCTCAGTTCGTGCGGTCTGGGCATGTTTGTTCATGCGATCTGGCAAGCCTATAAATAGGCTAGTAGTGTTCTTCATTTGTAACTTTCTGGAGAATTGTGTACCGAAGTGCTGTCTAATTCTCTCTGTACCAAAACTTATTATATCAATGAAGAACATGTTTAAAGTGACTTTCTACTCTTCTACTCCTGTTCTAACACTGATTGACGGTTTCTAGTCTGATTCCGCCTTTCTTGAAATTAATCTTTTCGAACCGGTAAATGTGAAGAGCATAAGTGGAGATCTATATTGTTTAGTTGTTACTGATGACTTTACAAGATTCTCCTGGGTGTTGTTTCTAGAGAGAAAAGAGGAAACGTTTGATTCTTTGATGAAGCTATTAAAAAAGATGGAGAATGTTTATAAACTGCCGATTAGACGTATTCGAAGCGACAATGGCACGGAATTCAAGAACAACCGTATGCTCGAATTCTACAACGATAAGGGCATTCTTCATCAGTTTAGCGCACCGTATACTCCTCAACAAAACGGTGTCGTAGAATAAAAAAATCGTACGTTGATCGAAACAGGTCATACCATGTTAGCAGATTCGAAATTACTGGTATATTTTTGGAGTGAAGCGGTAGCCACGGCATGTTACACGCTCAATCGGGTTCTTACAGTGAAGAAGTACAAGAAAACTTGTTTTGAATTACTTCATTTTTACAAACCGAATCTGAAATACTTAGAACCATTCGGATTACCATGCACATACATTGATCCAGTCGGTAAATTTGGTTCGAAAGCTAATGAAGGTTTTTTTGTAGGATACGCTAGTCCGTTGAAGAGAGTTTTTGTTCCGAGTTTGGGGAAGATCATACAAGTTCAACATGTTGACTGTCAACGGTTTCCGCTCCAAATCAACTTCCCGGAAACAGGTTGCTATTTGATTACGATAATCTCTGGGAGTCATTCCATTTACCGACAGAGCCGAATGAGGAGGAACTGGCATTCTTATACCAACAACAACAGTCTTTTTCACAAGAACAAGTGCCGAAACCGTTGGTCGTTTCTTCGCCCACCTTGGGTTCAAATGATCATGAGGCTGGTCCTAGTGGAACTACACATGTACCCCCAGAAGAAACATCTCCAATATTTGACCAATCTGACGACTCAGAATCGGAAACCGATCCGATTTTTGACAAGGAACCAGATATTGCGACTTCAAATGCTATTGATCACACGGGTGATCAGAATATAACAAATTTGCAATCGGAAGTGAGCGTACTGGATACAGTTATGCCAAAAACGATATCTAACCATCCGTCGGAGCAAATAATTGGTGACCTTCAAAGCGGCGTGAAAACCCGCGAACAAATAAACAAAGGTCTTACATCTTTTTACTCTTCTGTAGCACCTTTACAAGTAGACTTCTCATTAAAATGTTTTATCTCGCAGGTAGAGCCGAAAACGTACAAAGAAGCATTGACCGAAGAAAGTTGGGTAAATGCAATGCAAGAGGAGTTACAACAGTTTGAAAAGCTTGGAGTGTGGAGGTTGGTTGATCTCCCGGAAGATCAGAAGTTGATCAAGACCAAGTGAGTCTTCAATTGTAAGAGAGATGATAGAGGGGTTATAGTAAGGAACAAAGCACGTTTGGTAGTCCAAGGTTTTAGTCAGCAAGAAGGGATTGACTTTACTGAAGTATATGCTCCCGTTGCTTGACTTGAGGCAATCAGAATCTTCTTGGCGTTCGCGTCATGGAAGGGGTTCAAGGTCTACCAATTGGATGTCAAATCTGCATTCCTCTACGGCAAGATTAAAGAAGAAGTGTATGTTGGTCAACCACCGGGTTTTACCGATCCTGTACACAAAGACAAGGTGTATCTACTTGACAAGGCGTTATACGGATTACACAAGGCCCCGAGAGCCTGGTACGAGCCGCTTTCCCAGCATCTGCTGACCAACGGGTTCACCAGAGGGACTGTCGATAGTACCCTGCTCACTAAAGAGGTTGCAGGACATCTACTGATCGTGCAAATATATGTTGATGATATAATTTTCGGATCAACGAACGATGAGTTATGTAAGGAGTTTGAGAAGGTCATGAAGCAGAAGTTTGAAATGAGTTCAATGGGGGAGATGAAATTCTTCCTCGGGCTTCAAGTTGAGCAACTGCCCGATGGAATCTTCATACACCAGACCAAGTATGTGAATGATCTGTTGGACAAATTCATTATGTCTGAATCATCTCCCATATCAACCCCCTGGCTACGAATCATGGCATATGTCCTCATGAAAGTGGTGAGAAAGTGGATGAAACGCTTTATTGGTCAATCATAGGATCGCTAATGTATCTGACAGCATCACGACCGGACATCATGTATCCAACCTGCCTCAGCGCCCGGTACCAGTCAAGTCCCAGAGCATCACACATGATAATAGTGAAGAGGATCTTACGGCATCTCAATGGTTGCCCAAGCACCGGCTTATTGTATCCCCGATCCGGTGACTTCTCTCTAACTGGATATTCTGACTCTGACTTCGGGTGTTGTAAGTTGAATGCTAAGTCCACAACTGCTGGTTTCTAGTTCTTCAGAACTCGACTAATCACTTGGCAGTGTAAAAAATAGACCACAGTCGCTCTCTCGACTTGTGAGGCCGAATACGTTTCGGCTTCCAGCTGTTGTTCCCAGATTCTCTGGATCCAACAGAAGATGAGGGATTATGGTCTGCAATTCTTAGACACACCAATTTTTATGGACAACGAGGCAGCCATTAATATCACTAAAAATCCGGTTCAACACTCTAAACCAAAACATATTGAGATTCGACATCATTTTATTCGTGATTGCTACGAGAAAAAATTGATTCGAATTGATTATATTCACACCGATGATCAGAGAGCTGATTTTTACACTAAACCCTTTGATAAAACAAGATTTAATTATCTTTTAAAATTGAACAGGTTAAAGAATTTGTTTTCTGGGAGGGTGGAAGAGTGTGTGGCCGAGGCGGACGGCGATCAGAAGTGATATGCGTCTAGTTGTCATGTTTTTTGTACAGTTTCTTTACTGCTTTTGATAAAACCAAAAACACAAAAATATGTTTTTGATTTTAGGGGGAGAAAGTTTATAGAAAATACAAAAACATGATAAAATTTAAAAAAAAATACAAAAACATTGAAAAATCAAAAATGAGTTTTGTTGTGAAAAAGAGGAAATGATAGTACATCAGTGGACTATCACAACATGCTAAAGAAATGGAAACACAAAATGTTTTTAAACGAGTCTCACTGATGATGTGCTAGTAGACTTCACACTATTAGTAGATTGAGTTCGAGATATAAACATAACAAATACTTGCTTATCTCGTGGGGAACATCTCTCAGATATATGGGTAACCCCCGAAATCTTGTTTGAAAGGCTTTCTATTTCTGACATACTAGGTCTTTGTATGTGATGATATCTGGGGTATTATACCGGGACTTCTGATTTTGCGGGAGCAATAGCCTAGTCCTCATATAATACTCTGCACTGCTTTATTCTTAAAGCTCACCGTCAGTATAAAAATGATGAAACATTGAAAAATGCTAATCATGTGTTGTTGAAAAGAAGATCCCCAAGGGGGACCCACCTAAAGTCGAGCCATCATCTCTCTGATTGAACGGAAGTTCTAGCCTGAGCTCTCATGGCTTCGCATTTACCCCTTACAGATTCATTAGTGTGCATTCACCTGTAAGACTGAATATAGAAGTCTGGATACGGGAGTATATTCTGAGGTGGTACACGCGAATAAGTTAAGTTCTTAAAACACTAATTCGTATCTTGAATCAATTGAAACTTGTGTAGAAGTTTAAGTGGACAACAATACTGACAATCAGAAATGAATTTGTTTAAGACTTAAAGTTAAATCAAGATCAACGGTGTTAGTGATAAGTCTCAAAAACTGATATGATCCTCTTACACAATCTCACAAAAAGATGTCTGTAAATATGTTTGTACAGTTTCCAGTTTCTTCAAATCCAAAAGATTTTCTGTTTGTTTAGCTAAAATGTTGAAAAATTCAAAAGTATTTGTCATTTCATCTTATTTTTGACAACAGATGTTGGGGATCTGATGATCAAAGTCCAACAGTGCTAAACAAGTTGGATCATTTGGGTTGGATAAGAAAAGTTTAAGAAAAGAGTTGGTAATTGCTCAAAATGTTTAAAAGTTCATTAACTTGAACTTAAAATGTTTCAAAATTATCAGTGAGATCATAATTTGGTCAGCCAAAGTCATTAATTTGGATTTGGCAGGCTAAACAGTTGACCAGGGTCATTAAATTGGACTTGGTTAACTGAGTGTGTTGGTAAAGAGTTAAAAAAAATTAAAAAATAAAATTTTTTTGAAAAAAATAAAAAACTCACACGAGGTGCCAACTCGTGCGAGCTGGCCAAACCGTTTCAAATTCTGGTCAGACCGCATGAACACCTCAAACCGCCTCAACATTCAACACGCACGACCTGGCATACTCTATATAAAGGAGAGCCCAGATCGCGTGAAACTATTTCTGCTCTCACACCACATCACACACCTTCTTCAGGCGATTTAAGTGATTTCTTAGTTTTCAAGCTTTAAATCTTGTGATCTAGTGTTCGGATTCCTTGTATAAGTTGGTTCACACAACTTATATGATGGGAAAGGTACAGATTGTGGGTTAATTTGAACCAAATCACACAAACTCGTATGAACACGAATGAACAAAATGTTTGAACTTAGATCTAGGCTTATATTGTAGATTAAATTGAATAAAAATCATATCAACATGCTCGGATTGTGTTGTAGAACATATCTAGTGCTTCAATTTCATAATAAAAACACGTTTTAAAACCTGCAATTTTACTGTTCATCATTGACGGTTCAAATGAGGTGAACCATGTCCACACGATGTGGATGATATCTTGATTCAGACCGTATGAGATGGCCAGATCGTTTGAATGTTCCAGACCGTTTGAAAATTGGCCAACTCGTTTGAAGTTCCAGATCGTTTGGATTGTTCAGTTCTTTTGACCATCAGACCGTATGAATGGTCACATCGCTTAAACACCAGATCGTTTGAAAAGTCTAAATCGGTTTGGCACGAGGTCGCATGAACTGGCCACATCGCATGAAGCCAGATCGTGTGAATGTTAATTTTGTCTTGAAAATTGTGCAAATTGTTTAACTTGTGTGTTTTTGTTTTTTTTCAGGCATCGAATGTGTTGTTTGATCCATCGCACAATATTTGTTGTGTTTACGATGAAACACTACCAAAGATGAGTGTGTTTAAGGATATTTTTCCATTCACGAGACGCTTACCAATTCAGAAAGCTTTAACGGATCAGCACAAAGTATTCAAATCTCATGTTCATCATTTTTGGAAGAATGCTAGTTATGATGAAGTGAATGATGTTATTAATTCAAGTGTTAGTATAGATGATGAAGATAAAGAAATCATAATCACAGAACAGCTTGTACGAGTAGTTTCAGGGTTTCCAGATGATGATAATTCGCCAACAGGGTTTCCAGAAAGGATGGTCAAAGGATGTATGCTTAGAATGGGTTATAACGGTCCCTTGAATAAAGCAAATTATTTGAAAGCCTGTTTTATGAAGCCATACAAATTCTTTATTCACTCAGTGATTCATGCGTTAAGTCACAGGAAAGGTGGATACGATGTTATGAAAGACTATCAAATGTGTATGGTGACGGCGTTGGTGCTAAACAAGAAATGCAAATTTTCTAGAATTGTCTTTCATTACATGAAGGATAATATTACTTCTGGTAGTCGAAGTTGGGTGTATCCAAGGTTTGTGCAGATGATGTTGGATCATGCATATCCAAATCTGAAGAAAGATGAACAAAATGATCTAACGCAGTTGCATCACATGCATAATGAAACGTTAATCCGATTATCCAAGTATACAAAGCATTGGCCTGAACCAAAGAAGACAGAGTTTTTTGGGTTCATCAAAAGTGATAAGTATGAGGATCCAGATCCAGTAAATCATTTAAAGTGGATAAATGATGCTGAAATGAAAGAATAGAGTGCAACTGATGAATTAAAGAAGTTAGAAGATTTCTGTGAAACTCGAAATGATTGGTATAAAACAGTAGAAAAAGAAAAGAAGAAAAAAGGTGGAAAGAGAGATCCTACACCAAAAGTCCAAGCTGAAGAAGGATCATCTTCTCAACCACAGAAGAAACATAAAAAGAAAGCAGTTGAAACAATGCTGGTTGATGAACCAGAAGTAGATGAAACAGAAGCTAATGTTGAAAAAGATCAAGAACCGTTAACTCCTGAAATTGAGCAGTTGTTGAAAGATATTGATGATACTGCAGAAGCTAGTAAGATAGTAGTTGATGATGAAGAGGAGAGTTTATCTGGTTCAGAAAGTGATATTGATGCTCAAGTTGAACGTTGGATCAGAGAAAACTATGATCCAAAAGATAGAGAGAAACAAAAGAAGAGAAAGAGGAGTTCGGATGATGATGATGAAACATATGTTCCACCAGAGAATGTTCAGGTTGTAAAATCACCATCTTCAGGAGGTAGAAAGAAATCAACATCAAGAAAACGTGTTGGAACTCCAGCAGCGCGAAAGTTAAAATTCAAGCTGAAACTAAATCCACCACCAGAACCTCAAACTAAACCACCATCACCACCAAAAAATCAACCAATATCATCACCACCACAACAACCATCACCTGATCCTTTACAATCACCACAATCACCACCACAACATCATATCTCATTACCCATTCATGAACAATCACCAATAACTTCACCACACGTCCAACAAACACCACCAACCACACAACCACCAGTTCATACTACTCCTGGATCGTCTGGTTTTGAAAATTTTCCACATATTCCAGAGAGTACAGTTCTTGAACAGCTTGATGATTTTAGCTTTGTAAATGATGATCTTGTCAAAAAGTTACAAAAGAAGGTGAATGAGCTGTTAAGTGAGAAAAAGAAGTTAGAGGAATGTGTCAAGTCTGTTGAATCTGAGAATTCATCTTTGTTGAAAAAGATTGAAGCTGATCAAGTCGACATAGACATTCTGAAAGTTCGAATAGCTGACTTGGAAGAAGAAAAGTCTCGAAGGGATGAACAGAATGAGTACTTCAAGTTGAAAAAACAAGAGTTAGAAGCCAAGAATGCTAGAAAGGAACATGAAGAGTATATGTTAAAGAAAGTTTTGGAAGATTTGATTGGTAAGCCGATTGAATAAAAGTTTGAAGAGATAGAACTTGCGGAAGTTAGAGCAAGATGTGAAGCTGAGATAGAAGCTGGAATGAAAGATAAGGCTAATAGTGTTCTAGTTAAAGATGATGTTCAAGTGACTGAAAGGGAAATTGTTCTGATTGAGAAAGTTCCAGAATCATCTATTCCAGATCCTTGTCTATTAACTTCAGTTTCTGGTATGATTAAGATCGAAGATGATGAAGAAGATGAAGATGATGATAATCTGAAAGATGATGCAGATGAAGTATATTCTGTTCATAGTGATGATGATGATGGCAATGATGATGCTGATCAAGGTAACTCTGGTATAAAAGTAACTGAAGCGTCACAAGAAGAGAATATTGACGAGTATCTTCATGATGATGCAAATGAAGAACCAGAAAATGCAGGAGGAGAGGGGGAGCATGGTGATTCTGAAAATGTTGATGAGATTGTTGATTAGGGTGCACGTTTGATTCTATGTCTTGAACATGATGTAGAGGAAGGTGAGTTATTGCATACTTACACTAGAGCTGAGATCATTAAGATGATGGATGTTGAAGAAGGTGAGTTTAACTTTGATTTTGAAGAGGAGTTGAACGAATTTGATATCAATCATCAATCTGCATATTAGTACAAGTATGTTCAAGAAGCTGATAATTATGATAAAGTGGAAGTAGAAGACTGGAGCGATGATGATCAGTCTGAGAATGTTAATGTTGATACTTCTAGCTTTCCAACTCTTGCTGAGTTTTTCAGTCAAGCAAATGAGGATGAATTGAGAAGAAAAGTTGCTGAAAGTGTCAAGAGTAAGAGTTTTAAAGAAATGTCTAAAGAAGAACAACTTGAAGAATGAAAGAAGTGGTTCAGGAAGGATACGGAAAGAAAATTCAAAAGACCACTATAGTATTACAGAAGGGATAGAGATGTTTCTCTGGGTGATATCATAAGCTGGGGGTACTTGCCACAAGTCAACGCTTATGCTATTAGAAGAGAATTTGGTGTTCAATATTTCCAATATATTCAAGATATAATGTCTCTACCTTGGTGGATGTTGAAGAGTTGTCCCAAGTCAGAACATTATCATATCCAGTCAAAGTTTATGATATGCCAACGTGGGGCTTGATGAAGTTTGAAGCCTTCAAAGAATTTCGACACTGGAAGCCACATTATCCTAAGAAAGTCAAGAGGAAGGATCCTGTTACAGGTATTGTTGAAACAATTCTGAAGATCAAGAAGCCAAGAGTTATGAAGAATATTCCATTGCCAAAGATGGAACAAAATTTTCATGAAGGGTTTGTATGCTGGGTTTATAGTTGCATGACGACCGAAGCAGTGATTGTGTACAAAGTTGGGAATGAAATCAGAAATATTCACCTGTACGATCCAATGTGGATAGTAAACTGTTCTGCGAAGGATATTGAATGTCTGTTTGTGAACAAGATTGGATATAAGGCAGAAGATAGAGATCAAGCTCTGCAGTTTCAGAAGGTAGCTACAGTATGTTTCCAGAAGGGTATAAATTCTGAAAATATGTGGTTAACAAGATGGAGAGAGATTGAAAGAGAAGAGTTTCTGAAAGCAGAGAAGGAGAGAGAAGAGCGTAAAGAAAAAGACAGAATTGCTCGAGCTACATGTTTGCAAAAGCTAGCTGAGGAAGAAAAGAGAGCTGCTAAAGAGAAGGAACAGCTCAGGAAAGCGTTATTGAAAAAGCCAAAGCAAAGCGGAGAATTTTTCAAGTCTTTGTGAAGAATGTTTTGAAGACCGGCTGACTGAAGACTGCGGCAATATCCAAGGGGGAGTTTGTTGATGCATAATGTCTATCGCCTGCGTCATCAGTCTATGTCGTGTCATTTATATGTAATAGGTTAAAATGTAAAGTTTTGTATGTATTGTGGCCAGGTCGCACGACCTGATAGATCAGGTCGCACGAGGTGGATACCTCAGTCCGTGCAGTCTGGGCATGTTTGTTCATGCGATCTGGCAAGCCTATAAATAGGCTAGTAGTGTTCTTCATTTGTAACTTTCTAGAGAATTGTGTACCGAAGTGCTGTCTGATTCTCTCTGTACCAAAACGTATTATATCAATGAAGAACATGTTTAAAGTGACTTTCTACTCTTCTACTCCTGTTCTGACACCGACTGACGGTTTCTAGCCTGATTCCGCCTTTCTAGAAACTAGATATGACTCTGATTGACTGGTTTGGACGATTCATCGATCCTACATGTTTAGTGACGACATCAAATATCCTAATTGATGGAGAAAGGTCTGGTGGCAAGAAAAGCTGCTTCTAGGAGGTTGTCAAGTTTTTTCGCTCGACGATTCCATTCTTGGGTGGTTGGTTTGGCCCTTGTTCCAGTAGCTCGAATCCTAGCCCGATATATCCCAATTTAATTTTACACCATTGTGAACCTTACACCTTTTTTACTCTCTGATCGAGGTTCTCGGCATTGAAAAATCTTCGTAAACTAAATCACATGAGTATATGTTGACATTTAAGAGATATGCAGTCAAGAAAATCAAGGGCAATGGTGATATATATGCGGATTAGACACAAAAAAAACACTCAACAAATTACTACAATTTAAGGAATGTGTTTAGTGACGGCATCAGATTACTAATTGATGGAGAAAGGTCTGGTGGCAAGAAAAGCTGCTTCTAGGAGGTTGTCAAGTGTTTTCGCTCGACGATTCCATTCTTGGGTGGTTGGTTTGGCCCTTGTTCCTGTAGCTCGAATCCTTGCCCGATATATCCCATTTTAATTTTACACCATTGTGAACCTTACGCCTTTTTTACACTTTGATCGAGGTTCTTGGCATTGAAAAATCTTCGTAAACTAAATCACACGTGTATATGTTGACATTTAAGAGATATACAGTCAAGAAAATCAAGGGCAATGGTGATATATATGCGGATTAGACACAAAAAAAAACACTCAACAAATGGCTACAATTTAAGGAATGTGTTTAGTGACGGCATTAGATTCCTAATTGATGGAGAAAGGTCTGGTGGCAAGAAAAGCTGCTTCTAGGAGGTTGTCATGTATTTTCACACGTCGATTACACTCTTGGGTGGTTGGTTTGGCCCTTGTTCCTGTAACTCGAATCCTAGCCCGGTATATCCCATTTTAAGTTTACACCATTGTGAACCTTACGCCTTTTTTACTCTCTGATCGAGGTTCTCGACATTGAGAAAAATCTTCGTAAACTAAATCACACGTGTATATGTTGACATTTAAGAGATATACAGTCAAGAAAATCAAGGGCAGTGGTGATATATATGCGGATTAGACACAAAAAAAAAACACTCAACAAATGGCTACAATTTAAGCAATGTGTTTAGTGACGGAATCAGACTCCTAATTGATGGAGAAAGGTCTGGTGGCAAGAAAAGCTGCTTCTAGGAGGTTGTCAAGTGTTTTCGCTCGACGATTCCATTCTTGGGTTGTTGGTTTGGCCCTTGTTCCTGTAACTCGAATCCTAGCTCGGAATATCCCATTTTAATTTTACACCATTGTCAACCTAACGCCTTTTTTACTCTCTGGTCGAGGTTCTCGGCATTGAAAAATCTTCGTAAACTAAATCACACGTGTATATGTTGACATTTAAGAGATATACAGTCAAGAAAATCAAGGGCTATGGTGACATATATGCGGGTTTGACATCAAACAAAACACTCAACAAATGGCTACAATTTAAGGTATGTGTTTAGTGACGGCATCAGATTCCTAATTGATGGAGAAAGGTCTGGTGGCAAGAAAAGCTACTTCTAGGACGTTGTCAAGTGTTTTCGCTTGACGATTCCATTCTTGGGTGGTTTGTTTGGCCCTTGTTCATGTAACTCAAATCCCAGCACGGTATATCCCCTTTTAATTTTACACCATTGTGAACCTTACGCTTTTTTTACCCTCTGATCGAGGTTCTCGGCATTGAAAAATCTTTGTAAACTAAATCACAAGTGTATATGTTGACATTTAAGAGATATACAGTCAAGAAAATAAAGGGCAATGGTGATATATATGCGGATTAGACACCAAAAAAAACACTTAACAAATGGCTACAATTTAAGGAATGTGTTTAGTAACGACATCAGATTCCTAATTGATGGAGAAAGGTCTGGTGGTAAGAAAAGCTGCTTCTAAGAGGTTATCAAATGTTTTCGCTCGACGATTCCATTCTTGGGGGGTTGGTTTGGCCCTTGTTCCTGTAACTCAAATCATAGCCCGCTATATCCCATTTTAATTTTACACCATTGTGAAACTTACGCCTTTTTTACTCTCTGATCGAGGTTCTCGACACTGAAAAATCTTCATAAACTAAATCACACGTGTATATGTTGACATTTAAGAGATATAAAGTCAAGAAAATCAAGGGAAATGGTGATTTATATGCAGATTAGACACCAAAAAAAAAAACTTCAACAAATGGCTACAAATAAAGGAATGTGTTTAGTGACGGCATCAGATTCCTAATTGATAGAGAAAAGTCTGGTGGCAAGCAAAGCTGCTTCTAGGAGGTTGTCAAGTGTTTTCGCTCGATGATTCCATTCTTGGGTGGTTGGTTATTCCCTTGTTCCTGTAACTCGAATCCTAGCCCGGTATATCCCATTTTAATTTTACACCATTGTGAACCTTACGCCTTTTTTACTCTCTGATCGATGTTCGCGGCATTGACAAATCTTCGAAAACTAAATCACACGTGTATATGTTGACATTTAAGAGATATGCAGTTAAGAAAATCAATGGCAATGGTGATATATATGCAAATTAGACACAAAAAAAAAACACTTAACAAATGGCTACAATTTAAGGAATGTGTTAAGAGACGGCATCAGATTCCTAATTGATGGAGAAAGGTCTTGTGGCAAGAAAAGCTGCTTATAGGAGGATATCAAGTGTTTTCGCTCGACGATTCCATTCTTGGGTGGTTGGTTTGGCCCTTGTTCCTGTAACTCGAATCCTAGCCGGGTATATGCCTATTTAATTTTACACCATTGTGAACCTTACACCTTTTTTACTCTCTGATCGAGGTTCTCGGCATTGAAAAATCTTCGTAAACTAAATCACACGTGTATATGTTGACATTTAAGAGATATACGGTCCAGAAAATCATGGGCAATTGTGATACATATGCGGATTAGACACAAAAAAAAAAACACTCAACAAATGGCTACAATTTAAGGATTGTGTTTAGTGACGGCATCAGATTCCTAATTGATAGAGAAAGGTCTGGTGGCAAGAAAAGCTGCTAGTAGGAGTTTGTCAAGTGTTTTCGCTCGACTATTCCATTCTTGGGTGGTTGGTTTCGCCCTTGTTCCTGTAACTCGAATCCTAGCCCGGTATATCCCATTTTAATTTTACACCATTGTGAACCTTACGCCTTTTTTACTCTCTAATCGAGGTTCTCGGCATTGAAAAATCTTCGTAAACTAAATCACAAGTGTATATTTTGACATTTAAGAGATATACAGTCAAGAAAAACAAGGGCAATGGTGATATATATGCGGATTTGACACCAAAAAAACTCTCAACAAATGGCTACAATTTAAGGAATATGTTTAGTGACGGCATCAGATTCCTAATTGATGGAGAAAGTTCTGGTGGCAAGAAAAGCTGCTTCTAGGAGGATGTCAAGTGTTTTCGCTCGACGATTCCATTCTTGGGTGGTTGGTTTGGCCCTTGTTCTTGTAACTCGAATCCTAGCCCGGTATATCCCATTTTAATTTTACACCATTGTGAACCTTACGCCTTTTTTACTTTCTGATCGAGGTTCTCGGCATTTAAAAATCTTCGTAAACTAAATCACACGTGTATATATTGACATTTAAGAGATATACAGTCAAGAAAATCATAGGCAATGGTGATATATATGCGGATTAGACACCAAAAAAAACACTCAACAAATGGCTACAATTGAAGGAATGTGTTTAGTGACGGCATCAGATTTCTAATTGATGGAGAAAGGTCTGGTGGCAAGAAAAGCTACTTCTAGGAGGTTTTCAAGTGTTTTCGCTCGACGATTCCATTCTTCGGTGGTTGGTTTGGCCCTTGTTCCTGTAACTCGAATCCTAGCCCGGTATATCCCATTTCAATTTTACACTATTGTGTACCTTACGCCTTTTTTACTCTCTGATCGAGGTTATCGGCATTGAAAAATCTTCGTAAATCACACGTGTATATGTTGACATTTAAGAGATATATAGTCAAGAAAATTAAGGGCTATAGTGATATATAAATACGGATTAGACACCCAAAAAAAAAACTCAACAAATGGCTACAATTTAAGGAATGTGTTTAGTGACGGCATCAGAATCCTAATTGATGGAGAAAGGTCTTGTGGCAAGAAAAGCTGCTTCTAGGAGGTTGTCTAGTGTTTTCGCTCGACGATTCCATTCTTGGGTGGTTGGTTTGGCCCTTGTTCCTGTAACTCGAATCCTAGCTCGGTATATCCCATTTTAATTTTACACAATTGTGAACTTTACGCCTTTTTTACTCTCTGATCGAGGTTCTCGGCATTGAAAAATCTTCGTAAACTAAATCACACGTGCATATGTTAACATTTAATAGATATACAGTCAAGAAAATCATGGGCAATGGTGATATATTTGTGGATTAGACACCAAAAAAAACACTCAACAAATGGCTACAATTTAAGGTTCTCGACATTGAAAAATCTTCGTAAACTAAATCACACGTGTATATGTTAACATTTAATAGATATACAGTCAAGAAAATCATGGGCAATGGTGATATATATGTGGATTAGACACCAAAAAAAACACTCAACAAATGGCTACAATTTAAGGAATGTGTTTAGTGACGGCATCGGATTCCTAATTAATAGAAAAAGGTCTGGTGGCAAGAAAAGTTGCTTCTAGGAGGTTGTTAAGTGTTTTCGCTCGATGATTCCATTCTTGGGTGGTTGGTTTGGCCCTTGTTCCTGTAACTCGAATCCTAGCCCGGTATATCCCATTTTAATTTTACACCATTGTGAACCTTACGCCTTTTTTACTCTCTGATCGAGGTTCTCGGCATTGAAAAATCTTCGTAAACTAAATCACACGTGTATATGTTAACATTTAAGAGATATACAGTCCAGAAAATCAAGGGCAATGGTGATATATATGCGGATTAGACACAAAAAAAAACACTTAACAAATGGCTACAATTTAAGGAATGTGTTTGGTGACGACATCAGATTCCTAATTGATGGCAAAAGGTCTAGTGGTAAGAAAAGCTGCTTCTAGGAGGTTGTCAAGTGTTTTCACTCGACGATTCCATTCTTGGGTGGTTGGTTTGGCCCTTGTTCCTGTAACTCGAATCCTAGGCCGGTATATCCCATTTTAATTTTACACCATTGTGAACCTTAACCCTTTTTTACTCTCTGATCTAGGTTCTCGACATTTAAGAGATATTCAGTCAAGAAAATCAAGGGCAAAGGTGATGTAAATGCGGATTAGACACAAAAAAAAAACACTCAACAAAAGGCTACAATTTAAGGAATGTGTTTAGTGATGGCATCAGATTCCTAATTGATGGAGAAAGGTCTGGTGGCAAGAAAAGCTGCTTCTAAGAAGTTGTCAAGTGTTTTCGCTCGATGATTACATTCTTGGGTGGTTGGTTTGTCCTTGTTCCTTTAACTCGAATCCTAACCCGGTATATCCCATTTTAATTTTACACCATTGTGAACCTTACGCCTTTTTTACTCTCTGATCGAGGTTCTCGGCATTGAAAAATCTTCGTAAACTAAATCACACGTGTATATGTTGACATTTAAGAGATATACAGTCAAGAAAATCATGGGCAATGGTGATATATATGCGGATTAGACAACAAAAAAAAACACTCAACAAATTGCTATAATTTAAGGAATGTGTTTTGTGACGGCATCAGATTCCTAATTGATGGAGAAAGGTCTGGTGGCAAGAAAAGCTGCTTCTAGGAGGTTGTCAGGTGTTTTCGCTTGACGATTCCATTCTTGGGTGGTTGGTTTGGCCCTTGTTCCTGCAACTCGAATCCTAGCTAGGTTTATCCCATTTTAATTTTACACCATTGTGAACCTTACGCCTTTTTTACTCTCTGATTGAGGTTCTCGACATTGAAAATTCTTCGTAAACTAAATCACACGTGCATATGTTGACATTTAAGAGATATACAGTCAAGAAAAACAAGGGCAATGGTGATATATATGCGGATTAGACACAAAAAAAAACACTTAACAAATTACTACAATTTACGGAATGTGTTTAGTGACGGCATCAGATTACTAATTGATGGAGAAATGTCTGGTGGCAAGAAAAGCTGCTTCTAGGAGGTTGTCAAGTGTTTTCGCTCGACGATTCCATTCTTGCGTGGTTGGTTTGGCCCTTGTTCTTGTAGCTCGAATCCTTGCCCGATATATCCCATTTTAATTTTACACCATTGTGAACCTTACGTCTTTTTTACTCCCTGATCGAGGTTCTTGGCATTGAAAAATCTTCGTAAACTAAATCACACGTGTATATGTTGACATTTAAGAGATATACAGTCAAGAAAATCAAGGGCAATGGTGATATATATGCGGATAAGACACAAAAAAAAACACTCAACAAATGGCTACAATTTAAGGAATGTGTTTAGTGACGGCATTAGATTCCTAATTGAAGGAGAAAGGTCTGGTGGCAAGAAAAGCTGCTTCTAGGAGGTTGTCAAGTATTTTCACACGTCGATTACATTCTTGGGTGGTTGGTTTGGCCCTTGTTCCTGTAACTCGAATCCTAGCTCAGAATATCCCATTTTAATTTTACACCATTGTGAACCTAACGCCTTTTTTACTCTTTGGTCGAGGTTCTCGGCATTGAAAAATCTTCGTAAACCAAATCATACGTGTATATGTTGACATTTAAGAGATATACAGTCAAGAAAATCAAGGGCTATGGTGACATATATGCGGATTAGACATCAAACAAAACACTCAACAAATGGCTACAATTTAAGGAATGTGTTTAGTGACGGCATCAGATTCCTAATTGATGGAGAAAGGTCTGGTGGCAAGAAAAGCTACTTCTACGACGTTGTCAAGTGTTTTCTCTTGACGATTCCATTCTTGGGTGGTTTGTTTGGCCCTTGTTCATGTAACTCAAATCCCAGCACGGTATATCCACTTTTAATTTTACACCATTTTGAACCTTACGCTTTTTTTACCGTCTGATCGAGGTTCTCGGCATTGAAAAATCTTTGTAAACTAAATCACAAGTGTATATGTTGACATTTAAGAGATATACAGTCAAGAAAATAAAGGGCAATG
The DNA here is from genome assembly GCA_030545235.1 of Helianthus tuberosus. Taxonomy (NCBI): domain Eukaryota; kingdom Viridiplantae; phylum Streptophyta; class Magnoliopsida; order Asterales; family Asteraceae; genus Helianthus; species Helianthus tuberosus. The sequence goes on from CM060403.1 coordinate 156,280,594, forward strand.
GTGATATATATGCGGATTAGACACAAAAAAAAAACACTTAACAAATGGCTACAATTTAAGGAATGTGTTTAGTGACGACATCAGATTCCTAATTGATGGAGAAAGGTCTGGTGGTAAGAAAAACTGCTTCTAAGAGGTTATCAAATGTTTTCGCTCGACGATTCCATTCTTGGGGGTTGGTTTGGCCCTTGTTCCTGTAACTCGAATCATAGCCCGCTATATCCCATTTTAATTTTACACCATTGTGAAACTTACGCCTTTTTTACTCTCTGATCGAGGTTCTCGACACTGAAAAATCTTCATAAACTAAATCACACGTGTATATGTTGACATTTAAGAGATATAAAGTCAAGAAAATCAAGGGAAATGGTGATTTATATGCGGATTAGACACCAAAAAAAAAACCTCAACAAATGGCTACAAATAAAGGAATGTGTTTAGTGACGGCATCAGATTCCTAATTGATAGAGAAAAGTCTGGTGGCAAGCAAAGCTGCTTCTAGGAGGTTGTCAAGTGTTTTCGCTCGATGATTCCATTCTTGGGTGGTTGGTTAGGCCCTTGTTCCTGTAACTCGAATCCTAGCCCGGTATATCCCATTTTAATTTTACACCATTGTGAACCTTACGCCTTTTTTACTCTTTGATCGATGTTCGCGGCATTGACAAATCTTCGAAAACTAAATCACACGTGTATATGTTGACATTTAAGAGATATACAGTCAAGAAAATCAATGGCAATGGTGATATATATGCAGATTAGACACAAAAAAAACACTTAACAAATGGCTACAATTTAAGGAATGTGTTAAGTGACGACATCAGATTCCTAATTGATGGAGAAAGGTCTTGTGGCAAGAAAAGCTGCTTATAGGAGGATATAAAGTGTTTTCGCTCGACGATTCCATTCTTGGGTGGTTGGTTTGGCCCTTGTTCCTGTAACTCGAATCCTAGCCGGGTATATGCCTATTTAATTTTACACCATTGTGAACCTTACGCCTTTTTTACTCTCTGATCGAGGTTCTCGGCATTGAAAAATCTTCGTAAACTAAATCACACGTGTATATGTTGACATTTAAGAGATATACGGTCAAGAAAATCATGGGCAATTGTGATACATATGCGGATTAGACACAAAAAAAAAACACTCAACAAATGGCTACAATTTAAGGATTGTGTTTAGTGACGGCATCAGATTCCTAATTGATGGAGAAAGGTCTGGTGGCAGGAAAAGCTGCTAGTAGGAGGTTGTCAAGTGTTTTCGCTCGACTATTCCATTCTTGGGTGGTTGGTTTCGCCCTTGTTCCTGTAACTCGAATCCTAGCCCGGTATATCCCATTTTAATTTTACACCATTGTGAACCTTACGCCTTTTTTACTCTCCGATCGAGGTTCTCAGCATTGAAAAATCTTCGTAAACTAAATCACACGTGTATATGTTGACATTTAAGAGATATACAGTCAAGAAAATCAGGGGCAATGGTGATATATATGCGGATTAGACACCAAAAAAAACACTCAACAAATGGCTACAAATTAAGGAATGTGTTTAGTGACGGCATCAGATTCCTGATTGATGGAGAAAGGTCTGGTGGCAAGAAAAGCTGCTTCTAGGAAGATGTCAAGTGTTTTCGCTTGACGATTGCATTCTTGGGTTGTTAGTTTGGCCCTTATTCCTGTAACTCGAATCCTAGCCCGGTATATCCAATTTTAATTTTACACCATTGTGAACCTTACGCCTTTTTTACTCTCTGATTGAGGTTCTTGACATTGAAAATTCTTCGTAAACTAAATCACACGTGCATATGTTGACATTTAAGACATATACAGTCAAGAAAATCAAGGGCAATGGTGATATATATGCGGATTAGACACAATAAAAAAACACTCAACAAATGGATACAATTAAAGGAATGTGTTTAGTGATGGCCTTAGATTCCTAATTGTTGGAGAAAGGACTGGTGGCAAGAAAAGCTGCTTCTTGTAGGTTGTCAAGTGTTTTCGCTCGACGATTCCATTCTTGGGTGGTTGGTTTGGCCCTTGTTCCTGTAACTCGAATCCTAGCCCGTATATCCCATTTTAATTTTATACCATTGTGAACCTTACACCTTTTTTACGCTCTGATCGAGGTTCTCAGCATTTAAACTGAATCACACGTGTATATGTTGACATTTAAGAGATATACAGTCAAGAAAATCAAGGGCAATGGTGATATATATGCGGATTAGACACCAAAAAAAAACACTCAACAAGTGGCTACAATTTAAGGAATATGTTTAGTGACGACATCAGATTTCTAGTTGATGGAGAAAGGTCTGGTGGCAAGAAAAGCTGCTTCTAGAAGGTTGACATATGTTTTCGCTCGACGATTCCATTCTTGGGTGGTTGGTTTGGCCCTTGTTCCTGTATCTCGAATCCTAGCCCGGTATATCCCATTTTAATTTTACACCATTTTGTACCTTACGCCTTTTTTACTCTTTGATCGAGGTTCTCGGCGTTGAAAAATCTTCGTAAACTAAATCACACGTGTATATGTTGACATTTAAGAGATATACATGCAAGAAAATCAAGGGCAATGGTGATATATAAATACGGATTAGACACCAAAAAAAACTCAACAAATGGCTACAATTTAAGGAATGTGTTTAGTGACGGCATCAGATTCCTAATTGTTGGAGAAAGGTCTGGTGGCAAGAAAAGCTGCTTCTAGGAGGTTGTCAAGTGTTTTCGCTCGACGATTCCATTCCTGGGTGGTTGGTTTGGCCCTTGTTCCAGTAACTCGAATCCTAGGCCGGTATATCCCTTTTTAATTTTACACCATTGTGTACCTTACGCCTTTTTTACTCTCTGATAGAGGTTCTCGACATTGAAAAATCTTGGTAAACTAAATAACATGTGTATATTTTGACATTTAAGAGATATACAGTCAAGAAAATCAAGGGCAATGGTGATATATAAATACGGATTAGACACCAAAAAAAACTCAACAAATGGCTACAATTTAAGGAATGTGTTTAGTGACGGCATCAGATTCCTAATTGATGGAGAAAGGTCTGGTGGCAAGAAAAGCTGCTTCTAGGAGGTTGTCAAGTGATTTCGCTCGACGATTCTATTCTTGGGTGGTTGGTTAGGCCCTTGTTCTTTTAACTCGAATCCTAGCTCGGTATATCCCATTTTAATTTTACACCATTGTGAACCTTACGCCTTCTTTACTCTCTGATCGAGGACTCGGCATTTAAAAATCTTCGTAACCTAAATCACATGTGTATATGTTGACATTTAAGAGATATACAGTCAAGAAAATCAAGGGCAATGGTGATATATATGCGGATTAGACACCAAAAAAACACTCAACAAGTGGCTACAATTTATGGAATATGTTTAGTGACGACATCAGATTTCTAGTTGATGGAGAAAGGTCTGGTGGCAAGAAAAGCTGCTTCTTGGAGGTTGTCAAGTGTTTTCTCTCGACGATTCCATTCTTGGGTGGTTGGTTTGGCCCTTGTTCCTGTAACTCGAATCCTAGCCTGGTATATCCCATTTTAATTTTACACCATTGTGTACCTTACGCCTTTTTTACTCTCTACTCGAGGTTCTCGGCATTGAAAAATCTTCCTAAACTAAATCACACGTATATATGTTGACATTTAAGAGATATACAGTCAAGAAAATCAAGGGCAATGGTGATATATAATTACGGATTAGACACAAAAAAAACTCAACAAATGACTACAATTTAAGGAATGTGTTTACTGACGGCATCAGATTCCTAATTGATGGAGAAATGTCTGGTGGCAAGAAAAGCTGCTTCTAGGAGGTTGTCAAGTGTTTTCGCTCGACGATTCCATTCCTGCGTGGTTGGTTTGGCCCTTGTTCCTGTAACTCGAATCCTAGCCCGTTATATCCCATTTTAATTTTACACCATTGTGAACCTTACGCCTTTTTTACTCTCTGCTCGAGGATCTCGGCTTTGAAAAATCTTCCTAAACTAAATCACACGTGTATATGTTGACTTTTAAGAGATATACAATTAAGAAAATCAAGGGCAATGGTGATATATAAATACGGATTAGACACCCAAAAAAAAAACTCAACAAATGGCTACAATTTAAGGAATGTGTTTAGTGACGGCATCAGAATCCTAATTGATGGAGAATGGTCTGGTGGCAAGAAAAGCTGCTTCTAGGAGGTTGTCAAGTGTTTTCGCTCGACGATTCCATTTCTGGGTGGTTGGTTTGGCCCTTGTTCCTGTAACTCGAATCCTAGCCCGGTATATCCCATTTTAATTTTACACCATTGTGTACCTTATGCCTTTTTTACTCTCTGATCGAGGTTCTCGGCATTGAAAAATCTTCAGAAACTAAATAACATGTGTATATGTTGACATTTAAGAGATATACAGTCAAGAAAATCAAGGGCAATGGTGATATATAAATACGGATTAGACACCAAAAAAAACTCAACAAATGGCTACAATTTAAGATATGTGTTTAGTGACGGCATCAGATTCCTAATTGATGAAAAAGGTCTGGTGGCAAGAAAAGCTGCTTCTAGGAGGTTGTTAAGTGTTTTCGCTCGACGATTCCATTCTTGGGTGGTTGGTTTGGCCCTTGTTCCTGTAACTCCAATCCTATCCCGGTATATCCCATTTTAATTTTACACCATTGTGAACCTTACGCCTTTTTTACTCTCGGATCGAGGTCTCGGCATTTAAAAATCTTCGTAAACTAAATCACACGTGTATATGTTGACATTTAAGAGATATACAGTCAAGAAAATCAAGGGCAGTGGTGTTATATATGCGGATTAGACACAAAAAAAAAAACACTTAACAAATGGCTACAATTTAAGGAATATGTTTAGTGACGACATCAGATTTCTAATTGATGGAGAAAGGTCTGGTGGCAAGAAAAGCTGCTTCTTGGAGGTTGTCAAGTGTTTTCGCTCGACGATTCCATTCTTGGGTGGTTGGTTTGGCCCTTGTTCCTGTTACTCGAATCCTAGCCCGGTATATCCCATTTTAATTTTACACCATTGTGAACCTTACGCCTTTTTTACTCTCTAATCTAGGTTCTCGGCATTTAAAAATCTTCGTAAACTAAATCACACGTGTATATGTTGACATTTAAGAGATATACAGTCAAGAAAATCAAGGGCAATGGTGATATATATGCGGATTAGACACAAAAAAAACACTCAACAAATGGCTACAATTTAAAGAATGTGTTTAGTGACGGCATCAGATTTCTAATTGATGGAGAAAGGTCTGGTGGCAAGAAAAGCTGCTTCTAGGAGGTTGTCAAGTGTTTTCGCTCGACGGTTCCATTCTTGGGTGGTTGGTTTTGGCCCTTGTTCCTGTAACTCGAATCCTAGCCCGGTATATCCCATTTTAATTTTACACCATTGTGTACCTTACGCCTTTTTTACTCTCAGATCGAGGTTCTCGGCATTGAAAAATCTTCGTAAACTAAATGACACGTGTATATGTTGACATTTAAGAGATATACAGTCAAGAAAATCAAGGGCATTGGTGATATATAAATACGGATTAGACACCAAAAAAAAAAAACTCAACAAATGGCTACAATTTAAGGAATGTGTTTAGTGACGGCATCAGATTCCTAATTAATGGAGAAAGGTCTGGTAGCTAGAAAAGCTGCTTTAAGGAGGTTGTCAAGTGTTTTCGCTCGACGATTCCATTCCTGGGTGGTTGGTTTAGCCCTGGTTCCGGTAACTCGAATCCTAGCCCGGTATATCCCATTTTAATTTTACACCATTGTGAACCTTACGCCTTTTTTACTCTCTAATCGAGGTTCTCGGCATTGAAAAATTTTCATAAACTAAATCACACATGTATATGTTGACATTTAAGAGATATACACTCAAGAAAATCATGGGCAATGGTGATACATATGCGGATTAGACACCAAAAAAAACACTCAACAAATGGCTACAATTAAAGGAATTTGTTTAGTGACGGCATCAGATTCCTAATTGATGGAGAAAGGATTGTTGGCAATAAATGCTGCATCTTGGAGGGTATCAAGTGTTTTCGTTCGACGATTCTATTCTTCGGTGGTTGGTTTAGCCCTTGTTCCTGTAACTCGAATCCTAGGCCGGTATATCCCATTTTAATTTTACACCATTGTGAACCTTAACCCTTTTTTACTCTCTGATCTAGGTTCTTGGCATTGAAAAATCTTCGTAAACTAAATTACACGTGTATATGTTGACATTTAAGAGATATACAGTCAAGAAAATCATGGGCAACGGTGATGTAAATGCGGATTAGACACCAAAAAAAAAAAACACTCAACAAAAGGCTACAATGTAAGGAATGTGTTTAGTGATGGCATCAGATTCCTAATTGATGGAGAAAGGTCTGGTGGCAAGAAAAGCTGCTTCTAAGAAGTTGTCAAGTGTTTTCGCTCGATGATTACATTCTTGGGTGGTTGGTTTGTCCTTGTTCCTTTAACTCGAATCCTAACCCGGTATATCCCATTTTAATTTTACACCATTGTGAACCTTACACTTTTTTTTCTCTCTGATCGAGGTTCTCGGCATTGAAAAATCTTCGTAAACTAAATCACACGTGTATATGTTGACATTTAAGAGATATACAGTCAAGAAAATCATGGGCAATGGTGATATATATGTGGATTAGACAACAAAAAAAAAACACTCAACAAATTGCTATAATTTAAGGAATGTGTTTAGTGACGGCATCAGATTCCTAATTGATGGAGAAAGGTCTGGTGGCAAGAAAAGCTGCTTCTAGGAGGTTGTCAAGTGTTTTCGCTCGACGATTCCATTCTTGGGTGGTTGGTTTGGCCCTTGTTCCTGCAACTCGAATCCTAGCCAGGTATATCCCATTTTAATTTTACACCATTGTGAACCTTACGCCTTTTTTACTCTCTGATCGAGGTTCTCAGCATTGAAAAATCTTCGTAAACTAAATCACACGTGTATATGTTGACATTTAAGAGATATACAGTCAAGAAAATCAGGGGCAATGGTGATATATATGCGGATTAGACACCAAAAAAACACTCAACAAATGGCTACAAATTAAGGAATGTGTTTAGTGACGGCATCAGATTCCTGATTGATGGATAAAGGTCTGGTGGCAAGAAAAGCTGCTTCTAGGAAGATGTCAAGTGTTTTCGCTTGACGATTCCATTCTTGGGTTGTTAGTTTGGTCCTTGTTCCTGTAACTCGAATCCTAGCCCGGTATATCCAATTTTAATTTTACACCATTGTGAACCTTACGCCTTTTTTACTCTCTGATTGAGGTTCTCGACATTGAAAATTCTTCGTAAACTAAATCACACGTGCATATGTTGACATTTAAGACATATACAGTCAAGAAAATCAAGGGCAATGGTGATATATATGCGGATTAGACACAAAAAAAAAACACTCAACAAATGGATACAATTAAAGGAATGTGTTTAGTGACGGCCTTAGATTCCTAATTGATGGAGAAAGGACTGGTGGCAAGAAAAGCTACTTCTTGTAGGTTGTCAAGTGTTTTCGCTCGACGATTCCATTCTTGGGTGGTTGGTTTGGCCCTTGTTCCTGTAACTCGAATCCCAGCCCGTATATCCCATTTTAATTTTATACCATTGTGAACCTTACACCTTTTTTACTCTCTGATCGAGGTTCTCAGCATTTAAAAATCTTCGTAAACTGAATCACACGTGTATATGTTGACATTTAAGAGATATACAGTTAAGAAAATCAAGGGCAATGGTGTATATATGCGGATTAGACACCAAAAAAAAAAACACTCAACAAATGGCTACAATTTAAGGAATGTGTTTAGTGACGGCATCAGATTTCCAATTGATGGAGAAAGGTCTGGTGGCAAGAAAAGCTGATTCTAGAAGGTTGTCAAGTGTTTTCGCTCGACGATTCCATTCTTGGGTGGTTGGTTTGGCCCTTGTTCCTGTAACTCGAATCCTAGCCCGGTATATCCCATTTTAATTTTACACCATTGTGTACCTTACGCCTTTTTTACTCTCTGATCGAGGTTCTCGGCATTGAAAAATCTTCGTAAACTAAATCACACATGTATATGTTGACATTCAAGAGATATACATGCAAGAAAATCAAGGGCAATGGTGATATATAAATACGGATTAGACACCAAAAAAAACTCAACAAATGGCTACAATTTAAGGAATGTGTTTAGTGACGGCATCAGATTCCTAATTGATGGAGAAAGGTCTGGTGGCAAGAAAAGCTGCTTCTAGGAGGTTGTCAAGTGTTTTCGCTCGACGATTCCATTCCTGGGTGGTTGGTTTGGCCCTTGTTCCAGTAACTCGAATCCTAGCCCGGTATATCCCTTTTTAATTTTACACCATTGTGTACCTTACGCCTTTTTTACTCTCTGATCGAGTTTCTCGACATTGAAAATTCTTCGTAAACTAAATAACATGTGTATATTTTGACATTTAAGAGATATACAGTCAAGAAAATCAAGGGCAATGGTGATATATAAATACGGATTAGACACCAAAAAAAACTCAACAAATGGCTACAATTTAAGGAATGTGTTTAGTGACGACATCAGATTCCTAATTGATGGAGAAAGGTCTGGTGGCAAGAAAAGCTGCTTCTAGGAGGTTGTCAAGTCTTTTCGCTCGACGATTCTATTCTTGGGTGGTTGGTTTGGCCCTTGTTCTTGTAACTCGAATCCTAGCTCGTATATCCCATTTTAATTTTACACCATTGTGAACCTTACGCCTTTTTTACTCTCTGATCGAGGTCTCGGCATTTAAAAATCTTCGTAAACTAAATCACATGTGTATATGTTGACATTTAAGAGATATACAGTCAAGAAAATCAAGGGCAATGGTGATATATATGCGGATTAGACACAAAAAAAACACTCAACAAGTGGCTACAATTTAAGGAATATGTTTAGTGACGACATCAGATTTCTAGTTGATGGAGAAAGGTCTGGTGGCAAGAAAAGCTGCTTCTTGGAGGTTGTCAAGTGTTTTCTCTCGACGATTCCATTCTTGGGTGGTTGGTTTGGCCCTTGTTCCTGTAACTCGAATCCTAGCCCGGTATATCCCATTTTAATTTTACACCATTGTGTACCTTACGCCTTTTTTACTCTCTACTCGAGGTTCTCGGCATTGAAAAATCTTCCTAAACTAAATCACACGTGTATATGTTGATATTTAAGAGATATACAGTCAAGAAAATCAAGGGCAATGGTGATATATAATTACGGATTAGATACCAAAAAAAAACTCAACAAATGACTACAATTTAAGGAATGTGTTTACTGACGGCATCAGATTCCTAATTGATGGAGAAATGTCTGGTGGCAAGAAAAGCTGCTTCTAGGAGGTTGTCAAGTGTTTTCGCTCGACGATTACATTCCTGGGTGGTTGGTTTGGCCCTTGTTCCTGTAATTCGAATCCTAGCCCGGTATATCCCATTTTAATTTTACACCATTGTGAACCTTACGCCTTTTTTACTCTCTGCTCGAGGTTCTCGGCATTGAAAAATCTTCCTAAACTAAATCACACGTGTATATGTTGACATTTAAGAGATATACAATCAAGAAAATCAAGGGCAATGGTGATATATAAATACGGATTAGACACCAAAAAAAAAAAACTCAACAAATGACTATAACTTAAGGAATGTGTTACAGACGGCATCAGATTCCTAATTGATGGAGAAAGGGCTGGTGGCAAGAAAAGCTGCTTCTAGGAGGTTGTCAAGTGTTTTCGCTCGACGATTCCATTTCTGGGTGGTTGGTTTGGCCCTTGTTCCTGTAACTCGAATCCTAGCCCGGTATATCCCAATTTAATTTTACACCATTGTGTACCTTATGCCTTTTTTACTCTCTGATCGAGGTTCTCGCCATTGAAAAATCTTCGTAAACTAAATAACATGTGTATATGTTGACATTTAAGAGATATACAATCAAGAAAATGAAGGGCAATGGTGATATATAAATACGGATTAGACACCAAAAAAAACTCAACAAAAGGCTACAATTTAAGAAATGTGTTTAGTGACGGCATCAGATTCCTAACTGATGGAGAAAGGTCTGGTGGCAAGAAAAGCTGCTTCTAGGAGGTTGTTAAGTGTTTTCGCTCGACGATTCCATTCTTGGGTGGTTGGTTTGGCCCTTGTTCCTTTAACTCGAATCCTATCCCGGTATATCCCATTTTAATTTTACACCATTGTGAACCTTACGCCTTTTTTACTCTCTGATCGAGGTCTCGGCATTTAAAAATCTTAGTAAACTAAATCACACGTGTATATGTTGACATTTAAGAGATATACAGTCAAGAAAATCAAGGGCAATGATGTTATATATGCGGACTAGACACCAAAAAAAAAACACTCAACAAATGGCTACAATTTAAGGAATATGTTTAGTAAAGACATCAGATTTCTAATTGATGGAGAAAGGTCTGGTGGCAAGAAAAGCTGCTTCTTGGAGGTTGTCAAGTGTTTTCGCTCGACGATTCCATTCTTGGGTGGTTGGTTTGGCCCTTGTTCCTGTTACTCGAATCCGAGCCCGGTATATCCCATTTTAATTTTACACCATTGTGAACCTTACGCCTTTTTTACTCTCTAATCGAGGTTCTCGGCATTTAAAAATCTTCGTAAACTAAATCACACGTGTATATGTTGACATTTAAGAGATATACAGTCAAGAAAATCAAGGGCAATGGTGATATATATGCGGATTAGACACAAAAAAAACACTTAACAAATGGCTACAATTTAAAGAATGTGTTTAGTGACGGCATCAGATTTCTAATTGATGGAGAAAGGTCTGGTGGCAAGAAAAGCTGCTTCTAGGAGGTTGTCAAGTGTTTTCGCTCGACGGTTCCATTCTTGGGTGGTTGGTTTTGGCCCTTGTTCCTGTAACTCGAATCCTAGCCCGGTATATCCCATTTTAATTTTACACCATTGTGCACCTTACGCCTTTTTTACTCTCTGATCGAGGTTCTCGGCATTGAAAAATCTTCGTAGTAAACTAAATCACACGTGTATATGTTGACATTTAAGAGATATACAGTTAAGAAAATCAAGGGCATTGGTGATATATAAATACGGATTAGACACCAAAAAAAAACTCAACAAATGGCTACAATTTAAGGAATGTGTTTAGTGACGGCATCAGATTCCTAATTAATGGAGAAAGGTCTGGTAGCTAGAAAAGCTGCTTCTAGGAGGTTGTCAAGTGTTTCCGCTCGACGATTCCATTCCTGGGTGGTTGGTTTACCCTTGGTTCCGGTAACTCGAATCCTAGCCCGGTATATCCCATTTTAATTTTACACCATTGTGAACCTTATGCCTTTTTTACTCTCCAATCGAGGTTCTCGGCATTGAAAAATTTTCATAAACTAAATCACACCTGTATATGTTGACATTTAAGAGATATACTCTCAAGAAAATCATGGGCAATGGTGATATATATGCGGATTAGACACCAAAAAAAACACTCAACAAATGGCTACAATTAAAGGAATTTGTTTAGTGACGGCATCAGGTTCCTAATTGATGGAGAAAGGATTGGTGGCAATAAATGCTGCATCTTGGAGGTTATCAAGTGTTTTCGTTCGACGATTCCATTCTTGGGTGGTTGGTTTGGCCCTTGTTCCTGTAACTCGAATCCTAGCCCTGTATATCCTATTTTAATTTTACACCATTGTGAACCTTACGCCTTTTTACTCTCTGATCGAGGTTCTCGGCATTGAAAAATCTTTGTAAATTAAATCACACGCGTATATGTTGACATTTAAGACATATACAGTCAAGAAAATCAAGGGCAATGGTGATATATATGTGGATTAGACAACAAAAAAAAAACACTCAACAAATGGCTACAATTAAAGGAATGTGTTTAGTGACGGCATCAAATACCTAATTGATGGAGAAAGGACTGGTGGTAAGAAAAGCTGCTTCTTGGAGGTTGTCAAGTGTTTTCGCTCGACGATTCCATTCTTGGGTGGTTAGTTTGGCCCTTGTTCCTGTAACTCCAATCCTAGCCCGGTATATCCCATTTTAATTTTACACCATTGTGAACCTTACACCTTTTTTACTCTCTGATCGAGGTGATTGGCATTGAAAAATCTTCGTAAACTAAATCACACGTGTATATGTTGACATTTAAGAGATATACAGTCAAGAAAATCAAGGGCAATGGTGATATATATGCGGATTAGACACAAAAAAAAAAACACTCAACAAATGGCTACAATTTAAGGAATGTGTTTAGTGACGGCATCAGATTCCTAATTCATGGAGAAAGGTCTGGTGGCAAGAAAAGCTTCTTCCAGGAGGTTGTCAAGTGTTTTCGCTCGACGATTCCATTCTTGGGCGGTTGGTTGGGCCCTTGTTCCTGTAACTCGAATCCTAGCCCGGAATATCCCATTTTAATTTTACACCATTGTGAACCTTACGCCTTTTTTACTCTCTGATCGAGGTTCTCGGCATTGAAAAATCTTCTTAAACTAAATCACACGTGTATATGTTGACATTTAAGAGATATACAGGCAAGAAAATCAAGGGCAATGGTGATATATATATATGGATTAGACACCAAAAAAAACACTCAACAAATGGCTACAATTAAAGGAATGTGTTTAGTGACGGCATCAAATACCTAATTGATAGAGAAAGGACTGGTGGCAAGAAAAGCTGCTTCTTGGAGGTTGTCAAGTGTTTTCGCTCGACGATTCCATTCTTGGGTGGTTAGTTTGGCCCTTGTTCCTGTAACTCCAATCCTAGCCCGGTATATCCCATTTTAATTTTACACCATTGTGAACCTTACACCTTTTTTACTCTCTGATCGAGGTTATTGGCATTGAAAAATCTTCGTAAACTAAATCACACGTGTATATGTTGACATTTAAGAGATATACAGTCAAGAAAATCAAGGGCAATTGTGATATATATGCGGATTAGACACAAAAAAAAAACACTCAACAAATGGCTACAATTTAAGGAATGTGTTTAGTGACGGCATCAGATTCCTAATTCATGGAGAAAGGTCTGGTGGCAAGAAAAGCTTCTTCTAGGAGGTTGTCAAGTGTTTTCGCTCGACGATTCCATTCTTGGGCGGTTGGTTGGGCCCTTGTTCCTGTAACTCGAATCCTAGCCCGGAATATCCCATTTTAATTTTACACCATTGTGAACCTTACGCCTTTTTTACTCTCTGATCGAGGTTCTCGGCATTGAAAAATCTTCTTAAACTAAATCACACGTGTATATGTTGACATTTAAGAGATATACAGGCAAGAAAATCAAGGGCAATGGTGATATATATATATATGGATTAGACACCAAAAAAAACACTCAACAAATGGCTACAATTAAAGGAATGTGTTTAGTGATGGCATCAAATACCTAATTGATGGAGAAAGGACTGGTGGCAAGAAAAGCTGCTTCTTGGAGGTTGTCAAGTGTTTTCGCTCGACGATTCCATTCTTGGGTGGTTAGTTTGGCCCTTGTTCCTGTAACTCCAATCCTAGCCCGGTATATCCCATTTTAATTTTACACCATTGTGAACCTTACACCTTTTTTACTCTCTGATCGAGGTTATTGGCATTGAAAAATCTTCGTAAACTAAATCACACGTGTATATGTTGACATTTAAGAGATATACAGTCAAGAAAATCAAGGGCAATGGTGATATATATGCGGATTAGACACAAAAAAAAAACACTCAACAAATGGCTACAATTTAAGGAATGTGTTATAGTGACGGCATCAGATTCCTAATTCATGGAGAAAGGTCTGGTGGCAAGAAAAGCTTCTTCTAGGAGGTTGTCAAGTGTTTTCGCTCGACGATTCCATTCTTGGGCGGTTGGTTGGGCCCTTGTTCCTGTAACTCGAATCCTAGCCCGGAATATCCCATTTTAATTTTACACCATTGTGAACCTTACGCCTTTTTTACTCTCTGATCGAGGTTCTCGGCATTGAAAAATCTTCTTAAACTAAATCACACGTGTATATGTTGACATTTAAGAGATATACAGGCAAGAAAATCAAGGGCAATGGTGATATATATATATATGGATTAGACACCAAAAAAAACACTCAACAAATGGCTACAATTAAAGGAATGTGTTTAGTGATGGCATCAAATACCTAATTGATGGAGAAAGGACTGGTGGCAAGAAAAGCTGCTTCTTGGAGGTTGTCAAGTGTTTTCGCTCGACGATTCCATTCTTGGGTGGTTAGTTTGGCCCTTGTTCCTGTAACTCCAATCCTAGCCCGGTATATCCCATTTTAATTTTACACCATTGTGAACCTTACACCTTTTTTACTCTCTGATCGAGGTTATTGGCATTGAAAAATCTTCGTAAACTAAATCACACGTGTATATGTTGACATTTAAGAGATATACAGTCAAGAAAATCAAGGGCAATGGTGATATATATGCGGATTAGACACAAAAAAAAAAACACTCAACAAATGGCTACAATTTAAGGAATGTGTTTAGTGACGGCATCAGATTCCTAATTCATGGAGAAAGGTCTGGTGGCAAGAAAAGCTTCTTCTAGGAGGTTGTCAAGTGTTTTCGCTCGACGATTCCATTCTTGGGCGGTTGGTTGGGCCCTTGTTCCTGTAACTCGAATCCTAGCCCGGAATATCCCATTTTAATTTTACACCATTGTGAACCTTACGCCTTTTTTACTCTCTGATCGAGGTTCTCGGCATTGAAAAATCTTCGTAAACTAAATCACACGTGTATATGTTGACATTTAAGAGATATACATGCAAGAAAATCAAGGGCAATGGTGATATATATATATGGATTAGACACCAAAAAAAAACACTCAACAAATGGCTACAATTTAAGGAATGTGTTTAGTGATGGCATCAGATTCCTAATTGATGGAGAAAGTTCTGGTGGCAAGAAAAGCTGCTTCTAGGAGGTTGTCAATTGTTTTCGCTCGGCGATTCCATTCTTGGGTGGTTGGTTTGGCCCTTGTTCCTGTAACTCGAATCCTATCCCGGTATATCCCATTTTAATTTTACACCATTGTGAACCTTACGCCTTTTTTACTCTCTGATCGAGGTTCTCGGCAGTGAAAAATCTTCGTAAACTAAATCACACGTGTATATGTTGACATTTAAGAGATATACAGGCAAGAAAATCAAGGGCAATGGTGATATATATATATGGATTAGACACCAAAAAAAAAACACTCAACAAATGGCTACAATTTAAGGAATTAGTTTAGTGATGGCATCAGATTCCTAATTGATGGAGAAAGGTCTGTGGAAAGAAAAGCTGCTTCTATAGGTTGTCAAGTGTTTTCGCTCAACGATTCCATTCCTGGGTGGTTGGTTTGGCCATTTTTCCTGTAACTCGAATCCTAGCCCGGTATATCCCATTTTAATTTTACACCATTGTGAACCTTACGCCTTTTTTACTCTCTAATCGAGGTTCTCGGCATTGAAAAATCTTCGTAAACTAAATCACAAGTGTATATGTTGACATTTAAGAGATTTACAGTCTAGAAAATCAAGGGTAATGGTGATATAAATGCGGATTGGACACAAAAAAAAAACACTCAACAAATGGCTACAATTTAAGGAATGTGTTTAGTAACGGCATCAGATTCCTAATTAATGGAGAAAGGTCTGGTGGCAAGAAAGGCTACTTCTAGGAGGTTGTCAAGTGTTTTCGCGCGACGATTCCATTCTTGGGTGGTTGGTTTGGCCCATGTTCCTGTAACTCGAATCCTAGCCTGGTATATCCCATTTTAATTTTACACCATTTTGAACCTTACGCCTTTTTTACTCTCTGATCGAGGTTCTCGGTATTGAAAAATCTTCGTAAACTAAATCACACGTGTATATGTTGACATTTAAGAGATATACAGTCAAGAAAATCAAGCGCAATGGTGATAGATATGCGGATTAGACACCAAAAAAAACACTCAACAAATGACTACAATTTAAGGAATGTGTTTAGTGACGGCATCAGATTCCTAATTGATGGAGAAAGTTCTGGTGGCAAGAAAAGCTGCTTCTAGGAGGTTGTCAAATGTTTTCGCTTGACGATTCCATTCTTGGGTGGTTGGTTTAGCCCTTGTTCCTGTAACTCGAATCCTAGCCCGATATATCGCATTTTAATTTTACACCATTGTGAACCTTACGCCTTTTTAACTATCTGATCGAGGTTCTCGGTATTGAAAAATCTTCGTAAACTAAATCACATGTGTATATGTTGACATTTAAGAGATATACAGTCAAGAAAATCAAGGGCAGTGGTGATATATATGCGGATTAGACATCAAAAATAAAACACTCAACAAATGGCTACAATTTAAGGAATGTGTTAGTGATGGCATCAGATTCCTAATTGATGGAGAAAGGTCTGGTGGCAAGAAAAGCTGCTTCTAGGAGGTTGTCAATTGTTTTCGCTCGGCGATTCCATTCTTGGGTGGTTGGTTTGGCCCTTGTTCCTGTAACTCGAATCCTATCCCGGTATATCTCATTTTAATTTTACACCATTGTGAACCTTACGCCTTTTTTACTCTGTGATCGAGGTTCTCGGCAGTGAAAAATCTTCGTAAACTAAATCACACGTGTATATGTTGACATTTAAGAGATATACAGGCAAGAAAATCAAGGGCAATGGTGATATATATATATATATGGATTAGACACCAAAAAAAAAACACTCAACAAATGGCTACAATTTAAGGAATTAGTTTAGTGATGGCATCAGATTCCTAATTGATGGAGAAAGGTCTGTGGCAAGAAAAGCTGCTTCTATAGGTTGTCAAGTGTTTTCGCTCAACGATTCCATTCCTGGGTGGTTGGTTTGGCCATTGTTCCTGTAACTCGAATCCTAGCCCGGTATATCCCATTTTAATTTTACACCATTGTGAACCTTACGCCTTTTTTACTCTCTAATCGAGGTTCTCGGCATTGAAAAATCTTCGTAAACTAAATCACAAGTGTATATGTTGACATTTAAGAGATTTACAGTCTAGAAAATCAAGGGTAATGGTGATATAAATGCGGATTGGACACAAAAAAAAACACTCAACAAATGGCTACAATTTAAGGAATGTGTTTAGTGACGGCATCAGATTCCTAATTAATGGAGAAAGGTCTGGTGGCAAGAAAGGCTACTTCTAGGAGGTTGTCAAGTGTTTTCGCGCGACGATTCCATTCTTGGGTGGTTGGTTTGGCCCATGTTCCTGTAACTCGAATCCTAGCCTGGTATATCCCATTTTAATTTTACACCATTTTGAACCTTACGCCTTTTTTACCCTCTGATCGAGGTTCTCGGTATTGAAAAATCTTCGTAAACTAAATCACACGTGTATATGTTGACATTTAAGAGATATACAGTCAAGAAAATCAAGGGCAATGGTGATAGATATGCGGATTAGACACCAAAAAAAACACTCAACAAATGACTACAATTTAAGGAATGTGTTTAGTGACGGTATCAGATTCCTAATTGATGGAGAAAGGTCTGGTGGCAAGAAAAGCTGCTTCTAGGAGGTTGTCAAATGTTTTCGCTTGACGATTCCATTCTTGGGTGGTTGGTTTAGCCCTTGTTCCTGTAACTCGAATCCTAGCCCGATATATCGCATTTTAATTTTACACCATTGTGAACCTTACGCCTTTTTAACTATCTGATCGAGGTTCTCGGTATTGAAAAATCTTCGTAAACTAAATCACATGTGTATATGTTGACATTTAAGAGATATACAGTCAAGAAAATCAAGGGCAGTAGTGATATATATGCGGATTAGACATCAAAAATAAAACACTCAACAAATGGCTACAATTTAAGGAATGTGTTAGTGATGGCATCAGATTCCTAATTGATGGAGAAAGGTCTGGTGGCAAGAAAACCTGCTTCTAGGAGGTTGTCAATTGTTTTCGCTCGGCGATTCCATTCTTGGGTGGTTGGTTTGGCCCTTGTTCCTGTAACTCGAATCCTATCCCGGTATATCCCATTTTAATTTTACACCATTGTGAACCTTACGCCTTTTTTACTCTCTGATCGAGGTTCTCGGCAGTGAAAAATCTTGGTAAACTAAATCACACGTGTATATGTTGACATTTAAGAGATATACAGGCAAGATAATCAAGGGCAATGGTGATATATATATATGGATTAGACACCAAAAAAAAACACTCAACAAATGGCTACAATTTAAGGAATTAGTTTAGTGATGGCATCAGATTCCTAATTGATGGAGAAAGGTCTGTGGCAAGAAAAGCTGCTTCTATAGGTTGTCAAGTGTTTTCGCTCAACGATTCCATTCCTGGGTGGTTGGTTTGGCCATTGTTCCTGTAACTCGAATCCTAGCCCGGTATATCCCATTTTTATTTTACACCATTGTGAACCTTACGCCTTTTTTACTCTCTAATCGAGGTTCTCGGCATTGAAAAATCTTCGTAAACTAAATCACAAGTGTATATGTTGACATTTAAGAGATTTACGGTCTAGAAAATCAAGGGTAATGGTGATATAAATGCGGATTGGACACAAAAAAAAAAAACACTCATAAAAATGGCTACAATTTAAGGAATGTGTTTAGTGACGGCATCAGATTCCTAATTAATGGAGAAAGGTCTGGTGGCAAGAAAGGCTACTTCTAGGAGGTTGTCAAGTGTTTTCGCGCGACGATTCCATTCTTGGGTGGTTGGTTTGGCCCATGTTCCTGTAACTCGAATCCTAGCCTGGTATATCCCATTTTAATTTTACACCATTTTGAACCTTACGCCTTTTTTACTCTCTGATCGAGGTTCTCGGTATTGAAAAATCTTCGTAAACTAAATCACACGTGTATATGTTGACATTTAAGAGATATACAGTCAAGAAAATCAAGGGAAATGGTGATAGATATGCGGATTAGACACCAAAAAAAACACTCAACAAATGACTACAATTTAAGGAATGTGTTTAGTGACGGCATCAGATTCCTAATTGATGGAGAAAGGTCTGGTGGCAAGAAAAGCTGCTTCTAGGAGGTTGTCAAATGTTTTCGCTCGACGATTCCATTCTTGGGTGGTTGGTTTAGCCCTTGTTCCTGTAACTCGAATCCTAGACCGATATATCGCATTTTAATTTTACACCATTGTGAACCTTACGCCTTTTTAACTATCTGATCGAGGTTCTCGTTATTGAAAAATCTTCGTAAACTAAATCACATGTGTATATGTTGACATTTAAGAGATATACAGTCAAGAAAATCAAGGGCAGTGGTGATATATATGCGGATTAGACATCAAAAATAAAACACTCAACAAATGGCTACAATTTAAGGAATGTGTTAGTGATGGCATCAGATTCCTAATTGATGGAGAAAGGTCTGGTGGCAAGAAAAGCTGCTTCTAGGAGGTTGTCAATTGTTTTCGCTCGGCGATTCCATTCTTGGGTGGTTGGTTTGGCCCTTGTTCCTGTAACTCGAATCCTAGCCCGGTATATCCCATTTTAATTTTACACCATTGTGAACGTTACGCCTTTTTTACTCTCTGATCGAGGTTCTCGGCATTGAAAAATATTCGTAAACTAAATCACACGTGTATATGTTGACATTTAAGAGATATACAGGCAAGAAAATCAAGGGCAATGGTGGTATATATATACGGATTAGACACCAAAAAAAAAAACACTCAACAAATGGCTACAATTTAAGGAATGTGTTTAGTGATGGCATCAGATTCCTAATTGATGGAGAAAGGTCTGGTGGCAAGAAAAGCTGCTTCTATGAGGTTGTCAAGTGTTTTCGCTCAACGATTCTATTCCTGGGTGGTTGGTTTGGCCCTTGTTCCTGTAACTCGAATCCTAGCCCGGTATATCCCATTTTAATTTTACACCATTGTGAACCTTACGCCTTTTTTACTCTCTAATCGAGGTTCTCGGCATTGAAAAATCTTCGTAAACTAAATCACAAGTGTATATGTTGACATTTAAGAGATTTACAGTTTAGAAAATCAAGGGTAATGGTGATATAAATGCGGATTGGACACAAAAAAAAAACACTCAACAAATGGCTACAATTTAAGGAATGTGTTTAGTGACGCATCAGATTCCTAATTAATGGAGAAAGGTCTGGTGGCAAGAAAGGCTACTTCTAGGAGGTTGTCAAGTGTTTTCGCTCGACGATTCTATTCTTGGGTGGTTGGTTTGGCCCATGTTCCTGTAACTCGAATCCTAGCCTGGTATATCCCAATTTAATTTTACACCATTTTGAACCTTACGCCATTTTTACTCTCTGATCGAGGTTCTCGGTATTGAAAAATCTTCGTAAACTAAATCACACGTGTATATGTTGACATTTAAGAGATATACAGTCAAGAAAATCAAGGGCAATGGTGATAGATATGCGGATTAGACACCAAAAAAAACACTCAACAAATGACTACAATTTAAGGAATGTGTTTAGTGACGGCATCAGATTCCTAATTGATGGAGAAAGGTCTGGTGGCAAGAAAAGCTGCTTCTAGGAGGTTGTCAAATGTTTTCGCTCGACGATTCCATTCTTGGGTGGTTGGTTTAGCCCTTGTTCCTGTAACTCGAATCCTAGCCCGATATATCGCATTTTAAATTTACACCATTGTGAACCTTACGCCTTTTTTACTCTCTGATCGAGGTTCTCGGCAGTGAAAAATATTCGTAAACTAAATCACACGTGTATATGTTGACATTCAAGAGATATACATGCAAGAAAATCAAGGGCAATGGTGATATATATATATGGATTAGACACCAAAAAAAACACTCAACAAATGGCTACAATTTAAGGAATGTGTTTAGTGATGGCATCAGATTCCTAATTGATGGAGAAAGTTCTGGTGGCAAGAAAAGCTGCTTCTAGGAGGTTGTCAATTGTTTTCGCTCGACGATTCCATTCTTGGGTGGTTGGTTTGGCCCTTGTTCCTGTAACTCGAATCCTAGCCCGGTATATCCCATTTTAATTTTACACCATTGTGAACCTTACGCCTTTTTTACTCTCTGATCGAGGTTCTCGGCAGTGAAAAATATTCGTAAACTAAATCACACGTGTATATGTTGACATTTAAGAGATATACAGGCAAGAAAATCAAGGGCAATGGTGGTATATATATACGGATTAGACACCAAAAAAAAAAACACTCAACAAATGGCTACAATTTAAGGAATGTGTTTAGTGATGGCATCAGATTCCTAATTGATGGGGAAAGGTCTGGTGGCAAGAAAAGCTGCTTCTATGAGGTTGTCAAGTGTTTTCGCTCAACGATTCCATTCCTGGGTGGTTGGTTTGGCCCTTGTTCCTGTAACTCGAATCCTAGCCCGGTATATCCCATTTTAATTTTACACCATTGTGAACCTTACGCCTTTTTTACTCTCTAATCGAGGTTCTCGGCATTGAAAAATCTTCGTAAACTAAATCACAAGTGTATATGTTGACATTTAAGAGATTTACAGTCTAGAAAATCAAGGGTAATGGTGATATAAATGCGGATTGGACACAAAAAAAAAACACTCAACAAATGGCTACAATTTAAGGAATGTGTTTAGTGACGGCATCAGATTCCTAATTAATGGAGAAAGGTCTGGTGGCAAGAAAGGCTACTTCTAGGAGGTTGTCAAGTGTTTTCGCTCGACGATTCCATTCTTGGGTGGTTGGTTTGGCCCATGTTCCTGTAACTCGAATCCTAGCCTGGTATATCCCATTTTAATTTTACACCATTTTGAACCTTACGCCTTTTTTACTCTCTGATCGAGGTTCTCGGTATTGAAAAATCTTCGTAAACTAAATCACACGTGTATATGTTGACATTTAAGAGATATACAGTCAAGAAAATCAAGGGCAATGGTGATAGATATTCAGATTAGACACCAAAAAAACACTCAACAAATGACTACAATTTAAGGAATGTGTTTAGTGACGGCATCAGATTCCTAATTGATGGAGAAAGGTCTGGTGGCAAGAAAAGCTGCTTCTAGGAGGTTGTCAAATGTTTTCGCTCGACGATTCCATTCTTGGTGGTTGGTTTAGCCCTTGTTCCCGTAACTCGAATCCTAGCCCGATATATCGCATTTTAATTTTACACCATTGTGAACCTTACGCCTTTTTAACTATCTGATCGAGGTTCTCGGTATTGAAAAATCTTCGTAAACTAAATCACATGTTTATATGTTGACATTTAAGAGATATACAGTCAAGAAAATCAAGGGCAGTGGTGATATATATGCGGATTAGACATCAAAAATAAAACACTCAACAAATGGCTACAATTTAAGGAATGTGTTAGTGATGGCATCAGATTCCTAATTGATGACGAAAGGTCTGGTGGCAAGAAAAGCTGCTTCTAGGAGGTTGTCAATTGTTTTCGCTCGACGATTCCATTCTTGGGTGGTTGGTTTGGCCCTTGTTCCTGTAACTCGAATCCTAGCCCGGTATATCCCATTTTAATTTTACACCATTGTGAACCTTACGCCTTTTTTACTCTCTGATCGACGTTCTCGGCATTGAAAAATATTCGTAAACTAAATCACACGTGTATATGTTGACATTTAAGAGTTATAGAGGCAAGAAAATCAAGGGCAATGGTGGTATATATATACGGATTAGACACCAAAAAAAAAACACTCAACAAATGGCTACAATTTAAGGAATGTGTTTAGTGATGGCATCAGATTCCTAATTGATGGAAAAAGGTCTGGTGGCAAGAAAAGCTGCTTCTATGAGGTTGTCAAGTGTTTTCGCTCAACGATTCCATTCCTGGGTGGTTGGTTTGGCCCTTGTTCCTGTAACTCGAATCCTAGCCCGGTATATCCCATTTTAATTTTACACCATTGTGAACCTTACGCCTTTTTTACTCTCTAATCGAGGTTCTCGGCATTGAAAAATCTTCGTAAACTAAATCACAAGTGTATATGTTGACATTTAAGAGATTTACAGTCTAGAAAATCAAGGGTAATGGTGATATAAATGCGGATTGGACACAAAAAAAAACACTCAACAAATGGCTACAATTTAAGGAATGTGTTTAGTGACGGCATCAGATTCCTAATTAGTGGAGAAAGGTCTGGTGGCAAGAAAGGCTACTTCTAGGAGGTTGTCAAGTGTTTTCGCTCGACGATTCCATTCTTGGGTGGTTGGTTTGGCCCATGTTCCTGTAACTCGAATCCTAGCCTGGTATATCCCATTTTAATTTTACACCATTTTGAACCTTACGCCTTTTTTACTCTCTGATCGAGGTTCTCGGTATTGAAAAATCTTCGTAAACTAAATCACACGTGTATATGTTGACATTTAAGAGATATACAGTCAAGAAAATCAAGGGCAATGGTGATAGATATTCGGATTAGACACCAAAAAAAACACTCAATAAATGACTACAATTTAAGGAATGTGTTTAGTGACGGCATCAGATTCTTAATTGATGGAGAAAGGTCTGGTGGCAAGAAAAGCTGCTTCTAGGAGGTTGTCAAATGTTTTCGCTCGACGATTCCATTCTTGGGTGGTTGGTTTAGCCCTTGTTCCCGTAACTAGAATCCTAGCCCGATATATCGCATTTTAATTTTACACCATTGTGAACCTTACGCCTTTTTAACTATCTGATCGAGGTTCTCGGTATTGAAAAATCTTCGTAAACTAAATCACATGTTTATATGTTGACATTTAAAAGATATACAGTCAAGAAAATCAAGGGCAGTGGTGATATATATGCGGATTAGACATAAAAAATAAAACACTTAACAAATGGCTACAATTTAAGGAATGTGTTAGTGATGGCATCAGATTCCTTATTGATGGAGAAAGGTCTGGTGGCAAGAAAAGCTGCTTCTAGGAGGTTGTCAATTGTTTTCGCTCGACGATTCCATTCTTGGGTGGTTGGTTTGGCCCTTGTTCCTGTAACTCGAATCCTAGCCCGGTATATCCCATTTTAATTTTACACCATTGTGAACCTTACGCCTTTTTTACTCTCTGATCGAGGTTCTCGGCATTGAAAAATATTCGTAAACTAAATCACACGTGTATATGTTGACATTTAAGAGATATACAAGCAAGAAAATCAAGGGCAATGGTGATATATATATACGGATTAGACACCAAAAAAAAAAACACTCAACAAATGGCTACAATTTAAGGAATGTGTTTAGTGATGGCATCAGATTCCTAATTGATGGAGAAATGTCTGGTGGCAAGAAAAGCTGCTTCTATGAGGTTGTCAAATGTTTTCGCTCAACGATTCCATTCTAGGGTGGTTGGTTTGGCCCTTGTTCCTGTAACTCGAATCCTAGCCCGGTATATCCCATTTTAATTTTACACCAATGTGAACCTTACGCCTTTTTTACTATCTGATCGAGGTTCTCGGTATTGAAAAATCTTTGTAAACTAAATCACATGTGTATATGTTGACATTTAAGAGATATACAGTCAACAAAATCAAGGGCAGTGGTGATATATATGCGGATTAGACATCAAAAATAAAACACTCAACAAATGGCTACAATTTAAGGAATGTGTTTAGTGATGGCATCAGATTCCTAATTGATGGAGAAAGGTCTGGTGGCAAGAAAAGCTGCTTCTAGGAGGTTGTCAATTGTTTTCGCTCGACAATTCCATTCTTCGGTGGTTGGTTTGGCCCTTGTTCCTGTAACTCGAATCCAATCCCGGTATATCCCATTTTAATTTTACACCATTGTGAACCTTACGCCTTTTTTACTCTCTGATCGAGGTTCTCGGCATTGAAAAATCTTCCTAAACTTAATCACACATGTATATGTTGACATTTAAGAGATATACAGTCAAGAAAATCTAGGGCAATGGTGATATATATGCGGATTAGGCACAAAAAAAATACTCAACAAATGGCAACAATTTAAGGAATGTGTTTAGTGACGGCATCAGATTCCTAATTGATGGAGAAAAGTCTGGTGGCAAGAAAAGCTGCTTCTAGGAGGTTGTCAAAAGTTTTCGCGCGACGATTCCATTCTTGGGTGGTTGGTTTGGCCCTTGTTCCTGTAACTCGAATCCAAGCCCTGTATATCCCATTTTAATTTTACACCATTGTGAACCTTACGCCTTTTTTACTCTCTGAACGAGGTTCTCGGCATTGAAAAATCTTCATAAACTAAATCACACGTGTTTATGTTGACATTTAAGAGATATACAGTCAAGAAAAACATGGGCAATGGTGATATATATGCGGATTAGACACCAAAAAAACACTCAACAAATGGCTACAATTTAAGGAATGTGTTTAGTGATGACATCAGATTCC
This sequence comes from Helianthus tuberosus, assembly GCA_030545235.1. Taxonomy (NCBI): domain Eukaryota; kingdom Viridiplantae; phylum Streptophyta; class Magnoliopsida; order Asterales; family Asteraceae; genus Helianthus; species Helianthus tuberosus. Next base: position 156,305,840 of record CM060403.1, read on the forward strand.
TAATTGATGGAGAAAGGTCTGGTGGCAAGAAGAGCTGCTTCTAGGAGGTTGTCAAGTGTTTTCGCTCGACGAATCCATTCTTGGATGGTTGGTTTGGCCCTTGTTCATGTAACTCGAATCCTAGCCCGGTATATCCCATTTTAATTTTACACCATTGTGAACCTTGCGCCTTTTCACTCTCTGATCGAGGTTCTCGGCATTGAAAAATCTTTGTAACACGTGTATTTGTTGACATTTAAGAGATATACAGTCAAGAAAATCAAGGGCAATGGTGATATATATGCAGATTAGACACCAAAAAAAACACTCAACAAATGGCTACAATTTAAGGAATGTGTTTAGTGACGGCATCAGATTCCTAATTGATGGAGAAAGGTCTGGTGGTAAGAAAATCTGCTTCTAGGATGTTGTCAAGTGTTTTCGCTCAACGATTCCATTCTTGGGTGGTTGGTTTGGCCCTTGTTCCTGTAACTCGAATCCTAGCCCGGTATATCCCATTTTAATTTTACACCATTGTGAACCTTACGCCTTTTTACTCTCTGATCGAGGTTCTCGGCATTGAAAAATCTTTGTAACACGTGTATTTGTTGACATTTAAGAGATATACAGTCAAGAAATTCAAGGGCAATGGTGATATATATGCGGATTAGACACAAAAAAAAAACACTCAACAAATGGCTACATTTTAAGGAAAGTGTTTATTGACGGCATCAGATTCCTAATTGATGGAAAAAGGTCTGGTGGCAAGAAAAGCTACTTCTAGGAGGTTATCAAGTGTTTTCGCTAGACAATTCCATTCTTGGGTGGTTGGTTTGGCCCATTTTCCTGTAACTCGAATCCTAGCCCGGTATATATCCCATTTTAATTTTACACCATTGTGAACCTTACGCCTCTTTACTCTCTGATCGAGGTTCTCGGCATTGAAAAATCTTTGTAACACGTGTATTTGTTGACATTTAAGAGATATACAGTCAAGAAAATCCAGGGCAATGGTGATATATATGCAGATTAGACACCAAAAAAAACACTCAACAAATGGCTACAATTTAAGGAATGTGTTTAGTGACGGCATCAGATTCCTAATTAATGGAGAAAGGTCTGGTGGTAAGAAAAGCTGCTTCTAGGAGGTTGTCAAGTGTTTTCGCTCAACGATTCCATTCTTGGGTGGTTGGTTTGGCCCTTGTTCCTGTAACTCGAATCCTAGCCCGGTATATCGCATTTTAATTTTACACCATTGTGAACCTTACGCCTTTTTTACTCTCTGATCGAGGTTCTCGGTATTGAAAAATCTTCGTAAACTAAATCACACGTGTATATGTTGACATTTAAGAGATATAAAGTCAAGAAAATCAAGGGCAATGGTGATAGATATGCGGATTTGACACAAAAAAAAACACTCAACAAATGGCTACAATTTAAGGAATGTGTTTAGTGACGGTATCAGATTCCTAATTGATGGAGAAAGGTCTGGTGGCAAGAAAAGCTGCTTCTAGGAGGTTGTCAAGTGTTTTCGCTCGACGATTCCATTCTTGGGTGGTTGTTTTGGCCCTTGTTCCTGTAACTCGAATCCTAGCCCGGTATATCCCATTTTAATTTTACACCATTGTGAACCTTACGCCTTTTTTACTCTCTGATCGAGGTTCTCGGCATTGAAAAATCTTCATAAACTAAATCACACGTGTATATGTTGACATTTAAGTGATATACACTCAAGAAAATCAAGGGCAATGGTGATATATATGTGGATTAGACACCAAAAAAACACTCAACAAATGGCTACAATTTAAGGAATGTGTTTAGTGACGACATCAGATTCCTAATTGATGGAGAAAGGTCTTGTGGCAAGAAGAGCTGCTTCTAGGAGGTTGTCAAGGGTTTTCGCTCAATGATTCCATTCTTGGGTGGTTGGTTTGGCCCTTGTTCATGTAACTCGAATCCTATCCCGGTATATCCCATTTTAATTTTACACCATTGTGAACCTTACGCCTTTTTACTCTCTGATCGAGGTTCTCGGCATTGAAAAATCTTTGTAACACGTGTATATGTTGACATTTAAGAAATATACATTCAAGAAAATCAAGGGCAATGGTGATATATATGCAGATTAGACACCAAAAAAAAAAACACTCAACAAATGGCTACAATTTAAGGAATGTGTTTAGTGACGGCATCATATTCCTAATTGATGGAGAAAGGTCTGGTGGTAAGAAAAGCTGCTTCTAGGAGGTTGTCAAGTGTTTTCGCTCAACGATTCCATTCTTGGGTGGTTGGTTTGGCCCTTGTTCGTGTAACTCGAATCCTAGCCCGGTATATCCCATTTTAATTTTACACCATTGTGAACCTTACGCCTTTTTACTCTCTGATCGAGGTTCTCGGCATTGAAAAATCTTTGTAACACGTGTATATGTTGACATTTAGAGATATACAGTCAAGAAAATCAAGGGCAATGGTGATATATATGCGGATTAGACACCAAAAAAACACTCAATAAATGGCTACATTTAAGGAAAGTGTTTAGTGACGGCACCAGATTCCCAATTGATGGAGAAAGGTCTGGTGGCAAGAAAAGTTGCTTCTAGGAGGTTGTCAAGTGTTTTCGCTCGACGATTCCATTCTTGGGTGGTTGGTTTGGCCCTTGTTCCTGTAACTCGAATCCTAGCCCGGTATATCCCATTTTAATTTTACACCATTGTGAACCTTACGCCTTTTTACTCTCTGATCGAGGTTCTCGGCATTGAAAAATCTTTGTAACACGTGTATTTGTTGACATTTAAGAGATATACAGTCAAGGAATTCAAGGGCAATGGTGATATATATGCGGATTAGTCACCAAAAAAAAAACACTCAACAAATGGCTACATTTTAAGGAAAGTGTTTAGTGACGGCATCAGATTCCTAATTGATGGAGAAAGTTCTGGTGGCAAGAAAAGCTACTTCTAGGAGGTTATCAAGTGTTTTCGCTCGACGATTCCATTCTTGGGTGGTTGGTTTGGCCCATTTTCCTGTAACTCGAATCCTAGCCCGGTATATCCCATTTTAATTTTACACCATTGTGAACCTTACGCCTTTTTACTCTCTGATCGAGCTTCTCGGCATTGAAAAATCTTTGTAAAACGTGTATTTGTTGACATTTAAGAGATATACAGTCAAGAAAATCAAGGGCAATGGTGATATATATATGCAGATTAGACACCAAAAAAAACACTCAACAAATGGCTACAATTTAAGGAATGTGTTTAGTGACGGCATCATATTCCTAATTGATGGAGAAAGGTCTGGTGGTAAGAAAAGCTGCTTCTAGGAGGTTGTCAAGTGTTTTCGCTCGACGATTCCATTCTTGGGTGGTTGGTTTGGCCCTTGTTCCTGTAACTCGAATCCTAGCCCGGTATATCCCAATTTAATTTTACACCATTGTGAACCTTACGCCTTTTTACTCTCTGATCGAGGTTCTCGGCATTGAAAAATCTTTGTAACACGTGTATATGTTGACATTTAAGAGATATACATTCAAGAAAATCAAGGGAATGGTGATATATATGCAGATTAGACACCAAAAAAAACACTCAACAAATGGCTACAATTTAAGGAATGTGTTTAGTGACGGCATCAGATTCCTAATTGATGGAGAAAGGTCTGGTGGTAAGAAAAGCTGCTTCTAGGAGGTTGTCAAGAGTTTTCGCTCAACGATTCCATTCTTGGGTGGTTGGTTTGGCCCTTGTTCCTGTAACTCGAATCCTATCCCGGTATATCCCATTTTAATTTTACACCATTGTGAACCTTACGCCTTTTTTACTCTCTGATCGAGGTTCTCGGTATTGAAAAATCTTCGTAAACTAAATCACACGTGTATATGTTGACATTTAAGAGATATAAAGTCAAGAAAATCAAGGGCAATGGTGATAGATATGCGGATTTGACACAAAAAAAAAACACTCAACAAATGGCTACAATTTAAGGAATGTGTTTAGTGACGGTATCAGATTCCTAATTGATGGAGAAAGGTCTGGTGGCAAGAAAAGCTGCTTCTAGGAGGTTGTCAAGTGTTTTTGCTCGACGATTCCATTCTTGGGTGGTTGGTTTGGCCCTTGTTCCTGTAACTCGAATCCTAGCCCGGTATATCCCATTTTAATTTTACACCATTGTGAACCTTACGCCTTTTTTACTCTCTGATCGAGGTTCTCGGCATTGAAAAATCTTCATAAACTAAATCACACGTGTATATGTTGACATTTAAGTGATATACAGTCAAGAAAATCAAGGGCAATGGTGATATATATGTGGATTAGACACCAAAAAAACACTCAACAAATGGCTACAATTTAAGGAATGTGTTTAGTGACGACATCAGATTCCTAATTGACGGAGAAAGGTCTTGTGGCAAGAAGAGCTGCTTCTAGGAGGTTGTCAAGGGTTTTCGCTCAATGATTCCATTCTTGGGTGGTTGGTTTGGCCCTTGTTCATGTAACTCGAATCCTATCCCGGTATATCCCATTTTAATTTTACACCATTGTGAACCTTACGCCTTTTTACTCTCTGATCGAGGTTCTCGGCATTGAAAAATCTTTGTAACACGTGTATTTGTTGACATTTAAGAGATATACAGTCAAGAAATTCAAGGGCAATGGTGATATATATGCGGATTAGTCACAAAAAAAAAACACTCAACAAATGGCTACATTTTAAGGAAAGTGTTTAGTGACGGCATCAGATTCCTAATTGATGGAGAAAGTTCTGGTGGCAAGAAAAGCTACTTCTAGGAGGTTATCAAGTGTTTTCGCTCGACGATTCCATTCTTGGGTGGTTGGTTTGGCCCATTTTCCTGTAACTCGAATCCTAGCCCGGTATATCCCATTTTAATTTTACACCATTGTGAACCTTACGCCTTTTTACTCTCTGATCGAGCTTCTCGGCATTGAAAAATCTTTGTAAAACGTGTATTTGTTGACATTTAAGAGATATACAGTCAAGAAAATCAAGGGCAATGGTGATATATATATGCAGATTAGACACCAAAAAAAACACTCAACAAATGGCTACAATTTAAGGAATGTGTTTAGTGACGGCATCATATTCCTAATTGATGGAGAAAGGTCTGGTGGTAAGAAAAGCTGCTTCTAGGAGGTTGTCAAGTGTTTTCGCTCGACGATTCCATTCTTGGGTGGTTGGTTTGGCCCTTGTTCCTGTAACTCGAATCCTAGCCCGGTATATCCCATTTTAATTTTACACCATTGTGAACCATACGCCTTTTTACTCTCTGATCGAGGTTCTCGGCATTGAAAAATCTTTGTAACACGTGTATATGTTGACATTTAAGAGATATACATTCAAGAAAATCAAGGGCAATGGTGATATATATGCAGATTAGACACCAAAAAAAACACTCAACAAATGGCTACAATTTAAGGAATGTGTTTAGTGACGGCATCAGATTCCTAATTGATGGAGAAAGGTCTGGTGGTAAGAAAAGCTGCTTCTAGAAGGTTGTCAAGTGTTTTCGCTCAACGATTCCATTCTTGGGTGGTTGGTTTGGCCCTTGTTCCTGTAACTCGAATCCTAGCCCGGTATATCCCATTTTAATTTTACACCATTGTGAACTTTACGCCTTTTTTACTCTCTGATCGAGGTTCTCGGTATTGAAAAATCTTCGTAAACTAAATCACACGTGTATATGTTGACATTTAAGAGATATAAAGTCAAGAAAATCAAGGGCAATGGTGATAGATATGCGGATTTGACACAAAAAAAAAACACTCAACAAATGGCTACAATTTAAGGAATGTGTTTAGTGACGGTATCAGATTCCTAATTGATGGAGAAAGGTCTGGTGGCAAGAAAAGCTGCTTCTAGGAGGTTGTCAAGTGTTTTCGCTCAACGATTACATTCTTGGGTGGTTGGTTTGGCCCTTGTTCCTGTAACTCGAATCCTAGCCCGGTATATCCCATTTTAATTTTACACCATTGTGAACCTTACGCCTTTTTTACTCTCTGATCGAGGTTCTCGGCATTGAAAAATCTTCATAAACTAAATCACACGTGTATATGTTGACATTTAAGTGATATACAGTCAAGAAAATCAAGGGCAATGGTGATATATATGTGGATTAGACACCAAAAAAACACTCAACAAATGGATACAATTTAAGGAATGTGTTTAGTGACGACATCAGATTCCTAATTGATGGAGAAAGGTCTTGTGGCAAGAAGAGCTGCTTCTAGGAGGTTGTCAAGGGTTTTCGCTCAATGATTCCATTCTTGGGTGGTTGGTTTGGCCCTTGTTCATGTAACTCGAATCCTATCCCGGTATATCCCTTTTTAATTTTACACAATTGTGAACCTTACGCCTTTTTACTCTCTGATCGAGGTTCTCGGCATTGAAAAATCTTTGTAACACGTGTATTTGTTGACATTTAATAGATATACAGTCAAGAAATTCAAGGGCAATGGTGATATATATGCGGATTAGTCACCAAAAAAAAAAACACTCAACAAATGGCTACATTTTAAGGAAAGTGTTTAGTGACGGCATCAGATTCCTAATTGATGGAGAAAGTTCTGGTGGCAAGAAAAGCTACTTCTAGGAGGTTATCAAGTGTTTTCGCTCGACGATTCCATTCTTGGGTGGTTGGTTTGGCCCATTTTCCTGTAACTCGAATCCTAGCCCGGTATATCCCATTTTAATTTTACACCATTGTGAACCTTACGCCTTTTTACTCTCTGATCGAGCTTCTCGGCATTGAAAAATCTTTGTAACACGTGTATTTGTTGACATTTAAGAGATATACAGTCAAGAAAATCAAGGGCAATGGTGATATATATATGCAGATTAGACACCAAAAAAAACACTCAACAAATGGCTACAATTTAAGGAATGTGTTTAGTGACGGCATCATATTCCTAATTGATGGAGAAAGGTCTGGTGGTAAGAAAAGCTGCTTCTAGGAGGTTGTCAAGTGTTTTCGCTCGACGATTCCATTCTTGGGTGGTTGGTTTGGCCCTTGTTCCTGTAACTCGAATCCTAGCCCGGTATATCCCATTTTAATTTTACACCATTGTGAACCTTACGCCTTTTTACTCTCTGATCGAGGTTCTCGGCATTGAAAAATCTTTGTAACACGTGTATATGTTGACATTTAAGAGATATACATTCAAGAAAATCAAGGGCAATGGTGATATATATGCAGATTAGACACCAAAAAAAACACTCAACAAATGGCTACAATATAAGGAATGTGTTTAGTGATGGCATCAGATTCCTAATTGATGGAGAAAGGTCTGGTGGTAAGAAAAGCTGCTTCTAGGAGGTTGTCAAGTGTTTTCGCTCAACGATTCCATTCTTGGGTGGTTGGTTTGGCACTTGTTCCTGTAACTCGAATCCTAGCCCGGTATATCCCATTTTAATTTTACACCATTGTGAACCTTACGCCTTTTTTACTCTCTGATCGAGGTTCTCGGTATTGAAAAATCTTCGTAAACTAAATCACACGTGTATATGTTGACATTTAAGAGATATAAAGTCAAGAAAATCAAGGGCAATGGTGATAGATATGCGGATTTGACACAAAAAAAAAAACACTCAACAAATGGCTACAATTTAAGGAATGTGTTTAGTGACGGTATCAGATTCCTAATTGATGGAGAAAGGTCTGGTGGCAAGAAAAGCTGCTTCTAGGAGGTTGTCAAGTGTTTTCGCTCGACGATTCCATTCTTGGGTGGTTGGTTTGGCCCTTGTTCCTGTAACTCGAATCCTAGCCCGGTATATCCCATTTTAATTTTACACCATTGTGAACCTTACGCCTTTTTTACTCTCTGATCGAGGTTCTCGGCATTGAAAATCTTCATAAACTAAATCACACGTGTATATGTTGACATTTAAGTGATATACAGTCAAGAAAATCAAGGGCAATGGTGATATATATGTGGATTAGACACCAAAAAAACACTCAACAAATGGCTACAATTTAAGGAATGTGTTTAGTGACGACATCAGATTCCTAATTGATGGAGAAAGGTGTTGTGGCAAGAAGAGCTGCTTCGAGGAGGTTGTCAAGGGTTTTCGCTCAATGATTCCATTCTTGGGTGGTTGGTTTGGCCCTTGTTCATGTAACTCGAATCCTATCCCGGTTTATCCCATTTTAATTTTACACCATTGTGAACCTTACGCCTTTTTACTCTCTGATCGAGGTTCTCGGCATTGAAAAATCTTTGTAACACGTGTATATGTTGACATTTAAGAGATATACATTCAAGAAAATCAAGGGCAATGGTGATATATATGCAGATTAGACACCAAAAAAAAACACTCAACAAATGGCTACAATTTAAGGAATGTGTTTAGTGACGGCATCATATTCCTAATTGATGGAGAAAGGTCTGGTGGTAAGAAAAGCTGCTTCTAGGAGGTTGTCAAGTGTTTTCGCTCAACGATTCCATTCTTGGGTGGTTGGTTTGGCCCTTGTTCCTGTAACTCGAATCCTAGCCCGGTATATCCCATTTTAATTTTACACCATTGTGAACCTTACGCCTTTTTACTCTCTGATCGAGGTTCTCGGCATTGAAAAATCTTTGTAACACGTGTATATGTTGACATTTAAGAGATATACAGTCAAGAAAATCAAGGGCAATGGTGATATATATGCGGATTAGACACCAAAAAAACACTCAATAAATGGCTACATTTTAAGGAAAGTGTTTAGTGACGGCATCAGATTCCTAATTGATGGAGAAAGGTCTGGTGGCAAGAAAAGCTACTTCTAGGAGGTTATCAAGTGTTTTCGCTCGACGATTCCATTCTTGGGTGGTTGGTTTGGCCCATTTTACTGTAACTCGAATCCTAGCCCGGTATATCCCATTTTAATTTTACACCATTGTGAACCTTACGGCTTTTTTACTCTCTGATCGAGGTTCTCGGCATTGAAAAATCTTCGTAAACTTAATCACACGTGTATATGTTGACATTTAAGAGATATACAGTCAAGAGAATCAAGGGCAATGGTGATATATATGCGGGTTAGACACAAAAAAACACTCAACAAATGGCTACAATTTAAGGAATGTGTTTAGTGACGGCATCAGATTCATAATTGATGGATAAAAGTCTGGTGGCAAGAAACGCTGCTTCTAGGAGGTTGTCAAGTGTTTTCGCTCGACGATTCCATTCTTGGGTGGTTGGTTCGGGCCCTTGTTCCTGTAACTCAAATCCAAGCCCGGTATATCCCTTTTTTATTTTACACGATTGTGAACCTTACGCCTTTTTTACTATCTGATCGAGGTTCTCGGCATTGAAAAATCTTCGTAAACTAAATCACATGTGTATATGTTGACATTTAAGAGATATACAGTCAAGAAAATCAAGGGCAATGGTGATATATATATATATATATATATATATATATATATATATATATATATATATATATATATATATATATGCGGATTAGACATCAAAAATAAAACACTCAACAAATGGCTACAATTTAAGGAATGTGTTTAGTCACGACATCAGATTCCTAATTGATGGAGAAAGGTCTGGTGGCAAGATAAGCTGCTTCTAGGAGGTTGTCAAGTGTTTTCACTTGACGATTCCATTCTTCGGTGGTTGGTTTGGTACTTGTTCCTGTAACTCGAATCCTAACCCGGTATATCCCATTTTAATTTTACACCATTGTGAACCTTACGCCTTTTTTACTCTCTGATCGAGGTTCTTGGCATTGAAAAATCTTCGTAAACTTAATCACACGTGTATATGTTGACATTTAAGAGATATACAGTCAAGGAAATCTAGGGCAATGGTGACATATATGCGGATTAGACACAAAAAAAACACTCAACAAATGGCTACAATTTAAGGAATGTGTTTAGTGATGGCATCAGATTCCTAATTGATGGAGAAAAGTCCGGTGGCAAGAAAAGCTGCTTCTAGGAGGTTGTCAAGTGTTTTCACTCGACGATTCCATTCTTGGGTGGTTGGTTTGGCCCTTGTTCCTGTAACTCGAATCCTAGCCCGCTATATCCCATTTTAATTTTACACCATTGTGAACCTTACGCCTTTTTTACTCTCTGATCGAGGTTCTCGGCATTGAAAAATCTTGGTAAACTAAATCACACGTGTATATGTTGACATTTAAGAAATATATAGTCAAGAAAATCTAGGGCAATGGTGATACATATGCGGATTAGACACCCAAAAAACACTGAACAAATGGCTACAATTTAAGGAATGTGTTTAGTGACGACATCAGATTCCTAATTGATGGAGAAAGGTCTGGCGGCAAGAAGAGCTGCTTCTAGGAGGTTGTCAAGTGTATTCGCTCGACAATTCCATTCTTTGGTGGTTGGTTTGGCCCTTATTCATGTAACTCGAATCCTAGCCCGGTATATCCCATTTTAATTTTACACCATTATGAACCTTACGCCTTTTTACTCTCTGATCGAGGTTCTCGGCATTGAAAAATCTTTGTAACACGTGTATATGTTGACATTTAAGGGATATACAGTCAAGAAAATCAAGGGCAACGGTGATATATATGCAGATTAGACACCAAAAAAAAAAACACTCAACAAATGGCTACAATTTAAGGAATGTGTTTAGTGACGGCATCAGATTCCTAATTGATGGAGAAAGGTCTGGTGGTAAGAAAAGCTGCTTATAGGAGGTTGTCAAGTTTTTTCGCTCAACGATTCCATTCTTAGGTGGTTGGTTTGGCCCTTGTTCCTGTAACTCGAATCCTAGCCCGGTATATCCCATTTTAATTTTACACCATTGTGAACCTGACGCCTTTTTACTCTCTGATCGAGGTTCTCGGCATTGAAAAATCTTTGTAACACGTGTATATGTTGACATTTAAGAGATATACAGTCAAGAAAATCAATGGAAATGGTGATATATATGCGGATTAGACACCAAAAAAAACACTCAACAAATGGATACATTTTAAGGAAAGTGTTTAGTGACGGCATCAGATTCCTAATTGATGGAGAAAGGTCTGGTGGCAAGAAAAGCTACTTCTAGGAGGTTATCAAGTGTTTTCGCTCGACGATTCCATTCTTGGGTGGTTGGTTTGGCCCATTTTACTGTAACTCGAATCCTAGCCCGGTATATCCCATTTTAATTTTACACCATTGTGAACCTTACGGCTTTTTTACTCTCTGATCGAGGTTCTCGGCATTGAAAAATCTTCGTAAACTTAATCACACGTGTATATGTTGACATTTAAGAGATATACAGTCAAGAGAATCAAGGGCAATGGTGATATATATGCGGGTTAGACACAAAAAAACACTCAACAAATGGCTACAATTTAAGGAATGTGTTTAGTGACGGCATCAGATTCATAATTGATGGATAAAAGTCTGGTGGCAAGAAACGCTGCTTCTAGGAGGTTGTCAAGTGTTTTCGCTCGACGATTCCATTCTTGGGTGGTTGGTTCGGGCCCTTGTTCCTGTAACTCAAATCCAAGCCCGGTATATCCCTTTTTTATTTTACACGATTGTGAACCTTACGCCTTTTTTACTATCTGATCGAGGTTCTCGGCATTGAAAAATTTTCGTAAACTAAATCACATGTGTATATGTTGACATTTAAGAGATATACAGTCAAGAAAATCAAGGGCAATGGTGATATATATATATATATATGCGGATTAGACATCAAAAATAAAACACTCAACAAATGGCTACAATTTAAGGAATGTGTTTAGTCACGACATCAGATTCCTAATTGATGGAGAAAGGTCTGGTGGCAAGATAAGCTGCTTCTAGTAGGTTGTCAAGTGTTTTCACTTGACAATTCCATTCTTCGGTGGTTTGTTTGGTACTTGTTCCTGTAACTCGAATCCTAACCCGGTATATCCCATTTTAATTTTACACCATTGTGAACCTTACGCCTTTTTTACTCTCTGATCGAGGTTCTTGGCATTGAAAAATCTTCGTAAACTTAATCACACGTGTAGATGTTGACATTTAAGAGATATACAGTCAAGGAAATCTAGGGCAATGGTGACATATATGCGGATTAGACACAAAAAAAACACTCAACAAATGGCTACAATTTAAGGAATGTGTTTAGTGATGGCATCAGATTCCTAATTGATGGAGAAAAGTCCGGTGGCAAGAAAAGCTGCTTCTAGGAGGTTGTCAAGTGTTTTCACTCGACGATTCCATTCTTGGGTGGTTGGTTTGGCCCTTGTTCCTGTAACTCGAATCCTAGCCCGCTATATCCCATTTTAATTTTACACCATTGTGAACCTTACGCCTTTTTTACTCTCTGATCGAGGTTCTCGGCATTGAAAAATCTTGGTAAACTAAATCACACGTGTATATGTTGACATTTAAGAAATATACAGTCAAGAAAATCTAGGGCAATGGTGATACATATGCGGATTAGACACCCAAAAAACACTGAACAAATGGCTACAATTTAAGGAATGTGTTTAGTGACGACATCAGATTTCTAATTGATGGAGAAAGGTCTGGCGGCAAGAAGAGCTGCTTCTAGGAGGTTGTCAAGTGTATTCGCTCGACAATTCCATTCTTTGGTGGTTGGTTTGGCCCTTATTCATGTAACTCGAATCCTAGCCCGGTATATCCCATTTTAATTTTACACCATTATGAACCTTACGCCTTTTTACTCTCTGATCGAGGTTCTCGGCATTGAAAAATCTTTGTAACACGTGTATATGTTGACATTTAAGGGATATACAGTCAAGAAAATCAAGGGCAACGGTGATATATATGCAGATTAGACACCAAAAAAAAAAACACTCAACAAATGGCTACAATTTAAGGAATGTGTTTAGTGACGGCATCAGATTCCTAATTGATGGAGAAAGGTCTGGTGGTAAGAAAAGCTGCTTATAGGAGGTTGTCAAGTTTTTTCGCTCAACGATTCCATTCTTAGGTGGTTGGTTTGGCCCTTGTTCCTGTAACTCGAATCCTAGCCCGGTATATCCCATTTTAATTTTACACCATTGTGAACCTGACGCCTTTTTACTCTCTGATCGAGGTTCTCGGCATTGAAAAATCTTTGTAACACGTGTATATGTTGACATTTAAGAGATATACAGTCAAGAAAATCAATGGAAATGGTGATATATATGCGGATTAGACACCAAAAAAAACACTCAACAAATGGATACATTTTAAGGAAAGTGTTTAGTGACGGCATCAGATTCCTAATTGATGGAGAAAGGTCTGGTGGCAAGAAAAGCTACTTCTAGGAGGTTATCAAGTGTTTTCGCTCGACGATTCCATTCTTGGGTGGTTGGTTTGGCCCATTTTCCTCTAACTCGAATCCTAGCCCGGTATATCATTTTAATTTTACACCATTGTGAACCTTGCGCCTTTTTTACTCTCTGATAGAGGTTCTCGGTATTGAAAAATCTTCGTAAACTAAATCACACGTGTAAATGTTGACATTTAAGAGATATACAGTCAAGAAAATTAAGGGCAATGGTGATAGATATGCGGATTAGACACCAAAAAAACACTTAACAAATGGCTACAATTTAAGGAATGTGTTTAGTGAAGGCATCAGATTCCTAATTGATGGAGAAAGGTCTGGTGGCAAGAAAAACTGCTTCTAGGAGGTTGTCAAGTATTTTCGCTCGACGATTCCATTCTTGGGTGGTTGGTTTGGCCCTTGTTCCTGAAACTCGAATCCTAGCCCGGTATATCCCATTTTAATTTTACACCATTGTGAACCTGACGGCTTTTTTACTCTCTGGTCGAGGTTCTCGGCATTGAAAAATCTTCGTAAACTTAATCACACGTGTATATGTTGACATTTAAGAGATATACAGTCAGGAAAATCAAGGGCAATGGTGATATATATGCGGATTAGACACAAAAAAAACACTCAACAAATGGCTACAATTTAAGGAATGTGTTTAGTGACGGCATCAGATTCATAATTGATGGATAAAAGTCTGGTGGCAAGAAAAGCTGTTTCTAGGAGGTTGTCAAGTGTTTTCGCTCGACGATTCCATTCTTGGGTGGTTGGTTCGGGCCCTTGTTCCTGTAACCCAAATCCTAGCCCGGTATATCCCATTTTAATTTTACACCATTGTGAACCTTACGCCTTTTTTACTATCTGATCGAGGTTCTCGGCATTGAAAAATCTTCGTAAACTTAATCACACGTGTATATGTTGACATTTAAGAGATATACAGTCAAGAAAATCAAGGGCAATGGTGATATATATGCGTATTAGACATAAAAAATAAAACTCTCAACAGATGGCTACAATTTAAAGAATGTGTTTAGTGACGACATCAGATTCCTAATTGATGGAGAAACGTCTGGTGGCAAGAAAAGCTGCTTCTAGGAGGTTGTCAAGTGTTTTCACTCGACGATTCCATTCTTGGGTGGTTGGTTTGGCCCTTGTTCCTGTAACACGAATCCTAGCCCGGTATATCCCATTTTAATTTTACACCATTGTGAACCTTACGCCTTTTTACCCTCTGATTGAGGTTCTCGGCATTGAAAAATATTCGTAAACTTAATCACACGTGTATATGTTCACATTTAAGAGATACACAGTCAAGAAAATCAAGGGCAATGGTGATATATATGCGGATTAGACATCAAAAATAAAACACTCAACAAATGGCTACAATTTAAGGAATGTGTTTAGTGATGGCATCAGATTCCTAATTGATGGAGAAAAGTCTGGTGGCAAGAAAAGCTGCTTCTAGGAGGTTGTCAAGTGTTTTCACTCGACGATTCCGTTCTTGGGTGGTTGGTTTGGCCCTTGTTCTTGTAACTCGAATCCTAACCCGGTATATCCATTTTAATTTTACACCATTGTGAACCTTACGCCATTTTTACTCTCTGATCGAGGTTCTCGGCATTGAAAAATCTTCGTAAACTTAATCAAACGTGTATGTGTTGACATTTAAGAGATATGCAGTCAAGAAAATCTAGGGCAATGGTGATATAAATATATGCGGATTAGACACAAAAAAAACACTAACAAATGGCTACAATTTAAGATATGTGTTTAGTGACGGCATCAGATTCCTAATTGATGGAGAAAAGTATGGTGGCAAGAAAAGCTGCTTCTAGGAGGTTGTCAAGTGTTTTCACTCGACGATTCCATTCTTGGGTGGTTGGTTTGGCCCTTGTTCCTGTAACACGAATCCTAGCCCGGTATATCCCATTTTAATTTTACACCATTGTGAACCTTACGCCCTTTTACTCTCTGATTGAGGTTCTCGGCATTGAAAAATATTCGTAAACTTAATCACACGTGTATATGTTCACATTTAAGAGATACACAGTCAAGAAAATCAAGGGCAATGGTGATATATATGCGGATTAGACATCAAAAATAAAACACTCAACAAATGGCTATAATTTAAGGAATGTGTTTAGTGATGGCATCAGATTCCTAATTGATGGAGAAAAGTCTGGTGGCAAGAAAAGCTGCTTCTAGGAGGTTGTCAAGTGTTTTCGCTCGACGATTCCATTCTTGGGTGGTTGGTTTGGCCCTTGTTCCTGTAACTCGAATCCTAGCCCGGTATATCCCATTTTAATTTTACACCATTGTGAACCTTACGCCTTTTTTACTCTCTGATCGAGGTTCTCGGCATTGAAAAATCTTCGTAAACTTAATCAAACGTGTATGTGTTGACATTTAAGAGATATGCAGTCAAGAAAATCTAGGGCAATGGTGATATAAATATATGCGGATTGGACACAAAAAAAACACTAACAAATGGCTACAATTTAAGATATGTGTTTAGTGACGGCATCAGATTCCTAATTGATGGAGAAAAGTATGGTGGCAAGAAAAGCTGCTTCTAGGAGGTTGTCAAATGTTTTCGCTCGACGATTCCATTCTTGGGTGGTTGGTGTGGCCCTTGTTCCTGTAACTCGAATCCTAGCCCGGTATATCCCATTTTAATTTTACACCATTGTGAACCTTACGCCTTTTTTACTATCTGATCGAGGTTCTCGGCATTGAAAAATCTTCGTAAACTTAATCACACGTGTATATGTTGACATTTAAGAGATATACAGTCAAGGAAATCTAGGGCAATGGTGATATATATGCGTATTAGACATAAAAAATAAAACTCTCAACAGATGGCTACAATTTAAGGAATGTGTTTAGTGATGGCATCAGATTCCTAATTGATGGAGAAAAGTCCGGTGGCAAGAAAAGCTGCTTCTAGGAGGTTGTCAAGTGTTTTCACTCGACGATTCCATTCTTGGGTGGTTGGTTTGGCCCTTGTTCCTGTAACTCGAATCCTAGCCCGCTATATCCCATTTTAATTTTACACCATTGTGAACCTTACGCCTTTTTTACTCTCTGATCGAGGTTCTCGGCATTGAAAAATCTTGGTAAACTAAATCACACGTGTATATGTTGACATTTAAGAAATATACAGTCAAGAAAATCTAGGGCAATGGTGATACATATGCGGATTAGACACCCAAAAAACACTGAACAAATGGCTACAATTTAAGGAATGTGTTTAGTGACGACATCAGATTCCTAATTGATGGAGAAAGGTCTGGCGGCAAGAAGAGCTGCTTCTAGGAGGTTGTCAAGTGTATTCGCTCGACAATTCCATTCTTTGGTGGTTGGTTTGGCCCTTATTCATGTAACTCGAATCCTAGCCCGGTATATCCCATTTTAATTTTACACCATTATGAACCTTACGCCTTTTTACTCTCTGATCGAGGTTCTCGGCATTGAAAAATCTTTGTAACACGTGTATATGTTGACATTTAAGGGATATACAGTCAAGAAAATCAAGGGCAACGGTGATATATATGCAGATTAGACACCAAAAAAAAAACACTCAACAAATGGCTACAATTTAAGGAATGTGTTTAGTGACGGCATCAGATTCCTAATTGATGGAGAAAGGTCTGGTGGTAAGAAAAGCTGCTTATAGGAGGTTGTCAAGTTTTTTCGCTCAACGATTCCATTCTTAGGTGGTTGGTTTGGCCCTTGTTCCTGTAACTCGAATCCTAGCCCGGTATATCCCATTTTAATTTTACACCATTGTGAACCTGACGCCTTTTTACTCTCTGATTGAGGTTCTCGGCATTGAAAAATCTTTGTAACACGTGTATATGTTGACATTTAAGAGATATACAGTCAAGAAAATCAATGGAAATGGTGATATATATGCGGATTAGACACCAAAAAAAACACTCAACAAATGGATACATTTTAAGGAAAGTGTTTAGTGACGGCATCAGATTCCTAATTGATGGAGAAAGGTCTGGTGGCAAGAAAAGCTACTTCTAGGAGGTTATCAAGTGTTTTCGCTCGACGATTCCATTCTTGGGTGGTTGGTTTGGCCCATTTTCCTGTAACTCGAATCCTAGCCCGGTATATCATTTTAATTTTACACCATTGTGAACCTTGCGCCTTTTTTACTCTCTGATAGAGGTTCTCGGTATTGAAAAATCTTCGTAAACTAAATCACACGTGTAAATGTTGACATTTAAGAGATATACAGTCAAGAAAATTAAGGGCAATGGTGATAGATATGCGGATTAGACACCAAAAAAACACTTAACAAATGGCTACAATTTAAGGAATGTGTTTAGTGAAGGCATCAGATTCCTAATTGATGGAGAAAGGTCTGGTGGCAAGAAAAACTGCTTCTAGGAGGTTGTCAAGTATTTTCGCTCGACGATTCCATTCTTGGGTGGTTGGTTTGGCCCTTGTTCCTGAAACTCGAATCCTAGCCCGGTATATCCCATTTTAATTTTACACCATTGTGAACCTTACGGCTTTTTTACTCTCTGGTCGAGGTTCTCGGCATTGAAAAATCTTCGTAAACTTAATCACACGTGTATATGTTGACATTTAAGAGATATACAGTCAGGAAAATCAAGGGCAATGGTGATATATATGCGGATTAGACACAAAAAAAACACTCAACAAATGGCTACAATTTAAGGAATGTGTTTAGTGACGGCATCAGATTCATAATTGATGGATAAAAGTCTGGTGGCAAGAAAAGCTGTTTCTAGGAGGTTGTCAAGTGTTTTCGCTCGACGATTCCATTCTTGGGTGGTTGGTTCGGGCCCTTGTTCCTGTAACCCAAATCCTAGCCCGGTATATCCCATTTTAATTTTACACCATTGTGAACCTTACGCCTTTTTTACTATCTGATCGAGGTTCTCGGCATTGAAAAATCTTCGTAAACTTAATCACACGTGTATATGTTGACATTTAAGAGATATACAGTCAAGAAAATCAAGGGCAATGGTGATATATATGCGTATTAGACATAAAAAATAAAACTCTCAACAGATGGCTACAATTTAAGGAATGTGTTTAGTGACGACATCAGATTCCTAATTGATGGAGAAACGTCTGGTGGCAAGAAAAGCTGCTTCTAGGAGGTTGTCAAGTGTTTTCACTCGACGATTCCATTCTTGGGTGGTTGGTTTGGCCCTTGTTCCTGTAACACGAATCCTAGCCCGGTATATCCCATTTTAATTTTACACCATTGTGAACCTTACGCCTTTTTACTCTCTGATTGAGGTTCTCGGCATTGAAAAATATTCGTAAACTTAATCACACGTGTATATGTTCACATTTAAGAGATACACAGTCAAGAAAATCAAGGGCAATGGTGATATATATGCGGATTAGACATCAAAAATAAAACACTCAACAAATGGCTACAATTTAAGGAATGTGTTTAGTGATGGCATCAGATTCCTAATTGATGGAGAAAAGTCTGGTGGCAAGAAAAGCTGCTTCTAGGAGGTTGTCAAGTGTTTTCACTCGACGATTCCGTTCTTGGGTGGTTGGTTTGGCCCTTGTTCTTGTAACTCGAATCCTAACCCGGTATATCCATTTTAATTTTACACCATTGTGAACCTTACGCCATTTTTACTCTCTGATCGAGGTTCTCGGCATTGAAAAATCTTCGTAAACTTAATCAAACGTGTATGTGTTGACATTTAAGAGATATGCAGTCAAGAAAATCTAGGGCAATGGTGATATAAATATATGCGGATTGGACACAAAAAAAACACTAACAAATGGCTACAATTTAAGATATGTGTTTAGTGACGGCATCAGATTCCTAATTGACGGAGAAAAGTATGGTGGCAAGAAAAGCTGCTTCTAGGAGGTTGTCAAGTGTTTTCACTCGACGATTCCATTCTTGGGTGGTTGGTTTGGCCCTTGTTCCTGTAACACGAATCCTAGCCCGGTATATCCCATTTTAATTTTACACCATTGTGAACCTTACGCCTTTTTACTCTCTGATTGAGGTTCTCGGCATTGAAAAATATTCGTAAACTTAATCACACGTGTATATGTTCACATTTAAGAGATACACAGTCAAGAAAATCAAGGGCAATGGTGATATATATGCGGATTAGACATCAAAAATAAAACACTCAACAAATGGCTATAATTTAAGGAATGTGTTTAGTGATGGCATCAGATTCCTAATTGATGGAGAAAAGTCTGGTGGCAAGAAAAGCTGCTTCTAGGAGGTTGTCAAGTGTTTTCGCTCGACGATTCCATTCTTGGGTGGTTGGTTTGGCCCTTGTTCCTGTAACTCGAATCCTAGCCCGGTATATCCCATTTTAATTTTACACCATTGTGAACCTTACGCCTTTTTTACTCTCTGATCGAGGTTCTCGGCATTGAAAAATCTTCGTAAACTTAATCAAACGTGTATGTGTTGACATTTAAGAGATATGCAGTCAAGAAAATCTAGGGCAATGGTGATATAAATATATGCGGATTGGACACAAAAAAAACACTAACAAATGGCTACAATTTAAGATATGTGTTTAGTGACGGCATCAGATTCCTAATTGATGGAGAAAAGTATGGTGGCAAGAAAAGCTGCTTCTAGGAGGTTGTCAAATGTTTTCGCTCGACGATTCCATTCTTGGGTGGTTGGTGTGGCCCTTGTTCCTATAACTCGAATCCTAGCCCGGTATATCCCATTTTAATTTTACACCATTGTGAACCTTATGCCTTTTTTACTCTCTAATCGAGGTTCTCGGCATTGAAAAATCTTCCTAAACTAAATCACACGTGTATATGTTGACATTTAAGAGATATACAGTCAAGAAAATCAAGGGCAATGGTGATATATATGCGGATTAGACACCAAAAAAACACTCAACAAATGGCTACAATTTAAGGAATGTGTTTAGTGACGACATCAGATTCCGAATTGATGGAGAAAGGTCTGGTGGCAAGAAGAGCTGCTTCTAGGAGGTTGTCAAGTGTTTTCACTCGACAATTCCATTCTTGGGTGGTTGGTTTGGCCCTTGTTCCTATAACACGAATCCTAGCCCGGTATATCCCATTTTAATTTTACACCATTGTGAACCTTACGCCTTTTTTACTCTCTGATCGAGGTTCTCGGCATTAAAAATCTTTGTAAACTTAATCACACGTGTATATGTTGACATTTAAGAGATATACAGTCAAGAAAATCTAGGGCAATGGTGATATATATGCGGATTAGACATCAAAAATAAAACACTCAACAAATGGCTACAATTTAAGGAATGTGTTTAGTGACGGCATCAGATTCCTAATTGATAGAGAAAGGTCTGGTGGCAAGAAAAGCTGCTTCTAGGAGGTTGTCAAGTGTTTTCACTCGAAGATTCCATTCTTGGGTGGTTGGTTTGACCCTTGTTCCTGTAACTCGAATCCTAGCCCGGTATATCACATTTTAATTTTACACCATTGTGAACCTTACGCCTTTTTTACTCTCTGATCGAGGTTCTCGGCATTGAAAAATCTTCGTAAACTTAATCACACGTGTATGTGTTGACATTTAAGAGATATTAAGTCAAGAAAATCTATGGCAATGGTGATATATATATATATATATGCGGATTGGACATAAAAAAAACACTAACAAATGGCTACAATTTAAGGAATGTGTTTAGTGACGGCATCAGATTCCTAATTGATGGAGAAAGGTCTGGTGGCAAGAAGAGCTGCTTCTAGGAGGTTGTCAAGTGTTTTCACTCGACGATTCTATTCTTGGGTGGTTGGTTTGGCCCTTGTTCCTGTAACACGAATCCTAGCCCGGTATATCCCATTTTAATTTTACTCCATTGTGAACCTTACGCCTTTTTTACTCTCTGATCGAGGTTCTCGGCATTGAAAAATCTTCGTAAACTTAATCACACGTGTATATGTTGACATTTAAGAGATATACAGTCTAGAAAATCAAGGGCAATGATGATATATATGCGGATTAGACATCAAAAATAAAACACTCAACAAATGGCTACAATTTAAGGAATGTGTTTAGTGACGGCATCAGATTCCTAATTGATGGAGAAAGGTCTGGTGGCAAGAAAAGCTGGTTCTAGGAGGTTGTCAAGTGTTTTCACTCGACGATTCCATTTTTGGGTGGTTGGTTTGGCCCTTGTTCCGGTAACTCAAATCCTAGCCCGGTATATCCCATTTTAATTTTACACCATTGTGAACCTTACGCCTTTTTTACTCTCTGATCGAGGTTATCGGCATTGAAAAATCTTCGTAAACTAAATCACACGTGTATATGTTGACATTTAAGAGATATACAGTCAAGAAAATCAAGGGCAATGGTGATATATATGCGGATTAGACATAAAAAATAAAACACTCAACAAATGGCTACAATTTAAGGAATGTATTTAGTGACGACATCAGATTCCTAATTGATGGAGAAAGGTCTGGTGGCAAGAAAAGCTGCTTCTAGGGGGTTGTCAAGTGTTTTCACTCGGCGATTCCATTATTGGGTGGTTGGTGTGGCCCTTGTTCCTGTAACTCGAATCCTAGCCCGGTATATCCCATTTTAATTTTACACCATTGTGAACCTTACGCCTTTTTTACTCTCTGATCGAGGTTCTCGGCATTGAAAAATGTTGGTGCATGTTTGTGACAACAGCTTAGATTTGGTCTTTGGATATCTTGTAATTAGTTAAACGATAAACAGTTAGCGGGTTTAGCTTTGTAATAGTTTGATTATAGAGTTTGGGCTAAACAAAACCCACATTGGGTGATGGGGGACGATTTGGGCCTAGCCCATGTAGCAAACCCAGCCTAATGTTGCAACCTTGTGTTATATAAACAAGGTTAGGCTTTAGGGTTTAGGTTGATCAGCCAAAACAGTATTTGTGAGAGTGCAATTTCGTGAGAGGCTAGTTCTTGGACGAAATTGTGTTAGGGTTTAGATTGATTGTAATACGTTTGTTTGATAATCAATAGAAACCCGGTTTGAAAGTGATTGCTGTTCTTCTACTTGTTTCTGTGATATTCTGATCAAGAGGATTCCGCACTCTTGATTGGAAAAACAATTCTGTGAAAGATCCATACGAATAGGGGACCTACAATTGGTATCAGAGCATTAGGCTCTTGAAGGCTCGGTTCAGAATTGTGCTTGGAGAAACAGGGAGATTTTCGAAATTTCTTGAAATCTGAAAATTAGGGTTTCGAAATTTTTTGTGTGTTTGATAAAAATTTTCGAGTTTTGTGGCTGTTTTGATATCCTGATTTGTTTGTTTGCTTGCTGATTTGCAGGTTTGCAGGACTTTTGTTGGTTGATTATTTGAAGAATTTTGGCTGAAATTCGAAGATTGTTCTTGGTGCCTTCATCAAGTTCATCGAATTTGGGTGAAAAGGTTGCTGATTTTGCTGTTTCGATTCTGCAGAAGTTGTTAGGAGAATCCAGAAAATCATAAAATTTTCGAAAAGATTAAGTTTCCAATTTTGCATGTTCAACGAAATTGTCTGACCTGCGAAATTAACTGTACCACCATACTTATCGGCGAAGTAAATCCAAAGGCGACTTTGGTAACCGTGTAATTGTCCACAGCGAAATTACCACGGTTTCAGCGACTTCACTAGTCGTCGTAATAGCGAAAATACACAGCGAATTTGACCAGCGAAATTGATCAGCGAACTTGATTTTCAGCGAAATAGACCCAGCGAATTTAAGCACTGACCCCAGCGAATTTAATCACTGATCAGACCAGCGAATTTGGTTTTTGACATTATATATCTTTGGACTCGTCTTTTCGAGACGGTTCTAATGGTCTAAGTTAGTAACCACTGTTTTCGGAGTTATTTTGTACGGTTTTACCAGTCTGTTTGCGTTAAAATGTCGAACATGACAAACTTGAATGCACCTAAGATGATGAAAGTGGAGAATTATCTTACATGGAAGGACAACTTCAAATCCTTCATTGAATCTCAGGATGCACGCATGTGGATCTGTATAGAAGATGGGTACACAAACCCAACACACGATTTTGAGGGCAGACCACGTCGAACAGACTATGTGAACATGCAAGAGGATGATAAAAGGATGTAAGACGCTAAAAAGAGAGCATTGGCTGCAATTAAAATGTCCTTACCTGATAGCATCAAGCATACCTTCACAAAGTACACAAATTCAAAGGATATGTGGGATGCATTACAAAAGCGATATCAGGGAAATGAGAGTGCCACTCAGGCATTCATGGCAGAGATAGTGCCAGTTGATGAGGCTGAAACTACTGTGAGTGATGCTGAATCTGAAGTGAAAAATGCTGAAGCTCAAGTGAAGAATACTGAAGCAAAAGTGGATGCTGAAGTAGAGAAAGAGAGTGAAGCTGAACAGGTTGTTGCTGATGAAAACTCAGAAGTTCATGAGAAAGAGGTACAATCTATTTCTGTGTGTTTAAGATGTCGTGAACTACAGGGTGAGGTTGACAGGTTGTCAACACAAAACCAAAGTCTGGTAAGTGAGATGTCTAACATAAAAGAAGCAAACTTTTTTGCTAAAAGAAATGAATCTACATACTTGAAGAAGATAAGAGGTTATGAAGCTGAAATTGAAGCTTTAACTTGCAAACTAAATGAAAAAATTCAAGTCATAGACTTAGCTCATGACATGATGGCTGAGAAAACAAAAGAGATTTCTGAAAAATGCAAAGAGTTGTCAGATGCACAACTCAAAATTGTTGAACTTGAAAAGAAATTGAGTCAATTCAGAGATTCGTCTTTTGTAATGAAACACATGATGGGTGGGTTAAAAAAGAGTAATGACAAGACAAGTGTGGGCTTCCAGGGCTTTAATGAAGTTCCACCTCCTCTTAGTCATGACTATTCATTCCTGCCTAGTGACGATGAGCTAGCAGACTTTATGGCTTCTGCACCAAGTAGTTTTAGATCCACATCAAGTCAAGGTGATGGATCTGAGAGTGATGAGGCTAAGGAAAACAATAACAGGGAATCTTTGAAAAGGAAAAATTCACCGCCTAAGAATAAAAATCAAGCTTTTGTTAAAAAGATTAATTTTGTTCAAGGTAGTGATATGAAAAATGAAACAACTGTTATTGAAAATGAATCAAATGTAGAGTTTGCTAAAAATAAAAACAAAGAAAAGTCTGAACCCAAGCAAACTAAACAAGGTTCATCCAAGGGATCATCACCATCGGATAAGGGATCTACCTCAGAGACTCCAGCTAAGAAGTCTTTGAAAAGGAGGTCGTGCTTCAAGTGTCACATAAAGGGACATGTAGCTAGCTGCTGTCCTAACAAAAAGAGTGAAGCACAACTTAGTGAAAAACAGAGAGGGAAATTACCAGAGAAGAAAGGTGATAGTGAGGAGAAAGGCTCAAATTCTCAAAAGAAATCTGCTCCTAAGCAACCAGAAAATGTTGTTGTTGGTGTAGATAAGGCTAGAACAGGAACTTCACAAGTTCCACGTTTTCAAAGAAATCAACCTAGATTTTAGCCTAGATCTCCACCAGGCAGATATGACAGACCTAGAAGCAGTTCACCTAGAATGAACAATTTTAATGGAAATTCAAATAATTTCAGAAGTCAAGGTCAATATCAAAATCGATACCAAAATAATGGTTGTCGAAATTTTTATAACAATGGCTTTAGAAATTATAACAATCAAGCTTCTTGGAATCAAAATTCAAGATATCAAAATCAAAATTTTCAAAGGTCAAATATTCCAAATACAAATAGGTACCCTCAGGACCAAAGACCTTATGGAAATCAAAATCAAATTCCATCAACAGGTCTGAGATCCAAGACTCCAGTTAGGTGTAATGGATATTGGATGGATGTTCCAGTGGTTGGTGAATTTGGACGACCCAAGACCATTAAGGCTTGGGTCCCCCAATCTAACTAATTTCTTAGTTGGTGTGTGCAGGAGCTGCTAAGGAGGATTATCAACTTATGTTGATAGTGGCTGCTCTAGGCATATGAAGGGGGATGTGAGATTGTTGATAAATATATATTTAAGGTCATTAAACCATACACCACTGATGTGTTCCCCACTCATACACATCAGTGGTGTATGGTTTAATGACCTTAAATCTTGCGTTGATAGATTGCCAAAATCTGAAGTTTTGGGTCTTTATACTGTTATTTCATCTGGGGATATCTTGGCTGTCCTTCTGTTCAGAACTAAAATTGTACATGACCCCAGGAAAGAAAGTCACTTGGAATTAGCTCATTTCTATTTGAATGTCTGTATGTTGTCCCGATACACACAATTTTGATCTGATTCTGAAATCTTCTCTGAAAAAAGTCGTGTACCTCCTCTGCTGCATCCAGATATATGCTGACCTGGAGGTGCTAGGCAACGACAGCTTCTGCTGCATCCAGATACATGCTGACCTAGCTGTACGTTGTCGCGCTATAGATCTAATACACCCGAAAGAGGCCCTCAAGTGCCCAAAAGAAACCCAAGAAACCTATATCAAACTGAGAAAAACTCATTTGATCTGTATATTATACCATCTCTGCTAAAGATCTATTCTGTTCTCTTCTCAACCTATTCCCAGTTAAGATTTCAGAAATCTGGATTGGACTTGTGAAATATGTGGTAGGGAAGATACTTACATGATAGAGTGTGTTGTTTATATTTCCAGGATTTGATTAGTATTTATTTGGGTGTTCATTGTTAAGCAATCAAAACATGATAAAACAGATTATATGCAGACTTAGGCACTGTCAGGATATCTTAAAGGATGACATCAGTATACTCACCTACTACGATGAATCTTTGTGCATACCTTGATCGCGGGGGTATATCCTGAAGTGGGACACACTAGTATATCAGTAATTAAAATTACCTTAACGTATCATATGGTAATGGTACTTGAAATGTTCATGCATTTTGTTTAAGAGGACAAACATACTGGTAATCGTCTTGGACTGCTTTTCATGAAAAATTAAATAAATAATTATCTAATAGTGTGAAACAGTTTGATTGTGCTGATATGATCTTCTTACCGGTGATTCTCACAAAAAATAGAGTGTTTATTTGTTTTGTTATTTACTTGCTTTCAGAAAATTTAAAAATCCAAAAATAGTGTCTTTTTCTGTTTAAAATTCTTAACGTACGGAAAACTGTTATTCCTGGAGGAATTGTTACTGATAGGGGGAGACGGTGTTGGAAAGTGAGTTCAAAATTTTAAATCATGCGGGTTATAGGGTGTGTGATTAAAAAGTTTTGCGTGTTGGTGATAAGTTGAAAATGCTTAATCTGTAATACAGTTTAACTATCTCTTGAATAATAATAATTTATTTAACCTTGTTGAAAAATTCTTATGGTTTCTCGAGATGTTTGTTTTATAGTATATAGATTGAAGCTGTGTGTTGCTGAGAAGTTAAAGTGATGAGTTGCTGTGAAGATGAGAGTTTGATTGGATGCATGGTAGAACCTCCTTTCTACATTGCAGACAAAGTTGAAGAGTTTGAAGATTGCTATACATATGCTGAACTGGAGTTTACTCAAACGCTAAAGTTTTTGAAGATTTGGTGATTGGATGCATCAGCTTAGGGGGAGTCTGTTGCTGACAGAAGCTATTGAACCTGAAGTTATCCAAAGACCAAAGACAGTGCAAGACTACATGAAGATTGCAAGAAGACTGAAGACAAAGTTATTTTATGAAGCTATTGTCAAGGGGGAGTTTGTTGGTGCATGTTTGTGACAACAGCTTAGATTTGGTCTTTGGATATCTTGTAATTAGTTAAACGATAAACAGTTAGCGGGTTTAGCTTTGTAATAGTTTGATTATAGAGTTTGGGCAAAACAAAACCCACATTGGGCGATGGGGGACGATTTGGGCCTAGCCCATGTAGCAAACCCAGCCTAATGTTGCAACCTTGTGTTATATAAACAAGGTTAGGCTTTAGGGTTTAGGTTGATCAGCCAAAACAGTATTTGTGAGAGTGCAATTTCGTGAGAGGCTAGTTCTTGGACGAAATTGTGTTAGGGTTTAGATTGATTGTAATACGTTTGTTTGATAATCAATAGATACCCGATTTGAAAGTGATTGCTGTTCTTCTACTTGTTTCTGTGATATTCTGATCAAGAGGATTCTGCACTCTTGATTGGAAAAACAATTCTGTGAAAGATCCATACGAATAGGGGACCTACAAAAAATCTTCATAAACTAAATCACACGTGTATATGTTGACATTTAAGAGATATACAGTCAAGAAAATCAAGGGCAATGGTGATATATATGCGGATTAGACACAAAAAAAAAACACTCAACAAATGGCTACAATTTCAGGAATGTGTTTAGTGACGACATCAGATTCCTAATTGATGGAGAAAGGTCTGGTGGCAAGAAGAGCTGCTTCTAAGAGGTTGTCAAGTGTTTTCACTCGACGATTCCATTCTTGGGTGGTTGGTTTGGCCCTTGTTCCTGTAACACGAATCCTAGCCCGGTATATCCCATTTTAATTTTACACCATTGTGAACCTTACACCTTTTTTACTCTCTGATCGAGGTTCTCGGCATTGAAAAATCTTCGTAAACTTAATCACACGTGTATATGTTGACATTTAAGAGATATACAGTCAAGAAAATCAAGGGCAATGGTGATATATATGCGGATTAGACATCAAAAATAAAACACTCAACAAATGGCTACAATTTAAGGAATGTGTTTAGTGACGGCATCAGATTCCTAATTCATGGAGAAAGGTCTGGTGGCAAGAAAAGCTGCTTCTAGGAGGTTGTCAAGTGTTTTCACTCGACGATTCCATTCTTGGGTGGTTGGTTTGGCCCTTGTTCCTGTAACTGGAATCCTAGCCCGGTATATACCATTTTAATTTTACACCATTGTGATCCTTACGCCTTTTTTACTCTCTGATAGAGGTTCTCGGCATTGAAAAATCTTCGTAAACTAAATCACACGTGTATATGTTGACATTTAAGAGATATACAGTCAAGAAAATCAAGGGCAATGGTGATATATATTCGGATTAGACATCAAAAATAAAACACTCAACAAATGGCTACAATTTAAGGAATGTGTTTAGTGACGACATCAGATTCCTAATTGATGGAGAAAGGTCTGGTGGCAAGAAAAGCTGCTTCTAGGGGGTTGTCAAGTGTTTTCACTCGACAATTCCATTCTTGGGTGGTTGGTTTGGCCCTTGTTCCTGTAACTCGAATCCTAGCCCGGTATATCCCATTTTAATTTTACACCATTGTGAAACTTACGCCTTTTTACTCTCTGATCGAGGTTCTCGGCATTGAAAAATCTTCGTAAACTAAATCACACGTGTATATGTTGACATTTAAGAGATATACAGTCAAGAAAATCTAGGGAAATGGTGATATATATGCGGATTAAACATAAAAAATGAAACACTCAACAAATGGCTACAATATAAGGAATGTGTTTAGTGACGACATCAGATTCCTAATTGATGGAGAAAGGTCTGGTGGCAAGAAAAGCTGCTTCTAGGGGGTTGTCAAGTGTTTTCACTCGACGATTCCATTCTTGGGTGGTTGGTTTGGCCCTTGTTCCTGTAACTCGAATCCAAGCCCGGTATATCCCATTTTAATTTTACACCATTGTGAACCTTACGCCTTTTTTACTCTCTGATCGAGGTTCTCGGCATTGAAAAATCTTCGTAAACTTAATAACACGTGTATATGTTGACATTTAAGAGATATACAGTCAAGAAAATCTAGGGCAATGGTGATATATATGCGGATTAGACACAAAAAAAAAACACTCAACAAATGGCTACAATTTTAGGAATGTGTTTAGTGACGGCATCAGATTCCTAATTGATGGAGAAAAGTCTGGTGGCAAGAAAAGCTGCATCTAGGAGGTTGTCAAATGTTTTCGCTCGACGATTCCATTCTTGGGTGGTTGGTTTGGCCCTTGTTCCTGTAACTCGAATCCTAGCCCGGTATATCCCATTTTAATTTTACACCATTGTGAACCTTACGCCTTTTTTACTCTCTGATCAAAGTTCTCGGCATTGAAAAATCTTCATAAACTAAATCACACGTTTATATGTTGACTTTTAAGAGATATACAGTCAAGAAAATCAAGGACAATGGTGATATATATTCGGATTAGACATAAAAAATAAAACACTCAACAAATGGGTACAATTTAAGGAATGTGTTTAGTGACGACATCAGATTCCTAATTGATGGAGAAAGGTCTGGTGGCAAGAAGAGCTGCTTCTAGGAGGTTGTCAAGTGTTTTCGCTCGACGATTCTATTCTTGGGTGGTTGGTTTGGCCCTTGTTCATGTAACTCGAACCCTAGCCCGGTATATCCCATTTTAATTTTACACCATTGTGAACCTTACGCCTTTTTACTCTCTGATCAAGGTTCTCGGCATTGAAAAATCTTTGTAACACGTGTATATGTTGACATTTAAGAGATATACAGTCAAGAAAATCAAGGGAAATGGTGATATATATGCAGATTAGACACAAAAAAAAAAACACTCAACAAATGGCTACAATTTAAGGAATGTGTTTAGTGACGACATCAGATTCCTAATTGATGGAGAAAGGTCTGGTGGCAAGTAAAGCTGCTTCTAGGAGGTTGTCAAGTGTTTTCGCTCGACGATTCTATTCTTGGGTGGTTGGTTTGGCCCTTGTTCATGTAACTCGAATCCTAGCCCGGTATATCCAATTTTAATTTTACACCATTGTGAACTTTACGCCTTTTTACTCTCTGATCGAGGTTCTCGGCATTGAAAAATCTTTGTAACACGTGTATATGTTGACATTTAAGAGATATACAGTCAAGAAAATCAAGGGAAATGGTGATATATATGCAGATTAGACACCAAAAAAAACACTCAACAAATGGCTACAATTTAAGGAATGTGTTTAGTGACGACATCAGATTCCTAATTGATGGAGAAAGGTCTGGTGGCAAGAAAAGCTGCTTCTAGGAGGTTGTCAAGTGTTTTCGCTCAACGATTCCATTCTTAGGTGGTTGGTTTGGCCCTTGTTCCTGTAACTCGAATCCTCGCCCGGTATATCCCATTTTAATTTTACACCATTGTGAACCTTACGCCTTTTTTACTCTCTGATCGAGGTTCTCGGCATTGAAAAATCTTCGTAAACTTAATCACACCTGTATATGTTGACATTTAAGAGATATACAGTCAAGAAAATCTAGGGCAATGGTGATATATATGCGGATTAGACACAAAAAAAAACACTCAACAAATGGCTACAATTTTAGGAATGTGTTTAGTGACGGCATCAGATTCCTAATTGATGGAGAAAAGTCTGGTGGCAAGAAAAGCTGCATCTAGGAGGTTGTCAAATGTTTTCGCTCGATGATTCCATTCTTGGGTGGTTGGTTTGGCCCTTGTTCCTGTAACTCGATTCCTAGCCCGGTATATCCCATTTTAATTTTACACCATTGTGAACCTTACGCCTTTTTTACTCTCTGATCAAAGTTCTCAGCATTGAAAAATCTTCATAAACTAAATCACACGTTTATATGTTGACTTTTAAGAGATATACAGTCAAGAAAATCAAGGACAATGGTGATATATATTCGGATTAGACATCAAAAATAAAACACTCAACAAATGGCTACAATTTAAGGAATGTGTTTAGTGACGACATCAGATTCCTAATTGATGGAGAAAGGTCTGGTGGCAAGAAGAGCTGCTTCTAGGAGGTTGTCAAGTGTTTTCGCTCGACGATTCTATTCTTGGGTGGTTGGTTTGGCCCTTGTTCATGTAACTCGAATCCTAGCCCGGTATATCCCATTTTAATTTTACACCATTGTGAACCTTACGCCTTTTTACTCTCTGATCGAGGTTCTCGGCATTGAAAAATCTTTGTAACACGTGTATATGTTGACATTTAAGAGATATACAGTCAAGAAAATCAAGAGAAACGGTGATATATATGCAGATTAGACACAAAAAAAAAAACACTCAACAAATGGCTACAATTTAAGGAATGTGTTTAGTGACGACCTCAGATTCCTAATTGATGGAGAAAGGTCTGGTGGCAAGTAGAGCTGCTTCTAGGAGGTTGTCAAGTGTTTTCGCTCGACGATTCTATTCTTGGGTGGTTGGTTTGGCCCTTGTTCATGTAACTCGAATCCTAGCCCGGTATATCCCATTTTAATTTTACACCATTGTGAACCTTACGCCTTTTTACTCTCTGATCGAGGTTCTCGGCATTGAAAAATCTTTGTAACACGTGTATATGTTGACATTTAAGAGATATACAGTCAAGAAAATCAAGGGAAATTGTGATATATATGCAGATTAGACACCAAAAAAAAAACACTCAACAAATGGCTACAATTTAAGGAATGTGTTTAGTGACGACATCAGATTCCTAATTGATGGAGAAAGGTCTGGTGGCAAGAAAAGCTGCTTCTAGGAGGTTGTCAAGTGTTTTCGCTCAACGATTCCATTCTTAGGTGGTTGGTTTGGCCCTTGTTCCTGTAACTCGAATCCTCGCCCGGTATATCCCATTTTAATTTTACACCATTGTGAACCTTACGCCTTTTTTACTCTCTGATCGAGGTTCTCGGCATTGAAAAATCTTTGTAAACTTAATCACACGTGTATATGTTGACATTTAAGAGATATACAATCAAGAAAATCAAGGGCAATGGTGATATATATGCGGATTAGACATCAAAAATAAAACACTCAACAAATGGCTACAATTTAAGGAATGTGTTTAGTGACGGCATCAGATTCCTAATTCATGGAGAAAGGTCAGGTGGCAAGAAAAGCTGCTTCTAGGAGGTTGTCAAGTGTTTTCACTCGACGATTCCATTCTTGGGTGGTTGGTTTGGCCCTTGTTCCTGTAACTCGAATCCTAGCCCGGTATATACCATTTTAATTTTACACCATTGTGATCCTTACGCCTTTTTTACTCTCTGATAGAGGTTCTCGGCATTGAAAAATCTTCGTAAACTAAATCACACGTGTATATGTTGACATTTAAGAGATATACAGTCAAGAAAATCAAGGGCAATGGTGATATATATTCGGATTAGACATCAAAAATAAAACACTCAACAAATGGCTACAATTTAAGGAATGTGTTTATGGACGACATCAGATTCCTAATTGATGGAGAAAGGTCTGGTGGCAAGAAAAGCTGCTTCTAGGGGGTTGTCAAGTGTTTTCACTCGACAATTCCATTCTTGGGTGGTTGGTTTGGCCCTTGTTCCTGTAACTCGAATCCTAGCCCGGTATATCCCATTTTAATTTTACACCATTGTGAAGCTTACGCCTTTTTACTCTCTGATCGAGGTTCTCGGCATTGAAAAATCTTCGTAAACTAAATCACACGTGTATATGTTGACATTTAAGAGATATACAGTCAAGAAAATCAAGGGCAATGGTGATATATATGCGGATTAAACATCAAAAATAAAACACTCAACAAATGGCTACAATTTAAGGAATGTGTTTAGTGACGACATCAGATTCCTAATTGATGGAGAAAGGTCTGGTGGCAAGAAAAGCTGCTTCTAGGGGGTTGTCAAGTGTTTTCACTCGACGATTCCATTCTTGGGTGGTTGGTTTGGCCCTTGTTCCTGTAACTCGAATCCTAGCCCGGTATATCCCATTTTAATTTTACACCATTGTGAACCTTACGCCTTTTTTACTCTCTGATCGAGGTTCTCGGCATTGAAAAATCTTCGTAAACTTAATCACACGTGTATATGTTGACATTTAAGAGATATACAGTCAAGAAAATCTAGGGCAATGGTGATATATATGCGGATTAGACACAAAAAAAAAAACACTCAACAAATGGCTACAATTTTAGGAATGTGTTTAGTGACGGCATCAGATTCCTAATTGATGGAGAAAAGTCTGGTGGCAAGAAAAGCTGCATCTAGGAGGTTGTCAAATGTTTTCGCTCGACGATTCCATTCTTGGGTGGTTGGTTTGGCCCTTGTTCCTGTAACTCGAATCCTAGCCCGGTATATCCCATTTTAATTTTACACCATTGTGAACATTACGCCTTTTTTACTCTCTGATCGAAGTTCTCGGCATTGAAAAATCTTCATAAACTAAATCACACGTTTATATGTTGACTTTTAAGAGATATACAGTCAAGAAACTCAAGGACAATGGTGATATATATGCGGATTAGACACCAAAAAAAACACTCAACAAATGGCTACAATTTAAGGAATGTGTTTAGTGACGACATCAGATTCCTAATTGATGGAGAAAGGTCTGGTGGCAAGAAGAGCTGCTTCTAGGAGGTTGTCAAGTGTTTTCGCTCGACGATTCTATTCTTGGGTGGTTGGTTTGGCCCTTGTTCATGTAACTCGAATCCTAGCCCGGTATATCACATTTTAATTTTACACCATTGTGAACCTTACGCCTTTTTACTCTCTGATCGAGGTTCTCGGCATTGAAAAATCTTTGTAACACGTGTATATGTTGACATTTAAGAGATATACAGTCAAGAAAATCAAGGGAAATGGTGATATATATGCAGATTAGACACCAAAAAAAAACACTCAACAAATGGCTACAATTTAAGGAATGTGTTTAGTGACGACATCAGATTCCTAATTGATGGAGAAAGGTCTGGTGGCAAGAAAAGCTGCTTCTAGGAGGTTGTCAAGTGTTTTAGCTCAACGATTCCATTCTTAGGTGGTTGGTTTGGCCCTTGTTCCTGTAACTCGAATCCTAGCCCGGTATATCCCATTTTAATTTTACACCATTGTGAACCTTACGCCTTTTTACTCTCTGATCGAGGTTCTCGACATTGAAAAATGTAACACCCTTTAAATTGAATCAAGGTTTAACGTATAGTTTGCGAAAAGGATTATGTAATTAAGTTTACGTATACATCGGAAATACAGGTTTTATTAAAAACTTTTACAATTTAAAAAAAATATACAACATAATGTAGTTTAGTCGTCGTTTGAAAGTTACGACGACACACCGTGCGGAAGCTTCTTTTTCATGTGTTCGGTTCTTTCTCGCCGCTTGATCTTCATCCGGGTACTCTTGATATCCACCTATGATCAAAACCAACATAAAAGTTAGTTTTGATAACTTAAATATAAGTCTATACAAGTTCTAAGCAACGAATTCTCAAACAAAATATATATTTCCAACTTTAATGTCTCCAGCGTGTCGCGGGAGACCCATCTCAATGTATCGCGTGTCGCGGCGATCGTCGCGTGCTGCACCCCAAGCTGAATCCTTCGTCGCGTGTCGCGGGGGAACCCAATTTCCAGCGGGTTCATTACTGAAACCTGCATTTTCTGCCCAGCTATAATTTTCAACAAAAATCAAACTTGAGATTGTCATAACTTTTTATCTACAAGTCCGTTTTACGCGATTCTTTTTCCTACGCGTCCGTAATTAAATTACGGACCCGTTTATCACCTTGGTTTGCATAAAATCTGATTTATCCAATGTTGGCTCATAAATCCTTTAGGTGATTATTCGACCCGTTTGGCATTATTATTTCACTACATGCTCTAAAAGAAAATAGTTAATTCCTATCATTTTACCCATCCCGGGCTTGTCAAACCTTAACGTTTTCACTCCCATCCTAGAGTTTACGTAGGCGTTTACATTCACCGATTCATTTGTATCTATCTAAGCATTTAACCACAATCTACTTCTTAGTCTGTTTTGACCCGCAAACGTTTTTGCCTATACTTTTTATATGTATCTAAGGGTTTCAAAATCAATAAACAAGTTTCTAAACAAACTCTAATGGTCGTTTACCCGGTTCGCCCGTTAAGGGCTTTTTAGTCAATTCTAGTCTCTTATTTTACGACAAAACACTCTCACCAATTATTGACCGAATTAGCACTTTTAACTACAACATAATTATACGTACCTGGCTCGGATCAATACATTGACCCGTTTTAATACCTTGTCTCGAAAATTTGCTAATTCATAACAACGCTAATTCATAAGCCGCTTTATCCTGTAAGCATAAAACTCGACAAGTGCTTATTAGTCGATATTTGTCAAATGGTATCCACATTACCATTTGACCCGTTTTACTCTTTTTATTCTTTAGGCTTACTTATAGTAATCGTTCAAAAACCCATTTTTTTATAATTAGCTTTTCATGGCTAATTTACCGTTCTATCTCTTTTACCATTAAACATGGTTTTTATCATTTATATTAGTTCCGACCCGTATTATTTCGCGTCGGGAACCATATCTTGAATATTATCCTTATTGTATTAGAAACTTATAGGATGAACATTTATTTTACTAAAAGGTGTAAGTTTCACTTACCTTGCATCCGGTTATGTGCTTTTTCCGCGTACTCAATCCGTTTGATCCGCTTCTTTCCGAAGTCTTCATCTAGCTTGTCTAGAGTCAAACTATTATCATCACAATTCGTAAGACGGTTAGATTAGCCATAATCGTTTACAACTATTCCATCCTACGGGTTTTATGTCGAATTTATCATTCGACCATATCAAAATTATCATTCGATCTAATCATTGGTCGGTTTGACTTTTTAAAAGTCAATTGACTTATCAACATATTCAAATGCACATTTGGTTCATTGAACTCACTTAGGCATATTTCATCCGAACTCTTAATGAAATCAAATTTTACACACAACCAAGTAGACCGCGATTTCATTCAGACATTTCATATCACTGAAAAATGGGCTGTTTTTGGTGATTTGTTTAACGTGTTTACAAGTATTCAAAAATTATGATTTTTTATGTAGCGTACCTCTCGGAGGTTTAGACCTTGTGTTAAAATTTCAAGATCTAACTCTTTACCAAAAAATCGTAAAAATTCGCGATTTCATTCAGACATTTCATATCACTGAAAAATTGGCTGTTTTTGGTGATTTGTTTAACGTGTTTACAAGTATTCAAAAATTATGATTTTTTATGTAGCGTACCTCTCGGAGGTTTAGACCTTGTGTTAAAATTTCAAGATCTAACTCTTTACCAAAAAATCGTAAAAATTCAT
Source organism: Helianthus tuberosus (assembly GCA_030545235.1). Lineage (NCBI taxonomy): Eukaryota > Viridiplantae > Streptophyta > Magnoliopsida > Asterales > Asteraceae > Helianthus > Helianthus tuberosus. The sequence continues at coordinate 156,342,046 of CM060403.1, forward strand.
TTACTAACCTGCAATCAGATTCGTCACTTCTGACTGCAGCTTACGGAAAAATTCATTAAAAATTCCTCGTTTATCCGATTGATGAAATTCTAATTGGAGATTCTTTTAATAACTTAAAACTTTCTTCAGTAAGAATTTGAGATGATAACTCAATTCCTAAATTGAGTTATGACATTCGTAATGGGCTGCAAATTCTGCCAGAAAACGCAGCTTGAACCTTTGATACGGAAAAAATCATAAAACGCTCAATTTTCGTCGAAAAAATGCGATTCCTGTGGGGTTTTAAAGATATTTCCTGGAATTACATTTTAGACTCAAGAAACACACGTTTTTGTCACCTTTTGTTCAGGTTACAGCCAGTACAAGTTGGCTGTAAATTCTGATCAGGAGCTGTTTGCATTCAGCTTTCAATTTAAGCATGTTCTTGACATCATAACACTAATTTTTAGCAATCAAAACCCTAATAACATCTCATACATGAATTTAGCATCAACAAAAATCTGAATTTACTTGAGCTAGGCATGATTTCGATATATTCTTGTCTAGGGTTTACTCCTAAACACTATTTCACTTCAATATCATCCATACCACAATCATGCAACATAAATTTTGAATTTCTTATGCACATCAAGAATTCTCAACTTCATAAATATAAAAAATTCGACATACCTTACGATCCCCTTAGCTTGGTGATCACGATTTTAGTTAAAGCCCTAATTTCTTTGCTCGATTTCTCCTTGATTTTGCTGGATTTCATGAGCTTTAGGGTTTTGAATGACCCCCTTGGTTCTTCTGATCGTTCCTGCGCACACACACACACACACACTTACCAAGTGTGTGTTGTGTTTTATTTTTAGTTTTAATAAATAAGTTTCCTCCATTTGGCACTATTAGCCCCTCATGTTTTGTTTTTATAAAAGGTTTAACTATTTCTAGTTTCCTTTATTGTTCTAACAACACATAACTAACTAGGTTAATATTCCTAGTCACTTAGTGGGTTCGGGAAGTCATAACTCGTTTTATTTTAAGTCCCGTTAACTCGAGCCTTCTATATACTTTGTTTTCTCAAAGTATTTATCCTCCTTTTTAATTAACATCAAGTTTATTTATTTAAATCCTAATATTTACCGGGTTAATTTTTACCACTAACGGTATTTTACCCGTCTTTACTATTAACGTGGTTTGATTACCAAACCCGTTTTTGGGGTGTTACAAGTCTACCCCCCTTAAAGAGGTTTCGTCCCCGAAACCTTATTTACGTAGTTCTTTTAATTTTTTGACTAAACGAACTTAGTTTCATTTTTATGATATTCATTCATTCGGTGTCTTTTATGTGTAAGTCCTCACTGACCGAGGCTTTCACCTCTTATTCCTTATCCTTTGCACCTTTTTAACCGAGTCGTCACTCGATCACTTAGTCTCATCAGTTTATTAACATGTTTATCCCGCGCTTATCTTATATTAACAAGCGCTTTGTATTTGTAAGGACATTTTCTTAACTTTGATTAGTTTTACCGGCTAAACTAATTAGTCGCCGTCATTTCATACCCCATCATCCGGGTATACTACCGGGTATACTATTTTGCCATCTCCGGCCTTATGTGTGTTTAAGATTTTCTAAATCCCCTCATATTACTTATGTTTGTTAGAACGCTGCTTTTGACTAAAAACTAAATTTTTAGTTTACGTTTTCTCTGTCTTACTTCTCTTTTTTTTTCTCTCAAGTCTAGGAATTTCCGTCTAAGTTTTATTCCTGACCGTTATTATTTTACATGGAGAACCGTGACCAGTTTTCCACGCTTTACCCAAGCAACCCGTAGGTTCCTTTACTTAGCCTCGTAGGCTTTTTCTTTAGATTTTTACCTTTTTAAGGTAAAACCCCATCAGTTCATTTCTTTCTATTCGTGACCCGATGGTCTTTTGGTCCCGTAGATTTAACATTAATTATAATCCCGTAGGTCATGAAGATCCCGTAGATCATCTTTTATTCGGGTCTTTATTCAACTGTATGTATACATATTGCATCAAGGCACCTCTTTTTATGTTTGGAATTATTTACTTTTAATTTTTTTTATTAATTTTTTTTTTGGATTTCATTTAACCTTGACCGTAGTCTAAGGCTACATTTGTTTTCTTTCGAATTATCTTTCCGACCTTATGACTTTTATCGTCATTTACACGTCGGTTTGTCCTACGCTTACCGTTACCCGGTTCTTACCTATACTTCTTTACGACCCGTTACCCGGTTTATTTATCTTAGTGTTTTTAACTTTCTTGTTTCGCTAGTTTGCGTTTCTCCTATCTACATTCCTTTACAACCCGTCACATAGGTTCATTAATATTTCGTGCTTCCATTATTAGGTTTGCGCTTACTTGCACTACCAAGCCTTTACACTTTATTTATCTCGTTTGACTTATTCGTGTGAGATTTCATTACTCATGAACGTTAAACTTCATCCTTCATTCGACCCGTTCAACTTTAAAAGAGTTGAACGTAGTTATCAAAATTTCTGTTTGCAATTTCTCATCGTCTTTTAGTCATGACTCTTAATCCGAGTCCTTTGACTTTCTATTTCGCGTTCCCGTCTCTTGGTTTACGCATGCTTTCAAAATCCTACCCATCTATCGGGTATCTTTACCGAATTTATCATCAAGTAACCATTCTTATATGGTTTTAGACGTCACTTTAATTTATTTGGTCGTCTTAGCGAAATTCATCGTTTTTATTCAGTCGAGTCCTTTATTCTTTAGTCTACCCCCTTTGACTTGTCTGTGTGAATTTCATCACTTATGACAGTCAAACTTTTTCCCCTATGTCTTAGCATTCACGTTAGTTGGTTCGTATTTTCATTTACTTTAATCTTTGTCCCTTCTCTCGGGCTCGTTATTCTAACGTAATACGCTTCCGTCGTCCGACTTGCGTTTATGTTTACTATCAACATTTTACTTATTTGACTCATTTGGGTACCTTTTTAATTTGTCCCTTTAACCCCGTCCTTACTACATCGGATGTAAATGTGTCCGCTATAAGAAGTTCATGGTATCATATGCCACTACTTACTTGGCCAGAGTAAGTGATTAACACATGACACGCATGACCTTTTTATAGTTTTCACATCACGCCCTATGTAAGTATTGCCTCTATTTGTTTCTCTTGGAAACAATATCCCAAATACATTTTCTATTCGGGTTTTTCCAAGTTTTTAATCTACATATGCAACTTTCAATTTCTACATATTTGTTGCATATTCCTATTTGTGCAATTAAATTTAAAATGTGCACCTGGTAATGCTTGCCCTAACGGGCTTCTCTTGCCATTAGCCTTGTTCGCGACCACCACGCGATTTAGGTCCTCGATGAGCATACTCTTTGGACCGTTCCTCTATCAAGTCCGCGATTTGTTAAACTCTCGCTATCTTCATACGCGAGTGTCCTTCAACTAAAACATTTACAACAGTTAGTAATTTCGACATTAATAAATGCACGTATTGTAATACAAGGCTTTTTACTGCACGTGATTTCGTTAACTATACTAATCATTTTCATTGGTGTAACGTGTATTACATGATACCCTTTGTGTTGTTCACAACACTTTAATCCTACTAAACTGTTAACATACATGTACTTACCGGATTTGCGATCAAGCTTCGAACCGAACACACGTACTCTTTTAACCTTGAGCTCTGATACCAACTTGTAACACCCTTTAAATTGAATCAATGTTTAACGTATAGTTTGCGAAAAGGATTATGTAATTAAGTTTACGTATACATCGGAAATACAGGTTTTATTAAAAACTTTTACAATTTAAAAAAAATATACAACATAATGTAGTTTAGTCGTCGTTTGAAAGTTACGACGACACACCGTGCGGAAGCTTCTTTTTCATGTGTTCGGTTCTTTCTCGCCGCTTGATCTTCATCCGGGTACTCTTGATATCCACCTATGATCAAAACCAACATAAAAGTTAGTTTTGATAACTTAAATATAAGTCTAAACAAGTTCTAAGCAACGAATAATCAAACAAAAAATATATTTCCAACTTTAATGTCTCCAGCGTGTCGCGGGAGACCCATCTCAATGTATCGCGTGTCGCGGCGATCGTCGCGTGCTGCACCCCAAGCTGAGTCCTTCGTCGCGTGTCGCGGGGGAACCCAATTTCCAGCGGGTTCATTACTGAAACCTGCATTTTCTGCCCAGCTATAATTTTCAACAAAAATAAAAAATTCGACATACCTTACGATCCCCTTAGCTTGGTGATCACGATTTTAGTTAAAGCCCTAATTTCTTTGCTCGATTTCTCCTTGATTTTGCTGGATTTCATGAGCTTTAGGGTTTTGAATGACCCCCCTGGTTCTTCTGATCGTTCCTGCGCACACACACACACACACACACTTACCAAGTGTGTGTTGTGTTTTATTTTTAGTTTTAATAAATAAGTTTCCTCCATTTGGCACTATTAGCCCCTCATGTTTTGTTTTTATAAAAGGTTTAACTATTTCTAGTTTCCTTTATTGTTCTAACAACACATAACTAACTAGGTTAATATTCCTAGTCACTTAGTGGGTTCGGGAAGTCATAACCCGTTTTATTTTAAGTCCCGTTAACTCGAGCCTTCTATATACTTTGTTTTCTCAAAGTATTTATCCTCCTTTTTAATTAACATCAAGTTTGTTTATTTAAATCCTAATATTTACCGGGTTAATTTTTACCACTAACGGTATTTTACCCGTCTTTACTATTAACGTGGTTTGATTTCCAAACCCGTTTTTGAGCTGTTACAAAAAATCTTTGTAACACGTGTATATGTTGGCATTTAAGAGATATACAGTCAAGAAAATTAAGGTCAATGGTGATATATATGCGGATTAGACACCAAAAAAAACACTCAACAAATGGCTACATTTTAAGGAAAGTGTTTAGTGATATATATCCCATTTTAATTTTACACCATTGTGAACCTTACGCCTTTTTTACTCTCTGATCGAGGTTCTCGGTATTAAAAATCTTCGTAAACTAAATCACACGTGTATATGTTGACATTTAAGAGATATACAGTCAAGAAAATCAAGGGGAATAGTGATAGATATGCGGATTAGACACAAAAAAAACACTCAACAAATGGCTACAATTTAAGAAATGTGTTTAGTGACGGCATCAGATTCATAATTGATGGATAAATGTCTGGTGGCAAGAAAAGCTGCTTCTTGGAGGTTGTCAAGTGTTTTCGCTCGACGATTCCATTCTTGGGTGTTTGGTTTGGCCCTTGTTTCTGTAACTCAAATCCTAGCCCGGTATATCCCATTTTAATTTTACACCATTGTGAACCTTACGCCTTTTTTACTATCTGATCGAGGTTCTCGGCATTGAAAAATCTTCTTAAACTAAATCACACGTGTATATGTTGACATTTAAGAGATATACAGTCAAGAAAATCAAGGGCAATGGTGATATATATGCGGATTAGACATCAAAAATAAAACACTCAACAAATGGCTACAATTTAAGGAATGTGTTTAGTGACGACATCAGATTCCTAATTGATGGAGAAAGGTCTGGTGGCAAGAAAAGCTACTTCTAGGAGGTTGTCAAGTGTTTTCACTCGACGATTCCATTCTTGGGTGGTTGGTTTGGCCCTTGTTCCTGTAACTCGAATCCTAGCCCGGTATATCCCATTTTAATTTTACACCATTGTGAACCTTACGCCATTTTTACTCTCTGATCGATGTTCTCGGCATTGAAAAATCTTCGTAAACTTAATCACACGAGTATATGTTGACATTTAAGAGATATACAGTCAAGAAAATCTAGGGCAATGGTGATATATATGCGGATTAGACACAAAAAAAACACTCAACAAATGGCTACAATTTAAGGAATGTGTTTAGTGACGGCATCAGATTCCTAATTGATGGAGAAAAGTCTGGTGGCAAGAAAGGCTGCTTCTCGGAGGTTGTCAAATGTTTTCGATCGACAATTCCAATCTTGGGTGGTTGGTTTGGCCCTTGTTCCTGTAACTCGAATACTAGCCCGGTATATCCATTTTAATTTTACACGTAGTGACGGCATCAGATTCCTAATTGTTGGAGAAAGGTCTGGTGGCAAGAAAAGTTGCTTCTAGGAGGTTGTCTAGTGTTTTCGCTCGACGATTCCATTCTTGGGTGGTTGGTTTGGCCCTTGTTCCTGTAACTCGAATCCTAGCCCGGTATATCCTATTTTAATTTTACACCATTGTGAACCTTACGCCTTTTTTTCTCTCTGATCGAGGTTCTCGGCATTGAAAAATCTTCGTATACTAAATCACACATGTATATGATGACATTTAAGAGATATACAGTCAAGAAAATCAAGGGCAATGGTGATATATATGCGGATTAGACACCAAAAAAAAAGACTCAACAAATGGCTACAATTTAAGGAATGTGTTTAGTGACGACATCAGATTCTTAATTGATGGATAAAGGTTTGGTGGCAAGATAACTTGCCTCTAGGAGGTTGTCAAGTATTTTCACTCGACGATTCCATTCTCGGGTGGTTAGTTTAGCCCTTGTTCCTGTAACTCGAATCCTAACCCGGTATATCCCATTTTAATTTTACACCATTGTGAACCTTACACCTTTTTTACTCTCTGACCGAGGTTCTCAGCATTAAAAAATCTTCGTAAACTAAATCACACGTTTATATATTCTCATTTAAGAGATATACAGTCAAGAAAATTAAGGGCAATGGTGTTACATATGCGGATTAGACACCATAAAAAAACACTCAACAAATGGCTAAAATTTAAGGAATGTGTTTAGTGACGGCATCAGATTCCTAATTGATGGAGAAAGGTCTGGTGGTAAGAAAAGCTGCTTCTAGGAGGTTGTCAAGTGTTTTCGCTCGACGATTCCATTCTTGGGTGGTTGGTTTGGCACTTGTTCCTGTAACTCGAATCCAAGCCCGGTATATCCCATTTTAATTTTACACCATTGTGAACCTTACACCTTTTTTACTCTCTGACCGAGGTTCTCGGCATTGAAAAATCTTCGTAAACTAAATCACACGTTTATATGTTGACATTTAAGAGATATACAGTCAAGAAAATTAAGGGCAATGGTGATATATATGCGGATTAGACACAAAAAAAAAACACTCAACAAATGGCTACAATTTAAGGAATGTGTTTAGTGACGGCACCAGATTTCTAATTGATGGAGAAAGGTCTGGTGGCAAGAAAAGCTGCTTCTAGGAGGTTGTCAAGTGTTTTCGCTCGACGATTCCATTCTGGTGTGGTTGGTTTGGCCCTTGTTCCTGTAACTCGAATCCTAGCTCTGGTTTATCCCATTTTAATTTTACACCATTGTGAACCTTACGCCTTTTTTACTCTCTGATCGAGGTTCTCGGCATTGAAAAATCTTCATAAACTAAATCACACGTTTATATGTTGACATTTAAGAGATATACAGTCAAAAAAATTAAGGGCAATGGTGATATATATGCGGATTAGACACAAAAAAAAACACTCAACAAATGGCTACAATTTAAGGAATGTGTTTAGTAACGGCATCAGATTTCTAATTGATGGAGAAAGGTCTGGTGGCAAGAAAAGCTGCTTCTAGGAGGTTGTCAAGTGTTTTCGCTCGACGATTCCATTCTTGTGTGGTTGCTTTGGCCCTTGTTCCTGTAACTCGAATCCTAGCCCGGTGTATCCCATTTTAATTTTACACCATTGTGAACCTTACGCCTGTTTTACTCTCTGATCGAGGTTCTCGGCATTGAAAAATCTTCGTAAACTAAATCACACGTGTATATGTTGACATTTAAGAGACATACAGTCAAGAAAATCAAGGGCAATGGTGATATATATGCGGATTAGACACCAAAAAAACACTCAACAAATGGCTACAATTTAAGGAAGGTGTTTAGTGACGGCATCCGATTCCTAGTTGATCGAGTAAGGTCTGTTGGCAAGAAAAGGTGCTTCTAGGAGGTTGTCTAGTGTTTTCGCTCGACGATTCCATTCTTGGGGGGTTGGTTTGGCCCTTGTTCCTGTAACTCGAATCCTAGCCCGGTATATCCTATTTTAATTTTACACCATTGTGAACCTTACGCCTTTTTTTCTCTCTGATCGAGGTTCTCGGCATTGAAAAATCTTCGTATACTAAATCACACATGTATATGATGACATTTAAGAGATATACAGTAAAGAAAATCAAGGGCAATGGTGATATATATGCGGATTAGACACCAAAAAAAAAGACTCAACAAATGGCTACAATTTAAAGAATGTGTTTAGTGACGACATCAGATTCTTAATTGATGGATAAAGGTCTGGTGGCAAGATAACTTGCTTCTAGGAGGTTGTCAAGTATTTTCACTCGAAGATTCCATTCTCGGGTGGTTGGTTTAGCCCTTGTTCCTGTAACTCGAATCCTAACCCGGTATATCCCATTTTAATTTTACACCATTGTGAACCTTACACCTTTTTTACTCTCTGACCGAGGTTCTCAGCATTGAAAAATCTTCGTAAACTAAATCACACGTTTATATGTTCTCATTTAAGAGATATACAGTCAAGAAAATTAAGGGCAATGGTGATACATATGCGGATTAGACACCATAAAAAAACACTCAACAAATGGCTACAATTTAAGGAATGTGTTTAGTGACGGCAACAGATTCCTAATTGATGGAGAAAGGTCTGGTGGTAAGAAAAGCTGCTTCTAGGAGGTTGTCAAGTGTTTTCGCTCGACGATTCCATTCTTGTGTGGTTGGTTTGGCCCTTGTTCCTGTAACTCGAATCCTAGCCCGGTGTATCCCATTTTAATTTTACACCATTGTGAACCTTACGCCTGTTTTACTCTCTGATCGAGGTTCTCGGCATTGAAAAATCTTCGTAAACTAAATCACACGTGTATATGTTGACATTTAAGAGACATACAGTCAAGAAAATCAAGGGCAATGGTGATATATATGCGGATTAGACACCAAAAAAAACACTCAACAATTGGCTACAATTTAAGGAAGGTGTTTAGTGACGGCATCAGATTCCTAATTGATCGAGTAAGGTCTGTTGGCAAGAAAAGGTGCTTCTAGGAGGTTGTCTAGTGTTTTCGCTCGACGATTCCATTCTTGGGGGCTTGGTTTGGCCCTTGTTCCTGTAACTCGAATCCTAGCCCGGTATATCCCATTTTAATTTTACACCATTGTGAGCCTTACGCCTTTTTTACCCTCTGATCGAGGTTCTAGGCATTGAAAAATCTTCGTAAACTAAATCACACATGCATATGTTGACATTTAAGAGATATACAGTCAAGAAAATCAAGGGAAATGGTGATATATATGCGGATTAGACACCAAAAAAAAAGACTTAACAAATGGCTACAATTTAAGGAATGTGTTTAGTGACGACATCAGATTCTTAATTGATGGAGAAAGGTCTGGTGGCAAGAAAACTTGCTTCTAGGAGATTGTCAAGTGTTTTCGCTCGACGATTCCATTCTTGGGTGGTTGGTTTGACCCTTGTTCCTGTCACTCGAATCCTAACCCAGTGTATCCTATTTTAATTTTACACCATTGTGAACATTACGCCTTTTTTACCCTCTGATCGAGGTTCTCGGCATTGAAAATCTTCTTAAACTAAATCACACGTGTATATGTTGACATTTACGTGATATACAGTCAAGAAAATCAAGGGCAATGGTGATATATATGCGGATAAGACACAAAAAAAACACTCAACGAATGGCTACAATTTAAGGAATGTGTTTAGTGACGGCATTAGATTCCTAATTGATGGAGAACGGTCTGGTGGCAAGAAAAGTTGCTTCTAGGAGGTTGTCAAGTTTTTTCGCTCGACGATTCCATTCTTGGGTGGTTGGTTTGGCCCTTGTTCCTGTAACTCGAATCATAGCCCGGTATATCCCATTTTAATTTTACACCATTGTGAACCTTACGCCTTTTTTACTCTCCGATCGAGGTTCTCGGCAATGAAAAATCTTCGTAAACTAAATCACACGTGTATATGTTGATATTTAAGAGATATACAGTCAAGAAAATCAATGGCAATGGTGATATAAATGCGGATTAGACACCAAAAAAACACACAACAAATGGCTACAATTTAAGTAATGTGTTTAGTGATGGCATCAGATTCTTAATTGATGGAGAAAGGTCTGGTGGCAAGAAAAGCTGCTTCTAGGAGGTTGTCAAGTGTTTTCACTCGACGATTCCATTCTTGGGTGGTTGGTTTGGCCTTTGTTCCTGGAACTCGAATCCTAACCCGGTGTATCCCATTTTAATTTTACACCATTGTGAACATTACGCCTTTTTTACCCTCTGATCGAGGTTCTCGGCATTGAAAAATCTTCGTAAACTAAATCACACATGTATATGTTGACATTTACGAGATATACAGTCAAGAAAATCAAGGGCAATGGTGATATATATGCGAATTAGACACAAAAAAACACTCAACAAATGTCTACAATTTAAGGAATGTGTTTAGTGACGGCATTAGATTCCTAATAGATGGAGAACGGTCTGGTGGCAAGAAAAGCTGCTTCTAGGAGGTTGTCAAGTGTTTTCAGTTCGACGATTCCATTCTTGGGTGGTTGGTTTGGCCCTTGTTCCTGTAACTCGAATCATAGCCCGGTGTATCCCATTTTAATTTTACACCATTGTGAACATTACGCCTTTTTTACCCACTGATCGAGGTTCTCGGCATTGAAAAATCTTCGTAAACTAAATCACACATGTATATGTTGACATTTACGAGATATACAGTCAAGAAAATCAAGGGCAATGGTGATATATATGCAAATTGGACACAAAAAAACACTCAACAAATTGCTACAATTTAAGGAATGTGTTTAGTGACGGCATTAGATTCCTAATTGATGGAGAACGGTCTGATGGCAAGAAAAGCTGCTTCTAGGAGGTTGTCAAGTGTTTTCGCTCGACAATTCCATTCTTGGGTTGTTGGTTTGGCCTTTGTTCCTGTAACTCGAATCCTAACCCGGTGTATCCCATTTTAATTTTACACCATTGTGAACATTACATCTTTTTTACCCTCTGATCGAGGTTCTCGGCATTGAAAAATCTTCGTAAACTAAATCACACATGTATATGTTGACATTTACGAGATATACAGTCAAGAAAATCAAGGGCAATGGTGATATATATCCAAATTAGACACAAAAAAAACACTCAACAAATTGCTACAATTTAAGGGATGTGTTTAGTGACGGCATTAGATTCCTAATTGATGGAGAACGGTCTGGTGGCAAGAAAAGTTGCTTCTAGGAGGTTGTCAAGTGTTTTCGCTCGACGATTCCATTCTTGGGTTGTTGGTTTGGCCTTTGTTCCTGTAACTCGAATCCTAACCCGGTGTATCCCATTTTAATTTTACACCATTGTGAACATTACGCCTTTTTTACCCTCTGATCGAGGTTCTCGGCATTGAAAAATCTTCGTAAACTAAATCACACGTGTATATGTTGACATTTACGAAATATACAGTCAAGAAAATCATGGGCAATGGTGATATATATCCGAATTAGACACAAAAAAACACTCAACAAATGACTACAATTTAAGGAATGTGTTTAGTGACGGCATTAGATTCCTAATAGATGGAGAACGGTCTGGTGGTAAGAAAAGCTGCTTCTAGGAAGTTGTCAAGTGTTTTCGCTCGACGATTCCATTCTTGGGTGGTTGGTTTGGCCCTTGTTCTTGTAACTCGAATCATAGTCCGGTATATCCCATTTTAATTTTACACCATTGTGAACCTTACGCCTTTTTTACTCTCTGATCGAGGTTCTCGGCAATGAAAAAATTTCGTAAACTAAATCACACGTGAATATGTTGACATTTAACAGATATACAGTTAAGAAAATCAAGGGCAATGGTGATATATGTGCGGATTAGACACCAAAAAAACACTCAACAAATGGCTACAATTTAAGGAATGTGTTTAGTGACGGCATCAGATTCCTAATTGATGGAGAAAGGTCTGGTGGCAATAAAAGCTGCTTCTAGGAGGTTTTCAAGTGATTTCGCTCGACGATTCCATTCTTGGGTGGTTGGTTTGGCCCTTGTTCCTGTAACTCGAATCCTAACCCGGTGTATCCCATTTTAATTTTACACCATTGTGAACATTACGCCTTTTTTACCCACTGATAGAGGTTCTCGGCATTGAAAAATCTTCGTAAACTAAATCTGAACATGTATATGTTGACATTTACGAGATATACAGTCAAGAAAATCAAGGGCAATGGTGATATATATGCAAATTAGACACAAAAAAACACTCAACAAATTGCTACAATTTAAGGAATGTGTTTAGTGACGGCATTAGATTCCTAATTGATGGAGAACGGTCTGGTGGCAAGAAAAGCTGCTTCTAGGAGGTTGTCAAGTGTTTTCGCTCGACGATTCCATTCTTGGGTGGTTGGTTTGGCCCTTGTTCCTGTAATTCCAATCCTCGCCCGGTATATCCCATTTTAATTTTACACCATTGTGAACCTTACGCCTTTTTTACTCTCTGATCGAGGTTATTGGCATTGAAAAATCTTCGTAAACTAAATCACACGTGTATATGTTGACATTTAAGAGATATACAGTCAAGAAAATCAAGGGCAATGGTGATATATATGCGGATTAGACACCAAAAAAAACACTCAACAAATGGCTACAATTTAAGGAATGTGTTTAGTGACAGCATTAGATTTCTAATTGATGGAGAAAGGTCTGGTGGCAAGAAAAGCTGTTTCTAGGAGGTTGTCAAGTGTTTTCGCTCGACGATTCCATTCTTGGGTGGTTGGTTTGGCCCATGTTCCTGTAACTCGAATCCTAGCCCGGTATATCCCATTTTAATTTTACACCATTGTGAACCTTACGCCTTTTTTACCCTCTGATCGAGGTTCTAGGCATTGAAAAATCTTCGTAAACTAAATCACACGTGCATATGTTGACATTTAAGAGATATACAGTCAAGAAAATCAAGGGCAATGGTGATATATATGCGGATTAGACACCAAAAAAAAGACTTAACAAATGGCTACAATTTAAGGAACGTGTTTAGTGACGACATCAGATTCTTAATTGATGGAGAAAGGTCTGGTGGCAAGAAAACTTGCCTCTAGGAGATTGTCAAGTGTTTTTACTCGACGATTCCATTCTCGGGTGGTTGGTTTGGCCCTTGTTCCTGTAACTCGAATCCTAGCCATGTATATCCCATTTTAATTTTACACCATTGTGAACCTTGCGCCCTTTTTACTCTCTGATCGAGGTTCCCGGCATTGAAAATTCTTCGTAATCTAAATCACACGTGTATATGTTGACATTTAAGAGATACACAGTCAAGAAAATCAAGGGCAATGGTGATATATATGCGGATTAGACACCAAAAAAAAACACTCAACAAATGGCTACAATTTAAGGAATGTGTTTAGTGACGGCATCAGATTCCAAATTGATGGAGAAAGGTCTGGTGGCAAGAAAAGCTGCTTCTAGGAGGTTGTCAAGTGTTTTCGCTCGACGATTCCATTCTTGGGTGGTTGGTTTGGCCCTTGTTCCTGTAACTCGAATCCTAACCCGGTGTATCCCATTTTAATTTTACACCATTGTGAACATTACGCCTTTTTTACCCTCTGATCGAGGTTCTCGGCATTGAAAAATCTTCGTAAACTAAATCACACGTGTATATGTTGACATTTACGAGATATACAGTCAAGAAAATCAAGGGCAATGGTGATATATATGCGGATTAGACACAAAAAAAAAACACTCAACAAATGGCTACAATTTAAGGAATGTGTTTAGTGACGGCATTAGATTCCTAATTGATGGAGAACGGTCTGGTGGCAAGAAAAGCTGCTTCTAGGAGGTTGTCAAGTGTTTTCAGTTCGACGATTCCATTCTTGGGTGGTTGGTTTGGCCCTTGTTCCTGTAACTCGAATCATAGCCCGGTGTATCCCATTTTAATTTTACACCATTGTGAACATTACGCCTTTTTTACCCACTGATCGAGGTTCTCGGCATTGAAAAATCTTCGTAAACTAAATCACACATGTATATGTTGACATTTAAGAGATATACAGTCAAGAAAATCAAGGGCAATGGTGATATATATGCAAATTAGACACAAAAAAACACTCAACAAATTGCTACAATTTAAGGAATGTGTTTAGTGACGGCATTAGATTCCTAATTGATGGAGAACGGTCTGATGGCAAGAAAAGCTGCTTCTAGTAGGTTGTCAAGTGTTTTCGCTCGACAATTCCATTCTTGGGTTGTTGGTTTGGCCTTTGTTCCTGTAACTCGAATCCTAACCCGGTGTATCCCATTTTAATTTTACACCATTGTGAACATTACATCTTTTTTACCCTCTGATCGAGGTTCTCGGCATTGAAAAATCTTCGTAAACTAAATCACACATGTATATGTTGACATTTACGAGATATACAGTCAAGAAAATCAAGGGCAATGGTGATATATATCCAAATTAGACACAAAAAAAACACTCAACAAATTGCTACAATTTAAGGAATGTGTTTAGTGACGGCATTAGATTCCTAATTGATGGAGAACGGTCTGGTGGCAAGAAAAGTTGCTTCTAGGAGGTTGTCAAGTGTTTTCGCTCGACGATTCCATTCTTGGGTTGTTGGTTTGGCCTTTGTTCCTGTAACTCGAATCCTAACCCGGTGTATCCCATTTTAATTTTACACCATTGTGAACATTACGCCTTTTTTACCCTCTGATCGAGGTTCTCGGCATTGAAAAATCTTCGTAAACTAAAACACACGTGTATATGTTGACATTTACGAGATATACAGTCAAGAAAATCATGGGCAATGGTGATATATATCCAAATTAGACACAAAAAAACACTCAACAAATGGCTACAATTTAAGGAATGTGTTTAGTGACGGCATTAGATTCCTAATAGATGGAGAACGGTCTGGTGGTAAGAAAAGCTGCTTCTAGGAAGTTGTCAAGTGTTTTCGCTCGACGATTCCATTCTTGGGTGGTTGGTTTGGCCCTTGTTCTTGTAACTCGAATCATAGTCCGGTATATCCCATTTTAATTTTACACCATTGTGAACCTTACGCCTTTTTTACTCTCTGATCGAGGTTCTCGGCAATGAAAAAATTTCGTAAACTAAATCACACGTGAATATGTTGACATTTAACAGATATACAGTTAAGAAAATCAAGGGCAATGGTGATATATGTGCGGATTAGACACCAAAAAAACACTCAACAAATGGCTACAATTTAAGGAATGTGTTTAGTGACGGCATCAGATTCCTAATTGATGGAGAAAGGTCTGGTGGCAATAAAAGCTGCTTCTAGGAGGTTTTCAAGTGATTTCGCTCGACGATTCCATTCTTGGGTGGTTGGTTTGGCCCTTGTTCCTGTAACTCGAATCCTAACCCGGTGTATCCCATTTTAATTTTACACCATTGTGAACATTACGCCTTTTTTACCCACTGATCGAGGTTCTCGGCATTGAAAAATCTTCGTAAACTAAATCACACATGTATATGTTGACATTTACGAGATATACAGTCAAGAAAATCAAGGGCAATGGTGATATATATGCAAATTAGACACAAAAAAACACTCAACAAATTGCTACAATTTAAGGAATGTGTTTAGTGACGGCATTAGATTCCTAATTGATGGAGAACGGTCTGGTGGCAAGAAAAGCTGCTTCTAGGAGGTTGTCAAGTGTTTTCGCTCGACGATTCCATTCTTGGGTGGTTGGTTTGGCCCTTGTTCCTGTAATTCCAATCCTCGCCCGGTATATCCCATTTTAATTTTACACCATTGTGAACCTTACGCCTTTTTTACTCTCTGATCGAGGTTATTGGCATTGAAAAATCTTCGTAAACTAAATCACACGTGTATATGTTGACATTTAAGAGATATACAGTCAAGAAAATCAAGGGCAATGGTGATATATATGCGGATTAGACACCAAAAAAAACACTCAACAAATGGCTACAATTTAAGGAATGTGTTTAGTGACAGCATTAGATTTCTAATTGATGGAGAAAGGTCTGGTGGCAAGAAAAGCTGTTTCTAGGAGGTTGTCAAGTGTTTTCGCTCGACGATTCCATTCTTGGGTGGTTGGTTTGGCCCATGTTCCTGTAACTCGAATCCTAGCCCGGTATATCCCATTTTAATTTTACACCATTGTGAACCTTACGCCTTTTTTACCCTCTGATCGAGGTTCTAGGCATTGAAAAATCTTCGTAAACTAAATCACACGTGCATATGTTGACATTTAAGAGATATACAGTCAAGAAAATCAAGGGCAATGGTGATATATATGCGGATTAGACACCAAAAAAAAGACTTAACAAATGGCTACAATTTAAGGAACGTGTTTAGTGACGACATCAGATTCTTAATTGATGGAGAAAGGTCTGGTGGCAAGAAAACTTGCCTCTAGGAGATTGTCAAGTGTTTTTACTCGACGATTCCATTCTCGGGTGGTTGGTTTGGCCCTTGTTCCTGTAACTCGAATCCTAGCCATGTATATCCCATTTTAATTTTACACCATTGTGAACCTTGCGCCCTTTTTACTCTCTGATCGAGGTTCCCGGCATTGAAAATTCTTCGTAATCTAAATCACACGTGTATATGTTGACATTTAAGAGATACACAGTCAAGAAAATCAAGGGCAATGGTGATATATATGCGGATTAGACACCAAAAAAAAAAACACTCAACAAATGGCTACAATTTAAGCAATGTGTTTAGTGACGGCATCAGATTCCTAATTGATGGAGAAAGGTCTGGTGGCAAGAAAAGCTGCTTCTAGGAGGTTGTCAAGTGTTTTCGCTCGACGATTCCATTCTTGGGTGGTTGGTTTGGCCCTTGTTCCTGTAACTCGAATCCTAACCCGGTGTATCCCATTTTAATTTTACACCATTGTGAACATTACGCCTTTTTTACCCTCTGATCGAGGTTCTCGGCATTGAAAAATCTTCGTAAACTAAATCACACGTGTATATGTTGACATTTACGAGATATACAGTCAAGAAAATCAAGGGCAATGGTGATATATATGCGGATTAGACACAAAAAAAAAACACTCAACAAATGGCTACAATTTAAGGAATGTGTTTAGTGACGGCATTAGATTCCTAATTGATGGAAAACAGTCTGGTGGCAAGAAAAGCTGCTTCTAGGAGGTTGTCAAGTTTTTTCGCTCGACGATTCCATTCTTGGGTGGTTGGTTTTGCCCTTGTTCCTGTAACTCGAATCACAACCCGGTATATCCCATTTTAATTTTACACCATTGTTAACCTTACGCCTTTTTTACTCTCCGATCGAGGTTCTCGGCAATGAAAAATCTTCGTAAACTAAATCACACGTGTATATGTTGACATTTAAGAGATATACAGTCAAGAAAATCAAGGGCAATGGTGATATATATGCGGATTAGACACCCAAAAACACTCAACAAATGGCTACAATTTAAGGAATGTGTTTAGTGACGGCATCAGATTCCTAATTAATGGAGAAACGTCTGGTGGCAAGAAAAGCTGCTTCTAGGAGGTTGTCAAGTGTTTTCGCTCGACGATTCCATTCTTGGGTGGTTGGTTTGGCCCTTGTTCCTGTAACTCGAATCCAAACCCGGTGTATCCCATTTTAATTTTACACCATTGTGAACATTACGCCTTTTTTACCCTCTGATCGAGGTTCTCGGCATTGAAAAATCTTCGTAAACTAAATCACACATGTATATGTTGACATTTACGAGATATACAGTTAAGAAAATCAAGGGCAATGGTGATATATATATGCAAATTAGACACAAAAAAAACACTCAACAAATTGCTACAATTTAAGGAATGTGTTTAGTGACGGCATTAGATTCCTAATTGATGGAGAACGGTCTGGTGGCAAGAAAAGCTGCTTCTAGGAGGTTGTCAAGTGTTTTCGCTCGACGATTCCATTCTTGGGTGGTTGGTTTGGCCCTTGTTCCTGTAACTCGAATCCTAGCCCGGTATATCCCATTTTAATTTTACACCATTGTGAACCTTACGCCTTTTTTACCCTCTGATCGAGGTTCTAGGCATTGAAAAATCTTCGTAAACTAAATCACACGTGCATATGTTGACATTTAAGAGATATACAGTCAAGAAAATCAAGGGCAATGGTGATATATATGCGGATTAGACACCAAAAAAAAGACTTAACAAATGGCTACAATTTAAGGAACGTGTTTAGTGACGACATCAGATTCTTAATTGATGGAGAAAGGTCTGGTGGCAAGAAAACTTGCCTCTAGGAGATTGTCAAGTGTTTTTACTCGACGATTCCATTCTCGGGTGGTTGGTTTGGCCCTTGTTCCTGTAACTCGAATCCTAGCCATGTATATCCCATTTTAATTTTACACCGTTGTGAACCTTGCGCCCTTTTTACTCTCTGATCGAGGTTCCCGGCATTGAAAATTCTTCGTAATCTAAATCACACGTGTATATGTTGACATTTAAGAGATACACAGTCAAGAAAATCAAGGGCAATGGTGATATATATGCGGATTAGACACCAAAAAAAAACACTCAACAAATGGCTACAATTTAAGGAATGTGTTTAGTGACGGCATCAGATTCCTAATTGATGGAGAAAGGTCTGGTGGCAAGAAAAGCTGCTTCTAGGAGGTTGTCAAGTGTTTTCGCTCGACGATTCCATTCTTGGGTGGTTGGTTTGGCCCTTGTTCCTGTAACTCGAATCCTAACCCGGTGTATCCCATTTTAATTTTACACCATTGTGAACATTACGCCTTTTTTACCCTCTGATCGAGGTTCTCGGCATTGAAAAATCTTCGTAAACTAAATCACACGTGTATATGTTGACATTTACGAGATATACAGTCAAGAAAATCAAGGGCAATGGTGATATATATGCGGATTAGACACAAAAAAAAAACACTCAACAAATGGCTACAATTTAAGGAATGTGTTTAGTGACGGCATTAGATTCCTAATTGATGGAGAACGGTCTGGTGGCAAGAAAAGCTGCTTCTAGGAGGTTGTCAAGTTTTTTCGCTCGACGATTCCATTCTTGGGTGGTTGGTTTTGCCCTTGTTCCTGTAACTCGAATCACAACCCGGTATATCCCATTTTAATTTTACACCATTGTTAACCTTACGCCTTTTTTACTCTCCGATCGAGGTTCTCGGCAATGAAAAATCTTCGTAAACTAAATCACACGTGTATATGTTGACATTTAAGAGATATACAGTCAAGAAAATCAAGGGCAATGGTGATATATATGCGGATTAGACACCAAAAAACACTCAACAAATGGCTACAATTTAAGGAATGTGTTTAGTGACGGCATCAGATTCCTAATTAATGGAGAAACGTCTGGTGGCAAGAAAAGCTGCTTCTAGGAGGTTGTCAAGTGTTTTCGCTCGACGATTCCATTCTTGGGTGGTTGGTTTGGCCCTTGTTCCTGTAACTCGAATCCAAACCCGGTGTATCCCATTTTAATTTTACACCATTGTGAACATTACGCCTTTTTTACCCTCTGATCGAGGTTCTCGGCATTGAAAAATCTTCGTAAACTAAATCACACATGTATATGTTGACATTTACGAGATATACAGTTAAGAAAATCAAGGGCAATGGTGATATATATATGCAAATTAGACACAAAAAAAACACTCAACAAATTGCTACAATTTAAGGAATGTGTTTAGTGACGGCATTAGATTCCTAATTGATGGAGAACGGTCTGGTGGCAAGAAAAGCTGCTTCTAGGAGGTTGTCAAGTGTTTTCGCTCGACGATTCCATTCTTGGGTGGTTGGTTTGGCCCTTGTTCCTGTAACTCGAATCCTAGCCCGGTATATCCCATTTTAATTTTACACCATTGTGAACCTTACGCCTTTTTTACCCTCTGATCGAGGTTCTAGGCATTGAAAAATCTTCGTAAACTAAATCACACGTGCATATGTTGACATTTAAGAGATATACAGTCAAGAAAATCAAGGGCAATGGTGATATATATGCGGATTAGACACCAAAAAAAAGACTTAACAAATGGCTACAATTTAAGGAACGTGTTTAGTGACGACATCAGATTCTTAATTGATGGAGAAAGGTCTGGTGGCAAGAAAACTTGCCTCTAGGAGATTGTCAAGTGTTTTTACTCGACGATTCCATTCTCGGGTGGTTGGTTTGGCCCTTGTTCCTGTAACTCGAATCCTAGCTATGTATATCCCATTTTAATTTTACACCATTGTGAACCTTGCGCCCTTTTTACTCTCTGATCGAGGTTCCCGGCATTGAAAATTCTTCGTAATCTAAATCACACGTGTATATGTTGACATTTAAGAGATACACAGTCAAGAAAATCAAGGGCAATGGTGATATATATGCGGATTAGACACCAAAAAAAAACACTCAACAAATGGCTACAATTTAAGGAATGTGTTTAGTGACGGCATCAGATTCCTAATTGATGGAGAAAGGTCTGGTGGCAAGAAAAGCTGCTTCTAGGAGGTTGTCAAGTGTTTTCGCTCGACGATTCCATTCTTGGGTGGTTGGTTTGGCCCTTGTTCCTGTAACTCGAATCCTAACCCGGTGTATCCCATTTTAATTTTACACCATTGTGAACATTACGCCTTTTTTACCCTCTGATCGAGGTTCTCGGCATTGAAAAATCTTCGTAAACTAAATCACACGTGTATATGTTGACATTTACGAGATATACAGTCAAGAAAATCAAGGGCAATGGTGATATATATGCGGATTAGACACAAAAAAAAACACTCAACAAATGGCTACAATTTAAGGAATGTGTTTAGTGACGGCATTAGATTCCTAATTGATGGAGAACGGTCTGGTGGCAAGAAAAGCTGCTTCTAGGAGGTTGTCAAGTTTTTTCGCTCGACGATTCCATTCTTGGGTGGTTGGTTTTGCCCTTGTTCCTGTAACTCGAATCACAACCCGGTATATCCCATTTTAATTTTACACCATTGTTAACCTTACGCCTTTTTTACTCTCCGATCGAGGTTCTCGGCAATGAAAAATCTTCGTAAACTAAATCACACGTGTATATGTTGACATTTAAGAGATATACAGTCAAGAAAATCAAGGGCAATGGTGATATATATGCGGATTAGACACCAAAAAACACTCAACAAATGGCTACAATTTAAGGAATGTGTTTAGTGACGGCATCAGATTCCTAATTAATGGAGAAACGTCTGGTGGCAAGAAAAGCTGCTTCTAGGAGGTTGTCAAGTGTTTTCGCTCGACGATTCCATTCTTGGGTGGTTGGTTTGGCCCTTGTTCCTGTAACTCGAATCCAAACCCGGTGTATCCCATTTTAATTTTACACCATTGTGAACATTACGCCTTTTTTACCCTCTGATCGAGGTTCTCGGCATTGAAAAATCTTCGTAAACTAAATCACACATGTATATGTTGACATTTACGAGATATACAGTTAAGAAAATCAAGGGCAATGGTGATATATATATGCAAATTAGACACAAAAAAAACACTCAACAAATTGCTACAATTTAAGGAATGTGTTTAGTGACGGCATTAGATTCCTAATTGATGGAGAACGGTCTGGTGGCAAGAAAAGCTGCTTCTAGGAGGTTGTCAAGTGTTTTCGCTCGACGATTCCATTCTTGGGTGGTTGGTTTGGCCCTTGTTCCTGTAACTCGAATCATAGCCCGGTATATCCCATTTTAATTTTGCACCATTGTGAACCTTACGCCTTTTTTACTCTCTGATCGAGGTTCTCGGCAATGAAAAATCTTCGTAAACTAAATCACACGTGTATATGTTGACATTTAAGAGATATACAGTCAAGAAAATCAAGGGCAATGGTGATATATATGCGGATTAGACACCCAAAAAACACTCATCAAATGGCTACAATTTAAGGAATGTGTTTAGTGACGGCATCAGATTCCTAATTGATGGAGAAAGGTCTGGTGGCAAGAAAAGCTGCTTCTAGGAGGTTTTCAAGTGTTTTCACTCGACGATTCCATTCTTGGGTGGTTGGTTTGGCCGTTGTTCCTGTAACTCGAATCCTAACCTGGTGTATCCCATTTTAATTTTACACCATTGTGAACATTACGCCTTTTTTACCCTCTGATCGAGGTTTTCGGCATTGAAAAATCTTCGTAAACTAAATCACACATGTATATGTTGACATTTACGAGATATACAGTCAAGAAAATCAAGGGCAATGGTGATATATATGCGAATTAGACACAAAAAAAACACTCAACAAATGGCTACAATTTAAGGAATGTGTTTGGTGACGGCATTAGATTCCTAATTGATGGAGAACGGTCTGGTGGCAAGAAAAGCTGCTTCTAGGAGGTTGTCAAGTGTTTTCGCTCGACGATTCCATTCTTGGGTGGTTGGTTTGGCCCTTGTTCCTGTAACTCCAATCCTAGCCCGGTATATCCCATTTTAATTTTACACCATTGTGAAACTTACGCCTTTTTTACTCTCTGATCGAGGTTATTGGCATTGAAAAATCTTCGTAAACTAAATCACACGTGTATATGTTGACATTTAAGAGATATACAGTCAAGAAAATCAAGGGCAATGGTGATATATATGCGAATTAGACACAAAAAAAAAACACTCAACAAATGGCTACAATTTAGGGAATGTGTTTAGTAACGGCATTAGATTTCTAATTCATGGAGAAAGGTCTGGTGGCAAGAAAAGCTGCTTCTAGGAGGTTGTCAAGTGTTTTCGCTCGACGATTCCATTCTTGGGTGGTTAGTTTGGCCCTTGTTCCTGTAACTCGAATCCTAGCCCGGTATATCCCATTTTAATTTTACACCATCGTGAACCTTACACCTTTTTTACCCTCTGATCGAGGTTTTAGGCATTGAAAAATCTTCGTAAACTAAATCACACGTGCATATGTTGACATTTAAGAGATATACAGTCAAGAAAATCAAGGGCAATGGTGATATATATGCGGATTAGACACAAAAAAAAAGACTTAACAAATGGCGACAATTTCAGGAATGTGTTTAGTGACGACATCAGATTCTTAATTGATGGAGAAAGGTCTGGTGGCAAGAAAACTTGCTTCTAGGAGATTGTCAAGTGTTTTCACTCGACGATTCCATTCTCGGGTGGTTGGTTTGGCCCTTGTTCCTGTAACTCGAATCCTAGCCAGGTATATCCCATTTTAATTTTACACCATTGTGAACCTTGCGCCTTTTTTACTCTCTGATCGAGGTTCTCGGCATTGAAAATTCTTCGTAAACTAAATCACACGTGTATATGTTGACATTTAAGAGATATACAGTCAAGAAAATCAAGCGCAATGGTGATATATATGCGGATTAGACACCAAAAAAAACACTCAACAAATGGCTACATTTTAAGGAATGTGTTTAGTGACGGCATCAGATTCCTAATTGATGGAGAAAGGTCTAGTTGCAAGAAAAGCTGCTTCTAGGAGGTTGTCAAGTGTTTTCGCTCGACGATTCCATTCTTGGGTGGTTGGTTTGACCCTTGTTCCTGTAACTCGAATCCTATCCCGGTGTATCCCATTTTAATTTTACACCATTGTGAACATTACGCCTTTTTTACCCTCTGATCGAGGTTCTCGGCATTGAAAAATCTTCGTAAACTAAATCACACGTGTATATGTTGACATTTACGAGATATACAGTCAAGAAAATCAAGGGCAATGGTGATATATATGCGGATTAGACACAAAAAAAAAACACTCAACAAATGGCTACAATTTAAGGAATGTGTTTAGTGACGGCATTAGATTCCTAATTGATGGAGAACGGTTCAGTGGCAAGAAAAGCTGTTTCTAGGAGGTTGTCAAGTGTTTTCGCTCGACGATTCCATTCTTGGGTGGTTGGTTTGGCCCATGTTCCTGTAACTCGAATCCTAGCCCGGTATATCCCATTTTAATTTTACACCATTGTGAACCTTACGCCTTTTTTACCCTCTGATCGAGGTTCTAGGCATTGAAAAATCTTCGTAAACTAAATCACACGTGCATATGTTGACATTTAAGAGATATACAGTCAAGAAAATCAAGGGCAATGGTGATATATATGCGGATTAGACACCAAAAAAAAGACTTAACAAATGGCTACAATTTAAGGAACGTGTTTAGTGACGACATCAGATTCTTAATTGATGGAGAAAGGTCTGGTGGCAAGAAAACTTGCCTCTAGGAGATTGTCAAGTGTTTTTACTCGACGATTCCATTCTCGGGTGGTTGGTTTGGCCCTTGTTCCTGTAACTCGAATCCTAGCCATGTATATCCCATTTTAATTTTACACCATTGTGAACCTTGCGCCCTTTTTACTCTCTGATCGAGGTTCCCGGCATTGAAAATTCTTCGTAAACTAAATCACACGTGTATATGTTGACATTTAAGAGATACACAGTCAAGAAAATCAAGGGCAATGGTGATATATATGCGGATTAGACACCAAAAAAAACACTCAACAAATGGCTACAATTTAAGGAATGTGTTTATTGACGGCATCAGATTCCTAATTGATGGAGAACGGTCTGGTGGCAAGAAAAGCTGCTTCTAGGAGGTTGTCAAGTGTTTTCGCTCGACGATTCCATTCTTGGGTGGTTGGTTTGGCCCTTGTTCCTGTAACTCGAATCCTAACCCGGTGTATCCTATTTTAATTTTACACCATTGTGAACATTACGCCTTTTTTACCCTCTGATCGAGGTTCTCGGCATTGAAAAATATTCGTAAACTAAATCACACGTGTATATGTTGACATTTACGAGATATACAGACAAGAAAATCAAGGGCAATGGTGATATATATGCGGATTAGACACAAAAAAAAAACACTCAACAAATGGCTACAATTTAATGAATGTGTTTAGTGACGGCATTAGATTCCTAATTGATGGAGAACGGTCTGGTGGCAAGAAAAGCTGCTTCTAGGAGGTTGTCAAGTTTTTTCGCTCGACGATTCCATTCTTGGGTGGTTGGTTTTGCCCTTGTTCCTGTAACTCGAATCACAACCCGGTATATCCCATTTTAATTTTACACCATTGTTAACCTTACGCCTTTTTTACTCTCCGATCGAGGTTCTCGGCAATGAAAAATCTTCGTAAACTAAATCACACGTGTATATGTTGACATTTAAGAGATATACAGTCAAGAAAATCAAGGGCAATGGTGATATATATGCGGATTAGACACCAAAAAACACTCAACAAATGGCTACAATTTAAGGAATGTGTTTAGTGACGGCATCAGATTCCTAATTAATGGAGAAACGTCTGGTGGCAAGAAAAGCTGCTTCTAGGAGGTTGTCAAGTGTTTTCGCTCGACGATTCCATTCTTGGGTGGTTGGTTTGGCCCTTGTTCCTGTAACTCGAATCCAAACCCGGTGTATCCCATTTTAATTTTACACCATTGTGAACATTACGCCTTTTTTACCCTCTGATCGAGGTTCTCGGCATTGAAAAATCTTCGTAAACTAAATCACACATGTATATGTTGACATTTACGAGATATACAGTTAAGAAAATCAAGGGCAATGGTGATATATATTTGCAAATTAGACACAAAAAAAACACTCAACAAATTGCTACAATTTAAGGAATGTGTTTAGTGACGGCATTAGATTCCTAATTGATGGAGAACGGTCTGGTGGCAAGAAAAGCTGCTTCTAGGAGGTTGTCAAGTGTTTTCGCTCGACGATTCCATTCTTGGGTGGTTGGTTTGGCCCTTGTTCCTGTAACTCGAATCATAGCCCGGTATATCCCATTTTAATTTTGCACCATTGTGAACCTTACGCCTTTTTTACTCTCTGATCGAGGTTCTCGGCAATGAAAAATCTTCGTAAACTAAATCACACGTGTATATGTTGACATTTAAGAGATATACAGTCAAGAAAATCAAGGGCAATGGTGATATATATGCGGATTAGACACCCAAAAAACACTCATCAAATGGCTACAATTTAAGGAATGTGTTTAGTGACGGCATCAGATTCCTAATTGATGGAGAAAGGTCTGGTGGCAAGAAAAGCTGCTTCTAGGAGGTTTTCAAGTGTTTTCACTCGACGATTCCATTCTTGGGTGGTTGGTTTGGCCGTTGTTCCTGTAACTCGAATCCTAACCTGGTGTATCCCATTTTAATTTTACACCATTGTGAACATTACGCCTTTTTTACCCTCTGATCGAGGTTTTCGGCATTGAAAAATCTTCGTAAACTAAATTACACATGTATAT
The DNA here is from genome assembly GCA_030545235.1 of Helianthus tuberosus. NCBI lineage: Eukaryota > Viridiplantae > Streptophyta > Magnoliopsida > Asterales > Asteraceae > Helianthus > Helianthus tuberosus. Next base: position 156,368,279 of record CM060403.1, read on the forward strand.
GTTGACATTTACGAGATATACAGTCAAGAAAATCAAGGGCAATGGTGATATATATGCGAATTAGACACAAAAAAAACACTCAACAAATGGCTACAATTTAAGGAATGTGTTTGGTGACGGCATTAGATTCCTAATTGATGGAGAACGGTCTGGTGGCAAGAAAAGCTGCTTCTAGGAGGTTGTCAAGTGTTTTCGCTCGACGATTCCATTCTTGGGTGGTTGGTTTGGCCCTTGTTCCTGTAACTCCAATCCTAGCCCGGTATATCCCATTTTAATTTTACACCATTGTGAAACTTACGCCTTTTTTACTCTCTGATCGAGGTTATTGGCATTGAAAAATCTTCGTAAACTAAATCACACGTGTATATGTTGACATTTAAGAGATATACAGTCAAGAAAATCAAGGGCAATGGTGATATATATGCGAATTAGAAACAAAAAAAAAAACACTCAACAAATGGCTACAATTTAGGGAATGTGTTTAGTAACGGCATTAGATTTCTAATTCATGGAGAAAGGTCTGGTGGCAAGAAAAGATGCTTCTAGGAGGTTGTCAAGTGTTTTCGCTCGACGATTCCATTCTTGGGTGGTTAGTTTGGCCCTTGTTCCTGTAACTCGAATCCTAGCCCGGTATATCCCATTTTAATTTTACACCATCGTGAACCTTACACCTTTTTACCCTCTGATCGAGGTTTTAGGCATTGAAAAATCTTCGTAAACTAAATCACACGTGCATATGTTGACATTTAAGAGATATACAGTCAAGAAAATCAAGGGCAATGGTGATATATATGCGGATTAGACACAAAAAAAAAAGACTTAACAAATGGCGACAATTTCAGGAATGTGTTTAGTGACGACATCAGATTCTTAATTGATGGAGAAAGATCTGGTGGCAAGAAAACTTGCTTCTAGGAGATTGTCAAGTGTTTTCACTCGACGATTCCATTCTCGGGTGGTTGGTTTGGCCCTTGTTCCTGTAACTCGAATCCTAGCCAGGTATATCCCATTTTAATTTTACACCATTGTGAACCTTGCGTCTTTTTTACTCTCTGATCGAGGTTCTCGGCATTGAAAATTCTTCGTAAACTAAATCACACGTGTATATGTTGACATTTAAGAGATATACAGTCAAGAAAATCAAGGGCAATGGTGATATATATGCGGATTAGACACAAAAAAAACACTCAACAAATGGCTACAATTTAAGGAATGTGTTTTGTGACGGCATTAGATTCCTAATTGATGGAGAACGGTCTGGTGGCAAGAAAAGCTGCTTTTAGGTGGTTGTCATGTTTTTTCGCTCGACGATTCCATTCTTGGGTGGTTGGTTTGGCCCTTGTTCCTGTAACTCGAATCATAGCCCGGTATATCCCATTTTAATTTTACACCATTGTGAACCTTACGCCTTTTTTACTCTCTGATTGAGGTTCTCGGCAATGAAAAATCTTCGTAAACTAAATCACACGTGTATATGTTGACATTTAAGAGATATACAGTCAAGAAAATCAAGGGCAATGGTGATATATATGCGGATTAGACACCAAAAAACACTCAACAAATGGCTACAATTTAAGGAATGTGTTTAGTGACGGCATCAGATTCCTAATTAATGGAGAAACGTCTGGTGGCAAGAAAAGCTGCTTCTAGGAGGTTGTCAAGTGTTTTCGCTCGACGATTCCATTCTTGGGTGGTTGGTTTGGCCCTTGTTCCTGTAACTCGAATCCAAACCCGGTGTATCCCATTTTAATTTTACACCATTGTGAACATTACGCCTTTTTTACCCTCTGATCGAGGTTCTCGGCGTTGAAAAATCTTCGTAAACTAAATCACACATGTATATGTTGACATTTACGAGATATACAGTTAAGAAAATCAAGGGCAATGGTGATATATATTTGCAAATTAGACACAAAAAAAACACTCAACAAATTGCTACAATTTAAGGAATGTGTTTAGTGACGGCATTAGATTCCTAATTGATGGAGAACGGTCTGGTGGCAAGAAAAGCTGCTTCTAGGAGGTTGTCAAGTGTTTTCGCTCGACGATTCCATTCTTGGGTGGTTGGTTTGGCCCTTGTTCCTGTAACTCGAATCATAGCCCGGTATATCCCATTTTAATTTTGCACCATTATGAACCTTACGCCTTTTTTACTCTCTGATCGAGGTTCTCGGCAATGAAAAATCTTCGTAAACTAAATCACACGTGTATATGTTGACATTTAAGAGATATACAGTCAAGAAAATCAAGGGCAATGGTGATATATATGCGGATTAGACACCCAAAAAACACTCATCAAATGGCTACAATTTAAGGAATATGTTTAGTGACGGCATCAGATTCCTAATTGATGGAGAAAGGTCTGGTGGCAAGAAAAGCTGCTTCTAGGAGGTTTTCAAGTGTTTTCACTCGACGATTCCATTCTTGGGTGGTTGGTTTGGCTGTTGTTCCTGTAACTCGAATCCTAACCTGGTGTATCCCATTTTAATTTTACACCATTGTGAACATTACGCCTTTTTTACCCTCTGATCGAGGTTCTCGGCATTGAAAAATATTCGTAAACTAAATCACACGTGTATATGTTGACATTTACGAGATATACAGTCAAGAAAATCAAGGGCAATGGTGATATATATGCGGATTAGACACAAAAAAAAAACACTCAACAAATGGCTACAATTTAAGGAATGTGTTTAGTGACGGCATTAGATTCCTAATTGATGGAGAACGGTCTGGTGGCAAGAAAAGCTGCTTCTAGGAGGTTGTCAAGTTTTTTCGCTCGACGATTCCATTCTTGGGTGGTTGGTTTTGCCCTTGTTCCTGTAACTCGAATCACAACCCGGTATATCCCATTTTAATTTTACACCATTGTTAACCTTACGCCTTTTTTACTCTCCGATCGAGGTTCTCGGCAATGAAAAATCTTCGTAAACTAAATCACACGTGTATATGTTGACATTTAAGAGATATACAGTCAAGAAAATCAAGGGCAATGGTGATATATATGCGGATTAGACACCAAAAAACACTCAACAAATGGCTACAATTTAAGGAATGTGTTTAGTGACGGCATCAGATTCCTAATTAATGGAGAAACGTCTGGTGGCAAGAAAAGCTGCTTCTAGGAGGTTGTCAAGTGTTTTCGCTCGACGATTCCATTCTTGGGTGGTTGGTTTGGCCCTTGTTCCTGTAACTCGAATCCAAACCCGGTGTATCCCATTTTAATTTTACACCATTGTGAACATTACGCCTTTTTTACCCTCTGATCGAGGTTCTCGGCATTGAAAAATCTTCGTAAACTAAATCACACATGTATATGTTGACATTTACGAGATATACAGTTAAGAAAATCAAGGGCAATGGTGATATATATTTGCAAATTAGACACAAAAAAAACACTCAACAAATTGCTACAATTTAAGGAATGTGTTTAGTGACGGCGTTAGATTCCTAATTGATGGAGAACGGTCTGGTGGCAAGAAAAGCTGCTTCTAGGAGGTTGTCAAGTGTTTTCGCTCGACGATTCCATTCTTGGGTGGTTGGTTTGGCCCTTGTTCCTGTAACTCGAATCATAGCCCGGTATATCCCATTTTAATTTTGCACCATTGTGAACCTTACGCCTTTTTTACTCTCTGATCGAGGTTCTCGGCAATGAAAAATCTTCGTAAACTAAATCACACGTGTATATGTTGACATTTAAGAGATATACAGTCAAGAAAATCAAGGGCAATGGTGATATATATGCGGATTAGACACCCAAAAAACACTCATCAAATGGCTACAATTTAAGGAATGTGTTTAGTGACGGCATCAGATTCCTAATTGATGGAGAAAGGTCTGGTGGCAAGAAAAGCTGCTTCTAGGAGGTTTTCAAGTGTTTTCACTCGACGATTCCATTCTTGGGTGGTTGGTTTGGCCGTTGTTCCTGTAACTCGAATCCTAACCTGGTGTATCCCATTTTAATTTTACACCATTGTGAACATTACGCCTTTTTTACCCTCTGATCGCGGTTTTCGGCATTGAAAAATCTTCGTAAACTAAATTACACATGTATATGTTGACATTTACGAGATATACAGTCAAGAAAATCAAGGGCAATGGTGATATATATGCGAATTAGACACAAAAAAAACACTCAACAAATGGCTACAATTTAAGGAATGTGTTTGGTGACGGCATTAGATTCCTAATTGATGGAGAACGGTCTGGTGGCAAGAAAAGCTGCTTCTAGGAGGTTGTCAAGTGTTTTCGCTCGACGATTCCATTCTTGGGTGGTTGGTTTGGCCCTTGTTCCTGTAACTCCAATCCTAGCCCGGTATATCCCATTTTAATTTTACACCTTTGTGAAACTTACGCCTTTTTTACTCTCTGATCGAGGTTATTGGCATTGAAAAATCTTCGTAAACTAAATCACACGTGTATATGTTGACATTTAAGAGATATACAGTCAAGAAAATCAAGGGCAATGGTGATATATATGCGAATTAGAAACAAAAAAAAAAACACTCAACAAATGGCTACAATTTAGGGAATGTGTTTAGTAACGGCATTAGATTTCTAATTCATGGAGAAAGGTCTGGTGGCAAGAAAAGATGCTTCTAGGAGGTTGTCAAGTGTTTTCGCTCGACGATTCCATTCTTGGGTGGTTAGTTTGGCCCTTGTTCCTGTAACTCGAATCCTAGCCCGGTATATCCCATTTTAATTTTACACCATCGTGAACCTTACACCTTTTTTACCCTCTGATCGAGGTTTTAGGCATTGAAAAATCTTCGTAAACTAAATCACACGTGCATATGTTGACATTTAAGAGATATACAGTCAAGAAAATCAAGGGCAATGGTGATATATATGCGGATTAGACACAAAAAAAAAAGACTTAACAAATGGCGACAATTTCAGGAATGTGTTTAGTGACGACATCAGATTCTTAATTGATGGAGAAAGGTCTGGTGGCAAGAAAACTTGCTTCTAGGAGATTGTCAAGTGTTTTCACTCGACGATTCCATTCTCGGGTGGTTGGTTTGGCCCTTGTTCCTGTAACTCGAATCCTAGCCAGGTATATCCCATTTTAATTTTACACCATTGTGAACCTTGCGCCTTTTTTACCCTCTGATCGAGGTTCTCGGCATTGAAAATTCTTCGTAAACTAAATCACACGTGTATATGTTGACATTTAAGAGATATACAGTCAAGAAAATCAAGGGCAATGGTGATATATATGCGGATTAGACACAAAAAAAAACACTCAACAAATGGCTACAATTTAAGGAATGTGTTTTGTGACGGCATTAGATTCCTAATTGATGGAGAACGGTCTGGTGGCAAGAAAAGCTGCTTTTAGGTGGTTGTCATGTTTTTTCACTCGACGATTCCATTCTTGGGTGGTTGGTTTGGCCCTTGTTCCTGTAACTCGAATCATAGCCCGGTATATCCCATTTTAATTTTACACCATTGTGAACCTTACGCCTTTTTTACTCTCTGATTGAGGTTCTCGGCAATGAAAAATCTTCGTAAACTAAATCACACGTGTATATGTTGACATTTAAGAGATATACAGTCAAGAAAATCAAGGGCAATGGTGATATATATGCGGATTAGACACCAAAAAAACACTCAACAAATGGTTACAATTTAAGGAATGTGTTTAGTGACGTCATCAGATTCCTAATTGATGGAGAAAGGTCTGGTGGCAAGAAAAGCTGCTTCTAGAAGGATGTCAAGTGTTTTCGCTCAACGATTCCATTCTTGGGTGGTTGGTTTGGCCCTTGTTCCTGTAACTCGAATCCTAACCCGGTGTATCTCATTTTAATTTTACACCATTGTGAACATTACGCCTTTTTTACCCTCTGATCGAGGTTCTCGGCATTGAAAAATCTTCGTAAACTAAATCACACGTGTATATGTTGACATTTACGAGATATACAGTCAAGAAAATCAAGGGCAATGGTGATATATATGCGAATTAGACACAAAAAAAAACCCTCAACAAATGGCTACAGTTTAAGGAATGTGTTTAGTGACGGCATTAGATTCCTAATTGATGGAGAACGGTCTGGTGGCAACAAAAGCTGCTTCTAGGAGGTTGTCAAGTGTTTTCGCTCGACGATTCCATTCTTGGGTGGCTGGTTTGACCCTTGTTCCTGTAACTCCAATCCTAGCCCGGTATATCCCATTTTAATTTTACACCATTGTGAAACTTACGCCTTTTTTACTCTCTGATCGAGGTTATTGGCATTGAAAAATCTTCGTAAACTAAATCACACGTGTATATGTTGACATTTACGAGATATACAGTCAAGAAAATCAAGGGCAATGGTGATATATATGCGGATTAGACACAAAAAAAAACACTCAACAAATGGCTACAATTTAAGGAATGTGTTTAGTGATGGCATTAGATTCCTAATTGATGGAGAAAGGTCTGGTGGCAAGAAAAGCTGCTTCTAGGAGGTTGTAAAGTGTTTTCGCTCGACGTTTCCATTCTTGGGTGGTTGGTTTGGCCCTTGTTCCTGTAACTTGAATCCTAACCCGGTATATCCCATTTTAATTTTACACCACTGTGAACCTTACGCCTTTTTTACCCTCTGATCGAGGTTCTCGGCATTGAAAGATCATCGTAAACTAAATCACACGTGTATATGTTGACATTAAGAGATATACAGTCAAGAAAATCAAGGGAAATGGTGATATATATGCGGATTAGACACAAAAAAAACACTCAACAAATGGCTACAATTTAAGGAATGTGTTTAGTGACGGCATTAGATTCTTAATTGATGGAGAAAGGTCCGGTGGCAAGAAAAGCTGCTTCTAGGAGGTTTTCAAATGTTTTCGTTCGACGATTCCATTCTTGAGTGGTTGGTTTGGCCCTTGTTCCTGTAACTCGAATCCTAGCCCGGTATATCCCATCTTTATTTTACACCATTGTGAACCTTACGCCTTTTTTACTCTCTGATCGAGGTTCTCGACCCATGACCACTCCAGCTTCCCAGATAGCAAGTTCCCACAATATGTACCTAGAGGCCAGCAAGGTATGTAACAACGAATCAACAACAAAGTTGAGCGAGTTCACAGTTGGGTGTTCATTTTAAGTTGTTTACGAAAACACAGTTTGTCTTTAGTTGGCTTACTTGCCGTGGGGGTTACCCCATAGTTGAAAATATGTTTAACCAGTTTCTTCTTTTCCAATACCATAACCCGTACCTTGATTTCCCAAACCTTCTCAATAATTAGTGGGGGCTTCCCATGTGAATTACCAGACCATACCATATCGACTACTAACGAAAGTAAGTTGTGCCCTTAGTCAATGTCTATCATCATTGACCCTTTGCCTTAGTCCATTAGTACACGCCCGTCCTACCGGCACGGTGTGAGGTTTGTTAAACCTAATAGCGCTATTAACTGATGACTCGCTCGCCATCGGCCTCGGCGATTAAGTCGATATAAAATGAGGGACTTATGATAGAGTTTTGGTCTAGTATGTTTAATCTTGTTGTCCTACCCAAGGAGGACGAACGTACGTATCCTACCCAAGGAGAATACGCGAGGTTTAAATCTTGGCATCCTACCCATGGAGGATGGCTGTACATATCCTACCCAAGGAGAATATGTAGTTTCCGTTTTAGTTCTTTAACCCATTCCAAACCCTTGGGAATCCCATGCCTTGTAGAAAGTGTGAACTCAACTCGGTTTGCTCGGTATGGTTAAATACTTGTTTCCAACTAATCAGTCAAAGCCTATGGGATGCACGTATATACAATCAGTTTATGTTCGTATTGTTTTCACGTAACTTATAATCATGGAATGCACGCAAGGTAATGATCATTAATTAACACATTACAGTTATACAACTCAATCAAGCATACCTTATACATATATGTTTCGCATGCAAAAATTCATATTTCTCAATCATGATCAACAATACAACCAGTCAGATAATAAGCATTCAGGTTACACACACACATTAATCCAGTCTGTTGTAAATCAGATGCTGGACGACGAAACTCCGGACGACGAAACCTATAGGGTTTCGTCGAAGACCATGTTTCGTTGGGGACCAGGTTTCGTCGATCAGCTGGGTGACGAAACTCCCAAGTTTCGTCGACCTGAGGATTTCGTCAGTACACATGAGTTTCAACAGAAAGAAAATTTCGCCAACGGTTACACAGAAACCCTAATCATCATTTTCAGCCGTTTCATACTACCATCGAGTTGTCACACTTATGTCTTTTTTACTCTCTGATCGAGGTTCTCGGCATTGAAAAATCTTCGTAAACTAAATCACACATATATATGTTGACATTTAAAAGATATACAGTCAAGAAAATCAAGGGCAATGGTGATATATATGTGGATTAGACACCAAAAAAACACTCAACAAATGGCTACAATTTAAGGAATGTGTTTAGTGACGGCATCAGATTCCTAATTGATGGAGAAAGGTCTGGTGGCAAGAAAAGCTGCTTCTAGGAGGTTGTCAAGTGTTTTCGCTCGACGATTCCATTCTTGGGTGGTTGGTTTGGCCCTTGTTCATGTAACTCGAATCGTAGCCCGGTATATCCCATTTTAATTTTACACCATTGTGAACCTTACGCCTTTTTTACTCTCTGATCGAGGTTCTCGGCATTGAAAAATATTCATAAACTAAATCACACGTGTATATGTTGACATTTAAGAGATATACAGTCAAGAAAATCAAGGCCAATGGTGATATATATACAGATTAGACACCAAAAAAAACACTCAACAAATGGCTACAATTTAAGAAATGTGTTTAGTGACGGCATCAGATTCCTAATTGATGGAGAAAGCTCTGGTGGCAAGAAAAGCTGCTTCAAGAAGGTTGTAAAGTCTTTTTCGCTTGACGATTATTCCATTCTTGGGTGGTTGGTTTGGCCCTTGTTCCTGTAACTCGAATTCTAGCCCGGTATATCCCATTTTAATTTTACACCATTGTGAACCTTACGCCTTTTAACTCTCTGATCGAGGTTCTCGACATTGAAAAATCTTCGTAAACGAAATCACACGTGTATATGTTGACATTTAAGAGATATACAGTCAAGAAAATAAGGACAATGGTGATATATAAGCGGATTAGACACCAAAAAAACACTCAACAAATGGCTACAATTTAAGGAATGTGTTTAGTGACGCCATCAGATTCCTAATTGATGGAGAAAGGTCTGGTGGCAAGAAAAACTGCTTCTAGGAGGTTGTCAAGTGTTTTCGCTCAACGATTCCATTTTTGGGTGGTTGGTTTGGCCCTTTTTCCTGTAACTCGAATCCTAGCCCGGTATATCCCATTTTAATTTTACACCATTGTGAACCTTATGCCTTTTTTACTCTCTGATCGAGGTTCTCGGCATTGAAAAATCTCCGTAAACAAAATCAATTGTGTATATGTTGACATTTAAGAGATATACAATCAAGAAATTCAAGGGCAATGGTGATATATATGCGGATTAGACACCAAAAAAAAAACACTCAACAAATGACTACAATTTAAGGAATGTGTTTAGTGATGGCATCAGATTCCTAAATGATGGAGAAATGTCTGGTGGCAAGAAAAGCTGCTTCTAGGAGGTTGTCAAGTGTTTTCGCTCGAGGATTCCATTCTTGGGTGGTCGGTTTGGCCGTTGTTCCTGTAACTCGAATCCCAGCCCGGTATATCCCATTTTAATTTTACACCATTGTGAACCTTACGCCTTTTTTACTCTCTGATCGAGGTTCTCGGCATTGAAAAATCTTTGTAAACCAAATCACACGTTTATATGTTGCCATTTAAGAGATATACAGTCAAGAAAATCAAGGGCAATGGTGATATATATGCGGATTAGACACTAAAAAAACACTTAACAAATGGCTACAATTTAAGGAATGTGTTTAGTGATGGCGTCAGATTCCTAATTGATGGAGAAAGGTCTGGTGGCAAGAAAAGCTGCCTCTAGGAGGTTGTCAAGTGTTTTCGCTCGATGATTCCATTCTTGGGTGGTTGGTTTGTCCCTTGTTCCTGTAACTCGAATCCTAGCATGGTATATCCCATTTTAATTTTACACCATTGTGAACCTTACGCCTTTTTTACTCTCTAATCGAGGTTCTCGGGCATTGAAAAATCTTCGTAAACTAAATCACACGTGTATATGTTGACATTTAAGAGATATACAATCAATAAATTCATGGGCAATGGTGATATATATGCGGAATAGACACAAAAAAAAAACACTCAACAAATGGCTACAATTTAAGGAATGTGTTTAGTGACGTCAACAGATTCCTAAATGATGGAGAAATGTCTGGTGGCAAGAAAAGCTGCTTCTAGGAGGTTGTCAAGTGCTTTCGCTCGAGGATTCCATTCTTGGGTGGTTGGTTTGGCCCTTGTTCCTGTAATTCGAATCCTAGCCCGGTATATCCCATTTTAATTTTACACCATTGTGAACCTTACGCCTTTTTTACTCTCTGATCGAGGTTCTCGGTATTGAAAAATCTTTGTAAACTAAATCATATGTTGACATTTAAGAGATATACAATCAAGAAAATCAAGGGCAATGGTGATATGTATGCGGATTAGACACTAAAAAAACAACTAACAAATGGCTACAATTTAAGGAATGTGTTTTGTGACGGCATCAGATTCCTAATTGATGGAGAAAGATCTGGTGGCAAGAAAAGCTGCTTCTAGGAGGTTGTCAAGTGTTTTCGCTCAACGATTCCATTCTTGGGTGGTTGGTTTGTCCCTTGTTCCTGTAACTCGAATCCTAGCCTGGTATATCCCATTTTAATTTTACACCATTGTGAACCTTACGCCTTTTTTACTCACTGATCGAGGTTCTCGGCATTGAAAAATCTTCATAAACTAAATCACACGTGTATATGTTGACATTTAAGAGATATACAGTCAAGAAAATCAAGGGAAATGGTGATATATATGCGTATTAGACACCAAAAAAAAAAAAATTCAACAAATGGCTACAATTTAAGGAATGTGTTTAGTGACGGCATCAGCTTCCTAATTGATAGAGAAAGGTCTGGTGTCAAGAAAAGCTGCTTCTAGGAGGTTGTCAATTGTTTTCGCTCGACGATTTCATTCTTGGGTTGTTGGTTTGGCCCTTGTTCCTGTAACTCGAATCCTAGCCTGATATATACCATTTTAATTTTACATCATTGTGAACCTTACACATTTTTTACTCTCTGATCGAGGTTCTCAGCAATGAAAAATCTTCGTAAACTAAATCACACGTGTATATGTTGACATTTAAGAGATATACAATCAAGAAATTCAAGGGCAATGATGATATATATGCGGATTAGACACCAAAAAAAAACACTCAACAAATGGCTACAATTTAAGGAATGTGTTTAGTGACGGCATCAGATTCCTAATTGTTGGAGAAACGTCTGGTGGCAAGAAAAGCTGCTTCTAGGAGGTTGTCAAGTGTTTTCGCTCGAGGATTCCATTCTTGGGTGGTTGGTTTGTCCCTTGTTCCTGTAACTCGAATCCTAATCCGGTATATCCCATTTTAATTTTACACCATTTTGAACCTTACGCCTTTTTTACTCTCTGATCGAGGTTCTCGGCATTGAAAAATCTACGTAAACTAAATCACACGTGTATATTTTGACATTTAAGAGATATACAGTCAAGAAAATCAAGGGAAATGGTGATATATATGCGGATTAGACACCAAAAAAAACACTCAACAAATGGCTACAATTTAAGGAATGTGTTTAGTGACGCCATCAGATTCCTAATTGAGAGAGAAAGGTCAGGTGGCAAGAAAAGCTGCTTCTAGGAGGTTGTCAAGTGTTTTCGCTCGACGATTCCATTGTTGGGTGGTTGGTTTGGTCCTTGTTCTTGTAACTCGAATCCTAGCCCGGTCTATCCCATTTTAATTTTACACCATTGTGAACCGTACGCCTTTTTTACTCTCTGCTCGAGGTTCTCTGCATTGAAAAATCGTCGTAAACTAAATCACACGTGTATATGTTAATTTTACATCAGATTCCTAATTGAGAGAGAAAGGTCTGGTGGCAAGAAAAGCTGCTTCTAGGAGGTTGTCAAGTGTTTTCGCTCGAGGATTCCATTCATGGGTGGTTGGTTTGTCCCTTGTTCCTGTAACTCGAATCCTAACCCGGTATATCCCATTTTAATTTTACACCATTGTGAACCTTACGCCTTTTTTACTCTCTAATCGAGGTTCCCGGCATTGAAAAATCTACGTAAACTAAATCACACGTGTATATGTTGACATTTAAGAGATATACAGTCAAGAAAATCAAGGGAAATGGTGATATATATGCAGATTAGACACCAAAAAAAACACTCAACAAATGGCTACAATTTAAGGAATGTGTTTAGTGACGCCATCATATTCCTAATTGAGAGAGAAAGGTCTGGTGGCAAGAAAAGCTGCTTCTAGGAGGTTGTCAAGTGTTTTCGCTCGACGATTCCATTGTTGGGTGGTTGGTTTGGTCCTTGTTCCTGTAACTCGAATCCTAGCCCGGTCTATCCCATTTTAATTTTACTCCATTGTGAACCGTACGCCTTTTTTACTCTCTAATCGAGGTTCTCGGCATTGTAAAATCTTCGTAAACTAAATCACACGTGTATATGTTGACATTTAAGAGATATACAGTCAAGAAAATCAAGGGAAATGGTGATATATATGCGGATTAGACACAAAGAAAATACTCAACAAATGGCTACAATTTAAGGAATGTGTTTAGTGACGGCATCAGATTCCTAATTGATGGAGAAAGGTCTGGTGGCAAGAAAAGCTACTTCTCGGAGGTTATCAAGTGTTTTCGCTCGACAATTCCATTCTTGGGTGGTTTGTTTGTCCCTTGTTCCTGTAACTCGAATCCTAGCCTTGTATATCCCATTTTAATTTTACACCATTGTGAACCTTACGCCTTTTTTACTCTCTGATCGAGGTTCTCGGCATTGAAAAATCTTCGTAAACTAAATCACACATGTATATGTTGTCATTTAAGAGATATACAGTCAAGAAAATCAAGGGCAATGGTGATATATATGCGGATTAGACACCAAAAAAATTTCAATAAATGGCTACAATTTAAGGAATGTGTTTAGTGACGGCATCAGATTCCTAATTGATGGAGAAAGGTCTGGTGGCAAGAAAAGCTGCTTCTAGGAGGTTGTCAAGTGTTTTCGCTCGACGATTCCATTCTTGGGTTGTTGGTTTGGCCCTTGTTCCTGTAACTCGAATCCTAGCCTGGTATATACCATTTTAATTTTACACCATTGTGAACCTTACGCATTTTTTACTCTCTGATCAAGGTTCTCGGCGTTGAAAAATCTTCGTAAACGAAATCACACGTGTATATGTTGACATTTAAGAGATATACAATCAAGAAATTAAAGGGCAATGGTGATATATATGCGGATTAGTCACCAAAAAAAAACACTCAACAAATGGCTACAATTTAAGGAATGTGTTTAGTGACGGCATCTGATTCCTAATTGATGGAGAAAGGTCTGTTGGCAAGAAAAGCTGCTTCTAGGAGGTTGTCAAGTGTTTTTGCTCAAGGATTCCATTCTTGGGTGGTTGGTTTGGCCCTTGTTCTTGTAACTCGAATCCTAACCCGGTTATCCCATTTTAATTTTACACCATTGTGAACCTTACGCCTTTTTTACTATCTGATCGAGGTTCTCGGCTTTGAAAAATATTTGTAAACCAAATCACACGTGTATATGTTGAAATTTTAGAGATATACAGTGAAGAAAATCAAGGGCAACGGTGATATATATGCGGATTAGACACTAAAAAAAACACTTTACAAATGGCTACAATTTAAGGAATGTGTTTTGTGACAGCATCTGATTCCTAATTGATGGAGAAAGGTCAGGTGGCAAGAAAAGCTGCTTTTAGGAGGTTGTCAAGTGTATTCGCTCGAGGATTACATTCTTGGGTGGTTGGTTTGGCCCTTGTTCCTGTAACTCGAATCCAAGCCCGGTATATCCCATTTTAATTTTACACCATTGTGAAACTTACGCCTTTTTTACTCTCTGATCGAGGTTCTCAGCATTGAAAATTATTCGTAAACTAAATCACACGTGTATATGTTGACATTTAAGAGATATACAGTCAAGAAATTCAAGGGGCAATGGTGATATATATGTGGATTAGACACAAAAAAAAACACTCAACAAATGGCTACAATTTAAGGAATGTGTTTAGTGACGGCATCAGATTCATAATTGATAGAGAAAGGCCTGGTGGCAAAAAAAGCTGCTTCTAGGAGGTTGTAAAGTGTTTTCGCTCGACGATTCCATTCTTGGGTGGTTGGTTTGGTCCTTGTTCCTGTAACTCGAATCCTAGCCCAGTCTATCCCATTTTAATTTTACACCATTGTGAACCTTGCGCCTTTTTTACTCTCTGATCGAGGTTCTCGGAATTGAAAAATCTTCGTAAACTAAATCACACGTGTATATGTTGACATTTAAGAGATATACAGTCAAGAAAATCAAGGGAAATGGTGATATATATGCGGATTAGACTAAAAAAAACACTCAACAAATGGCTACAATTTCAGGAATGTGTTTATTGACGGCATCAGATTCCTAATTGATGGAGAAATGTCTAGTGGCAAGAAAAGCTGCTTCTAGGAGGTTATCAAGTGTTTTCGCTCGACGATTACATTCTTGGGTGGTTGGTTTGTCCCTTGTTCCTGTAACTCGAATCCTAGCCTGGTATATCCCATTTTAATTTTACACCATTGTGAACCTTATGCCTTTTTTACTCTCTGATCGAGGTTCTCGGCATTGAAAAATCTCCATAAACTAAATCAGACGTGTATATGTTGACATTTAAGAGATATACAATCAAGAAATTCAAGGGAAATGGTGATATATATGCGAATTAGACACCAAAATAAAACACTCAACTTATGGCTACAATTTAAGGAATGTGTTTAGTGACAGCATCAGATTCCTAATTGATGGAGAAAGGCCTGGTGGCAAGAAAAGCTGCTTTTAGGAGGTTGTCAAGTGTTTTCGCTCGAGGATTATATTCTTGGGTGGTTGGTTTGGCCCTTGTTCTTGTAACTCGAATCCAAGCCCGGTATATCCCATTTTAATTTTACACCATTGTGAAACTTACGCCTTTTTTACTCTCTGATCGAGGTTCTCGGCATTGAAAATTATTCGTAAACTAAATCACACGTGTATATGTTGACATTTAAGAGATATACAGTCAAGAAATTCAAGGGCAATGGTGATATATATGTGGATTAGACACAAAAAAAAAACACTCAACAAATGGCTACAATTTAAGGAATGTGTTTAGTGACGGCATCAGATTCATAATTGATAGAGAAAGGCCTGGTGGCAAGAAAAGCTGCTTCTAGGAGGTTGTAAAGTGTTTTCGCTCGACGATTCCATTCTTGGGTGGTTGGTTTGGTCCTTGTTCCTGTAACTCGAATCCTAGCCTGGTCTATCCCATTTTATTTTTACACCATTGTGAACCTTGCGCCTTTTTTACTCTCTGATCGAGGTTCTCGGAATTGAAAAATCTTCGTAAACTAAATCACACGTGTATAAGTTGACATTTAAGAGATATACAGTCAAGAAAATCAAGGGAAATGGTGATATATATGCGGATTAGACTAAAAAAACACTCAACAAATGGCTACAATTTCAGGAATGTGTTTATTGACGGCATCAGATTCCTAATTGATGGAGAAAGGTCTAGTGGCAAGAAAAGCTGCTTCTAGGAGGTTATCAAGTGTTTTCGCTTGACGATTCCATTCTTGGGTGGTTGGTTTGTCCCTTGTTCCTGTAACTCGAATCCTAGCCTGGTATATCCCATTTTAATTTTACACCATTGTGAACCTTATGCCTTTTTTACTCTCTGATCGAGGTTCTCGGCATTGAAAAATCTCCGTCAACTAAATCACACGTGTATATGTTGACATTTAAGAGATATACAATCAAGAAATTCAAGGGAAATGGTGATATATATGAGGATTAGACACAAAAAAAACACTCAACTAATGGCTACAATTTAAGGAATGTGTTTAGTGATGACATCAGATTCCTAATTGATGGAGAAAGGTCTGGTGGCTAGAAAAGCTGCTTCTAGGAGGTTGTCAAGTGTTTTCGCTCGAGGATTCCATTCTTGGGTGGTTAGTTAGGCCCTTGTTCCTGTAACTCGAATCCTAGCCCGGTCTATCCCATTTTAATTTTACACCATTGTGAACCTTACGCCTTTTTTACTCTCTGATCAAGGTTCTCGGCATTGAAAAATCTTCGTAAACTAAATCACACGTGTATATGTTGACATTTAAGAGATATACAGTCAAGAAAATCAAGGGAAATGGTGATATATATGCGGATTAGACACAAAAAAAAAAACACTCAAAAAACAGTTACAATTTAAGGAATGTGTTTAGTGACGGCATCAGATTCCTAATTGATAGAGAAAGGTCTGGTGGCAAGAAAAACTACTTCTAGGAGGTTATCAAGTGTTTTCGCTCGACGATTCCATTCTTGGGTGGTTGGTTTGGCACTTTTTCCTGTAACTCGAATCCTAGCCCGGTATATCCCATTTTAATTTTACACCATTGTGAACCTTACGCCTTTTTTACTCTCTGATCGAAGTTCTCGGCATTGAAAAATCTCCGTAAACAAAATCACACGTGTATATGTTGACATTTAAGAGATATTCAATCAAGAAATTCAAGGGAAATGGTGATATATATGCGGATTAGACACAAAAAAACACTCAACTAATGGCTACAATTTAAGGAATGTGTTTAGTGACGGCATCAGATTCCTAATTGATGGAGAAAGGTCTGGTGGCAAGAAAAGCTGCTTGTAGGAGGTTGTCAAGTGTTTTCGCTCGAGGATTCCATTCTTGGGTGGTTGGTTAGGCCCTTGTTCCTGTAACTCGAATCCTAGCCCGGTCTATCCCATTTTAATTTTACACCATTATCAAACTTACGCCTTTTTTACTCTCTGATCGAGGTTCTCAGCATTGAAAAATCTTCGTAAACAAAATCACACGTGTATATGTTGACATTTAAGAGATATACAGTCGAGAAAATCAAGGGAAATGGTGATATATATGCGGATTAGACACAAAAAAAAAAAACACTCAAAAAACAGCTACAATTTAAGGAATGTGTTTAGTGACGGCATAAGATTCCTAATTGATAGAGAAAGGTCTGGTGGCAAGAAAAGCTGCTTCTAGGAGGTTATCAAGTGTTTTCGCTCGACGATTCCATTCTTGGGTGGTTGGTTTGGCCCTTTTTCCTGTAACTCGAATCCTAGCCCGGTTTATCCCATTTTAATTTTACACCATTGTGAACCTTACGCCTTTTTTACTCTCTGATCGAGGTTCTCGGCATTGAAAAATCTTCGTAAACTAAATCACACATGTATATGTTGACATTTAAGAGATATACAGTCAAGAAAATCAAGGGCAATGGTGATATATATGCGGATTAGACACAAAAAAAAAACACTCAACAAATGGCTACAATTTAGGGAATGTGTTTAGTGACGACATCAGATTCCTAATTGATAGAGAAAGGTCTGGTGGCAAGAAAATCTGCTTCTAGGAGGTTGTCAAGTGTTTTCGCTCGACGATTCCATTCTTGGGTGGTTGGTTTGGTCCTTGTTCCTGTAAGTCGAATCCTAGCCCGGTCTATCCCATTTTAATTTTACATCATTGTGAACCTTGCGCCTTTTTTACTCTCTGATCCAGGTTCTCGGAATTGAAAAATCTTCGTAAACTAAATCACACGTGTATAAGTTGACATTTAAGAGATATATACAGTCAAGAAAATCAAGGGAAATGGTGATATATATGCGGATTAGACTAAAAAAAACACTCAAGAAATAGTTACAATTTCAGGAATGTGTTTATTGACGGCATCAGATTCCTAATTGATGGAGAAAGTTCTAGTGGCAAGAAAAGCTGCTTCTAGGAGGTTATCAAGTGTTTTCGCTCGACGATTCCATTCTTGGGTGGTTGGTTTGTCCCATGTTCCTGTAACTCGAATCCTAGCCTGGTATATCCCATTTTAATTTTACACCATTGTGAACCTTATGCCTTTTTTACTCTCTGATCGAGGTTCTCGGCATTGAAAAATCTCCGTAAACTAAATCACACGTGTATATGTTGACATTTAAGAGATATACAGTCAAGAAAATCAAGGGAAATGGTGATATATATGCGGATTAGACTAAAAAAAACACTCAAAAAACAGCTACAATTTAAGGAATGTGTTTAGTGATGACATCAGATTCCTAATTGATGGAGAAAGGTCTGGTGGCTAGAAAAGCTGCTTCTAGGAGGTTGTCAAGTGTTTTCGCTCGAGGATTCCATTCTTGGGTGGTTAGTTAGGCCCTTGTTCCTGTAACTCGAATCCTAGCCCAGTCTATCCCATTTTAATTTTACACCATTGTGAACCTTACGCCTTTTTTACTCTCTGATCAAGGTTCTCGGCATTGAAAAATCTTCGTAAACTAAATCACACGTGTATATGTTGACATTTAAGAGATATACAGTCAAGAAAATCAAGGGAAATGGTGATATATATGCGGATTAGACACAAAAAAAAAAAAACACTCAAAAAACAGTTACAATTTAAGGAATGTGTTTAGTGACGGCATCAGATTCCTAATTGATAGAGAAAGGTCTGGTGGCAAGAAAAGCTACTTCTAGGAGGTTATCAAGTGTTTTCGCTCGACGATTCCATTCTTGGGTGGTTGGTTTGGCACTTTTTCCTGTAACTCGAATCCTAGCCCGGTATATCCCATTTTAATTTTACACCATTGTGAACCTTACGCCTTTTTTACTCTCTGATCGAAGTTCTCGGCATTGAAAAATCTCCGTAAACAAAATCACACGTGTATATGTTGACATTTAAGAGATATTCAATCAAGAAATTCAAGGGAAATGGTGATATATATGCGGATTAGACACAAAAAAACACTCAACTAATGGCTACAATTTAAGGAATGTGTTTAGTGACGGCATCAGATTCCTAATTGATGGAGAAAGGTCTGGTGGCAAGAAAAGCTGCTTGTAGGAGGTTGTCAAGTGTTTTCGCTCGAGGATTCCATTCTTGGGTGGTTGG
The DNA here is from genome assembly GCA_030545235.1 of Helianthus tuberosus. Classification (NCBI taxonomy): domain Eukaryota; kingdom Viridiplantae; phylum Streptophyta; class Magnoliopsida; order Asterales; family Asteraceae; genus Helianthus; species Helianthus tuberosus. Next base: position 156,387,383 of record CM060403.1, read on the forward strand.
TTAGGCCCTTGTTCCTGTAACTCGAATCCTAGCCCGGTCTATCCCATTTTAATTTTACACCATTATGAAACTTACGCCTTTTTTACTCTCTGATCGAGGTTCTCGGCATTGAAAAATCTCCGTAAACTAAATCACACGTGTATAAGTTGACATTTAAGAGATATACAGTCAAGAAAATCAAGGGAAATGGTGATATATATGCGGATTAGACTAAAAAAAACACTCAAAAAACAGCTACAATTTAAGGAATGTGTTTAGTGACGGCATCAGATTCCTAATTGATAGAGAAAGGTCTGGTGGCAAGAAAAGCTGCTTCTAGGAGGTTATCAAGTGTTTTCGCTCGACGATTCCATTCTTGGGTGGTTGGTTTGGCCCTTTTTCCTGTAACTCGAATCCTAGCCCGGTATATCCCATTTTAATTTTACACCATTGTGAACCTTACGCCTTTTTTACTCTCTGATCGAGGTTCTCGGCATTGAAAAATCTTCGTAAACTAAATCACACATGTATATGTTGACATTTAAGAGATATACAGTCAAGAAAATCAAGGGCAATGGTGATAAATATGCGGATTAGACACAAAAAAAACACTCAACAAATGGCTACAATTTAGGGAATGTGTTTAGTGACGACATCAGATTCCTAATTGATAGAGAAAGGTCTGGTGGCAAGAAAATCTGCTTCTAGGAGGTTGTCAAGTGTTTTCGCTCGACGATTCCATTCTTGGGTGGTTGGTTTGGTCCTTGTTCCTGTAAGTCGAATCCTAGCCCGGTCTATCCCATTTTAATTTTACACCATTGTGAACCTTGCGCCTTTTTTACTCTCTGATCCAGGTTCTCGGAATTGAAAAATCTTCGTAAACTAAATCACACGTGTATAAGTTGACATTTAAGAGATATACAGTCAAGAAAATCAATGGAAATGGTGATATATATGCGGATTAGACTAAAAAAAACACTCAAGAAATAGCTACAATTTCAGGAATGTGTTTATTGACGGCATCAGATTCCTAATTGATGGAGAAAGGTCTAGTGGCAAGAAAAGCTGCTTCTAGGAGGTTATCAAGTGTTTTCGCTCGACGATTCCATTCTTGGGTGGTTGGTTTGTCCCATGTTCCTGTAACTCGAATCCTAGCCCGGTATATCCCATTTTAATTTTACACCATTGTGAACCTTACGCCTTTTTTACTCTCTGATCGAGGTTCTCGGCATTGAAAAATCTTCGTAAACTAAATCACACATGTATATGTTGACATTTAAGAGATATACAGTCAAGAAAATCAAGGGCAATGGTGATATATATGCGGATTAGACACAAAAAAAAAACACTCAACAAATGGCTACAATTTAGGGAATGTGTTTAGTGACGACATCAGATTCCTAATTGATAGAGAAAGGTCTGGTGGCAAGAAAATCTGCTTCTAGGAGGTTGTCAAGTGTTTTCGCTCGAGGATTCCATTCTTGGGTGGTTGGTTTGGTCCTTGTTCCTGTAAGTCGAATCCTAGCCCGGTCTATCCCATTTTAATTTTACACCATTGTGAACCTCACGCCTTTTTTACTCTCTAATCGAGGTTCTCGGCATTGAAAAATCTTCGTTAACTAAATCACACGTGTATATGTTGACATTTAAGAGATATACAGTCAAGAAAATCAAGGGAAATGGTGATATATATGCGGATTAGACACAAAAAAAAAACACTCAAAAAACAGCTACAATTTAAGGAATGTGTTTAGTGACGGCATCAGATTTCTAATTGATGGAGAAAGGTCTGGTGGCAAGAAAAGCTGCTTCTAGGAGGTTATCAAGTGTTTTCGCTCGACGATTCCATTCTTGGGTGGTTGGTTTGGCCCTTTTTCCTGTAACTCGAATTCTAGCCCGGTATATCCCATTTTAATTTTACACCATTGTGAACCTTACGCCTTTTTTACTCTCTGATCGAAGTTCTCGGCATTGAAAAATCTCCGTAAACTAAATCACACGTGTATATGTTGACATTTAAGAGATATACAATCAAGAAATTCAAGGGAAATGGTGATATATATGCGGATTAGACACAAAAAAAAACACTCAACTAATGGCTACAATTTAAGGTATGTGTTTAGTGACGGCATCAGATTCCTAATTGATGGAGAAAGGTCTGGTGGCAAGAAAAGCTGCTTCTAGGAGGTTGTCAAGTGTTTTCGCTCGAGGATTCCATTCTTGGGTGGTTGGTTAGGCCCTTGTTCCTGTAACTCGAATCCTAGCCCGGTCTATCCCATTTTAATTTTACACCATTGTGAACCTTACGCCTTTTTTACTCTCTGATCGAGGTTCTCAGCATTGAAAAATCTTCGTAAACTAAACCACACGTGTATATGTTGACATTTAAGAGATATACAGTCGAGAAAATCAAGGGAAATGGTGATATATATGCGGATTAGACACAAAAAAAAACACTCAAAAAACAGCTACAATTTAAGGAATGTGTTTAGTGACGGCATCAGATTCCTAATTGATGGAGAAAGGTCTGGTGGCAAGAAAAGCTGCTTCTAGGAGGTTATCAAGTGTTTTCGCTCAACGATTCCATTCTTGGGTGGTTGGTTTGGCACTTTTTCCTGTAACTCGAATCCTAGCCCGGTATATCCCATTTTAATTTTACACCATTGTGAACCTTACGCCTTTTTTACTCTCTGATCGAGGTTCTCGGCATTGAAAAATCTTCGTAAACTAAATCACACATGTATATGTTGACATTTAAGAGATATACACTCAAGAAAATCAAGGGCAATGGTGATATATATGCGGATTTGACACCAAAAAAACACTCAACAAATGGCTACAATTTAAGGAATGTGTTTAGTGACGGCATCAGATTCCTAATTGATGGAGAAATGTCTGGTGGCAAGAAAAGCAGCTTCTAGGAGGTTATCAAGTGTTTTCGCTCGACGATTCCATTCTTGGGTGGTTGGTTTGGCCCTTGTTCCTGTAACTCGAATCCTAGCCCGGTATATCCCATTTTAATTTTACACCATTGTGCACCTTAATCCTTTTTTACTCTCTGATCGAGGTTCTCGGCATTGAAAAATCTTCGTAAACTAAATCACACATGTATATGTTGACATTTAAGAGATATACAGTCAAGAAAATCAAGGGCAATGGTGATATATATGCAGATTAGACACCAAAAAAACACTCAACAAATGGCTACAATTTAAGGAATGTGTTTAGTGACGGCATCAAATTCCTAATTGATGGAGAAATGTCTGGTGGCAAGAAAAGCTGCTTCTAGGAGGTTATCAAGTGTTTTCGCTCGACGATTCCATTCTTGTGTGGTTGGTTTGGCCCTTGTTCCTGTAACTCGAATCCTTGCCCGGTATATCCCATTTTAATTTTACACGATTGTGAACCTTAATCCTTTTTTACTCTCTGATCGAGGTTCTCGGCATTGAAAAATCTTCGTAAACTAAATCACACATGTATATGTTGACATTTAAGAGATATACAGTCAAGAAAATCAAGGGCAATGGTGATATATATGCAGATTAGACACCAAAAAAACACTCAACAAATGGCTACAATTTAAGAAATGTGTTTAGTGACGGCATCAGATTCCTAATTGATGGAGAAATGTCTGGTGGCAAGAAAAGCTGCTTCTAGGAGGTTATCAAGTGTTTTCGCTCGACGATTCCATTCTTGGGTGGTTGGTTTGGCCCTTGTTCCTGTAACTCGAATCCTAGCCCAGTATATCCCATTTTAATTTTACACTATTGTGAACCTTACGCCTTTTTTACTCTCTGGTCGAGGTTCTCGGCAATGAAAAATCTTCGAAAACTAAATCACACGTGTATATGTTGACATTTAAGAGATATACAGTCAAGAAAATCAAGGGCAATGGTGATATATATGCGGATTAGACACAAAAAAAAAACACTCAACAAATGGCTACAATTTAAGGAATGTGTTTAGTGATGGCATCAGATTCCTAATTGATGGAGAAAGGTCTGGTGGCAAGAAAAGCTCCTTCTAGGAGGTTGTCATGTGTTTTCGCTCGACGATTCCATTCTTGGGTGGTTGGTTTGGCCCTTGGTCCTGTAACTCGAATCCTTGCCCGGTATATCCCATTTTAATTTTACACCATTGTGAACCTTAATCCTTTTTTACTCTCTGATCGAGGTTCTCGGCATTGAAAAATCTTCGTAAACTAAATCACACATGTATATGTTGACATTTAAGAGATATACAGTCAAGAAAATCAAGGGCAATGGTGATATATATGCGGATTAGACACCAAAAAAAACACTCAACAAATGGCTACAATTTAAGGAATGTGTTTAGTGACGGCATCAGATTCCTAATTGATGGAGAAAGGTCTGGTGGCAAGAAAAGCTGCTTCTAGGAGGTTATCAAGTGTTTTCGCTCGACGATTCCATACTTGGTTGGTTAGTTTGGCCCTTATTCCTGTAACTCGAATCCTAGCCCGGTATATCCTATTTTAATTTTACACCATTTTGAACGTTAAGCCTTTTTTAATCTCTGATCGAGGTTCTCGGCATTGAAAAATCTTCGTAAACTAAATCACACATGTATATGTTGACATTTAAGAGATATACAGTCGAGAAAATCAAGGGAAATGGTGATATATATGCGGATTAGACACAAAAAAAACATTCAAAAAACAGCTACAATTTAAGGAATGTGTTTAGTGACGGCATCAGATTCCTAATTGATGGAGAAAGGTCTGGTGGCAAGAAAAGTTGCTTCTAGGAGGTTATCAAGTGTTTTCGCTCGACGATTCCATTCTTGGGTGGTTGGTTTGGCCCTTTTTCCTGTAACTCGAATCCTAGCCCGGTATATCCCATTTTAATTTTACACCATTGTGAACCTTACGCCTTTTTTACTCTCTGATCGAGGTTCTCGGCATTGAAAAATCTTCGTAAACTAAATCACACATGTATATGTTGACATTTAAGAGATATACACTCAAGAAAATCAAGGGCAATGGTGATATATATGCGGATTTGACACCAAAAAAACACTCAACAAATGGCTACAATTTAAGGAATGTGTTTAGTGACGGCATCAGATTCCTAATTGATGGAGAAATGTCTGGTGGCAAGAAAAGCAGCTTCTAGGAGGTTATCAAGTGTTTTCGCTCGACGATTCCATTCTTGGGTGGTTGGTTTGGCCCTTGTTCCTGTAACTCGAATCCTAGCCAGGTATATCCCATTTTAATTTTACACCATTGTGAACCTTAATCCTTTTTTACTCTCTGATCGAGGTTCTCGGCATTGAAAAATCTTCGTAAACTAAATCACACATGTATATGTTGACATTTAAGAGATATACAGTCAAGAAAATCAAGGGCAATGGTGATATATATGCAGATTAGACACCAAAAAAACACTCAACAAATGGCTACAATTTAAGGAATGTGTTTAGTGACGGCATCAGATTCCTAATTGTTGGAGAAAGGTCTGGTGGCAAGAAAAGCTGCTTCTAGGAGGTTATCAAGTGTTTTCGCTCGACGATTCCATTCTTGGGTGGTTGGTTTGGCCCTTGTTCCTGTAACTCGAATCCTTGCCCGGTATATCCCATTTTAATTTTACACCATTGTGAACCTTAATCCTTTTTTACTCTCTGATCGAGGTTCTCGGCATTGAAAAATCTTCGTAAACTAAATCACACATGTATATGTTGACATTTAAGAGATATACAGTCAAGAAAATCAAGGGCAATGGTGATATATATGCTGATTAGACACCCAAAAAAACACTCAACAAATGGCTACAATTTAAGGAATGTGTTTAGTGACGGCATCAGATTCCTAATTGATGGAGAAAGGTCTGGTGGCAAGAAAAGCTGCTTCTAGGTGATTATCAAGTGTTTTCGCTCGACGATTCCATTCCTGGGTGGTTGGTTTGGCCCTTATTCCGTATATCCCATTTTAATTTTACATCATTATGAACCTGGCACCTTTTTTACCCTCTGATCGAGGTTCTCGGCATTGAAAAATCTCCGTAAACTAAATTACACATGTATATGTTAACATTTAAGACATATACAGTCATGAAAATCAAGGGCAATGGTGATATATATGCTGATTAGACACCAAAAAAAACACTCAACAAATGGCTACAATTTAAGAAATGTGTTTAGTGACGGCATCAGATTCCTAATTGATGGAGAAAGGTCTGGTGGCAAGAAAAGCTGCTTCTAGGAGGTTGTCAAGTGTTTTCGCTCGACGATTCCATTCTTTGGGGGTTGGTTTGGCCCATGTTCCTGTAACTCGAATCTTAGCCCGATATATCTCATTTTAATTTTACACCATTGTGAACCTTACGCCTTTTTTACTCTCTGATCGAGATTCTCAGCATTGAAAAATCTTCGTAAACTAAATCACACGTGTATATGTTGACATTTAAGAGATATACAGTCAAGAAAATCAAGGGCAATGGTGATATATATGCGGATTAGACACCAAAAAAAACACTCAACAAATGGCTACAATTTAAGGAATGTGTTTAGTGACGACATCAGATTCCTAATTGACGGAGAAAGGTCTGGTGGCAAGAAAAGCTGCTTCTAGGTGGTTGTCAAGTGTTTTCGCTCGACGATTCCATTCCTGGGTGGTTGGTTTGGCCCTTGTTCCCGTAACTCGAATCCTAGCTCGGTATATCCCATTTTAATTTTACACCATTATGAACCTTACGCCTTTTTTACTCTCTGATCGAGGTTCTCGGCATTGAAAAATCTTCGTAAACTAAATCACACGTGTATATGTGTACATTTAAGAGATATACAGTCAAGAAAATCAAGGGCAATGGTGATATATATGCTGATTAGACACAAAAAAAACACTCAACAAATGGCTACAATTTAAGGAATGTGTTTAGTGACGGCATCAGATTCCTAATTGATGGAGAAAGGTCGGGTGGCAAGAAAAGCTGCTTCTAGGAGGTTTTCAAGTGCTTTCGCTCGACAATTCCATTCTTGGGTGGTTGGTTTGGCCCTTGTTCCTGTAACTCGAATCCTAGCCCGATTTATCCCATTTTAATTTAACACGATTGTGAACCTTACGCCTTTTTTACTCTCTGATCGAGGTTCTCGGCATTGAAAGTCTTCGTAAACAAAATCGCGCGTGTATATGTTGACATTTAAGAGATATACAGTCAAGAAAATCAAGGGCAATGGTGATATATATGCGGATTAGACACAAAAAAAAAACACTCAACAAATGGCTACAATTTAAGGATTGTGTTTAGTGACGGCATCAGATTCCAAATTGATGGAGAATGGTCTGGTGGCAAGAAAAGCTGCTTCTAGGAGGTTGTCAAGTTTTTTCGCTCGACGATTCCATTCTTAGGTGGTTGGTTTGGCCCTTGTTCCTATAACTCGAATCCTAGCCTGGTATATCCCATTTTAATTTTACACCATTGTGAACCTTACGCCTTTTTTACTCTCCGATAGAGGTTCTCAGCATTGAAAAATCTTCGTAAACTAAATCACACGTGTATATGTTGACATTTAAGAGATATATAGTCAAGAAAATCAAGGGCAATGGTGATATATATGCGGATTAGACACGAAAAAAACACACAAAAAATGGCTACAATTTAATGAATGTGTTTATTGACGGCATCAGATTCCTAATTGACGGAGAAAGGTCTGGTGGCAAGAAAAGCTGCTTCTAGGAGGTTGTCAAGGGTTTTCGCTCGACGATTCCATTCTTGGGTGGTTGGTTTGGCCCTTGTTCCTGTAACTCGAATCCTAGCCCGGTATATCCGATTTTAATTTTACAACATTGTCAACCTTACGCCATTTTTACTCTCTGATCGAGGCTCTCGGCATTGAAAAATCTTCTTAAACTAAATCACACGTGTATATGTTGACATTTAAGAGATATACAGTCAAGAAAATCAAGGGCAATGGTGATATATATGCGGATTAGACACCAAAAAAAAACACTCAACAAATGGCTACAATTTAAGGAATGTGTTTAGTGACGACATCAGATTCCTAATTGACGGAGAAAGGTCTGGTGGCAAGAAAAGCTGCTTCTAGGTGGTTGTCAAGTGTTTTCGCTCGACGATTCCATTCCTGGGTGGTTGGTTTGGCCCTTGTTCCCGTAACTCGAATCCTAGCTCGGTATATCCCATTTTAATTTTACACCATTATGAACCTTACGCCTTTTTTACTCTCTGATCGAGGTTCTCGGCATTGAAAAATCTTCGTAAACTAAATCACACGTGTATATGTGTACATTTAAGAGATATACAGTCAAGAAAATCAAGGGCAATGGTGATATATATGCTGATTAGACACAAAAAAAACACTCAACAAATGGCTACAATTTAAGGAATGTGTTTAGTGACGGCATCAGATTCCTAATTGATGGAGAAAGGTCGGGTGGCAAGAAAAGCTGCTTCTAGGAGGTTTTCAAGTGCTTTCGCTCGACAATTCCATTCTTGGGTGGTTGGTTTGGCCCTTGTTCCTGTAACTCGAATCCTAGCCCGATTTATCCCATTTTAATTTAACACGATTGTGAACCTTACGCCTTTTTTACTCTCTGATCGAGGTTCTCGGCATTGAAAGTCTTCGTAAACAAAATCACGCGTGTATATGTTGACATTTAAGAGATATACAGTCAAGAAAATCAAGGGCAATGGTGATATATATGCGGATTAGACACAAAAAAAAACACTCAACAAATGGCTACAATTTAAGGATTGTGTTTAGTGACGGCATCAGATTCCAAATTGATGGAGAATGGTCTGGTGGCAAGAAAAGCTGCTTCTAGGAGGTTGTCAAGTTTTTTCGCTCGACGATTCCATTCTTAGGTGGTTGGTTTGGCCCTTGTTCCTATAACTCGAATCCTAGCCTGGTATATCCCATTTTAATTTTACACCATTGTGAACCTTACGCCTTTTTTACTCTCCGATAGAGGTTCTCAGCATTGAAAAATCTTCGTAAACTAAATCACACGTGTATATGTTGACATTTAAGAGATATATAGTCAAGAAAATCAAGGGCAATGGTGATATATATGCGGATTAGACACGAAAAAAACACACAAAAAATGGCTACAATTTAATGAATGTGTTTATTGACGGCATTAGATTCCTAATTGACGGAGAAAGGTCTGGTGGCAAGAAAAGCTGCTTCTAGGAGGTTGTCAAGGGTTTTCGCTCGACGATTCCATTCTTGGGTGGTTGGTTTGGCCCTTGTTCCTGTAACTCGAATCCTAGCCCGGTATATCCGATTTTAATTTTACAACATTGTCAACCTTACGCCATTTTTACTCTCTGATCGAGGCTCTCGGCATTGAAAAATCTTCTTAAACTAAATCACACGTGTATATGTTGACATTTTAGGGATATACAGTCAAGAAAATCAAGGGCAATGGTGTTATATATGCGGATTAGACACCAAAAAAAACACTCAACAAATGGCTACAATTTAAGGAATGTGTTTAGTGACGGCATCAGATTCCTAATTGATGGAGAAAGGTCTGGTGGCAAGAAAATCTGCTTCTAGGAGGTTGTCAAGTGTTTTCGCTCGACAATTCCATTCTTGGGTGGTTGGTTTGGCCCTTATTCCGTATATCCCATTTTAATTTTACACCATTATGAACCTGACACCTTTTTTACTCTCTGATCGAGGTTCTCGGCATTGAAAAATCTTCGTAAACTAAATCACACGTGTATATGTTGACATTTAAGAGATATACAGTCAAGAAAATAAAGGGCAATGGTGATATATATGCTGATTAGACACCAAAAAAAACACTCAACAAATGGCTACAATTTAAGGAATGTGTTCAGTGACGACATTAGATTCCTAATTGATAGAGAAAGGTCTGGTGGCAAGAAAAGCTGCTTCTAGGAGGTTGTAGAGTGTTTTCGCTCGACGATTCCATTCTTAGGTGGTTAGTTTGACCCTTGTTCCTGTAACTCGAATCCTAGCCCGATATATCCCATTTTAATTTTACACCATTGTGAACCTTACACCTTTTTTACTCTCTGATCGAGGTTCTCGGCATTGAAAAATCTTCGTAAACTAAATCACACGTGTGTATGTTGACATTTAAGAGATATACGGTCAAGAAAATCAAGGTCAATAGTGATATGCTGATTAGACACCCAAAAAAACACTCAACAAATGGCTATAATTTAAGGAATGTGTTTAGTGACGGCATCAGATTCCTAATTGATGGAGAAAGGTCTGGTGGCAAGAAAAGCTGCTTTTAGGTGATTATCAAGTGTTTTCGCTCGACGATTCCATTCCTGGGTGGTTGGTTTGGCCCTTATTCCGTATATCCCATTTTAATTTTACATCATTATGAACCTGGCACCTTTTTTACCCTCTGATCGAGGTTCTCGGCATTGAAAAATCTCCGTAAACTAAATTACACATGTATATGTTAACATTTAAGACATATACAGTCAAGAAAATCAAGGGCAATGGTGATATATATGCTGATTAGACACCAAAAAAAACACTCAACAAATGGCTACAATTTAAGAAATGTGTTTAGTGACGGCATCAGATTCCTAATTGATGGAGAAAGGTCTGGTGGCAAGAAAAGCTGCTTCTAGGAGGTTGTCAAGTGTTTTCGCTCGACGATTCCATTCTTTGGGGGTTGGTTTGGCCCATGTTCCTGTAACTCGAATCTTAGCCCGATATATCTCATTTTAATTTTACACCATTGTGAACCTTACGCCTTTTTTACTCTCTGATCGAGGTTCTCAGCATTGAAAAATCTTCGTAAACTAAATCACACGTGTATATGTTGACATTTAAGAGATATACAGTCAAGAAAATCAAGGGCAATGGTGATATATATGCGGATTAGACACCAAAAAAAACACTCAACAAATGGCTACAATTTAAGGAATGTGTTTAGTGACGACATCAGATTCCTAATTGATGGAGAAAGGTCTGGTGGCAAGAAAAGCTGCTTCTAGGTGGTTGTCAAGTGTTTTCGCTCGACGATTCCATTCTTTGGTGGTTGGTTTGGCCCTTGTTCCTGTAACTAGAATCCTAGCCCGGTATATCCCATTTTAATTTTACACCATTGTGAACCTTACGCCTTTTTTACACTCTATTCGAGGTTCTCGGCATTGAAAAATCTTCGTAAACTAAATCACACATGTATATGTTGACATTTAAGAGATATACAGTCAAGAAAATCAAGGGAAATGGTGATATATATGCGGATTAGACACAAAAAAAAAAACACTCAAAAAATGGCTACAATTTAAGGAATGTGTTTAGTGATGGCATCAGATTCCTAATTGATGGAGAAAGGTCTGGTGGCAAGAAAAGCTGCTTCTAGGAGGTTATCAAGTGTTTTCGCTCGACAATTCCATTCTTGAGTGGTTGGTTTGGCCCTTGTTCCTGTAACTCGAATCCTAGCCCGGTATATCCCATTTTAATTTTACACCATTGTGAACATTACGCCTTTTTTACTCTCTGATCGAGGTTCTTCGCATTGAAAAATCTTCGTAAACTAAATCACACATGTATATGTTGACATTTAAGAGATATACAGTCAAGAAAATCAAGGGCAATGGTGATATATATATGCGGATTAGACACCAAAAAAAAACACTCAACAAATCGCTACACTTTAAGGAATGTATTTAGTGATGACATCAGATTCCTAATCGATGGGAAAGGTCTGGTGGTAAGAAAAGCTGCTTCTAGGAGGTTATCAAGTGTTTTCGCTAGACGATTCCATTCTTGGGTGGTTGGTTTGGCCCTTGGTCCAGTAACTCGAATCCTAGCCCGGTATATCCCATTTTAATTTTACACCATTGTGAACCTTAATCCTTTTTTACTCTCTGATCGAGGTTCTCGGCATTGAAAAATCTTCGTAAACTAAATCACACATGTATATGTTGACATTTAAGAGATATACAGTCAAGAAAATCAAGGGCAATGGTGATATATATGCGGATTAGACACCAAAAAAAACACTCAACAAATGGCTACAATTTAAGGAATGTGTTTAGTGACGGCATCAGATTCCTAATTGATGGAGAAAGGTCTGGTGGCAAGAAAAGCTGCTTCTAGGAGGTTATCAAGTGTTTTCGCTCGACGATTCCATTCTTGGGTGGTTGGTTTGGCCCTTATTCCTGTAACTCGAATCCTAGCCCGGTATATCCTATTTTAATTTTACACCATTTTGAACGTTAGGCCTTTTTTAATCTCTGATCGAGGTTCTCGGCATTGAAAAATCTTCGTAAACTAAATCACACGTGTATAAGTTGACATTTAAGAGATATACAGTCAAGAAAATCAAGGGCAATGGTGATATATATGCGGATTAGACACCAAAAAAAACACTCAACAAATGGCTACAATTTAAGGAATGTGTTTAGTGACGGCATCAGATTCCTAATTGATGGAGAAAGGTCTGGTGGCAAGAAAAGCTGCTTCTAGGAGGTTATCAAGTGTTTTCGCTCGACGATTCCATTCTTGGGTGGTTGGTTTGGCCCTTATTCCTGTAACTCGAATCCTAGCCCGGTATATCCTATTTTAATTTTACATCATTTTGAACGTTAAGCCTTTTTTAATCTCTGATCGAGGTTCTCGGCATTGAAAAATCTTCGTAAACTAAATCACACGTGTATATGTTGACATTTAAGAGATATACAGTCAAGAAAATCAAGGGCAATGGTGATATATATGCGGATTAGACACCAAAAAAAACACTCAACAAATGGCTACAATTTAAGGAATGTGTTTAGTGACGGCATCAGATTCCTAATTGATGGAGAAAGGTCTGGTGGCAAGAAAAGCTGCTTCTAGGAGGTTATCAAGTGTTTTCGCTCGACGGTTCCATTCTTGGGTGGTTGGTTTGGCCCTTGTTCCTGTAACTCGAATCCTAGCCCGGTATATCCCATTTTAATTTTACACCATTGTGAACCTTACACCTTTTTTATTCTTTGATCGAGGTTCACGCCATTGAAAAATCTTCGTAAACTAAATCACACGTGTATATGTTGACATTTAAGAGATATACAGTCAAGAAAATCAGTGGCAATGGTGATATATATGCGGATTAGACACCAAAAAGAAAACACTCAACAAATGGCTACAATTTAAGGAATGTGTATAGTGACGGCATCAGATTCCTAATTGATGGAAAAGGTGTGGTGGCAAGAATAGCTGCTTTTTGGAGGATGTCAATTGTTTTCGCTCGACGATTCCATTTTTGGGTGGTTGGTTTGGTCCTTGTTCCTGTAACTTGAATCCTAGCCCGGTCTATCCCATTTTAATTTTTCATCATTGTGAACCTGATACCTTTTTTACTCTCTGATCGAGGTTCTCGGCATTGAAAAATCTTCGTAAACTAAATCACACGTGTATATGTTTACATTTAAGAGATATACAGTCAAGAAAATCAAGGGCAATGGTGATATATATGCCGATTGGACACAAAAAAAAACACTCAACAAATGGCTATAATTTAAGGAATGTGTTTAGTGACGGCAGCAGATTCCTAATTGACGGAGAAAGGTCTGGTGGCAAGAAAAGCTACTTCTAGGAGGTTATCAAGTGTTTTCGCTCGACGATTCCATTCTTGGGTGGTTGGTTTGGCCCTTGTTCCTGTACTCGAATCCTTGCCCGGTATATCCTATTTTAATTTTACACCATTGTGAACCTTACGCCTTTTTTACTCTCTGATCGAGGTTCTCGGCATAGAAAAATCTTCGTAAACTAAATCACACGTGTATATGTTGACATTTAAGAGATATACAGTCAAGAAAATCAAGGGCAATGGTGATATATATGCGGATTAGACACAAAAAAAAACACTCAACAAATGGCTTCAATTTAAGGAATATGTTTAGTGACGGCGCCAGATTCCTAATTGATGGAGAAATGTCTGGTGGCAAGAAAAGCTGCTTTTAGGAGGTTGTCAAGTGTTTTCGCTCGACGATTCCATTCTTGGGTGGTTGGTTTGGTCCTTGTTCCTGTAACTTGAATTCTAGCCCGGTCTATCCCATTTTAATTTTACACCATTGTGAACCTTACGCCTTTTTTACTCTCATATCGAGGTTCTCGGCATTGAAAAATATTCGTAAACTAAATCACACGTGTATATGTTGACATTTAAGAGATATACAGTCAAGAAAATCAAGGGCAATGGTGATATATATGCGGATTAGACACAAAAAAAACACTCAACAAATGGCTACAATTTAAGGAATGTGTTTAGTGACGGCATCAGATTCCTAATTGATGGAGAAAGGTGTGGTGGCAAGAAAAGCTGCTTCTAGGAGGTTGTCAAGTGTTTTCGCTCGACGATTCCATTCTTGGGTGGTTGGTTTGGTCCTTGTTCCTGTAACTTGAATCCTAGCTCGGTATATCCCATTTTAATTTTACACTACTGTGAACCTTACGCCTTTTTTATTCTCTGATCGAGGTTCTCAGCATTGAAAAATCTTCGTAAACTAAATCACACGTGTATATGTTGACATTTAAAAGATATACAGTCAAGAAAATTAAGGGCAATGGTGATATATATGCGGATTAAACACAAAAAAAAACACTCAACAAATGGCTACAATTTAAGGAATGTGTTTAGTGACGGCATCAGATTCCTAATTGATGGAGAAAGGTGTGGTGGCAAGAAAAGCTGCTTCTAGGAGGTTGTCAAGTGTTTTCGCTCGACGATTCCATTCTTGGGTGGTTGGTTTTGTCCTTGTTCCTGTAACTTGAATCCTAGCCCGGTCTATCCTATTTTAATTTTACACCATTGTGAACCTTACGCCTTTTTTACTCTCTGATCGAGGTTCTCGGCATAGAAAAATCTTCGTAAACTAAATCACACGTGTATATATTGACATTTAAGAGATATACAGTCAAGAAAATCAAGGGCAATGGTGATATATATGCGGATTAGACACCAAAAAAAACACTCAACAAATGGCTACAATTTAAGGAATGTGTTTAGTGACGGCATCAGATTCCTAATTGATGGAGAAAGGTGTGGTGGCAAGAAAAGCTGCTTCTAGGAGGTTGTCAAGTGTTTTCGCTCGACGATTCCATTATTGGGTGGTTGGTTTGGTCCTTGTTCCTGTAACTTGAATCCTAGCCCGGTATATCCCATTTTAATTTTACACTACTGTGAACCTTACGCCTTTTTTATTCTCTGATCGAGGTTCTCAGCATTGAAAAATCTTCGTAAACTAAATCACACGTGTATATGTTGACATTTAAAAGATATACAGTCAAGAAAATTAAGGGCAATGGTGATATATATGCGGATTAGACACAAAAAAAAAACACTCAACAAATGGCTACAATTTAAGGATTGTGTTTAGTGACGGTATCAGATTCCTAATTGATGGAGAAAGGTCTGGTGGCAAGAAAAGCTGCTTCTAGGAGGTTGTCAAGTGTTTTCGCTCGACGATTCTATTCTTGGGTGGTTAGTTTGTCCCTTGTTCCTGTAACTCGAATCCTAGCCTGGTATATCCCATTTTAATTTTACACCATTGTGAACCTTACGCCTTTTTTACTCTCATATCGAGGTTCTCGGCATTGAAAAATCTTCGTAAACTAAATCACACGTGTATATGTTGACATTTAAGAGATATACAGTCAAGAAAATCAAGGGCAATGGTGATATATATGCGGATTAGACACAAAAAAAAAACACTCAACAAATGGCTACAATTTAAGGAATGTGTTTAGTGACGGCATCAGATTCCTAATTGATGGAGAAAGGTGTGGTCGCAAGAAAAGCTGCTTCTAGGAGGTTGTCAAGTGTTTTCGCTCGACGATTCCATTCTTGGGTGGTTGGTTTGGTCCTTGTTCCTGTAACTTGAATCCTAGCTCGGTATATCCCATTTTAATTTTACACTACTGTGAACCTTACGCCTTTTTTATTCTCTGATCGAGGTTCTCAGCATTGAAAAATCTTCGTAAACTAAATCACACGTGTATATGTTGACATTTAAAAGATATACAGTCAAGAAAATTAAGGGCAATGGTGATATATATGCGGATTAAACACAAAAAAAAACACTCAACAAATGGCTACAATTTAAGGAATGTGTTTAGTGACGGCATCAGATTCCTAATTGATGGAGAAAGGTGTGGTGGCAAGAAAAGCTGCTTCTAGGAGGTTGTCAAGTGTTTTCGCTCGACGATTCCATTCTTGGGTGGTTGGTTTTGTCCTTGTTCCTGTAACTTGAATCCTAGCCCGGTCTATCCTATTTTAATTTTACACCATTGTGAACCTTACGCCTTTTTTACTCTCTGATCGAGGTTCTCGGCATAGAAAAATCTTCGTAAACTAAATCACACGTGTATATATTGACATTTAAGAGATATACAGTCAAGAAAATCAAGGGCAATGGTGATATATGTGCGGATTAGACACCAAAAAAAACACTCAACAAATGGCTACAATTTAAGGAATGTGTTTAGTGACGGCATTAGATTCCTAATTGATGGAGAAAGGTGTGGTGGCAAGAAAAGCTGCTTCTAGGAGGTTGTCAAGTGTTTTCGCTCGATGATTAGATTCTTGGGTGGTTGGTTTGGTCCTTGTTCCTGTAACTTGAATCCTAGCCCGGTATATCCCATTTTAATTTTACACTACTGTGAACCTTACGCCTTTTTTATTCTCTGATCGAGGTTCTCAGCATTGAAAAATCTTCGTAAACTAAATCACACGTGTATATGTTGACATTTAAAAGATATACAGTCAAGAAAATTAAGGGCAATGGTGATATATATGCGGATTAGACACAAAAAAAACACTCAACAAATGGCTACAATTTAAGGATTGTGTTTAGTGACGGTATCAGATTCCTAATTGATGGAGAAAGGTCTGGTGGCAAGAAAAGCTGCTTCTAGGAGGTTGTCAAGTGTTTTCGCTCGACGATTCTATTCTTGGGTGGTTAGTTTGTCCCTTGTTCCTGTAACTCGAATCCTAGCCTGGTATATCCCATTTTAATTTTACACCATTGTGAACCTTACGCCTTTTTTACTCTCATATCGAGGTTCTTGGCATTGAAAAATCTTCGTAAACTAAATCACACGTGTATATGTTGACATTTAAGAGATATACAGTAAAGAAAATCAAGGGCAATGGTGATATACATGCGGATTAGACACAAAAAAAAAACACTCAACAAATGGCTACAATTTAAGGAATGTGTTTAGTGACGGCATCAGATTCCTAATTGATGGAGAAAGGTCTGATGGCAAGAAAAGCTGCTTCTAGGAGGTTATCAAGTGTTTTCGCTCGACGATTCCATTCTTTGGTGGTTGGTTTGGCCCTTGTTCCTATAACTTGAATCCTAGCCCGTTATATATCCCATTTTAATTTTACACCGTTGTGATCCTTACGCCTTTTTTACTCTCTGATGGAGGTTCTCGGCATTGAAAAATCTTCGTAAACTAAATCACACGTGTATATGTTGACATTTAAGAGATACACGGTCAAGAAAATCAAGGGCAATGGTGATATATATGCTGATTAGACACCAAAAAAACATTCAACAAATGGCTTCAATTTAAGGAATATGTTTAGTGACGGCGCCAGATTCCTAATTGATGGAGAAATGTCTGGTGGCAAGAAAAGCTGCTTTTAGGAGGTTGTCAAGTGTTTTCGCTCGACGATTCCATTCTTGGGTGGTTGGTTTGGTCCTTGTTCCTGTAACTTGAATTCTAGCCCGGTCTATCCCATTTTAATTTTACACCATTGTGAACCTTACGCCTTTTTTACTCTCTGATCGAGGTTCTCGGCATTGAAAAATCTTCGTAAACTAAATCACACGTGTATATGTTGACATTTAAGAGATATACAGTCAAGAAAATCAAGGGCAATGGTGATATATATGCGGATTAGACACAAAAAAACACTCAATAAATGGCTACAATTTAAGGAATGTCTTTAGTGACGGCATCAGATTCCTAATTGATGGAGAAAGGTGTGGTCGCAAGAAAAGCTGCTTCTAGGAGGTTGTCAAGTATTTTCGCTCGACGATTCCATTCTTGGGTGGTTGGTTTGGTCCTTGTTCCTGTAACTTGAATCCTAGCCCGGTATATCCCATTTTAATTTAAACTACTGTGAACCTTACGCCTTTTTTATTCTCTGATCGAGGTTCTCAGCATTGAAAAATCTTTGTAAACTAAATCACACGTGTATATGTTGACATTTAAAAGATATACAGTCAAGAAAATTAAGGGCAATGGTGATATATATGCGGATTAAACACCAAAAAAAAACACTCAACAAATGGCTACAATTTAAGGAATGTGTTTAGTGACGGCATCAGATTCCTAATTGATGGAGAAAGGTGTGGTGGCAAGAAAAGCTGCTTCTAGGAGGTTGTCAAGTGTTTTCGCTCGACGATTCCATTCTTGGGTGGTTGGTTTTGTCCTTGTTCCTGTAACTTGAATCCTAGCCCGGTCTATCCTATTTTAATTTTACACCATTGTGACCCTTACGCCTTTTTTACTCTCTGATCGAGGTTCTCGGCATTGAAAATTATTCGTAAACAAAATCACACGTGTATATGTTGGCATTTAAGAGATATAAAGTCAAGAAAATCAAGGGCAATGGTGATATATATGCGGATTAGACACAAAAAAAAACACTCAACAAATGGCTACAATTTAAGGAATGTGTTTAGTGACGACATCAGATTCCTAATTGATGGAGAAATGTCTGGTGGCAAGAAAAGCTGCTTCTAGGAGGTTATCAAGTGTTTTCGCTCGACGATTCCATTCTTGGGTGGTTGGTTTGGCCCTTGTTCCTGTAACTCGAATCCTAGCCCGGTATATCCCATTTTAATTTTACACCGTTGTGAACCTTACACCTTTTTTACTCTCTGATCGAGGTTCTCGGCATTAAAAAATCTTCGTAAACTAAATCACACGTGTATATGTTGACATTTAAGAGATATACAGTCAAGAAAATCACGGGCAATAGTGATATATATGCGGATTAGACACCAAAAAAAAACACTCAACAAATGGCTACAGTTTAAGGAATGTGATTAGTGACGGCATCAGATTCTTAATTGATGGAGAAAGGTCTGGTGGCAAGAAAAGCTGCTTCTAGGAGGTTGTCATGTGTTTTTGCTTGACGATTCCATTCTTGGGTGGTTGGTTTGGCCCTTGTTCCTGTAACTCGAATCCTAGCCCGGTATATCCCATTTTAATTTTACACCATTGTGAATCTTACGCCTTTTTTACTCTCTGATCGAGGTTGTCGGCATTGAAAAATCTTCGTAATCTAAATCACACGTGTATATGTTGACATTTAAGAGATATACAGTCAAGAAAATCACGGGCAATGGTGATATATATGCGGATTAGACAAAAAAAAACACTCAACAAATGGCTACAGTTTAAGGAATGTGTTTAGTGACGGCATCAGATTCCTAATTGATGGAGAAAGGTCTGGTGGCAAGAAAAGCTGCTTCTAGGAGGTTATCAAGTGTTTTCGCTCGACGATTCCATTCTTGGGTGGTTGGTTTGGCCCTTGTTCCTGTAACTCGAATCCTAGCCCGGTATATCCCATTTTAATTTTACACCGTTGTGAACATTACACCTTTTTTACTCTCTGATCGAGGTTCTCGGCATTAAAATATCTTCGTAAACTAAATCACACGTGTATATGTTGACATTTAAGAGATATACAGTCAAGAAAATCAAGGGCAATGGTGATATATATGCGGATTAGACACCCAAAAAAAACACTCAACAAATGGCTACAGTTTAAGGAATTTGTTTAGTGACGGCATCAGATTCATAATTGATGGAGAATGGTCTGGTGGCAAGAAAAGCTGCTTCTAGGAGGTTGTCAAGTGTTTTCGCTCGACGATTCCATTCTTGGGTGGTTGGTTTGGCCCTTGTTCCTATAACTCGAATCCTAGCCCGGTATATCCCATTTTAATTTTACACCATTGTGAACCTTACGCCGTTTTTACTCTCTGATCGAGGTTCTCGGCATTGAAAAATCTTCGGAAACTAAATCACACGTGCATTGTTGACATTTAAGAGATATACAGTCAAGAAAATCATGGGCAATGGTGATATATATGCGGATTAGACACCAAAAAAACACTCAACAAATGGCTACAATTTAAGGAATGTGTTTAGTGACGGCATCAGATTCCTAATTGATGGAGAAAGGTCTGGTGGCAAGAAAAGCTGCTTCTAGGAGGTTGTCATGTGTTTTCGCTCGACGATTCCATTCTTGGGTGGTTGGTTTGGCCCTTGTTCCTGTAACTCGAATCCAAACCCGGTGTATCCCATTTTTATTTTACACCATTGTGAACATTATGCCTTTTTTACCCTCTGATTGAGGTTCTCGGCATTGAAAAATCTTCGTAAACTAAATCACACGTGTATATGTTGACATTTACGAGATATACAGTCAAGAAAATCAAGGGCAATGGTGATATATATCCGGATTAGACACAAAAAAAAAACACTCAACAAATGGCTACAATTTAAGGAATGTGTTTAGTGACGGCATCAGATTCCTAATTGATGGAGAAAGGTCTGGTGGCAAGAAAAGCTGCTTCTAGGAGGTTATCAAGTGTTTTCGCTTGACGATTCCATTCTTGGGTGGTTGGTTTGGCCCTTGTTCCTGTAACTCGAATCCTAGCCCGGTATATCCCATTTTAATTTTACACCATTGTGAATCTTACGCCTTTTTTACTCTCTGATCGAGGTTGTCGGCATTGAAAAATCTTCGTAATCTAAATCACACGTGTATATGTTGACATTTAAGAGATATACAGTCAAGAAAATCACGGGCAATGGTGATATATATGCGGATTAGACAAAAAAAAAACACTCAACAAATGGCTACAGTTTAAGGAATGTGTTTAGTGACGGCATCAGATTCCTAATTGATGGAGAAAGGTCTGGTGGCAAGAAAAGCTGCTTCTAGGAGGTTATCAAGTGTTTTCGCTCGACGATTCCATTCTTGGGTGGTTGGTTTGGCCCTTGTTCCTGTAACTCGAATCCTAGCCCGGTATATCCCATTTTAATTTTACACCGTTGTGAACATTACACCTTTTTTACTCTCTGATCGAGGTTCTCGGCATTAAAATATCTTCGTAAACTAAATCACACGTGTATATGTTGACATTTAAGAGATATACAGTCAAGAAAATCAAGGGCAATGGTGATATATATGCGGATTAGACACCCAAAAAAAACACTCAACAAATGGCTACAGTTTAAGGAATTTGTTTAGTGACGGCATCAGATTCATAATTGATGGAGAACGGTCTGGTGGCAAGAAAAGCTGCTTCTAGGAGGTTGTCAAGTGTTTTCGCTCGACGATTCCATTCTTGGGTGGTTGGTTTGGCCCTTGTTCCTATAACTCGAATCCTAGCCCGGTATATCCCATTTTAATTTTACACCATTGTGAACCTTACGCCGTTTTTACTCTCTGATCGAGGTTCTCGGCATTGAAAAATCTTCGGAAACTAAATCACACGTGCATTGTTGACATTTAAGAGATATACAGTCAAGAAAATCATGGGCAATGGTGATATATATGCGGATTAGACACCAAAAAAACACTCAACAAATGGCTACAATTTAAGGAATGTGTTTAGTGACGGCATCAGATTCCTAATTGATGGAGAAAGGTCTGGTGGCAAGAAAAGCTGCTTCTAGGAGGTTGTCATGTGTTTTCGCTCGACGATTCCATTCTTGGGTGGTTGGTTTGGCCCTTGTTCCTGTAACTCGAATCCAAACCCGGTGTATCCCATTTTTATTTTACACCATTGTGAACATTATGCCTTTTTTACCCTCTGATTGAGGTTCTCGGCATTGAAAATTCTTCGTAAACTAAATCACACGTGTATATGTTGACATTTACGAGATATACAGTCAAGAAAATCAAGGGCAATGGTGATATATATCCGGATTAGACACAAAAAAAAAAACACTCAACAAATGGCTACAATTTAAGGAATGTGTTTAGTGACGGCATCAGATTCCTAATTGATGGAGAAAGGTCTGGTGGCAAGAAAAGCTGCTTCTAGGAGGTTATCAAGTGTTTTCGCTCGACGATTCCATTCTTGGGTGGTTGGTTTGGCCCTTGTTCCTGTAACTCGAATCCTAGCCCGGTATATCCCATTTTAATTTCACACCGTTGTGAACATTACGCCTTTTTTACTCTCTGATCGAGGTTCTCGGCATTAAAATATCTTTGTAAACTAAATCACACGTGTATATGTTGACATTTAAGAGATATACAGTCAAGAAAATCAAGGGCAATGGTGATATATATGCGGATTAGACACCCAAAAAAAACACTCAACAAATGGCTACAGTTTAAGGAATGTGTTTAGTGACGGCATCAGATTCCTAATTGATGGAGAAAGGTCTGGTGGCAAGAAAAGCTGCTTCTAGGAGGTTCTCAAGTGTTTTCGATCGACGATTCCATTCTTGGGTGGTTGGTTTGGCCCTTGTTCCTGTAACTCGAATCCTAGCCCGGTATATCCCATTTTAATTTTACACCATTGTGAACCTTACGCCTTTTTTACTCTCTGATCGAGGTTCTCGGCATTGAAAAATCTTCGTAAATTAAATCACACGTGCATTGTTGACATTTAAAAGATATACAGTCAAGAAAATCATGGGCAATGGTGATATATATGCGGATTAGACACCAAAAAAACACTCAACAAATGGCTACAATTTAAGGAATGTGTTTAGTGACGGCATCAGATTCCTAATTGATGGAGAAAGGTCTGGTGGCAAGAAAAGCTGCTTCTAGGAGGTTATCAAGTGTTTTCGCTCGACGATTCTATTCTTGGGTGGTTGGTTTGGCCCTTATTCCTGTAACTCGAATCCTAGCCCGGTATATCCTATTTTAATTTTACACCATTTTGAACGTTAGGCCTTTTTTAATCTCTGATCGAGGTTCTCGGCATTGAAAAATCTTCGTAAACTAAATCACACGTGTATATGTTGACATTTAAGAGATATACAGTCAAGAAAATCAAGGGCAATGGTGATATATATGCGGATTAGACACCAAAAAAACACTCAACAAATGGCTACAATTTAAGGAATGTGTTTAGTGACGGCATCAGATTCCTAATTGATGGAGAAAGGTCTGGTGGCAAGAAAAGCTGCTTCTAGGAGGTTCTCAAGTGTTTTCGATCGACGATTCCATTCTTGGGTGGTTGGTTTAGCCCTTGTTCATGTAACTCGAATCCTAGCCCGGTATATCCCATTTTAATTT
The DNA here is from genome assembly GCA_030545235.1 of Helianthus tuberosus. NCBI lineage: Eukaryota > Viridiplantae > Streptophyta > Magnoliopsida > Asterales > Asteraceae > Helianthus > Helianthus tuberosus. The sequence continues at coordinate 156,410,607 of CM060403.1, forward strand.
TACACCATTGTGAACCTTATGCCTTTTTTACTCTCTGATCGAGGTTCTCGGCATTGAAAAATCTTCGTAAACTAAATCACACGTGTATATGTTGACATTTGAGAGATATACAGTCAAGAAAATCACGGGCAATGGTGATATATATGCGATTTAGACAGAAAAAAAACACTCAACAAATGGCTACAGTTTAAGGAATGTGTTTAGTGACGGCATCAGATTCCTAATTGATGGAAAAAGGTCTGGTGGCAAGAAAAGCTGCTTCTAGGAGGTTGTCAAGTGTTTTCGCTCGACGATTCCATTCTTGGGTGGTTGGTTAGGCCTTTGTTCCTCTAACTCAAATCCTAGCCCGGTATATCCCATTTTAATTTTACATCATTGTGAACCTTACGCCTTTTTTACTCTCTGATCGAGGTTCTCGGCACTGAAAAATCTTCGTAAATTAAATCACACGTGTATATTTTGACATTTAAAAGAAATACAGTCAAGAAAATCAAGGGCAATGGTGAAATATATGCGGATTAGACACCAAAAAAAACATTAAACAAAGGGTTACAATTTATGGAATATGTTTAGTGACGGCATCAGATTCCTAATTGATGGAGAAAGGTCTGGTGGCAAGAAAAGCTTCTTCTAGGAGGTTGTCAAGTGTTTTCGCTCTACGATTCCATTCTTGGGTGGTTGGTTTGGTCCTTGTTCCTGTAACTCAAATCCTAGCCCGGTCTATCCCATTTTAGTTTTACACCATTGTGAACCTTATGCCTTTTTTACTCTCTGATCGAGGTTCTCGGCATTGAAAAATCTTCGTAAACTAAATCACACGTGTATATGTTGACATTTAAGAGAAATACATTCAAGAAAATCAAGGGCAATGGTGATATATATGCGGATTAGACACACAAAAAAAACAATCAACAAATGGCTAAAATTTAAGGAATGTGTTTAGTGACGGCATCAGATTCCTAATTGATGGAGAAATGTCTGGTGGCAAGAAAAGCTGCTTCTAGAAGGTTCTCAAGTGTTTTTGATCGACGATTCCATTCTTGGGTGGTTGGTTTAGCCCTTGTTCCTGTAACTCGAATTCTAGACCGGTATATCCCATTTTAATTTTACACCATTGTGAACCTTACGCCTTTTTTACTCTCTGATCGAGGTTCTCGGCATAGAAAAATCTTCGTAAACTAAATCACACGTGTATATGTTGACATTTAAGAGATATACAGTCAAGAAAATCACGGGCAATGGTGATATATATGCGGATTAGACACAAAAAAAAAAAACACTCAACAAATGGCTACAGTTTAAGGAATGTGTTTAGTGACGGCATCAGATTCCTAATTGATGGAGAAAGGTCTGGTGGCAAGAAAACCTGCTTCTAGGAGGTTGTCAAGTGTTTTCGCTTGATGATTCCATTCTTGGGTGGTTGGTTAGGCCCTTGTTCCTCTAACTCAAATCCTAGCCCGATATATCCCATTTTAATTTTACACCATTGTGAACCTTACGCCTTTTTTACTCTCTGATCGAGGTTCTCGGCACTGAAAAATCTTCGTAAATTAAATCACACGTGTATATGTTGACATTTAAAAGAAATACAGTCAAGAAAATCAAGGGCAATGGTGATATATATGCGGATTAGACACCAAAAAAAACATTCAACAAATGGCTACAATTTAAGGAATATGTTTAGTGACGGCATCAGATTCCTAATTGATGGAGAAATATCTGGTGGCAAGAAAAGCTGCTTCTAGAAGGTTCTCAAGTGTTTTCGCTCGACGATTCCATTCTTAGGTTGTTGGTTTGGCCCTTGTTCCTGTAACTCGAATCCTAGCCCGGTATATCCTATTTTAATTTTACACCATTTTGAACGTTACGCCTTTTTTAATCTCTAATCGAGGTTATCGGCATTGTAAAATCTTCGTAAACTAAATCACACGTGAATATGTTGACATTTAAGAGATATACAGTCAAGAAAATCAAGGGCAATGGTAATATATATGCGGATTAGATACCAAAAAAAAAACTCAACAAATGGCTACAATTTAAGGAGTGTGTTTAGTGACGGCATCAGATTCCTAATTGATGGAGAAAGGTCTGGTGGCAAGAAAAGCTGCTTCTAGGAGGTTGTCAAGTGTTTTCGCTAGACGATTCCATTCTTGGGTGGTTGGTTTGGCCCTTTTTCCTGTAACTCGAATCCTAGCCCGGGATATCCCATTTTAATTTTACACCATTGTTAACCTTACGCCATTTTTACTCTCTGATCGAGGTTCTCGGCGTTGAAAAATCTTCGTAAACTAAATCACACGTGTATATGTTGACATTTAAGAGAAATACAGTCAAGAAAATCAAGGGCAATGGTGATATATATGCGGACTAGACACAAAAAAAAACATTCAACAAATGGCCACAATTTAAGGAATATGTTTAGTGACGGCATCAGATTCCTAATTGATGGAGAAAAATAAGGTGGCAAGAAAAGCTGCTTCTAGGAGATTGTCAAGTGTTTTCGCTCGACGATTCCATTCTTAGGTGGTTGGTTTGGCCCTTGTTCCTGTAACTCGAATCCTAGCCCGGTATATCCTATTTTAATTTTACACCATTTTGAACGTTACGCCATTTTTAATCTCTGATCGAGGTTCTCGGCATTGAAAAATCTTCGTAAACTAAATCACACGTGTATATGTTGACATTTAAGAGATATACAGTCAAGAAATTCAAGGGCAATGGTGATATATATGCGGATTAGACACACAAAAAAAACACTCAACAAATTGCTAAAATTTAAGGAATGTGTTTAGTAACGGCATCAGATTCCTAATTGATGGAGAAATGTCTGGTGGCAAGAAAAGCTGCTTCTAGAAGGTTCTCAAGTGTTTTCGATCGACAATTCCATTCTTGGGTGGTTGGTTTAGCCCTTGTTCCTGTAACTCGAATTCTAGCCCGGTATATCCCATTTTAATTTTACACCATTGTGAACCTTACGCCTTTTTTACTCTCTGTTCGAGGTTCTCGGCATTGAAAAATCTTCGTAAACTAAATCACACGTGTATATGTTGACATTTAAGAGATATACAGTTAATAAAATCATGGGCAATGGTGATATATATGCGTATTAGACACCAAAAAAAAGCACTCAACAAATTGCTACAATTTAAGGAATGTGTTTAGTGACGGCATCAGATTTCTAATTGATGAAGAAAGGTCTGGTGGCAAGAAAAGCTGCTTCTAAGAGGTTGTCAAGTGTTTTCACTCGACGATTCCATTATTGAGGGGTTGGTTTGGCCCTTGTTCCTGTAACTCGAATCCTAGCCCGGTATATCCCATTTTAATTTTACACCATTGTGAACCTTACGCGTTTTTCACTCTCTGATCGAGGTTCTCGGCATTGAAAAATCTTCGTAAACTAAATCACACGTGTATATGTTGACATTTAAGAGATATACAGTCAAGAAAATTAAGAGAAATGGTCATATTTATGCGGATTAGACACCAAAAAAACACTCAACAAATTGCTAAAATTTAAGGAATGTGTTTAGTGACGGCATCAGATTCCTAATTGATGGAGAAATGTCTGGTGGCAAGAAAAGCTGCTTCTAGAAGGTTCTCAAGTGTTTTCGATCGACGATTCCATTCTTGGGTGGTTGGTTTAGCCCTTGTTCCTGTAACTCAAATTTTAGCCCGGTATATCCCATTTTAATTTTACACCATTACGAACCTTACGCCTTTTTTACTCTCTGTTCGAGGTTCTTGGCATTGAAAAATCTTCGTAAACTAAATCACACGTGTATATGTTGACATTTAAGAGATATACAGTCAAGAAAATCAAGAGCAATGGTTATATATATGCGGATTAGACATAAAAAAAACACTCAACAAATGGCTACAATTTAAGGAATGTGTTTAGTGACGGCATCAGATTCCTAATTGATGGACAAAGGTCTGGTGGCAAGAAAAGCTTCTTCTAGGAGGTTGTCAAGTGTTTTCGCTCGATGATTCCATTCTTGGGTGGTTGGTTTGGCCCTTGTTCTTGTAACTCGAATCCAAGCCCGGTATATCCCATTTTAATTTTACACCATTGTGAACCTTACGCCTTTTTCACTCTCTGATCGAGGTTCTCGGCACTGAAAAATCTTCGTAAACTAAATCACACGTGTATATGTTGACATTTAAGATATATACAGTCAAGAAAATCAAGCGCAATGGTGATATATATGCGGATTAGACACCAAAATAAACACTCAACAAATGGCTATAATTTAAGGAATATATTTAGTGAAGGCATCAGATTCCTAATTGATGGAGAAAGGTCTGGTGGCAAGAAAAGTTGTTTCTAGGAGGTTGTCAAGTGTTTTCGCTCGACCATTCCATTATTGGGTGGTTGGTTTGGCCCTTGTTCCTGTAACTCGAATCCTAGCCCGTTATATCCCATTTTAATTTTACACCATTGTGAACCTTACGCCTTTTTTACTCTCTGATCGAGGTTCTCGGCATTGAAAAATCATCGTAAACTAAATCACACGTGTATATGTTGACATTTAAGAGATATACAGTCAAGAAAATCAAGGACAATGGTTATATATATGCGGATTAGACACAAAAAAAACACTCAACAACTGCCTACAATTTAAGGAATGTATTTAGTGACGGCATCAGATTCCTAATTGATGGAGAAAGGTCTGGTGGCAAGAAAAGCTGTTTCTATGAGGTTGTCAAGTGTTTTCGCTCGACCATTCCATTGTTGGGTGGTTGGTTTGGCCCTTGTTCCTGTAACTCGAATCCTAGCCCGTTATATCCCATTTTAATTTTACACCATTGTGAACCTTACGCCTTTTTCACTCTCTGATCGAGGTTCTCGGCATTGAAAAATCTTCGTAAACTAAATCACACGTGTATATGTTGACATTTAAGAGATAACAGTCAAGAAAATCAAGGGCAATGGTCATATTTATGCGGATTAGACACAAAAAAAAAACACTCAATAAATGGCTACAATTTAAGGAAAGTGTTTAGTGACGGCATCAGATTTCTAATTGATAGAGAAAGGTCTGGTGGCAAGAAAAGCTGCTTCTAGGAGGTTGTCAAGTACTTTCGCTCGACGATTCCATTCTTGGGTGGTTGGTTTGGCCCTTGTTCCTGTAACTCCAATCCTAGCCCGGTATACCCCATTTTAATTTTACACCATTGTGAACCTTACGCCTTTTTACTCTCTGATCGAGGTTCTAGGCATTGAAAAATCATCGTAAACTAAATCACACGTGTATATGTTGACATTTAAGAGATATACAGTCAAGAAAATCATGGGCAATGGTGATATATATGCGGATTAGACACCAAAAAAACACTCAACAAATGCCTACAATTTAAGGAATGTGTTTAGTGACGGCATCAGATTCCTAATTGATGGAGAACGGTCTGGTGGCAAGAAAAGCTGCTTCTAAGAGGTTGTCAAGTGTTTTCGCTCGACGATTCCATTATTAGGTGGTTGGTTTGGCCCTTGTTCCTGTAACTCGAATTCTAGCCCGGTATATCCCATTTTAATTTTACACCATTGTGAACCTTACGCCTTTTTTAGTCTTTGATCGAGGTCCTCGGCATTGAAAAACCTTCGTAAACTAAATCACACGTGCATTGTTGACATTTAAGAGATATACAGTCAAGAAAATCAAGGGCAATGGTGATATATATGCGGATTAGACTCCAAAAAAAAACACTCAACAAATGGCTACAATTTAAGGAATGTGTTTAGTGACGGCATCAGATTCCTAATTGATGGAGAAAGGTCTGGTGGCAAGAAAAGCTGCTTCTAGGAGGTTGTCAAGTGCTTTCGCTCGACGATTCTGTTCTTGGGTGGTTGGTTTGGCCCTTGTTCCTGTAACTCGAATCCTAAACCGGTATATCCCATTTTAATTTTACACCATTGTGAACCTTACGCCTTTTTTACTCTCTGATCGAGGTTCTCGGCATTGAAAAATCTTCGTAAACCAAAACACACGTGTATATGTTGACATTTCAAAGATATACAGTCAAGAAAATCAAGGGCAATGGTGATATATATGCGGATTAGACACCAAAAAAACACTCAACAAATGCCTACAATTTAAGGAATGTGTTTAGTGATGGCATCAGATTCCTAATTGATGGAGAAAGGTCTGGTGGCAAGAAAAGCTGCTTCTAGGAGGTTGTCAAGTGTTTTTGCTCGACGATTCCATTCTTGGGTGGTTGGTTTGGCCCTTGTTCCTGTACTCGAATCCTAGCCCGGTATATCCCATTTTAATTTTACACCATTGTGAACCTTATGCCTTTTTACTCTCTGATCGAGGTTCTAGGCATTGAAAAATCATCGTAAACTAAATCACACGTGTATATGTTGACATTTAAGAGATGTACAGTCAAGAAAATCATGGGCAATGGTGATATATATGCGGATTAGACACCAAAAAAACACTCAACAAATGCCTACAATTTAAGGAATGTGTTTAGTGACGGCATCAGATTCCTAATTGATGGAGAAAGGTCTGGTGGCAAGAAAAGCTGCTTCTAGGAGGTTGTCAAGTGTTTTCGCTCGACGTTTCCATTCTTGTGTGGTTGGTTTGGCCCTTGTTCCTGTAACTCGAATCCTAACCTGGTGTATCCCATTTTAATTTTACGCCATTGTGAACATTGCGCCTTTTTTACCCTCTAATCGAGGTTCTCGGCATTGGAAAATCTTCGTAAACTAAATCACACGTGTATATGTTGACATTTACGAGATATACAGTCAAGAAAATCAAGGGCAATGTTGATATATATGCGGATTAGACACAAAAAAAAAAACACTCAACAAATGACTACAATTTAAGGAATGTGTTTAGTGACGGCATTAGATTCCTAATTGATGGAGAACGGTCTGGTGGCAAGAAAAGCTGCTTCTAGGAAGTTCTCAAGTGTTTTCGCTCGACGATTCCATTCTTGGGTGGTTGGTTTGGCCCTTGTTCCTGTAACTCGAATCCTAGCCCGGTATATCCCATTTTAATTTTACACCATTGTGAACCTTACGCCTTTTTTACTCTCTGATCGAGGTTCTCGGCATTGAAAAACCTTCGTAAACTAAATCACACGTGTATATGTTGACATTTAAGAGATATACAGTCAAGAAAATCATGGGCAATGGTGATATATATGCGGATTAGACACCAAAAAAAAAACACTCAAGAAATGGCTACAATTTAAGGAATGTGTTTAGTGACGGCATCAGATTTCTAATTGATGAAGAAAGGTCTGGTGGCAAGAAAAGCTGCTTCTAAGAGGTTGTCAAGTGTTTTCGCTCGACGATTCCATTATTAGGTGGTTGGTTTGGCCCTTGTTCCTGTAACTCGAATTCTAGCCCGGTATATCCCATTTTAATTTTACACCATTGTGAACCTTACGCCTTTTTTAGTCTTTGATCGAGGTTCTCGGCATTGAAAAACCTTCGTAAACTAAATCACACGTGCATTGTTGACATTTAAGAGATATACAGTCAAGAAAATCAAGGGCAATGGTGATATATATGCGGATTAGACTAAAAAAAAAACACTCAACAAATGGCTACAATTTAAGGAATGTGTTTAGTGACGACATCAGATTCCTAATTGATGGAGAAAGGTCTGGTGGCAAGAAAAGCTGCTTCTAGGAGGTTGTCAAGTGCTTTCGCTCGACGATTCTGTTCTTGGGTGGTTGGTTTGGCCCTTGTTCCTGTAACTCGAATCCTAGACCGGTATATCCCATTTTAATTTTACACCATTGTGAACCTTACGCCTTTTTTACTCTCTGATCGAGGTTCTCGGCATTGAAAAATCTTCGTAAACCAAAACACACGTGTATATGTTGACATTTCAAAGATATACAGTCAAGAAAATCAAGGGCAATGGTGATATATATGCGGATTAGACACCAAAAAAACACTCAACAAATGCCTACAATTTAAGGAATGTGTTTAGTGATGGCATCAGATTCCTAATTGATGGAGAAAGGTCTGGTGGCAAGAAAAGCTGCTTCTAGGAGGTTGTCAAGTGTTTTTGCTCGACGATTCCATTCTTGGGTGGTTGGTTTGGCCCTTGTTCCTGTACTCGAATCCTAGCCCGGTATATCCCATTTTAATTTTACACCATTGTGAACCTTATGCCTTTTTACTCTCTGATCGAGGTTCTAGGCATTGAAAAATCATCGTAAACTAAATCACACGTGTATATGTTGACATTTAAGAGATATACAGTCAAGAAAATCATGGGCAATGGTGATATATATGCGGATTAGACACCAAAAAAACACTCTACAAATGCCTACAATTTAAGGAATGTGTTTAGTGACGGCATCAGATTCCTAATTGATGGAGAAAGGTCTGGTGGCAAGAAAAGCTGCTTCTAGGAGGTTGTCAAGTGTTTTCGCTCAACGTTTCCATTCTTGTGTGGTTGGTTTGGCCCTTGTTCCTGTAACTCGAATCCTAACCTGGTGTATCCCATTTTAATTTTACACCATTGTGAACATTGCACCTTTTTTACCCTCTAATCGAGGTTCTCGGCATTGGAAAATCTTCGTAAACTAAATCACACGTGTATATGTTGACATTTACGAGATATACAGTCAAGAAAATCAAGGGCAATGGTGATATATATGCGGATTAGACACAAAAAAAACACTCAACAAATGACTACAATTTAAGGAATGTGTTTAGTAACGGCATTAGATTCCTAATTGATGGAGAACGGTCTGGTGGCAAGAAAAGCTGCTTCTAGGAAGTTGTCAAGTGTTTTCGCTCGATGATTCCATTCTTGGGTGGTTGGTTTGGCCCTTGTTCCTGTAACTCGAATCCTAGCCCGGTATATCCCATTTTAATTTTACACCATTGTGAACCTTACGCCTTTTTTACTCTCTGATCGAGGTTCTCGGCATTGAAAAATCTTCGTAAACTAAATCACACGTGTATATGTTGACATTTATGAGATATACAGTCAAGAAAATCAAAGGCAATAGTGATATATATGCGGATTAGACACCAAAAAAAACACTTAACAAATGGCTACAATTTAAGGAATGTGTTTAGTGACGGCTTCAGATTCCTAATTGATGGAGAAAGGTCTGGTGGCAAGAAAAGCTGCTTCTAGGAAGTTGTCAAGTGTTTTCGCTCGACGATTCCATTCTTGGGTGGTTGGTTTGGCCCTTGTTCCTGTAACTCGAATCCTAACCCGGTGTATCCTATTTTAATTTTACACCAATGTGAACATTACGCCTTTGTTACCCTCTGATCGAGGTTCTCGGCATTGAAAAATCTTCGTAAACTAAATCACACGTGTATATGTTGACATTTACGAGATATACAGTCAAGAAAATCAAGGGAAATGGTGATATATATGCGGATTAGACACAAAAAAAACACTCAACAAATGGCTACAATTTAAGGAATGTGTTTAGTGACGGCATCAGATTCCTAATTGATGGAGAAAGGTCTGGTGGCAAGAAAAGCTGCTTCAAGGAGGTTGTGAAGTGTTTTCGCTCGACGATTCCATTCTTGGTTGGTTGGTTTGGCCCTTGTTCCTGTAACTGGAATCCTAGCCCGGTATATCCCATTTTAATTTTACAACATTGTGAACCTTACGCCTTTTTTACTCTCAGATCGAGGTTCTCGGCATTGAAAAATCTTCGTAAACTAAATCACACGTGTATATGTTGACATTTAAGAGATATACAGTCAAGAAAATCAAGGGCAATGGTGATATATATGCGGATCAGACACAAAAAAAACACTCAACAAATGGCTACAATTTAAGGAATGTGTTTAGTGATGGCATCAGTTTCCTAATTGATGGAGAAAGGTCTGGTGGCAAGAAAAGCTGCTTCTAGGAGGTTTTGAAGTGTTTTCGCTCGACGATTCCATTCTTGGTTGGTTGGTTTGGCCCTTGTTCCTGTAACTCGAATCCTAGCCCGATATATCCCATTTTAATTTTACACCATTGTGAACCTTACGCCTTTTTTACTCTCTGATCGAAGTTCTCGGCATTGAAAAATCTTCGTAAACCAAAACACACGTGTATATGTTGACATTTCAAAGATATACAATCAAGAAAATCAAGGGCAATGGTGATATATATGCGGATTAGACACCAAAAAAACACTCAACAAATGGCTAGAATTTAAGGAATGTGTTTAGTGACGGCATCAGATTCCTAATTAATGGAGAAAGGTCTGGTGGCAAGAAAAGCTGCTTCTAGGAGGTTGTCAAGTGTTTTTGCTCGATGATTCCATTCTTGGGTGGTTGGTTTTGCCCTTGTTCCTGTAACTCGAATCCTAGCCCGGTATATCCCATTTTAATATTACACCATTGTGAACCTTGTGCCTTTTTACTCTCTGATCGAGGTTCTAGGCATTGAAAAATCTTCGTAAACTATATCACACGTGTATATGTTGACATTTAAGAGATATACAGTCAAGAAAATCAAGGGCAATGGTGATATATATGCCGATTAGACACCAAAAAAACACTCAACAAATGGCTACAATTTAAGGAATGTGTTTAGTGACGGCATCAGATTCCTAATTGATGGAGAAAGGTCTGGTGACAAGAAAAGCTGCTTCTAGGAGGTTGTCAAGTGTTTTCGCTCGACGATTCCATTCTTGGGTGGTTGGTTTGGCCCTTGTTCCTATAACTCGAATCCTAACCCGGTGTATCCCATTTTAATTTTACACCATTGTGAACATTACGCCTTTTTTACCCTCTGATCAAGGTTCTCGGCATTGAAAAATCTTCGTAAACTAAATCACACGTGTATATGTTGACATTTACGAGATATACTGTTAAGAAAATCAAGGGCAATGTTGATATATATGCGGATTAGACACAAAAAAAAAACACTCAACAAATGGCTACTATTTAAGGAATGTGTTTAGTGACGACATTAGATTCCTAATTGATGGGGAACGGTGTGGTGGCAAGAAAAGCTGCTTCTAGGAGGTTGTCAAGTGTTTTCGCTCGATGATTCCATTCTTGGGTGGTTGGTTTGGCCCTTGTTCCTGTAACTCGAATCCTTGGCCGGTATATCCCATTTTAATTTTACACCATTGTGAACCTTATGTCTTTTTTACTCTCTGATCGAGGTTCTTGGCATTGAAAAATCTTCGTAAACTAAATCACACGTATATATGTTGACATTTAAGAGATATACAGTCAAAAAAATCAAGGGCAATGGTGAAATACATGCGGAATAGACACCAAAAAAACACTCAACAAATGGCTACATTTTAAGGAATGTGTTTAGTGACGGCATCAGATTCCTAATTGATGGAGAAAGGTCTGGTGGAAAGAAAAGCTGCTTCTAGGAGGTTGTCAAGTGTTTTCGCACGACGATTCCATTCTTGTGTGGTTGGTTTGGCCCTTGTTCCTGTAACTCGAATCCTAACCCGGTGTATCCCATTTTAATTTTACGCCATTGTGAACATTGCGCCTTTTTTACCCTCTAATCGAGGTTCTCGGCATTGAAAAATCTTCTGAAACTAAATCACAAGTGTATATGTTGACATTTAAGAGATATACAGTCAAGAAAATCAAGGGCAATGGTGATATATATGCGGATTAGACACCAAAAAAAACACTCAACAAATGGCTACAATTTAAGGAATGTGTTTAGTGAACGCATCAGAATCCTAATTGATGGAGAAAGGTCTGGTGGCAAGAAAAGCTGCTTCTAGGAGGTTGTCAAGTGTTTTCGCTCGATGATTCCATTCTTGGTTGGGTGGTTTGGCCCTTGTTCCTGTAACTCGAATCCTATCCTGATATATCCCATTTTAATTTTACACCATTGTGAACCTTACGCCTTTTTTACTCTCGGATCGAGGTTCTCGGCATTGAAAAATCTTCGTAAACCAAAACACACGTGTATATGTTGACATTTCAAAGATATACAGTCAATAAAATCAAGGGCAATGGTGATATATATGCGGATTAGACACCAAAAAAACACTCAACAAATGCCTACAATTTAAGGAATGTGTTTAGTGACGGCATCAGATTCCTAATTGATGGAGAAAGGTCTGGTGGCAAGAAAAGCTGCTTCTAAGAGGTTGTCAAGTGTTTTTCCTCGACGATTCCATTCTTGGGTGGTTGGTTTGGCCCTTGTTCCTGTAACTCGAATCCTAGCCCGGTATATCCCTTTTTAATTTTACACCATTGTGAACCTTACGCCTTTTTTACTCTCGGATCGAGGTTCTCGGCATTGAAAAATCTTCATAAACCAAAACACACGTGTATATGTTGACATTTCAAAGATATACAGTCAAGAAAATCAAGGGCAATGGTGATATATATGCGGATTAGACACCAAAAAAACACTCAACAAATGCCTACAATTTAAGGAATGTGTTTAGTGACGGCATCAGATTCCTAATTGATGGAGAAAGGTCTGGTGGCAAGAAATGCTACTTCTAGGAGGTTGTCAAGTGTTTTCGCTCGACGATTCCATTCTTGGGTGGTTGGTTTGGCACTTGTTCCTATAACTCGAATCCTAACCCGATGTATCCCATTTTAATTTTACACCATTGTGAACATTATGCCTTTTTTACCCTCTGATCGAGGTTCTCGGCATTGAAAAATTTTCGTAAACTAAATCACACGTGTATATGTTGACATTTACGAGATACACAGTCAAGAAAATCAAGGGCAATGGTGATATATATGCGGATTAGACACAAAAAAAACACTCAACAAATGGCTACAATTTAAGGAATGTCTTTAGTGACGGCATTAGATTCCTAATTGATGGAGAAAGGTTTGGTGGCAAGAAAAGATGCTTCTAGGAATTCGTCAAGTGTTTTCGCTCAACGATTCCATTCTTGGGTGGTTGGTTTGGCCCTTGTTCTTGTAACTCGAATCCTAGCCCGGTATATCCCATTTTAATTTTACACCCTTGTGAACCTTACGCCTTTTTTACTGTCTAATCGATGTTCTCGGCATTGAAAAATCTTCGTAAACTAAATCACACGTGTATATGTTGACATTTAAGAGATATACAGTCAAGAAAATCAAGGGAAATGGTGATATATATGCGGATTAGACACCAAAAAAACACTCAACAAATGGCTACAATTTAAGGAATGCGTTTAGTGACGGCATCAGATTCCTAATTGATGGAGAAAGGTCTGGTGGCAAGAAAAGCTACTTCTAGGAGGTTGTCAAGTGTTTTCGCTCGACGATTCCATTCTAGGGTGGTTGGTTTTGCACTTGTTCCTATAACTCGAATCCTAACCCTATGTATCCCATTTTAATTTTACACCATTGTGAACATTTCGCCTTTTTTACCATCTGATCGAGGTTCTCGGCATTGAAAAATTTTCGTAAACTAAATCACACGTGTATATGTTGACATTTACGAGATATACAATCAAGAAAATCAAGGGCAATGGTGATATATATGCGGATTAGACACAAAAAAAAAACACTCAACAAATGGCTACAATTTAAGGAATGTCTTTAGTGACGGCATTAGATTCCTAATTGATGGAGAAAGGTTTGGTGGCAAGAAAAGCTGTTTCTAGGAATTTGTCAAGTGTTTTCGCTCGACGATTCCATTCTTGGGTGGTTGGTTTGGCCCTTGTTCCTGTAACTCGAATCCTAGCCCTGTATATCCCATTTTAATTTTACACCATTGTGAACCTTACGCCTTTTTTACTCTCTAATCGATGTTCTCGGCATTGAAAAATCTTCGTAAACTAAATCACACGTGTATATGTTGACATTTAAGAGATATACAGTCTAGCAAATCAAGGAAATGGTGATATATATGTGGATTAGACACCAAAAAAAACACTCAACAAATGGCTACAATTTAAGGAATGTGTTTAGTGACGGCATCAGATTCCTAATTGATGGAGAAAGGTCTGGGGGCAAGAAAAGCTGCTTCTAGGAGGTTGTCAAGTGTTTTCGCTCGACGATTCCATTATTGGGTGGTTGGTTTGGCCCTTGTTCCTGTAACTCGAATCCTAGCCCGGTATATCTCATTTTAATTTTACACCATTGTGAACCTTACGCGTTTTTTACTCTCTTATCGAGGTTCTCGGCATTGAAAAATCTTCTTAAACTAAATCACAAGTGTATATGTTGACATTTAAGAGATATACAGTCAAGAAAATCAAGGGCAATAGTGATATATATGCGGATTAGACACCAAAAAAAACACTTAACAAATGGCTACAATTTAAGGAATGTGTTTAGTGAAGACATCAGATTCCTAATTGATGGCGAAAGGTCTGGTGGCAAGAAAAGTTGCTTCTAGGAGGTTGTCAACTGTTTTCGCTCGATGATTCCATTCTTGGTTGGTTGGTTTGGCCCTTGTTCATGTAACTCGAATCCTAGCCCGATATATCTCATTTTAATTTTACACCATTGTGAACCTTACGCCTTTTTTACTCTCGGATCGAGGTTCTCGGCATTGAAAAATCTTCGTAAACCAAAACACACGTGTATATGTTGACATTTCAAAGATATACAGTCCAGAAAATCAAGGGCAATGGTGATATATATGCGGATTAGACACTAAAAAAACACTCAACAAATGCCTATAATTTAAGGAATGTGTTTAGTGACGGCATCAGATTCCTAATTGATGGAGAAAGGTCTGGTGGCAAGAAAAGCTGCTTCTAAGAGGTTGTCAAGCGTTTTTGCTCGACGATTCCATTCTTGGGTGGTTGGTTTGGCCCTTGTTCCTGTAACTCGAATCCTAGCCCGGTATATCCCTTTTTAATTTTACACCATTGTGAACCTTATGCCTTTTTACTCTCAGATCGAGGTTCTAGGCATTGAAAAATCTTCGTAAACTAAATCACACGTGTATATGTTAACATTTAAGAGATATACAGTCAAGAAAATCAAGGGCAATGGTGATATATATGCGGATTAGACACCAAAAAAAAAAAACACTCAACAAATGGCTACAATTTAAGGATTGTGTTTAGTGACGGCATCAGATTCCTAATTGATGGAGAAAGGTCTGGTGGCAAGAAAAGCTGCTTCTTGGAGGTTGTCAAGTGTTTTCGCTCGACGATTCCATTCTTGGTTAGTTGGTTTAGCCCTTGTTCCTGTAACTCGAATCCTAGCGCGATATATCCCATTTTAATTTTACACCATTGTGAACCTTATGCCTTTTTTACTCTCTGGTCGAAGTTCTCGGCATTGAAAAATCTCCGTAAACCAAAACACACGTGTATATGTTGACATTTCAAAGATATATAGTCAAGAAAATCAAGGGCAATGGTGATATATATGCGGATTAGACACCAAAAAAACACTCAACAAATGGCTACAATTTAAGGAATGTGTTTAGTGACGGCATCAGATTCCTAATTGATGGAGAAAGGTCTGGTGGCAAGAAAAACTGCTTCTAGGAGATTGTCAAGTGTTTTCGCTCGACGATTCCATTCTTAGGTGGTTGGTTTGGCCCTTGTTCCTATAACTCGAATCCCAACCCGATGTATCCTATTTTAATTTTACACCATTGTGAACATTACGCCTTTTTTACCCTCTGATCGAGGTTCTCGGCATTGAAAAATATTCATAAACCAAAACACACGTGTATATGTTGACATTTCAAAGATATACAGTCAAGAAAATCAAGGGCAATGGTGATATATATGCGGATTAGACACCAAAAAAACACTCAACAAATGCCTACAATTTAAGGAATGTGTTTAGTGACGGCATCAGATTCCTAATTGATGGAGAAAGGTCTGGTGGCAAGAAATGCTACTTCTAGGAGGTTGTCAAGTGTTTTCGCTCGACGATTCCATTCTTGGGTGGTTGGTTTGGCACTTGTTCCTATAACTCGAATCCTAACCCGATGTATCCCATTTTAATTTTACACCATTATGAACATTACGCCTTTTTTACCCTCTGATCGAGGTTCTCGGCATTGAAAAATCTTCGTAAACTAAATCACACGTGTATATGTTGACATTTACGAGATATACAGTCAAGAAAATCAAGGGAAATGGTGATATATATGCGGATTAGACACAAAAAAAACACTCAACAAATGGCTACAATTTAAGGAATGTCTTTAGTGACGGCATTAGATTCCTAATAGATGGAGAAAGGTTTGGTGGCAAGAAAAGCTGCTTCTAGGAATTTGTCAAATGTTTTCGCTCGACGATTCCATTCTTGGGTGGTTGGTTTGGCCCTTGTTCCTGTAACTCGAATCCTAGCCCGGTATATCCCATTTTAATTTTACCATTGTGAACCTTACGCCTTTTTTACTCTCTAATCGATGTTCTCGGCATTGAAAAATCTTCGTAAACTAAATCACACGTGTATATGTTGACATTTAAGAGATATACAGTCAAGAAAATCAAGGGAAATGGTTATATATATGCGGATTAGACCCCAAAAAAAAACACTCAACAAATGGCTACAATTTAAGGAATGTGTTTAGTGACGGCATCAGATTCCTAATTGATGGAGAAAGGTCTGGGGGCAAGAAAAGCTGCTTCTAGGAGGTTGTCAAGTGTTTTCGCTCGACGATTCCATTATTGGGTGGTTGGTTTGGCCCTTGTTCCTGTAACTCGAATCCTAGCCCGGTATATCCCATTTTAATTTTACACCATTGTGAACCTTACGCCTTTTTTACACTCTGATCGAGGTTCTCGGCATTGAAAAATCTTCGTAAACTAAATCACACGTGTATATGTTGACATTTAAGAGATATACAGTCAAGAAAATCAAGGGCAATGGTGATATATATGCGGATTAGACACCAAAAAAAACACTCAACAAATGGCTACAATTTAAGGAATGTGTTTAGTGACGGCATCAGATTCCTAATTGATGGAGAAAGGTCTGGTGGCAAGAAAAGCTGCTTCTTGGAGGTTGTCAAGTGTTTTCGTTCGACGATTCCATTCTTGGTTAGTTGGTTTAGCCCTTGTTCCTGTAACTCGAATCTTAGCCCGATATATCCCATTTTAATTTTACACCATTGTGAACCTTATGCCTTTTTTACTCTCTGGTCGAGGTTCTCGGCATTGAAAAATCTCCGTAAACCAAAACACACGTGTATATGTTGACATTTCAAAGATATATAGTCAAGAAAATCAAGGGCAATGGTGATATATATGCGGATTAGACACCAAAAAAACACTCAACAAATGGCTACAATTTAAGGAATGTGTTTAGTGACGGCATCAGATTCCTAATTGATGGAGAAAGGTCTGGTGGCAAGAAAAACTGCTTCTAGGAGATTGTCAAGTGTTTTCGCTCGACAATTCCATTCTTGGGTGGTTGGTTTGGCCCTTGTTCCTATAACTCGAATCCTATCCCGATGTATCCTATTTTAATTTTACACCATTGTGAACATTACGCCATTTTTACCCTCTGATCGAGGTTCTCGGCATTGAAAAATATTCGTAAACTAAATCACACGTATATATATGTTGACATTTACCAGATATACAGTCAAGAAAATCAAGGGCAATGGTGATATATATGCGGATTAGACACAAAAAAACACTCAACAAATGGCTTCAATTTAAGGAATGTGTTTAGTGACGGCATTAAATTGCTAATTGATGGAGAAAGGTTTGGTGGCAAGAAAAGCTGCTTCTAGGAGGTTGTCAAGTGTTTTCGCTCGACGATTCCATTCTTGGGTGGTTGGTTTGGCCCTTGTTCCTGTAACTCGAATCCTAGCCCGGTATATCCCATTTTAATTTTACACCATTGTGAACCTTACGCCTTTTTTACTCTCTAATCGAGGTTCTCGGTATTGAAAAATCTTCGTAAACTAAATCGCACGTGTATATGTTGACATTTAAGAGATATACAGTGAAGAAAATCAAGGGAAATGGTAATATAAATGCGGATTAGACACAAAAAAAAACACTCAACAAATGGCTACAATTTAAGGAAAGTGTTTAGTGACGGCATCAGATTCCTAATTGATGGAGAAAGGTCTGGTGGCAAGAAAAGCTGCTTCTAGGAGGTTGTCAATTGTTTTCGCTCGACGATTCCATTCTTGGGTGGTTGGTTTGGCCCTTGTTCTTGTAACTCGAATCCTAGCCCGGTATATCCCATTTTAATTTTACACCCTTGTGAACCTTACGCCTTTTTTACTGTCTAATCGATGTTCTCGGCATTGAAAAATCTTCGTAAACTAAATCAGACGTGTATATGTTGACATTTAAGAGATATACAGTCAAGAAAATCAAGGGAAATGGTGATATATATGCGGATTAGACACCAAAAAAACACTCAACAAATGGCTACAATTTAAGGAATGCGTTTAGTGACGGCATCAGATTCCTAATTGATGGAGAAAGGTCTGGTGGCAAGAAAAGCTACTTCTAGGAGGTTGTCAAGTGTTTTCGCTCGACGATTCCATTCTTGGGTGGTTGGTTTGGCACTTGTTCCTATAACTCGAATCCTAACCCTATGTATCCCATTTTAATTTTACACCATTGTGAACATTACGCCTTTTTTACCCTCTGATCGAGGTTCTCGGCATTGAAAAATTTTCGTAAACTAAATCACACGTGTATATGTTGACATTTACGAGATATACAATCAAGAAAATCAAGGGCAATGGTGATATATATGCGGATTAGACACAAAAAAAAAACACTCAACAAATGGCTACAATTTAAGGAATGTCTTTAGTGACGGCATTAGATTCCTAATTGATGGAGAAAGGTTTGGTGGCAAGAAAAGCTGCTTCTAGGAATTTGTCAAGTGTTTTCGCTCGACGATTCCATTCTTGGGTGGTTGGTTTGGCCCTTGTTCCTGTAACTCGAATCCTAGCCCTGTATATGCCATTTTACTTTTACACCATTGTAAACCTTACGCCTTTTTTACTCTCTAATCGATGTTCTCGGCATTGAAAAATCTTCGTAAACTAAATCACACGTGTATATGTTGACATTTAAGAGATATACAGTCTAGAAAATCAAGGGAAATGGTGATATATATGTGGATTAGACACCAAAAAAAACACTCAACAAATGGCTACAATTTAAGGAATGTGTTTAGTGACGGCATCAGATTCCTAATTGATGGAGAAAGGTCTGGGGGCAAGAAAAGCTGCTTCTAGGAGGTTGTCAAGTGTTTTCGCTCGACGATTCCATTATTGGGTGGTTGGTTTGGCCCTTGTTCCTGAACTCGAATCCTAACCCGGTATATCTCATTTTAATTTTACACCATTGTGAACCTTACGCGTTTTTTACTCTCTTATCGAGGTTCTCGGCATTGAAAAATCTTCTTAAACTAAATCACAAGTGTATATGTTGACATTTAAGAGATATACAGTCAAGAAAATCAAGGGCAATAGTGATATATATGCGGATTAGACACCAAAAAAAACACTTAACAAATGGCTACAATTTAAGGAATGTGTTTAGTGACGGCATCAGATTCCTAATTGATGGTGAAAGGTCTGGGGGCAAGAAAAGCTGCTTCTAGGAGGTTGTCAAGTGTTTTCGCTCGACGATTCCATTATTGGGTGGTTGGTTTGGCCCTTGTTCCTGAACTCGAATCCTAACCCGGTATATCTCATTTTAATTTTACACCATTGTGAACCTTACGCGTTTTTTACTCTCTTATCGAGGTTCTCGGCATTGAAAAATCTTCTTAAACTAAATCACAAGTGTATATGTTGACATTTAAGAGATATACAGTCAAGAAAATCAAGGGCAATAGTGATATATATGCGGATTAGACACCAAAAAAAACACTTAACAAATGGCTACAATTTAAGGAATGTGTTTAGTGAAGACATCAGATTCCTAATTGATGGAGAAAGGTCTGGTGGCAAGAAAAGTTGCTTCTAGGAGGTTGTCAACTGTTTTCGCTCGATGATTCCATTCTTGGTTGGTTGGTTTGGCCCTTGTTCATGTAACTCGAATCCTAGCCCGATATATCCCATTTTAATTTTACACCATTGTGAACCTTACGCCTTTTTTACTCTCGGATCGAGGTTCTCGGCATTGAAAAATCTTCGTAAACCAAAACACACGTGTATATGTTGACATTTCAAAGATATACAGTCAAGAAAATCAAGGGCAATGGTGATATATATGCGGATTAGACACTAAAAAAACACTCAACAAATGCCTATAATTTAAGGAATGTGTTTAGTGACGGCATCAGATTCCTAATTGATGGAGAAAGGTCTGGTGGCAAGAAAAGCTGCTTCTAAGAGGTTGTCAAGCGTTTTTGCTCGACGATTCCATTCTTGGATGGTTGGTTTGGCCCTTGTTCCTGTAACTCGAATCCTAGCCCGGTATATCCCTTTTTAATTTTACACCATTGTGAACCTTATGCCATTTTACTCTCTGATCGAGGTTCTAGGCATTGAAAAATCTTCGTAAACTAAATCACACGTGTATATGTTAACATTTAAGAGATATACAGTCAAGAAAATCAAGGGCAATGGTGATATATATGCGGATTAGACACCAAAAAAAAAACACTCAACAAATGGCTACAATTTAAGGAATGTGTTTAGTGACGGCATCAGATTCCTAATTGATGGAGAAAGGTCTGGTGGCAAGAAAAGCTGCTTCTTGGAGGTTGTCAAGTGTTTTCGCTCGACGATTCCATTCTTGGTTAGTTGGTTTAGCCCTTGTTCCTGTAACTCGAATCCTAGCACGATATATCCCATTTTAATTTTACACCATTGTGAACCTTATGCCTTTTTTTACTCTCTGGTCGAAGTTCTCGGCATTGAAAAATCTCCGTAAACCAAAACACACGTGTATATGTTGACATTTCAAAGATATATAGTCAAGAAAATCAAGGGCAATGGTGATATATATGCGGATTAGACACCAAAAAAACACTCAACAAATGGCTACAATTTAAGGAATGTGTTTAGTGACGGCATCAGATTCCTAATTGATGGAGAAAGGTCTGGTGGCAAGAAAAACTGCTTCTAGGAGATTGTCAAGTGTTTTCGCTCGACGATTCCATTCTTAGGTGGTTGGTTTGGCCCTTGTTCCTATAACTCGAATCCTAACCCGATGTATCCTAATTTTAATTTTACACCATTGTGAACATTACGCCTTTTTTACCCTCTGATCGAGGTTCTCGGCATTGAAAAATATTCGTAAACTAAATCACACGTATATATATGTTGACATTTACAAGATATACAGTCAAGAAAATCAAGGGCAATGGTGATATATATGCGGATTAGACACCAAAAAAACACCCAACAAATGGCTACAATTTAAAGAATGTGTTTAGTGACGGCATCAGATTCCTAATTGATGGTGAAAGGTCTGGTGGCAAGAAAAGCTACTTCTAGGAGGTTGTCAAGTGTTTTCGCTCGACGATTCCATTCTTTGGTGGTTGGTTTGGCAGTTGTTCCTATAACTCGAATCCTAACCCGATGTATCCCGTTTTAATTTTACACCATTGTGAACATTACGCCTTTTTTACCCTCTGATCGAGGTTCTCGGCATTGAAAAATCTTCGTAAACTAAATCACACGTGTATATGTTGACATTTACGAGATATACAGTCAAGAAAATCAAGGGCAATGGTGATATATATGCGGATTAGACACAAAAAAAACACTCAACAAATGGCTACAATTTAAGGAATGTCTTTAGTGACGGCATTAGATTCCTAATAGATGGAGAAAGGTTTGGTGGCAAGAAAAGCTGCTTCTAGGAATTTGTCAAATGTTTTCGCTCGACGATTCCATTCTTGGGTGGTTGGTTTGGCCCTTCTTCCTGTAACTCGAATCCTAGCCCGGTATATCCCATTTTAATTTTACACCATTGTGAACCTTACGCCTTTTTTACTCTCTAATCGATGTTCTCGGCATTGAAAAATCTTCGTAAACTAAATCACACGTGTATATGTTGACATTTAAGAGATATACAGTCAAGAAAATCAAGGGAAATGGTTATATATATGCGGATTAGACCCCAAAAAAAACACTCAACAAATGGCTACAATTTAAGGAATGTGTTTAGTGACGGCATCAGATTCCTAATTGATGGAGAAAGGTCTGGGGGCAAGAAAAGCTGCTTCTAGGAGGTTGTCAAGTGTTTTCGCGCGACGATTCCATTATTGGGTGGTTGGTTTGGCCCTTGTTCCTGTAACTCGAATCCTAGCCCGGTATATCCCATTTTAATTTTACACTATTGTGAACCTTACGCCTTTTTTACACTCTGATCGAGGTTCTCGGCATTGAAAAATCTTCGTAAACTAAATCACACGTGTATATGTTGACATTTAAGAGATATACAGTCAAGAAAATCAAGGGCAATGGTGATATATATGCGGATTAGACACCAAAAAAAAACACTCAACAAATGGCTACAAGTTAAGGAATGTGTTTAGTGACGGCATCAGATTCCTAATTGATGGAGAAAGGTCTGGTGGCAAGAAATGCTGCTTCTTGGAGGTTGTCAAGTGTTTTCGTTCGACGATTCCATTCTTGGTTAGTTGGTTTAGCCCTTGTTCCTGTAACTCGAATCTTAGCCCGATATATCCCATTTTAATTTTACACCATTGTGAACCTTATGCCTTTTTTACTCTCTGGTCGAGGTTCTCGGCATTGAAAAATCTCCGTAAACCAAAACACACGTGTATATGTTGACATTTCAAAGATATATAGTCAAGAAAATCAAGGGCAATGGTGATATATATGCGGATTAGACACCAAAAAAACACTCAACAAATGGCTACAATTTAAGGAATGTGTTTAGTGACGGCATCAGATTCCTAATTGATGGAGAAAGGTCTGGTGGCAAGAAAAACTGCTTCTAGGAGATTGTCAAGTGTTTTCGCTCGACAATTCCATTCTTGGGTGGTTGGTTTGGCCCTTGTTCCTATAACTCGAATCCTATCCCGATGTATCCTATTTTAATTTTAGACCATTGTGAACATTACGCCATTTTTACCCTCTGATCGAGGTTCTCGGCATTGAAAAATATTCGTAAACTAAATCACACGTATATATATGTTGACATTTACCAGATATACAGACAAGAAAATCAAGGGCAATGGTGATATATATGCGGATTAGACACAAAAAAACACTCAACAAATGGCTTCAATTTAAGGAATGTGTTTAGTGACGGCATTAGATTCCTAATTGATGGAGAAAAGTTTGGTGGCAAGAAAAGCTGCTTCTAGGAGGTTGTCAAGTGTTTTCGCTCGACGATTCCATTCTTGGGTGGTTGGTTTGGCCCTTGTTCCTGTAACTCGAATCCTAGCCCGGTATATCCCATTTTAATTTTACACCATTGTGAACCTTACGCCTTTTTTACTCTCTAATCGAGGTTCTCGGCATTGAAAAATCTTCGTAAACTAAATCGCACGTGTATATGTTGACATTTAAGAGATATACAGTGAAGAAAATCAAGGGAAATGGTAATATAAATGCGGATTAGACACAAAAAAAAACACTCAACAAATGGCTACAATTTAATGAAAGTGTTTAGTGACGGCATCAGATTCCTAATTGATGGAGAAAGGTCTGGTGGCAAGAAAAGCTGCTTCTAGGAGGTTGTCAAGTGTTTTCGCTCAACGTTTCCATTCTTGTGTGGTTGGTTTGGCCCTTGTTCCTGTAACTCGAATCCTAACCTGGTGTATCCCATTTTAATTTTACACCATTGTGAACATTGCACCTTTTTTACCCTCTAATCGAGGTTCTGGGCATTGGAAAATCTTCGTAAACTAAATCACACGTGTATATGTTGACATTTAAGAGATATACAGTCAAGAAAATCAAGGGCAATGGTGATATAAATGCGGATTAGACACAAAAAAAAACACTCAACAAATGGCTACAATTTAAGGAATGTGTTTAGTGACGGCATCAGATTCCTAATTGATGGAGAAAGGTCTGGTGGCAAGAAAATCTGCTTCTAGGAGGTTGTCAAGTGTTTTCGCTCGACGATTCCATTCTTGGTTGGTTGGTTTGGCCCTTGTTCCTGTAACTCGAATCCTAGCCCGATATATCCTATTTTGATTTTACACCATTGTGAACCTTACGCCTTTTTTACTCTCTGATCGAGGTTCTCGGCATTGAAAAATCTTCGTTAACCAAAACACACGTGTATAAGTTGACATTTCAAAGATATACAGTCAAGAAAATCAAGGGCAATGGTGATATATATGCGGATTAGACACCAAAAAAACACTCAACAAATGCCTACAATTTAAGGAATGTGTTTAGTGACAGCATCAAATTCCTAATTGATGGAGAAAGGTCTGGTGGCAAGAAAAGCTGCTTCTAGGAGGTTGTCAAGTGTTTTTGCTTGACGATTCCATTCTTGGGTGGTTGGTTTGGCCCTTGTTCGTGTAACTCGAATCCTAGCCCGTTATATCCCATTTTAATTTTACACCATTGTGAACCTTATGCCTTTTTACTCTCTGATCGAGGTTCTAGCCATTGAAAAATCTTCGTAAACTAAATCACACGTGTATATGTTGACATTTAAGAGATATACAGTCAATAAAATCAAGGGAAATGGTGATATATATGCGGATTAGACACCAAAAAAACACTCAACAAATGGCTACAATTTAAGGAATGTGTTTAGTGACGGCATCAGAATCCTAATTGATGGAGAAAGGTCTGGTGGCAAGAAAAGCTGCTTCTAGGAGGTTGTGAAGTGTTTTCGCTCGACGATTCCATTCTTGGGTGGTTGGTTTGGCCCTTTGTGACAACTCGTAATTCCGAACCTATCTTTGTACCTCGATGTAACGTAAACATTATGTGACTATGTGAATTAGATGATTTAACGGAATGTTATTTTATTGAATGTTATGTGTTATATGTTATGTGAGTGTACGTATTATGTTATGTATTATGTGAACGCACAACACTCACCCGACCGCACAAGCCCACTCGGGTTACACTTCTTGCATCCGAACCTAGGGCAGCCCAAGTTGGGTTCGGCCCACTTCATTATATGCGTATATACACCCACCTTAGAGAGTTGGTTCTCATTGGTTGCAAAAACATTCACACACACAAAACCCTAGCTTCCTCTCATCCTCTCTCTAACTCGACGGCACACACTCTCTCTATCAATCGAAGATCACCCCTTGAATCAGATCACTCTCTCCTTTAATCGGTTAGTAGTATTTATTGATTATGTGTTACATGATATGATGATTAGATAATTCTGTGAATGATATTAGTTTGTGATGAGATTCGGCTCACATGTAAAGTATGATGATCGATATAGGGTTTCTTGTTAGTGGACATGTGCTAAAACTACACTCATGAATTGAGATACATAATTGATTCTGTACATATGTGATCGCATGAATGTGTATAATCTGAAACATATCATCATTGGCTAGGGTACTATATAAATTAGGGTGTTGGGTAGATAAAGGTGGCATTAAATCAATGGAATTGGATGTTTGTTGGCTGAAATTGAGGGATGTATACATGTGATTTTAATCGGTTGTGAGGTAACAGTTGTCGGCCATGTGTATGGTTGTAGTATGGATATAATTTAACCATGTGCAAAGTATAAATGTGTTGTCAGAAGTAGTTAAATATATACTAGATCTATGTAGAATAATTGATGTAAAGTGTGGCATGGTTTAGACTTAAAATCGATTATATACAATCGGCTTATAGGTGTAATATGTTTCGATTTATTTAGAACTGGTATCATGTATTGAAGATGTAAATCGGCTGTTATGTATATGCTTTGGATTGATGATGTTAATCGTTTATCAGGCCTTGTTCTCGGATTTGATTGCATATTGAAGGATCATGTTTATAATCTGTTGTATGATCATATAAATCGGATTGAATATTATGATGTGATAAATTATTGTTCATACAATGATCATGTATTAGTTAGGGTTTATATAAATTAGATAGTAAATACCCTTGTTTGATCGAGTATGAGCTAAAGGTGAAACTGTTAAGTTGATTGATTGGGTAAATAGAAACTGTTGATTGATTCTTGTAATTTTGGAAATGGATAAATGGTTGTAACTGAATGACAAAATATTCGGGTGTCTAGTCTGATCGTACAAGGCCTCTTGGTCGCACAAGAGGTCCACTCACACAAGACTCCGAGACGCACAAGCAGACCAGTCGCACAACCCGATCATGATCGCACAAGACTTGTGTCATCCATTGGGCCGTATATGCATGTTGGGCTGGACTGGTTGGGATCGCACAAATCGTCCGGATCGCACAAGATGATCCGGACCGCACTAGCTTGTTTACATGTCTGTTTGGGCCGTGTTATGCTTATGGATTTATTTGGGTTTCATGTTATTGGGCCGGGTAGTAATGGGCTTCAACGAATGACTCGCACAAGGTCATCAGACTTGTGCGAGCCCAAATCACTTAATGTCAATATGTCTTAATTGTTGAACGTGAAGCTGCATGATGCCATGATCAGTATGTGTTTCTCTTATATGCCGTCTATGTGAAACTTATGTGCGTTATTTGAAACCAAAACCTGACTTGCATGATAATCATGTTAGGACGTGGTTGACCACTAGCTTTTAGACGTGACCTTTCTGTGTAATCTGCCGAGCAAACCAAGGTGAGTTCACACTCTTACCAAGGCATGGGATTCCCCAGTTGGGTTGGGAATGGGATTGAATGATTACCTGTACTTACATGAACACTAGACTATTTACCACGGTCCTCGGATTGGGAAGGATGCCTGTGCCAAATTCTACGCAAAGCCTACGTACTGTCCTCGGATTGGGAAGGACACTAGCACTAAACCTACGTAAAACCTACGTACAACCGTCCTCGGATTGGGAAGGACGCCAGTGCTAAACCTACGTACTACCGTCCTCGGATTGGGAAGGACGCCAGCGCTAAACCTACGTACTCGCTACGTACTGTCCTCGGTTGGGAAGGGTACTTACATAAAACCTGCGTAAACCTATACTTACTACTATCCTCGGATTGGGAAGGATACTTATGATTACGAATAGTCTAGGGGATATATAACATGGGAAGCCCCCACCAATAGAACGTACTATCGGCCCAGTAGAGCCACATGTTACATACGAACTTACTATTACGCATTTACTTTCTGTGAACTTGCTCAACTAGTTGTTGATCCTCTGTTACACGCCTTGCAGGACCTTAGGTACTTATGGTGCTTGCACAGGGAGGAGCAGGTCGTTGTGGGACATGGATCGATGATGCCATGTTAACTATCTAAACATTTGAATTTATGATTTACTTTGGGATTACATACTTATGCTTCCGCTACACACTTATCGATGTTTGGTTTTGAAAACACCTTTCGTATTGATGAATGACTTTTACTAATTACTTACATGTTCAATATGATTGGTGGCTTGATCCTGGTCAGTCACGCCTCCAAGCGGTGATATTCCGCGTGTGAATTTTGGGGGTGTGACAGATTGGTATCAGAGCCATTGGTTATAGAGAACTCGGTTTTAATAAGGGGAAAACGATTTTGTTAAAACCAGACTATAACCAGGCTAGTGCTCTCAACGATCCACAACGACGCTTCGCTCCACGTGCAAGACTCAACATCCTAGGTAATAAGGTTTATGTTTATTGCCTACATGCTAGAATTACATAGAACTTTGCTCATGGTATGCTTAGATTACAATGCTCACTAATTGTTGTTGCATGAGAACACTTGTGTGCTGACTCTCTTCGCACTATTCGCGAACCTCTCACCCACATGTTCTCCTTGATGTCAAGATCATGGGTGTACGCGTTAACCTAACACAAGCCCAGTTGGCGGCTTCGATCACTGAACAAGTTACTGCAGTACTCGCAGCTACCCAGACAGGAGGTGTAACCTGCCATCACCACTTACTCTAGGATCTTTAGATCCTACTCTCGTAACTCAACACTTGTGCTTAATTTTGATTACTCTTACGCACACGACAAGTCAACACGCTCAGCCACCTGTGTGCACATACCCGACCTTTATGGACTGTCGTCCTACTACTTTCAGCGACACTCGAATCAGCCTTCAAATGTGCGAATGACCTGAGGTTCGTAAGGTGAAATATGCCACTGATATTCTCGAAGGCACTGCGCAAACTTGGTGGAACGCGCAAGTTACGATACCGGGGCTGGCGGCTGCTAATGCCACCCCATGGAATGATTTTAAGGAACTGATCAAACGTGAATACAGTAGTTATGATGTCATCCACAAGTTGGAAGTGGAGTCCTTTAACATGAAGATGACGGGGTCAGAGATAGAAGCGTACACGAAGCGATCCAACAAACTGACAATTTTGTGTCCAACTAGGGTGGATCCTCCCATAAAGAGCTTTGAGCTGTACCTCAAAGGCTTAGTACCAGGAATTCAAAACCATGTGATGACGACTAAACTTGCTACTATTCAAGATGTTACTCATCTTGCTCATCGTCTCACAGACCAGGCAGTGGAACAGAACAAGCTGCCTCAACGTATCAGCGCTACTACTACCACTACTACTTCAACTACTTCTGCTATCCTCAGTGACAACGAATGAAAGTGGGATGGAACCTCTAGCAAGGGTTCGACTACGATTCCGTCCCAGGCACAGCAGTGAAAGATCGATGACAACCAAAGTCCTGGTCAGCAACCTCTTAGTAGTCAAGGGCAGGGTGGATACAGGGGAAACCACCCTAAGTGCAAACGATGTAACTTGCACCACAGCGGGCAGTGCAACCGCAATCATTGCCAATGATGCGACAAGCTTGGTCATGGAGCCAAGGATGGTAGAAACTCACGTTCTGCAAGCCAGAACCAATAACAACAGACACAAGATCTTTAAGAATCAGCAACAACAAGCAGAGATCCTATGCAAGGAGAAGATCATTCGTATTCCTCGTTCTGGTAAAGAACCTCTCGAAGTTCAGGGCGACAAGAGTGGTGTCGTGAGTGGCATCATTTCTTTTTGAAGGCTCAGAAGTGTCTGCGCAAGGGTCACACTGCTATTTTGGCACTCGTTACAGATACATCGAAGAAAGAGAAGAAGATTGAGGATATTCCAGTGGTACGCGATTTTCCTCAAGTGTTTCCTGAGGAATTACCTGGGTTACCGCCTCATCGTCAAGTCGAATTCCAGATCGAGCTCGCTCCAGGAGCAGCGCCCATAGCTCGAGCACCTTATCGTCTAGCTCCAACTGAATTAGAAGAACTGTCCAAGGCAGCTACAAGAACTCTTGGAAAAGGGTTTTAGTTATCCTCTTCCGCGCATAGATGATTTATTCGACCAGCTGCAAGGGTCGAGCTACTACTCCAAGATAGACTTAAGGTCAGGGTACCACCAGCTGAGAGTCCGGGATGAGGACGTCTCCAAGACAGCGTTCAGAACACGCTACGGCCACTACGAGTTTATGGTCATGCCATTTGGGCTAACGAACGCGCCTGTCGTATTTATGGATCCTATGAACAGGGTGTGCAAACCCTATCTCGACAAGTTCGTCATTGTTTTCATCGACGACATCCTGATTTATTCGAAAAGTCAGGAGGAGCACGAGCAGCACCTACGACTTATACTGGAACTTCTACGAACGAAACAGCTATACGCTAAGTTTTCAAAGTGCGACTTCTGGCTTCGTGAAGTCCACTTCTTAGGCCACGTGGTAAACAAGGATGGGATTCATGTCGATCCATCCAAGGTAGATTCGATCAAGAACTGGCCTGCGCCTCGTACACCAACAGAAATACGCCAATTCTTGGGTTTGGCGGGTCATTACAGAAGGTTCATCAAAGACTTCTCAAAGATTGCTCAGCCGCTTACATTGTTGACGCAGAAGGGTGTAGTTTACCGTTGGGGTAATGCACAGGAAACAGCGTTCCAACACTTAAAGGATAGACTCTGTAGCGCACCTATCCTCTCACTGCCTGAAGGCACGGACGATTTCGTAGTCTACTGCGACGCATCTATCCAAGGTCTTGGATGTGTATTGATGCAGAGGGATAAAGTTATTGCTTATGCTTCGCGCCAACTTAAGGTTCACGAACGGAATTATACGACACACGACCTAGAACTGGGAGCGGTTGTCTTTGCACTCAAGATATGGCGACACCACTTGTATGGTACCAAGTGCGCAATCTACACTGACCACAGAAGCCTCGAACATATCTTCAAACAGAAAGAGCTGAATATGCGACAGCGACGATGGGTCGAACTGCTAAACGACTACGAATGCTCAATCAGGTACCATCCAGGCAAAGCCAATGTTGTGGCTGACGCCCTCAGTCGAAAGGACACCGCGCCTAAGTGCGTGCGAGCTTTACAACTCACCATACAGTCTAGCCTTCCTTCCCAGATACGAGATGCTCAGATAGAAGCATTGAAACCAGACAACGTCAGGGCTGAAGCCCTACGCGGCTCAAGGCAACGATTAGAACAAAGGGCAGACGGCGCTTATTACGTAACAGGACGCATTTGGGTTCCACTCTATGGTAACTTACGCGAGCTCGTAATGGATGAAGCTCATAAGTCTCGCTACTCAGTGCACCCTGGTTCGGACAAAATGTACCACGATGTCAAAACCACATATTGGTGGCCTAGCATGAAGGCACACATAGCAACATACGTTAGCAAATGCTTGACTTGCGCGAGAGTCAAGGCAGAATATCAGAAACCGTCAGGACCACTCCAACAACCTGAGATACCACAATGGAAATGGGAACAAATTTCCATGGATTTTGTTACTGGTTTACCTAGATCCCAGCGCGGAAATGACACTATTTGGGTGATCGTGGATCGACTCACTAAGTCTGCTCACTTCCTGGCAATCAAAGAAATAGACAAGTTCTCTACCTTAGCAGACATCTACTTAAAAGAAGTGGTCTCGAGGCACGGTGTGCCAACCTCTATTATCTCTGATCGAGATGCACGTTTTACTTCAGAACTTTGGCAAGCAATGCATAAATCTTTTGGCTCTCGATTAGACATGAGCACAGCTTATCACCCTCAGACAGATGGGCAGTCTGAGCGCACTATCCAGACTCTAGAAGACATGCTTCGGGCGTGCGTAATTGATTTTGGCAACGGTTGGGAAAAACATCTGCCACTTGTGGAATTCTCATACAATAACAGCTACCACACGAGCATTAAGGCTGCACCATTCGAGGCATTGTACGGGCGTAAATGCCGGTCACCTCTCTGTTGGGCAGAGGTGGGAGAAAGTCAAATCACATGTCCAGAAATGGTTGTTGATACTACAGAGAAGATTGCACAAATACGACAACGCATGGCGGCAGCTCGCGACCGTCAGAAAGCATACGCTGATTTAGACAGGAAACTACTCGAATTCCAGGTTGGGGATCGAGCGCTACTTAAAGTTTCACCCTGGAAGGGTGTGGTTCGTTTTGGCAAACGCGGCAAACTCAATCCACGATATGTCGGACCTTTCGAAGTTATCGAGAAAATAGGCAAAGTGGCCTACAGACTGAACTTACCACCTGAACTCAGTGCAGTTCACAACGTCTTTCACGTGTCGAATCTGAAGAAGTGTACGTCAGATGAGACCCACGTAGTTCCCTTAAAGGAACTCACTATCGACGAGCGGTTGCACTTCGTCGAGGAACCTGTTGAAATCACGGACCGGGATGTTAAGGTCCTCAAGAACACGAGAATCCCTCTTGTACGAGTTCGTTGGAACTCCCGCCGCGGCCCAGAGTTCACCTGGGAGCGTGAAGATCAAATGGAACTCAAATATCCCCAGTTATTCGGAACCAATGCAACCACTACTGAGGCTGAAGCTACTACTGCGGAATTTCGGGACGAAATTCCAGATCAACGGGGGGAGGATGTGACACCCCAGGAAAACCAGTGAACGATACAATTTACCTAGCTTCCTCAGTGAGTGCGTACCAAATTTCGGGACGAAATTTCTTTTTAGTTGGGGATAATGTGACAACTCGTAATTCCGAACCTATCTTTGTACCTCGATGTAACATAAACATTATGTGACTATGTGAATTAGATGATTTAACGGAATGTTATTTTATTGAATGTTATGTGTTATATGTTATGTGAGTGTACGTATTATGTTATGTATTATGTGAACGCACAACACTCACCCGACCGCACAAGCCCACTCGGGTTACACTTCTTGCATCCGAACCTAGGGCAGCCCAAGTTGGGTTCGGCCCACTTCATTATATGCGTATATACACCCACCTTAGAGAGTTGGTTCTCATTGGTTGCAAAAACATTCACACACACAAAACCCTAGCTTCCTCTCATCCTCTCTCTAACTCGACGGCACACACTCTCTCTATCAATCGAAGATCACCCCTTGAATCAGATCACTCTCTCCTTTAATCGGTTAGTAGTATTTATTGATTATGTGTTACATGATATGATGATTAGATAATTCTGTGAATGATATTAGTTTGTGATGAGATTCGGCTCACATGTAAAGTATGATGATCGATATAGGGTTTCTTGTTAGTGGACATGTGCTAAAACTACACTCATGAATTGAGATACATAATTGATTCTGTACATATGTGATCGCATGAATGTGTATAATCTGAAACATATCATCATTGGCTAGGGTACTATATAAATTAGGGTGTTGGGTAGATAAAGGTGGCATTAAATCAATGGAATTGGATGTTTGTTGGCTGAAATTGAGGGATGTATACATGTGATTTTAATCGGTTGTGAGGTAACAGTTGTCGGCCATGTGTATGGTTGTAGTATGGATATAATTTAACCATGTGCAAAGTATAAATGTGTTGTCAGAAGTAGTTAAATATATACTAGATCTATGTAGAATAATTGATGTAAAGTGTGGCATGGTTTAGACTTAAAATCGATTATATACAATCGGCTTATAGGTGTAATATGTTTCGATTTATTTAGAACTGGTATCATGTATTGAAGATGTAAATCGGCTGTTATGTATATGCTTTGGATTGATGATGTTAATCGTTTATCAGGCCTTGTTCTCGGATTTGATTGCATATTGAAGGATCATGTTTATAATCTGTTGTATGATCATATAAATCGGATTGAATATTATGATGTGATAAATTATTGTTCATACAATGATCATGTATTAGTTAGGGTTTATATAAATTAGATAGTAAATACCCTTGTTTGATCGAGTATGAGCTAAAGGTGAAACTGTTAAGTTGATTGATTGGGTAAATAGAAACTGTTGATTGATTCTTGTAATTTTGGAAATGGATAAATGGTTGTAACTGAATGACAAAATATTCGGGTGTCTAGTCTGATCGTACAAGGCCTCTTGGTCGCACAAGAGGTCCACTCACACAAGACTCCGAGACGCACAAGCAGACCAGTCGCACAACCCGATCATGATCGCACAAGACTTGTGTCATCCATTGGGCCGTATATGCATGTTGGGCTGGACTGGTTGGGATCGCACAAATCGTCCGGATCGCACAAGATGATCCGGACCGCACTAGCTTGTTTACATGTCTGTTTGGGCCGTGTTATGCTTATGGATTTATTTGGGTTTCATGTTATTGGGCCGGGTAGTAATGGGCTTCAACGAATGACTCGCACAAGGTCATCAGACTTGTGCGAGCCCAAATCACTTAATGTCAATATGTCTTAATTGTTGAACGTGAAGCTGCATGATGCCATGATCAGTATGTGTTTCTCTTATATGCCGTCTATGTGAAACTTATGTGCGTTATTTGAAACCAAAACCTGACTTGCATGATAATCATGTTAGGACGTGGTTGACCACTAGCTTTTAGACGTGACCTTTCTGTGTAATCTGCCGAGCAAACCAAGGTGAGTTCACACTCTTACCAAGGCATGGGATTCCCCAGTTGGGTTGGGAATGGGATTGAATGATTACCTGTACTTACATGAACACTAGACTATTTACCACGGTCCTCGGATTGGGAAGGATGCCTGTGCCAAATTCTACGCAAAGCCTACGTACTGTCCTCGGATTGGGAAGGACACTAGCACTAAACCTACGTAAAACCTACGTACAACCGTCCTCGGATTGGGAAGGACGCCAGTGCTAAACCTACGTACTACCGTCCTCGGATTGGGAAGGACGCCAGCGCTAAACCTACGTACTCGCTACGTACTGTCCTCGGTTGGGAAGGGCACTTACATAAAACCTGCGTAAACCTATACTTACTACTATCCTCGGATTGGGAAGGATACTTATGATTATGAATAGTCTAGGGGATATATAACATGGGAAGCCCCCACCAATAGAACGTACTATCGGCCCAGTAGAGCCACATGTTACATACGAACTTACTATTACGCATTTACTTTCTGTGAACTTGCTCAACTAGTTGTTGATCCTCTGTTACACGCCTTGCAGGACCTTAGGTACTTATGGAGCTTGCACAGGGAGGAGCAGGTCGTTGTGGGACATGGATCGATGATGCCATGTTAACTATCTAAACATTTGAATTTATGATTTACTTTGGGATTACATACTTATGCTTCCGCTACACACTTATCGATGTTTGGTTTTGAAAACACCTTTCGTATTGATGAATGACTTTTACTAATTACTTACATGTTCAATATGATTGGTGGCTTGATCCTGGTCAGTCACGCCTCCAAGCGGTGATATTCCGCGTGTGAATTTTGGGGGTGTGACACCCTTGTTCCTATAACTCGAATCCTAACCCGGTGTATCCCATTTTAATTTGACACCATTGTGAACATTACGCTTTTTTTACCCTCTGATCGAGGTTCTCGGCATTGAAAAATCTTCGTAAACTAAATCACACGTGTATATGTTGACATTTATGAGATATACAGTCAAGAAAATCAAGGGAAATTGTGATATATATGCGGATTAGACACAAAAAAAAACACTCAACAAATGGCTACAATTTAAGGGATGTGTTTAGTGACGGCATCAGATTCCTAATTGATGGAGAAAGGTCTGGTGGCAAGAAAAGCTGCTTCTAGGAGGTTGTCAAGTGTTTTCGCTCGACGATTCCATTCTTTGGTGGTTGGTTTGGCCCTTGTTCCTGTTACTCGAATCCTAGCCCGGTATATCACATTTTAATTTTACACCATTGTGAACCTTACGCCTTTTTTACTCTCTGGTCGAGGTTCTCGGCATTGAAAAATCTTCATAAACTAAATCACACGTGTATATGTTGACATTTACGAGATATACAGTTAAGAAAATCAAGGGCAATGGTGATATATATGCGGATTAGACACAAAAAAAAAACACTCAAGAAATGGCTACAATTTAAGGAATGTGTTTAGTGACGGCATTAGATTCCGAATTGATGGAGAAAGGTCTGGTGGCAAGAAAAGCTGCTTCAAGGAGGTTGTCAAGTGTTTTCGATCAACGATTCCATTCTTGGGTGGTTGGTTTGGCCCTTGTTCCTGTAACTCGAATCCTAGCCCGGTATATCCCATTTTAATTTTACACCATTGTGAACTTTACGCCTTTTTTACTCTCTAATCGAGATTCTCGGCATTGAAAAAACTTTGTAAACTAAATCACACATGTATATGTTGACATTTAAGAGATATACAGTCAAGAAAATCAAGGGAAATGGTGATATATATGCGGATTAGACACCAAAAAAAACACTCAACAAATGGCTACAATTTAAGGAATGTGTTTAGAGACGGCATCAGATTCCTAATTGATGGAGAAAGGTCTGGTGGCAAGAAAAGCTGCTTCTAGGAGGTTGTCAAGTGTTTTCGCTCGACGATTCCATTCTTGTGTGGTTGGTTTGGCCCTTGTTCCTGTAACTCGAATCCTAGCCCGGTATATCCCATTTTAATTTTACACCATTGTGAACCTTACGCCTTTTTGACTCTCTGGTCGAGGTTCTCGACATTGAAAAATCTCCGTAAACTAAATCACACGTGTATATGCTGACAATTAAGAGATATACAGTCAAGAAAATCAAGGGAAATGGTGATATATATGCGGATTTGACACCAAAAAAACACTCAACAAATGGCTACAATTTAAGGAATGTGTTTAGTGACGGTATCAGATTCTTAATTGATGGAGAATGGTCTGGTGGCAAGAAAAGCTCCTTTTAGGCGGCTGTCAAGTGTTTTCGCTCGACGATTCCATTCTTGGGTGTTTGGTTTGGCCCTTGTTCCTGTAACTCGAATCCTAGCCCAGTATATCCCATTTTAATTTTACACTATTGTGAAACTTACGCCTTTTTTACTCTCTGGTAGAGGTTCTCGGCATTGAAAAATCTTCGTAAACTAAATCGCACGTGTATATGTTGACATTTAAGAGATATACAGTGAAGAAAATCAAGGGAAATGGTAATATAAATGCGGATTAGACACAAAAAAAAACACTCAACAAATGGCTACAATTTAAGGAAAGTGTTTAGTGACAGCATCAGATTCCTAATTGATGGAGAAAGGTCTGGTGGCAAGAAAAGCTGCTTCTAGGAGGTTGTCAATTGTTTTCGTTCGACGATTCCATTCTTGGGTGGTTGGTTTGGCCCTTGTTCTTGTAACTCGAATCCTAGTCCGGTATATCCCATTTTAATTTTACACCATTGTGAACCTTACGCCTTTTTTACTCTCTGATCGAGGTTCTCGGCATTGAGAAATCTTCGTAAACTAAATCACACATGTATATGTTGACATTTAAGAGATATACAGTCAAGAAAATCAAGGGCAATGGTGATATAAATGCGGATTAGACACCAAAAAAAAACACTCAACAAATGGCTACAATTTAAGGAATGTGTTTAGTGACGGCATCAGATTCCTAATTGATGGAGAAAGGTCTGGTGGCAAGAAAATCTGCTTCTAGGAGGTTGTCAAGTGTTTTCGCTCGACGATTCCATTCTTGGTTGGTTGGTTTGGCCCTTGTTCCTGTAACTCGAATCCTAGCCCGATATATCCTATTTTGATTTTACACCATTGTGAACCTTACGCCTTTTTTACTCTCTGATCGAGGTTCTCGGCATTGAAAAATCTTCGTTAACCAAAACACACGTGTATAAGTTGACATTTCAAAGATATACAGTCAAGAAAATCAAGGGCAATGGTGATATATATGCGGATTAGACACCAAAAAAACACTCAACAAATGCCTACAATTTAAGGAATGTGTTTAGTGACAGCATCAAATTCCTAATTGATGGAGAAAGGTCTGGTGGCAAGAAAAGCTGCTTCTAGGAGGTTGTCAAGTGTTTTTGCTTGACGATTCCATTCTTGGGTGGTTGGTTTGGCCCTTGTTCGTGTAACTCGAATCCTAGCCCGTTATATCCCATTTTAATTTTACACCATTGTGAACCTTATGCCTTTTTACTCTCTGATCGAGGTTCTAGCCATTGAAAAATCTTCGTAAACTAAATCACACGTGTATATGTTGACATTTAAGAGATATACAGTCAATAAAATCAAGGGAAATGGTGATATATATGCGGATTAGACACCAAAAAAACACTCAACAAATGGCTACAATTTAAGGAATGTGTTTAGTGACGGCATCAGAATCCTAATTGATGGAGAAAGGTCTGGTGGCAAGAAAAGCTGCTTCTAGGAGGTTGTGAAGTGTTTTCGCTCGACGATTCCATTCTTGGGTGGTTGGTTTGGCCCTTGTTCCTATAACTCGAATCCTAACCCGGTGTATCCCATTTTAATTTGACACCATTGTGAACATTACGCTTTTTTTACCCTCTGATCGAGGTTCTCGGCATTGAAAAATCTTCGTAAACTAAATCACACGTGTATATGTTGACATTTATGAGATATACAGTCAAGAAAATCAAGGGAAATGGTGATATATATGCGGATTAGACACAAAAAAAAAACACTCAACAAATGGCTACAATTTAAGGGATGTGTTTAGTGACGGCATCAGATTCCTAATTGATGGAGAAAGGTCTGGTGGCAAGAAAAGCTGCTTCTAGGAGGTTGTCAAGTGTTTTCGCTCGACGATTCCATTCTTTGGTGGTTGGTTTGGCCCTTGTTCCTGTTACTCGAATCCTAGCCCGGTATATCACATTTTAATTTTACACCATTGTGAACCTTACGCCTTTTTTACTCTCTGGTCGAGGTTCTCGGCATTGAAAAATCTTCATAAACTAAATCACACGTGTATATGTTGACATTTACGAGATATACAGTTAAGAAAATCAAGGGCAATGGTGATATATATGCGGATTAGACACAAAAAAAAAAACACTCAAGAAATGGCTACAATTTAAGGAATGTGTTTAGTGACGGCATTAGATTCCTAATTGATGGAGAAAGGTCTGGTGGCAAGAAAAGCTGCTTCAAGGAGGTTGTCAAGTGTTTTCGATCAACGATTCCATTCTTGGGTGGTTGGTTTGGCCCTTGTTCCTGTAACTCGAATCCTAGCCCGGTATATCCCATTTTAATTTTACACCATTGTGAACTTTACGCCTTTTTTACTCTCTAATCGAGGTTCTCGGCATTGAAAAAACTTCGTAAACTAAATCACACATGTATATGTTGACATTTAAGAGATATACAGTCAAGAAAATCAAGGGAAATGGTGATATATATGCGGATTAGACACCAAAAAAAACACTCAACAAATGGCTACAATTTAAGGAATGTGTTTAGAGACGGCATCAGATTCCTAATTGATGGAGAAAGGTCTGGTGGCAAGAAAAGCTGCTTCTAGGAGGTTGTCAAGTGTTTTCGCTCGACGATTCCATTCTTGTGTGGTTGGTTTGGCCCTTGTTCCTGTAACTCGAATCCTAGCCCGGTATATCCCATTTTAATTTTACACCATTGTGAACCTTACGCCTTTTTGACTCTCTGGTCGAGGTTCTCGACATTGAAAAATCTCCGTAAACTAAATCACACGTGTATATGCTGACAATTAAGAGATATACAGTCAAGAAAATCAAGGGAAATGGTGATATATATGCGGATTTGACACCAAAAAAACACTCAACAAATGGCTACAATTTAAGGAATGTGTTTAGTGACGGTATCAGATTCTTAATTGATGGAGAATGGTCTGGTGGCAAGAAAAGCTCCTTTTAGGCGGTTGTCAAGTGTGTTCACTCGACGATTCCATTCTTGGGTGTTTGGTTTGGCCCTTGTTCCTGTAACTCGAATCCTAGCCCAGTATATCCCATTTTAATTTTACACTATTGTGAAACTTACGCCTTTTTTACACTCTGGTAGAGGTTCTCGGCATTGAAAAATCTTCATAAACTAAATCACACGTGTATATGTTGACATTTAAGAGATATACAGTCAAGAAAATCAAGGGAAATGGTGATATATATGCGGATTAGACACCAAAAAAACACTCAACAAATGGCTACAATTTAAGGAATGTGTTTAGTTACGGCATCAGATTCCTAATTGATGGAGAAAGGTCTGGTGGCAAGAAAAGCTCCTTCTCGGAGGTTGTCATGTGTTTTCGCTCGACGATTCCATTCTTGGGTGGTTGGTTTAGCCCTTGTTCCTGTAACTCGAATCCTAGCCCAGTATATCCCATTTTAATTTTACACTATTGTGAACCTTACGCCTTTTTTACTCTCAGGTCGAGGTTCTCGGCATTGAAAAATCTTCGTAAACTAAATCACACTTGTATATGTTGACATTTAAGAGATGTACAGTCAAGAAAATCAAGGGCAATGGTGATATATATGCGGATTAGACACCCAAAAAAACACTCAACAAATGGCTACAATTTAAGGAATGTGTTTAGTGACAGTATCAGATTCCTAATTCATGGAGAAATGTCTGGTGGCAAGAAAAGCTGCTTCTAGGAGGTTGTCAAGTGTTTTCGCTCGACGATTCCATTCTTATATGGTTGGTTTGGCCCTTGTTCCTGTAACTTGAATCCTAGCCCGGTATATCCCATTTTAATTTTACACTATTGTGAACCTTACGCCTTTTTTACTCTCTAATCGAGGTTCTCGGCGTTGAAAAATCTTCGTAAACTAAATCACACGTGTATATGTTGACATTTAAGAGATATACAGTCAAGAAAATCAAGGGAAATGGTGATATATATGCGGATTAGACAGCAAAAAAAAAAACACTCAACAAATGACTACAATTTAAGGAATGTGTTTAGTGACGGCATCAGATTCCTAATTGATGGAGAAAGGTCTGGTGGCAAGAAAAGCTGCTTCTAGGAGGTTGTCAAGTGTTTTCGCTCGACGATTCCGTTCTTGGGTGGTTGGTTTGGCCCTTGTTCCTGTAACTCGAATCCTAGCCTGGTATATCCCATTTTAATTTTACACCATTGTGAACCTTACGCCTTTTTTACTCTCTGATCGAGGTTCTCGGCATTGAAAAATCTTTGTAAACTAAATCACACGTGTATATGTTGACATTTAAGAGATATACAGTCAAGAAAATCAAGGGAAATGGTGATATATATGCGGATTAGACACCAAAAAAAACACTCAACAAATGGCTACAATTTAAGGAATGTGTTTAGTGACGGCATCAGATTCCTAATTGATGGAGAATGGTCTGGTGGCAAGAAAAGCTCCTTCTAGGAGGTTGTCATGTGTTTTCGCTCGACGATTCCATTCTTGGGTGGTTGGTTTAGCCCTTGTTCCTGTAACTCGAATCCTAGCCCAGTATATCCCATTTTAATTTTACACTATTGTGAACCTTACGCCTTTTTTACTCTCTGGTCGAGGTTCTCGGCATTGAAAAATCTTCGTAAACTAAATCACACTTGTATATGTTGACATTTAAGAGATGTACAGTCAAGAAAATCAAGGGCAATGGTGATATATATGCGGATTAGACACCCAATATAAACACTCAACAAATGGCTACAATTTAAGGAATGTGTTTAGTGACAGCATCAGATTCCTAATTCATGGAGAAATGTCTGGTGGCAAGAAAAGCTGCTTCTAGGAGGTTGTCAAGTGTTTTCGCTCGACGATTCCATTCTTGTATGGTTGGTTTGGCCCTTGTTCCTGTAACTTGAATCCTAGCCCGGTATATCCCATTTTAATTTTACACTATTGTGAACCTTACGCCTTTTTTACTCTCTAATCGAGGTTCTCGGCGTTGAAAAATCTTCGTAAACTAAATCACACGTGTATATGTTGACATTTAAGAGATATACAGTCAAGAAAATCAAGGGAAATGGTGATATATATGCGGATTAGACACCAAAAAAAAAACACTCAACAAATGACTACAATTTAAGGAATGTGTTTAGTGACGGCATCAGATTCCTAATTGATGGAGAAAGGTCTGGTGGCAAGAAAAGCTGCTTCTAGGAGGTTGTCAAGTGTTTTCGCTCGACGATTCCATTCTTGGGTGGTTGGTTTGGCCCTTGTTCCTGTAACTCGAATCCTAGCCCGGTATATCCCATTTTAATTTTATACCATTGTGAACCTTACGCCTTTTTTACTCTCTGATCGAGGTTCTCAGCATTGAAAAATCTTCGTAAACTAAATCACACGTGTATATGTTGACATTTAAGAGATATACAGTCAAGAAAATCAAGGGAAATGGTGATATATATGCGGATTAGACACCAAAAAAAACACTCAACAAATGGCTACAATTTAAGGAATGTGTTTAGTGACGGCATCAGATTCTTAATTGATGGAGAATGGTCTGGTGGCAAGAAAAGCTCCTTCTAGGCGGTTGTCAAGTGTTTTCGCTCGACGGTTCCATTCTTGGGTGGTTGGTTTGGCCCTTGTTCTTGTAACTCGAATCCTAGCCCGGTATATCCCATTTTAATTTTACACCATTGTGAACCTTACGCCTTTTTTACTCTCTAATCGAGGTTCTCGGCATTGAAAAAACTTCGTAAACTAAATCACACGTGTATATGTTGACATTTAAGAGATATACAGTCAAGAAAATCAAGGGAAATGGTGATATATATGCGGATTAGACACCAAAAAAAAACAATCAACAAATGGCTACAATTTAAGGAATGTGTTTAGTGACGGCATCAGATTCCTAATTGATGGAGAAAGGTCTGGTGGCAAGAAAAGCTGCTTCTAGGAGGTTGTCAAGTGTTTTCGCTCGACGATTCCATTCTTGTGTGGTTGGTTTGGCCCTTGTTCCTGTAACTCGAATCCTAGCCCGGTATATCCCATTTTAATTTTACACCATTGTGAACCTTACGCCTTTTTGACTCTCTGGTCGAGGTTCTCGACATTGAAAAATCTTCGTAAACTAAATCACACGTGTATATGCTGACAATTAAGAGATATACAGTCAAGAAAATCAAGGGAAATGGTGATATATATGCGGATTTGACACCAAAAAAAACACTCAACAAATGGCTACAATTTAAGGAATGTGTTTAGTGACGGCATCAGATTCTTAATTGATGGAGAATGGTCTGGTGGCAAGAAAAGCTCCTTCTAGGCGGTTGTCAAGTGTTTTCGCTCGACGATTCCATTCTTGGGTGTTTGGTTTGGCCCTTGTTCCTGTAACTCGAATCCTAGCCCAGTATATCCCATTTTAATTTTACACTATTGTGAAACTTACGCCTTTTTTACTCTCTGGTCGAGGTTCTCGGCATTGAAAAATCTTCATAAACTAAATCACACGTGTATATGTTGACATTTAAGAGATATACAGTCAAGAAAATCAAGGGAAATGGTGATATATATGCGGATTAGACACCAAAAAAACACTCAACAAATGGCTACAATTTAAGGAATGTGTTTAGTGACGGCATCAGATTCCTAATTAATGGAGAAAAGTCTGGTGGCAAGAAAAGCTCCTTCTAGGAGGTTGTCATGTGTTTTCGCTCGACGATTCCATTCTTGGGTGGTTGGTTTAGCCCTTGTTCCTGTAACTCGAATCCTAGCCCAGTATATCCCATTTTAATTTTACACTATTGTAAACCTTACGCCTTTTTTACTCTCTGGTCGAGGTTCTCGGCATTGAAAAATCTTCGTAAACTAAATCAAACTTGTATATGTTGACATTTAAGAGATGTACAGTCAAGAAAATCAAGGGCAATGGTGATATATATGCGGATTAGACACCCAAAAAAACACTCAACCAATGGCTACAATTTAAGGAATGTGTTTAGTGACAACATCAGATTCCTAATTCATGGAGAAATGTCTGGTGGCAAGAAAAGCTGCTTCTAGGAGGTTGTCAAGTGTTTTCGCTCGACGATTCCATTCTTGTATGGTTGGTTTGGCCCTTGTTCCTGTAACTTGAATCCTAGCCCGGTATATCCCATTGTAATTTTACACTATTGTGAACCTTACGTCTTTTTTACTCTCTAATCGAGGTTCTCGGCGTTGAAAAATCTTCGTAAACTAAATCACACGTGTATATGTTGACATTTAAGAGATATACAGTCAAGAAAATCAAGGGAAATGGTGATATATATGCGGATTAGACACCAAAAAAAACACTCAACAAATGACTACAATTTAAGGAATGTGTTTAGTGACGGCATCAGATTCCTAATTGATGGAGAAAGGTCTGGTGGCAAGAAAAGCTGCTTTTAGGAGGTTGTCAAGTGTTTTCGCTCGACGATTCCATTCTTGGGTGGTTGGTTTGGCCCTTGTTCCTGTAACTCGAATCCTAGCCCGGTATATCCCATTTTAATTTTACACCATTGTGAACCTTACGCCTTTTTTACTCTCTGATCGAGGTTCTCGGCATTGAAAAATCTTCGTAAACTAAATCACACGTGTATATGTTGACATTTAAGAGATACACAGTCAAGAAAATCAAGGGCAATGGTGATATATATGCGGATTACACACAAAAAAAAACACTCAACAAATGGCTACAATTTAAGGAATGTGTTTAGTGATGGCATCAGATTCCTAATTGATGGAGAAAGGTCTGGTGGCAAGAAAAGCTGCTTCTAGAAGGTTGTCAAGTGTTTTCGCTCGACGATTATGGTTGGTTTGGCCCTTGTTCCTGTAACTCGAATCCTAGCCCGGTATATCCCATTTTAATTTTACACCATTGTGAACCTTAAGCCTTTTTTACTCTCTGATCGAGGTTCTCGGCATTGAAAAATCTTCGTAAACTAAATCACACGTGTATATGTTGACATTTAAGAGATATACAGTCAAGAAAATCAAGGGCAATGGTGATATATATGCGGATTAGACATCAAAGAAAACACTCAATAAATGGCTAAAATTTAAGGAATGTGTTTAGTGACGGCATCAGATTCCTAATTGATGGAGAAAGGTCTGGTGTAAAGAAAAGCTGCTTCTAGGAGGTTGTCAAGTGTTTTCGCTTGACGATTCCATTCTTGGGTGGTTGGTTTGGCCCTTGTTCCTATAACTCGAATCCTAGACCGGTATATCCCATTTTAATTTTACACCATTGTGAACCTTACACCTTTTTTACTCTCTGATCGAGGTTCTCGGCATTAAAAAATCTTCGTAAACTAAATCACACGTGTATATGTTGACATTTAAGAGATATACAGTCAAGAAAATCAAGGGCAATGGTGATATATATGCGGATTAGACACCAAAAAAAACACTTAACAAATGGCTACAATTTAAGGAATGTGTTTAGTCACGGCATCAATTTCCTAATTAATGGAGAAAGGTCTGGTGGTAAGAAAAGCTGGATCTAGGAGGTTGCCAAGTGTTTTTGCTCGACAATTCCATTCTTGGATGGTTGGTATGGCCCTTGTTCCTGTAACTCGAACCCTAGCCCGGTATATCCCATTTTAATTTTACACCATTGTGAACCTTACCCCTTTTTTACTCTCTGATGGAGGTTCTCGGCATTGAAAAATCTTTGTAAACTAAATCACACGTGTATATGTTGACATTTAAGAGATATACAGTCAAGAAAATCAAGGGCAATGGTGATATATATGCGGATTAGACACCAAAAAAACACTCAACAAATGGCTACAATTTAAGGAATGTGTTTAGTTGTCACACCCCCAAAATCCACACGCGGAGTATCACCGCTTGGAGGCGTGACTGACCAGGATCAAGCCACCAATCATATTGAACATAGTAAGTATTAAATGTAAAGCAATCAAACCAATATGAAAGGTGTTCAAAACATATTTATAAATTCAACGTTTAGCG
Organism: Helianthus tuberosus; assembly: GCA_030545235.1. Classification (NCBI taxonomy): domain Eukaryota; kingdom Viridiplantae; phylum Streptophyta; class Magnoliopsida; order Asterales; family Asteraceae; genus Helianthus; species Helianthus tuberosus. The sequence continues at coordinate 156,455,520 of CM060403.1, forward strand.
GAAGCATAAATAAACCCAATCATAAGTAACAATTCAAATGTTTAAATGTTGTTCATAACATCCACAAACTGTGCCCACAACGACCGTGCCTCCCGTGCAAGCTCCATAAGTACCTAAGATCCTGCAAGGCATGTAACAGAGAGTCAACAACTAGTTGAGCGAGTTCACAGTGAGTTTGTTTAGTTATAGTGTTCATAATGTAGTTCGTATGTTCATTTAGTAATCATGTATCGTATGTATCGTATCGCGGCCCTCTAGGCATGTTTGCGAAGTATAGTGGGGATTTCCCATGTTTGCTAGACTAGGTATAGTAGTATCGCGGCCCTTCCTGGCATGTTTGCGAAGATTAGAGTATATAGTTCGCGGCCCTTCTTAGGCATGTGTGCGAAGATTGTCATAATATCGCGGCCGACCCTTGGCGTGTGTGCGAAGATCGTTTAAATTAGTATAACCAGTCTAGTCTGTTCTTATCCATAATCATTCCTCTACCGGGAATCATATATCTAAGTTCCATAAACTGAACGAATAAATAATCCAACCCATTCCCATCCTGGGAATCCCATGCCTTGGCTGTGTGAACTCACCTTGGTTTGCTCGGTATGCTAAGTGTATGCTCACAAGTAATCAATCACGTCCTAAAGTACGCACATGTATATAATCAGTTTATATTCGCTAAGTTCACATGTAAGTATAAAAGTCTGTTACAACGCATCAATATTCATCGAGTAGCACATTGTACGTATTCCATGATCATACCAGTCATGCTCATCATTTAACATCAGTTAATCATTCTAGTTAACATTTAACAGATCTAACGAAGTTACTATGTGCTGATTTTTAACTCGGCGAAACACAGATGTATTGACGAAACACACATGTTGGCGAAACACATACATTGGCGAAACACATTTGTTTCGTCGAGGTCTTCCTTTGGCGAAACAGAACTTCTAATTCGTCGATTACCCTTGGCGAAACACATTCTGTTTCGCCGAGAGTTCTGTTTCGTCAAACAGTTCAGTTACGTCGAACATCAGTTATATCAGTTACGAAATCAACAATTCTAATCATGCTATAACAATGAAGATCTAATTATCACAGTCAGCACTTTGATTAAAATAGTACTCTAATTCATACACGCAATTCATGACCGAAAGCTTTCATCAACATCGGTCCAATGGATGCTTATTAAGATCTTAATTGTCGACCACTATATAATAGAGACATTTTATAACATTTGTAAGTTAACATGAGTCAGACCCATGTGTTTATTTGTTCCAAATTGTCGGCCACTATACAAAATAATAATTAATCATCATGCAATTATAATCAGCATCAACATACTATCACCCAATCATGTTAATTCATGAAATCATCAATATTATCAATACTATAAATCATCACAACAACATAAACAGCTAAGCATCATGAAATCGGAAATATATAACATAGTCAAAGAGTTCAGTATTCATTTATCATCATCTCGGTTCCCAAGCAACACATCATATCCCCATACATTACACATGAGAAGCTACTGTCATTCATCGATACTCTAAAACACACATGTTTTGCTTATCCATTAATTAACACAAACATCAGAACAATTCATATAACCATCTGAGTTACTCGAGTACTATACATTCCTGATTAATGTTTAATCATAATCTAGCAAAACAAATCATCCTAAGATCATCATATCATACACACGTGGAAGCATCAACATTCGATTAAACATACACATATCACATGCGATCATACAAAACCCAAGCAACCGTGATTACTCACCAGAATGAAAGGGTCACTAGTTTGATCAGAACGAAAAGCTTCGGATACTCGGAATCGCCGTCGCACAAAGAGATAGAGACTCTAGGGTTTGTTTGTTTGTTCACGTAAAAATAGAGAATAGTATACTGACCCACTAATGAGCCTAAAGCCCATTTTTATTTTTGTTGGACATTATCTGGACGAAAACACTCTATGTGTTTTCGGCTAGGTGTGTTTTCAACAAGTATTCTTTTTATTATTCTAATCTATAACACACCAATATAATACACAGCAAGTTATTAATACACTGATATATACATCAACACACTCTATGGTGCACACACCTTGTAATTATTAAAAAAAAACATAACAAGTAAGTACGAAGTTAAATCGGGTTGAGACCTTGAAAATTTGGGTTGTCACATTATCCCCAACTTGAAAGAAATTTCGTCCCGAAATTTAGCATGCAGTTACTGAGGAAGCTAGTAGTGTGACGTTGTTTACCTGTATTGTATCGCGGCTCCCCGAGCATGTTTGCGAAGATTACTGGTTTTCCTGGGGTGTCACATTATCCCCCCGTTGATTTGGAATTTCGTCCCGAAATTCTGCATTGGTAGCTTCAGCCTCAGTAGTAGTTGCATTGGTTCCGAATAACTGGGGATATTTGAGTTCCATTTGATCTTCACGCTCCCAGGTGAACTCTGGGCCGCGGCGGGAGTTCCAACGAACTCGTACAAGAGGGATTCTCGTGTTCTTGAGGACCTTAACATCCCGGTCCGTGATTTCAACAGGTTCCTCGACGAAGTTCAACCGTTCGTCGATAGTGAGCTCCTTCAAGGGAACTATGTGGGTCTCATCTGACGTACACTTCTTCAGATTCGACACGTGAAAGACGTTGTGAACTGCACTGAGTTCAGCTGGTAAGTCCAGTCTGTAGGCCATTTTACCTATTTTCTCTGTAACTTCGAATGGTCCAACATATCGTGGATTTAGTTTACCGCGTTTGCCAAAACGAACCACACCCTTCCAGGGCGAAACTTTGAGTAGCGCTCGATCCCCAACTTGGAATTCGAGTAGTTTTCTATCTTTATCGGCGTATACTTTCTGACGGTCGCGTGCTGCCGCCATGCGTTGTCGTATTTGTGCAATCTTTTCTGTAGTATCGACTACCATTTCTGGACCCGTGATCTGACTATCTCCCACCTCTGCCCAACAGAGAGGTGATCGGCATTTACGCCCGTACAATGCCTCGAATGGTGCAGCTTTAATGCTTGTGTGGTAGCTGTTATTGTATGAAAATTCCACAAGTGGCAAATGTTTTTCCCAACCATTGCCAAAGTCAATTACGCACGCCCGAAGCATGTCTTCTAGAGTTTGAATAGTGCGCTCAGACTGCCCATCTGTCTGAGCATGATAAGCTGTGCTCATGTCTAATCGAGAGCCAAAAGATTTGTGCATTGCTTGCCACAGTTCTGAAGTAAAACGTGCGTCTCGATCAGAGATGATAGAGGTTGGCACACCGTGCCTGGAGACCACTTCTTTCAAGTAGGTGTCTGCTAGTGTAGAGAACTTGTCTGTTTCTTTAATGGCCAAGAAATGAGCAGACTTTGTGAGTCGATCCACGATCACCCAAATAGTATCATTTCCGCGCTGAGATCTAGGTAAGCCAGTAACAAAATCAATGGAAATTTGCTCCCATTTCCATTGTGGTATCTCAGGTTGTTGGAGTGGACCTGACGGTTTCTGATATTCTGCCTTGACTCTCGCACAAGTCAAGCATTTGCTAACGTATGTGGCTATGTGGGCCTTCATGCTAGGCCACCAGTATGTAGTCTTAATATCGTGGTACATTTTATCCGAACCAGGATGTACCGAGTAGCGAGACTTGTGAGCTTCATCCATTACCAGCTCGCGTAGGTTGCCGTACAGTGGGACCCAAATGCGTCCTGTTACGTAATAAGCGCCGTCTGCCCTTTGTTCTAATCGTTGTCTTGAGCCGCGTAGGGCTTCAGCCCTGACATTTTCTGGTTTCAATGCTTCTATCTGAGCATCTCGTATCTGGGAAGGAAGGCTAGACTGTATGGTGAGTTGTAAAGCTCGAACACGCTTAGGCGCAGTGTCTTTTCGACTGAGAGCGTCAGCCACCACATTGGCTTTGCCTGGATGGTACCTGATTGAGCATTCGTAGTCGTTTAGCAGTTCGACCCATCGTCGCTGTCGCATATTCAGTTCCTTCTGTTTGAATATATGTTCGAGGCTCCTGTGGTCAGTGTAGATAGCACATTTAGTGCCGTACAAGTAGTGTCGCCATATCTTAAGTGCAAAAACAACCGCTCCTAGCTCTAAATCATGCGTAGTGTAGTTTCGTTCGTGGATCTTAAGCTGGCGCGAAGCATAAGCAATAACTTTATCCCTCTGCATCAATACACATCCAAGACCTTGGATAGATGCGTCGCAGTAGACTACGAAATCGTCCGTGCCTTCAGGCAATGAGAGGATAGGTGCGCTACAGAGTCTATCCTTTAAGTGTTGGAACGCTGTTTCGTGTGCATTACCCCAACGGTAAACAACACCTTTCTGCGTCAACAGTGTAAGCGGCTGAGCAATCTTTGAGAAGTCTTTGATGAACCTTCTGTAATAACCCGCCAAACCCAAGAATTGGCGTATTTCGGTTGGTGTACGAGGCGCAGGCCAGTTCTTGATCGAATCCACCTTGGATGGATCGACGTGAATCCCATCCTTGTTTACCACGTGGCCTAAGAAGTGGACTTCACGAAGCCAAAAGTCACCTTTGGAAAAACTTAGCGTATAGTTGTTCCGTCCGTAGAAGTTCCAGTATAAGTCGTAAGTGCTGCTCGTGTTCCTCCTGACTTTTCGAATAAATCAGGATGTCGTCGATGAAAACAATGACGAACTTGTCGAGATAGGGTTTGCACACCCTGTTCATAAGATCCATGAAAACCGCAGGCGCGTTCGTTAGCCCGAATGGCATGACCAAAAACTCGTAGTGGCCGTAGCGTGTTCTGAAAGCTGTTTTGGAGACGTCCTCATCCCGGACTCTCAGCTGATGGTAACCTGACCTTAAGTCTATCTTGGAGTAGTAGCTCGACCCTTGCAGCTGGTCGAATAAATCATCTATGCGCGGAAGAGGATAACGATTCTTGATCGTCACCTTGCTGAGTTCACGGTAGTCTATACACATCCTGAACGTACCGTCTTTCTTCTTTACGAATAACACTGGAGCTCCCCAAGGCGAAGAGCTAGGACGTATAAAACCCTTTTCCAAAAGTTCTTGTAGCTGCTTTGACAGTTCTTCCAATTCAGTTGGACCTAAACGATAAGGTGCTCGAGCTATAGGTGCTGCTCCTGGAGCGAGCTCGATCTGAAATTCGACTTGACGATGAGGCGGTAACCCAGGTAATTCCTCAGGAAACACTTGAGGAAAATCGCGTACCACTGGAATATCCTCAATCTTCTTCTCTTTCTTCGATGTATCAGTGACGAGAGCTAGAACAGCTGTGTGACCCTTGCGCAGACACTTCTGAGCCTTCAAGAAGGAAATGATGCCACTCACGACACCACTCTTGTCGCCTTGAACTTCGAGAGGTTCCTTGCCCGACCGAGGAATACGAATAACTTTTTCTTTGCATAAAATCTCCGCTTGTTGTTGAGATAACCAATCCATACCGATGACGACATCAAAGCTACCCAAGGTTATAGGAATGAGATCAATGGAGAAAGTCTGACCAGCGAGGATAAGATTACACCCTTTAACTATGTGTGTGGCCTCTAGACTTTTACCGTTAGCTAACTCTACAACATGTTTGGTGTTTAAGGGAGTTGGTGCACGTTTTAACATTTCACTAGCTTTCAGAGACATGTAACTTGTATCCGCACCAGAATCAAATAGTACAGTAACATAAAAGTCGTCAAGAAGAAACTTACCCATAACCACGTTGGGATCATTCCTGGCATCACCCTGCCCGATCACAAACATACGGCCTCTAGCACCATTGTTGTTATTGTTCCCTCCGTTGTTGTTGTTCCCATTACCCTGACTGTTGTTGTTGTTATTGTTCTGGTTCTGGTTTAACTGAGGGCAATCCCGCTTGTAATGACCTTCAGCCCCACACTGGTAGCATCCCCTGTTTCCCTGCTGCTGCTGCTGTGGCTGGTTTCGTGGAGCAGGTGGTGGTTGTTGCTGATTCTGATTCGCAGGTCGTGAACTCCTGCAATCTTTAGCTTCGTGCCCGTTTTTGAGACATCTCTGACAGTAGGCCTTGCGACACTGACCACTGTGGTGTTTGTAGCACCTGTTACACAGTGGATGATTTCCCCGATAACCACTCTGTCTCTGCCCACCAGAAGTTTGCTGACTTGGGCTCTGGTAGTCATTAGTCTTGCGTTGCTGAGCCTGAGATTGAACTATAGCTGAACCTTTGCTGGAATCCCCATCCCATTTCCGCTTGTTGTCACTGGGAGTAGCAGGAGTGACCGGAGTAGTAGCGGTAGTAGTAGTGCTAATGCGTTCAGGCAACTTGTTCTGCTCCACCGCCTGATCCGTGAGACGGTGAGCCAGCTGTACAACCTGCTGATAAGTGGCGAGGTTTGCTGAAGTGACGTGACTCTGGATCTCTGGCACTAGACCCTTGAGGAACAGTTCGATTCGCTTGATTGGAGGGTCCACCATCGTAGGACACAATAGAGCAAGTTCATTAGATCTTTTGGTGTATGCCTCAATCTCTGACCCCTTCATCTTGAGATTGAAAAACTCGACCTCCAGCTTATGAATATCATCCCTGCTGCAATATTCCTCTTTGATCATCTCTTTGAAATTGTTCCATGGGGTGGCGTTAGCAGCAACCAACCCCAGCATTTGCACCTGAGCTTTCCACCATGTGAGAGCTAAACCCTCTAGGGTACCGGTGGCATACTTCACCCTGCGTGCCTCAGGGCATTCACACATTTCGAATACAGTCTCGATCTTTTCAAACCAGTGGAGGAGTCCGACTGCTCCCTCCGTGCCGCTGAAAGTACTGGGACGACAGTCCATGAACGTTTTGAAAGTGCAAACAGGTGCTTGACCTGTTGTGTGCATAAGAGTAAACAAAAATTTTAGCACAAGAGTTGGTTTAGGAATGTAGGATCTAAGGACCCTAGTGTGAGTTTCAACTGCAGGGTATACCTCCTGCTTGTGCGGCTGCAACTGCCGCAGTAACTTGTTCAGCGATGAGAGCCGTCAATTGGGCTTGTGTCATGTTGATACGTCCAGACATGATCTTCATAGTAAAGATAGCATAAGTCAGAGAGGATCGCGAATCGTGCGATGACAGAAGAGTGTGAGCATATAAGCGTTCTCAGGCAGTAACGAATAGTAATCAATGTAATCTAAGCATACCACAAGCAAAGTTCTATGTAATTCTAGCAAGTAGGCAATAAACATAAACCTTATTACCTAGGATGTTGAGTCTTGCACGTGGAGCGAGGCGTCGTTGTGGATCGTTGAGCACTGTACTGGTTATAGTCTGGTTTCAATAAAAACGTTTTCCCTTATTAAAACCGAGTTCTCTATAACCAATGGCTCTGATACCAATCTGTCACACCCCCAAAATCCACACGCGGAGTATCACCGCTTGGAGGCGTGACTGACCAGGATCAAGCCACCAATCATATTGAACATAGTAAGTATTAAATGTAAAGCAATCAAACCAATATGAAAGGTGTTCAAAACATATTTATAAATTCAACGTTTAGCGGAAGCATAAATAAACCCAATCATAAGTAACAATTCAAATGTTTAAATGTTGTTCATAACATCCACATACTGTGCCCACAACGACCGTGCCTCCCGTGCAAGCTCCATAAGTACCTAAGATCCTGCAAGGCATGTAACAGAGAGTCAACAACTAGTTGAGCGAGTTCACAGTGAGTTTGTTTAGTTATAGTGTTCATAATGTAGTTCGTATGTTCATTTAGTAATCATGTATCGTATGTATCGTATCGCGGCCCTCTAGGCATGTTTGCGAAGTATAGTGGGGATTTCCCATGTTTGCTAGACTAGGTATAGTAGTATCGCGGCCCTTCCTGGCATGTTTGCGAAGATTAGAGTATATAGTTCGCGGCCCTTCTTAGGCATGTGTGCGAAGATTGTCATAATATCGCGGCCGACCCTTGGCGTGTGTGCGAAGATCGTTTAAATTAGTATAACCAGTCTAGTCTGTTCTTATCCATAATCCTTCCTCTACCGGGAATCATATATCTAAGTTCCATAAACTGAACGAATAAATAATCCAACCCATTCCCATCCTGGGAATCCCATGCCTTGGCTGTGTGAACTCACCTTGGTTTGCTCGGTATGCTAAGTGTATGCTCACAAGTAATCAATCACGTCCTAAAGTACGCACATGTATATAATCAGTTTATATTCGCTAAGTTCACATGTAAGTATAAAAGTCTGTTACAACGCATCAATATTCATCGAGTAGCACATTGTACGTATTCCATGATCATACCAGTCATGCTCATCATTTAACATCAGTTAATCATTCTAGTTAACATTTAACAGATCTAACGAAGTTACTATGTGCTGATTTTTAACTCGGCGAAACACAGATGTATTGACGAAACACACATGTTGGCGAAACACATACATTGGCGAAACACATTTGTTTCGTCGAGGTCTTCCTTTGGCGAAACAGAACTTCTAATTCGTCGATTACCCTTGGCGAAACACATTCTGTTTCGCCGAGAGTTCTGTTTCGTCAAACAGTTCAGTTACGTCGAACATCAGTTATATCAGTTACGAAATCAACAATTCTAATCATGCTATAACAATGAAGATCTAATTATCACAGTCAGCACTTTGATTAAAATAGTACTCTAATTCATACACGCAATTCATGACCGAAAGCTTTCATCAACATCGGTCCAATGGATGCTTATTAAGATCTTAATTGTCGACCACTATATAATAGAGACATTTTATAACATTTGTAAGTTAACATGAGTCAGACCCATGTGTTTATTTGTTCCAAATTGTCGGCCACTATACAAAATAATAATTAATCATCATGCAATTATAATCAGCATCAACATACTATCACCCAATCATGTTAATTCATGAAATCATCAATATTATCAATACTATAAATCATCACAACAACATAAACAGCTAAGCATCATGAAATCGGAAATATATAACATAGTCAAAGAGTTCAGTATTCATTTATCATCATCTCGGTTCCCAAGCAACACATCATATCCCCATACATTACACATGAGAAGCTACTGTCATTCATCGATACTCTAAAACACACATGTTTTGCTTATCCATTAATTAACACAAACATCAGAACAATTCATATAACCATCTGAGTTACTCGAGTACTATACATTCCTGATTAATGTTTAATCATAATCTAGCAAAACAAATCATCCTAAGATCATCATATCATACACACGTGGAAGCATCAACATTCGATTAAACATACACATATCACATGCGATCATACAAAACCCAAGCAACCGTGATTACTCACCAGAATGAAAGGGTCACTAGTTTGATCAGAACGAAAAGCTTCGGATACTCGGAATCGCCGTCGCACAAAGAGATAGAGACTCTAGGGTTTGTTTGTTTGTTCACGTAAAAATAGAGAATAGTATACTGACCCACTAATGAGCCTAAAGCCCATTTTTATTTTTGTTGGACATTATCTGGACGAAAACACTCTATGTGTTTTCGGCTAGGTGTGTTTTCAACAAGTATTCTTTTTATTATTCTAATCTATAACACACCAATATAATACACAGCAAGTTATTAATACACTGATATATACATCAACACACTCTATGGTGCACACACCTTGTAATTATTAAAAAAAAACATAACAAGTAAGTACGAAGTTAAATCGGGTTGAGACCTTGAAAATTTGGGTTGTCACATTAGTGACAGCATCAGATTCCTAATTCATGGAGAAATGTCTGGTGGCAAGAAAAGCTGCTTCTAGGAGGTTGTCAAGTGTTTTCGCTCGACGATTCCATTCTTGTGTGGTTGGTTTGGCCCTTGTTCCTGTAACTCGAATCCTAGCCCGGTATATCTCATTCTAATTTTACACTATTGTGAACCTTACGCCTTTTTTACTCTCTAATCGAGGTTCTCGGCGTTGAAAAATCTTCGTAAACTAAATCACACGTGTATATGTTGACATTTAAGAGAGATACAGTCAAGAAAATCAAGGGAAATGGTGATATATATGTGGATTAGACACCAAAAAAAAAAACACTCAACAAATGGCTACAATTTAAGGAATGTGTTTATTGACGGCATCAGATTCCTAATTGATGAAGAAAGGTCTGGTGGCAAGAAAAGCTGCTTCTAGGAGGTTGTGAAGTGTTTTCGCTCGACGATTCCATTCTTGGGTGGTTGGTTTGGCCCTTGTTCCTGTAACTCGAATCCTAGCCCTGTATATCCCATTTTAATTTTACACCATTGTGAACCTTACGCCTTTTTTACTCTCTGATCGAGGTACTCGGCATTGAAAAATCTTCGTAAACTAAAATACACGTGTATATGTTGACATTTAAGAGATATACAGTCAAGAAAATCAAGGGCAATGGTGATATATATGCGGATTAGACATCAAAGAAAACGCTCAATAAATGGCTAAAATTTAAGGAATGTGCTTAGTGACGGCATCAGATTCCTAATTGATGGAGAAAGGTCTGGTGGAAAGAAAAACTGCTTCTAGGAGGTTGTCAAGTGTTTTCGCTGGACGATTCCATTCTTGAGTGGTTGGTTTGGCCCTTGTTCCTATAACTCGAATCCTAGACCGGTATATCCCATTTTAATTTTACACCATTGTGAACCTTACACCTTTTTTACTCTCTGATCGAGGTTCTCGGAATTAAAAAATCTTCGTAAACTAAATCACACGTGTATATGTTGACATTTAAGAGATATTTAGTCAAGAAAATCAAGGGCAATGGTGATATATATGCGGATTAGACACCAAAAAAACACTCAACAAATGGCTACAATTTAAGGAATGTGTTTAGTGACGGCATCAGATTCCTAATTGATAGCGAAAGTTCTGGTGGCATGAAAAGCTGCTTCTAGGAGGTTGTCAAGTGTTTTCGCTCAACGATTCCATTCTTGGGTGGTCGGTTTGGCCCTTGTTCCTGTAACTCGAATACTTGCCCGGTATATCCCGTTTTAATTTTACACCATTGTGAACCTTACGCCTTTTTTAGTCTCTGATCGAGGTTCTCGGCATTGAAAAATCTTCGTAAACTAAATCACACGTGTATATGTTGACATTTAAGAGATATACAGTCAAGAAAATCAAGGCAATGGTGATATATATGCGGATTAGACACCAAAAAAAACACTTAACAAATGGCTACAATTTAAGGAATGTGTTTAGTCACGGCATCAAATTCCTAATTAATGGAGAAAGGTCTGGTGGCAAGAAAAGCTGCATCTAGGAGGTTGCCAAGTGTTTTTGCTCTACAATTCCATTCTTGGGTGGTTGGTATGGCCCTTGTTCCTGTAACTCGAACCCTAGCCCGGTATATCCCATTTTAATTTTACACCATTATGAACCTTACGCCTTTTTTACTCTCTGATGGAGGTTCTCGGCATTGAAAAATCTATGTAAACTAAATCACACGTGTATATGTTGACATTTAAGAGATATACAGTCAAGAAAATCAAGGGCAATGGTGATATATATGTGGATTAGACACCAAAAAAACACTCAACAAATGGCTACAATTTAAGGAATGTGTTTAGTGACGGCATCAGATTCCTAATTGATGGAGAAAGGTCTGGTGGCAAGAAAAGCTCCTTCTAGGAGGTTGTCATGTGTTTTCGCTCGACGATTCCATTCTTGGGTGGTTGGTTTGGCCCTTGTTCCTGTAACTCGAATCCTAGCCCAGTATATCCCATTTTAATTTTTCACTATTGTGAACCTTACGCCTTTTTTACTCTCTGGTCGAGGTTCTCGGCATCGAAAAATCTTCGTAAACTAAATCACACTTGTATATGTTGACATTTAAGAGATGTACAGTCAAGAAAATCAAGGGCAATGGTGATATATATGCGGATTAGACACCAAAAAAAACACTCAACAAATGGCTACAATTTAAGGAATGTGTTTAGTGACAGCATCAGATTCCTAATTCATGGAGAAATGTCTGGTGGCAAGAAAAGCTGCTTCTAGGAGGTTGTCAAGTGTTTTCGCTCGACGATTCCATTCTTGTGTGGTTGGTTTGGGCCTTGTTCCTGTAACTCGAATCCTAGCCCGGTATATCCCATTTTAATTTTACACTATTGTGAACCTTACGCCTTTTTTACTCTCTAATCGAGGTTCTCGGCGTTGAAAAATCTTCGTAAACTAAATCACACGTGTATATGTTGACATTTAAGAGATATACAGTCAAGAAAATCAAGGGAAATGGTGATATATATGCGGATTAGACACCAAAAAAAAAAACACTCAACAAATGGCTACAATTTAAGGAATGTGTTTATTGACGGCACCAGATTCCTAATTGATGGAGAAAGGTCTGGTGGCAAGAAAAGCTGCTTCTAGGAGGTTGTGAAGTGTTTTCGCTCGACGATTCCATTCTTGGGTGGTTGGTTTGGCCCTTGTTCCTGTAACTCGAATCCTAGCCCGGTATATCCCATTTTAATTTTACACCATTGTGAACCTTACGCCTTTTTTACTCTCTGATCGAGGTTCTCGGCATTGAAAAATCTTCGTAAACTAAAATACACGTGTATATGTTGACATTTAAGAGATATACAGTCAAGAAAATCAAGGGCAATGGTGATATATATGCGGATTAGACATCAAAGAAAACACTCAATAAATGGCTAAAATTTAAGGAATGTGCTTAGTGACGGCATCAGATTCCTAATTGATGGAGAAAGATTTGGTGGAAAGAAAAGCTGCTTCTAGGAGGTTGTCAAGTGTTTTCGCTTGACGATTCCATTCTTGGGTGGTTGGTTTGGCCCTTGTTCCTATAACTCGAATCCTAGACCGGTATATCCCATTTTAATTTTACACCATTGTGAACCTTACACCTTTTTTACTCTCTGATCGAGGTTCTCGGCATTAAAAAATCTTCGTAAACTAAATCACACGTGTATATGTTGACATTTAAGAGATATATAGTCAAGAAAATCAAGGGCAATGGTGATATTTATGCGGATTAGACACCAAAAAAACACTCAACAAATGGCTACAATTTAAGAAATGTGTTTAGTGACGGCATCAGATTCCTAATTGATAGAGAAAGTTCTGGTGGCATGAAAAGCTGCTTCTAGGAGGTTGTCAAGTGTTTTCGATCAACGATTCCATTCTTGGGTGGTCGGTTTGGCCCTTGTTCCTGTAACTCGAATCCTAGCCCGGTATATCCCGTTTTAATTTTACACCATTGTGAACCTTACGCCTTTTTTACTCTCTGATCGAGGTTCTCGGCATTGAAAAAACTTCGTAAACTAAATCACACGTGTATATGTTGACATTTAAGAGATATACGATCAAGAAAATCAAGTGCAATGGTGATATATATGCGGATTAGACACCAAAAAAAACACTCAACAAATGGCTACAATTTAAGGAATGTGTTTAGTCACGGCATCAAATTCCTAATTAATGGAGAAAGGTCTGGTGGCAAGAAAAGCTGCATCTTGGAGGTTGCCAAGTGTTTTTGCTCGACAATTCCATTCTTGGGTGGTTGGTATGGCCCTTGTTCCTGTAACTCGAACCCAAGCCCGGTATATCCCATTTTAATTTTACACCATTGTGAACCTTACGCCTTTTTTACTCTCTGATGGAGGTTCTCGGCATTGAAAAATCTTTGTAAACTAAATAACAAGTGTATATGTTGACATTTAAGAGATATACAGTCAAAAAAATCAAGGGTAATGGTGATATATATGCGGATTAGAAACCAAGAAAAACACTCAACAAATGGCTACAATTTAAGGAATGTGTTTAGTGACGGCATCAGATTCCTAATTGATGGAGAAAGTTCTGGTGGCAAGAAAAGCTGCATCTAGGAGGTTATCAAGTGTTTTCGCTCGACGATTCCATTCTTGGGTTGTTGGTTTGGCCCTTGTTCCTGTAACTCGAATCCTAGCCCGGTATATCCCATTTTAATTTTACACCATTGTGAACCTTACGCCTTTTTTACTCTCTGATCGAGGTTCTCGGCATTGAAAAACCATCGTAAACTAAATCACACGTGTATATGTTGACATTTAAGAGATATACAGTAAAGAAAATCAAGGGCAATGGGGATATATATGCGGATTAGACACCAAAAAAAAACACTCAACAAATGGCTACAATTTAAGGAATGTGTTTAGTCACGGCATCAGATTCCTAATTGATGGAGAAAGTTCTGGTGGCAAGAAAAGCTGCATATAGGAGTTTGCCAAGTGTTTTCGCTCGACAATTCCATTCTTGGATGGTTGGTTTGGCCCTTGTTCCTGTAACTCGAACCCTAGCCCGGTATATCCCATTTTAATTTAAACCATTGTGAACCTTATGCCTTTTTTACTCTCTGATCGATGTTCTCGGCATTGAAAAATCTTCGTAAACTAAATCACACGTGTATATGTTGACATTTAAGAGATATACAGTCAAGAAAATCAAGGGCAATGGTGATATATATGCGGATTAGACACCAAAAAAAACACTCAACAAATGGCTACAATTTAAGGAATGTGTTTAGTGACGGCATCAGATTCCTAATTGATGGAGAAAGGTCTGGTGGCAAGAAAATCTGCTTCTAGGAGGTTGTCAAGTGTTTTCGCTCGACGATTCCATTCTTGGGTGGTTGGTTTGGCCCTTGTTCCTGTAACTCGAATCCTAGCCCGGTATATCCCATTTTAATTTTACACCATTGTGAACCTTACGCCTTTTTTACTCTCTGATCGAGGTTCTCGGCATTCAAAAATCTTCGTAAACTAAATCACACGTGTATGTGTTGACATTTAAGTGATATACAGTCAAGAAAATCAAGGGCAATGGTGATATATATGCGGATTAGACACCAAAAAAAACACTCAACAAATGGCTACAATTAAGGAATGTGTTTAGTGACGGCATCAGATTCCTAATTGATGGAGAAATGCCTGGTGGCAATAAAAGCTGCTTCTACGAGGTTGTCAAGTGTTTTCGCTCGACGATTCCATTCTTGGGTGGTTGGTTTGGCCCTTGTTTCTTTAACTCGAACCCTAGCCCGGTATATCCCATTTTAATTTAAACCATTGTGAACCTTATGCCTTTTTTACTCTCTGATCGATGTTCTCGGCATTGAAAAATCTTCGTAAACTAAATCACACGTGTATATGTTGACATTTAAGAGATATACAGTCAAGAAAATCAAGGGCAATGGTGATATATATGCGGATTAGACACCAAAAAAAACACTCAACAAATGGCTACAATTTAAGGAATGTGTTTAGTGACGGCATCAGATTCCTAATTGATGTAGAAAGGTCTGGTGGCAAGAAAATCTGCTTCTAGGAGGTTGTCAAGTGTTTTCGCTCGACGATTCTATTCTTCTGTGGTTGGTTTGGCCCTTGTTCCTGTAACTCGAATCCTAGCCCGGTATATCCCATTTTAATTTTACACTATTGTGAACCTTACGCCTTTTTTACTCTCTAATCGAGGTTCTCGGCGTTGAAAAATCTTCGTAAACTAAATCACACGTGTATATGTTGACATTTAAGAGATATACAGTCAAGAAAATCAAGGGAAATGGTGATATATATGCGGATTAGACACAAAAAAAAAACACTCAACAAATGGCTACAATTTAAGGAATGTGTTTATTGACGGCATCAGATTCCTAATTGAGGGAGAAAGGTCTGGTGGCAAGAAAAGCTGCTTCTAGGAGGTTGTGAAGTGTTTTCGCTCGACGATTCCATTCTTGGGTGGTTGGTTTGGCCCTTGTTCCTGTAACTCGAATCCTAGCCCGGTATATCCCATTTTAATTTTACACCATTGTGAACCTTACGCCTTTTTTACTCTCTGATCGAGGTTCTCGGCATTCAAAAATCTCCGTAAACTAAATCACACGTGTATATGTTGACATTTAAGTGATATACAGTCAAGAAAATCAAGGGCAATGGTGATATATATGCGGATTAGACACCAAAAAAAACACTCAACAAATGGCTACAATTTAAGGAATGTGTTTAGTGACGGCATCAGATTCCTAATTGATGGAGAAATGTCTGGTGGCAATAAAAGCTGCTTCTACGAGGTTGTCAAGTGTTTTCGCTCGACGATTCCATTCTTGGGTGGTTGGTTTGGCCCTTGTTCCTTTAACTCGAATCCTAGCCCGGTATATCCCATTTTAAATTTACACCATTGTGAACCTTGCGCCTTTTTTACTCTCTGATCGAGGTTCTCTGCATTGAAAAATCTTCGTAAACTAAATCACACGTGTATATGTTGACATTTAAGAGATATACAGTCAAGAAAATCAAGGGCAATGGTGATATATATGCGGATTAGACACAAAAAAAACACTCAACAAATGGCTAGAATTTAAGGAATGTGTTTAGTGACGGCATCAGATTCCTAATTGATGGAAAACGGTCTGGTGGCAAGAAAAGCAGCTTCTAAGAGGTTGTCTAGTGTTTTCGCTCGATAATTCCATTCTTAGGTGGTTGGTTTGGCCCTTGTTCCTGTAACTCGAATACTAGCCCGGTATATCTCATTTTAATTTTACACCATTGTGAACCTTACGCCTTTTTTACTCTCTGATCGAGGTTCTCGGCATTTAAAAATCTTCGTAAACTAAATCACACGTGTATATGTTGATATTTAAGAGATATACAGTCAAGAAAATCAAGGGCAATGGTGATATATATATGCGGACTAGACACCAAAAAACACACGCAACAAATGGCTATAATTTAAGGAATGTGTTTAGTGACGACATCAGATTCCTAATTGATGGAGAAAGGTCTGGTGGCAAAAAAAGCTGCTTCTAGGACGTTGTCAAGTGTTTTCGCTCGACGATTCAATTCTTGGGTGGTTGGTTTGGCCCTTGTTCCTGTAACTCGAATCCAAGCCCGGTATATCCCATTTTAATTTTACACCATTGTGAACCTTACGCCTTTTTACTCTCTGATAGAGGTTCTCGGCATTGAAAAATCTTCGTAAACTAAATCACACGTGTATATGTTGACATTTAAGAGATATGCAGTCAAGAAAATCAAGGGCAATGGTGATATATGTAGGACCGGTTTGACTCCGATACGATTGCGTAACGAAAGTTCGACGTGCGGAATCCGTGAACTATCGAGACCGAAACACACAAGACGTAATATAAACGTGATTCTATATAAGATCTGAAATTGTACAATCACTTGAATCACTTAGAGACTTTCTCTCTCTAGTTTCTCTCTCTAGAACTAGAGCTCTTCAAATCTCTAAAATGGCAAAAGTCCCTAATGATTTAGCTTGAACTCTATTTATAGTGTTGAGGTTTAGCTTGAAAATATCATGACCATTTCAAGGGAAACCTTCACTATTAGATTTAGCTTGAAACTGTCAAGTAACATTTTCAAGGGAAATCACCACTTTCAAGCTAAATTACATTAAACATACTATTTCAAGATACAAGACGAAGTCAATAGACGTAATGCACTAACAGACTCCCCCTCGGATATTGACGAAGTCTTCAGTGACTATTCTCTGTTATGACATCTTCTTCAGTCTTAATCATTCAGCCTTTTCACTCAGATTGTAACATTGTACGCATCCATCACTCTCTTCTTCTATCAGCTCCAGGCTCCCCCTTTCATCAAGCTTCCGTGCTTTGGGATCGACACCTAGCTTTCCATCTACAAGCTTCCCCTTGCTTTAAACTTGTCTTCAGACTCCCCCTTAGACTCAGCTTCCGGGATCGTAGTCTGGACTATCTGCAATTTCTCAAACATTTATAAGTAACAGCATTTTGAATTCTCAATCAAATTCTCTAATCCACTCCCCCTATCAACAAACTGTATAGATTTAGCAATGTTAAAGAATCCAACTCCCTCACAGTTAATCATCCAAGTTCAAGTTAATGACCTTGGAGATATCACAAACTGTTTTTGAAATTTTGATTTTAAAACTTCAAGTTTCAATTTAATGAACTTGTTTTATTTTCAGAAACACAATCAGCTTACTTAGATTTTGAAACTTAGCATTCAACATCGGTTGTCGAAGATAAAGTAGAAATCAAAATCTTTTTGTATTTTCTGAAAATATAAAGCAATAAAGAAATATGTACAAACATATTTACAGACAATATTTTTGTTTGAGTATGCGTCAGAGGATCATATCAGTTTATGATAAGTCACAAGTACCGTTGAGCTTAATTTCACAGTAAGAATTAAACAATTCACTTAGATTGTCGATATACTTGTCCACTTAAATTTTCACACAAAGTTCAACTGATTCAGGATACGAATTAGGTGTATTAAGAACTTAAACTCATTCATGTGTCCCACCTCTTGAATATACTCCCGTATCCAGAATCCCAATAATCAGTCTTACAGGTGAGTATACTACAATGATATTTGTACATAAATTAGGTATGCGAGGGCCGAGGGATCTCAGGTCGATACTTTCGTATACGCAGAGAGATATCAGCTTTGACTTTTCGGAATGTCCCCTTTAGAGGATCTTTTAGCTACAAAAGCAGCGACTATCAATTTTATTGTTTCATCGGCATGCTGAGGGTTTAATGCTATGTTTCAAGCATTTGCAGAAAGTATTATTCGAGGACTAGGTCAGAACTACCGTTCAGCAGAAGTCCCAGAATAATACCCCAGACATCATTGAGTATAAAGACCTAGTATATCAGATTATGAGACCTTTCAAACGAGATTTCAGGGGTTACCTATATATCCAAGTAGTGTTCCCCACGAAATAAGCAAGTGTTTGAATTTAGGTTTATATCCCGAAAAAGTTTACTAAATGTATAAAAATCTACCGACACATCCACGGTGAGATCGTTTAACACATTTAAACTTTCCAATTCTTTAACTGTCTACTGATGTACTATCATTTCCTCTTTTTACGCAAAACTCAAATTTTCAATTTTATCATGTTTTTGGCTTTTTCAAATTTTCAAATGTTTTTGAATTTTCTAACATATTACTCCCCCTAAAATGCAAAATCATATAAAGAAAATTTGACAACCAACACTGATAGCTTTGTCTCGCCATCATTTTCTGCTAAAAGTGTACTGATTTGCAGAAAATCTAACATACCCCCATGATTTACAACACATTGATATTAACATTTTGAAAACCTTTTTTCAATCTGATGAAAGTAATCATGTTTGTTCAGCCATGAGGGTTTCGGCGTATTCAATCAACACTCCCCCTTACAACAAACTATTTTCCCATAATGATTTCAAAACACTTAAGTTTGTGTTAATCAGAATGGTTTTTCCGGAAAAATTAGTTTGTTTACCCATCTCTTATGAGTTCGGGGTCATCATATCACCTTGTTCTCTTTTAATCATTTTGAAAATTTAACATTATTAAGTCAAACACCACTATCACTTGTAGAAAATCAAGTACAACTTAATGTCCTTAATTAACCACTTGTAAGACGAAATATCACAGTTACCATCCTGTGAATTTCTCAAGAATGATGCCGATACCTGCTTCACACTTACCAACCTGGAAGCTCCGGCAAGTCAAGAATTCAACCAACAGATTTCGACACCCAAGCCTGACCAGCCTTAGGTGTGTTTTGAACTTTTCTCTTTTCTTCATAAAATTCTTTTGCCCCTTTTACCTTACCATCAGCCATCTTACTAAAAATATGTTCAATATTGCTATTAAACATTTTTCTAGTTTCAACACCTTTTGATTTTAGGTTTGCGGCTTGTAATGGTGGAAAATTCTCATCATTCATTAATGGAACTGTCTCTTCCTTTTTTACCTCAACTTGTGGCTCATCTGATTTTGTGGAATCAGATTCATTGCCCGATCTTGGCTTGTCTGACTTGGATGAGCCAGATTCATCGCCAATAACTTTCTTTTTCCTTTTGTTTGTCCTCAGATTTGTATCTGAAGAATTCGATTTGCTTGGCTTTGCAGTCGAGTGAATCGATTCATCAGAACTTTTATTCGAACCAACCGGTGAACCCGAAGACAAAATCTTCTCCAAGTATTCTCTCGCCTTCTTCCTCTTCTTCCTCAGTCTGTCTCTCTGCCCCTGTGAAAGCTTTACTTTCTTATCTTCCACTTTCTGTTCTTTGGGCTTGACAGTGACTGGTTTCTTTACCGTTCTCTGAGATTCAACCCTCGATCTTCCCATCGATCTCCTTGGGCAATCTCTAGCAATGTGACCTTTAATATTGCATTCAAAACATCTTCTTGTTTCAAATCTCCAACTTTGGCAGTTAACAGCAATGTGTCCTCTCACACCACAAGTGTAGCACACTCTGTTATCGTACCATCTTCAAACCACATATTCAGATCATAACATTGTTTAGATTTGTGGTAATCATTTCTCCTTTCATAAGCATGATTTGTCCTTTGAGCACTGTGGTCAAACCTGCACCACTTATTACCAACATTTTGTGAATTTTCATTTTTAAATTTTTGTGATTTTTGATAATGATTGGATGACTTATCTGATGAGCTTTTATTTTCATTTTTAAAATTTTTCAAATTTTTAATTTTTTGTTTCTGTTCTACACTCTTCTTAACAGGTTTTTGTTTAGAACATTCACCTGTTTCAGTAGATTGCAAAACAGTATTTTTAAATTTTTCTTGTAAATCTAAAAATATTTTTCTTTTCTTTTCTTTTTCATCATCAGATATTTCATCACAATCTTCAATTTTGACTTTGTCAAAATTTGTGACATTGTCACTTATTGGAACAGAATTGATCGGTTTTGGACACTCATATGGTGCCGAAGTCACAAAACCTTTCAATTTAACTTCAAGCTCTTTGATTTTCATCCGAGCTTTTTCAGCTTCTTTTTCAAGCTGAATGATTTTAGCAAGATGAGAATTGATTTCAATTTGTTTTTCAAGATTATCTTTACCAAAAATATCTCTCTCATCTTCTAAAATCTTTAATTGACTTTTGAAATCATTTTCAAATTTTAATTTTTCATTTTCAAACTCTTTTTCTTTTTCTTTCAAAATCTTTTTATCCAATGTCAAACTGTCCACATTACCCAACAGTTTGTCATTTTCAGTTTTCAACTTCTCACAATTTTCTTTCAAAATAAGAATCTGCTTATCATCAGCTTGCTTCTCATCTCTCAACTTCTCGACTTCCGATGTCAAACTTTCTGCATCCTTCAAAAGTTTGTCATTGTCAGCCTTAAAGTTATCACATTTAGAACACACTGATTCTGAACTTGAAGATCCACGCTTCAAAGATTCTTCGTTCTTTGGAATATCCTTTGTTTCCATCTTATATGTTCCTGCACAAAAGAGTTTAACGAAATCAAAAGGATTCATACTTTCATCAATATAACATTTCCTTTTAATATCATATTTCAGAATACTCTTTGTTGCAAGACACACACGAATTCTATTATCAATTTCAGTAATTACATCCAATTCCAATTTTTGTAAATTCTTTTCCATTTCGGTCAAAAATTCCTTCTTTTTCTTATATTCCTTACGAAACTCTGCATTAACCTCATTAAAGAACTGTCTTGGATAAAGTTCTTGAAAAAAATCTTTCCTTTTTAGCTCAACCAAGAATTCATCCCATTTAGCAGGTAATGCATTTGCCAATTTCGATATCTGTTCATCATTTGATATTCTAATATTCTTGTTTCTTAAATTGTCCATTAAAATTTTAAACCGTATTTCCAACTCATCCAATGTTTCATCCTTTTGACACATGAAATGTTCAAAACTTTTAATCCAAATGTCCGTACTCACATTTCTATAATTGCTATCCACAGTTCTCATATACCAATGATTTAAACTTTCAAGATCATGGTTTTCTTTTTCATCAAATACCACTTCCATTTTTCAAATAATCTCGACAAATTTCCAACAAACTGATATGGACAAATATCTATTTAATCGACAAATGATTGAACCGTGCGAACCGACAAAACTATATTTTCTTTTAACAACAATCAATTTCAATTCAGATAACACGTGATCTGAACTTGATGTTCAAACAATATGAGCTGTCAACATTAATAACACTAAAATCTGAATTGACCGCTAATTCCACTTAACTGACAACTACATGATTGGGCAAGTCAAACAATCGATTTTAATTGAGCCACTATCTTCGAACAAACAAATGCAATGAATGAATTCAGTTGATATGGCTGACAACTAATTCAATATTTGTCTTTTACTATTTATTGGGTTTCAAACCCACATGACACATGCACACTGACACACTACTCGTATTACATGAATTTCTTGATCGTTCAAATCAAAAACAATTAATTCTCACACGAATCCACATGATTGTTTAGAAACAGATTTTCTTGATTGGGTAACAATTAAGACTTGTCACATATAATGTCTGAACAAACGATAAGTTTCACACAATTCAAAGTCAAATTCAAGCGGACATTTCAAGCGAGACCTTCAAAGTAAACACAAGCGAAATCACATGTCTCAAGCAAAATGACGGATTTCGCTTCAAATAACCACACTTTTCAAGCGAAACCAACAGATATTTGAAGCGAAACCTTGCTGTTTCAATCAAAATCAGACACAAAAAATCGAATTACTCCTAAACAGCTTGGAGTTTTGATTTGAAACTTGGTAGGATTTTAAAACAAGTATTTTCGCACAACATATTAGAAAATCATCCGATTCGGACCAGTAAAACCGTTCAATTTGACGAAAAACCGTTAAAAACTTGAAAAATGTGTAGAATATGAAGAATTAGATGAAAATCGGATCTGAAATCGCTTAATTCTTGTACGAATTTATGTATTTGGTCAGCGCAATCGAGCTCCTTGCTCTGATACCACTTGTAGGACCGGTTTGACTCCGATACGATTGCGTAACGAAAGTTCGACGTGCGGAATCCGTGAACTATCGAGACCGAAACACACAAGACGTAATATAAACGTGATTCTATATAAGATCTGAAATTGTACAATCACTTGAATCACTTAGAGACTTTCTCTCTCTAGTTTCTCTCTCTAGAACTAGAGCTCTTCAAATCTCTAAAATGGCAAAAGTCCCTAATGATTTAGCTTGAACTCTATTTATAGTGTTGAGGTTTAGCTTCAAAATATCATGACCATTTTAAGGGAAACCTTAGATTTAGCTTGAAATGAACATGTGTTCAGTTCAAGGGAAACCTTCACTATTAGATTTAGCTTGAAACTGTCAAGTAACATTTTCAAGGGAAATCACCACTTTCAAGCTAAATTACATTAAACATACTATTTCAAGATACAAGACGAAGTCAATAGAAATGCACTAACAATATATATGCGGATTAGACACCAAAAAAAAAACACTCAACAAATGGCTACAATTTAAGGAATATGTTTAGTGACGACATCAGATTCCTAATTGATGGAGAAAGGTCTGGTGGCAAGAAAATATGCTTCTAGGAGGTTGTCAAGTGCTTTCGCTCGACGATTCCATTCTTGGGTGGTTGGTTTGGCCCTTGTTCCTGTAACTCGAATCCTAGCCGGTATATCCCATTTTAATTTTACACCATTGTGAACCTTACGCCTTTTTTACTCTCTGATCGAGGTTCTCGGCATTCAAAAATCTTCGTAAACTAAATCACACGTGTATATATTGACATTTAAGTGATATACAGTCAAGAAAATCAAGGGCAATGTTGATATATATGCGGATTAGACACCAAAAAAAACACTCAACAAATGGCTACAATTTAAGGAATGTGTTTAGTAACGGCATCAGATTCCTAATTGATGGAGAAATGTCTGGTGGCAATAAAAGCTGCTTCTAGGAGGTTGTCAAGTGTTTTCGCTCGACGATTCCATTCTTGGGTGGTTGGTTTGGCCCTTGTTCCTTTAACTCGAATCCTAGCCCGGTATATCCCATTTTAAATTTACACCATTGTGAACCTTGCGCCTTTTTTACTCTCTGATCGAGGTTCTCTGCATTGAAAAATCTTCGTAAACTAAATCAAACGTGTATATGTTGACATTTAAGAGATATACAGTCAAGAAAATCAAGGGCAATGGTGATATATATGCGGATTAGACACCAAAAAAAACACTCAACAAATGGCTAGAATTTAAGGAATGTGTTTAGTGATGGCATCAGATTTCTAATTGATGGAAAAAAGGTCTGGTGGCAAGAAAAGCAGCTTCTAAGAGGTTGTCTAGTGTTTTCGCTCGACAATTCCATTCTTGGGTGGTTGGTTTGGCCCTTGTTCCTGTAACTCGAATCCAAGCCCGGTATATCCCATTTTAATTTTACGCCATTGTAAACCTTACGCCTTTTTTACTCTCTGATCGAGGTTCTCGGCATTGAAAAATCTTCGTAAACTAAATCACACGTGTATATGTTGACATTTAAGAGATATACAGTCAAGAAAATCAAGGGCAATGGTGATATATATATATGCGGATTAGACCTAAAAAAAACACTTAACAAATGGCTACAATTTAAGGAATATGTTTAGTGACGGCATCAGATTCCTTATTGATGGAGAAAGGTCTGGTGGCAAGAAAAGCTGCTTCTTAGAGGTTGTCAAGTGTTTTCGCTCGACGATTCGATTCTTGGGTGGTTGGTTTGGCCCTTGTTCCTGAAACTCGAATCCTAGCCCGTTATATCCCATTTTAATTTTACACCATTGTAAACCTTACGCCTTTTTTACTCTCTGATCGAGGTTTTCGGCATTGAAAAATCTTCGTAAACTAAATCACACGTGTATATGTTGACATTTAAGAGATATAAAGTCAAGAAAATCAAGGGCAATGGTGATATATATGCGGATTAGACACCAAAAAAAACACTCAACAAATGGCTACATTTTCAATAATGTGTTTGGTGACGGCCTCAGATTCCTAATTGATGGAGAAAGGTCTGGTGGCAAGAAAAGCTGCTTCTAGGAGGTTGTTAAGTGTTTTCGCTCGAAGATTCCATTCTTGGGGGGTTGGTTTGGCCCTTGTTCCTGTAACTCGAATCCTAGCCCAGTATATCCCATTTTAATTTTACATCATTGTGAACCTTACGCCTTTTTTACTCTCTGATCGAGGTTCTCGGCATTTAAAAATCTTCGTAAACTAAATCGAACGTGTATATGTTGATATTTAAGAAATATACAGTCAAGAAAATCAAGGGCAATGGTGATATATATGCGGATTAGACACCAAAAAACACACTCAACAAATGGCTATAATTTAAGGAATGTGTTTAGTGACGGCATCAGATTCCTAATTGATGGAGAAAGGTCTGGTGGCAAAAAAAGCTGCTTCTAGGACGTTGTCAAGTGTTTTCGCTCGACGATTCAATTCTTAGGTGGTTGGTTTGGCCATTGTTCCTGTAACTCGAATCCTAGCCTGGTATATCCCATTTTAATTTTACATCATTGTGAAACTTACGCCTTTTTTACTCTCTGATCGAGGTTCTTGGCATTGAAAAATCTTCGTAAACTAAATCACACGTGTATATGTTGACATTTAAGAGATATACCGTCAAAAAATCAAGGGCAATGGTGATATATATGCGGATTAGACACCAAAAAAACACTCAACAAATGGCTACATTTTCAGTAATGTGTTTAGTGACGGCATCAGATTCCTAATTGATGGAGAAAGGTCTGGTGGCAAGAAAAGCTGCTTCTATGAGGTTGTCAAGTGTTTTCGCTCGAAGATTCCACTCTTGGGGGGTTGGTTTGGCCCTTGTTCCTGTAAATCGAATCCTAGCCCGGTATATCCCATTTTAATTTTACACCATTGTGAACCTTACGCCTTTTTTATTCTCTGATCGAGGTTCTCGGCATTGAAAAATCTTCGTAAACTAAATCACACGTGTATATGTTGACATTTAAGAGATATACAGTCAAGAAAATCAAGGGCAATGGTGATATATATGCGGATTAGACCAAAAAAAAACACTCAACAAATGGCTACAATTTAAGGAATATGTTTTGTCACAGCCCCTGATCCCTAATTCCCGGGAACGGGCGGCCGCGAGCCAGTTTCGGTGGTATCGCGTGTTTGTCAAATTTGGCAGCGGAATTTTCATCAGGACCGTAGTTAGGAAATATTTTATCAGAGTAAAACCACCTTATTTGATATTCATCATTACATGGGTAAAACCCAAGTTTGAAGTACACATGTTTCCATAGGAATAAATCCTATTTTATTTATTAAAAACATCTATTTTATTTTAGGTAACTTTATTGCCACTTTTCCAAGCCTTCAGTGCTCTCCAGCTGGCTTTTA
Organism: Helianthus tuberosus; assembly: GCA_030545235.1. Taxonomy (NCBI): domain Eukaryota; kingdom Viridiplantae; phylum Streptophyta; class Magnoliopsida; order Asterales; family Asteraceae; genus Helianthus; species Helianthus tuberosus. Next base: position 156,481,698 of record CM060403.1, read on the forward strand.
TTGGCTTCACACTAAGTTACCTGAAACACGTGTTTAGAACATTTTATCAGCAGGAAATACTGGTGAGTGAATCCCAGTTTAATCAAGAAACATTTTATCGATTAAAACAGTATCGAGGACGATTACAATGTTTATGTCTACACAATTACTCCATTTGGTACTATCAATCCACTGACTTGTGCGTCATATTACACATTGGCTAACTCATTGTCCCAATGGTAACGTACTGTCATCCTCGACTTACTACTCACAGTGTAGTAAATTTTGTATACAAAACCCCAACATACCGGCAGTAATTGAAGACCACAAAGACTCAATCACCGTTTAATCATATTGTAAAATAATTAAGGTTTTGTAAAAACTGTTAACAAAAAGGAGATTACTCACATTGCTATCTTAGACTTCATGTAAAAGTTTCCTAGGAATAATCTATAATTTACACAAATGTATATATATGTTAGTATAATAACCCTTTATTTATATTAATGATACCTTCCCCGAGACGACATTCCAATAACTACGTCGGGCAGAACCACGACAGTTATTACGGAATCCTAAATCAATCGGGCAGCGTATCTAATACGTATCCAGGGGTTATAATACTTACAACGGAGCAGAACTTCACTAATTAGGGGGTATAATGCCCGAGTATAATAACTCTACTATCAGAATTTTGAGATTGAGAATCAAAGAAATAACGAATTCTAGTTGAACCCGATGGCTCCTTTATATAGTGCTGATACTGGACTCTCTCGCGGCCCGCGTAACATAAGCACAAAGCATACGCGGCCCGCGTCAAAGCTGGGTCAACGCGTAGCTGTGCTGAGTCGACAATAGCTTCGCCGGGTGTTGGGCCACGTGGCAGCCCAGGGCTGCGCCACCTTTTTAACCTCTCACGGCCCGCGTTAATGTTAAGGGAACCTTACGCGTCCCGCTTTAACTTATAAATCAACGACATCGGGTATCCATCTTGAAACCGCCCGCGTAAAGAGTTAGGGTGGGTCTACGCGGCCCGCCTCAACTTACTATTTCTAGTTTTTAATTATTTTTTTAATACTATTTGGTATTTCGGGCTTGGCTTTCACGTACGGGGTGTATTTTAGAAAGTGTAGGGTGTCAGGGGTGTTTTAGGAGGGTTGATATATTCCGGGTATCACTCCTGGGTTATTTGATAAAATATATAGTGTACTCACACTTAAATATAGTAACCCATTTCTATTTTATCCCTACGTCATGAGACAGAACCCCAACGAATTTAGGCAGAGCCTTGTCATACGTTACGGGGCCCTACGTCAGTTGGACAGGGTATCAGTACTCAGGGGTTACAACACTTAAAACAGGGTAGGGTTTTATTATTATTAAAATCTTAATATTTTTTTAAAAAGAATTATATGTAGAGACAACGAAAAAAATAAAGAAAGAAAGAAAGAAGGAAAGATGGCATGTATGTTGGAAGTGTTCATATGCTATATATACTATAAATATAACTTTGTGTGTAAGCTAAGTCTTTGATTGTTGTTGCTTTGATAGCCTTCCACGTATACACCTGAATATTAGAATCTACACTTCATGCACATACTACCCGTTTTGTATTAATTATTAACTTTTGTATTTTATGGTTTTTACACATAAGTGCAGACGTGCACTTGAATTTGGTTATACTGAAATCCAATTTCAATTTCATAAGTTAACATTTACTATTATTATATTATTATTATTATAATTATTTTTCTTACATGCACCTACACGTGCATTTATATATATAGACTTTCAAATACTTCATTTACTAACTAATTTATTAATTATATATATTATAATTAATTTAATTACTTTACTCATTTGGCGCTTATAACTTTTTAAGTACGACGTTTTATAAAATAATAAATATGTCATTAGGACGAGTATATTTTTGTCTACATTTTGAACCAAGTTTCTTTAAAAACAGAGTAGGTCTAAATATAAAGTATTTTTATAAATTAGTTATTAAATGGTTCCTATGTTTACCCAAAATATCTCACATTTCCATTGGTCAAATTACCCAAGATGCATTCTTTTAATAACATAAGTTTTTATATACTTTATAAAAATTTTGGGATTGTTACATTCTCCCTACGTTATTTTAAATCTCGTTCTCGAGATTCCCTGAAATATAGATAAATATTTTTAGGTAGTCTAGTTTCTAGGTATATTTTGGTCCTTGTTTTGAACTTCACTTTGACCAGAACTATTCTCTATGTTTTGAGATTCTTATCTTCTCAAGAATTCTGAATGAAGGTAAACTTACTATTAGCGTAAGTTTTAGACGTTTTGTGTTTTAACACAACTTTTAGTTATAGGTTTCCTAATGCGTCAATAATCGCAAAGGAAATTCTTATACTTCTGATGGCGTCCCAACTTAAAAGAGTTCCTATCGTTCATTTTGTCGTACGAATTTCGAGACGGATAATCAAACGAAATAGTGTTTGATATCGGAATTTAGAGACGTATACGAGAGATTCCTAATAAATAAATCTAAAATTATCACTGACACACTTGTTCATGATTTATTCCGAATCGTCAATCAATATAGTCTTTGGAATTTCCTCATAGACATATACGTCTATATAATATTTCATATACTGTAGTATGCACATTATTTATAATGTAAACAGACTCACAAGTCAGACATCAGGTCATGGTACTATCTAGGGAATTCCATTATCATAACATATACCCCATCTCATCCGGTCTCACCGGAGAGGTAACCTCATCTCACCCGGTCTTGCCGGAGAGGTAACCCCATCTCACCCGGACAAGCTGGAGAGTCTACCGCACCATGCCCAGTTTTACCGGAGAGGTAATTATCATGATATTTCCCATAAATAGACTTCTCTCAATTTAGGATTTTGAAAGTACATCATTTATTATAATTTGCATCAAGAAACAAGGAAATCAGTATTCTTATGTTGGATAATATTCTAGAACCGAGTAGTATCAATAAACAAGAAATAACAGTGGCCAGTTGTTATTGCTTATTTATCATACAGGCACTGTTCTAGTCATCATCCTCACGGGATACCAATAACCATCACACTTTATCTATGCGAGTAATTGGCTTATCTCAAAGCTTTATACTAAGGCATTCTTCTTAGGTTCAAGTCTAAATACTGTCCTGGTTGTTACCCGTGAATATCAATCTCCCAACTCTTTCATTTAAGCATAGATATTATTATGGTTGTGGTTTTCTTTTGGTTGGAGAATGGAGTTTCAAATATATCATTGTCTCCATTGATACTATAGCTAGGTTCAATATAATAAGTATGCTTACAGCTAACTTTATTTATGCATATATAATCTTAGATTCCGTTTACAAGGAATATTTCACTGAAACAGATGGCATTTTAAAACATAGTAGGTTTCATGGTTTATTCTTATAATAACTTCATGTTTTCATATGAATTACCAATGACATTTTCTCTTATGTTTATCTCACAAAAGATAATATATTGGGTATACCATCAAGAAATTCTTATTGGGTATAGGCATATATGAGTATAAAATTTCAAATCTTTAGTTAATATTAAACTTACGGAATATATACACACATATATAAAATAATAACTATATATATTCGATGGTACCAATCATCAAGCTTATTTTCATGACTTTACTTTATCCTTTTATAAAAGTAGTATATCGAAATAAATTTCTGTCAAACATAATATTTTGGAATTTAAGGATGGATAAATAAAATAAATTAGTCCAAATATAAACTTTCTGGACTCATAAGAATAATTAATGGGTTAAACTATACAAGACTCACTGTTTATATTACCTTAATAATTTTTCCTCAAATAACCATCTATATATATATTTCAATTATCACATTCCTACCTTTTCCTTTATAAGAGTCAATTTAAGATTGAGAGGCATTATTTAGAAAAATATATGCATATGTGACCCATGATATTTTATTTATGGGTTACCAAGAGATATGTATACTATACATAAATTTCTTTCTGTAATTCATAACAATATAGCGGATATATATGTTAAATATATAGTAAAAACTTAAAACACATAGCATAGTAAGTAATACAAAATTTGACGTTTCAAAAATTGATTCTAAATATATTTGAGTAATATACATGTATTGAAATATGTATGTATATCCCATACAATAGTAATAGTAATTTATTTAAAGATATTACAATATTAAGATTGTAATCTGAATTTTTAAATAAAGTTATATATAAAGAACAAAAGTATTAAACACATATTTGAGTCACCTATTCTTATGTGGGGCATCCATTTTTAATTCTAGTGTGAGAAAAAATGAATGTTTATAAACATTTTAACGTGCCAGATAAAATAAATAAATAGATACTAAATTATTGATTTAAGTAGGATAAGAAAAGATGTTTTCACTGTTGCAATATCCTTACTTCTAAAAATTTAATTATCTAATCCTTTACCATAAGTAAATGTGCAAGAAAAAAATATACAGTATATTATTTTCGTATAGTACAATATACTTATACTTATGAGAAGATAGGATTTGTATACATATTTTAGTAAAAAGATCTAATAGCCTTGTTACATTTTAATAAATCTGCGACGGACTTATAACATAAGTGCATATACTATTCTATATACTATATTACACTTATGATACTTTATTACACCATGATATTTTATTAAAATTTTAGATATAAAATATATCTTTTACTTACTGTACTATTTTAAAATTTCCATTTTCCAACCGAAAACCGTGTAGGATAGATACCCATATGTACTAGTGGATTTCTATTTTTTAGTCAAACTTTAACACCTGTTTTAAAAAAATGAATATTTCCCTCAAGTGTTTTATTAAAGATACTCCAAAGATGTATTACAAAGTTAATTTAAATTTAAATTAATAAATTATTTTGAGAAAGAACATCTTAATAAAATAATTAATTTATGGTTTTAGGCAAACCATGTGCTAATTTTTTTTTTCATAAAGTTACTACTATAACTAAACCATTTATTCGTTGTATGTGAAGGAATATATCATGTAAGATATATATATTATGTATCAATATATAGTAAAAAAATTTTAATCATATTTAGGTGAATGAATGCCTGACTCAAATATTTTTCTTTTATAATTTAGGATATACAATCCTATAAATAATATGACTGGTTAATTGTATTATATTAGTTATCTTCATACATAAGACCTATTCTGTACATACCTTAATATTAAAGATCTATAGAAACATTTTCAACGTTTAGTTAGGCCTTTCTACATAGTCCAACCAACCCAAATCTCTTAAAAACTTTAAATGATTTTATTTAAACATGGATACCCATCATATTCATTTAACTATCTATTTTATTACTAAATATTTTAATAAAAATATTTAAGTAATCCCAACATTAATTAATTCACAAAATTATGAAAGTATGAAGTCTTATGGTCAACTAGTTATAAACCAGAAAGGATAAAATGGAGGGGTAAATTGGTACACCTGGGTTTCAAAACTTGCTTTGGCTAGATCCACTAAAGCAATTTTTAAATTAATTCTTAACATCCTTTTGGTTAATTTAATAGCTTTGGTTTTATTTATTGGAATATAAATTATTTTGAAACAATATTATTAAAATTACAAAATTTTTAAAGCTTTATACCATATATTTCAATATGTATTTTAAACCAAAGTAAATAATTGGTTCAAAAAGAGAGTCATAAATATGACTGCTTTGTTAATAATCAACTTAGTTTAATGTATATCATGATATTATTTGAGTGGGTGGTATTAATTATCACAGACAAATTTCTAGTACAAATATTTGGGTACAATCATAAAAATAGATTGATTGAAAACGGCGAACATGGCAACTTATATATATATATATATATATATATATATATATTACAAACTACAACTGGAATTCAAAATATACTAATGATTATGCATCCGTAACTTATTTTAGTCTATCTAAGTTATAGAAGTATTATGCTCAACATGTTTTTTATTTTTTATTTATTTTTTTATTTTTTATAAGGTTTATTGTGACACCCCAAGAAAACCAAGAAACCACGCAACCTAACTAGCTTCCTCAGTAACTACGTACTAAATTTCGGGACGAAATTTCTTTCAAGTTGGGGATGATGTGACAACTCGTAATTTCAAGTCTTCTCCATGTACTCATTTCTTTTCACATTACATGTTACGTGTAACTTACAAATGCGCTACATGTTTAGTTAAAGTGTTTAATTGCCTTTATATTGCGACCATGTGAAACTCATTTGGCTACACCTGTGCACCTTTAAATGTTTGTATGTATGTGTTGGCTAGTTATTTTAGATGTGTTAACTGTTAGTGCCTTAGGAGCCCGAGCAAGTATTATATCAAACCATAAATTAAGTGGGCTCGGCCCACTCCATACCGATCATGTATGGAATTAGTCCATGCATCTAAAATATATTAGCACAAGATGGATCAAACCCTAATACCTTCACCTCTTCCCCATTAGCGACGGCAGTAGGATCCCCTCTCCCCATCATCGAAGCATCGATCAAGGTTATTGGTTAGTATATTCATTGTTGGTTTTTAACTTGCATTCACAAGTGTGTTATTTATTAATTCATGTATATCGATATGTTGCACATGATCTACTGACAATTGAAATAGCATGTGATCATGGCAATTGAATATGAGTGGACCGATTCTAATATAATATTGCATGGTTGGTGTGGTTAATTATTTGTGATTCAGACTTGCATGATGATTATTTGACAAAACAGTTTGACTATCTTGTAGACTATGTTGATGAGTTTGATTAATTGTTAGGGTAGGTGGCCATGATTTATGTGATGACTAAAAATTATGGGATAAAGGTTGGGTGATTTTCGATAATGGTTGGACAATTATTGTGATGCACATGGCAGTAATACTTGTAAATTGATATATTGAAAAATTGTGGGTCATGATTTTATACAAACAGATGGTATGTTGAATGGATTTTATATCATTACGCATATGCTAGAAAGTTGCACCGACTCATGATTTTGACTACTGATCTTTGTTATATCTGATGATTAATAATTTATGTTATTAGTTAATTGGGAATTGGATTGGTATAATTTAGTGGGTTTTTATGTGGGGTAATACTGGTGTGCTATACATGATTGAATGGAGGGATTGGACCATGTTGTTAAAAGTATAAATGAGTTGGGCCTCCCATATGTGATATACGGCAGCAATGGACCAGGCCGCACACGGCACACCCTAGTGGGCCAGGAGTGCGGCTGGGCCGCGAAACATTTAAGTACCGGGTTGGGCCGAGCGGTCACTCAAGCACACTTGATTGATCCGATGTTGTTGTATATGTCGAACTAGAATATGTAATAGGGGAAAATGTTTATGTGAGCAGAACATGAAATAATTGCAATGAGTTGAGGAATGTTCATAGTTTAATTCATACGATGATTTAAAAGACATGAGTAGCAAATGCGTACGGGAGTCATAGGCAATGTTGATTAACATATATACATATACTTTGTACAATCTGCTTGATGCTAGTGAGCTAACTGTGTAATATGTGATACTGTTCATGTAATTTGATGAAGTATGTGTGGTTACATGAAAACGTGACCTATGTGCTACTTGAATACGTGATTGATGATATGTGAATCTGATTAGACGTAATACCTATGATAGGACGTGATTGAATAGAGTATATTGACAAATAAATTATCTGCCGAGCAAATCGAGGTGAGTTCACTGCTCTTTTCCAAGCATGCATCCCGGGAAGGGATATCGGGTAACATTCCAGGGAGGAATGCAGGTTAATGGGATGTTGGTTATTACTCAGTTTCTATCATGTAAGACCCCCTACATCTACCGATTGTTGCCGGTAAGGCAACGAGGTATTTAGTTGATAGCGCTATTAGGTTTGGAACCCTCACATCGGGCCGGAATGGACGGGCGTGAACTAATTACCTTGACCACTTGACCAATGCCTAGATAGAGGCATTGGGGTTGGGCATTCACATCGTCTATATATAAGACCCCTTACATCTACTCGAGGTTGTTAGTTGAACTAATTACCTTGACCAATGCCTAGATAGAGGCATTGGGGTTGGGCATTCACATCGTGTATATATAAGACCCCTTACATCTACTCGAGGTTGTTAGTTGAACTAATTACCTTGACCACTTGACCAATGCCTAGATAGAGGCATTGGGGTTGGGCATTCACATCTAGTAGCCACATACGGTAATCGAGTTAATAACATCATCAAAACATAACGTTGAACTGTTTTAAACACACATCTGGTAACTAAACGCGTTAACAAAACTTTGAACTCACCAGCGTTGTCTGACACACTTGTCTGCATGCTTGCAGGTTTATAGAGATATAGCATTGAAACTTGCTGTCTGGAAGGCTGGAGTGGTCATGGGTCGTGACACGTGGATTCTCAATACAAGTTCATTGATTTACGTTTGCATGGTTTATGAAATACTTTACAATGAGTTATGCTTCCGCTGTATACTATGAATTACATGTAATGTTTTGTAACACTTTATGTCAATGAAAGAAAGTTTTATTTAAACATATTTAAGAGTTCAACGTGATTGGTGGCTAAGATCCTGGTACGTCACACGCCTCACGGGGGTTTCCGCATGTGGTATTTTGAGGGTGTGACAGATTGGTATCAGAGCCATTGGTTATAGTGAACTTGGTTTTAAAAAGGGAAAATGTTTTTGTAAAACCAGACTATAACCGAACAGTTCCAAAGACGTGAATACGACCATGACACTCAGCTCCAGATTGCAAGGTTCGTCTCTCATATACTCATTGTACTACATAACTAGTGAACACCTACATACGATATTGCATGTGATTGCACGTTTAGCACAACGATATGAATTCATGTACCCTTGCACGTGTTATGTGACTGATAGGGTGGTAAATCCCTAAACCTTCATGACCTACGCTTCGTGATACCCTTTGATTACTACTCGAGTTTGGGGAACCATTTGACATGAGTTAAGAGGAGCTGAGATGAGCATGCAAATCATAATATTATTGTGGGTTCACACATAATAATAGTGTGGGGTGCATGTGAGTCCCAGTGATGCTTAACAAGTGGAAAAGGGGTTCCGTTCCGTCATTTGATTGATGTGAAACATAACAAACCTATAGGAGTTATAGCAGTAATTGTCCCCTACTCGAACGTGAACTTTTCATTCATCTTTGGATCCCTTCGAATCTCGATGCTATCGAGTGTTACCTGAACACCCATCTGAACCCAGCGAACCGTGTAGAATGTTAGGTGCTTATACGAACGTCCATGTGTTGGATGTCGCAGCGTCGAATGATTGATCGATATCTTTCTCACCTTTCTTCGCTTACTGGAACTTAACGCATTGACGCCTTAGATTCAGAAGTACGATCACTTCTGCAACACTCTCGTAACATACTGTGTAATACCCAGTCAACTTGCAAGAACGATGGACTTCAGCATTTGGACGACCCTGATTACCGGCAACGATGCACCAGCAAATTGGCTTCAATCGAATCCATAACCCTAGTCAGCGACTCATGGGAGTCAACTCTTACGAATCAACCGGGGCAAAAGCAATGACAATCGACTATAACGTGGAATGTGTAACTGCCAGCGCAGTGAGTAGCACTTTAGGACGTGGCTTAGAATGTGAAAAGATGGACTATGATGGTGAAAAATCGTGGGGCTTCTTTTCGAGCAACGACGTTGGGGGCAGCAGTCACAGCGAAAACAAGGTATTCGTAACCCTAGCCTACAGTATGGAAATAAAGGTGCCTACAACATGGATTGGCCGTGGTTAAGTTAAGGGGACAACGATAAAAGGAACAACGATAGTACTTGGAATCCTAGTCATGACAACAGCAACACTAGAAATGATGCTCATGGGAGGGCATTTAGAATTGGCATGGGCGACGCCAGGATTTTAGCAACATGGTAGCTAGTATGAGCAGCTAATCGCTTGGTCTCCGTTCCACTTGACCCTGATGCTCCATAAATTTGAACCTGATGAGGGATCGGCTGACGGCAAGACAATTGAAATTTCATATGTTAGTTAGGATGCAAACTCGACCTTGGGGGACAAGCGTCCGACATCAGTCGTCTTTCTGCTATCCTCGATGGTTTGAAGCAGTAGTTAGAAGGGATTGGTAATCCATACATCGCGCAGATACACACTGTGAGAAGAAAACTTTGCGTCAATTCTGCAATGAAAGCCGGAAGCGTCCACGGAAGGATTACCCCGCTATGTTAGCACTTATTATTGATGTTAAGGTTAGGAAGAAGAGGATCGAGGATCCACCAGCTGTTCGTGATTACCCTCCATGTGCTACCCGATGAACTTCCAGGATCATCTCTACAACTGTTAGGTAGGAACTCAGTTTGACCTCGCGCCGGAAGCAGTTCTAACTACTCGTGCTCTTTACCGTCTTGCACCAGGGAGGTTACAGGAGCTGTTTAATCAACTACAGGAACTGCTGGACTGGAATTTTCGCTTTAAGGAGCCCTCGCTATACCCATGAAGAGAAGCCTTTTTGTATGTTTACTGATTATCGAGAACACAACAAGGTGACAGTCAAGAACCGTTCGCTAGTGAACGAACTATCATCAGATGGAGCTCCAAGAGGAGAATGCTCTTAGTACAACATGTCGAACGCAATGCAACCATTTCAACTTTGTACATCATGATCATTGAGTCAATCATCACACCGGCAGCTGCATGGATCACATGAATCGGCTATGCTTATTGACAACGTGTTGAATCATTTCCAGGAGGAAGGAACATCGTAGACGACATCCGTATCTTATTTTAGGGCTCCTGAGGGAGGAGCCATTACGTGCGAAGTCTTGTTTAGTGTAACATCTAGATTCGAGAGATGCATTTGAACATGTAACCAACGAAGTGGGAATACACGTGGACCTCGTTGAGACCCGTTTTGGTTAGAAACTGATCGACACCAGAGATCCCTTTGAGGATGCAGCAATTTCTTGGTCTCACTAGATGCTATCGCAGATTCATCACCGGATTCTCAAGGATCGCGTAGCTTAAATCTCTTTAGCACAGCGAGGTGCTGTGTTCGTGGAGACAAAACAGGAGGACGCATTTTCAGCTTCTGAAACCCAACCCTACAATGCACTGAGCATCACTTCTATCCGAGGGAACCGATGATTTGGCGGTATACCATGATGGTTCGAATAAGAGTCCCAGTTACACATCGATACGACATGAGAAGGAAATGGCCCACGTGGTGGACTTACAGGAAGAACTGCACGAGTCACGACCTACGGTGGAAGCTTTGGTCTTTGGATTTAAGTTGGAGGCATTACTTGGACGGTACCAAATGCACTACCTAGACCGATCACAAGGGCCTCCCGTGTGAGTTAAACATGTGATGGCACCGCTGGATGGAACTTTTGAATGAATACGACCGTGAAACCTGGACGTGCACGAGCTTTGCAGCTCGCTATCGACTTTAACATACCTGATCAGAATCGCCTTATCCAAGTTGAAGAACTGAAGGAAGAGAGTTCTCAAGATTGACCCATGCGGGGCATGGGGAAGCAACCTTTGACGGGACGAACGATATTTGCTACTTCATGGAACGAAATTTGGACCTCACTATACATCAACCTTAGGGAACTAGCGCAGGCGAAGCACACGGGCCTCGATATCCTACTCATCTGAGTTTTGATAGGATGTATTAAAACCCGAATACCATGTACGGATGACCAGGCCTGAAGGCCCACCTAGCCACACATGGGAACGATGTTTGACATGTGGGAAAGTCAAGGCGGGATATTAACAATCAGAAACACATATATGGAGATGAGAACAGACTGCCGTGTATTTTGTCACTGGTCTACTTACAACTCAAAATGGAAACATTACCACCTGGATGCTCATTGTTTGTCTCGTGTAACCAACACACCTTCTAGCCAGCAAAGAAACGGATAAGTTTTCTACACTTGCAGTCATCTACCCGAAGGTAGCGGTTGCTAGGCACGGGGTGCCAACCTCCATTACCTCTAATCGTGAACCACGAGTTGCATCTGATTTGTGGCCAGCGATGCACAAATCCTTTGGCTCACGTCTAGACATGAGCACAACATATCATCCACAGACGGATGGGCAGACTGAACGCACCATCCAAACTCTTGAAGACATGTTTCGAGCATGTGTAATCGACTTTGGTAACGACTGGGAGCGACACCTACCTTTAGTGGAGTTTTCGTATAACAACAGTTACCACACCCGCATCCAGGCTGCTCCGTTCGAGGCATTGCACGGACGGAAGTGCCGATCACCTCTTTGTTGGGCAGAAGTTGGAAGCAGCCAAATCACTGACCCAGAACTCGTCGTAGGCACAATAGAGAAGATTGCTCAGACACGATAACGAATGGCGGCAGCTTGTGACCGTCAGGAAAGTCACGCTGTTAAGCGCAGGAAACCACTCGAGTTCCAGGTTGGGGATCGAGTGTTAATTAAAGTCTCACCGTGGAAGTGTATAATTCATTTTGGTAATGAGGCAAACTCATCCCGCGATATGTTGGACCTTTCGAAATCACTAAGAGCATTGGCAAGGTGGCTTACAGGATGAATCTACCCGAAGAACTAAGTGTAGTTCACAGCATATTCCAAAGTGTCGAATCTGAAGAAGTGTCGGTCAGATGAAACTCTCAAAGTTCTTTTCAAGGAACTCACCATCGACGATCAGTTGCGATTTGTCAAGACACCAGTGGAAATCTGGGACCGGGAGGTCAAGATTCTCAAACGCACCAGAATACCTATTGTTCGAGTTCGTTGGAACTCCCGTCGTGGCCCAGAGGTTACCTGGGAACGAGAAAACCCAATGAGACACACATATCCCCATTGTTCGAGAACAATGAAACCACTACTAAGGCGGAAGCTACTGCGGAATTTCGGGACGAAATTCCAAACCAACGGGGGAATGATGTGACACCCCAAGAAAACCAAGAAACCACGCAACCTAACTAGCTTCCTCAGTAACTACGTGCTAAATTTCAGGACGAAATTTCTTTCAAGTTGGGGATGATGTGACAACTCGTAATTTCAAGTCTTCTCCATGTACTGATTTCTTTTCACATTACATGTTACGTGTAACTTACTAATGCGCTACATGTTTAGTTAAAGTGTTTAATTGCCTTTATATTGCGACCATGTGAAACTCATTTGGCTACACCTGTGCACCTTTAAATGTTTGTATGTATGTGTTGGCTAGTTATTTTAGATGTGTTAACTGTTAGTGCCTTAGGAGCCCGAGCAAGTATTATATCAAACCATAAATTAAGTGGGCTCGGCCCACTCCATACCGATCATGTATGGAATTAGTCCATGCATCTAAAATATATTAGCACAAGATGGATCAAACCCTAATACCTTCACCTCTTCCCCATTAGCGACGGCAGTAGGATCCCCTCTCCCCATCATCGAAGCATCGATCAAGGTTATTGGTTAGTATATTCATTGTTGGTTTTTAACTTGCATTCACAAGTGTGTTATTTATTAATTCATGTATATCGATATGTTGCACATGATCTACTGACAATTGAAATAGCATGTGATCATGGCAATTGAATATGAGTGGACCGATTCTAATATAATATTGCATGGTTGGTGTGGTTAATTATTTGTGATTCAGACTTGCATGATGATTATTTGACAAAACAGTTTGACTATCTTGTAGACTATGTTGATGAGTTTGATTAATTGTTAGGGTAGGTGGCCATGATCATGATTTATGTGATGACTAAAAATTATGGGATAAAGGTTGGGTGATTTTCGATAATGGTTGGACAATTATTGTGATGCACATGGCAGTAATACTTGTAAATTGATATATTGAAAAATTGTGGGTCATGATTTTATACAAACAGATGGTATGTTGAATGGATTTTATATCATCACGCATATGCTAGAAAGTTGCACCGACTCATGATTTTGACTACTGATCTTTGTTATATCTGATGATTAATAATTTATGTTATTAGTTAATTGGGAATTGGATTGGTATAATTTAGTGGGTTTTTATGTGGGGTAATACTGTTGTGCTATACATGATTGAATGGAGGGATTGGACCATGTTGTTAAAAGTATAAATGAGTTGGGCCTCCCATATGTGATATACGGCAGCAGTGGACCAGGCCGCACACAGCACACCCTGGTGGGCCAGGAGTGCGACTGGGCCGCGAAACATTTAAGTACCGGGTTGGGCCGAGCGGTCACTCAAGCACACTTGATTGATCCGATGTTGTTGTATATGTCGAACTAGAATATGTAATAGGGGAAAATGTTTATGTGAGCAGAACATGAAATAATTGCAATGAGTTGAGGAATGTTCATAGTTTAATTCATACGATGATTTAAAAGACATGAGTAGCAAATGCGTACGGGAGTCATAGGCAATGTTGATTAACATATATACATATACTTTGTACAATTTGCTTGATGCTAGTGAGCTAACTGTGTAATATGTGATACTGTTCATGTAATTTGATGAAGTATGTGTGGTTACATGAAAACGTGACCTATGTGCTACTTGAATACGTGATTGATGATATGTGAATCTGATTAGACGTAATACCTATGATAGGACGTGATTGAATAGAGTATATTGACAAATAAATTATCTGCCGAGCAAATCGAGGTGAGTTCACTGCTCTTTTCCAAGCATGCATCCCGGGAAGGGATATCGGGTAACATTCCAGGGAGGAATGCAGGTTAATGGGATGTTGGTTATTACTCAGTTTCTATCATGTAAGACCCCCTACATCTACCGATTGTTGCCGGTAAGGCAACGAGGTATTTAGTTGATAGCGCTATTAGGTTTGGCACCCTCACACCGGGCCGGAATGGACGGGCGTGAACTAATTACCTTGACCACTTGACCAATGCCTAGATAGAGGCATTGGGGTTGGGCATTCACATCGTGTATATATAAGACCCCTTACATCTACTCGAGGTTGTTAGTTGAACTAATTACCTTGACCAATGCCTAGATAGAGGCATTGGGGTTGGGTATTCACATCGTGTATATATAAGACCCCTTACATCTACTCGAGGTTGTTAGTTGAACTAATTACCTTGACCACTTGACCAATGCCTAGATAGAGGCATTGGGGTTGGGCATTCACATCTAGTAGCCACATACGGTAATCGAGTTAATAACATCATCAAAACATAACGTTGAACTGTTTTAAACACACATCTGGTAACTAAACGCGTTAACAAAACTTTGAACTCACCAGCGTTGTCTGACACACTTGTCTGCGTGCTTGCAGGTTTATAGAGATATAGCATTGAAACTTGCTGTCTGGAAGGCTGGAGTGGTCATGGGTCTTGACACATGGATTCTCAATACAAGTTCATTGATTTACGTTTGCATGGTTTATGAAATACTTTACAATGAGTTATGCTTCCGCTGTATACTATGAATTACATGTAATGTTTTGTAACACTTTATGTCAATGAAAGAAAGTTTTATTTAAACATATTTAAGAGTTCAACGTGATTGGTGGCTAAGATCCTGGTACGTCACACGCCTCGCGGGGGTTTCCGCATGTGGTATTTTGAGGGTGTGACATTTATTCTATCTCCTGTCTCTACTAAGTTGTTATCTAATGGGCAAAGTTCTTTTAAAGTTTCTAGCTCATAGGTGGCATGGGTACTGGTACTGGTTTGGCCGTTTGACTATTTAATATAAGTTATCATTTACTGCTGTAGTGGCTAACATATAGAGATTTTCCCATTGTTCATCTAATTCATTTTTCCCTAGTGGATTATTGTCTACTTCCTGAGTTTGTGCATTTATTTCCTGATTGATTATCGCTCCCTTTGGTTGTGACTTCTTGATTTTCTCTCGACTTTTGCTAATAATCCAACTTCTCTTCTTAATGGTAAATGGTTTCTTAGACTGTGCCTTACGAATAAATATTCCTTCCTTAATATCTGCTGAGTATCCTGAGGGATTTGGTTGAAATGAGGTTCCCTTATCTTTTGGTGAACTATCTAGTTGACGATAGATATCCGAAATCTTTTGCTTACCCATACTGTATACTATCAAATAGTCAAATAATATAAAACACATAATCACATAAGTTATTTCCTAACACAGAATTAAAATTTAAGTGTCAGCAGAACACTTCTTTGGCTTGAACCAGTGGCTAGGCTCTGATACCACCTTCTGTCACAGCCCCCGATCCCTAATTCCCGGGAACGGGCGGCCGCGAGCTAGTTTCGGTGGTATCGCGTGTTTGTCAAATTTGGCAGCGGAATTTTCATCAGGACCGTAGTTAGGAAATATTTTATCAGAGTAAAACCACCTTATTTGATATTCATCATTACATGGGTAAAACCCAAGTTTGAAGTACATATGTTTCCATAGGAATAAATCCTATTTTATTTATTAAAAACATCTATTTTATTTTAGGTAACTTTATTGCCACTTTTCCAAGCCTTCAGTGCTCTCCAGCTGGCTTTTATTGGCGTCACACTAAGTTACCTGAAACACGTGTTTAAAACATTTTATCAGCAGGAAATACTGGTGAGTGAATCCCAGTTTAATCAAGAAACATTTTATCGATTAAAACAGTATCGAGGACGATTACAATGTTTATGTCTACACAATTACTCCATTTGGTACTATCAATCCACTGACTTGTGGGTCATATTACACACTGGCTAACTCATTGTCCCAATGGTAACGTACTGTCATCCTCGACTTACTACTCACAGTGTAGTAAATTTTGTATACAAAACCCCAACATACCGGGAGTAATTGAAGACTACAAAGACTCAATCACCGTTTAATCATATTGTAAAATAATTAAGGTTTTGTAAAAACTGTTAACAAAAAGGAGATTACTCACATTGCTATCTTAGACTTCGTGTAAGAGTTTCCTGGGAATAATCTATAATTTACACAAATGTATATATATGTTAGTATAATAACCCTTTATTTATATTAATGATACCTTCCCCGAGACGACATTCCAATAACTACGTCGGGCAGAACCACGACAGTTATTACGGAATCCTAAATCAATCGGGCAGCGTATCTAATACGTATCCAGGGGTTATAATACTTACAACGGAGCAGAACTTCACTAATTAGGGGGTATAATGCCCGAGTATAATAACTCTACTATCAGAATTTTGAGATTGAGAATCGAAGAATGAACGAATTCTAGTTGAACCCGATGGCTCCTTTATATAGTGCTGATACTGGACTCTCTCGCGGCCCGCGTAACATAAGCACAAAGCTTACGCGGCCCGCGTCAAAGCTGGGTCAACGCGTAGCTGTGCTGAGTCGACAATAGCTTCGCCGGGTGTTGGGCCACGTGGCGGCCCAAGGCTGCGCCACCTTTTTAACCTCTCGCGGCCCGCGTTAATGTTAAGGGAACCTTACGCGGCCCGCTTTAACTTATAAATCAACGACATCAGGTATCCATCTTGAAACCGCCCGCGTAAAGAGTTAGGGTGGGTCTACGCGGCCCGCCTCAACTTACTATTTCTAGTTTTTAATTATTTTTTTAATACTATTTGGTATTTCGGGCTTGGCTTTCACGTACGGGGTGTATTTTAGAAAGTGTAGGGTGTCAGGGGAGTTTTAGGAGGGTTGATATATTCTGGGTATCACTCTTGGGTTATTTGATAAAATATATAGTGTACTCACACTTAAATATAGTAACCCATTTCTACTTTATCCCTACGTCATGAGACAGAACCCCAACGAATTTAGGCAGAGCCTTGTCATACGTTACGGGGCCCTACGTCAGTTGGACAGGGTATCAGTACTCAGGGGTTACAACATTTAAAACAGGGTAGAGTTTTATTATTATTAAAATCTTAATATTTTTTTAAAAAGAATTATATGTAGAGACAACGAAAAAAATAAAGAAAGAAAGAAAGAAGGAAAGATGGCATGTATGTTGGAAGTGTTCATATGCTATATATACTATAAATATAACTTTGTGTGTAAGCTAAGTCTTTGATTGTTGTTGCTTTGATAGTCTTCCACGTATACACCTGAATATTAGAATCTACACTTCATGCACATACTACCCATTTTGTATTAATTGTTAACTTTTGT
Source organism: Helianthus tuberosus (assembly GCA_030545235.1). Lineage (NCBI taxonomy): Eukaryota > Viridiplantae > Streptophyta > Magnoliopsida > Asterales > Asteraceae > Helianthus > Helianthus tuberosus. The sequence continues at coordinate 156,499,842 of CM060403.1, forward strand.
ATTTTATGGTTTTTACACATAAGTGCAGACGTGCACTTGAATTTGGTTATACTGAAATCCAATTTCAATTTCATAAGTTAACATTTACTATTATTATATTATTATTATTATAATTATTTTCCTTACATGCACCTACACGTGCATTTATATATATAGACTTTCAAATACTTCATTGACTAACTAATTTATTAATTATATATATTATAATTAATTTAATTACTTTACTCATTTGGCGCTTATAACTTTTTAAGTACGACGTTTTATAAAATAATAAATATGTCATTAGGACGAGTATATTTTTGACTACATTTTGAACCAAGTTTCTTTAAGAACAGAGTAGGTCTAAATATAAAGTATTTTTATAAATTAGTTATTAAATGGTTCCTATGTTTACCCAAAATATCTCATATTTCCATTGGTCAAATTAACCAAGATGCATTCTTTTAATAACATAAGTTTTTATATACTTTATAAAAATTTTGGGATTGTTACATGTTTAGTGACGGCATCAGATTCCTAATTGATGGAGAAAGGTCCGTTGGCAAGAATAGCTGCTTCTAAGAGGTTGTCAAGTGTTTTCGCTCAACGATTCGATTCTTGGGTGGTTGGTTTGGCCCTTGTTCCTGAAACTCGAATCCTAGCCCGGTATATCCCATTTTAATTTTACACCATTGTAAACCTTACGCCTTTTTTACTCTCTGATCGAGGTTCTCGGCATTGAAAAATCTTCGTAAACTAAATCACACCTGTATATGTTGACATTTAAGAGATATAAAGTCAAGAAAATCAAGGGCAATGGTGATATATATGCGGATTAGACACCAAAAAAAAACACTGAACAAATGGCTATAATTTAAGGAATGCGTTTAGTGACGGCATCAGATTCCTAATTGATGGAGAAAGGTCTGGTGGCAAGAAAAGCTGCTTCTATGACGTTGTCAAGTGTTTTCACTCGACGATTCCACTCTTGGGGGATTGGTTTGGCCCTTGTTCCTGTAACTCGATTCCTAGCCTGGTATATCCCATTTTAATTTTACACCATTGTCAAACTTGAGCCTTTTTTACTCTCTGATCGAGGTTCTCGGCATTGAAAAATCTTTGTAAACTAAATCACACCTGTATATGTTGACATTTAAGAGATATACAGTAAAGAAAATCAAGGGCAATGGTGATATATATGCGGATTAGACACAAAAAAAAAAAACACTCAACAAATGGCTACAATTTAAGGAATGTGTTTAGTGACGGCATCAGATTCCTAATTGATGGAGAAATGTCTGGAGGCAAGAAAAGCTGCCTCTAGGAGGTTATCAAGTGTTTTCGCTCGACGATTCCATTCTTGGGTGGTTGGTTTGGCCCTTGTTCCTGTAACTCGAATCCTTGCCGGGTATATCCCATTTTAATTTTACCCCATTGTGAACCTTACACCTTTTTTACTCTCTGATCGAGGTTCTCGGTATTGAAAAATCTTCGTAAACTAACTCACACATGTTAATGTTGACATTTAAGAGATATACAGTCAAGAAAATCATGGGCAATAGTGATATATATGCCGATTAGACCCAAAAAAAAACACTCAACAAATGGCTACAATTTCAGGAATGTGTTTAGTGACGGCATCAGATTCCTAATTGATGGAGAAAGGTCTGGTGGTAAGAAAGGTGCTTCTAGGAGGCTGTCAAGTGTTTTCGCTCGACGATTCCATTCTTTGGTGGTTGGCTTGGCCCTTGTTCCTGTAACTCGAATCCTAGCCCGGTATATCCCATTTTAATTTTACACCATTGTGAACCTTACGCCTTTTTTACTCTCTGATCGAGGTTCTCGGCATTGAAAAATCTTCGTAAACTAAATCACACGTGTATATGTTGACATTGAAGAGATATACAGTCAAGAAAATCAAGGGCAATGGTGATACATATGCGGATTAGACACCAAAAAAAAAACACTCAACAAATGGATACAATTTAAGGAATATGTTTTGTGACGGCATCAGATTCCTAATTGATAGAGAAAGATCTGGTGATAAGAAAAGCTGCTTCTAGGAGGTTGTCAAGTGTTTTCGCTCGACGATTCCATTCTTGGGTGATTGGTTTGGCCCTTGTTCCTGTAACTCGAATCCTAGCCCGGTATATCCCATTTTAATTTTACACCCTTGTGAACCTTACGCCTTTTTTACTCTCTGATCGAGGTTCTCGGCATTGAAAAATCTTCGTAAACTAAATCACATGTGTATATGTTGACATTTAAGAGATATACAGTCAAGAAAATCAAGGGCAATGGTGATATATATGCGGGTTAGTCACCAAAAAAAACACTCAACAAATGGTTAGAATTTAAGGAATGTGTTTAGTGACTGCATCAGATTCCTAATTGATGGAGAAAGGTCTGGTGGCAAGAAAAGCTGCTTCTAGGAGGTTGTCAAGTGTTTTCGCTCGACGATTCGATTCTTGGGTGGTTGGTTTGGCCCTTGTTCCTGAAACTCGAATCCTAGCCCGGTATATCCCATTTTAATTTTACACCATTGTAAACCTTACGCCTTTTTTACTCTCTGATCGAGGTTCTCGGCATTGAAAAATCTTCGTAAACTAAATCACACCTGTATATGTTGACATTTAAGAGATATAAAGTCAAGAAAATCAAGGGCAATGGTGATATATATGCGGATTAGACACCAAAAAAAACACTGAACAAATGGCTATAATTTAAGGAATGCGTTTAGTGACGGCATCTGATTCCTAATTGATGGAGAAAGGTCTGGTGGCAAGAAAAGCTGCTTTTATGACGTTGTCAAGTGTTTTCACTCGACGATTCCACTCTTGGGGGATTGGTTTGGCCCTTGTTCCTGTAACTCGATTCCTAGCCTGGTATATCCCATTTTAATTTTACACCATTGTCAAACTTGAGCCTTTTTTACTCGCTGATCGAGGTTCTCGGCATTGAAAAATCTTTGTAAACTAAATCACACCTGTATATGTTGACATTTAAGAGATATACAGTAAAGAAAATCAAGGGCAATGGTGATATATATGCGGATTAGACACAAAAAAAAAACACTCAACAAATGGCTACAATTTAAGGAATGTGTTTAGTGACGGCATCAGATTCCTAATTGATGGAGAAATGTCTGGAGGCAAGAAAAGCTGCCTCTAGGAGGTTATCAAGTGTTTTCGCTCGACGATTCCATTCTTGGGTGGTTGGTTTGGCCCTTGTTCCTGTAACTCGAATCCTTGCCGGGTATATCCCATTTTAATTTTACCCCATTGTGAACCTTACACCTTTTTTACTCTCTGATCGAGGTTCTCGGTATTGAAAAATCTTCGTAAACTAACTCACACATGTTAATGTTGACATTTAAGAGATATACAGTCAAGAAAATCATGGGCAATAGTGATATATATGCCGATTAGACCCAAAAAAAAACACTCAACAAATGGCTACAATTTCAGGAATGTGTTTAGTGACGGCATCAGATTCCTAATTGATGGAGAAAGGTCTGGTGGTAAGAAAGGTGCTTCTAGGAGGTTGTCAAGTGTTTTCGCTCGACGATTCCATTCTTGGGTGGTTGGCTTGGCCCTTGTTCCTGTAACTCGAATCCTAGCCCGGTATATCCCATTTTAATTTTACACCATTGTGAACCTTACGCCTTTTTTACTCTCTGATCGAGGTTCTCGGCATTGAAAAATCTTCGTAAACTAAATCACACGTGTATATGTTGACATTTAAGAGATATACAGTCAAGAAAATCAAGGGCAATGGTGATACATATGCGGATTAGACACCAAAAAAAAACACTCAACAAATGGATACAATTTAAGGAATATGTTTAGTGACGGCATCAGATTCCTAATTGATAGAGAAAGATCTGGTGATAAGAAAAGCTGCTTCTAGGAGGTTGTCAAGTGTTTTCGCTCGACGATTCCATTCTTGGGTGATTGGTTTGGCCCTTGTTCCTGTAACTCGAATCCTAGCCCGGTATGTTCCATTTTAATTTTACACCCTTGTGAACCTTACGCCTTTTTTACTCTCTGATCGAGGTTCTCGGCATTGAAAAATCTTCGTAAACTAAATCACATGTGTATATGTTGACATTTAAGAGATATACAGTCAAGAAAATCAAGGGCAATGGTGATATATATGCGGGTTAGTCACCAAAAAAAACACTCAACAAATGGTTAGAATTTAAGGAATGTGTTTAGTGACTGCATCAGATTCCTAATTGATGGAGAAAGGTCTGGTGGCAAGAAAAGCTGCTTCTAGGAGGTTGTCAAGTGTTTTCGCTCGACGATTCCATTCTTGGGTGGTTGGTTTGGCCCTTGTTCCTGAAACTCGAATCCTAGCCCGGTATATCATATTTTAATTTTACACCATTGTGAACCTTACGCCTTTTTTACTCTTTGATCGAGGTTCTAGGCATTGAAAAAACTTCGTAAACTAAATCTCACATATATATGTTGACATTTAAGAGATATACTGTAACACCCGTTCTTATAAATCAAGGTTTAACGTATATTTTGGGAAAATACTCATGTAATTAATGATTACATATACATCGGAAATATGGGTTTGTTAAAAACTTTTACAATTTAAGTGATATACACAATGTGATTTAATTCACCGTTTAGAATAACGACAAAACAACGTTGCGGAAGCTTTGTTTAACGTGTGTTCGGTTCTTGCTCGATGCTTGATCTTCATCCGGGACTCTCGACATTCACCTGTGATCAAAACCAACTTAAAGGTCAGTTTTGATAATTAAATAATTAATACAACGAGGAAATTAGGAAAATCCAACATTGATATCTTGATCCCAAAACAATAACTCAATTCTGACCTCCACCGTAACTTACGGTGGCACCGTAAGTTACGGTGGCCCCTGTATTAACATTTCCCTACGTACTTCAGTAGGCTAGCACCGTAACCCAAATCAGCTCCACCGTAACTTACGGTGGCACCGTAAGTTACGGTGGCCCCTGCATCATTCCTTTCCTTTTTGCCGTTTTTGACACGAAAACTTTCGTATCTTTCAATCCGCTTGTCCGTTTAACCTACCGTTTCTTCCTACGTGTTTGTAATTTGATTCTCCATCATATAGAGTTAAAATCCAACATCCAACATGAATAAATTTTGAGACTTTCAAGCCTTCGACTCGTTACCTTTTTATCGAATTTTACCCATTTATGCATTTTATCAAACAAACATATTTGTTTGATTTCTATATCACCTACACTTCTTCAAATTAATGTTATCTACCATTTTAGGTTCTAATCACAGGTTTATTACACAATTTAAACCCATTTTCACTCGTATGCTTATTTTGACCCGTTAAGGGTATTTAAGTACTTTCGAGCCTAAAATCGCTTTCGATTGCTTCTAGCATTCCATCACCACATTTCTTATCCTATAATCTCCCACCACAACTGTATTTAAGGTGGGTTTAATGTGGTGATCAATATAAACCAAATTTAACTTCTCGAATCATTATTTTACGGCAAAAGCTCAAATAGTGCCATTTGACTAATATAATACCTCTTTTAGCTTCTATACTTATTCTAAGTATTTACCTAGTCATAAAACTCATTTCCAAACAACCTTTAAGGGTTGTTTGTTCAATTTAGCCTACAAGGGCGTTTTGGTCAGTTTTGGTCCTTTTATGACGAAGGACTCTCTCTCTCAAATTATTCGACCAAAATAGCACTTTTAACTATAACCTAATTATGCGTACCTGGCCCGGATCAACAAGTAGACCCGACTTATACCTCGTTTTCATTATCACACCATCAATGGTGACGCAATTATCCGATTTGCTAATCGGTCCTGTTAACATAAGACTTGACAACCAGATTAGTCGATATTGTCAAATAGTGTTATTACCACCATTCAACCCGTTTGGAATATATGCCCAACATTATCTATTTAATCAAAAACATCGTTTTTGATTTCCAATTCATACATCCATCCTATCCCGGATTTTATTACCATACCCTTTTTCTTTTACACTCTTTTCTTACAAATTCAACCCATTTCGACTTACGCTATGGGTATCCTTTTAACCTTGGTTTACATTAGTCGACACTTGACTAATTTCCATTTTTTCCCTTTTTCCCTCATTATTAGATTACACTACAAGGTAATCTTAACGAAAATCCATATTTCCAATATTATCGTTATCCCGTTTACAACGTATCGAATAAATGAGTATTCTACATAAGTGTGTAAATTACACTTACCTCGCATCCACACCACGCTTTTCTTTCCGTACTTGCTCCGTTTGACCCGCTCCCTCCTCCAAGCTTTCATCTAGCTTGTTACGCATCAAACTATTGTCAATCATTTACAAGGCGGTTAAATTAGTCATTAACAATCACGACTATTCCACCTCACTTATTTTCTATGTCTAATTATCATTCATCACATCTTAGGTCAGTTTGACTTTTTAAAAGTCAAATGCCCATTAGTATACTAATTGCATATTCGAGTTCATCAACTAGTTTTAGCATTCTTTAATTACCCGGTAGGCGTTATCTTTAGACCACCGTTTTAACCAAAGTTCTAACCACGTTTATCACATTTAGAACTCTTTTTAATCACATTTTGCATAATAGCCAAAACATCACAATTAGGTGTTTTAACTACAAAAATTGTAGTTTCGAGCCTTCTTTGAGGCATTTCAACAAAGACTTTAAGGGCAGAATTTTACATGTTTATTTATCAAGTCTCTAGCTTATCTCTTAGCCCTAATTTTCACATAAATCAACCATCTTACAAAGTTGTTAGCTTCTATAATTCTGAAGTCACTTCACAATTGTCAAATTACACTAGAATATCACCCAATTTCCTAGTGTTTATTAAAATCTACATAACCCACTAATCACCTACAATGGTTTTATGGATTTTACTAGATTTTCACATGAATTCAACTTGTATTGGTCTAGGGGTTGTCCCTAAACACTGTATTGTTCTTATTTCATCATAAAACTAACATGCAACCATAAATTTCAGAAATTTCCAATTTCATGAGAATTTCGAGTTGAGAGTTTTCATCAAATTTTACATACCTTGTAATCCTCTTGTGATGAGGATCAATAATCTATGCTTTAATTTCGATTTCAGCTTGGATTGAGCCTTCAATTTGAAAGTTTAGTGATGTTTAGGGTTTTGGAGAGTGGGGAATCGCCCCTGCTTGTTCTTGTACGACCAGACATCCCAAATGGGGTGTTTGGTTTTTGTTTTAATTAGAATTAACAACATAAGTTTCAATTTTAACATCTTTGGCCCCTCCATTTTCCTTAGTTCATAATTTAAGTGTTTTAACCCACTCATAAGTCACTATCTAACTAGGTTAGAATTATTCCTAGTTAGCTTAGTAGGTTCGGGAAGTCGTAACCCGTTTTACTTTAAGTCCCGTTAAATCGGGCCTTTTATCATCCTATTTTCTTGAAAGCTCTTATTCACTTTAAAAAAATATTAGGATTATTCAATTAATTCCTAATACTTGCCGGTTTACTTTTACCACTAACGGTACTTTCCCCGTCTTTGGTATTAACGGGGTTTAATTACCAAACCTGTTTTCGGGGTGTTACAAGTCTACCCCCCTTTAAAGAGGTTTCATCCTCGAAACCTTTTCTTACATAATTCATTGAGTTTAAACTCAATGTATTCGATCCGAGAAATATTTTAAACATTACTTATACTTTTTAACCAATCGTTAGTATTACCCGAAAAGTATGGTAACATCTTTTTGGTTACTAATTGTCTACATATCTCATACGACATAGTGTAACTTCGAAATAACGTAATCTCGTTATTTCCACTAGTTTAGTTAACTTAGCGATATCCATCGCTTTCATATACTATCGAATTCCTTATGAATCCGTTTCTTTGACCCGTTTAAAGGTCTTTAGTGAAATCTTTCACTTTTAGCAACAATTTCTTTTGTTTTCAAATTCATTTATTCGGTTCAGTTATACCGAATCCACCGCTTACAAGCAACCAAATTAGTTAAATGACCTTAACCAGTCTCACTAACTAGACTTATTAGTCCAGTTACTTTTTACCGCTCGCTTGGTTATAATGTGATTCCACTTCACATTGCATTTCTTGACCGTGATCGTGTCACGTCATGTTTAATTTATATCAACTTTTCATTTTCGAAAAGATCACTTTTCGAATATATCGTCTTGCGCCTATCAGCGTCAAGACTTGAATCTTTCATGCTTACTATTCAATTTCCTATCAGAATTTATATTTGTAAAAATGTTATTTCTTACTAAAACTGAATTTTAGTCTAACGTTTTTCTCTTTAACTATGTCAATTACTCATATCAAGGAAATTAACAACCCCTAATTCATTGTTTTCCGTTCTCGTTTTACGCGGGGAATCGTAACAAGTTCCCTCACCTTACACTATTGACCCGTAGGTTCCTTCACTTAACCTCGTAGGCTATTTCCTTAAGCTTTCATCTCTTTAAGACGAGGCCCTTATGATCCCTTTGCTTCAATTCATGACCCGTGGGTCATTTTGGCCCCGTAAGCCTTTATACTATTTAATATCCCGTAGGTTATGATGATCCCGTAGATCATCTTTTATTCTAGTCTTTATTCCATTGTCTATTTATACATATATAGCTTTAAATCATCCTTTGTTATGTTTGGAATCATTAAATTTTGCTTTTGAACTTTAGTTGACCTTGACCATAGTCTAAGGTTTCATTTGTTTACTTTCGGACTATCCTTTCCGACTTTACGACTTCTAGCGTCATTTACACGTCGGTTTGTCTTACGCTTACCATTACCCGGTTCATACTTATACTCCTTTCCAACCCATTACCCGGGTCCTTCTATCTTATTGTTTTTAGCTTTCCGGTTTCACCGGTTTGCGTTTTCCTATTTTATTAAGCGTTATTCCTTAATTGACTCGTTTGACTCATTTTGGGTGAATTTTCATCACTTATGAATGTCAAACTTCATTCTTTATTTGACCCGTCCAACTTTGAAATGGTTGAACGTAATTACCAAAATTTATGTTTGCGCAAATTCTTATCATCTTTTAGTCATGACTCATATTCCGAGTCTTTTGACTTTCTATTTCGCGTTCCTGTTTCTCAGTCTATGCATGCGTTTAATTCCCTTACCCATCAACCGGGTGTTTTACCGAAATCGTTATCATTGCACCCCTTCCGGTATGCATTAAGACTTCATTTCGATTTACTTGGTCATCTTAGCGAAATCCGTCGCTTTTATTCGACCATGTCTTTTATTCTTTGCGTGACCACCATTGGCGGCCTTATTAATTATGAATGACGATTATCATCGTTATCCTTGCTTTACTACGACTAAAATTAACAACCTTGATTATCTTTTTCATGTGGGCAACACCTTTGTTTTTTTTTTATGACCCGGCGGATCACCTATGCTTTGGTTTTACTTGCCCATTCCGTTCATCATGGCCCTTTCGTCCAAGATGACTTATTTTTGTGAATTTTACTTTGATCATTCATTTATATCATCATTTACATTAACCCTTGTCCCTTCTCTCGGGCTTATTATCCTAATGTAATACGCTTCCGTCACCCGGCTGTGCGTTTACATTATTGTCAACTATTTGGTTCATTCGTTTCATTTGGGTACTTTTTAATCTATCCCATTCATCCCGTCCTTACTACATCGGATGTAAATATGTCCATCATAAAAGTTCATGGTACCACATGTTCACTACTTACTTGGCCAGAGTAAGCGATCAACACCTGATATACATGACCCCTTTAAAATTTTCACATTACACCCCATGTAAGTAACGCCTCTATTTAATTTTCTTGGAAATAAAATTCTGAATAGGTATTCTATTCAGGTTCTTCCAAGCTTTTAATTTACATATGCAACAATCATTCTCTACATGTTTGTTGCATATTGCTATTTCTACGATTAAGTTTAAAATGTGCACCTGGTAATGCCTGCCATAACGGGCTTCTTTTGCCGTTAACCTTGTTCGCGGTCGTTACGCGATTTAGTCCTTGGTGAGCATGCTCCTATTGTCATACTTCGGACCGTTCCTCCATCATATCCGTAATTTGTTCAACTCTTGTCATCTTTAAATGCAAGTATCCTTCAAGTAAGGCATTCACAGAAGTTAGTAATGTCAGCTTTACTAAATGCCCGTATCATAATACTAGGCCTTTCTACCATATGTGTCAACACACGAAATTTTGTTAGCTATCTCTATCATTTAATTGGGGTAACGTGTATTACACGACAACCCTATGTGTTGTTTACAACACTTTAATACGCGAAACGATTAATATTCATGCACTTACCGGATTTGCGATCAAGCCTCGAACTGAACACCAATCTTTATTAAGAGCATAAGGTTTAAGTCCAAGCATAGTTTTCCCACCATACTTGAATCTCTTAAACCAAGGCTCTGATACCAACTTGTAACACCCGTTCTTATAAATCAAGATTTAACGTATATTTTGGGAAAATAATCATGTAATTAATGATTACATATACATCGGAAATACGGGTTTGTTAAAAACTTTTACAATTTAAGTGATATACACAATGTAATTTAATTTGCCGTTTAGAATAACGACAAAACAACGTTGCGGAAGCTTTGTTTAACGTGTGTTCGGTTCTTGCTCGATGCTTGATCTTCATCCGGGACTCTCGACATTCACCTGTGATCAAAACCAACTTAAAGGTCAGTTTTGATAATTAAATAATTAATACAACGAGGAAATTAGGAAAATCCAACATTGATATCTTGATCCCAAAACAATAACTCAATTCTGACCTCCACCGTAACTTACGGTGGCACCGTAAGTTACGGTGGCCCCTGTATTAACATTTCCCTACCGCACTTCAGTAGGCTAGCACCGTAACCAAAATCAGCTCCACCGTAACTTACGGTGGCACCGTAAGTTACGGTGGCCCCTGCATCATTCCTTTCCTTTTTGCCGTTTTTGACACGAAAACTTTCGTATCTTTCAATCCGCTTGTCCGTTTAACCTACCGTTTCTTCCTACGTGTTTGTAATTTGATTCTCCATCATATGGAGTTAAAATCCAACATCCAACATGAATAAATTTTGAGACTTTCAAGCCTTCGACTCGTTACCTTTTTATCGAATTTTACCCATTTATGCATTTTATCAAACAAACATATTTGTTTGATTTCTACATCACCTACACTTCTTCAAATTAATGTTATCTACCATTTTAGGTTCTAATCACAGGTTTATTACACAATTTAAACCCATTTTAGCTCGTATGCTTATTTTGACCCGTTAAGGGTATTTAAGTACTTTCGAGCCTAAAATCGCTTTCGATTGCTTCTAGCATTCCATCACCACATTTCTTATCCTATAATCTCCCACCACAACTGTATTTAAGGTGGGTTTAATGTGGTGATCAATATAAACCAAATTTTACTTCTCGAATCATTATTTCACGGCAAAAGCTCAAATAGTGCCATTTGACTAATATAATACCTCTTTTAGCTTCTATACTTATTCTAAGTATTTACCTAGTCATAAAACTCATTTCCAAACAACCTTTAAGGGTTGTTTGTTCAATTTAGCCTACAAGGGCGTTTTGGTCAGTTTTGGTCCTTTTACGACGAAGAATGTCTCTCTCAAATTATTCGACCAAAATAGCACTTTTAACTATAACCTAATTATGCGTACCTGGCCCGGATCAACAAGTAAACCCGACTTATACCTCGTTTTCATTATCACACCATCAATGGTGACGCAATTATCCGATTTGCTAATCGGTCCTGTTAACATAAGACTTGACAACCAGATTAGTCGATATTGTCAAATAGTGTTATTACCACCATTCAACCCGTTTGGAATATATGCCCAACATTATCTATTTAATCAAAAACATCGTTTTTGATTTCCAATTCATATATCCATCCCATCCCGGATTTTATTACCATACCCTTTTTCTTTTACACACTTTTCTTACAAATTCAACCCATTTCGACTTACGCTATGAGTATCCTTTTAACCTTGGTTTACATTAGTCGACACTTGACTAATTTCCATTTTTGCCCTTTTTCCCTCATTATTAGATTACACTACAAGGTAATCTTAACGAAAATCCATATTTCCAATATTATCGTTATCCCGTTTACAACGTATCGAATAAATGAGTATTCTACATAATTGTGTAAATTACACTTACCTCACATCCACACCACGCTTTTCTTTCCGTACTTGCTCCGTTTGACCCGCTCCCTCCTCCAAGCTTTCATCTAGCTTGTTACGCATCAAACTATTGTCAATCATTTACAAGGCGGTTAAATTAGTCATTAACAATCACGACTATTCCACCTCACTTATTTTCTATGTCTAATTATCATTCATCACATCTTAGGTCAGTTTGACTTTTTAAAAGTCAAATGCCCATTAGTATACTAATTGCATATTCGAGTTCATCAACTAGTTTTAGCATTCTTTAATTACCCGGTAGGCGTTATCTTTAGACCAACGTTTTAACCAAAGTTCTAACCACGTTTATCACATTTAGAACTCTTTTTAATCACATTTTGCATAATAGCCAAAACATCACAATTAGGTGTTTTAACTACAAAAATTCTAGTTTCGAGTCTTCTTTGAGGCATTTCAACAAACACTTTAAGGGCAGAATTTTACATGTTTATTTATCAAGTCTCTAGCTTATCTCTTAGCCCTAATTTTCACATAAATCAACCATCTTACAAAGTTGTTAGCTTCTATAATTCTGAAGTCACTTCACAATTGTCAAATTACACTAGAATATCACCCAATTTCCTAGTGTTTATTAAAATCTACATAACCCACTAATCACCTACAATGGTGTTTATGGATTTTACTAGATTTTCACATGAATTCAACTTGTATTGGTCTAGGGTTTGTCCCTAAACACTGTATTGTTCTTATTTCATCATAAAACTAACATGCAACCATAAATTTCAGAAATTTCCAATTTCATGAGAATTTCGAGTCGAGAGTTTTCATCAAATTTTACATACCTTGTAATCCTCTTGTGATGAGGATCAATAATCTATGCTTTAATTTCGATTTCAGCTTGGATTGAGCCTTCAATTTGAAAGTTTAGTGATGTTTAGGGTTTTGGAGAGTGGGGAATCGCCCCTGCTTGTTCTTGTACGACCAGACATCCCAAATGGGGTGTCTGGTTTTTGTTTTAATTAGAATTAGCAACATAAGTTTCAATTTTAACATCTTTGGCCCCTCCATTTTCCTTAGTTCATAATTTAAGTGTTTTAACCCACTCATAAGTCACAATCTAACTAGGTTAGAATTATTCCTAGTTAGCTTAGTAGGTTCGGGAAGTCGTAACCCGTTTTACTTTAAGTCCCGTTAAATCGGGCGTTTTATCATCCTATTTTCTTGAAAGCTCTTATTCACTTTAAATAAATATTAGGATTATTCAATTAATTCCTAATACTTGCCGGTTTACTTTTACCACTAACGGTACTTTCCCCGTCTTTGGTATTAACGGGGTTTAATTACCAAACCTGTTTTTGGGGTGTTACATATACAGTCAAGAAAATCAAGGGCAATGGTGATATATATATGCGGATTAGACACCAAAAAAACAAAAAACACTCAACAAATGGCTACAATTTAAGGAATGTGTTTAGTGATGGCATCAGATTCCTAATTGATGGAGAAAGATCTGGTGGTAAGAAAAGATGCTTCTAGGAGGGTGTCAAGTGTATATCCCATTTTAATTTTACACCATTGTGAAACTTACGCCTGTTTTACTCTCTGATCGAGGTTCTCGGCATTGAAAAATCTTTGTAAACTAAATCACACGTGTATATGTTGACATTTAAGAGATATACAGGAAAGAAAATCAAGGGCAATGGTGATACATATGCGGATTAGACACCAAAAATAAAACACTCAACAAACGGATACAATTTAAGGAATGTGTTTAGTGACGGCATCAGATTCCTAATTGATGGAGAAAGGTCTGGTGGCAAGAAAAGCTAATTCTAGGACGTTGTCAAGTGTTTTCGCTCGACGATTCCATTGTTGGGGGGTTGGTTTGGCCCTTGTTCCTGTAACTCGAATCCGAGCCTGGTATATCCCATTTTAATTTTACACCATTGTGAAACTGACGCCTTTTTTACTCTCTGATCGAGGTTCTTGGCATTGAAAAATCTTTGTAAACTAAATAACACGTGTATATGTTGACATTTAAGAGATATACAGTCAAAAAAATCAAGGGCAATGGTGGTATATATGCGGATTAGACACCAAAAAAAACACTCAACAAATGGCTACAATTTAAGGAATGTGTTTAGTGACGGCATCAGATTCCTAATTGATGGAGAAATGTCTAGAGGCAAGAAAAGCTGCCTCTAGGAGGTTGTCAAGTGTTTTCGCTCGACGATTCCATTCTTGGGTGGTTGGTTTGGCCCTTGTTCCTGTAACTCGAATCCTTGCCGGGTATATCCCATATTAATTTTACCCCATTGTGAACCTTACACCTTTTTTACTCTCTGATCGAGGTTCTCGGTATTGAAAAATCTTCATAAACTAAATCACACGTGTATATGTTGACATTTAAGAGATATACAGTCAAGAAAATCATGGGCAATGGTGATATATATGCGGATTAGACACCAAAAAAAAAAACACTAAACGAATGGCAACAATTTCAGGAGTGTCTTTAGTGACGGCATCAGATTCCTAATTGATGGAGAAAGGTCTGGTGGTAAGAAAAGGTGCTTCTAGGAGGTTGTCAAGTGTTTTCGCTCGACGATTCCATTCTTAGGTGGTTGGTTTGGCCCTTGTTCCTGTAACTCGAATCCTAGCCCGGTATATCCAATTTTAATTTTACACCATTGTGAACCTTACGCCTTTTTTACTCTCTGATCGAGGTTCTCGGCATTGAAAAATCTTCGTAAACTAAATCACACGTGTATATGTTGAAATTTAAGAGATATACAGTCAAGAAAATCAAGGGCAATGGTGATACATATGCGGATTAGACACCAAAAAAAACACTCAACAAATGGATACAATTTAAGGAATGTGTTTAGTGACGGCATCAGATTCCTAATTGATGGAGAAAGATCTGGTGGTAAGAAAAGCTGCTTCTAGGAGGTTGTCAAGTGTTTTCGCTCGACGATTCCATTCTTGGGTGATTGGTTTGGCCCTTGTTCCTGTAACTCGAATCCTAGCCCGGTATATCCCATTTTAATTTAACACCATAGTGAACCTTACGCCTTTTTTACTCTCTGATCGAGGTTATCGGCATTGAAAAATCTTCGTAAACTAAATCACACGTGTATATGTTGACATTTAAGAGATATACAATCAAGAAAATCAAGGGCAATGGTGATATATATGCGGGTTAGTCACAAAAAAAAACACTCAACAAATGGCTACAATTTAAGGAATGTGTTTAGTGACTGCATCAGATTCCTAATTGATGGAGAAAGGTCTGGTGGCAAGAAAAGCTGCTTCTAGGAGGTTGTCAAGTGTTTTCGCTCGACGATTCCATTCTTGGGTGGTTGGTTTGGCCCTTGTTCCTGTAATTCGAATCCTTGCCGGGTATATCCCATTTTAATTTTACCCCATCGTGAACCTTACGCCTTTTTTACTCTCTGATCGAGGTTCTCGGTATTGAAAAATCTTCGTAAACTAAATCGCAAGTGTATATGTTGACATTTAAGAGATATAGAGTTAAGAAAATCAAGGGTAATGGTGATATATATGCGGATTAGACACCAAAAAAACACTCAACAAATGGCTAGAATATATGGAATGTGTTAATTGACGGCATCAGATTCCTAATTGATGGAGAAAGGTCTGGTGGCAAGAAAAGCTGCTTCTAGGACGTTGTCAAGTGTTTTCGCTCGACGATTCCATTCTTGGGTGGTTGGTTTGGCCCTTGTTCTTGTAACTCGAATCCTAGCCCGGTATATCCCATTTTAAATTTACACCGTTGTGAACCTTACGCCTTTTTTACTCTCTGATCGAGGTTCTCAGAATTGAAAAATCTTCGTAAACTAAATCACATGTGTATATGCTGACATTTAAGAGATATACAGTGAAGAAAATCAAGGGCAAAGTTGATATATATGCGGATTAGACACAAAAAAAAACACTCAACAAATTGCTACAATTTAAGAAATGTGTTTAGTGACGGCATCAGATTCCTAATTGATGGAGAAAGGTCTGGTGGCAAGAAAAGCTGCTTCTAAGAGGTTGTCAACTGTTTTCGCTCAACGATTCCATTCTTGGGTGGTTGGTTTGGCCCTTGTTCCTGTAACTCGAATCCTAGCCCGGTATATCCCATTTTAATTTTACACCTTTGTGAAACTTACGCCTTTTTAATCTCTTATCGAGGTTCTTGGATTTGAAAAATCTTCGTAAACTAAATCACACGTGTATATGTTGACATTTAAGAGATATACAGTCAAGAAAATCAAGGGCAATGGTGATATATATGCGGATTAGACACAAAAAAAAACACTCAACAAATGGCTACAATTTAAGGAATGTGTTTAGTGACGGCATCAGAATCCTAATTGATGGAGAAAGGTCTGGTGGCAAGAAAAGCTGCTTCTAGGAGGTTGTCAAGTGTTTTCGCTCGACGATTCCATTCTTGGGTGATTGCTTTGGCCCTTGTTCCTGTAACTCGAATCCTAGCCCGGTATATCCCATTTTAATTTTACACCATTGTGAACCTTACGTCTTTTTTACTATCTGATCGAGGTTCTCGGCATTGAAAAATCTTCGTAAACTAAATCACACGTGTATATGTTCACATTTAAGAGATATACAGTCAAGAAAATCAAGGGCAATGGTGATATATATGCTGATTAGACACCAAAAAAAACACTCAACAAATGGATACAATTTAAGGAATGTGTTTAGTGTCGGCATCAGATTCCTAATTGATGGAGAAAGGTCTGGTGGTAAGAAAAGCATCTTCTAGGAGGTTGTCAAGTGTTTTCGCTCGACGATTCCATTCTTGGGTGGTTGGTTTGGCCCTTGTTCCTGTAACTCGAATCCTAGCTGTAGGTCCCGAAATCTGAGGATCGATAACGAACCGAATCACTTGTTTATAGCAAACACGGTTACGTGTGCGGAATCCACGTAACTATGCCAAATCAAACATATAAAGCAATAACGACAAAGTATTAATCAATGAAACACAATCGATTGATTAAACGGGATGAGAACCGATTACAAACTGATACAAACACAGTTTACACAGAATTTTGACAGAGTTTCGTTAAGGGTATTATCTCATCTCCATTCAAAGTGAAAGGAGACATTGTTTATATAGTCCCTGGGCCCAAGTCTCGGCGAAACACAAAGTGATACGGCGAAACAGCATATGGGCCACACATTGGGCTTGAAGCAGCCCATTACACGACGAATCAAGTGTGATTCGTCATGACTGTCGGCGAAACAGACTTAATGAATGTTGTTCTGTTTCGTCATGATATGTTTGACGAAACAGACCTGTTTCGTCGAGGACTGCATCAGCTGTTCTGTTTGCTGTAAACAGACAGCAAACAGATAGAACATATAAACACATAATGACCATTATACCCTTGTCATGCAACATGCATTGTTCATTAAACATTACATATCAAAAGGAGACAAACAAGTCGTACACAAGCAGATAGGAGGATATCCGACTTGGTAGACATCAAATACATACTCGATAAACGTTAAAGACCGTACAAAATACATCATTAAGTATAAGACTAGTTACAGACACTATAAATGCATCAACAAACTCCCCCTTGTCTGTTACTCGTCTTCGGTCTTCTAATCTTCCACCTCAGTGTTGTTCGGATCACGAACTGCCCGAATGTATTCCCCGGTAGAAACAAAAACACGCTACGCGCTGAAACTTCAAAGCTTGATGTGCGTCCTGATCTTCATAGAAAATATCGTGACGATATAGTCTGTTAATATCAGCCTCGGACATGTTGATGATCCACATCGGATCCAACATCCGGTAATTTGCACGATTATCTCTAAACACAATCACGGCTTCATGAGTGTCGGAGTCGTAGCACCATAATGCCATATCTTCAAGAAAATCCTGCTGCATCGGCATTAATGGGATTTTATCTACGACTCACGGTGGTTGATATACAAGCTTGTAGCGCCCTGAGTTTGTTTCCAGATCAAGAGTAAACTTGATCAGTTGATAGATGGGGAACTGTGGCTTGTATGATTCATCCTTCCATCCCGACTTCTTGTTTACTTTTATCAGTCGCTCAAATAAAGTAGCGCCGTCGAAGTTTGAACGATTAACAAGCTCAAGCCTCGTCAACGCTGCAACATCATAAAATGGCAACGATAAAATGCTAAGCAATGACCGAAAGTACTGTATACCGTATTCACGTTTAACGGCTACGCAGTGTATATCCTTAACAAACATCCAGCATAGAATTCTTCCACTTGGCTTCCCCTTCTCGAACTGCAAGTAGTCGACTTGAACACTTTCCGGCACAGGCTTCTGAACTTTTGATAGGAACTGTTTTCGCCATTCAGAGAATGCATCTGTGGCTTTTTCAGACGAATCAGACGAATCACGCTTCCTTAAGTGTTCATCTATGTCATTAACATTCTTCTTCATCCAATCTTCATCAAACGGAGCGAATTCAGTACCATCTTTTCGAACATACGTAGATTTTGTTGCTTCGCCTTCAAAAACGATCTCATCTATATCTTCAACATTAGATGTTTCAGTCTCAGTCGACATTTTATCTATCTCAGCATCATCAATCTCTCTCATAGCATTTAGAGCAAGCAATTGCTCATTAGAAAGATCTTCTATTAGTTCTCCTTCTTCAAGTAACTCTCCTGTGACTGGATGAATAGCCTGTAAAGCAATATCAGCGCTGCTTTGAACAGAAGATGTACCTGTGATATGTTGAACTTTGCTAGTAGAGGTTCCCTGAGTAGATTCGACTAATGGAGGTTGAACTACAACGACTTCAGAAGAAGGTGCGGCTGGCTGCTGTTGTGATGTACCAGAAATGTCAGGATTCCCTTGATCTTCAGGGTCTTCATCCCTTTTCTTCAGTACTTCTTGTTGCTTACAATGATAATCCCATAGAGCAGCAACCCGTGTTTGAAGTATAGAGTTATTTCTCTCTCTCTCTTCGTCAGCAGCCTTTAAACGAGCATTCTCGGCTTTAAGCAAATCAATCTCAGCTTGTTGTCTCTCTATCACCGTTTGCTGTTGACCAACGGTGGACTTCAAGTTGTTAATTTCCACTAATTGTTTAAGCTGATCAGTCTTCGTGAGATTAATGAAATGAGATTACCTCTGAATACGATCAGCAGCTGCTTCCAGTTGAGTGAATAAGTATCTGTTCTTTTCGTCTTGAGAATATCCGGAAAATACCCTATGACGTTCAGAACTGATCTGCGAAGTGGTTGCTCTGATTGCAGAAGCCATAGTTCTTTGAGGAACTGCCTGAGGTGTAACAGATGGAGTTTCAGTAGCTGATGTAACTACTGGAGTTTCTATAGCTGATGTAACTACAGGAGCTTCTTGTACAGGCTCCTGAGGTACAGATGAAGGCTCTTGAGGCACAGGTTTCCTAGTATAAGTACTCAAATATCTTCTTGATTTCTTCTTTTGAGTTTCAGCAGCTTTCTCAGCTCTCCTTTTTGTTCTTCTTTCACCTTCAGGATCCTCTGGAACGTATGCTGGATCATCTTCAGTTCTAATCTTTCTATATCTTTTCACTCCACGTACATCGATATACATTTCGTATCCAGGCTCGACTATATGATCACTAGAGCTAGAATCAGATTCATCATCGCCACTTGCTGAAGAACTACTAGCTGATGTACCACCAGCTGCACCTTTGCTCGATGCACCAACGGCACCAGTATCACCACCATCATCGCCTTCACCACTACTGTCATCACTATCACTCCCAGACTCATCTGAATCAACCGGGTCAGGACCAAATTTCTCTATCCTTTTTCTTTCCAACTCAGGCTCTTCGTTGTCAGATTGGCTGTCATCATGACGCCATTTATCATTGGCTGGAGCAACATAATCAGGATTCTCAAGTGCGCCAAAAAGGTTCCTTGGAGGAACGCTTTCTTTGTATCTTTTGGCGGCAAGATTCTTGATTAACCTTAAAGAGTTGAAATTCATCGCCTCTATCTTCAGAAGATCATTGTCAGCTTTAGGAAGGTCAGGATGTTGAACATTCATAATCATTTGAAGAAAACGCGGATACATCCAAAACTTGTTCCCGGTTGTTCTACTTCCTGTCCTTGTCATATTTTCTTTCATGTTGCTGAAAATATACTTTGAGATGCTAAACGGTTTGTTTAACACCAAAGCAACCATGAAACCAACGAGATCATCTCCAGCCATATCATATCCAGACCGTCTATTGCTGAGACACTGAATAAGAATATGCAATAAAAACTTGTAGCGTAATGGAAGATCACCTTTGTTGATTTGTTTGACAAAAATGTCTCCAGTACACTTCATCCGTAGCAAACAGCCTCGTGAACACATGATTGGGATTGAATAAGGAGCATCCGGTTGATCTTGTAATTGTAAAACTTCGTTCAATATATCCGGAGAGACAACAACATCCAAATTATTCACTCGACCCCTTATAACATCTTTTCCATCCACTTGTACGACGCTTGCAGAATCCTAGAAAGCCTTGATAAGTGATTTGTAAACAGGCGTCGAGAATGTAACAGCATAATTAATACGTGACTCCCTGATCCACTTCGTGATATCTTTCAATTCCGTGAGCTTGTCATCAGGATCCAGATATGCAACTTGATTATGACGCTTCTCTGACATAATCTCCTCTTTAGTTTTGTTTTCCTTCTTTATCGCCTTCTTGCGTTTTCCTTCTTTCGGTGCCTTTGGTGCCATCTGTACATGAAAATGTCCATAATAAGCAACAATTACATTACTTATGCATTTAGACATGTATGGATACAAGTTCATGTATCCACTTAACAGATAACCTATCAAACCATGTCTACTGTGAACAAACAGCAAAAACAGAAAACTGCTAAGGCATGGACGACGAAACAGAAACACTTCGACGAAACAGAAGATGTGCGACGAAACAAATCTGATTCGTCGTTGGTTTGATTCGCCATGTCTGTTTCGCCGTTTCTGATTCGTCGTCTGTTTCGCCGTTTCTGATTCGCCGTATGTTTGATTCGCCGGAATTAGGGTTTAATCGATTCGTCGATTTGGGGGTTTATCTGTTTCGCCGTTTTGGGTTTAAACAAAGATCAGTTTTAACAAACAAAACCATTCAAACTTATTTTTTTTTATACCCAAACGAACTGATAACAACCATAAATGATTTCCGATCAAAAACCCTTTTGAAACAGTCGAAAACTTCATCAATCAACAACCCCTGTTTTGTTATATGAAACCCACACCCAAATCAAAGCAAATATACAAACATAAAACCCTAAACCTATCAGATTTCACAAGCATTCAAACAAGATACAAGAGAAACCATAAGAAAACATGAATCTCCTAGGGTTTGGACAAAAACCAAACGGTCTAAAAGGTTCGGTATAAGAACGGGAACATTTTTCTACCTTAAAATTTTGTAAGATCTTAGGTAACAATGAGGGTTTTGAGGGATTATGATGATAAAAGATGATGAAAGATGATGAAGGGGTTTTCTGTGTGAAGAAGAAGAAGAAACAGTTATGATTTTGAAAAAAATGAACATCAGGGACCCATTAAATACACCGCCTCTTCTTGACGAAACAGAAGATGTGCGACGAAACAGAATTGGGCTCGACGAAATAGAATTAAATTGGGCTGGACTTGGGCCTGAAATTAGCCCACGACGAAACGGACTTTGGGCCATTTGTGTTTCGCCGTTAATGGTCTGTTTCGTCGACTTGTTTTTGTTTCGCCGACATGTTTTTCAAAAACACAGAAGCATGAAAGATTTTGCAGACTGAACAGATTTTGATTAAAAAGAACACTTTTTAGTTTCCAAAAGCAAGAACGTTTTATGAAGTAGGTTTCAAGCTTCCGGCAGAAAACACCAAGCAACAACTTCGGCTTAATCAAAAACGAACTTTACACAAATATACTAAAAACAAATTTAACGCGCGGTAAACTAAACAAAAATGCAATAAACTGAGAAAAACAGTAAGCAACTGTACAAATGGCGAAAAATCCTTTTGACAGCTGACAGATGAGAGGCCTTCGGGTTTGCTTGATATCTTGCAAGCAGGCACGTTGGATACATGATGTCAGGCCTCGAAGCAGTGAGATACATGAGAGATCCGATCATGGCGCGATAATAAGAAGAGTTGACACTTTCTCCTTTCAAATCCGGAGTAATCCCGTGATTCTGCGGAAGTGGAGTACCAATGGGCGTTGCATCTGACATTTGGAATCGGCTCAAAATGTCACCAACATATTTAGTCTGATGGATGAATATCCCAGACTCTGTTTGTTGTACTTGTAGGCCCAAGAAGAAGTTCATCTCCCCCATAGCGCTCATTTCAAACTTTTCCTGCATAACACGTTCGAATTGCCTGCACAAAGATTCATTAGTAGAACCAAATATTATATCATCAACGTATACCTGCACCAGTAGAAGATCTCCATCTAGTTCCTTGATAAAGAGTGTGCAATCAATAAGACCTCGTCGAAATCCATTCTCCAGAAGATAGTTGGATAAGGTTGCGTACCAAGCCCTAGGTGCTTGATGTAAACCATAAAGAGCTTTGTTTAGCAACCAAACCCGATCGGGGTGAATAGGATATTCAAAACCTGGAGGTTGTTCGACGTGCACCTCTTCTTGAACTATACCATGAAGAAAAGCACTTTTGACATCCATCTGGTAAACTTTGAATCCTTTGAAAGAAGCATAAGCTAAGAAGATCCGTATAGCTTCCAGACGTGCAACGGGTGCATAAACTTCATTGTAGTCAATGCCTTCTATCTGGCGAAAACCCTGAACAACCAATCTCGCCTTGTTGCGAATAACCACTCCACGGTCGTCTTTCTTGCATTTATAAACCCATCGAGTGCCAATTTTCTTGTAATTCTCCGTTTTTTCAACAAGCTTCCAAACACCAAGCTTTTGAAATTGTTGCAGTTCGTCCTGCATGGCTTCAACCCAAGAATTATCTTTTAAAGCTTCCTTCCAAGATTTCGGTTCTTCTTGTGAAACGTAACACACAAAGGACCAATCGTTTTGAAGACCAGATTCTCTAATTGCTGAATATAAACCAGCATTCTGGTTATTTCTCAGCTGATTACGCGTCTGCACACCGCGTTGGACATCTCCTATAATGTTCTGCTGGGGATGGGTATTGTGAATCCTCAAATCAGGATTTTCAGGAATACTAGCATTAATACCCAAATTGTTAAGATTAAGATCAGCAACCAACTCCGCACCGGGAATATGAGTGTAAGTGGATGCATTTCCTTCAGCAGTATCATCATTCTACACTTGAGGAGTTTCTAAAGAAGTGCCATGAACAGGAACAACCGGGGCAGAAGTGCCTTCAGTCGTATCAAGATATTCATCATCTTCCGATGACTCATTGTAGTCAGTGGCATCTTCAAATACCTCATTTTGAATAGTATTGTTAACTGAATTAGAACCTTGAGGGCTAACAATAACAGGTCTTACCAATGGTGAGCCAGCAGCGTTGTCACTATCAAATAACATTTGAACAGCTGCAGATTCTTCATCAAAGGTAGGCAGATTAAAGGAGTCGAATATCCCATCGTAATCGAACATCCAAGGATCACCCGGAGATCTAACAGGATTTGTGTACCTTTGAACCCTTACTTCATTCCAAAGCTCAATCTTTTTGGTGGTCAGATTCCATACACGAAAATTTGGAGTTGCATATCCAAGGAAGAAACCTTCGATAGCTTTTGCGCCAAACTTTCCATCTGGGTCAATCATGGTACATGGACCACCAAAGGGTTCAAGGAAAGAAAGATCCGGTTTCCTTTTCTGTAGAAGTTCGAAATAGGTTTTGCCATGCCTCTTAACTGTAAGAACTCGGTTCAAAGTGTAGCAAGCAGTCGACACAGCTTCTGCCCAGAATTGAACAGGAAGCTCCGACTCTACCAATATAGTTCTTGCAGTTTCAATAATCGTGCGATTCTTCCTCTCAGCGACACCGTTTTGTTGTGGAGTATAGCGAGAACTGTATTCATGAAGAATGCCTTTAGAAGTACAGAACTCATCCATCACACGGTTTTTGAACTCAGTTCCGTTGTCGCTTCGAATCCTCTTCACTTTCAAAGTGTATAAATTTTCCAACATTGTGAGAAGATCCTTGAGGATTCCAGGAGTATCACTCTTGTGTGCCATGAAAGCTACCCAAGAAAATCTAGAATAGTCATCAGTAACAACCAGACAGTAAGCATCTCCGAATGTTGTCTTGTGCTTCATAGGTCCAAAAAGGTCCATATGAAGACGTTCGAGAGGCATGCTAACAGTGTTGATTTTCTTCAGAGGGTGAGATTTCTTTGTTTGTTTCCCTTTTTGGCACGAAACACAGATATCTTGTAGATGAAAGCTTCTCACAGGCACACCATTCACAAGGTTATTTTTCACCAAATGGTTCATTTTTCTCAAGTGAATGTGCCCCATTCTTCTGTGCCAAGAAATAGACTCCTTCTCTGTGGCTTTTGAGACAAAACATGTTACTTGCGCAGATGACGTAATAGCTTGGCTCATATCAAGAATATAAAGGTCATTAATTCTTGGAGCCGATAAGAGAATCCATTCATCAGGAATCTTGAATCCAGGTTTAAGCACATAACAACCGGCATCATCAAAATGCACGGTGAACTTTTTATCGCAGATTTGCGACACACTGAGAAGATTATGATCAAGTTGACGAACATAATTAATCTTTTCGAAACATACCACACCATTGGAGATCATTCCTTCTCCGGTGATATATCCGCCTTTGTCTCCTGCGAACGTGACATAGCCTCCTCTAATATTTCTCACATCGTACAGAAGCCGTAAGTCGCCCGTCATGTGCCTGGATGCCCCACTATCAACAATCCAATGACTATTGATAGTTCCTCCTAGAACACCCTGCACATATCATCCAATGATTAGTTAAGGATGGGGACCCAAGCCATAGTGGTCTTGGGTCGTCCCTGAGAGTCACAAATAGTGATCTCGATCTGTTGATGATTTTCCAAGCTAACAACTCCCCCTGAACTTTCACCCTTCTTAGGTTTCCAAGTTTGTTTTTGTTTACCAGATTGAGTTTTGTCAACAGATTTTGAAACTTCTGGTTTTAAAAGTGAACTTGGTTCCCTTGGAACAGATTTGACCTCAGATTTTAAAGCCTTTTCTATTTTCTTCACATTTTGATGTCGTTGTTTCGTTTCCTGTTCTTTAACAGTTCTTTTATCATGTTTTGGCGAAACGGGACGACATTGAGGGTGAATCTTTTCAGGTGGTGCTTTCTCAACAAATTTCTCTTTAGGAGTGTTTGCACAATCTTTGATGATGTGCCCAAACTCCCCACATTTAAAACACGTTCTCCTCTCAACAAACTTAGGAGAACCGGATCGACAATCAGATGTCGAACCTGTAGAACCTGAGGTACTTGCCTTTTCATCACACCCGTTTGAATGTTGAGTGTAATTGTTTTGACTGTTACGCTTTAAAATCTTGACTTGTTGTACAAAATCGGTGTTTAATTTGTTTGCAAAAGTCTCAATTTTATCAGTACCCTCAGATGCCACAAATCTGACATCATTGTTTTTCTTTTGATAACGAGCTCCTGATGTTTCAACTTTTGACTTAGAAACATTTGACCTTTGAGCTCGTTGAAATGGTTGTTTACCCTTAGGAGTAAAAGGTTGTTGCTTTGTTGGGGATTTTTTATTTCCAAATTGCTTTTTGATTTCAGCCTTAGGAATTGGATCACATTGAGTTACAGTAACTCCCTGAATCGACTTTCCCAAAAACTTACTTGTGTTATTTTCAAAAACGTTATCAATCGATGATGGATTGACATTTTTAATTGGAAAATCATTATCTGAATAGATTTTAGAATCACCAACCAAAGTATACAACACATTGTTACTCTTAATGGTAGACACAGATTTCTTGTCATCCATGACAGGATTAATCACTTGTTTGGCAACTTGTTGCACAACAGGAATAGGAGGATCACAAAGAATATGATTCTCAATTGGAATTTCTATTCCCTTTTTCTTGTCAAGTGATTCATCCTGGTCATTAGCATCTGTTTCATCATCAGATGAATCATAATCCTCAACAGTTGGAGGACTTTGACTCACTGTTGTTGAAGTTTCTGTTTCAACAGATGAGGTTCCCGAGGAATTGTTCGGTTTGAACCCTAATCCAGTAGTAAATTCCTCATAATTAAGAGGCACACTGGGTTCAAAATGAGGCATATCCTCTTCATCAGGTGGTGCAGCATAATTGTGTCTCAAAGGGGGCGGACATTTCTTATACCCAACACCACTCTTGTTTTTCTTCAGTTGTTGAACGTCAATTATGTGATCGAGCACAAATCGGGAGTTAGAATAACTCTCCAATTTTTGCTTGATCGCATCGTGCTCGCATTTTGCAATGGCTAATTCCTTTTTGGTTTCCTCAACGATATTTATGTACTTGTTAATACTAACTTGTTTGTAATAAACAACTTTAGTAGTTTCGGAAACACTTTTCTTTAAATTTTCAATTAAAGATTTAAAGTCCTTTTCGTTTCTTGTTAAAGCCATATTTGCTTCTTTGCACTTTGACATATCAACAACCAAACTTTGATTGTGACTATGAATTTTGTCACATTCAAGTTTCACTCTATCAAATTCCTGTTTCATATAAGCATAATCAGTACATATTCTAGGAGTTTCAGATGTTACCTGACTCGAAGAGGCTGAAACATTTGCCATAAAGGCAGTTTGAAAAGAAAAAGATCCGTCTTCAGAGAAGAACTTCTCCATTTCCTTAGATGCTATCCCAGCTTTCTTGATAAGAACAGATTTCTGAGACTTCAACTCCTCTGCTTCATTCAACAAGTCATCAATAGAAGTCGCTTCTTCTTTCACATCTCCCGAAATAGAACTTTCTTCATCCGAACTCCCGGTATAACCCCAACTATCGTCACTTTCAGAAAATTCTTCTTTATGAAAGTGCTTGATGTGATTGATGATCTTTGCATAGCACGCTGTTCCTCCTCCTTCATTATCACCTCCCCCTAATTGTAAAGACCAATTACACCCTTCATCTATTTGAACAGTCAATGCACGAGTGTTGTTAGATGGTCCAGACTGGTCCTGGTTTGTAGTATTGTTCACAGCTACTATCCCTTTTCCACGATTTTCTTGAGTGCCTTGATTTGCATTTGAAGTACTTGTCTGATTTCTGAACGGGTTCTGATTGCCTTGCTTGGCTGGTTGGGTGCACTCACGTTTGAAGTGACCCTTTTCGCCACAATTAAAACATGTAACCGCTTCTTTATCAAACCCGTACTTCGTTTCCTTCTTACTATCCAAAGAACTTCTTCCCGTTCTACTCATAAAATCCCTTGCCCTTCTAACTGCACTTGCAAACGCCCACTTTATATCCATCAACTCCATTTCATCACGGTCGATTTGTTGATAATCTTCGTTGGTCATACTGATGTTCCCAATTTGACCTGCTACCAAACCGCAGTAGGCACTGACCATTGTATTAATGAGTTCCATGTGCTCCTTTGCTACTTCAATGCTAACTTTTGAGAGGTTCGAAGTATCAACTTTAACAGTGTTCGTGTTTTGGGGTGGAGGATTGTTGGTATAATGTGCTTGTTGTGGTGGTGGTTGGGCTTGAGATGAGGGTATTGACTGTGAAAGATAAGCACCTAAATCGAACTGTGGTTGAGTACTTTGAGATTGGGCTTGAGATTGGGGTAATGTTTGTGAAAGATAAGTGCCTAAATCGAACTGTGGTTGAGTACTTGTGTTGGACACAAACGCCGTTTGAAGCTTCGGTTGTTGAACAGAACTAGAACTAGCTGAAGGAGCAAAACCAGGAAAATATATTTCTGTGTTTTGAGGAGCTCCAATCCTTTTAGATTTCCGAGTTTCCTCTTCATTCTTGTGCTCCAACTTCTGAACGAATCCATAGATAGTGACATTTTCCCCATCCAGAGCACCCGTATGCTTTAGAAGTTCAATGAATTGACTCCACCTAGGAGGTAGAGCATCAGCTAAATGTGCAATCATTTCCACATGAGTTGTAACAACCTTATAAGAACTCATTTCACTTATCAAATGATAGAAACGAGAAGTCATATCATTTAGATTTTCATTTTCCAAAGATTGAAATGATTCAAATTCTTTCTTCAAAAGATCATGGCGTATTTTTCTAGAAGCTGCATTTCCTTCTCCTCTTGTTTCCAATGCATCCCATAAAGCTTTTGTGCTCTTACTATAAGAAAATTGATGATAGATGTCTTTATGAAGAGCTTGTGTTAGAAAAGCAAACGCCTTCTTCTCTAATTCATAGGCTTTCTTGTCTTCTTCAAGCATATGAGAAATACCAGTGGCAGTTGATGTTGCTACTTCTAGTTCCGGGCTACATTCAGTAGTGAAACACGTCCAAAGTTCAACGTTTTGCCCTTGAATGTATGTATGAAAACGACCCTTCCATGATGGATAGTCGATCATGTGATTTAGCTTTGGCGGGCGATTGTTGCTTCCCGTCTCACTCTCACTGAGCAATAGATTTTGAATGTTTTGGTTTTGATTAGAAACCATTGCCCATTGACCTGCATTTATTGATTGTTGTTTTTGTGGCAATTGGTTCATTAAATCGGCAAGCGAAGGCTGATTTTCACTTGGTCTTGAGTCCGAACGCCAATCCCACAGACCTTTGTTACTCATGTTTGATATATAAATGATAATACCTGGTCAAACAGTTGAAAACAAACAATTAGAACACTTCTGCAAGTCCACTGTGTAAAATTGACACACACCCGACGAAACACTTTTCACGAAACAAACTTGTTTCGTCGAAATGAATGTTGACGAAACAGACTTGTTTTGTTGAAGATATTATGACGAAACAGATTTCTGTTTCATCCAAGATATTTTTGACGAAACGGATTTGATTCGTCGCCTACTTGTTTCGTCAAGGATAAGTCTCAGACAACTAGATATTTTTCTGACACAAGTGATGTTTGTAACACCGTTTTTCAACGCAACATGCTTTTTCAGAAACTAATGATCACAATTTTACACTAAAGTCAATTTAATGTATAATATGTTATAACACTTAGGTTTCGACAATTTAAAGATCAAGTTCACAAATGTGATAAGAACAATTATGAAGATATGAAGAACACACTCAAGAACAATGAGTTTTCTGATGACTGATAATTTTCCGAAACACGAAAATGCACAAGATTTTCACTAAAAACCCAGTTTAAAGCATAAACAAACAATCTAACAAGGTTTTTTATAAAATTCTTTAGCATACAACAAGAAACCAACAGATTTTATGAATATTTTTCCAGAAATTATGATTTTTCAAGAATAAATTTTCAGAAAAACAAACACAAATACTTGATAAAAACCGAACTATGTTTGATTTTAAACAAGTATAAGAGCCAAATGCTCTGATACCAATTGTAGGTCCCGAAATCTGAGGATCGATAACGAACCGAATCACTTGTTTATAGCAAACACAGTTACGTGTGCGGAATCCACGTAACTATGCCAAATCAAACATATAAAGCAATAACGACAAAGTATTAATCAATGAAACACAATCGATTGATTAAACGGGATGAGAACCGATTACAAACTGATACAAACACAGTTTACACAGAATTTTGACAGAGTTTCGTTAAGGGTATTATCTCATCTCCATTCAAAGTGAAAGCAGACATTGTTTATATAGTCCCTGGGCCCAAGTCTCGGCGAAACACAAAGTGATACGGCGAAACAGCATATGGGCCACACATTGGGCTTGAAGCAGCCCATTACACGACGAATCAAGTGTGATTCGTCATGACTGTCGGCGAAACAGACTTAATGAATGTTGTTCTGTTTCGTCATGATATGTTCGACGAAACAAACCTGTTTCGTCGAGGACTGCATCAGCTGTTCTGTTTGCTGTAAACAGACAGCAAACATATAGAACATATAAACACATAATGACCATTATACCCTTGTCATGCAACATGCATTGTTCATTAAACATTACATATCAAAAGGAGACAAACAAGTCGTACACAAGCAGATAGGAGGATATCCGACTTGGTAGACATCAAATACATACTCGATAAACGTTAAAGACCGTACAAAATACATCATTAAGTACAAGACTAGTTACAGACACTATAAATGCATCAACACTAGCCCGGTATATCCCATTTTAATTTTACACCATTGTGAACCATACGCCTTTTTTACTCTCTGATCGAGGTTCTCAGCATTTAAAAATCTTCGTAAACTAAATCACACGTGTATATGTTGACATTTAAGAGATATACAGTCAAGAAAATCAAGGGCAAAGGTGATATATTTGCGGGTTAGTCACCAAAAAAAACACTCAACAAATGGCTACAATTTAAGGAATGTGTTTAGTGACTGCATCAGATTCCTAATTGATGGAGAAAGGTCTGGTGGCAAGAAAAGCTGCTTCTAGGATGTTGTCAAGTGTTTTCGCTCGACGATTCCATTCTTGGGTGGTTGGTTTGGCCCTTGTTACTGTAATTCGGATCCTTGCCGGGTATATCCCATTTTAATTTTACCCCATCGTGAACCTTACGCCTTTTTTACTCTCTGATCGAGGTTCTCGGTATTGAAAAATATTCGTAAACAAAATCACACGTGTATATGTTGACATTCAAGAGATATAGGGTCAAGAAAATCAACGGCAATGGTGATATATATGTGGATTAGAAACCAAAAAAACACTCAACAAATGGCTATAATTTATGGAATGTGTTTAGTGACGGCATCAGATTCCTAATTGATGGAGAAAGGTCTGGTGGCAAGAAAAGCTGCTTCTAGGACGTTGTCAAGTGTTTTCGCTCGACGATTCCATTCTTGGGTGGTTGGTTTGGCCCTTGTTCCTGTAACTCGAATCCTAGCACGGTATATCCCATTTTAAATTTACACCATTGTGAACCTTACGCCTTTTTTACTCTCTGATCGAGGTTCTCAGCATTGGAAAATCTTCGTAAACTAAATCACACGTGTATATGCTGACATTTAAGAGATATACAGTCAAGAAAATCAAGGGCAATGTTGTTATATATGCGGATTAGACACAAAAAAAAAACACTCAACAAATGGCTACAATTTAAGGAATGTGTTTAGTGACGGCATCAGATTCCCAATTGATGGAGAAAGGTCTGGTGGCAAGAAAAGCTGCTTCTAGGAGGTTGTCAAGTGTTTTCGCTCGACGATTCCATTCTTGGGTGGTTGGTTTGGCCCTTGTTCCTGTAACTCGAATCCTAGCCCGGTATATCCCATTTTAAATTAACACCATTGTGAACCTTACGCCTTTTTTACTCTCTGATCGAGGTTCTCAGAATTGAAAAATCTTCGTAAACTAAAACACACGTGTATATGTTGACATTTAAGAGATATACAGTAAAGAAAATCAAGGGCAATGGTAATATATATGCGGATTAGACACAAAAAAAACACTCAACAAATGGCTACAATTTAAGGAATGTGTTTAGTGACGACATCAGATTCCTAATTGATGGAGAAAGGTCTGGTGGCAAGAAAAGCTGCTTCTAGGAGGCCATCAAGTGTTTTCGCTCGACGATTCCATTCTTGGGTGGTTGGTTTGGCCCTTGTTCCTGTAACTCGAATCCTAGCCTGGTATATCCCATTTTAATTTTACACCATTGTGAACCATACGCCTTTTTTACTCTCTGATCGAGGTTCTCAGCATTGAAAAATCTTCGTAAACTAAATCACACGTGTATATGTTGACATTTAAGAGATATACAGTCAAGAAAATCAAGGGCAATGGTCATATATATGCGGATTAGACACCAAAAAAAACACTCAACAAATGGCTATAATTTAAGGAATGTGTTTAGTGACGGCATCAGATTCCTAATCGATGGAGAAAGGTCTGGTGGCAAGAAAAGCTGCTTCTAGGACGTTGTCAAGTGTTTTCGCTATACGATTCCATTCTTGGGTGGTTGGTTTGGCCCTTGTTCCTGTAACTCGAATCCTAACCCGGTATATCCCATTTTAATTTTACACCAATGTGAAACTTATGCCTTTTTTACTCTCTGATTGAGGTTCTCGGCATTGAAAAATCTTCGTAAACTAAATCACACGTGTATATGTTGACATTTAGGAGATATACAGTCAAGAAAATCAAGGGCACTGGTGATACATATGCGGATTAGAAACAAAAAAAAACACTCAACAAATGGCTACAATTTAAGGAATGCGTTTAGTGACGGCATCAGATTCCTAATTGATGGAGAAAGGTCTGGTGGCAAGAAAAGCTGCTTCTAGGAGGTTGTCAAGTTTTTCGCTCGACGATTCCATTCTTGGGTGGTTGGTTTGGCCCTTGTTCCTGTAACTCGAATCCTAGCCCGGTAAATCCCATTTTAATTTTACACCATTGTGAACCTTACGCCTTTTTTACTCTCTGATCGAGGTTCTCGGCATTGAAAAATCTTCGTAAACTAAATCACACGTGTATATGTTGACATTTAGGAGATATACAGTCAAGAAAATCAAGAGCAATGGTGATATATATGCGGATTAGACACCAAAAAAAAAACTCAACAAATGACTATAATTTAAGGAATGTGTTTAGTGAAGACATCAGATTCCTAATTGATGGAGAAAGGTCTGGTGTCAACAAAAGCTGCTTCTAGGAGATTGTCAAGTGTTTTCGCTCGACGATTCCATTCTTGGGGGGTTGGTTTGGCCCTTGTTCCTATAACTCGAATCCTAGACCGGTATATCCCATTTTAATTTTACACCATTGTGAACCTTACGTCTTTTTTACTCTCTGATCGAGGTTCTCGGCATTGAAAATCTTCGTAAACTAATTCACACGTGTAGATGTTGACATTTAAGAGATATACAGTCAAGAAAATCAAGGGCAAGGGTAATTTATATGCGGATTAGACACAAAAAAAAACACTCAACAAATGGCTATAATTTAAGGAATGTGTTTAGTGAAGACATCAGATTCCTAATTGATGGAGAAAGGTCTGGTGTCAACAAAAGCTGCTTCTAGGAGGTTGTCAAGTGTTTTCGCTCGACGATTTCAATCTTGGGTGGTTGGTTTGGCCCTTGTTCCTGTAACTCGAATCCTAGCCCGGTGTATCCCATTTTAATTTTACACCATTTTGAACCATACGCCTTTTTTACTCTCTGATCGAGGTTCTCAGCATTGAAAAATCTTCGTAAACTAAATCACACGTGTATATGTTGACATTTAAGAGATATACAGTCAAGAAAATCAAGGGCAATGGTCATATATATGCGGATTAGACACCAAAAAAACACTCAACAAATGGCTATAATTTAAGGAATGTGTTTAGTGACGGCATCAGATTCCTAATTGATGGAGAAAGGTCAGGTGGCAAGAAAAGCTGCTTCTAGGACGTTGTCAAGTGTTTTCGCTCGACGATTCCATTCTTGGGTGGTTGGTTTGGCCCTTGTTCCTCTAACTCGAATCCTAGCCCGGTATATCCCATTTTAATTTTACACCATTGTGAACCTTACGCCTTTTTTACTCTCTGATCAAGGTTCTTGGCATTTAAAAATCTTTGTAAACTAAATCACACGTGTATATGTTGACATTTAAGAGATATACCGTCAAGAAAATCAAGGGCAATGGTGATATGTATGCGGATTAGACACAAAAAAAACACTCAACAAATGGCTACAATTTAAGGAATGTGTTTAGTGATGGCATCAGATTCCTAATTGATGGAGAAAGGTCTGGTGTCAACAAAAGCTGCTTCTAGGAGATTGTCAAGTGTTTTCGCTCGACGATTCCATTCTTGGGGGGTTGGTTTGGCCCTTGTTCCTATAACTCGAATCCTAGCCCGGTATATCCCATTTTAATTTTACACCATTGTGAACCTTACGTCTTTTTTACTCTCTGATCGAGGTTCTCGGCATTGAAAATCTTCGTAAACTAAATCACACGTGTAGATGTTGACATTTAAGAGATATACAGTCAAGAAAATCAAGGGCAAGGGTAATTTATATGCGGATTAGACACAAAAAAAAACACTCAACAATTGGCTATAATTTAAGGAATGTTTTAGTGAAGACATCAGATTCCTAATTGATAGAGAAAGGTCTGGTGTCAACAAAAGCTGCTTCTAGGAGGTTGTCAAGTGTTTTCGCTCGACGATTTCATTCTTGGGTGGTTGGTTTGGCCCTTGTTCCTGTAACTCGAATCCTAGCCCGGTATATCCCATTTTAATTTTACACCATTGTGAACCATACGCCTTTTTTACTCTCTGATCGAGGTTCTCAGCATTGAAAAATCTTCGTAAACTAAATCACACGTGTATATGTTGACATTTAAGAGATATACAGTCAAGAAAATCAAGGGCAATGGTAATATATATGCGGATTAGACACAAAAAAAACACTCAACAAATGGCTATAATTTAAGGAATGTGTTATTTGACGGCATCAGATTCCTAATTGATGGAGAAAGGTCTGGTGGCAAGAAAAGCTGCTTCTAGGACGTCGTCAAGTGTTTTCGCTCGACGATTCCATTCTTGGGTGGTTGGTTTGGCCCTTGTTCCTCTAACTCGAATCCTTGCCCGGTATATCCCATTTTAATTTTACACCATTGTGAACCATACGCCTTTTTTACTCTCTGATCGAGGTTCTCAGCATTGAAAAATCTTCGTAAACTAAATCACACGTGTATATGTTGACATTTAAGAGATATACAGTAAAGAAAATCAAGGGCAATGGTAATATATATGCAGATTAGACACAAAAAAAACACTCAACAAATGGCTACAATTTAAGGAATGTGTTTAGTGACGACATCAGATTCCTAATTGATGGAGAAAGGTCTGGTGGCAAGAAAAGCTGCTTCTAGGAGGCCATCAAGTGTTTTCGCTCGACGATTCCATTCTTGGGTGGATGGTTTGGCCCTTGTTCCTGTAACTCGAATCCTAGCCTGGTATATCCCATTTTAATTTTACACCATTGTGAACCATACGCCTTTTTTACTCTCTGATCGAGGTTCTCAGCATTGAAAAATCTTCGTAAACTAAATCACACGTGTATATGTTGACATTTAAGAGATATACAGTCAAGAAAATCAAGGGCAATGGTCATATATATGCGGATTAGACACCAAAAAAAACACCAAACAAATGGCTATAATTTAAGGAATGTGTTTAGTGACGGCATCAGATTCCTAATCGATGGAGAAAGGTCTGGTGGCAAGAAAAGCTGCTTCTAGGACGTTGTCAAGTGTTTTCGCTATACGATTCCATTCTTGGGTGGTTGGTTTGGCCCTTGTTCCTGTAACTCGAATCCTAACCCGGTATATCCCATTTTAATTTTACACCAATGTGAAACTTATGCCTTTTTTACTCTCTGATTGAGGTTCTCGGCATTGAAAAATCTTCGTAAACTAAATCACACGTGTATATGTTGACATTTAGGAGATATACAATCAAGAAAATCAAGGGCACTGGTGATATATATGCGGATTAGAAACAAAAAAAAAAACACTCAACAAATGGCTACAATTTAAGGAATGTGTTTAGTGACGGCATCAGATTCCTAATTGATGGAGAAAGGTCTGGTGGCAAGAAAAGCTGCTTCTAGGAGGTTGTCAAGTTTTTCGCTCGACGATTCCATTCTTGGGTGGTTGGTTTGGCCCTTGTTCCTGTAACTCGAATCCTAGCCCGGTAAATCCCATTTTAATTTTACACCATTGTGAACCTTACGCCTTTTTTACTCTCTGATCGAGGTTCTCGGCATTGAAAAATCTTCGTAAACTAAATCACACGTGTATATGTTGACATTTAGGAGATATACAGTCAAGAAAATCAAGAGCAATGGTGATATATATGCGGATTAGACACCAAAAAAAAAAAACTCAACAAATGACTATAATTTAAGGAATGTGTTTAGTGAAGACATCAGATTCCTAATTGATGGAGAAAGGTCTGGTGTCAACAAAAGCTGCTTCTAGGAGATTGTCAAGTGTTTTCACTCGACGATTCCATTCTTGGGGGGTTGGTTTGGCCCTTGTTCCTATAACTCGAATCCTAGACCGGTATATCCCATTTTAATTTTACACCATTGTGAACCTTACGTCTTTTTTACTCTCTGATCGAGGTTCTCGGCATTGAAAATCTTCGTAAACTAATTCACACGTGTAGATGTTGACATTTAAGAGATATACAGTCAAGAAAATCAAGGGCAAGGGTAATTTATATGCGGATTAGACACAAAAAAAAACACTCAACAAATGGCTATAATTTAAGGAATGTGTTTAGTGAAGACATCAGATTCCTAATTGATGGAGAAAGGTCTGGTGTCAACAAAAGCTGCTTCTAGGAGGTTGTCAAGTGTTTTCGCTCGACGATTTCATTCTTGGGTGGTTGGTTTGGCCCTTGTTCCTGTAACTCGAATCCTAGCCCGGTGTATCCCATTTTAATTTTACACCATTTTGAACCATACGCCTTTTTTACTCTCTGATCGAGGTTCTCAGCATTGAAAAATCTTCGTAAACTAAATCACACGTGTATATGTTGACATTTAAGAGATATACAGTCAAGAAAATCAAGGGCAATGGTCATATATATGCGGATTAGACACCAAAAAAACACTCAACAAATGGCTATAATTTAAGGAATGTGTTTAGTGACGGCATCAGATTCCTAATTGATGGAGAAAGGTCAGGTGGCAAGCAAAGCTGCTTCTAGGACGTTGTCAAGTGTTTTCGCTCGACGATTCCATTCTTGGGTGGTTGGTTTGGCCCTTGTTCCTCTAACTCGAATCCTAGCCCGGTATATCCCATTTTAATTTTACACCATTGTGAACCTTACGCCTTTTTTACTCTCTGATCAAGGTTCTTGGCATTTAAAAATCTTTGTAAACTAAATCACACGTGTATATGTTGACATTTAAGAGATATACCGTCAAGAAAATCAAGGGCAATGGTGATATGTATGCGGATTAGACACAAAAAAAAACACACAACAAATGGCTACAATTTAAGGAATGTGTTTAGTGATGGCATCAGATTCCTAATTGATGGAGAAAGGTCTGGTGTCAACAAAAGCTGCTTCTAGGAGATTGTCAAGTGTTTTCGCTCGACGATTCCATTCTTGGGGGGTTGGTTTGGCCCTTGTTCCTATAACTCGAATCCTAGCCCGGTATATCCCATTTTAATTTTACACCATTGTGAACCTTACGTCTTTTTTACTCTCTGATCGAGGTTCTCGGCATTGAAAATCTTCGTAAACTAAATCACACGTGTATATGTTGACATTTAAGAGATATACAGTCAAGAAAATCAAGGGCAATGGTAATATATATGCGGATTAGACACAAAAAAAACACTCAACAAATGGCTATAATTTAAGGAATGTGTTATTTGACGGCATCAGATTCCTAATTGATGGAGAAAGGTCTGGTGGCAAGAAAAGCTGCTTCTAGGACGTCGTCAAGTGTTTTCGCTCGACGATTCCATTCTTGGGTGGTTCGTTTGGCCCTTGTTCCTCTAACTCGAATCCTTGCCCGGTATATCCCATTTTAATTTTACACCATTGTGAACCATACGCCTTTTTTACTCTCTGATCGAGGTTCTCAGCATTGAAAAATCTTCGTAAACTAAATCACACGTGTATATGTTGACATTTAAGAGATATACAGTCAAGAAAATCTAGGGCAATGGTCATATATATGCGGATTAGACACCAAAAAAAACACTCAACAAATGGCTATAATTTAAGGAATGTGTTTAGTGACGGCATCAGATTCCTAATCGATGGAGAAAGGTCTGGTGGCAAGAAAAGCTGCTTCTAGGACGTTGTCAAGTGTTTTCGCTATACGATTCCATTCTTGGGTGGTTGGTTTGGCCCTTGTTCCTATATCTCGAATCCTAGCGCGGTATATCCCATTTTACTTTTACACCATTGTGAACCTTACGCCTTTTTTACTCTCTGATCGAGGTTCTCGGCATTGAAAAATCTTCGTAAACTAAATCACACGTGTATATGTTGACATTTAGGAGATATACAGTCAAGAAAATCAAGAGCAATGGTGATATATATGCGGATTAGACACCAAAAAAAAAAAACTCAACAAATGACTATAATTTAAGGAATGTGTTTAGTGAAGACATCAGATTCCTAATTGATGGAGAAAGGTCTGGTGTCAACAAAAGCTGCTTCTAGGAGATTGTCAAGTGTTTTCGCTCGACGATTCCATTACTCGGGGGTTGGTTTGGCCCTTGTTCCTATAACTCGAATCCTAGACCGGTATATCCCATTTTAATTTTACACCATTGTGAACCTTACGTCTTTTTTACTCTCTGATCGAGGTTCTCGGCATTGAAAATCTTCGTAAACTAATTCACACGTGTAGATGTTGACATTTAAGAGATATACAGTCAAGAAAATCAAGGGCAAGGGTAATTTATATGCGGATTAGACACAAAAAAAAACACTCAACAAATGGCTATAATTTAAGGAATGTGTTTAGTGAAGACATCAGATTACTAATTGATGGAGAAAGGTCTGGTGTCAACAAAAGCTGCTTCTAGGAGATTGTCAAGTGTTTTCGCTCGACGATTCCATTCTTGGGGGGTTGGTTTGGCCCTTGTTCCTGTAACTCGAATCCTAGCCCGGTATATCCCATTTTAATTTTACACCATTGTGAACCTTACGTCTTTTTTACTCTCTTATCGAGGTTCTCGGCATTGAAAATCTTCGTAAACTAAATCACACGTGTAGATGTTGACATTTAAGAGATATACAGTCAAGAAAATCAAGGGCAAGGGTAATTTATATGCGGATTAGACACAAAAAAAAACACTCAACAAATGGCTATAATTTAAGGAATGTTTTAGTGAAGACATCAGATTCCTAATTGATAGAGAAAGGTCTGGTGTCAACAAAAGCTGCTTCTAGGAGGTTGTCAAGTGTTTTCGCTCGACGATTTCATTCTTGGGTGGTTGGTTTGGCCCTTGTTCCTGTAACTCGAATCCTAGCCCGGTACATCCCATTTTAATTTTACACCATTGTGAACCATACGCCTTTTTTACTCTCTGATCGAGGTTCTCAGCATTGAAAAATCTTCGTAAACTAAATCACACGTGTATATGTTGACATTTAAGAGATATACAGTCAAGAAAATCAAGGGCAATGGTAATATATATGCGGATTAGACACAAAAAAAACACTCAACAAATGGCTATAATTTAAGGAATGTGTTATTTGACGGCATCAGATTCCTAATTGATGGAGAAAGGTCTGGTGGCAAGAAAAGCTGCTTCTAGGAAGTCGTCAAGTGTTTTCGCTCGACGATTCCATTCTTGGGTGGTTGGTTTGGCCCTTGTTCCTCTAACTCGAATCCTTGCCCGGTATATCCCATTTTAATTTTACACCATTGTGAACCATACGCCTTTTTTACTCTCTGATCGAGGTTCTCAGCATTGAAAAATCTTCGTAAACTAAATCACACGTGTATATGTTGACATTTAAGAGATATACAGTAAAGAAAATCAAGGGCAATGGTAATATATATGCGGATTAGACACAAAAAAAACACTCAACAAATGGCTACAATTTAAGGAATGTGTTTAGTGACGACATCAGATTCCTAATTGATGGAGAAAGGTCTGGTGGCAAGAAAAGCTGCTTCTAGGAGGCCATCAAGTGTTTTCGCTCGACGATTCCATTCTTGGGTGGTTGGTTTGGCCCTTGTTCCTGTAACTCGAATCCTAGCCTGGTATATCCCATTTTAATTTTACACCATTGTGAACCATACGCCTTTTTTACTCTCTGATCGAGGTTCTCAGCATTGAAAAATCTTCGTAAACTAAATCACACGTGTATATGTTGACATTTAAGAGATATACAGTCAAGAAAATCAAGGGCAATGGTCATATATATGCGGATTAGACACCAAAAAAAACACTCAACAAATGGCTATAATTTAAGGAATGTGTTTAGTGACGGCATCAGATTCGTAATCGATGGAGAAAGGTCTGGTGGCAAGAAAAGCTGCTTCTAGGACGTTGTCAAGTGTTTTCGCTATACGATTCCATTCTTGGGTGGTTGGTTTGGCCCTTGTTCCTGTAACTCGAATCCTAACCCAGTATATCCCATTTTAATTTTACACCAATGTGAAACTTATGCCTTTTTTACTCTCTGATTGAGGTTCTCGGCATTGAAAAATCTTCGTAAACTAAATCACACGTGTATATGTTGACATTTAGGAGATATACAGTCAAGAAAATCAAGGGCACTGGTGATATATATGCGGATTAGAAACAAAAAAAAACACTCAACAAATGGCTACAATTTAAGGAATGTGTTTAGTGACGGCATCAGATTCCTAATTGATGGAGAAAGGTCTGGTGGCAAGAAAAGCTGCTTCAGGAGGTTGTCAAGTTTTTTGCTCGACGATTCCATTCTTGGGTGGTTGGTTTGGCCCTTGTTCCTGTAACTCGAATCCTAGCCCGGTAAATCCCATTTTAATTTTACACCATTGTGAACCTTACGCCTTTTTTACTCTCTGATCGAGGTTCTCGGCATTGAAAAATCTTCGTAAACTAAATCACACGTGTATATGTTGACATTTAGGAGATATACAGTCAAGAAAATCAAGAGCAATGGTGATATATATGCGGATTAGACACCAAAAAAAAAAACTCAACAAATGACTATAATTTAAGGAATGTGTTTAGTGAAGACATCAGATTCCTAATTGATGGAGAAAGGTCTGGTGTCAACAAAAGCTGCTTCTAGGAGATTGTCAAGTGTTTTCGCTCGACGATTCCATTCTTGGGGGGTTGGTTTGGCCCTTGTTCCTATAACTCGAATCCTAGACCGGTATATCCCATTTTAATTTTACACCATTGTGAACCTTACGTCTTTTTTACTCTCTGATCGAGGTTCTCGGCATTGAAAATCTTCGTAAACTAATTCACACGTGTAGATGTTGACATTTAAGAGATATACAGTCAAGAAAATCAAGGGCAAGGGTAATTTATATGCGGATTAGACACAAAAAAAAACACTCAACAAATGGCTATAATTTAAGGAATGTGTTTAGTGAAGACATCAGATTCCTAATTGATGGAGAAAGGTCTGGTGTCAACAAAAGCTGCTTCTAGGAGGTTGTCAAGTGTTTTCGCTCGACGATTTCATTCTTGGGTGGTTGGTTTGGCCCTTGTTCCTGTAACTCGAATCCTAGCCCGGTGTATCCCATTTTAATTTTACACCATTTTGAACCATACGCCTTTTTTACTCTCTGATCGAGGTTCTCAGCATTGAAAAATCTTCGTAAACTAAATCACACGTGTATATGTTGACATTTAAGAGATATACAGTCAAGAAAATCAAGGGCAATGGTCATATATATGCGGATTAGACACCAAAAAAACACTCAACAAATGGCTATAATTTAAGGAATGTGTTTAGTGACGGCATCAGATTCCTAATTGATGGAGAAAGGTCAGGTGGCAAGAAAAGCTGCTTCTAGGACGTTGTCAAGTGTTTTCGCTCGACGATTCCATTCTTGGGTGGTTGGTTTGGCCCTTGTTCCTCTAACTCGAATCCTAGCCCGGTATATCCCATTTTAATTTTACACCATTGTGAACCTTACGCCTTTTTTACTCTCTGATCAAGGTTCTTGGCATTTAAAAATCTTTGTAAACTAAATCACACGTGTATATGTTGACATTTAAGAGATATACCGTCAAGAAAATCAAGGGCAATGGTGATATGTATGCGGATTAGACACAAAAAAAACACTCAACAAATGGCTACAATTTAAGGAATGTGTTTAGTGATGGCATCAGATTCCTAATTGATGGAGAAAGGTCTGGTGTCAACAAAAGCTGCTTCTAGGAGATTGTCAAGTGTTTTCGCTCGACGATTCCATTCTTAGGGGGTTGGTTTGGCCCTTGTTCCTATAACTCGAATCCTAGCCCGGTATATCCCATTTTAATTTTACACCATTGTGAACCTTACGTCTTTTTTACTCTCTGATCGAGGTTCTCGGCATTGAAAATCTTCGTAAACTAAATCACACGTGTAGATGTTGACATTTAAGAGATATACAGTCAAGAAAATCGAGGGCAAGGGTAATTTATATGCGGATTAGACACAAAAAAAAACACTCAACAAATGGCTATAATTTAAGGAATGTTTTAGTGAAGACATCAGATTCCTAATTGATAGAGAAAGGTCTGGTGTCAACAAAAGCTGCTTCTAGGAGGTTGTCAAGTGTTTTCGCTCGACGATTTCATTCTTGGGTGGTTGGTTTGGCCCTTGTTCCTGTAACTCGAATCCTAGCCCGGTATATCCCATTTTAATTTTACACCATTGTGAACCATACGCCTTTTTTACTCTCTGATCGAGGTTCTCAGCATTGAAAAATCTTCGTAAACTAAATCACACGTGTATATGTTGACATTTAAGAGATATACAGTCAAGAAAATCAAGGGCAATGGTAATATATATGCGGATTAGACACAAAAAAAACACTCAACAAATGGCTATAATTTAAGGAATGTGTTATTTGACGGCATCAGATTCCTAATTGATGGAGAAAGGTCTGGTGGCAAGAAAAGCTGCTTCTAGGACGTCGTCAAGAGTTTTCGCTCGACGATTCCATTCTTGGGTGGTTGGTTTGGCCCTTGTTCCTCTAACTCGAATCCTTGCCCGGTATATCCCATTTAAATTTTACACCATTGTGAACCATACGCCTTTTTTACTCTCTGATCGAGGTTCTCAGCATTGAAAAATCTTCGTAAACTAAATCACACGAGTATATGTTGACATTTAAGAGATATACAGTCAAGAAAATCTAGGGCAATGGTCATATATATGCGGATTAGACACCAAAAAAAACACTCAACAAATGGCTATAATTTAAGGAATGTGTTTAGTGACGGCATCAGATTCCTAATCGATGGAGAAAGGTCTGGTGGCAAGAAAAGCTGCTTCTAGGACGTTGTCAAGTGTTTTCGCTATACGATTCCATTCTTGGGTGGTTGGTTTGGCCCTTGTTCCTATATCTCGAATCCTAGCCCGGTATATCCCATTTTAAATTTACACCATTGTGAACCTTACGCCTTTTTTACTCTCTGATCGAGGTTCTCAGCATTGAAAAATCTTCGTAAACTAAATCACACGTGTATATGTTGACATTTAAGAGATATACAGTCAAGAAAATCAAGGGCAATGGTAATATATATGCGGATTAGACACAAAAAAAACACTCAACAAATGGCTATAATTTAAGGAATGTGTTATTTGACGGCATCAGATTCCTAATTGATGGAGAAAGGTCTGGTGGCAAGAAAAGCTGCTTCTAGGACGTCGTCAAGTGTTTTCGCTCGACGATTCCATTCTTGGGTGGTTGGTTTGGCCCTTGTTCCTCTAACTCGAATCCTAGCCCGGTATATCCCATTTTAATTTTACACCATTGTGAACCTTACGCCATTTTTACTCTCTGATCAAGGTTCTTGGCATTTAAAAATCTTTGTAAACTAAATCACACGTGTATATGTTGACATTT
The DNA here is from genome assembly GCA_030545235.1 of Helianthus tuberosus. Classification (NCBI taxonomy): domain Eukaryota; kingdom Viridiplantae; phylum Streptophyta; class Magnoliopsida; order Asterales; family Asteraceae; genus Helianthus; species Helianthus tuberosus. Next base: position 156,543,626 of record CM060403.1, read on the forward strand.
AAGAGATATACCGTCAAGAAAATCAAGAGCAATGGTAATATATATGCAGATTAGACACAAAAAAAACACTCAACAAATGGCTACAATTTAAGGAATGTGTTTAGTGATGGCGTCAGATTCCTAATTGATGGAGAAAGGTCTGGTGTCAACAAAAGCTGCTTCTAAGAGATTGTCAAGTGTTTTCGCTCGACGATTCCATTCTTGGGGGGTTGGTTTGGCCCTTGTTCCTATAACTCGAATCCTAGCCCGGTATATCCCATTTTAATTTTACACCATTGTGAACCTTACGTCTTTTTTACTCTCTGATCGAGGTTCTCAGCATTGAAAAATCTTCGTAAACTAAATCACACGTGTATATGTTGACATTTAAGTGATATACAGTCAAGAAAATCAAGGGCAATGGTGATATATATGCGGATTAGACACCAAAAATAAAACACTCAACAAATGGCTACAATTTAAGGAATGTGTTTAGTGACGGCATCAGATTCCAAATTGATGGAGAAACGTCTGGTGGCAAGAAAAGCTGCTTCTAGGAGGTTGTCAAGTGTTTTCGCTCGACGATTCCAATCTTGGGTGGTTGGTTTGGCCCTTGTTCCTGTAACTCGAATCCTAACCCGGTATATCCCATTTTAATTTTACACCAATGTGAAACTTACGCCTTTTTTACTCTCTGATTGAGGTTCTCGGCATTGAAAAATTTTCGTAAACTAAATCACACGTGTATATGTTGACATTTAGGAGATATACAGTCAAGAAAATCAAGGGCATTGGTGATATATATGCGGATTAGAAACAAAAAAAAAACACTCAACAAATGGCTACAATTTAAGGAATGTGTTTAGTGACGGCATTAGATTCCTAATTGATGGAGAAAGGTCTGGTGGCAAGAAAAACTGCTTCTAGGAGGTTGTCAAGTGTTTTCGCTCGACGATTCCATTCTTGGGTGGTTGGTTTGGCCTTGTTCCTGTAACTCGAATCCTAGCCCGGTATATCCCATTTTAATTTTACACCATTGTGAACCTTACGCCTTTTTTACTCTCTAATCGAGGTTCTCGGCATTGAAAAATCTTCGTAAACAAAATCACACGTGTAAATGTTGACATTTAGGAGATATACAGTCAAGAAAATCAAGGGCAATGGTCATATATATGCGGATTAGACACCAAAAAAAACACTCAACAAATGGCTATAATTTAAGGAATGTGTTTAGTGAAGACATCAGATTCCTAATTGATGGAGAAAGGTCTGGTGGTAAGAAAAGGTGCTTCTAGGAGGTTGTCAAGTGTTTTCGCTCGACGATTCCATTCTTAGGTGGTTGGTTTGGCCTTGTTCCTATAACTCGAATCCTAGCCCGGTATATCCCATTTTAAATTTACACCGTTGTGAACCTTACGCCTTTTTTACTCTCTAATCGAGGTTCTCGGCATTGAAAAATCTTCGTAAACAAAATCACACGTGTAAATGTTGACATTTAGGAGATATACAGTCAAGAAAATCAAGGGCAATGGTGATATATATGCGGATTAGACACCAAAAAAAAACACTCAACAAATGGCTATAATTTAAGGAATGTGTTTAGTGAAGACATCAGATTCCTAATTGATGGAGAAAGGTCTGGTGTCAAGAAAAGCTGCTTCTAGGAGATTGTCAAGTGTTTTCGCTCGACGATTCCATTCTAGGGGGGTTGGTTTGGCCCTTGTTCCTATAACTCGAATCCTAGCCCGGTATATCCCATTTTAATTTTACACCATTGTGAACCGTACGTCTTTTTTACTCTCTAATCGAGGTGCTCGGCATTGAAAATCTTCGTAAACTAAATCACACGTGTATATGTTGACATTTAAGAGATATACAGTCAAGAAAATCAAGGGCAAGGGTAATTTATATGCGGATTAGACACAAAAAAAACACTCAACAAATGGCTACAATTTAAGGATTGTGTTTAGTGACGGCATCAGATTCCTAATTGATGGAGAAAGGTCTGGTGGCAAGAAAAGCTTATTCTAGGAGGTTGTCAAGTGTTTTTGCTCGACGAATCCATTCTTGGGTGGTTGGTTTGGCCCTTGTTCCTCTAACTCGAATCCTAGCCCGGTGTATCCCATTTTAATTTTACACCATTGTGAAACTTACACCTTTTTTACTCTCTGATTGTGGTTCTCGGCATTGAAAAATCTTCGTAAACTAAATCACACGTGTATATGTTCACATTTAAGAGATATACAGTCAAGAAAATCAAGGGCAATGGTGATACATATGCGGATTAGACACCCAAAAAAACACTCAACAAATGGATACAATTTAAGGAATGTGTTTAGTGACGGTATCAGATTCCTAATTGATGGAGAAAGATCTGGTGGTAAGAAAAGCTGCTTCTAGGAGGCTGTCAAGTGTTTTCGCTCGACGATTCCATTCTTGGGTGATTGGTTTGGCCCTTGTTCCTGTAACTCGAATCCTAGCCCGGTATATCCCATTTTAATTTTACACCATTGTGAACCTTACGCCTTTTTTACTCTCTGATCGAGGTTCTCGGTATTGAAAAATCTTCGTAAACTAAATCACACGTGTATATGTTAACATTTAAGAGATATACAGTCAAGAAAATCAAGGGCAATGGTGATATATATGCGGGTTAGTCACCAAAAGAAACACTCAACAAATGGCTACAATTTAAGGAATGTGTTTAGTGATTGCATCAGATTCCTAATTGATGGAGAAAGGTCTGGTGGCAAGAAAAGCTGCTTCTAGGAGGTTGTCAAGTGTTTTAGCTCGACGATTCCATTCTTGGGTGGTTGGTTTGGCCCTTGTTCCTGTAATTCGAATCCTTGCCGGGTATATCCCATTTTAATTTTATCCCATCGTGAACATTTCTCCTTTTTTACTCTCTGATCGAGGTTCTCGGTATTGAAAAATCTTCGTAAACTAAATCACACGTGTATATGTTGACATTTAAGAGATATAGAGTCAAGAAAATCAAGGGCAATGGTGATATATATGCGGATTAGACACCAAAAAAACACTCAACAAATGGCTATAATTTATGGAATGTGTTTAGTGACGGCATCAGATTCCTAATTGATGGAGAAATGTCTGTTGGCAAGAAAAGCTGCTTCTAGGACGTTGTCAAGTGTTTTCGCTCGACGATTCCATTCTTGGGTGGTTGGTTTGGCCCTTGTTCCTGTAACTCGAATCCTAGCCCGGTATATCCCATTTTAAACATACACCATTGTGAACCTTACGCCTTTTTTACTCTCTGATCGAGGTTCTCAGCATTGAAAAATCTTCGTAAACTAAATCACACGTGTATATGCTGACATTTAAGAGATATACAGTCAAGAAAATCAAGGGCAATGTTGATATATATGCGGATTAGACACAAAAAAAACACTCAACAAATGGCTACAATTTAAGGAATGTGTCTAGTGACGGCATCAGATTTCTAATTGATGGAGAAAGGTCTGGTGGCTAGAAAAGCTGCTTCTAAGAGGTTGTCAACTGTTTTCGCTCGACGATTCCATTCTTGGGTGGTTGGTTTGGCCCTTGTTCCTGTAACTCGAATCCTAGCCCGGTATATCCCATTTTAATTTTACACCTTTGTGAAACTTACGCCTTTTTAATCTCTGATCGAGGTTCTCAGCATTTAAAAATCTTCGTAAACTAAATCACACGAGTATATGTTGACATTTAAGAGATATACAGTTAAGAAAATCAAGGGCAAAGGTGATATATATGCGGATTAGACACAAAAAAAAAACACCCAACAAATGGCTACAATTTAAGGAATGTGTTTAGTGACGGCATCAGAATCCTAATTGATGGAGAAAGGTCTGGTGGCAAGAAAAGCTGCTTCTAGGAGGTTGTCAAGTGTTTTCGCTCGACGATTCCATTCTTGGGTGGTTGGTTTGGCCCTTGTTCCTGTAACTCGAATCCTAGCCCAGTATATCCCATTTTAATTTTACACCATTGTGAACCTTACGCCTTTTTTACTCATTGATCGAGGTTCTTGGCATTGAAAAGTCTTCGTAAACTAAATCACACGTGTATATGTTCACATTTAAGAGATATACAGTCAAGAAAATCAAGGGCAATGGTGATATATATGCTGATTAGACACAAAAAAAAACACTCAACAAATGGATACAATTTAAGGAATGTGTTTAGTGACGACATCAGATTTCTAATTGATGGAGAAAGGTCTGGTGGTAAGAAAAGCTGCTTCTAGGAGGTTGTCAAGTGTTTTCGCACGACGATTCCATTCTTGGGTGGTTGGTTTGGCCCTTGTTCCTGTAATTCGAATCCTAGCCCGGTATATCCCATTTTAATTTTACACCATTGTGAACCTTACGCCTTTTTTACTCTCTGATCGAGGTTCTCAGCATTGAAAAATCTTCGTAAACTAAATCACACGTGTATATGTTGACATTTAAGAGATATACAGTCAAGGAAATCAAGGGATATGGTCATATATATGCGGATTAAACACTAAAAAAAACACTGAACAAATGGCTATAATTTAACGAATGTGTTTAGTGACGGCATCAGATTCCAAATTGATGGAGAAAGGTCTGGTGGCAAGAAAAGCTGCTTCTAGGACGTTGTCAAGTGTTTTCGCTCTACGATTCCATTCTTGGGTAGTTGGTTTGGCCCTTTTTCCTATAACTCGAATCCTAGCCCGGTATATCCCATTTTAAATTTACACCGTTGTGAACCTTACGCCTTTTTTACTCTCTGATCGAGGTTCTCAGCATTGAAAAATCTTCGTAAACTAAATCACACGTGTATATGTTGACATTTAAGAGATATACAGTCAAGAAAATCAAGGGCAATGGTAATATATATGCGGATTAGACACAAAAAAAACACTCAACAAATGGCTACAATTTAAGGAATGTGTTTAGTGACGACATCAGATTCCTAATTGATGGAGAAAGGTCTGGTGGCAAGAAAAGCTGCTTCTAGGAGGCTATCAAGTGTTTTCGCTCGACGATTCCATTCTTGGGTGGTTGGTTTGGCCCTTGTTCCTGTAACTCGAATCCTAACCCGGTATATCCCATTTTAATTTTACACCAATGTGAAACTTACGCCTTTTTTACTCTCTTATCGAGGTTCTCGGCATTGAAAAATCTTCGTAAACTAAATCACACGTGTATATGTTGAGATTTAGGAGATATACAGTCAAGAAAATCAAGGGCACTGGTGATATATATGCGGATTAGAAACAAAAAAAAACACTCAACAAATGGCTACAATTTAAGGAATGTGTTTAGTGACGGCATCAGATTCCTAATTGATGGAGAAAGGTCTGGTGGTAAGAAAAGCTGCTTCTAGGAGGTTGTCAAGTGTTTTCGCTCGACGATTCCATTCTTGGGTGGTTGGTTTGGCCCTTGTTCCTGTAACTCGAATCCTAGCCTTGTATATCCCATTTTAATTTTACACCATTGTGAACCTTACGCCTTTTTTACTCTCTGATCGAGGTTCTCGGCATTGAAAAATCTTCGTAAACTAAATCACACGTGTATATGTTGACATTTAGGAGATATACAGTCAAGAAAATCTAGGGCAATGGTGATATATATGCGGATTAGACACCAAAAAAAACACTCAACAAATGGCTATAATTTAAGGAATGTGTTTAGTGACGACATCAGATTCCTAATTGATGGAGAAAGGTCTGGTGTCAAGAAAAGCTGCTTCTAGGAGATTGTCAAGTGTTTTCGCTCGACGATTCCATTCTTGGGGGGTTGGTTTGGCCCTTGTTCCTGTAACTCGAATCCTAGCCCGGCATATCCCATTTTAATTTTACACCATTGTGAACCTTACGTATTTTTTACTCTCTGATCGAGGTTCTCGGCATTGAAAATCTTCGTAAACTAAATCACACGTGTATATGTTGACATTAAAGAGATATACAGTCAAGAAAATCAAGGGCAATGGTTATATATATGCGGATTAGACACAAAAAAAAACACTCAACAAATGGCTACAATTTAAGAATTGTGTTTAGTGACGGCATCAGATTCCTAATTGAAGGAGAAAGGTCTGGTGGTAAGAAAAGCTGCATCTAGGAGGTTGTCAAGTGTTTTCGCTCGACGATTTCATTCTTGGGTGGTTGGTTTGGCCCTTGTTCCTGTAACTCTAATCCTAGCCCGGCATATCCCATTTTAATTTTACACCATTGTGAACCTTACGCCTTTTTTACTCTCTGATCGAGGTTCTCGGCATTGAAAAATCTTCGTAAACTAAATCACACGTGTATATGTTGACATTTTAGAGATATACAATCAAGAAAATCAAGGGCAATGGTGATATATATGCGGGTTAGTCACAAAAAAAAACACTCAACAAATGGCTACAATTTTAGGAATGTGTTTAGTGACGGAATCAGATTCCTAATTGATGGAGAAAGGTCTGGTGGCAAGAAAAGCTGCTTCTAGGAGGTTGTCAAGTTTTTTTGCTCGACGATTCCGTTCTTGGGTGGTTGGTTTGCCTCTTGTTCCTGTAACTCGAATCCGAGCCCGGTATATTCCATTTTAATTTTACACCATTGTCAACCTTACGCCTTTTTTACTCTCTGATCGAGGTTCTCGGCATTGAAAAATATTCGTATACTAAATCACACGTGTATATGTTGACATTTAAGAGATATACAATCAAGAAAATCAAGGGCAATGGTGATATATATATGCGGATTAGACACCAAAAAAACACACTCAACAAATGGCTACAATTTAAGGATTGTGTTTAGTGACGGCATCAGATTCCCAATTGATGGAGAAAGGTCTGGTTGCAAGAAAAGCTACTTCTAGGAGGTTGTCAAGTGTTTTCGCTCGACGATTCCGTTCTTTGGTGGTTGGTTTGGCCCTTGTTCCTGTAAGTCGAATCCTAGCCCGGTATATCCCATTTTAATTTTACACCATTGTGAACCTTATGCCTTTTTTACTCTCTGATCGAGGTTCTCGGCATTGAAAAATCTTTGTAAACGAAATCACACGTGTATATGTTGACATTTAAGAGATATACAGTCAAGAAAATCAAGGGCAATGGTGATATATATGCGTATTAGACTGATGTGTGCGAGTGTGTATATAAGTTTAAGTATATTTTAACCCCTTTTTACACGTTAGTCAAGTTTTAAATTTATAAAACACGATATTTTACTAACACTAAACACACATATGGGCAAGTGCACCCATCGTGAGCGTAGTATAGTGTTGGCAAGATACCGAGGTCATCCAAGGAGACAAGAGCTTTTAGTACCGGTTTATCCTCTACGTCTAATCAAATCATAAGTTAGAAAAAGATTTTTAAACTAGAAAAAAAAAACAACTAAAATGCTGAAAAATAAAATAAAAATAAAGACAGATAGAAAAGATGAATCACTTGGCTTCGACTCGTGTTTAGTGTAACCTTTGATTATTTCCGCACTTTTGCACTTTTTAAGAGATTATATTAGTTATTGTAGTAGGCCCCTCTTTTGAAGGTGACGTTACCCTCAACCCAGTAGTTTGAGACAGCAACGATACAATCCTAAAGGGTCGGATTATTGAAAGATAATTAATTAAGTTATTAATGCATATTATGGTAGGCCCCTCTTTTGAAGGTGACGTTACCCTCGGCTAAGTAGTCTGAGTCAGCAGGGATACAGTCCTAAGTAGCCGGGTTAAAGTATTAATAGTAGCTTACATATGAGGGGATCAAAGAGTTTGGACCCCCGCCATCCAATACTGGTGGGTATTGAAGGAGGTCCTACTAAATTTGACCCAGGTCGTTGCAGGATCTATACAGTGAACAAGGCAAGACTCTTACCAAACCGTTCCCTTAACCCCCGACCAGGTAGCCAACATATCTCCATATAGACCGTGGAGATATGATTGGTTAAAATCTTTTATTTTATATAGACAGTAAAATAATGCGAAGACACCACGGACAAACGATAAGGAAGAATCACCTTCAACATAAGAAACTAGTTATTAAAGTCATTAATACATAACCAAGTAAAAAGTGCGAAAAGAATAAAAATAAAAAGTATTACACTAGACACTTGTCTTCACCAAGTGATGTAAGAGACTTAGGCAAACATGGCCTTTGATTGTCAAGAACTCTTACGATCAATCTTGGATCCCGAGACGACTCACACACTCTATGATGGACAACGGATGATGGTGGTGGATGATGGTGTTGTGATGGTGGTGGGTGGTGGGTGAAGTGTGAGAGAGGTGGTGTGCCAAGGGATGGTTTGCAAATGAGCCAAGCACCCCTATTTATAGGCTGAACAGTAGCTTGGGCACGACCCCGTGTCCATTGGGCACGCCCCCGTGTCCATCTTCTTCTCTTCCTTCATTAATTGTAGTTTGTCTGCATTAGTTGACCACGCCCCCGTGTCTGCTGGGCACGCCCCCGTGTGCAGAAGCATATCAGTACTATCAAGATTGCCTCAGATTCTGCGAATCTTAGAGTTGACCACGGCCCCGTGTCCGCTGGGCACGCCCCCGTGGTGGGTGATAGAAGCTTCTACAACTTTGTCTTTTATGTTGGCACTTGGGCACGTCCCCGTGTTCACTGAGCACAGGGCGTGTTCAGTCTTCTGTCTTCTTGATTTTGCTTGGGAAAATGTTGTCGGAGGGTCGGGCATGCCACGTTTGTCCCTTTTCTCGTATTTATGTTAGATTTTGTTGCCTTTTTGCTTTTTTTGTTAATTTGAGCTCATTTAATCCTGAAAATACAATAGGAAGACAAAAACACACTTTTTCCAACATTAGTACTAAAAAAAGGTTATTTTATGCCACAAATGATGTAATTTATATGTTGCATTTTGTGCACATCAAATACCCCCACACTTGAATCTTTGCTTGTCCTCAAGCAAAATTCTTTATAATGTGGCTTTACACTCCCAAATGGAATGGGTAGAAGAGAAGGTTTTTGGGCTTTTCATAGAGTGTCGGGATTTCCAAGATTCTTTATTAAGTTTTATTTTTATTTATTTACAATCCTATTCATCATGGTTTATTTAAAACATTACATAAGATAAATTACTTATTAGGGCATAACATGCCTCTTTAAAATCTTACTTATATACAAGTTCACATACCTCACAGGGAATCACTCAACACTTGGCCGAAGATGTATTTTAGTGAATCACTCGAGAGCGGCATGGAACTTACTTCTACCATAGCCTTACCAAGCAATCAATCCTCCTCCTTTTTAACTATATACCTTTGTAAATATCAAAAGGACTTTTGGGTGAAGGGTTAGGCTTGGGTTAAAGGTAGGTGGTTGGGTTAGTGGTTAGTGAAAGGGCGAAAGGCGTAAAAAGCATCGGTTTTCGTAAGACTTTTTATTTTTGCAATTTTTTTTTGATGAAACCATTATTCAAACAAAGTTATTTTTGATGAACTTGTTTGTTTATTTCTCTTTTGCTTCATCATCAACAAATATTTTATTATTTTTTTTTTGAAAAGTCATACGAAAAACCGAGCTTTTTACTAAAAATAAAGGGTTAAAAATAAAAAGGTTTTGGTGGGGGAAAGGGTGTTTGTTTTTGGGTTAAGAAATGAAAAGGTTTAGGCTCAAAGGGGTTAACTAGGGGGATTTTGGGTAGGTGGTAAAAAAAAAAAATTAATGGTGTAGAAATGAAAAAGGGTTAGTCCTAATGCCTCCATCATTTACTTACTCGGGTTTAAGTTGGTAAGGACCGGGAATGTATTGTCGTGGCAAGTTCTAGAGTCGTAAGAACCAAGCGGCTATTCACACAAGAAACGAAAATTAAGCATTTAGTTTAAAGATATGTATTTGTATGCTCAATAAAGGCTCAAAACTCACTTTTTGTGGGAATGGGTTTTTATGTGATCAAGTATATATAATCAAATTTTAACTAAGCTTGTCATGTCGTTTCATAATTTTCTTATGTTGGTTCCTTTTATCACGACGCTATCGGTTGTAAATTTGTAAAAATATAACTTTTTTAGAATTTGAAATTCCCAAGTTAAACTTAGACAAGTAAGAAAAATGAAAAATTTTTGAAAAAAATTTGGGGTGATTAGCGGTTCCAATAGAGTTTTGTGTAAGGCTTGTGATTAGGACTTGTAAGATTCAAAGTTTTAGCATCCCCCCCCCCCCCACACACTTAAATTACACATTGTCCTCAATGTGTCCCAAAAATAAGTTTTTACGTTGATTGAATGTGTAAAAAGGTGTGAAAAAGTAAAATTTATGATACTGGACGTCTGGACACGGCCCCGTGTCCGATGAATACGACCCCGTGTTCAGGTGCCAGTAACGAAAACTTACAGAAGGTGGACACGGAGGCGTGTCCACTGGGAATGGGGGCGTGTCCACTAGGCATGACCCCGTGTCTGGCAAAAGTCTGCAGAATTAAGCAAACAGCAGGTCTGGGGGAGTGGGCACGGGGGCGTGTCGGCTGGACACAACCCCGTGTAGACAATCTGCAAAGTTGAAAACAGGTTTCTGGCTCCGGTTTTCCTGTCCCGGCTTTAGTAGCACTAATGTTTAGTGCTCTAAGCCTCGTATGCACCTGTTTTATCAATAAACACTACACTAAACCATAGCAAACTTCCTAAATTACCCATTTCAACATCCACATCACAAAGTTAAAAAGAAAAACAAATGCAGAAAGTAAAAAGAGTTAAAGGAAAGTAAATTGTTCAACACACGGCACGCAGGCCGGAAATTGTTCAAGATAAAAGGGGGTTAACCTGTGGGATCACCAACCAGCCGCTCCTGCCTCTACTCCACCCGCCTAGTCCATGTCCTCGTCCTCATCGTCATCACCTCCTCCCCCGTGCCCCGCCATGTACTCCCGGATACTCCCAATGTCATCCTGAATGTCGGATATGTTTCTCTCAAGTGCTCCGACCCGGGTGTACGTGTCGCTCGCCATGTTATAGGTGTTCCTGGTGCACATGAGGTTTTTCTGCAGCAAATCATGTAAACTTTGGAAGTTAGGAAAACCACCTCCTTGTGAGGATGATTGGCCCGGATCACCATGGGGCTGGTACTGGTACTGATGATGCTGTGGAGCGTGAAGGACGAGTGCCTCTTGCGGGTTCCATGCATGCCCTTGGACTCTTTGGAAGCTAACCGATCCGTCTTCAGCCTCATAAATTAAGTTCATGGAGCGGCAGATGTGTACATCCACTCTTCCCGACCATGGGCTCTTTTCGAACGACCTAGGCATGTTCACGAAATGCTTGAAGAGACGGTATATCCACCCCCCGAAGAAGATAGGGGTTGGTGGAGTAGCAAGCCGGTTCAAATGCATGTTTCGGAGCAGGAGGTACGGAACATCGAGGTGTCTGCGGTTATGAATGCAATGAAGGACTATCAGGTCTCTCAACCCTACAACGCCACCGCTGTCATGCCTTTGGCTAAGAGAGTAAGTGAGGACCCTATGAATGTAACGGTAGAGTGGGTCCCTCAGCTTAGTGCTCTTAGTGCTGCTTGGGTTGTAGTGCCCTTCACCAATCTTAGCCCACGCGATTTGGCGTTCGTTCTCATCCAACTCTCGCACCCCTCTGGTGTTCTCTTCATTACCCGCATCTTGCTCCGCATACAGCCCAACTATCAACCCAAATTGTGCCATCGAAATCGAGTACTTAGTTCCACCACATCGGAATCCCACCCCATCATTGTCGAAAGGGTCGCACCTTGAATTGAACGTGAATGTGCTATATAATTCCAGATTCTACTCGTGGAGTGAGCTAAGTCGAGTGGTTAGGGCGACTCTTAGTGGGCTGGTAACGAGGTTGTTAAACCGGTCATGTTGGTTCACCATTGCTAACAGATCCATGCACGCTTGTCTTGGGTATTCTTCCGGTCTGGTTTGAAGCACTTCGTATCTTGCCCTAGCATCGAGCTCATTTGCATTGAACCTCGTGAATTTCTTTGACATCTGAAAGAATACACCAAAAGTTAGCACGAAACAGTGGAATTTTCTGAGAAAACTGAGAACAACGAGCTGGACACGACCCCGTGTTCAGCGGACACGACCCCGTGTCAAGGCGTCTGTTACTCAAAATCTTCATTTTTCGACCCGGTCCTGAAAACTTGAAAATTTTAGGTCCAATAGGTGTGGTTTCCCCCGAAAATGAAACCCCAAGTGCCGTTTTCCCAAAACAAACCGTTTACCCCTTCAATTTTATCCTTTTCGGTTCAAAAACACGGGTTTGGGGTTTTTGTGAGAAATCGGGCGAATTTTTGAACAATACAAGTGGATTTACTTCCTATAACATTAATCTAAACTAATGCTAACAGATTTATACAAAAATTTGAGGTTCGATCCGTATGAAGTTCAAGAACCCTAGATTTTTCCCCAAATTTTTTGATGTTTTAACTACATGCAAATGCTTAATCTAACTACTAATGATGATAGAATCATACCTTGATGTTGTTAGAAGTAGATGAGACGTCGAAAATTTGCGGAAAATCGCCTGAACCAGAGAGTTTTCGGGGAAACGGGACGTGTGGAATGAAGTAACTGTTATGAAAAAGGGGTTTTATCCTGACAGTCGCGCGGACACGGCCCCGTGTCCAGCGGACACGGCCTCATGCCGAGCAAAAATATTTATTTATTTATTTATTTATTTTAAGTGCTCGTGTGAGTGCCCTTGTTTCCCAAAAACTTGGTTAGAAAACTTACCGATTTAGATGTCAGCCCGTTTGTTTGTAACTTACCAGGTATGATGTTGATGCTTTCACTCTTCGACCGTTTGAAGTGAGATTTCTTCCTCTTCATCCTCAATGAATCCTGGATAGAGCTTCAGCCGTTGGCCATTGACTTTGAATGGAATTCCATTCCGAGATTTAATTTCTACTGCACCGTGTGGGAAAATATGGGTGATGGAAAAAGGTCCTGACCACCTAGACTTTAATTTACCAGGAAATAGTCGAAGTCGTGAATTAAACAAAAGAACTTGATCTCCTACTCGAAATTCATTAGGTTTAATATGTTTGTCATGCAAGTTTTTCATTCTTTCCTTATAAATTTCGGAGTTTGAGTATGCATAATTCCTAAGTTCGTCTAATTCATTTAACTGACAAAATCGATTTCTACCGGAAAATTCTAAATCTTGGTTTACATTTTTAATTGCCGAGTAGGCTTTGTGTGCAATTTCTACTGGCAAATGACAGCTTTTTCCACAGACTAGCTTATATGGGGTTGTACCTATTGTTGTTTTATAAGCAGTTCGAAAAGCCCATAAAGCATCATCTAATTTATCTGCCCATTACTTTTTATTTAACCCTACGGTTTTTTCAAGTATTCGTTTTAAACCTCTATTAGTCACTTCGGCTTGTCCGTTTGTTTGAGGGTGATATGCTGTTGAGACCCGGTGATAGACCCCATATCTTGTTAATTTTTTTTCTAGTTGATGGTTGCAAAAATGGGTACCTCTATCACTTATTAAGGCTTTAGGTGTTCCAAAACGAGAGAATAATTTTTTCAGAAATCTTACCACGACTCTTCCATCATTTGTTGGAAGTGCCTCGGCCTCGGCCCATTTAGACAAGTAATCTACTTCCACAAGTATATATTTGTTTCCTTTTGACGATGGGAAAGGTCCCATAAAGTCGAGTCCCCACACATCAAAAATTTCACAAACAAGAATGCCATTTTGGGGCATTTCATTTTTGGAAGAAATATTAACTGTTCTTTGGCAAGCATCACATGTCTTGACAAGACTTTGGGCGTCTTTGTAAATGGTTGACCAATAAAACCCTGAATCAAATACCTTTCGTGCGGTACTAGCGGCACCGTGATGTCCTCCGTATGGACCTTCATGACAATGGCGGAGAATTCTTCTTGCTTCCCTACCATGTACGCATCGTCGGATGAGTTGGTCGGCACACATTTTGAAAATATAAGGATCTTCCAAAAAATAATGCTTCACATTAGCAAAGAATTTTTTTCTTTGATGACGTGGCCAACCTTTTGCGACTATACCGCTAGCTAGGTAGTTAGCATAGTCGGCGTACCATGGTTCTTTGTATTCCACCATTTCTAGGGACTCCGTTGGAAATTTTTCATTGATTTGCTCGTCCCTGGTTGCCTCCAAAGTTGGGTCTTCTAAGCACGAAAGATGATCTGCTGCGGTGTTTTTCTGCTCCTCTTTTGTCTTTGACTTCAATATCAAATTCTTGGAGGAGTAAAATCCACCGAATCAAACGTGGTTTTGCGTCCTGCTTTTTGAAGAGATATCGAATGGCTGCATGATCTGTATAGACTACTGTTTTAGAAAGAACAAGATAAGAACGAAATTTATCAAAAGCAAATACCACAGCTAGTAATTCTTTTTCAGTTGTTGTGTAATTTTCTTGTGCATCGTTAAGTGTTTTACTAGCATAATAAATTGGGTGAAAATGCTTTTCTTTTCTTTGTCCCAAAACAGCTCCAACTGCAGAGTCACTTGCATCGCACATGATTTCGAAAGGGAATTTCCAATCAGGCGCTATCATGATAGGTGCATTGACTAGCATTTCCTTTAAGGTTAGAAATGCTTGATTGCAATCCTTGTCAAAGATGAAAGGGGCATCTTTTTCAAGCAATTTTGTTAGAGGCCTTGAAATTTTAGAAAAGTCTTTGATAAACCGCCTATAAAATCTGGCATGCCCTAGGAAACTTCTGATAGCTCTAACGGAGGATGGGGGTGGTAATCGAGAAATAGTGTCTATTTTGGCCCGATCAACCTCCATTCCTTCGCTTGAGATTTTGTGACCGAGTACTATTCCCTCCATTACCATGAAATGGCATTTTTCCCAGTTAAGGGCGAGGTTAGTTTCCTCACATCGGGATATCATTCGTTCAAGGTTATCGAGGCATTGGTCGTATGAGTCCCCAAAGATAGAAAAGTCGTCCATGAAGACTTCCATTGTCTTTTCTATCATGTCATGGAAGATGGCTACCATGCAACGTTGGAAGGTTGCGGGGGCATTACATAGACCAAATGGCATGCGTCGATAAGCAAAAGTTCCATAGGGACATGTGAAGGTTGTCTTTTCTTGGTCTTCGGGTGCTATCGGGATTTGAAAGTAACCTGAAAAACCATCCAAGAAACAGTAAAATTTATGACCGGATAATCTTTCTAACATTTGATCAATGAAGGGCAAAGGAAAGTGATCTTTCCTTATTGCTTCATTTAATCGTCTATAATCTATACATACTCTCCATCCTGTGACGATTCTCATTGGTATTAATTCATTCTTTTCGTTAGTTATTACCGTCATACCTCCTTTCTTTGGAACTACTTGGACGGGACTTACCCAAGGGCTATCGGAGATAGGATAAATAAGTCTGGCGTCAAGTAATTTGATGACTTCGTTTTTAACCACTTCTTGAACATTTGGATTTACTCGACATGGTGGTTGTATTACTGATTTGTAGTCATCATTCATTAAAATTTTGTGCGTGCACATGGAAGGAATTATTCCTTTAATATCTACAAGCATCCAAGCAATCGCATTTTTGTGTTTTTTCAGAAGATTAATTAATTTTTCTTTTTCTAAACTACTTAACTTAGACGAAATAATTACAGGTGATTTACCATCTTTGTCTAGAAAAGCATATTCCAAACCTTTTGTAAGTTCTTTGAGCTCAAGAGGTGGGTCTTTAGGAGACTCCTTATTGGGTTGCTCATTTTGATCAAGAACTTTAAAAGTTTGTTCTATGGCGACCTCTTCTTCAACAAAGTGGTCAATCTTTTCACTTGTATCGGGTGGTTCATCTTCATCTTCAATTAGGGGGTCATTATTGCCGAATGGATATTTCATTGATCGCTCAAGATCGACACTCTTTTTAAATGCCCCTAATTGAATAGGTAGATTGTTGAACTTCCGGTTTTTGAAAGCTTCGTGAGTTTTTACAAAGGGTCGTCCCAACACTAGAGGAGCGTCATCGAGGATGACAAAGTCGGTTGGGATTACCATTTGATTTGTTTGAACCAAGACATCCTCAACTACACCGATTGATTTTATTATTTTCCGATTAGATAGAAAAATGGGTATTTGAAGTGGAGAAAAATCACTAATACTTAATTTTTCGAAAATGTAGTTGGGCATTATGTTAACACAAAGATCTTTATAAATTGTGACATTACTAATAAATGAATTTTGAAAAAAAAACATGGAACCGGTGTAATGTTGATTTCAAATGGGTCTTCTTTTATTAGCGAGGATTGATCGTTAGTTAACTTAACGCTTACTGTTTCGTCAATTTTAGTGTTAGTGTTTAACTCTTTTAAAAACTTAGCATGAGTTGGAACTAAACAATGATTTTCAAAAGAAGGTGACAAGAGATTAATTTCTTCAAAATTAGACTCTTCTTGAATTTTAACGTTGTCGGACTCACCTTTTTCGTT
The DNA here is from genome assembly GCA_030545235.1 of Helianthus tuberosus. Taxonomy (NCBI): domain Eukaryota; kingdom Viridiplantae; phylum Streptophyta; class Magnoliopsida; order Asterales; family Asteraceae; genus Helianthus; species Helianthus tuberosus. Next base: position 156,559,993 of record CM060403.1, read on the forward strand.
GTTTAACTCATGTGTTGGTTTTTCACTTATTTGTTCTTCCATTTTTACACTTTCAACTATCTCTTCTTTATTTAATTCTTCTCTTGCGTGGGACTCCTCTTCCCTTGCGAGAGATTCTTTTATGTAGCGCTCACTAGTTTTAAGGTGTCCTAGTATCTTTTCGGTTACTTCGGTGATAGAGAAAGGATCGGGATTTTCGAAGCTTGAATCCGGTTGTTCGATCCTTTGTTCCTCATAATACGCATATGAAGTAGATGGTTCACACCATTGTTCTTCATTGTAAGTATATGATGGATAAGGGTCGTAATTTTGTTCTTCATAATACTCATATGAGGTGGGTTGTTCACGCCATGGTTCCTCATAGTAAGCATATGAAGGTGGTGGCTCATATCTTGGTTCCTCAAAGTATGAGTATGAAGGCTCATACCTTGGTTCATCAAAATATGAGTACAAGGGAGGAGGTTCATACCTTTGGTCTTCATAGGATGTGTATGAAGTTGATGGCTCGTACCTGGGTTCCTCATAGTAGGTGTATGAAGTGGATGATTGATATAAGTTACAATATTGAACCGAGTGCGGGTCACCACAATTAGTGCAATAGTTATTCCTATAATCATCCTCCTCATAGGTGTAGTTGTAACCTCCTGAGTATTGATCCATAAGAATCACTCAACAGACCACAACCAAGTCTCGAGACCAGAAAACAAAAATAAAAACGGAAACAGAGGCTGGACACGGCCCCGTGTACAGAATCTGTATCTGGGCGTTTTAATTAAATTTACTGATTTCGTTGAGCACGGGGCGTGTTCAGTGAGCACGGCCCCGTGTTCAAGCTCTGTATCTGGGTGTTTTATGAAAAATATGCAGCACGGCCCCGTGTTCAGTGAACACGGCCCGTGTTCAACTTACTGTAATTGCAAAACTAAACTAAAATGCAGAAAAATGTGCACGCGTTTTAAAAAAGTTTTGAAAAACTGATTAGGCCGTCGATTTTAAGCTTTCTTAAAATCCTTGTGTCCCCGGCAGCGGCGCCAAAAACTTGATGTGTGCGAGTGTGTATATAAGTTTAAGTGTATTTTAACCCCTTTTTACACGTTAGTCAAGTTTTCAATTTATAAAACACGATATTTTACTAACACTAAACACACATATGGGCAAGTGCACCCATCGTGAGCGTAGTATAGTGTTGGCAAGATACCGAGGTCGTCCAAGGACACAAGAGCTTTTAGTACCGGTTTATCCTCAACGTCTAATCAAATCAAAAGTTAGAAAAAGATTTTTAAACTAGAAAAATAAAACTAACTAAAATGCTGAAAAATAAAATAAAAATAAAGACAGATAGACAAGATGAATCACTTGGCTTCGACTCATGTTTAGTGTAACCTTTGATTATTTCCGCACTTTTGCACTTTTTAAGAGATTATCTTAGTTATTGTAGTAGGCCCCTCTTTTGAAGGTGACGTTACCCTCAACCCAGTAGTTTGAGTCAGCAAGGATACAATCCTAAAGGGTCGGATTATTGAAATATAATTAATTAAGTTATTAATGCATATTATGGTAGGCCCCTCTTTTGAAGGTGACGTTACCCTCGGCTAAGTAGTCTGAGTCAGCAGGGATACAGTCCTAAGTAGCCGGGTTAAAGTATTAATAGTAGCTTACATATGAGGGGATCAAAGAGTTTGGACCCCCGCCATCCAATACCGGTGGGTATTGAAGGAGGTCCTACTAAATTTGACCCAGGTCCTTGCAGGATCTATACACTGAACAAGGCTAGACTCTTACCAAACCGTTCCATTAACCCCCGACCAGGTAGCCAACATATCTCCATATAGACCGTGGAGATATGAATGGTGAAAATCTTTTATTTTATATAGACAGTAAAATAATGCCAAGACACCACGGACAAACGATAAGGAAGAATCACCTTCAACATAAGAAACTAGTTATTAAAGTCATTAATACATAACCAAGTAAAAAGTGCGAAAAGATTAAAAATAAAAAGTATTACACTAGAAACTTGTCTTCACCAAGTGATGTAAGAGACTTAGGCAAACATGGCCTTTGATTGTCAAGAACTCTTACGATCAATCTTGGATGTCGAGACGACTCACACACTCTATGATGGACAATGGATGATGGTGGTGGATGATGGTGTTGTGATGGTGGTGGGTGGTGGGTTGTGACAACTCGAGTTTCCAAGATTTCATCTTCACGTTAATTGTTTAGTTGGTTGCTTTCATGATTTGTTTGCCTTGTAACCATACGTGTTTGATATATGTTGAGACGTTTTGTGATTGTTGAAATTATATACGTTTGGTGATATAACATGTAACTTAAATTATTCAACATTCAATGAGTTCGACGAAACCTCAAGGGTTTCGCCATAAACCGCTTTGACGAAACAGAGGAGAGTTTCGCCATCTTCATCTCGACGAAACCAGGGGGTTTCGCCGGCCCAGAGTTGCGCTGAAGCCCATTAAGGGCCCAATACGCTGTTTTGGATATAACTAAGTGAAACGATTTCATTTTCTCACACTGTTAGCAAATTAGAAACCCTAGAACTCTCTCTCCCTACTGACGGCGATCTTGTGTTCTCGAAGCCCTTTAGGCCGATCAAGTTAGTATTTCCGTTTATCATGATTAGTGTTTAACCCTTGCATGATTAATTGATTGTTATCATTTCTAACAGTTAATTGAAACATGATTCATCGATGTTATGTAATGCTTGATTTTATGTTTGGATCCCCTTTGATTGTTGATGATGATTATTATGATATGTATGAACGAGAATGATACTTGTAAACACTATTCGGATTATGTGACGACAAAATGTTGAATCTATTAACGATTAGGGTTTCTTGGTGTTATAGAGTTGAATGGGATGTTGAACGATGGGATAAGTTGATTGATATTGTTGAATCTATGAAATTGTGTTCATGTAATGGCCATTGTATGTGATAGATCGTTTAAGATTAATGCATGGTTCGGTTGTGATTGAATGATTAATGTATGATTTCCTTAAGATGACGATCGGCGGTTAGGGTTTCTGGGTAATCATCAGTTACACGACGTAACTGACCAAATGGACGAAACGCCGATATCGACGAAACCAGGGGGTTTCGCCGAGGGTAATCACGACGAAACGGGTGGGTTTCGCCGAAGGGATGCACGACGAAACCTGAGGGTTTCGTCAAGTGAGAGTCATGACGAAACAGGGGGTTTCGTCAAGGGTTAAACATGCACAGTAACTCGGTTAGGTCTGATAAGGGTTAACTGGGTTAGTCAGTTGTTGTTAATGATAAGCATGGGTTGCATGAGCTTGTATAACTGTTAAATGCTATGTGTTAGTTATTGCTCGAATATATGTGATGATCATGACTGTTACTTTAACTATGTGATTATCAACTGATTATGCATGTATAAATACTATAGGATTGGATTGAATTATTTATGAGCGAGTAGTTATCTTACCGAGCAAACCGAGGTGAGTTCACACTTTCTACAAAGCATGGGATTCCCAAGGGTTGGGATTGGGTTAAAGAACTAAAATGGAAAATACATATTCTCATTGGATAGGATATGTACAGCCATCCTCTATGGGTAGGATGCCAAGATTTAAACCTCGCGTATTCTCCTTGGGTAGGATACGTACGTTCGTCCTCCTTGGGTAGGACAACAAGATTAAACATACTGGACCAAAACTCTATCATAAGTCCCTTATTTTATATCGACTTAATCGCCGAGGCCGATGGCGAGCGGGTCATTAGTTAATAGCGCTATTAGGTTTAACAAACCTCACACCGTGCCGGTAGAACGGGCGTGTACTAATGGACTAAGGCAAAGGGTCAATGATGATAGGCATTGACTTGGGGCACAACTTACTTTCATTAGTAGTCGATATGGTACGGTCTGGTAATTCACATGGGAAGCCCCCACTAATAATTGAGAAGGTTTGGGAAACAGGGTTACCGATTAAAACGTGGTGTACAAAACGAACTTACGATTATTGAAACGAAAGCAATACCTAATCAACCAACTGTGAACTCGCTCAACTTTGTTGTTGACTCATTGTTGCATGCCTTGCATATCGTTAGGTACTCATGGAGCTTGCACGGGGAGGCGTGGTCGTTGTGGGACATGGATTGTCATATACCATGTCAAACATTTGATACATTTGAACTTTTGTTTTGGTTTTAAACATTATGCTTCCGCTGATTTCTTAGACTATGTTTTGTTGGACACCAATTATATTGTGTTTGGGTTTTATATTTATTTATACGCTATGTTCAATATGATTGGTGGCTTGATCCTGGTCAGTCACACCTCCAAGCGGTGGTACTCCGCATGCGGAAATTTGGGGGTGTGACCGATTGGTATCAGAGCCAGTGGTTATAGTGAACTTGGTTTTAAAAAGGGAAAAGTTCTTGTTAAAACCAGACTATAACCTGTACTATGCTCAACGATCCACAACGACGATTCGCTCCACGTGCAAGGCTCAACACTATAGGTGATATGATTTGTGTTTATATTGTCTACCTGCTAGTTACATAGTACATTGCTCATGGTATGCTTAGATGAACGTAACAACTATTGTTTGAAAACGCATGTGTGCTTACTCTCTTCTGTCATTGCACTTTCGCGAACCCCTGTCACTCATGTTTCCTTTGATATGAAGATCATGAGTGGACGTATCAACATGACTCAAGCCCAACTGACGGCTTTAATCAATGAACAAGTTACTGCAGCACTCGCAGCCGCTCAGGCAGGAGGTATAAGCTGCCATTGTAACTTACCCTAGGATCTTTAGATCCTACTCTCGTAAACCAACACTTGTGCTTAACATTGTTTCTTCTTACACACACGACAGGTCAACATGCTCAGCCTCCTGCATGTACCTTCAAAACTTTTATGGACTGTCGACCTACTACTTTCAGTGGCACTGAAGGAGCGGTAGGCCTCCTGCACTGGTTTGAGAAGCTCGAATCGGTCTTTGAGATGTGTGAATGCCCTGAAGATCGTAGGGTGAAATATGCTACTGGAACACTCGAAGGTGCTGCGTTAACCTGCTGGAAAGCACAGGTTCAACTGCTAGGGCTGGCGGTTGCTAATGCCACCCCATGGAACGGTTTCAAAGAACTGATCAAAGAAGAGTACTGTAGTCGTGATGACATCCACATGCTAGAGGTAGAATTTTTCAATCTGAAGATGACGGGGTCTGAAATCGAGGTATACACAAAGAGGTCGAACGAATTAGCTATCCTGTGTCCCACTATGGTGGATCCTCCTATCAAGCGTATCGAGCAGTACCTTAAGGGTTTGGTGCCAGAAATTCAAAGCCACGTGACCTCAGCTAATCTTGGCACCATTCAGCAAATCATCAAGTTGGCTTATCGTCTCACTGATCAGGCAGTTGAGCAGAACAAGCTGCCCAAGCGAATTAGCGCTACTACTACTGATGCTCCGAGTGATAACAAGCGTAAATGGGATGGGATCTCAAGCAAGGGTTCGATATCAGCTCAGTCTCAGGCTCAACAACGAAAGACAGACGATTTCAAGAGTCCCGGTCTGCAATTTTCAGGGGGTCAAGACCAGGGTCAGGGTGGATACAGGGGAAATCACCCAAAGTGCAATAGATGCAACAGACACCACAGTGGTCAGTGCAACAAGGGTCGTTGTCAGAGGTGTCTCAAGATGGGTCATGAAGCCAAGGATTGCAGGAGTGCGCGACCTGCGAATCAGAATCGCCAACAGCAACAGCAAGCTCCACAAAATCAGCCGCAGCAACAGTAGGGTAACAGGGGATGCATTCAGTGTGGTGCTGAAGGTCACTTCTAGAGAAACTGCCCCCAGTTGAACCTGAATCAGAATAACAACAACAATCAGGGAAACAGAAACAACAATGGGGGTAACAAAGGGGGAAACAATGGAAACAATGGCGCCCGGGGCCGTGCGTTCGTGATTGGTCAGGGTGATGCTAGGAATGACCCCAATGTCGTAATGGGTAAGTTTATTCTGGATGACTTTTATGTTAATGTTTTATTTGATTCGGGTGCCGATACCAGTTATGTGTCTCTAAAAGTTAGTCAAATGCTTAAACGTACCCCAATACTTTTGAACACCAAGTACATGGTAGAGCTAGCAAACAGTAAAAGTCTTGAAGCCACACACATAGTTAGGGGTTGTAATCTCATCTTAACTGGTTAAACCTTTTCTATCGACCTCATTCCTATCGTTTTGGGTAGTTTCGACATTGTTATTGGTATGGATTGGTTATCGCAACATCGAGCAAAGATCCTGTGCAAGGAGAAGGTCGTCCGCATTCCTCGTCCAGATGGGGAACCTTTAGTGATTCATGGCGACAAGAGTGGTGCCGTGGTGGGCATCATTTCTTTTCTTAAGGCCCAGAAGTGTTTGCGAAAGGGACACACTGCTATCCTAGCCCTCGTTTCTGATGCATCCTCGAAAGAAAAGAAGATTGAAGATTTTCCGGTCGTACGTGAGTTTCCTGAGGTACTCCCTAAGGAATTACTTGGTCTTCCGCCTCACCGTCAGGTTGAATTTCAGATCGAGCTAGCTCCTGGAGCAGCACCCATAGCTCGTGCACCTTATCGTCTAGCTCCCTCAGAACTTGAAGAACTGTCCACGCAACTACAAGAGCTCTTGGATAAGGTTTTTATTCAACCTAACTCTTCACCTTGGGAAGCTCCAGTATTATTTGTGAAGAAGAAAGACGGTACCTTCCGAATGTGTATTGACTACCGCGAACTCAACAAGGTGACCGTAAAGAATCGCTATCCACTCCCACGCATTGATGACTTGTTCGATCAGCTACAAGGGTCGAGTTACTATTCGAAGATTGACCTGAGGTCAGGCTACCATCAACTGAGAGTCCGAGACGAGGATATCTCTAAGACAGCGTTCAGTACTCGTTATGGGCATTATGAGTTCCTGGTTATGCCTTTTGGATTGACAAACGCACCCACAGTCTTCATGGATCTTATGAACAGAGTGTGCAAGCCTTACCTGGATAAGTTTGTTATAGTATTCATCGACGACATTCTGATCTACTCTAAGAGTCGGGAGGAACACGAGCAACATCTGCGGATTATTTTGGAACTCTTTCGAACAGAGCAGTTGTATGCCAAATTTTTGAAATGTGACTTCTGGCTTCGCGAAGTCCACTTTCTAGGCCACGTGGTAAACAAGGATGGGATTCATGTTGATCTATCCAAGGTAGACTTGATCAAGAAGTGGCCTGCACCCCGCACACCAACAGAAATCCGCCAATTCTTGGGTTTGGCGGGCTACTACCGAAGGTTCATCAAGGATTTCTCCAAGATTGTGCAACCTCTCACTACACCAACTCAGAAAGGTGTCACCTATCGTTGGGGTATTGCACAGGAATCAGCATTTCGGCACTTAAAGGATAGACTTTGTAGCGCACCTATTCTCTCATTGCCAGAGGGCACAGACGATTTCGTGGTTTATTGTGATGCGTCAATTCAGGGTCTTGGGTGTGTGTTGATGCAACGAGATAAAGTCATTGCTTATGCATCGCGCCAACTTAAAGTTCACGAAAGAAATTACACTACACACGATCTGGAGCTGGGAGCTGTTGTTTTCGCACTCAAGATATGGAGACATTACCTATACGGTACCAAGTGCACCATTTACACCGATCACAGGAGTCTCGAGCATATCTTCAAACAGAAAGAGTTGAACATGCGACAACGTCGATGGGTCGAGCTCTTGAATGACTACGAATGCGCAATCAAGTACCATCCGGGCAAAGCTAATGTTGTGGCCGACGCCCTCAGTCGAAAAGATACTACACCTAAGCGCGTGCGAGCATTACAACTTACCATCCAATCTAGTCTTCCTACTCAGATACGGGATGCTCAGGTTGAAGCATTGAAAGCAGAGAATGTCAGGGCAGAGTCCCTATGTGGATCAAGGAATCGATTAGAACAAAAGGAAGACGACGCTTACTACGTTACAGGGCGCATCTGGGTCCCACTTTATGGAAACTTACGTGAGCTGGTGATGGATGAAGCACATAAGTCACGTTATTCGGTACATCCTGGTTCGGATAAGATGTACCACGACTTGAAGACTACGTACTGGTGGCCTAGAATGAAAGCCCACATAGCAACTTACATCAGTAAATGTTTGACTTGTGCGAGATTCAAGACTGAATATCAGAAACCATCGGGCCTACTCCAACAACCAGAGATACCACAATGGAAATGGGAGCAAATTTCCATGGATTTCGTTACTGGCCTGCCTAGATCTCAACGTGGAAATGACACTATTTGGGTGATAGTGGATCGATTAACTAAGTCTGCACACTTTTTGGCCATCAAAGAAACATACAAGTTTTCTACTTTAGCAGACGTTTACTTAAAGGAGGTAGTTTCGAGGCACGGGGTGCCAACCTCTATTATTTCCGATCGTGATGCGTGTTTTACTTCCGAACTGTGGCAAGCAATGCACAAGTCTTTTGGCTCGCGATTAGACATGAGCACAGTATATCACCCGCAAACGGATGGGCAGTCTGAACGCACCATTCAAACCCTTGAAGACATGCTTCGAGCATGTGTAATCGACTTTGGCAATGGTTGGGAAAAGCACCTCCCTTTGGTGGAGTTTTCGTACAATAACAGCTACCACACCAGCATCCAAGCCGCTTCGTTTGAAGCATTGTATGGACGTAAATGCCGATCACCTCTTTGCTGGGCAGAAGTTGGTGAGAGCCAAATCACAGGTCCAGAACTTGTAGTAGACACAACGGAAAGGATTGCTCAGATATGACAACGAATGGCGGCAGCTCGTGACCGTCAGAAAAGCTACGCTGATAAGCGTAGGAAACCACTCGAGTTCCAGGTTGGGGATCGAGTGCTACTCAAAGTCTCACCCTGGAAGGGTGTGGTTCGTTTTGGTAAAAGGGGCAAACTCAATCCGCGTTATGTCAGACCGTTCGAAATCATTGAGAAAATTGGCAAAGTTGCTTACAAGTTGAACCTACCCGCAGAACTCAGTGGAGTTCACAACGCATTTCACGTGTCGAATCTGAAGAAGTGTCTGTAAGATGAGACCCTCATAGTTCCTCTCGAGGAGCTCACTATCAACGATCAACTGCGATTCGTCGAGGAACTAGTAGAGATTACTGACCGAGATGTGAAAGTTCTCAAGCACACCAGAATCCCTCTTGTTCGAGTTCGTTGGAACTCCCGTCGTGGCCCACAGTTCACCTGGGAACGAGAAGACCAAATGAAACTCAAGTATCCCCAGTTGTTTGGGAACAGTGCAACCACTATTGAGGCTGAAGCTACTGCGGAATTTCGGGACGAAATTCCAAACCAACGGGGGAGGATGTGACACCCCAGGAAAACCAGGAAACAACGCAACACAACTAGCTTCCCCAGTAACCACGTGCTAAATTTTGGGATGAAATTTCTTTCAAGTTGGGGATAATGTGACAACTCGAGTTTCCAAGATTTCATCTTCACGTTAATTGTTTAGTTGGTTGCTTTCATGATTTGTTTGCCTTGTAACCATACGTGTTTGATATATGTTGAGACGTTTTGTGATTGTTGAAATTATATATGTTTGGTGATATAACATGTAACTTAAATTATTAAACAATGAATGAGTTCGATGAAACCTCAAGGGTTTCGCCATAAACCGCTTCGACGAAACAGAGGAGAGTTTCGCCATCTTCATCTCGACGAAACCAGGGGCTTTCACCGGCCAGAGTTGCGCTGAAGCCCATTAAGGGCCCAGTACGCTGTTTTGGATATAACTAAGTGAAACGATTTCATTTTCTCACACTGTTAGCAAATTAGAAACCCTAGAGCTCTCTCTCCCTACTGACGGTGATCTTGTGTTCTCGAAGCCCTTTAGGCCGATCAAGTTAGTATTTTCGTTTATCATGATTAGTGTTTAACCCTTGCATGATTAATTGATTGTTATCATTGCTAACTGTTAATTGAAAACATGATTCATCGATGTTATGTAATTCTTGATCTTATGTTTGGATCCCCTTTGATTGTTGATGATGATTATTATGATATGTATGAACGAGAATGATACTTGTAAACACTATTCGGATTATGTGACGGCAAAATGTTGAATCTGTTAACGATTAGGGTTTCTTGGTGTTATTGAGTTGAATGGGATGTTGAATGATGGAATAAGTTGATTGATATTGTTGAATCTATGAAATTGTGTTCATGTAATGGCCATTGTATGTGATAGATCGTTTAAGATTAATGCATGGTTCGGTTGTGATTGAATGATTATTGTATGATTTCCGTAAGATGACGATCGGCGGTTAGGGTTTCTGGGTAATCATCAGTTACACGACGTAACTGACCTAATGGATGAAACGCCGATGTCGACGAAACCAGGGGGTTTCGCCGAGGGTAATCACGACGAAACGGGTGGGTTTCTCCGAAGGGATGCACGACGAAACCAGTGGGTTTCGTCAAGTGGGAGTCATGACGAAACAGGGGGTTTCGTCAAGGGTTAAACATGCGCAGTAACTCGGTTAGGTCTGATAAGGGTTAACTGGGTTAGTTAGTTGTTGTTAATGATAAGCATGGGTTGCATGGGCTTGTATAACTGTTAAATGCTATGTGTTAGTTATTGCTCGAATATATGTGATGATCATGACTGTTACTTTAACTATGTGATTATCAACTGATTATGCATGTATAAATACTATAGGATTGGATTGAATTATTTGTGAGAGAGTAGTTATCTTACCGAGCAAAGCGAGGTGAGTTCACACTTTCTACAAGGCATGGGATTCCCAAGGGTTGGGAATGGGTTAAAGAACTAAAACAGAAACTACATATTCTCCTTGGGTAGGATATGTACAGCCATCCTACATGGGTTGGATGCCAAGATTTAAACCTCGCGTATTCTCCTTGTGTAGGATACGTAAGCGGGTCATTAGTTAATAGCGCTATTAGGTTTAACAAACCTCACACCGTGCTGGTAGGACGGGAGTGTACTAATGGACTAAGGCAAAGGGTCAATGATGATAGACATTGACTTAGGGCAAAACTTACTTTCGTTAGTATTCGATATGGTACGGTCTGGTAATTCACATAGGAAGCCCCCACTAATAATTGAGAAGATTTGGGAAACAGGGTTACTGATTAAAATGTGGTGTACAAAACGAACTTACGATTATTGAAACGAAAGCAATACCTAATCAACAAACTGTGAACTCGCTCAACTTTGTTGTTGACTCGTTGTTGCATGCCTTGCAGGTCGTTAGGTACTAATGGAGCTTGCACGGGGAGGCGTGGTCATTGTGGGATGTGGATTGTCATATACCATGTCAAACATTTGATACATCTGAACTTTTGTTTTGGCTTTAAACATTATGCTTCCGTTGATTTCTTAGACTATGTTTTGTTGGACACCAATTATATTGTGTTTGGGTTTTACATTTTTTTATACGCTATGTTCAATATGATTGGTGGCTTGATCCTGGTCAGTCACGCCTCCAAGCGGTGGTACTCCGCATGTGGAAATTTGGGGGTGTGACTTGGGTGAAGTGTGAGAGAGGTGGTGTGCCAAGGGATGGTTTGCAAATGAGCCAAGCACCCCTATTTATAGGCTGAACAGTAGCTCGGGCACGGCCCCGTGTCCATCCTCTTCTCTTCCTTCATTAATTGCAGTTTGTCTGCATTAGTTGACCATGCCCCCGTGTCCGCTGGGCACACCCCCGTGTGCAGAAGCATATCTGTACTATCAAGATTTCCTCAGATTCTGTGAATCTTAGAGTTGACCACGGCCCTGTGTCCACTGGGCACGCCCCCGTGGTGGGTGATAGAAGCTTCTACAGCTTTGTCTTTTATGCTGGCACTTGGGCACGCCCCCGTGTTCACTGAGCACGGGGCGTGTTCAGTCTTCTGTCTTCTTGATTTTGCTTGGGAAGATGCTGTCGGAGGGTCGGGCATGCCATGTTTGTCCCTTTTCTTGTATTTATGTTAGATTTTACTGCCTTTTTGCTTCTTTTGTTAATTTGAGCTCATTTAATCCTGAAAATACAAAAGGAAGACAAAAACACACTTTTTCCAACATTAGTACTAAAAAAGGGTTAGTTTTACTCCACAATTGATGTAATTTATATGTTGCATTTTGTGTACATCAAGACACCAAAAAAAACACTCAACAAATGGCTACAATTTAAGGAATGTGTTTAGTGACGGCATCATATTTCTAATTGATGGAGAAAGGTCTGGTGGCAAGAAAAGCTGTTCTAGGAGGTTGTCAAGTGTTTTCGCTCGACGATTCCATTCTTAGGTGGTTGGTTTGGCCCTTGTTCCTGTAACTCGAATCCTAGCCCGGTATATCCAATTTTAATTTTACACCATTGTGAACCTTACGCCTTTTTTACTCTCTGATCGAGGTTCTCGGCATTGAAAAATCTTCGTAAACTAAATCACACGTGTATATGTTGACATTTAAGAGATATACTGTCAAGAAAATCAAGGGCAATGGTGATATATATGCAGATTAGACACAAAAAAAACACTCAACAAATGGTTACAATTTAAGGAATGTGTTTAGTGACGGCATCAGATTCCTAATTGATGGAGAAAGGTCTGGTGGCAAGAAAAGCTGCTTCTAGGAGATTGTCAAGTGTTTTCCCTAGACGATTCCAGTCGTGGGTGGTTGGTTTGGCCCTTGTTCCTGTAACTCGAATCCTAGCCCCGGTATATCCCATTTTAATTTTACACCATTGTAAACCTTACGCGTTTTTTACTCTCTGGTCGAGGTTCTCGGCATTGAAAAATCCTCGTAAACTAAATCACACGTGTATATGTTGACATTTAAGATATATACAGTCAAGAAAATCGAGGGCAATGGTGATATATATGTGGATTAGACACCCAAAAAAAACACTCAACAAATGGCTACAATTTAAGGAATGTGTTTAGTGACGGCATCAGATTCCTAATTGTTAGAGAAAGGTCTGGTGGCAAGAAAAGCTGCTTCTAGGAGGTTGTCAAGTGTTTTCGCTCGACGATTCCATTCTTGGGTAGTTGGTTTGGCCCTTGTTCCTGTAACTCGAATCCTATCCCGGTATAACCCATTTTAATTTTACACCATTGTGAACCTTACGCCTTTTTTACTTTCTGGTCGAGGTTCTCGGCATTAAAAAATCTTCGTAAACTATATCACACGTGTATATGTTCACATTTAAGAGATATACAGTCAAGAAAATCAAGGGCAATGGTGATATATATGCGGATTATACACCAAAAAAAAACTCAACAAATGGCTACAATTTAAGGAATGTGTTTAGTGACGGCATCAGATTCCTAATTGATATAGAATGGTCTGGTGGCAAGAAAAGCTGCTTCTAGGAGGTTGTCATGTGTTTTCGCTCGACGATTCCATTCTTGGGTGGCTGGTTTGGCCCTTATTTTCGTAACTCGAATCCTAGCCCGGTATATCCCATTTTAAATTTACACCATTGTGAACCTTACGCCTTTTTTACTCTGATCGAGGTTCTCGGCATTGAAAAATCTTCGTAAACTAAATCACACGTGTATATGATGACATTTAAGAGATATACAGTCAAGAAAATCAAGAGCAATGGTGATATATATGCGAATTAGACAGCAAAAAAAAACACTCAACAAGTGGCTACAATTTAAGGAATGTGTTTAGTAAAGGCATCAGATTCCTAATTGATGGAGAAAGGTCTGGTGGCAAGAAAAGCTGCCTCTAGGAGGTTGTCAAGTGTTTTCGCTTGACGATTCCATTCTTGGGTGGTTGGTTTGGCCATTGTTCATGTAACTCGAATCCTAGCCCGGTATATCCCATTTTAATTTTAAACCATTGTGAACCTTACGCCTTTTTTACTCTCTGATCGAGGTTCTCGGCATTGAAAAATCTTCGTAAACTAAATCACACGTGAATATGTTGACATTTAAGAGACACACAGTCAAGAAAATCAAGTGCAATTGTGATATATATACGGATTAGACACCAAAAAAAAAAACACTCAACAAATGGCTACAATTTAAGGAATGTGTTTAGTGACGGCATCAGATTCCTAATTGATGGAGAAAGGTCTGGTGTCAAGAAAAACTGCTTCTGGGAGATTGTGAAGTGATTTCGCTCTACAATTCTATTCTTGGGTGGTTGGTTTGGCCCTTGTTACTGTAACTCGAATCCTAACCCGGTATATCCCATTTTAATTTTACACCATTGTGAACCTTACGCCTTTTTTACTCACTGATCGAAGTTCTCGGCATTGAAAAATCTTCGTAAACTAAATCACACGTGTATATGTTGACATTTAAGAGATATACAGTCAAGAAAATCAAGGGCAATAGTGATATATATGCGGATTAGACACCAAAAAAAAACTCAACAAATGGCTACAATTTAAGGAATGTGTTTAGTGACGGCATCAGATTCCTAATTGATGGAGAAAAGTCTGGTGGCAAGAAAAGCTGCTTCTAGGAGGTTGTCATGTGTTTTCGCTCGACGATTCCATTCTTGGGTGATTGGTTTGGCCCTTATTCCGGTAACGCGAATCCTGCCCCGGTATATCCCATTTTAATTTTACACCATTGTGAACCTTACGCCTTTTTTACTCTCTGATCGAGGTTCTCGGCATTGAAAAATCTTCGTAAACTAAATCACACATGTATATGTTGACATTTAAGAGATATACAGTCAAGAAAATCAAGGACAATGGTGATATATATACGTATTAGACACAAAAAAAAAAACACTCAACAAATGGCTACAATTTAAGGAATGTGTTTATTTACGGCATCATATTCCTAATTGATGGAGAAAGGTCTTGTGGTAAGAAAAGCTGCTTCTAGGAGGTTGTCAAGTGTTTTCGCTCGACGATCCCATTCTTGGGTAGTTGGTTTGGCCCTTTTTCCTGTAACTCGAATCCTAGCCCGGTATATCCCTTTTTAATTTTACATCATTGTGAACCTTACTCCATTTTTACTCTCTAATCGATGTTCTCGGCATTGAAAAATCTTCGTAAACTAAATCACACGTGTATATGTTGACATTTAAGAGATATACAGTCTAGAAAATCAAGAGCAATGGTGATATATATGCGGATTAGACACAAAAAAAAACACTCAACAAATGGCTACAATTTAAGGAATGTGTTTAGTGATGGCATCAGATTCCTAATTGATGGAGAAAGGTCTGGTGGCAAGAAAAGCTACTTCTAGGAGGTTGTCAAGTGTTTTCGCTCGACGATTCCATTCTTGGGTGGTTGGTTTGGCCCTTGTTCCTGTAACTCGATTCCTAGCCCGGTATATCCCATTTTACTTTTACACCATTGTGAACCTTAAGCCTTTTTTACTCTCTAATCGAGGTTCTCGACATTGAAAAATCTTCGTAAACTAAATCACACGTGTATATGTTGACATTTAAGAGATATATAGTCAAGAAAATCAAGGGCAATGGTGATATATATGCGGATTAGACACAAAAAAAAAAACAGTCAACAAATGGCTACACTTTAAGAAATGTGTTTAGTGACGGCATCAGATTTCTAATTGATAGAGAAATGTCTGGTGGCAAGAAACGCTGCTTCTAGGAAGTTGTCAAATGTTTTCGCTCGACGATTCCATTCTTGGGTGGTTGGTTTGGCCCTTGTTCCTGTAACTTGAATCCTAGCCCGGTATATCCCATTTTAATTTTACACCATTTTGAACCTTACGCCTTTTTTACTCTCTGATCGAGGTTCTCGGCATTGAAAAATCTTCATAAACTAAACCACACGTGTATATGTTGACATTTAAGAGATATACTGTCAAGAAAATCAAGTGCAATGGTGATATATATGCGGATTAGACACAAAAAAAAAAACACTCAACAAATGGCTATAATTTAAGGAATGTGTTTAGTGACGGCATTAGATTCATAATTGATGGAGAAAGGTCTGGTGGCAAGAAAAGCTGCTTCTAGGAGGTTGTCAAGTGTTTTCGCTCGAAGATTCCATTCTTGGGTGGTTGGTTTGGCCCTTGTTCCTGTAACTCGAATCCTAGCCCCGGTATATCCCATTTTAATTTTACACCATTGTAAACCTTACGCATTTTTTACTCTCTGGTCGAGGTTCTCGGCATTGAAAAATCCTCGTAAACTAAATCACACGTGTATATGTTGACATTTAAGATATATACAGTCAAGAAAATCGAGGGCAATGGTGATATACATGTGGATTAGACACCCAAAAAAAACACTCAACAAATGGCTACAATTTAAGGAATGTGTTTAGTGACGGCATCAGATTCCTAATTGATAGAGAAAGGTCTGGTTGCAAGAAAAGCTGCTTCTAGGAGGTTGTCAAGTGTTTTCGCTCGACGATTCCATTCTTGGTTAGTTGGTTTGGCCTTTGTTCCTGTAACTCGAATCCTATCCTGGTATAACCCATTTTAATTTTACACCATTGTGAACCTTACGCCTTTTTTACTTTCTGGTCGAGGTTCTCGGCATTTAAAAATCTTCGTAAACTATATCACACGTGTATATGTTGACATTTAAGAGATATACAGTCAAGAAAATCAAGGGCAATGGTGATATATATGCGGATTATACACCAAAAAAAAACTCAACAAATGGCTACAATTTAAGGAATGTGTTTAGTGACGGCATCAGATTCCTAATTGATATAGAAAGGTCTGGTGGAAAGAAAAGCTGCTTCTAGGAGGTTGTCATGTGTTTTCACTCGACGATTCCATTCTTGGGTGGTTGGTTTGGCCCTTATTTCCGTAACTCGAATCCTAGCCCGGTATATCCCATTTTAATTTTACACCATTGTGAACCTTACGCCTTTTTTACTCTCTAATCGAGGTTCTCGCATTGAAAAATCTCTGTAAACTAAATCACACGTGTATATGATGACATTTAAGAGATATACAGTCAAGAAAATCAAGAGCAATGGTGATATATATGCGAATTAGACAGCAAAAAAAAACACTCAACAAGTGGCTACAATTTAAGAAATGTGTTTAGTAACGGCATCAGATTCCTAATTGATGGAGAAAGGTCTGGTGGCAAGAAAAGCTGCCTCTAGGAGGTTGTCAAGTGTTTTCGCTTGACGATTCCATTCTTGGGTGGTTGGTTTGGCCATTGTTCCTGTAACTCGAATCCTAGCCCGGTATATCCCATTTTAATTTTAAACCATTGTGAACCTTACGCCTTTTTTACTCTCTGATCGAGGTTCTCGGCATTGAAAAATCTTCGTAAACTAAATCACACGTGAATATGTTGACATTTAAGAGACACACAGTCAAGAAAATCAAGTGCAATTGTGATATATATACGGATTAGACACCAAAAAAAAACACTCCACAAATGGCAACAATTTAAGGAATGTGTTTAGTGACGGCATCAGATTCCTAATTGATGGAGAAAGGTCTGGTGGCAAGAAAAACTGCTTCTGGGAGATTGTGAAGTGTTTTCGCTCGACGATTCTATTCTTGGGTGGTTGGTTTGGCCCTTGTTACTGTAACTCGAATCCTAACCCGGTATATCCCATTTTAATTTTAAACCATTGTGTACCTTACGCCTTTTTTACTCTCTGATCGAGGTTCTCGGCATTGAAAAATCTTCGTAAACTATATCACACGTGTATATGTTGACATTTAAGAGATATACAGTCAAGAAAATCAAGGGCAATGGTGATATATATGCGGATTAGACACCAAAAAAAAACTCAACAAACGGCTACAATTTAAGGAATGTGTTTAGTGACGGCATCAGATTCCTAATTGATGGAGAAAGGTCTGGTGGCAAGAAAAGTTGCTTCTAGGAGGTTGTCATATGTTTTCGCTCGACGATTCCATTCTTGGGTGGTTGGTTTGGCCCTTGTTCCTGTAACTCGAATCCTAGCCCCGGTATATCCCATTTTAATTTTACACCATTGTAAACCTTACGCGTTTTTTACTCTCTGGTCGAGGTTCTCGGCATTGAAAAATCCTCGTAAACTAAATCACACGTGTATATGTTGACATTTAAGATATATACAGTCAAGAAAATCAAGGGCAATGGTGATATATATGTGGATTAGACACCCAAAAAAAAACACTCAACAAATGGCTACAATTTAAGGAATGTGTTTAGTGAGGGCATCAGATTCCTAATTGATAGAGAAAGGTCTGGTGGTAAGAAAAGCTGCTTCTAGGAGGTTGTCAAGTGTTTTCGCTCGACGATTCCATTCTTGGGTAGTTGGTTTGGCCCTTGTTCCTGTAACTCGAATCCTATCCCGGTATAACCCATTTTAATTTTACACCATTGTGAACCTTACGCCTTTTTTACTTTCTGGTCGAGGTTCTCGGCATTAAAAAATCTTCGTAAACTATATCACACGTGTATATGTTGACATTTAAGAGATATACAGTCAAGAAAATCAAGGGCAATGGTGATATATATGCGGATTATACACCAAAAAAAAACTCAACAAATGGCTACAATTTAAGGAATGTGTTTAGTGACGGCATCAGATTCCTAAATGATATAGAATGGTATGGTGGCAAGAAAAGCTGCTTCTAGGAGGTTGTCATGTGTTTTCGCTCGACGATTCCATTCTTGGGTGGTTGGTTTGGCCCTTATTTCCGTAACCCGAATCCTAGCCCGGTATATCCCATTTTAATTTTACACCATTGTGAACCTTACGCCTTTTTTACTCTGATCGAGGTTCTCGGCATTGAAAAACCTTCGTAAACTAAATCACACGTGTATATGATGACATTTAAGAAATATACAGTCAAGAAAATCAAGAGCAATGGTGATATATATGCGAATTAGACAGCAAAAAAAAAACACTCAACAAGTGGTTACAATTTAAGGAATGTGTTTAGTAATGGCATCAGATTCCTAATTGATAGAGAAAGGTCTGGTGGTAAGAAAAGCTGCCTCTAGGAGGTTGTCAAGTGTTTTCGCTTGACGATTCCATTCTTGGGTGGTTGGTTTGGCCATTGTTCCTGTAACTCGAATCCTAGCCCGGTATATCCCATTTTAATTTTAAACCATTGTGAACCTTACGCCTTTTTTACTCTCTGATCGAGGTTCCCGGCATTGAAAAATCTTCGTAAACTAAATCACACGTGAATATGTTGACATTTAAGAGACACACAGTCAAGAAAATCAAGTGCAATTGTGATATATATACGGATTAGACACCAAAAAAAACACTCAACAAATGGCTACAATTTAAGGAATGTGTTTAGTGACGGCATCAGATTCCTAATTGATGGAGAAAGGTCTGGTGGCAAGAAAAACTGCTTCTGGGAGATTGTGAAGTGTTTTCGCTCGACAATTCTATTTTTGGGTGGTTGCTTTGGCCCTTGTTACTGTAACTCGAATCCTAGCCCGGTATATCCCATTTTAATTTTACACCATTGTGAACCATACGCCTTTTTTACTCACTGATCGAGGTTCTCGGCATTGAAAAATCTTCGTAAACTAAATCACACGTGTATATGTTGACATTTAAGAGATATAGAGTCAAGAAAATCAAGGGCAATGGTGATATATATGCGGATTAGACACCAAAAAAAAACTCAACAAATGGCTACAATTTAAGGAATGTGTTTAGTGACGGCATCAGATTCCTAATTGATGGAGAAAAGTCTGGTGGCAAGAAAAGCTGCTTCTACGAGGTTGTCATGTGTTTTCGCTCGACGATTCCATTCTTGGGTGATTGGTTTGGCCCTTATTCCGGTAACGCGAATCCTGCCCCGGTATATCCCATTTTAATTTTACACCATTGTGAACCTTACGCCTTTTTTACTCTCTGATCGAGGTTCTCGGCATTGAAAAATCTTCGTAAACTAAATCACACGTGTATATGTTGACATTTAAGAGATATACAGTCAAGAAAATCAAGGACAATGGTGATATATATACGTATTAGACACAAAAAAAAAACACTCAACAAATGGCTATAATTTAAGGAATGTGTTTAGTGACGGCATTAGATTCCTAATTGATATAGAAAGGTCTGGTGGCAAGAAAAGCTGCTTCTAGGAGGTTGTCATGTGTTTTCACTCAACGATTCCATTCTTGGGTGGTTGGTTTGGCCCTTATTTCCGTAACTCGAATCCTAGCCCGGTATATCCCATTTTAATTTTACACCATTGTGAACCTTACGCCTTTTTTACTCTCTAATCGAGGTTCTCGCATTGAAAAATCTTTGTAAACTAAATCACACGTGTATATGATGACATTTAAGAGATATACAGTCATGAAAATCAAGAGCAATGGTGATATATATGCGAATTAGACAGCAAAAAAAAACACTCAACAAGTGGCTACAATTTAAGGTATGTGTCTGGTAGCAAGAAAAGCTGCTTCTAGGAGGTTGTCAAGTGTTTTCGCTCGAAGATTCCATTCTTGGGTGGTTGGTTTGGCCCTTGTTCCTGTAACTCGAATCCTAGCCCCGGTATATCCCATTTTAATTTTACACCATTGTAAACCATACGCATTTTTTACTCTCTGGTCGAGGTTCTCGGCATTGAAAAATCCTCGTAAACTAAATCACACGTGTATATGTTGACATTTAAGATATATGCAGTCAAGAAAATCGAGGGCAATGGTGATATATATGTGGATTAGACACCAAAAAAAAAACTCAACAAATGGCTACAATTTAAGGAATGTGTTTAGTGACGGCATCAGATTCCTAATTGATATAGAAAGGTCTGGTGGCAAGAAAAGCTGCTTCTAGGAGGTTGTCATGTGTTTTCACTCAACGATTCCATTCTTGGGTGGTTGGTTTGGCCCTTATTTCCGTAACTCGAATCCTAGCCCGGTATATCCCATTTTAATTTTACACCATTGTGAACCTTACGCCTTTTTTACTCTCTAATCGAGGTTCTCGCATTGAAAAATCTTTGTAAACTAAATCACACGTGTATATGATGACATTTAAGAGATATACAGTCATGAAAATCAAGAGCAATGGTGATATATATGCGAATTAGACAGCAAAAAAAAACACTCAACAAGTGGCTACAATTTAAGGTATGTGTTTAGTAACGGCATCAGATTCCTAATTGATGGAGAAAGGTCTGGTGGCAAGAAAAGCTGCCTCTAGGAGGTTGTCAAGTGTTTTCGCTTGACGATTCCATTCTTGGGTGGTTGGTTTGGCCATTGTTCCTGTAACTCGAATCCTAGCCCGGTATATCCCATTTTAATTTTAAACCATTGTGAACCTTACGCCTTTTTTACTCTCTGATCGAGGTTCTCGGCATTAAAAAATCTTCGTAAACTAAATCACACGTGAATATGTTGACATTTAAGAGACACACAGTCAAGAAAATCAAGTGCAATTGTGATATATATACGGATTAGACACCAAAAAAAACACTCAACAAATGGCAACAATTTAAGGAATGTGTTTAGTGACGGCATCAGATTCCTAATTGATGGAGAAAGGTCTGGTGGCAAGAAAAACTGCTTCTGGGAGATTGTGAAGTGTTTTCGCTCGACGATTCTATTCTTGGGTGGTTGGTTTGGCCCTTGTTACTGTAACTCGAATCCTAACCCGGTATATCCCATTTTAATTTTACACCATTGTGAACCTTACGCCTTTTTTACTCTCTGATCTAGGTTCTCGGAGTTGAAAAATCTTCGTAAACTAAATCACACGTGTATATGTTGACATTTAAGAGATATACAGTCAAGAAAATCAAGGACAATGGTGATATATATACGTATTAGACACAAAAAAAAACACTCAACAAATGGCTACAATTTAAGGAATGTGTTTATTTACGGCATCAGATTCCTAATTGATGGAGAAAGGTCTGGTGGTAAGAAAAGCTGCTTCTAGGAGGTTGTCAAGTGTTTTCGCTCGACGATCCCATTCTTGGGTAGTTGGTTTGGCCCTTTTTCCTGTAACTCGAATCCTAGCCCGGTATATCCCTTTTTAATTTTACATCAATGTGAACCTTACTCCATTTTTACTCTCTGATCGATGTTCTCGGCATTGAAAAATCTTCGTAAACTAAATCACAGGTGAATATGTTGACATTTAAGAGATATACAGTCTAGAAAATCAAGAGCAATGGTGATATATATGCAGATTAGACACAAAAAAAACACTCAACAAATGGCTACAATTTAAGGAATGTGTTTAGTGATGGCATCAGATTCCTAATTGATGGAGAAAGGTCTGGTGGCAAGAAAAGCTACTTCTAGGAGGTTGTCAAGTGTTTTCGCTCGACGATTCCATTCTTGGGTGGTTGGTTTGGCCCTAGTTCCTGTAACTCGATTCCTAGCCCTGTATATCCCATTTTAATTTTACACCATTGTGAACCTTACGCCTTTTTACTCTCTGATCGAGGTTCTCGGCATTGAAAAATCTTCGTAAACTAAATCACACGTGTATATGTTGACATTTAAGAGATATACAGTCAAGAAAATCAAGGACAATGGTGATATATATACGTATTAGACACAAAAAAAAAAACACTCAACAAATGGCTACAATTTAAGGAATGTGTTTATTTACGGCATCAGATTCCTAATTGATGGAGAAAGGTCTGGTGGTAAGAAAAGCTGCTTCTAGGAGGTTGTCAAGTGTTTTCGCTCGACGATCCCATTCTTGGGTAGTTGGTTTGGCCCTTTTTCCTGTAACTCGAATCCTAGCTCGGTATATCCCTTTTTAATTTTACATCATTGTGAACCTTACTCCATTTTTACTCTCTGATCGATGTTCTCGGCATTGAAAAATCTTCGTAAACTAAATCACACGTGTATATGTTAACATTTAAGAGATATACAGTCTAGAAAATCAAGAGCAATGGTGATATATATGCGGATTAGACACAAAAAAAACACTCAACAAATGGCTACAATTTAAGGAATGTGTTTAGTGATGGCATCAGATTCCTAATTCATGGAGAAAGGTCTGGTGGCAAGAAAAGCTACTTCTAGGAGGTTGTCAAGTGTTTTCGCTCGACGATTCCATTCTTGGGTGGTTGGTTTGGCCCTTGTTCCTGTAACTCGATTCCTAGCCCTGTATATCCCATTTTAATTTTACACCATTGTGAACCTTAAGCCTTTTTTACTCTCTAATCGAGGTTCTCGACATTGAAAAATCTTCGTAAACTAAATCACACGTGTATATGTTGACATTTAAGAGATATATAGTCAAGAAAATCAAGGGCAATGGTGATATATATGCGGATTAGACACAAAAAAAAAACACTCAACAAATGGCTACACTTTAAGGAATGTGTTTAGTGACGGCATCAGATTTCTAATTGATAGAGAAATGTCTGGTGGCAAGAAAAGCTGCTTCTAGGAGGTTGTCAAATGTTTTCGCTCGACGATTCCATTCTTGGGTGGTTGGTTTGGCCCTTGTTCCTGTAACTTGAATCCTAGCCCGTATATCCCATTTTAATTTTACACCATTTTGAACCTTACGCCTTTTTTACTCTCTGATCGAGGTTCTCGGCATTGAAAAATCTTAGTAAACTAAATCACACGTGTATATGTTGACATTTAAGAGATATACAGTCAAGAAAATCAAGGACAATGGTGATATATATACGTATTAGACACAAAAAAAACACTCAACAAATGGCTACAATTTAAGGAATGTGTTTATTTACGGCATCAGATTCCTAATTGATGGAGAAAGGTCTGGTGGTAAGAAAAGCTACTTCTAGGAGGTTGTCAAGTGTTTTCGCTCGACGATCCCATTCTTGGGTAGTTGGTTTGGCCCTTTTTCCTGTAACTCGAATCCTAGCCCGGTATATCCCTTTTTAATTTTACATCATTGTGAACCTTACTCCATTTTTACTCTCTGATCGATGTTCTCGGCATTGAAAAATCTTCGTAAACTAAATCACACGTGTATATGTTGACATTTAAGAGATATACAGTCTAGAAAATCAAGAGCAATGGTGATATATATGCAGATTAGACACAAAAAAAAACACTCAACAAATGGCTACAATTTAAGGAATGTGTTTAGTGATGGCATCAGATTCCTAATTGATGGAGAAAGGTCTGGTGGCAAGAAAAGCTACTTCTAGGAGGTTGTCAAGTGTTTTCGCTCGACGATTCCATTCTTGGGTGGTTGGTTTGGCCCTTGTTCCTGTAACTCGATTCCTAGCCCTGTATATCCCATTTTAATTTTACACCATTGTGAACCTTAAGCCTTTTTTACTCTCTAATCGAGGTTCTCGACATTGAAAAATCTTCGTAAACTAAATCACACGTGTATATAATGACATTTAAGAGATATACAGTCAAGAAAATCAAGAGCAATGGGGATATATATGCGAATTGGACAGCAAAAAAAAACACTCAACAAGTGGCTACAATTTAAGGAATGTGTTTAGTAACGGCATCAGATTCCTAATTGATGGAGAAAGGTCTGGTGGCAAGAAAAGCTGCCTCTAGGAGGTTGTCAAGTGTTTTCGCTTGACGATTCCATTCTTGGGTGGTTGGTTTGGCCATTGTTCCTGTAACTCGAATCCTAGCCCGGTATATCCCATTTTAATTTTAAACCATTGTGAACCTTACGCCTTTTTTACTCTATGGTCGAGCTTCTCGGCATTGAAAAATCTTCGTAAACTAAATCACACGTGAATATGTTAACATTTAAGAGACACACAGTCAAGAAAATCAAGTGCAATTGTGATATATATACGGATTAGACACCAAAAAAAAACACTCAACAAATGGCTACAATTTAAGGAATGTGTTTAGTGACGGCATCAGATTCCTAATTGATGGAGAAAGGTCTGGTGGCAAGAAAAACTGCTTCTGGGAGATTGTGAAGTGTTTTCGCTCGACGATTCTATTCTTGGGTGGTTGGTTTGGTCCTTTTTACTGTAACTCGAATCCTAGCCCGGTATATCCCATTTTAATTTTACACCATTGTGAACCTTACGCCTTTTTTACTCACTGATCGAGGTTCTCGGCATTGAAAAACTTCGTAAACTAAATCACACGTGTATATGTTCACATTTAAGAGATATACAGTCAAGAAGATCAAGGGCAATGGTGATATATATGCGGATTAGACACCAAAAAAAAACTCAACAAATGGCTACAACTTAAGGAATGTGTTTAGTGACGGCATCAGATTCCTAATTGATGGAGAAAAGTCTGGTGGTAAGAAAAGCTGCTTCTAGGAGGTTGTCATGTGTTTTCGCTCGACGATTCCATTCTTGGGTGATAGGTTTGGCCCTTATTCCGGTAACGCGAATCCTGCCCCGGTATATCCCATTTTAATTTTACACCATTGTGAACCTTACCCCTTTTTTACTCTCTGATCGAGGTTCTCGACATTGAAAAATCTTCGTAAACTAAATCACACGTGTATATGTTGACATTTAAGAGATATACAGTCAAGAAAGTCAAGGACAATGGTGATATATATACGTATTAGACACAAAAAAAAACACTCAACAAATGGCTACAATTTAAGGAATGTGTTTATTTACGGCATCAGATTCCTAATTGATGGAGAAAGGTCTGGTGGTAAGAAAAGCTGCTTCTAGGAGGTTGTCAAGTGTTTTCGCTCGACGATCCCAATCTTGGGTACTTGGTTTGGCCCTTTTTCCTGTAACTCGAATCCTAGCCCGGTATATCCCATTTTAATTTTACACCATTGTGAACCTTACGCCTTTTTTACTCTCTGATCGAGGTTCTCGACATTGAAAAATCTTCGTAAACTAAATCACGCGTGTATATGTTGACATTTAAGAGATATACAGTCAAGAAAATCAAGGGCAATGGTGATATATATGCGGATTAGACACCAATAAAAACACTCAACAAATAGCTATAATTTAAGGAATGTGTTTAGTGACGACATCCGATTCCTAATTGATGGAGAAAGGTCTGGTGGCAAGAAAAGCTGCTTCTTGGAGGTTGTCAAGTGTTTTCGCTCGACGATTCTATTCTTGGGTGGTTGGTTTGGCCCTTGTTACTGTAACTCGAATCCTAGCCCGGTATATCCCATTTTAATTTGACACCATTGTGAACCTTACGCCTTTTTTACTCACTGATCGAGGTTCTCGGCATTGAAAAATCTTCGTAAACTAAATCACACGTGTATATGTTGACATTTAAGAGATATACAGTCAAGAAAATCAAGGACAATGGTGATATATATACGTATTAGACACAAAAAAAAACACTCAACAAATGGCTACAATTTAAGGAATGTGTTTATTTACGGCATCAGATTCCTAATTGATGGAGAAAGGTCTGGTGGTAAGAAAAGCTACTTCTAGGAGGTTGTCAAGTGTTTTCGCTCGACGATCCCATTCTTGGGTAGTTGGTTTGGCCCTTTTTACTGTAACTCGAATCCTAGCCCGGTATATCCCTTTTTAATTTTACATCATTGTGAACCTTACTCCATTTTTACTCTCTGATCGATGTTCTCGGCATTGAAAAATCTTCGTAAACTAAATCACACGTGTATATGTTGACATTTAAGAGATATACAGTCTAGAAAATCAAGAGCAATGGTGATATATATGTAGATTAGACACAAAAAAAAACACTCAACAAATGGCTACAATTTAAGGAATGTGTTTAGTGATGGCATCAGATTCCTAATTGATGGAGAAAGGTCTGGTGGCAAGAAAAGCTACTTCTAGGAGGTTGTCAAGTGTTTTCGCTCGACGATTCCATTCTTGGGTGGTTGGTTTGGCCCTTTTTTACTGTAACTCGAATCCTATCCCGGTATATCCCATTTTAATTTTACACCATTGTGAACCTTACGCATTTTTTACTCACTGATCGAGGTTCTCGGCATTGAAAAATCTTCGTAAGCTAAATCACACGTGTATATGTTGACATTTAAGAGATATACAGTCAAGAAAATCAAGGGCAATGGTGATATATATGCGGATTAGACACCAAAAAAAAACTCAACAAATGGCTACAATTTAAGGAATGTGTTTAGTGACGGCATCAGATTCCTAATAGATGGAGAAAAGTCTGGTGGCAAGAAAAGCTGCTTCTAGGAGGTTGTCATGTGTTTTCGCTCGACGATTCCATTCTTGGGTGATTGGTTTGGCCCTTATTCCGGTAACGCGAATCCTGCCCCGGTATATCCCATTTTAATTTTACACCATTGTGAACCTTACGCCTTTTTTACTCTCTGACCGAGGTTCTTGGCATTGAAAAATCTTCGTAAACTAAATCACACGTGTATATGTTGACATTTAAGAGAAATACAGTCAAGAAAATCAAGGACAATGGTGATATATATACGTATTAGACACAAAAAAAACACTCAACAAATGGCTACAATTTAAGGAATGTGTTTATTTACGGCATCAGATTCCTAATTGATGGAGAAAGGTCTGGTGGTAAGAAAAGCTGCTTCTAGGAGGTTGTCAAGTGTTTTCGCTCGACGATCCCATTCTAGGGTAGTTGGTTTGGCCCTTTTTCCTGTAACACGAATCCTAGCCCGGTATATCCCATTTTAATTTTACACCATTGTGAACCTTACGCCTTTTTTACTCTCTGATCGAGGTTCTCGACATTGAAAAATCTTCGTAAACTAAATCACACGTGTATATGGTGACATTTAAGAGATATACAGTCAAGAAAATCAAGGGCAATGGTGATATATATGCGGATTAGACACCAATAAAAACACTCAAGAAATGGCTATAATTTAAGGAATGTGTTAAGTGTCGACATCCGATTCCTAATTGATGGAGAAAGGTCTGGTGGCAAGAAAAGCTGCTTCTTGGAGGTTGTCAAGTGTTTTTGTTCGACGATTCCATTCTTGGGTGGTTGGTTTGGCCCTTGTTCCTGTAACTCGAATCCTTGCCCGGTGTATCCCATTTTAATTTTACACCATTGTGAACCTTTCGCCTTTTTTACTCTCTGATCAAGGTTCTCGGCATTCAAAAATCTTCGTAAACTAAATCACACGTGTATATGTTGACATTTAAGAGATATACAGTCAAGAAAATTAAGGGCAATGGTGATATATATGCGGATTAGAAAAAAAAAACACTCAACAAATGGCTACAATTTAAGAAATGTGTTTATTGACGGCATCAGATTCCTATTTGATGGAGAAAGGTCTGGTGGCAAGAAAACCTGCTTCTAGGAGGTTGTCAAGTGTTTTCGCTCGACGATTCCATTCTTGGGTGGTTGGTTTGGCCCTTGTTCCTATAACTCGAATGCTAGCCCGGTATATCCCATTTTAATTTTACACTATTGTGAACCTTACGCCTTTTTTACTTTCTGATCGAGGTTCTTGGCATTGAAAAATCTTCGTAAACTAAATCACACGTGTATATGTTGACATTTAAGATATATACAGTCAAGAAAATCAAGGGCAATGGTAATATATATGCGGATTAGACACAAAAAAAAAACACTCAACAAATGGCTACAATTTAAGGAAAGTGTTTAGTGACGGAATAAGATTCCTAATTGATGGAGAAAGGTCTGGTCGCAAGAAAAGCGGCTTCTAGGAGGTTGTCAAGTGTTTTCGCTCGACGATTCCATTCTTGGGTTGTTGGTTTGGCCCTTTTTCCTGTAAATCAAATCCTAGCCCGGTATATCCCATTTTAATTTTACATCATTGTGAACCTTACACCTTTTTTACTCTCTGATCGAGGTTTCCGGCAATGAAAAATCTTCCTAAACTAAATCACGCGTGTATAAGTTGACATTTAAGAGATATACAGTCAAGAAAATCAAGGGCAATGGTGATATATATGCGGATTAGATACCAAAAAAAAAACACTCAACAAATGGCTACAATTTAAGGAATGTGTTTAGTGACGGCATCAGATTCCTAATTGATGGAGGAAGGTCTGGTGGCAAGAAAAGCTGCTTCTAGGAGGTTGTCAAGTGTTTTCACTCGACGATTCCATTCTTGGGTGGTTGGTTTGGCTCTTGTTCCTGTAACTCGAATCCTAGCCCGATATATCCCATTTTAATTTTACACCATTGTGAACCTTACGACTTTTTACTCTCTGATCTAGGTTCTCTGCTTTGAAAAATCGTCATAAACTAAATCACACGTGTATATGTTTGCATATTAGAGATATACAGTCAAGAAAATCAAGGGCAATGGTGAAACATATGCGGATTAGACACAAAAAAAAAAACACTCAACAAATGGCTACAATTTAAGGAATGTGTTTAGTGACGGCATCAGATTTCTAATTGATGGAGAAAGGTCTGGTGGCAAGAAAAGCTGCTTCTAGGAGGTTTTCAAGTGTTTTCACTCGACGATTCCATTCTTTGGTGGTTGGTTTGGCTCTTGTTCCTGTAACTCGAATCCTAGCCCGGTATATCCCATTTTAGTTTTACACTATTGTGAACCTTACGTCTTTTTGACTCTTTGATCGAGGTTCTCGGCATGGAAAATTTTTCGTAAACAAAATCACACGTGTATATGTTGACATTTAAGAGATATATAGTCAAGAAAATCAAGGGCAATGGTGATATATATGCGGATTAGACACCAAAAGAAAACACTCCATAAATGGCTACAATTTAAGGATGTGTTTAGTGGCGCCATCAGATTCCTAATTGATGGAGAAATGTCTGGTGGCAAGAAAAGCTGCTTCTAGGAGGTTGTCAAATGTTTTCGCTCGACGATTCCATTCTTGAGTGGTTGGTTTGGCCCTTGTTCCTGTAACTCGAATCCTAGCCCGGTATATCCAACTTTAATTTTACCCCATTGTGAACCTTACGCCTTTTTTACTCTTTGAATGAGGTTCTCGGCATTAAAAAATCTTCGTAAACTAAATCACACGTGTATATTTTGACATTTCAGAGATATACAATCAAGAAAATCAAGGGCAATGGTGATATATATGCGGATTAGACACAAAAAAAAACAAACAACAAATGGCTACAATTTAAGGAATGTGTTTAGTGACGGCATCAGATTCCTAATTGATGGAGAAAGGTTTAGTGGCAAGAAAAGCTGCTTCTAGGAGGTTGTCAAGTGTTTTCGCTCGATGATTCCATTCTTGGGTGGTTGGTTTGACACTTGTTCCTGTAACTCGAATCAAAGCCCGGGGACCATTTTAATTTTACACCATTGTGAACCTTACGCCTTTTTTACTCTCTGATCGAGGTTCTCGGCATTGAAAAATCTCCGTAAACTAAATCACACGTGTATATGTTGACATTTAAGAGATATACCGTCAAGAAAATCAAGGGCAATGGTGATATATATGCGGCTTAGACACCAAAAAAACACTAAACAAATGGCTACAATTTAAGGAATGTGTTTAGTGACGGCATCAGATTCCTAATTGATGGAGAATGTCTGGTGGCAAGAAAAGCTGCTTCTAGGAGGTTGTCAAGTGTTTTCGCTCGACGATTCCATTCTTGGGTGGTTGGTTTGGCCCTTGTTCCTCTAACTCGAATCCTAGCCCGGTATATCCCATTTTAATTTTACACCATTGTGAACCTTACTCCTTTTTTACTCTCTGATCAAGGTTCTTGGCATTTAAAAATCTTTGTAAACTAAATCACACGTGTATATGTTGACATTTAAGAGATATACCGTCAAGAAAATCAAGGGCAATGGTGATATATATGCGGATTAGACACCAAAAAAACACTCAACAAATGGCTACAATTTAAGGAATGTGTTTAGTGACGACATCAGATTCCTAATTGATGGAGAAAGGTCTGGTGGCAAGAAAAGTTTCTTCTAGGAGGTTGTCAAGTGTTTTCGCTCGAATATTCCATTCTTGGGTTGTTGGTTTGGCCCTTGTTCCTGTAACTCGAATCCTAGCCCCGGTATATCCCATTTTAATTTTACACCATTGTAAACTTTACGCGTTTTTTACTCTCTGATCGAGGTTCTCGGCATTGAAAAATCTTCGTAAACTAAATCACACGTGTATATGTTGACATTTAAGATATATACAGTCAAGAAAATCGAGGGCAATGGTGATATATATGCGGATTAGACACCCAAAAAAAACACTCTACAAATGGCTACAATTTAAGGAATGTGTTTAGTGACGGCATCAGATTTCTAATTGATGGAGAAAGGTCTAGTGGCAAGAAAAGCTGCTTCTAGGAGGTTGTCAAGTGTTTTCGCTCGACGATTCCATTCTTGGGTGCTTGGTTTGGCCCTTTTTCCTGTAACTCGAATACTAGCCCGGTATATCCCATTTTAATTTTACACCATTGTGAACCTTACGCCTTTTTTACTCTCTGATCGAGGTTCTCGACATTGAAAAATCTTCGTAAACCAAAATCACACGTGTATATGTTGACATTTAAGAGATATACAGCCAAGAAAATCAAGGGCAATGGTGATATATATGCGGATTAGACACCAAAAAAAACACTCAACAAATGGCTATAATTTAAGGAATGTGTTTAGTGACGACATCCGATTCCTAATTGATGGAGAAAGGTCTGGTGGCAAGAAAAGCTGCTTCTTGGGGGTTGTCAAGTGTTTTCGTTCGACGATTCCATTCTTGGGTGGTTGGTTTGGCCCTTGTTCCTGTAACTCGAATCCTAGCCCGGTGTATCCCATTTTGATTTTACTCCATTGTGAACCTTACGCCTTTTTTACTCTCTGATCGAGGTTCTCGGAATTGAAAAATCTTCGTAAACTAAATCACACGTGTATATGTTGACATTTAAGAGATATACAGTCAAGAAAATCAAGGGCAATGGTGATATATATGCGGATTAGACACAAAAAAAAAAAAACAAACAACAAATGGCTACAATTTAAGGAATGTGTTTAGTGACGGCATCAGATTCCTAATTGATGGATAAAGGTCTAGTGGCAAGAAAAGCTGCTTCTAGGAGGTTGTCAAGTGTTTTCGCTCGATGATTCCATTCTTGGGTGGTTGGTTTGACACTTGTTCCTGTAACTCGAATCCAAGCCCGGGGACCATTTTAATTTTACACCATTGTGAACCTTATGCCTTTTTTACTCTCTGATCGAGGTTCTCGG
This sequence comes from Helianthus tuberosus, assembly GCA_030545235.1. NCBI lineage: Eukaryota > Viridiplantae > Streptophyta > Magnoliopsida > Asterales > Asteraceae > Helianthus > Helianthus tuberosus. The sequence continues at coordinate 156,591,953 of CM060403.1, forward strand.
CATTGAAAAATCTTCGTAAACTAAATCACACGTGTATATGTTGACATTTAAGAGATATACCGTCAAGAAAATCAAGGGCAATGGTGATATATATGCGGCTTAGACACCAAAAAAACACTAAACAAATGGCTACAATTTAAGGAATGTGTTTAGTGACGGCATCAGATTCCTAATTGATGGAGAAAGGTCTGGTGGCAAGAAAAGCTGCTTCTAGGAGGTTGTCAAGTGTTTTCGCTCGACGATTCCATTCTTGGGTGGTTGGTTTGGCCCTTGTTCCTCTAACTCGAATCCTAGCCCGGTATATCCCATTTTAATTTTACACCATTGTGAACCTTACGCCTTTTTTACTCTCTGATCAAGGTTCTTGGCATTTAAAAATCTTTGTAAACTAAATCACACGTGTATATGTTGACATTTAAGAGATATACCGTCAAGAAAATCAAGGGCAATGGTGATATATATGCGGATTAGACACCAAAAAAACACTCAACAAATGGCTACAATTTAAGGAATGTGTTTAGTGACGACATCAGATTCCTAATTGATGGAGAAAGGTCTGGTGGCAAGAAAAGTTTCTTCTAGGAGGTTGTCAAGTGTTTTCGCTCGAATATTCCATTCTTGGGTTGTTGGTTTGGCCCTTGTTCCTGTAACTCGAATCCTAGCCCCGGTATATCCCATTTTAATTTTACACCATTGTAAACCTTACGCGTTTTTTACTCTCTGATCGAGGTTCTCGGCATTGAAAAATCTTCGTAAACTAAATCACACGTGTATATGTTGACATTTAAGATATATACAATCAAGAAAATCGACGGCAATGGTGATATATATGCGGATTAGACACCCAAAAAAAACACTCAACAAATGGCTACAATTTAAGGAATGTGTTTAGTGACGGCATCAGATTTCTAATTGATGGAGAAAGGTCTGGTGGCAAGAAAAGCTGCTTCTAGGAGGTTGTCAAGTGTTTTCGTTCGACGATTCCATTCTTGGGTGGTTGGTTTGGCCCTTGTTCCTGTAACTCGAATCCTAGCCCGGTGTATCCCATTTTAATTTTACTCCATTGTGAACCTTACGCCTTTTTTACTCTCTGATCGAGGTTCTCGGAATTGAAAAATCTTCGTAAACTAAATCACACGTGTATATGTTGACATTTAAGAGATATACAGTCAAGAAAATCAAGGGCAATGGTGATATATATGCGGATTAGACACAAAAAAAAAAAACACTCAACAAATGGCTACAATTTAAGGAATGTGTTTAGTGACGGCATCAGATTTCTAATTGATGGAGAAAGGTCTGGTGGCAAGAAAAGCTGCTTCTAGGAGGTTGTCAAGTGTTTTCACTCGACGATTCCATTCTTGGGTGGTTGGTTTGGCCCTTGTTCCTGTAACCCGAATACTAGCCCTGTATATCCCATTTTAATTTTACACCATTGTGAACCTTACGCCTTTTTTACTCTCTGATCTAGGTTCTCTGCATTGAAAAATCTTCATAAACTAAATCACACGTGTATATGTTTACATATAAGAGATATACAGTCAAGAAAATCAAGGGCAATGGTGATACATATGCGGATTAGACACAAAAAAAAACACTCAACAAATGGCTACTATTTAAGGAATGTGTTTAGTGACGGCATCAGATTTCTAATTGATGCAGAAAGGTCTGGTGGCAAGAAAAGCTGCTTCTAGGAGGTTTTCAAGTGTTTTAGCTCGACGATTCCATTCTTGGGTGGTTGTTTGGCCCTTGTTCCTGTAACTCGAATCCTAGCCCGATATATCCCATTTTAGTTTTACACTATTGTGAACCTTACGTCTTTTTGACTCTTTGATCGAGGTTCTCGGCATGGAAAAATTTTCGTAAACAGAATCACACGTGTATATGTTGACATTTAAGAGATATATAGTCAAGAAAATCAAGGGCAATGGTGATATTTATGCGGATTAGACACCAAAAGAAAACACTCCATAAATGGCTACAATTTAAGGAATGTGTTTAGTGGCGCCATCAGATTCCTAATTGATGGAGAAATGTCTGGTGGCAAGAAAAGTTGCTTCTAGGAGGTTGTCAAATGTTTTCGCTCGACGATTCCAATCTTGAGTGGTTGGTTTGGCCCTTGTTTCTGTAACTCGAATCCAAGCCCGGTATATCCAATTTTAATTTTACCCCATTGTGAACCTTACGCCTATTTTTACTATTTGAATGAGGTTCTCGGCACTAAAAAATCTTCGTAAACTAAATCACACGTGTATATTTTGACATTTCAGAGATATACAGTCAAGAAAATCAAGGGCAATGGTGAGATATATGCGGATTAGACACAAAAAAACAAACAACAAATGGCTACAATTTAAGGAATGTGTTTAGTGACGGCATCAGATTCCTAATTGATGGAGAAAGGTCTAGTGGCAAGAAAAGCTGCTTCTAGGAGGTTGTCAAGTGTTTTCGCTCGAAGATTCCATTCTTGGGTGGTTGGTTTGACACTTGTTCCTGTAACTCGAATCCAAGCCCGGTGACCATTTTAATTTTACACCATTGTGAACCTTACGCCTTTTTTACTCTCTGATCGAGGTTCTCGGCATTGAAAAATCTTCGTAAACTAAATCACACGTGTATATGTTGACATTTAAGAGATATACAGTCAAGAAAATCAAGGGCAATGGTGATATATATGCGGATTAGACACCAAAAAAAAACTCAACAAACGGCTACAATTTAAGGAATGTGTTTAGTGACGGCATCAGATTCCTAATTGATGGAGAAAGGTCTGGTGGCAAGAAAAGTTGCTTCTAGGAGGTTGTCAAGTGTTTTCGCTCGAGGATTCCATTCTTATGTGGTTGGTTTGGCCCTTGTTCATGTAACTCGAATCCTAGCCCGGCATATCTCATTTTAATTCTACACCATTGTGAACCTTACGCCTTTTTTACTCTCTGATCGAGGTTCTCGGCATTGAAAAATCTTCGTAAACTAAATCACACGTGTATATGTTGACATTTAAGAGATATACAGTCAAGAAAATCAAGGGCAATGGTGATATATATGTGGATTAGACACAAAAAAAACTCAACAAATGGCTACAATTTAAAGAATGTGTTTAGTGACGGCATCAGATTCCTAATTGATGGAGAAATGTCTGGTGGCAAGAAAACCTGCTTCTAGGAGGTTGTCAAGTGTTTTGGCTTGACAATTCCATTCTTGGGTGGTTGGTTTGGCCCTTGTTCCTATAACTAGAATCATAGCCCGGTATATCCCATTTTAATTTTACACCATTGTGAACCTTACGCCTTTTTTACTCTCTGATCGAGGTTCTCGGCATTGAAAAATCCTCGTAAACTAAATCACACATGTATATGTTGACATTTAAGATATATACAGTCAAGAAAATCAAGGGCAATGGTGATATATATGCGGATTAGACACCAAAAAAAACACTCAACAAATGGCTACAATTTAAATAATGTGTTTAGTGACGGCATCATATTCCTAATTGATGGAGAAAGGTCTGGTTGCAATAAAAGCTGCTTCTAGGAGGTTGTCAAGTGTTTTCGCTCGATGATTCCATTATTGGGTGGTTGGTTTGGCCCTTGTTCCTGTAACTCGAATCCTAGCCCGGTATATCCCATTTTAATTTTACACCATTGTGAAGCTTATGCCTTTTTTACTCTCTGATCGAGGTTCTCGGCATTGAAAAATCTTCGTAAACTAAATCACACGTGTATATGTTTACATTTTAGAGATATACAGTCAAGAAAATCAAGGGCAATGGTGATACATATGCGGATTAGACACCAAAAAAAACACTCAACATATGGCTACAATTTAAGGAATGTGTTTAGTGATGGAATCAGATTTCTAGTTGATGGAGAAAGGTCTGGTGGCAAGAAAAGCTCCTTCTAGGAGGTTTTCAAGTGTTTTCGCTCGACGATTCCATTCTTGGGTGGTTGGTTTGGCCCTTGTTTCTGTAACTCGAATCCTAGCCCTGTATATCCCATTTTAATTTAAGACTATTGTGAACCTTACGCCTTTTTTACTCTCTGATCGAGGTTCTCGGCATTGAAAAATCTTCGTAAACTAAATCACACGTGTATGTATTGACATTTAAGAGATATGCAGTCAAGAAAATCAAGGGCAATGGTGATATATATGCGGATTAGACACCAAAAGAAAACACTCAACAAATGGCTACAATTTAAGGAATGTGTTTAGTAACAGCATCAGATTCCTAATTGATGGAAAAAGGTCTGGTGGCAAGAAAAGCTGCTTCTAGGAGGTTGTCAAGTGTTTTCGCTCGACGATTCTATTCTTCAGTGGTTGGTTTGGCCCTTATTCCTGTTACTCGAATCCTAGCCCGGTATATCCCATTTTAATTTTACTCCATTGTGAACCTTACGCCTTTTTTACTCTCTGATCGAGGTTCTGGGCATTGAAAAATCTTCGTAAACTAAATCACACATGTATATGTTGACATTTTAGAGATATACAGTCAAGAAAATCAAGGGCAATGGTGAGACATATGCGGATTAGACACCAAAAAAACACTCAACAAATGGCTACAATTTAAGTAATGTGTTTTGTGACGGCATCAGATTCCTAGTTGATGGAGAAAGGTCTGGTGGCAAGAAAAGCTACTTCTAGGAGGTTTTCAAGTGTTTTCGCTCGACGATTTCATTCTTGGGTGGTTGGTTTGGCCCTTGTTCCTGTAACTCGAATCCTAGCCCGGTATATCTCATTTTAATTTTACACTATTGTGAACCCTACGCCTTTTTTACTCTCTGATCGAGGTTCTCGGCATTGAAAAATCTTCGTAAACTAAATCACACGTGTATATGTTGACATTTAAGAGATATGCAGTCAAGAAAATCAGGGGCAATGGTGATATATATGCGGATTAGACACCAAAAAAAAACACTCAACAAATGGCTACAATTTAAGGAATGTGTTTAGTGACGGCATCAGATTCCTAATTGATTGAAAAAGGTCTGGTAGCAAGAAAAGTTGCTTCTAGGAGGTTGTCAAGTGTTTTCGCTCGACGATTCCAATATTGGGTGGTTGGTTTGGCCCTTGTTCCTGTAACTCGAATCCTAACCCGGTATATCCCATTTTAACTTTACACCATTGTGAACCTTACGCCTTTTTTACTCTCTGATCGAGGTTCTCGGCATTGAAAAATCTTCGTAAACTAAATCACACCTGTATATGTTTACATTTTAGAGATATACAGTCAAGAAAATCAAGGGCAATGGTGATACATATGCGGATTAGAAACAAAAAAAAAAACACTCAACAAATGGCTACAATTTAAGGAATGTGTTTAGTGACGGCATCAGATTCCTAGTTGATGTAGAAAGGTCTGGTGGCAAGAAAAGCTGCTTCTAGGAGGTTGTCAAGTGTTTTCACTCGACGATTCTATTCTTGAGTGGTTGGTTTGGCCCTTGTTCCTGTTACTCGAAACCTAGCCCGGTATATCCCATTTTAATTTACTCCATTGTGAACCTTACGCCTTTTTTACTCTTTGATCGAGGTTCTCGGCATTGAAAAATCTTCGTAAACTAAATGACACGTGTATATGTTGACATTTTAGAGATATACAGTCAAGAAAATCAAGGGCAATGGTGATACATATGCAGATTAGACACCAAAAAAACACTCAACAAATGGCTACAATATAAGGAATGTGTTTTGTGACGGCATCAGATTCCTAGTTGATGGAGAAAGGTCTGGTGGCAAGAAAAGCTGCTTCTAGGAGGTTTTCAAGTGTTTTGGCTCGACGATTCCATTCTTGGGTGGTTGGCTTGGCCCTTGTTCCTATAACTCGAATCCTAGCCCGGTATATCCCATTTTAATTTTACACCATTGTGAACCTTACGCCTTTTTTACTCTCTAAAATGAGGTTCTCCGCAATGAAAAATCTTCGTAAACTAAATCACACGTGTATATGTTGACATTTAAGAGATATACAGTCAAGAAAATCAAGGGCAATGGTGATATATATGCGGATTAGACATCAAAAAAAACACTCAACAAATGGCTACAATTTAAGGAATGTGTTTAGTGACGGCATCAGGTTCCTAATTAATGGAGAAAGGTCTGGTGGCAAGAAAAGCTGCTTCTAGGAGGTTGTCAAGTGTTTTCGCTCGACGATTCCATTCTTGGGTGGTTGGTTTGGCCCTTGTTCCTGTAACTCGAATTCAAGCCCGGTGCCCATTTTAATTTTACACCATTGTGAACCTTACGCCTTTTTTACTCTCTGATCGAGGTTCTCGGCATTGAAAAATCTTCGTAAACTAAATGACACCTGTATATGTTGACATTTAAGAGATATACAGTCAAGAAAATCAAGGGCAATGGTGATATATTCAGATTAGACACAAAAAAAAAACACTCAACAAATGGCTACAATTTAAGGAATGTGTTTAGTGACGGCATCCGATTCCTAATTGATGAAGAAAGGTCTGGTGGCAAGAAAAGCTGCTTCTAGGAAGTTGTCAAGTGTTTTCGCTCGACGTTTCCATTCTTGGGTCGTTGGTTTAGCCCTTGTTCCTGTAACTCGAATCCTAGCCCGGTATATCCCATTTTAATTTTACACCATTGTGAACCTTACGCCTTTTTTACACTTTGATCGAGGTTCTCGGCATTGAAAAATCTTCGTAAACTAAATCACACGTGTATATGTTGAAATTAAAGAGATATACAGTCAAGAAACTCAAAGGCAATGGTGATATATATGCGGATTAGACAAAAAAAAACACTCAACAAATGGCTACAATTTAAGGAATGTGTTTAGTGAAGGCATCAGTTTCCTAATTGATTGAGAAAGGTCTGGTAGCAAGAAAAGTTGCTTCTAGGAGGTTGTCAAGTGTTTTCGCTCGACGATTCCATTATTGGGTGGTTGGTTTGGCCCTTGTTCCTGTAACTCGAATCCTAACCCGGTATATCCCATTTTAATTTTACACCATTGTGAACCTTACGCCTTTTTTACTCTCTGATCGAGGTTCTCGGCATTGAAAAATCTTCGTAAACTAAATCGCACCTGTATATGTTTACATTTTAGAGATATACAGTCAAGAAAATCAAGGGCAATGGTGATACATATGCGGAGTAGACACAAAAAAAACACTCAACAAATGGCTACAATTTAAGGAATGTGTTTAGTGACGGCATCAGATTCCTAGTTGATGTAGAAAGGTCTGGTGGCAAGAAAAGCTGCTTCTAGGAGGTTTTCAAGTGTTTTCGCTCGACGATTCCATTCTTGGGTGGTTGGTTTGGCCCTTGTTCCTGTAACTCGAATTCTATCCCGGTATATCCCATTTTAATTTTACACTATTGTGAACCTTACGCCTTTTTTATTCTCTGATCGAGTTTCTCGGCATTGAAAAATATTCGTAAACTAAATCACACGTGTATATGTTGACATTTAAGAGATATGCAGTCAAGAAAATAAAGGGCAATGGTGATATATATGCGGATTAGACACCAAAAGAAAACACTCAACAAATGGCTGCAATTTAAGGATGTGTTTAGTGACGGCATCAGATTCCTAATTGATAGAGAAAGGTCTGGTGGTAAGAAAAGCTGCTTCTAGGAGGTTGTCAAATGTTTTCGCTTGACGATTCCATTCTTGAGTGGTTGGTTTGGCCCTTGTTCCTGTAACTCGAATCCTAGCCCGGTATTTCCCATTTTAATTTTACACCATTGTGAACCTTACGCCTTTTTTACTCTCTAAAATGAGGTTCTCGGCATTGAAAAATCCTCGTAAACTAAATCACACGTGTATATGTTGACATTTAAGAGATATACAGTCAAGAAAATCAAGGGCAATGGTGATATATATGTGGATTAGACACCAAAAAAAAACACTCAACAAATGGCTACAATTTAAGGAATGTGTTTAGTGATGGCATCAGATTCCTAATTAATGGAGAAAGTCTGGTGGCAAGAAAAGTTGCTTCTAGGAGGTTGTCAAGTCTTTTCGCTCGACGATTCCATTCTTAGGTGGTTGGTTTGGACCTTGTTCCTGTAACTCGAATCCAAGCCTGGTGCCCATTTTAATTTTACACCATTGTGAACCTTACGCCTTTTTTACTCTCTGATCGAGGTTCTTGGCATTGAAAAATCTTCGTAAACTAAATCACACGTGTTTATCTTGACATTTAAGAGATATACAGTCAAGAAAATCAAGGGCAATGGTATTATATATGCGGATTAGACACCAAAAAAAACACTCAACAAATGGCCACAATTTAAGGAATGTGTTTAGTGATGGCATCAGATTCCTAATTAATGGAGAAAGGTCTGGTGGCAAGAAAAGCTGCATCTAGGTGGTTGTCAAGTGTTTTCGCTCGACGATTCCATTCTTGGGTGGTTGGTTTGGCCCTTGTTCCTGTAACTCGAATCCAAGCCCGGTGCTCATTTTAATTTTACACCATTGTGAACCTTACGCCTTTTTTTACTCTCTGATCGAGGTTCTCGGCATTGAAAAATCTTCGTAAACTAAATCACACGTATATATGTTGACATTTAAGAGATATACAGTCAAGAAAATCAAGGGAAATGGTGATATATATGCGGATTAGACACAAAAAAAAAACACTCAACAAATGGCTACAATTTAAGGAATGTGTTTAGTGACGGCATCAGATTCCTAATTGATGGAGAAAGGTCTGGTGGCAAGAAAAGCAGCTTCTAGGAGGTTGTCAAGTGTTTTCGCTCGACGATTCCATTCTTGGGTGGTTGGTTTGGCCCTTGTTCATGTAACTGGAATCCTAGCCCGACATATCCCATTTTAATTTTACACCATTGTGAACCTTACGCCTTTTTTTACTCTCTGATCGAGGTTCTCGGCATTGAAAAATCTTCGTAAACTAAATCACACGTGTATATGTTGACATTTAAGAGATATACAGTCAAGAAAATCAAGGGCAATGGTGATATATATACGGATTAGACACAAAAAAAAACACTCAACAAATGGCTACAATTTAAGGAATGTGTTTAGTGACGGCATCAGATTCCGAATTGATGGAGAAATATCTGGTGGCAAGAAAACCTACTTCTAGGAGGTTGTGAAGTGTTTTCGCTCGACGATTCCATTCTTGGGTGGTTGGTTTGGCCCTTGTTCCTGTAACTCGAATCCTAGCCCGGTATATCTCAATTTAATTTTACCCCATTGTGAACCTGACGCCTTTTTTACTCTCTGATCGAGGTTCTCGGCATTGAAAAATCTTCGTAACCTAAATCACACATGTATATGTTGACATTTAAGAGATATACAGTCAAGAAAATCAAGGGCAATGGTGATATATATTCGGATTAGACACCAAAAAAAACACTCAACAAATGGCTACTATTTAAGGAATGTGTTTCGTGACGGCATCAGATTCCTAATTGATGGAAAAAGGCCTGGTGGCAAGAAAAGCTGCTTCTAAGAGGTTGTCAAGTGTTTTCGCTCGACGATTCCATTATTGGGTGGTTGGTTTGGCCCTTGTTCCTGTAACTCGAATCCTGGCCCGGTATATCCCATTTTAATTTTACACCATTGTAAACCTTACGCCTTTTTTAATCTCTGATCGAGGTTCTCGGCATTGAAAAATCTTCGTAAACTAAATCACACGTGTATATGTTGACATTTAAAAGATATACAGTCAAGAAAATCAAGGGCAATATTGATATATATGCGGATTAGACACCAAAAAAACACTCAACAAATGGCTACAATTTAAGGAATGTGTTTATTGACGGCATCAGATTCCTAATTGATGGAGAAAGGTCTGCTGGCAAGAAAAACTGCTTCTAGGTGGTTGTCAAGTGTTTTCGCTCGACGATTCCATTCTTGGGTGGTTGGTTTGGCCCTTGTTCCTGTAACTCGAATCCTAGCCCGGTATATCCCATTTTAATTTTACACCAATATGAACCTTACGCCTTTTTTACTCTCTGATCGAGGTTCTCGGCATTGAAAAATCTTAGTAAAATAAATCACACGTGTATATGTTGACATTTAAGAGATATACAGTCACGAAAATCAAGGCCAATGGTGATATATATGCGGATTAGACACAAAAAAAAAACTCAACAAATGGCTACAATTTAAGGTAGGTGTTTAGTGACGGCATCAGACTCCTAATTGATGGAGAAAGGACTGCTGGCAAGAAAAGCTGCTTCTAGGTGGTTGTCAAGTGTTTTCGCTCGACGATTCCATTCTTGGGTGATTAGTTTGGCCTTTCTTCGTATTACTCGAATCCTAGCCCGGTATATCCCATTTTAATTTTACACCATTGTGAACCTAACGCTTTTTTTACTCTCTGATCGAGGTTCTCGGCATTTAAAAATCTTCGTAAACTAAATCACACGTGTATATGTTGACATTTAAGAGATATACAGTCAAGAAAATCAAGGGAAATGGTGATATATATGCAGATTAGACACAAAAAAAAAACACTCAACAAATGGCTACAGTTTAAGGGATGTGTTTAGTGACGGCATCAGATTCCTAAATGATGGAGAAAGGTCTGGTGGCAAGAAAAGCTGCTTCTAGGAGGTTGTCAAGTGTTTTCGCACGACTATTCCATTCTTGCGTGGTTGGTTTAGCCCTTGTTCCTGTAACTCGAATCTGAGCCCGGTATATCCCATTTTACTTTTACACCATTATGAACCTTACGCCTTTTTTACTCTATGATCGACGTTCTCGGCATTGAAAAATCTTCGTAAACTAAATCACACGTGTATATGTTGACATTTAAGAGATATACAGTCAAGAAAATCAAGGGCAATGGTGATATATATGCGGATTAGACACCAAAAAAACACTCAACAAATGGCGACAATTTAAGGAATGTGTTTATTGACGGCATCAAATTCCTAATTGATGGAGAAAGGTTTGGTGGCAAGAAAAGCTGCTTCTAGGAGGTTGACAAGTGTTTTCGCTCGAAGATTCCATTCTTGTGTGGTTGGTTTGGCCCTTATTCCTGTAACTCGAATCCTAGCCCGGTATATCCCATTTTAATTTTACACCATTGTCAACCTTACGCCTTTTTTAGTCTCTGATCGAGGTTCTCGGCATTCAAAAATCTTCGTAAAATAAATCACACGTGTATATGTTGACATTTAAGAGATATACAGTCACGAAAATTAAGGCCAATGGTGATATATATGCGGATTAGACACAAAAAAACACTCAACAAATGGCTACAATTTAAGGAATGTGTTTAGTGACGGCATCAGATTCCTAATTGATGGAGAAAGGTCTGCTGGCAAGAAAAGCTGCTTCTAGGAGGTTGTCAAGTGTTTTCGCTCGACGATTCCATTCTTGGGTGATTAGTTTGGCCCTTGTTCCTATAACTCGAATCCTAGCCCGGTATATCCCATTTTAATTTTACACCATTGTGAACCTAACGCTTTTTTTACTCTCTGATCGAGGTTCTCGGCATTTAAAAATCTTCATAAACTAAATCACACGTGTATATGTTGACATTTAAGAGATATACAGTCAAGAAAATCAAGGGAAATGGTGATATATATGCGGATTAGACACAAAAAAAAAAACACTCAACAAGTGGCTAAAGTTTAAGGAATGTGTTTAGAGACGTCATCAGATTCCTAAACGATGGAGAAAGGTCTGGTGGCAAGAAAAGCTTCTTCTTGGAGGTTGTGAAGTGTTTTCGCTCGACTATTCCATTCTTGGGTGGTTGGTTTAGCCCTTGTTCCTGTAACTCGAATCCGAGCCCGGTATATCCCATTTTACTTTTACACCATTGTGAACCTTACGCCTTTTTTACTCTATGATCGAGGTTCTCGGCATTGAAAAATCTTCGTAAACTAAATCACACGTGTATATGTTGACATTTAAGAGATATACAGTCAAGAAAATCAAGGGCAATGTAGATATATATGCGGATTAGACACAAAAAAAAAACACTCAACAAATGGCTACAATTTAAGGAATGTGTTTATTGACGGCATCAGATTCCAAATTGATAGAGAAAGGTTTGGTGGCAAGAAAAGCTGCTTCTAGGAGGTTGTCAAGTGTTTTCGCTCGATGATTCCATTCTTGGGTGGTTGGTTTGGCCCTTGTTCCTGTAACTCGAATCCTATCCCGGTATATCCCATTTTAACTTTACACCATTGTGAACCTTACGCCTTTTTTACTCTCTGATCGAGGTTCTCGGCATTGAAAAATCTTCGTAAACTAAATCACACGTGTATATGTTGACATTTAAGAGATATACAGTAAAGAAAATCAAGGGCAATGGTGATATATATTCGGATTAGACACCAAAAAAAACACTTAACAAATGGCTACAATTTAAGGAATGTGTTTAGTGACGGCATCAGATTCTTAATTGATGGAGAAAGGTCTGGCGCCAAGAAAAGCTGCTTCTAGGAGGTTGTCAAGTGTTTTCGCTCGACGATTCCATTATTGGGAGGTTGGTTTGGACCTTGTTCATGTAACTCTAATCCTAGCCCGGCATAGCCCATTTTAATTTTACACCATTGTGAACCTTACGCCTTTTTTACTCTCTAATCGAGGTTCTCGGCATTGAAAAATCTTCGTAAACTAAATCACACGTGTATATGTTGACATTTAAGAGATATACAGTCAAAAAAATTAAGGGCAATGGTGATATATATGCGGATTAGACACCAAAAAAACACTCAACAAATGGCTACAATTTAAGGAATGTGTTTATTGACGGCATCAGATTCCTAATTGATGGAGAAAGGTTTGGTGGCAAGAAAAGCTGCTTCTAGGAGGTTGTCAAGTGTTTTCGCTCAACGATTCCATTCTTGTGTGGTTGGTTTGGCCCTTGTTCCTGTAACTCGAATCCTAGCCCGGTATATCCCATTTTAATTTTACACCATTGTTAACCTTACGCCTTTTTTACTCTCTAATCGAGGTTCTCGGCATTGAAAAATCTTCGTAAAATAAATCACACGTGTATATGTTGACATTTAAGAGATATACAGTCACGAAAATTAAGGCCAATGGTGATATATATGCGGATTAGACACAAAAAAAACACTCAACAACTGGCTACAATTTAAGGAATGTGTTTAGTGACGGCATCAGATTCTTAATTGATGGATAGAGGTATGGTGGCAAGAAAAGCTGCTTCTAGGAGGTTGTCAAGTGTTTTCGCTCGACGATTCCATTCTTGGGAGATTAGTTTGGCCCTTGTTCCTGTAACTCGAATCCTAGCCCGGTATATCCCATTTTAATTTTACACCATTGTGAACCTTACGCCTTTTTTACTCACTGATCGAGTTTCTCGGCATTTAAAAATCTTCGTAAACTAAATCACACGTGTATATGTTGACATTTAAGAGATATACAGTCAAGAAAATCAAGGGCAATGGTGATATATATGCGGATTAGACACCAAAAAAAAACAATCAACAAATGGCTACAATTTAAGGAATGTGTTTAGTGACGGCATCAGATTCCTAAATGATGGAGAAAGGTCTGGTGGCAAGAGAAGCTGCTTCTAGGAGGTTGTCAAGTGTTTTCGCTCGACTATTCCATTCTTGGGTGGTTGGTTTAGCCCTTGTTCCTGTAACTCGAATCCGAGCCCGGTATATCCCATTTTACTTTTACACCATTGTGAACCTTACGCCTTTTTTACTCTATGATCGAGGTTCTCGTCATTGAAAACTCTTCATAAACTAAATCACACGTGTATATGTTGACATTTAAGAGATATACAGTCAAGAAAATCAAGGGCAATGGTGATATATATACGGATTAGACACCAAAAAAAACACTCAACAAATGGCTACAATTTAAGGAATGTGTTTAGTGACGGCATCAGATTTCTAATTGATGGAGAAAGGTCTGGTGGCAAGAAAAGCTGCTTCTAGGAGGTTGCCAAGTGTTTTCACTCGACGATTCCATTCTTGGGTGGTTGGTTTGGCCCTTGTTCCTGTAACTCGAATCCTAGCCCGGTATATCCCATTTTACTTTTACACCATTGTGAAACTTACGCATTTTTTACTCTCTGATCGAGGTTCTCGGCATTGAAAAATCTTCGTAAACTAAATCACACGTGTATATGTTGACATTTAAGAGATATACAGTCAGGAAAATTAAGGGAAATGGTGATATATATGCGGATTAGACACAAAAAAAAACACTCAACAAATGGCTACAATTTAAGGAATGTGTTTAGTGACGGCATTAGATTCCTAATTAATGGAGAAATGTCTTGTGGCAAGAAAAGCTGCTTCCAGGAGGTTGTCAAGTGTTTTCGCTCGACGATTCCATTCTTGAGTGGTTGGTTTGGCCCTTGTTCCTGTAACTCGAATCCTAGCCCGGTATATCCCATTTTAATTTTACACCATTGTGAACCTTACGCCTTTTTTACTCTCTGATCGAGGTTCTCGGCATTTAAAAATCTTCGTAAACTAAATCACACGTTTATATGTTGACATTTAAGAGATATACAGTCAAGAAAATCTAGGGCAATGGTGATATATATGCGGATTAGACACAAAAAAAAAAACACAACAAATGGCTACAATTTAAGGAATGTGTTTAGTGACGGCATCAGATTCCTAATTGATGGAGAAATGTCTGGTGGCAAGAAAAGCTGCTTCTAGGAGGTTGTCATGTGTTTTCGCTCGGCGATTCCATTCTTGGGTGGTTGGTTTGGCCCTTATTCCTGTAACTCGAATTCTAGCCCGGTATATCCCATTTTAATTTTACACCATTGTGAACCTTACGCCTTTTTTACTCTCTTATCGAGGTTCTCGGCATTGAAAAATCTTCGTAAACTAAATCAGACGTGTATATGTTGACATTTAAGAGATATACAGTCAAGAAAATCAAGGACAATGGTGATATATATACGGATTAGACACCAAAAAAAACACTCAACAAATGGCTACAATTTAAGGAATGTGTTTAGTGACGGTATCAGATTCCTAATTGATAGAGAAAGGTCTGGTGGCCAGAAAAGCTGCTTCTAGGAGGTTGTCAAATGTTTTCACTCGACGATTCCATTCTTGGGTAGTTAGTTTGGCCCTTGTTCCTGTAACTCGAATCCTATCCCGGTATAACCCATTTTAATTTTACACCATTGTGAACCTTACGCCTTTTTTACTTTCTGAT
The DNA here is from genome assembly GCA_030545235.1 of Helianthus tuberosus. Taxonomy (NCBI): domain Eukaryota; kingdom Viridiplantae; phylum Streptophyta; class Magnoliopsida; order Asterales; family Asteraceae; genus Helianthus; species Helianthus tuberosus. The sequence goes on from CM060403.1 coordinate 156,607,056, forward strand.
CGAGGTTCTCGGCATTAAAAAATCTTCGTAAACTATATCACACGTGTATATATGTTGACATTTAAGAGATATACAGTCAAGAAAATCAAGGGCAATGGTGATATATATGCGGATTATACACCAAAAAAAAACTCAACAAATGGCTACAATTTAAGGAATGTGTTTAGTGACGGCATCAGATTCCTAATTGATGGAGAAAGGTCTGGTGCAAGAAAAGCTGCTTCTAGGAGGTTGTCATGTGTTTTCGCTCGACGATTCCATTCTTGGGTGGTTGGTTTGGCCCTTGTTCCTGTAACTCGAATCCTAGCCCGGTATATCCCATTTTAATTTTACACCATTGTGAACCTTACGCCTTTTTTACTCTCTGATCGAGGTTCTCGGCATTGAAAAATCTTCGTAAACTAAATCACACGTGTATATGTTGACATTTAAGAGATATACAGTCAAGAAAATTAAGGGCAATGGTGATATATATGCGGATTAGACACCAAAAAAAACACTCAACAAATGGCTACAATTTAAGGAATGTGTTTAGTGACGGCATTAGATTCCTAATTAATGGAGAAATGTCTGGTGGCAAGAAAAACTGCTTCCAGGAGGTTGTCAAGTGTTTTCGCTCGACGATTCCATTCTTGGGTGGTTGGTTTGGCCCTTGTTCCTGTAACTCGAATCCTAGCCCGGTATATCCCATTTTAATTTTACACTATTGTGAAACTTACGCCTTTTTTACTCTCTGATCGAGGTTCTCGGCATTGAAAAATCTTCGTAAACTAAATCACACGTGTATATGTTGACATTTAAGAGATATACAGTCAAGAAAATTAAGGGCAATGGTGTTATATATGCGGATTAGACACCAAAAAAAACACTCAACAAATGGCTACAATTTAAGGAATGTGTTTAGTGACGGCATCAGATTCCTAATTGATGGATAAAGGTCTGGTGGCAAGAAAAGCTGCTTCTAGGAGGTTGTCATGTGTTTTCGCTCGACGATTCCATCTTGGGTGGTTGGTTTGGCCCTTCTTCCTGTAACTCGAATCCGAGCCCGGTATATCCCATTTTACTTTTACACTATTGTGAACCTTACGCCTTTTTTACTCTATGATCGAGGTTCTCGGAATTGAAAAATCTTCGTAAACTAAATCACACGTGTATATGTTGACATTTAAGAGATATACAGTCAAGAAAATTAAGGGCAATGGTGATATATATGCGGATTAGACACCAAAAAAACACTCAACAAATGGCTACAATTTAAGGAATGTGTTTAGTGATGGCATTAGATTCCTAATTAATGGAGAAATGTCTGGTGGCAAGAAAAGCTGCTTCCAGGAGGTTGTCAAGTGTTTTCGCTCGACGATTCCATTCTTGGGTGGTTGGTTTGGCCCTTGTTCCTGTAACTCGAATCCTAGCCCGGTATATCCTATTTTAATTTTACACCATTGTGAACCTTACACCTTTTTTACTCTCTGATCGAGGTTCTTGGCATTGAAAAATCTTCGTAAACCAAATCAAACGTGTATATGTTGACATTTAAGAGATATACAGTCAAGAAATTTAAGGGCAATGGTGATATATATGCGGATTAGACATAAAAAAAAAACACTCAACAAATGGCTACAATTTAAGGAATTAGTTTAGTGACGGCATTAGATTCCTAATTGATGGAGAAATGTCTGGTGGCAAGAAAAGCTGCTTCTAGGAACTTGTCAAGTGTTTTCGCTCGACGATTCCATTCTTGGGTGGTTGGTTTGGCCCTTGTTCCTGTAACTCGAATCCTAGCACGGTATATCCCATTTTAATTTTACACCATTGTGAACCTTACGCTTTTTTTACTCTCTGATCGAGGTTCTCGGCATTTAAAAATCTTCGTAAACTAAATCACACGTGTATTTTTTACATTTAAGAGATATACAGTCAAGAAAATCAAGGGCAATGGTGATATATATGCGGATTAGACACAAAAAAAAACACTCAACAAATGGCTACAATTTAAGGAATGTGTTTAGTGACGGAATCAGATTCCTAAATGATGGAGAAAGGTCTGGTGGCAAGAAAAGCTGCTTCTAGGAGGTTGTCAAGTGTTTTCGCTCGACTATTCCATTCTTGGGTGGTTGGTTTAGCCCTTGTTCGTGTAACTCAAATCCGAGCCCGGTATATCCCATTTTACTTTTACACCATTGTAAACCTAACGCCTTTTTACTCTATGATCGAGGTTCTCGGCATTGAAAAATCTTCGTAAACTAAATCACACGTGTATATGTTGACATTTAAGAGATATACAGTCAAGAAAATCAAGGGCAATGGTGATATATATGCGGATTAGACACCAAAAAAAAACACTCAACAAATGGCTACAATTTAAGGAATGTGTTTAGTGACGGCATCAGATTTCTAATTGATGGAGAAAGGTCTGGTGGCAAGAAAAGCTGCTTCTAGGAGGTTGTCAAGTGTTTTCACTCGACGATTCCATTCTTGGGTGGTTGGTTTGGCCCTTGTTCCTGTAACTCGAATCCTAGCCCGGTATATCCCATTTTAATTTTACACCATTGTGAACCTTACGCCTTTTTTACTCTCTGATCGAGGTTCTCGGCATTGAAAAATCTTCGTAAACTAAATCACACGTGTATATGTTGACATTTAAGAGATATATAGTCAAGAAAATTAAGGGCAATGGTGATATATATGCGGATTAGACACCAAAAAACACACTCAACAAATGGCTACAATTTAAGGAATGTGTTTAGTGACGGCATTTGATTCCTAATTAATGGAGAAATGTCTGGTGGCAAGAAAAGCTACTTCCAGGAGGTTGTCAAGTGTTTTCGCTCGACGATTCCATTCTTGGGTGGTTGGTTTGGCCCTTGTTCCGGTAACTCGAATCCTAGCCCGGTATATCCCATTTTAATTTTACACCATTGTGAACCTTACGCCTTTTTTACTCTCTGATCGAGGTTCTCGGCATTTAAAAATCTTCGTAAACTAAATCACACGTTCATATGTTGACATTTAAGAGATATACAGTCAAGAAAATCAAGGGCAATGGTGATATATATGCGGATTAGACACCAAAAAAAAACTCAACAAATGGCTACAATTTAAGGAATGTGTTTAGTGACGGCATCAGATTCCTAATTGATGGAAAAAGGTCTGGTGGCAAGAAAAGCTGCTTCTAGGAGGTTGTCATGTGTTTTCGCTCGACGATTCTATCTTGGGTGGTTGGTTTGGCCCACATTCCTGTAACTCGAATCCTAGCCCGGTATATCCCATTTTAATTTTACACCATTGTGAACCTTACGCCTTTTTTACTCTCTGATCGAGGTTCTCGGCATTTAAAAATCTTCGTAAGCTAAATCACACGTTTATATGTTGACATTTAAGAGATATACAGTCAAGAAAATCAACGGCAATGGTGATATATATGCGGATTAGACACCAAAAAAAAACTCAACAAATGGCTACAATTTAAGGAATGTGTTTAGTGACGGCATCAGATTCCTAATTGATGGAGAAAGGTCTGGTGGCAAGAAAAGCTGCTTCTAGGCGGTTGTCAAGTGTTTTCACTCGACGATTCCATTCTTGGGTGGTTGGTTTGGCCCTTGTTCCGGTAACTCGAATCCTAGCCCGGTATATCCAATTTTAATTTTACACCATTGTGAACCTTACGCCTTTTTTACTCTCTGATCGAGGTTCTCGGCATTGAAAAATCTTCGTAACCTAAATCACACGTTTATATGTTGACATTTAAGAGATATACAGTCAAGAAAATTAAGGGCAATGGTGATATATATGCGGATTAGACACCAAAAAAAACACTCAACAAATGGCTACAATTTAAGGAATGTGTTTAGTGATGGCATCAGATTCCTAATTAATGGAGAAAGTCTGGTGGCAAGAAAAGCTGCTTCCAGGAGGTTGTCAAGTGTTTTCACTCGACGATTCCATTCTTGGGTGGTTGGTTCGGCCCTTGTTCCTGTAACTCGAATCCTAGCCCGTTGTATCCCATTTTAATTTTACACTATTGTGAAACTTACGCCTTTTTTACTCTCTGGTCGAGGTTTTCGGCATTGAAAAATCTTCGTAAACTAAATCACACGTGTATATGTTGACATTTAAGAGATATACAGTCAAGAAAATTAAGGGCAATGTCGTTATATATGCGGATTAGACACCAAAAAAAACACTCAACAAATGGCTACAATTTAAGGAATGTGTTTAGTGAAGGCATTAGATTCCTAATTAATGGAGAAATGTCTGGTGGCAAGAAAAGCTGCTTCCAGGAGGTTGTCAAGTGTTTTCGCTCGATGATTCCATTCTTGGGAGGTTGGTTTGGCCCTTGTTCCTGTAACTCGAATCCTAGCCCGGTATCTCCCATTTTAATTTTACACCATTGTGAACCTTACGCCTTTTTTACTCTCTGATCGAGGTTCTCGACATTTAAAAATCTTCGTAAACAAAATCACACGTTTATATGTTGACATTTAAGAGATATACAGTCAAGAAAATCAAGGGCAATGGTGATATATATGCGGATTAGACACAAAAAAAAAACTCAACAAATGGCTACAACTTAAGGAATGTGTTTAGTGGCGGCATCAGATTCCTAATTGATGGAGAAAGGTCTGGTGGCAAGAAAAGCTGCTTCTAGGAGGTTGTCATGTGTTTTCGCTAGAGGATTCCATTCTTGGGTGGTTGGTTTGGCCCTTATTCCTGTAACTCGAATCCTAGCCCGGTATATCCCATTTTAATTTTACACCATTGTGAACCTTACGCCTTTTTTACTCTCTGATCGAGGTTCTCGGCATTTAAAAATCTTCGTAAACTAAATCACACGTTTATATGTTGACATTTAAGAGATATACAGTCAAGAAAATCAAGGGCAATGGTGATATATATGCGGATTAGACACCAAAAAAAAACTCAACAAATGGCTACAATTTAAGTAATGTGTTTAGTGACGGCATCCAATTCCTAATTAATGGAGAAAGGTCTGGTGGCAAGAAAAGCTGCTTCTAGGAGGTTGTCATGTGTTTTTGCTCGACTATTCCATTCTTGGGTGGTTGGTTTAGCCCTTGTTCCTGTAACTCGAATCCGAGCGCGGTATATCCCATTTTACTTTTACACCATTGTGAACCTTACGCCTTTTTTACTCTATGATCGAGGTTCTCGGCATTGAAAAATCTTCGTAAACTAAATCACACGTGTATATGTTGACATTTAAGAGATATACAGTCAAGAAAATTAAGGGCAATGGTGATATATATGCGGATTAGACACCAAAAAAAACACTAAACAAATGGCTACAATTTAAGGAATGTGTTTAGTGACGGCATCAGATTTCTAATTGATGGAGAAAGGTCTGGTGGCAAGAAAAGCTGCTTCTAGGAGGTTGTCAAGTGTTTTCACTCGACGATTCCATTCTTGGGTGGTTGGTTTGGCCCTTGTTCCTGTAACTCGAATCCTAGCCCGGTATATCCTATTTTAATTTTACACCATTGTGAACCTTACGCCTTTTTTACTCTCTGATCGAGGTTCTCGGCATTGAAAAATCTTCGTAAACTAAATCACACGTTTATATGTTGACATTTAAGAGATATACAGTCAAGAAAATTAAGGGCAATGGTGATATATATGCGGATTAGACACCAAAAAAAACACTCAACAAATGGCTACAATTTAAGGAATGTGTTTAGTGACGGCATTAGATTCCTAATTAATGGAGAAATGTCTAGAGGCAAGAAAAGCTGTTTCCAGGAGGTTGTCAAGTGTTTTCGCTCGACGGTTCCATTCTTGGGTGGTTGGTTTGGCCCTTGTTCCTGTAACTCGAATCCTAGCCCGGAATATCCCATTTTAATTTTACACTATTGTGAACCTTACGCCTTTTTTACTCTCTGATCGAGGTTCTCGGCATTGAAAAATCTTCGTAAACTAAATCACACGTGTATATGTTGACATTTAAGAGATATACAGTCAAGAAAATTAAGGGCAATGGTGTTATATATGCGGATTAGACACCAAAAAAAACACTCAACAAATGGCTACAATTTAAGGAATGTGTTTAGTGACGGCATTAGATTCCTAATTAATGGAGAAATGTCTGGTGGCAAGAAAAGCTGCTTCCAGGAGGTTGTCAAGTGTTTTCGCTCGACGATTTCATTCTTGGGAGGTTGGTTTGGCCCTTGTTCCTGTAACTCGAATCTTAGCTCGGTATATCCCATTTTAATTTTACACCATTGTGAACATTACGCCTTTTTTACTCTCTGATCGAGGTTCTCGGTATTTAAAAATCTTAGTAAACTAAATCACACGTTTATATGTTGACATTTAAGAGATATACAGTCAAGAAAATCAAGGGCAATGGTGATATATATGCGGATTAGACACCAAAAAAAAAACTCAACAAATGGCTACAATTTAAGGAATGTGTTTAGTGGCGGCATCAGATTCCTAATTGATGGAGAAAGGTCTGGTGGCAAGAAAAGTTGCTTTTAGGAGGTTGTCATGTGTTTTCGCTCGACGATTCCATTCTTGGGTGGTTGGTTTGGCCCTTGTTCCTGTAACTCGAATCCTAGCCCAGTATATCCCATTTTAATTTTACACCATTGTGAACCTTACGCCTTTTTTACACTCTGATCGAGGTTCTCGGCATTTAAAAATCTTCGTAAACTAAATCACACGTTTATATGTTGACATTTTAGAGATTTACAGTCAAGAAAATCAAGGGCAATGGTGATATATATGCGGATTAGACACCAAAAAAAAACTCAACAAATGGCTACAATTTAAGGAATGTGTTTAGTGACGACATCAGATTCCTAATTGATGGAGAAAGGTCTGGTGGCAAGAAAAGCTGCTTCTAGGAGGTTGTCATGTGTTTTCGCTCGACGATTCCATTCTTGGGTGGTTGGTTTGGCCCTTATTCCTGTAACTCGAATCCGAGCCCGGTATATCCCATTTTACTTTTACACCATTGTGAACCTTACGCCTTTTTTACTCTATGATCGAGGTTCTCGGCATTGAAAAATCTTCGTAAACTAAATCACACGTGTATATGTTGACATTTAAGAGATATAGAGTCAAGAAAATTAAGGGCAATGGTGATATATATGCGGATTAGACACCAAAAAAAAACACTCAACAAATGGCTACAATTTAAGGAATGTGTTTAGTGACGGCATTAGATTCCTAATTAATGGAGAAATGTCTGGTGGTAAGAAAAGCTGCTTCCAGGAGGTTGTCAAGTGTTTCCGCTCGACGATTCCATTCTTGGGTGGTTGGTTTGGCCCTTGTTCCTGTAACTCGAATCCTATCCCGGTATAACCCATTTTAATTTTACACCATTGTGAACCTTACGCCTTTTTTACTTTCTGATCGAGGTTCTCGGCATTAAAAAATCTTCGTAAACTATATCACACGTGTATATGTTGACATTTAAGAGATATACAGTCAAGAAAATCAAGGGCAATGGTGATATATATGCGAATTAGACACAAAAAAACACTCAACAAATGGCAACAATTTAAGGAATGTGTTTAGTGACGGCATCAGATTCCTAATTGATGGAGAAAGGACTGGTGGCAAGAAAAGCTGCTTCTAGGAGGTTGTCATGTGTTTTCGCTCGACTATTCCATTCTTGGGTGGTTGGTTTAGCTATTGTTCCTGTAACTCGAATCCGAGCCCGGTATATCCCATTTTACTTTTACACCATTGTGAACCTTACGCCTTTTTTACTCTATGATCGAGGTTCTCGGCATTGAAAAATATTCGTAAACTAAATCACACGTGTATATGTTGACATTTAAGAGATATACAGTCAAGAAAATCAAGGGCAATGGTGATATATATGCGGATTAGACACAAAAAAAAACACTCAACAAATGGCTACAATTTAAGGAATGTGTTTAGTGACGGCATCAGATTTCTAATTGATGGAGAAAGGTCTGGTGGCAAGAAAAGCTGCTTCTAGGAGGTTGTCAAGTGTTTTCAGTCGACGATTCCATTCTTGGGTGGTTGGTTTGGCCCTTGTTCCTGTAACTCGAATCCTAGCCCGGTATATCCCATTTTAATTTTACACTATTGTGAACCTTACGCCTTTTTTACTCTCTGATCGAGGTTCTCGGCATTGAAAAATCTTCGTAAACTAAATCACACGTGTGTATGTTGACATTTAAGAGATATACAGTCAAGAAAATTAAGGGCAATGGTGTTATATATGCGGATTAGACACCAAAAAAAACACTCAACAAATGGCTACAATTTAAGGAATGTGTTTAGTGACGGCATTAGATTCCTAATTAATGGAGAAATGTCTGGTGGCAAGAAAAGCTGCTTCCAGGAGGTTGTCAAGTGTTTTCGCTCGACGATTTCATTCTTGGGAGGTTGGTTTGGCCCTTGTTCCTGTAACTCGAATCTTAGCTCGGTATATCCCATTTTAATTTTACACCATTGTGAACATTACGCCTTTTTTACTCTCTGATCGAGGTTCTCGGTATTTAAAAATCTTAGTAAACTAAATCACACGTTTATATGTTGACATTTAAGAGATATACAATCAAGAAAATCAAGGGCAATGGTGATATATATGCGGATTAGACACCAAAAAAAAACTCAACAAATGGCTACAATTTAAGGAATGTGTTTAGTGGCGGCATCAGATTCCTAATTGATGGAGAAAGGTCTGGTGGCAAGAAAAGTTGCTTTTAGGAGGTTGTCATGTGTTTTCGCTCGACGATTCTATTCTTGGGTGGTTGGTTTGGCCCTTGTTCCTGTAACTCGAATCCTAGCCCAGTATATCCCATTTTAATTTTACACCATTGTGAACCTTACGCCTTTTTTACACTCTGATCGAGGTTCTCGGCATTTAAAAATCTTCGTAAACTAAATCACACGTTTATATGTTGACATTTTAGAGATATACAGTCAAGAAAATCAAGGGCAATGGTGATATATATGCGGATTAGACACCAAAAAAAAACTCAACAAATGGCTACAATTTAAGGAATGTGTTTAGTGACGACATCAGATTCATAATTGATGGAGAAAGGTCTGGTGGCAAGAAAAGCTGCTTCTAGGAGGTTGTCATGTGTTTTCGCTCGACGATTCCATTCTTGGGTGGTTGGTTTGGCCCTTATTCCTGTAACTCGAATCCGAGCCCGGTATATCCCATTTTACTTTTACACCATTGTGAACCTTACGCCTTTTTTACTCTATGATCGAGGTTCTCGGCATTGAAAAATCTTCGTAAACTAAATCACACGTGTATATGTTGACATTTAAGAGATATAGAGTCAAGAAAATTAAGGGCAATGGTGATATATATGCGGATTAGACACCAAAAAAAAACACTCAACAAATGGCTACAATTTAAGGAATGTGTTTAGTGACGGCATTAGATTCCTAATTAATGGAGAAATGTCTGGTGGTAAGAAAAGCTGCTTCCAGGAGGTTGTCAAGTGTTTCCGCTCGACGATTCCATTCTTGGGTGGTTGGTTTGGCCCTTGTTCCTGTAACTCGAATCCTATCCCGGTATAACCCATTTTAATTTTACACCATTGTGAACCTTACGCATTTTTTACTTTCTGATCGAGGTTCTCGGCATTAAAAAATCTTCGTAAACTATATCACACGTGTATATGTTGACATTTAAGAGATATACAGTCAAGAAAATCAAGGGCAATGGTGATATATATGCGAATTAGACACAAAAAAACACTCAACAAATGGCAACAATTTAAGGAATGTGTTTAGTGACGGCATCAGATTCCTAATTGATGGAGAAAGGACTGGTGGCAAGAAAAGCTGCTTCTAGGAGGTTGTCATGTGTTTTCGCTCGACTATTCCATTCTTGGGTGGTTGGTTTAGCTATTGTTCCTGTAACTCGAATCCGAGCCCGGTATATCCCATTTTACTTTTACACCATTGTGAACCTTACGCCTTTTTTACTCTATGATCGAGGTTCTCGGCATTGAAAAATATTCGTAAACTAAATCACACGTGTATATGTTGACATTTAAGAGATATACAGTCAAGAAAATCAAGGGCAATGGTGATATATATGCGGATTAGACACAAAAAAAAACACTCAACAAATGGCTACAATTTAAGGAATGTGTTTAGTGACGGCATCAGATTTCTAATTGATGGAGAAAGGTCTGGTGGCAAGAAAAGCTGCTTCTAGGAGGTTGTCAAGTGTTTTCAGTCGACGATTCCATTCTTGGGTGGTTGGTTTGGCCCTTGTTCCTGTAACTCGAATCCTAGCCCGGTATATCCCATTTTAATTTTACACCATTGTGAACCTTACGCCTTTTTTACTCTCTGATCGAGGTTCTCGGCATTGAAAAATCTTCGTAAACTAAATCACACGTGTATATGTTGACATTTAAGAGATATACAGTCAGGAAAATTAAGGGAAATGGTGATATATATGCGGATTAGACACAAAAAAAAACACTCAACAAATGGCTACAATTTAAGGAATGTGTTTAGTGACGGCATTAGATTCCTAATTAATGGAGAAATGTCTTGTGGCAAGAAAAGCTGCTTCCAGGAGGTTGTCAAGTGTTTTCGCTCGACGATTCCATTCTTGAGTGGTTGGTTTGGCCCTTGTTCCTGTAACTCGAATCCTAGCCCGGTATATCCCATTTTAATTTTACACCATTGTGAACCTTACGCCTTTTTTACTCTCTGATCGAGGTTCTCGGCATTTAAAAATCTTCGTAAACTAAATCACACGTTTATATGTTGACATTTAAGAGATATACAGTCAAGAAAATCTAGGGCAATGGTGATATATATGCGGATTAGACACAAAAAAAAAACACAACAAATGGCTACAATTTAAGGAATGTGTTTAGTGACGGCATCAGATTCCTAATTGATGGAGAAATGTCTGGTGGCAAGAAAAGCTGCTTCTAGGAGGTTGTCATGTGTTTTCGCTCGGCGATTCCATTCTTGGGTGGTTGGTTTGGCCCTTATTCCTGTAACTCGAATTCTAGCCCGGTATATCCCATTTTAATTTTACACCATTGTGAACCTTACGCCTTTTTTACTCTCTTATCGAGGTTCTCGGCATTGAAAAATCTTCGTAAACTAAATCAGACGTGTATATGTTGACATTTAAGAGATATACAGTCAAGAAAATCAAGGACAATGGTGATATATATACGGATTAGACACCAAAAAAAACACTCAACAAATGGCTACAATTTAAGGAATGTGTTTAGTGACGGTATCAGATTCCTAATTGATAGAGAAAGGTCTGGTGGCCAGAAAAGCTGCTTCTAGGAGGTTGTCAAATGTTTTCACTCGACGATTCCATTCTTGGGTAGTTAGTTTGGCCCTTGTTCCTGTAACTCGAATCCTATCCCGGTATAACCCATTTTAATTTTACACCATTGTGAACCTTACGCCTTTTTTACTTTCTGATCGAGGTTCTCGGCATTAAAAAATCTTCGTAAACTATATCACACGTGTATATATGTTGACATTTAAGAGATATACAGTCAAGAAAATCAAGGGCAATGGTGATATATATGCGGATTATACACCAAAAAAAAACTCAACAAATGGCTACAATTTAAGGAATGTGTTTAGTGACGGCATCAGATTCCTAATTGATGGAGAAAGGTCTGGTGCAAGAAAAGCTGCTTCTAGGAGGTTGTCATGTGTTTTCGCTCGACGATTCCATTCTTGGGTGGTTGGTTTGGCCCTTGTTCCTGTAACTCGAAAATCTAGCCCGGTATATCCCATTTTAATTTTACACCATTGTGAACCTTACGCCTTTTTTACTCTCTGATCGAGGTTCTCGGCATTTAAAAATCTTCGTAAACTAAATCACACGTGTATATGTTGACATTTAAGAGATATACAGTCAAGAAAATCAAGGGCAATGGTGATATATATGCGGTTTAGACACAAAAAACACTCAACAAATGGCTACAATTTAAGGAATGTGTTTAGTGACGGCATCAGATTCCTAAATGATGGAGAAAGGTCTGGTGGCAAGAAAAGTTTATTATAAGAGGTTGTCAAGTGTTTTTGCTCGACAATTCCATTCTTGGGTGGTTGGTTTAGCCATTGTTCCTGTAACTCAAATCCGAGCCCGATATATCTCATTTTACTTCTACACCATTGTGAACCTTACGCCTTTTTTACTTTATGATCGAGGTTCTGGGCATTGAAAAATCTTCGTAAACTAAGTCACACGTTTATATGTTGACATTTAAGAGATATACAGTCAAGAAAATCAAGGGGAATGGTGATATATATGCGGATTATACACCAAAAAAAAAACTCAACAAATGGCAACAATTTAAGGAATGTGTTTAGTGACGGCATCAGATTCCTAATTGATGGAGAAAGGTCTGGTGGCAAGAAAAGCTGCTTCTAGGAGGTTGTCATGTGTTTTCGCTCGACTATTCCATTCTTGGGTGGTTGGTTTAGCCCTTGTTCCTGTAACTCGAATCCGAGCCCGGTATATCCCATTTTACTTTTACACCATTGTGAACCTTAGGCCTTTTTTACTCTATGATCGAGGTTCTCGGCATTGAAAAATATTCGTAAACAAAATTACACGTGTATATGTTGACATTTAAGAGATATACAGTCAAGAAAAATCAAAGGCAATGGTGATATATATGCGGATTAGACACAATAAAAAACACTCAACAAATGGCTACAATTTAAGGAATGTGTTTAGTGACGGCATCAGATTTCTAATTGATAGAAAAAGGTCTGGTGGCAAGAAAAGCTGCTTCTAGGAGGTTGTCAAGTGTTTTCACTCGACGATTCCATTCTTGGGTGGTTGGTTTGGCCCTTGTTCCTGTAACTCGAATCCTAGCCCGGTATATCCCATTTTAATTTTACACCATTGTGAACCTTACGCCTTTTTTACTCTCTGATCGAGGTTCTCGGCATTGAAAAATCTTCGTAAACTAAATCACACGTGTATATGTTGACATTTAAGAGATATACAGTCAGGAAAATTAAGGGAAATGGTGATATATATGCGGATTAGACACCAAAAAAAACACTCAACAAATGGCTACAATTTAAGGAATGTGTTTAGTGACGGCATTAGATTCCTAATTAATGGAGAAATGTCTTGTGGTAAGAAAAGCTGTTTCCAGGAGGTTGTCAAGTGTTTTCGCTCGACGATTCCATTCTTGGGTGGTTGGTTTGGCCCTTGTTCCTGTAACTCGAATCCTAGCCCGGTATATCCCATTTTAATTTTACACCATTGTGAACCTTATGCCTTTTTTACTCTCTGATCGAGGTTCTCGTTATTTAAAAATCTTCGTAAACTAAATCACACTTTTATATGTTGACATTTAAGAGATATACAGTCAAGAAAAAATCAAGGGCAATGGTGATATATATGCGGATTAGACACCAAAAAAAACCACAACAAATGGCTACAATTTAAGGAATGTGTTTAGTGACGGCATCAGATTCCTAATTGATGGAGAAATGTCTGGTGGCAAGAAAAGCTGCTTCTAGGAGGTTGTCATGTGTTTTCGCTCGACGATTCCATTCTTGGGTGGTTGGTTTGGCCCTTATTCCTGTAACTCGAATCCTAGCCCGGTATATCCCATTTTAATTTTACACCATTGTGAACCTTACGCCTTTTTTACTCTCTTATCGAGGTTCTCGGCATTGAAAAATCTTCGTAAACTAAATCAGACGTGTATATGTTGACATTTAAGAGATATACAGTTAAGAAAATCAAGGACAATGTTGATATATATACGGATTAGACACCAAAAAAAACACTTAACAAATGGCTACAATTTAAGGAATGTGTTTAGTGACGGCAGCAGATTCCTAATTGATAGAGAAAGGTCTGGTGGCCAGAAAAGCTGCTTCTAGGAGGTTGTCAAATGTTTTCGCTCGACGATTCCATTCTTGGGTAGTTAGTTTGGCACTTGTTCCTGTAACTCGAATCCTATCCCGGTATAACCCAGTTTAATTTTACACCATTGTGAACCTTACGCCTTTTTTACTTTCTGATCGAGGTTCTCGGCATTAAAAAATCTTCGTAAACTATATCACACGTGTATATATGTTGACATTTAAGAGATATACAGTCAAGAAAATCAAGGGCAATGGTGATATATATGCGGATTATACACCAAAAAAAAAAAACTCAACAAATGGCAACAATTTAAGGAATGTGTTTAGTGACGGCATCAGATTCCTAATTGATGGAGAAAGGTCTGGTGGCAAGAAAAGCTGCTTCTAGGAGGTTGTCATGTGTTTTCGTTCGACGATTCCATTCTTGGGTGGTTGGTTTGGCCCTTGTTCCTGTAACTCGAAAATCTAGCCCGGTATATCCCATTTTAATTTTACACCATTGTGAACCTTACGCCTTTTTTACTCTCTGATCGAAATTCTCGGCATTTAAAAATCTTCGTAAACTAAATCACACGTGTATATGTTGACATTTAAGAGATATACAGTCAAGAAAATCAAGGGCAATGGTGATATATATGCGGTTTAGACACAAACAAAACACTCAACAAATGGCTACAATTTAAGGAATGTGTTTAGTGACGGCATCAGATTCCTAAATGATGGAGAAAGGTCTGGTGGCAAGAAAAGTTGCTTATAAGAGGTTGTCAAGTGTTTTTGCTCAGCTATTCCATTCTTGGGTGGTTGGTTTAGCCATTGTTCCTGTAACTCAAATCCGAGCCCGGTATATCCCATTTTACTTCTACACCATTGTGAACCTTACGCCTTTTTTACTTTATGATCGAGGTTCTCGGCATTGAAAAATCTTCGTAAACTAAGTCACACGTTTATATGTTGACATTTAAGAGATATACAGTCAAGAAAAACAAGGGCAATGGTGATATATATGCGGATTAGACACCAAAAAAAAACACTCAACAAATGGCTACAATTTAAGGAATGTGTTTAGTGACGGCATCAGATTTCTAATTGATGGAGAAAGGTCCGGTGGCAAGAAAAGCTGCTTCTAGGAGGTTGTCAAGTGTTTTCGCTCGACGATTCCATTATTGGGTGGTTGGTTTGGCCCTTGTTCCTGTAACTCGAATCCTAGCCCGGTATATCCCATTTTAATTTTACACCATTGTGAACCTTACGCCTTTTTTACTCTCTGATCGAGGTTCTCGGCATTGAAAAATCTTCGTAAACTAAATCATACATGTATATGTTGACATTTAAGAGATATAGAGTCAAGAAAATTAAGGGCAATGGTGATATATATGCGGATTAGACGCCAAAAAAAACACTCAACAAATGGGTACAATTTAGGGAAGGTGCTTAGTGACGGCATTAGATTCCTAATTGATGGAGAAATGTCTGGTGGCAAGAAAAGCTGCTTCCAAGAGGTTGTCAAGTGTTTTCGCTCGACGATTACATTCTTGGGTGGTTGGTTTGGCCCTTGTTCCTGTAACTCGAATCCTAGCCCGGTATATCCCATTTTAATTTTACACCATTGTGAACCTTACGTCTTTTTTACTCTCTGATCGAGGTTCTCGGCATTTAAAAATCTTCGTAAACTAAATCACACGTGTATATGTTGACATTTAAGAGATATACAGTCAAGAAAATCAAGGGCAATGGTGATATATATGCGGATTAGACACCAAAAAAAAACACTCAACAAATGGCTACAATTTAAGGAATGTGTTTCGTGACGGCATTAGACTCCTAAATTATGGAGAAAGG
This sequence comes from Helianthus tuberosus, assembly GCA_030545235.1. Lineage (NCBI taxonomy): Eukaryota > Viridiplantae > Streptophyta > Magnoliopsida > Asterales > Asteraceae > Helianthus > Helianthus tuberosus. Next base: position 156,622,746 of record CM060403.1, read on the forward strand.
TCTGGTGGCAAGAAAAGCTGCTTCTAGGAGGTTGTCAAGTGTTTTCGCTCGACTATTCCATTCTTGGGTGGTTGGTTTAGCCCTTGTTCCTGTAACTCGAATCCGAGCCCGGTATATCCCATTTTACTTTTACACCATTGTGAACCTTACGCCTTTTTTACTCTATGATCGAGGTTCTCGGCATTGAAAAATCTTCGTAAACTTAATCACACGTGTATATGTTGACATTTACGAGATATACAGTCAAGAAATTCATGGGCAATGGTTAGGGGTGTCAAATCGTGTATACCCGTACACGATAAGACACGACACGATAAGACACGATACACGATAAGCCATACACGAACACGACACGATAAGATTTCGTGTCCATTTTTTCAAACACGAACACGAACACGACACGAAAACACGAAAATTACCTGTTAGTACCTGTTAACGAACACTAGAATAATCATGTATTAACGGGCATCTAACAGGTAAACAGGTAATACATGTATTAACGGGTATCTAACTATCTAACAGGTATTAACATGTATTAACGGGTATCTAACAGGTATTAACATGTATTAACGGGTATCTTAACGGGTATCTAACATGTATTAACGGGTATCTAACAGGTAAACAGGTATCTTAACGGGTATTTAACAGGTAAACAGGTATCTTACCCACTCGATGTTAAGTGTTAACATATATTAACGCTATACACGAACAGACACGATAAGACACGAAAACACGAAATGCTATACACGAACACGACACGAAAATTAACAGGTTTTTTCGTGTCTACCTGTTTAGTACACGATACACGATAAGCCCATACACGATACCTGTTAAGGTCGTGTAGGTTCGTGTCGTGTATTCGTGTATCGTGTAAAAATTGCCAGCCCTAGCAATGGTGATATATATGCGGATTAGACACAAAAAAAAAACACTCAACAAATGGCTACAATTTAAGAAATGTGTTTAGTGACGGCATCATATGTGACTATTTAAACAGGCAAGATACTGCTAATGCCAAAAAGGGGGTGAAAACTAAAAAACCAAATATTATAAAAACACGATATACTACTGTCACGACCCCCGACCACACTCTGGACACGGGCTTTAAGCCCAAGCCCACTAAGGGAACCCTAAGTATATGAATGTAATAAACCTTATCCTAACCCACTTTTGAAACCCTATCTTCAACAACTTACAGCCGACACCTCCCAATTCCCTTTCTTCTGCAAATTCTCAAAACAACATCAGACACCTTATCCTATTCTCTGGTAGACCCCCTCTCTCTCCCGCTCGATTTCAAGTCCGACGAACCACAGGGAGGTGCCGACAAGCTGGTGGTGGCCGGTGAGCTTCTTCGACGCCCCCTCCGGTCGTCGTGTTCTCCGACAACCCCCCCCCCCCTCTTGTTGTTCGCTCTCAATTTACCGGTCGGACCAGCTCCAGCCGTTTTCCGTCGAGATGATGATGATAATGATATGGGACTGATGATGATGACGATGATGATGTTAGCGGTGAAGGCAGCCGCCACGACTATAGTGGTTCGAGCGACGGAGAGGACTTCTGGCGGCAGTCCGATGATATTCATGTTCGGGTAAAACTTCCAACCTTCTCATTTCTTTTCAGATCACTCTAGATCATCAAAATCTTCGGCTGTTTTTGTCGTTTTAGGTGGTGGTTATCGACGGTAGTTTCCGTCCGGCAACGATGGTGGTGATTACATATTCAGCTTGTTTTGATTTTGGGTTCGGGTCGGATTGTAGTTCGGTTCAGGTCTCAGCTTCAACAAGATTCAAGTTCAATCGCGGTCAGATTTCGGGTCTTGGTCAAACGCAAGTCAACGGTTAGATTTCGAGATTCGGGTTTTTCGGTCAACCTGGTCAACAAAGGTCAACGGTTCGGTTCGGGTCAGATCTGGTCAACTCATGAGTCAACTCAGTCAATGACTTGGTTAACACGCAGTCAAATAGGTCAAACGCGGTCAACTCAGACCCGGTAAAGTTTTAACAGTACGTTAAACTTTATATATAGATTCGTTAGACTTTTAGTTAGTTTACGCGACCGAGCTCGACCCGATTAGTTTACGCTTATACGTTAGTGAATTATTACATTTTCGGCGAAAATTACATTTTGATTTCATTGCGTTGATTATTGTTGAATTTTGATAAAGTACGACGAGTTTTATAGTCGGGTTATTCCAAAAACATAGGAAACTCTGTCCAATTTTCGTTAAAAATCCGAAATACCAAACATATCTATATTGTATAAGCGACGCCTATCGAAGTATTTTCGCTAAATGAATATAAAGTATATCTATACTTTTGGCGGCGTTTTATGAGTTACCAAAACAAAGTTATAACATCTCGACAAAACACGAGCTATTAGTTTACGAAATTCGCATACTTTTATAAAATAAATATAATTATTTATATTTATTTTAAACGTCTTTACTCGAAGTATGACACCTTGCCGTAAGATTCATAACAAACGATATCATTAACCGACTCGATACGATAACAACGAGCTATATATATATAATTATCTACGCTTTTTATTCGCGATGACTAACACGATTTCATAGGTATATTTGAATATATACATATAAAATATATATTCTAAAAAACTCGAAAACTAAGTCGATCTCGAAACTTAGTTTTATCCCGATTATAAACGGGATCAATTAACCATAGAATGGTTATTCTAAAATCAAAATAGCAACTTAATAGAATCGTTTAGTTAACGATTCGGTAGAGCTCGGACACGTAGTTTAACTACGTTGTTTTATTAGAAACTTATAATTATTCTTTGATTAGGAATACGATAGTTGCACACTAGCTAAATACACGTTCTTGGAACGACACTACAGAATCACGCTAGGCTAGCTTTGCACAGGAATGTCAAGGTGAGTTCATAACCCCCACTTTTTACTGTTTTACATTTTTTATAAATGTTTTCGGGGGTGGAAAGACAAGCAAGTTTTGCAAAAACACAATGTTTCGAGAAACAAAATCATATGTTTCTAAACCATTTCGCAACATGATTTCAATGAACTCAAATGGTTTACGAAAAGGTTTAAGCTAAACTTACCGTTTCTTACAACAAGTACGTATTTACGAAACGTGCATGATTTTCATGACTAGGGACGGGAATGTCCAAGTTACAACAATAGGACTGGGTTGTTCTGTGTACGAAAAACGAGACAACCCAGGGAGTTCATGTTCCCTTTTTCTTTTAAACGTTTTCTGTTTTTATAACTCTTATGGGGAGAATACATGTTTAAGACAAATGTATGTTAGCTTCGGGTTTAGATCAATGTGCGTAAGTAGGATATTGAGGACAAAGAAACAATAACCATTAATCACTTAGTGACCAAGGTGCAAAAGGTGTAGATCTATTGGGCTTGAGGCACGCCCCACTCCTGGTTGGTATACCCTGGAGTGCTTTTGTGATCCCAAATGATGACAAAGTGTTCTCGGTTTGGTTATTTACTTATGGTACATTTTGTCAGGGGGCTCACTACCCACTGATAGATCCTTAAACAGACTCCATGTATGGATCAGAACATACCAGGATTACAATATAACAGAAAACAGTTCAATACCGGTTTACAAAGATATCAGAAAACATTTCATTACTGGTTTACAAACTCAACAGTTACATATATCGGTTTATAAACATAACAGGAAACATTTAGTTACCGATATACAAAGATGACATTTCAAATGCTATGAGAGATTAAGATCTCACAAACCGGTTTTTCAAATGCAAGATTACGAGTGTTTTAAAACGCATTTGATACAAAACAAACAAACTATGAACTCGCTCAACTTTATGTTGACTTTTTTTTCGCATGTTCTTTCTCAGGTTGCATTTTCAAAGCTATGGAACGGTTGGAATAGGAGAACCCACGGGATTTCGAGTACTTAGCAGGCGTTCAATTTCTAGAAGTCTTAGCTCAAATACTTCCGCTGTAAAATGAAGATACCAGTCCAGTCACGCCAGCTCTGATAATTTAGGGGTGTGACAGATTGGTATCAGAGCTATAGGTTTCAGCGAATTAGGTCTCTGTTGAGATACCTAGGCTTTAACCTCATTTTGCTCTGGGGATTTAGATCATTAAGACTTGAATACATACAGAACGCCTAGGACTCGAATATGGGTTTCCAACCGTTGCCGAAAACAATGAGTCAACAGTTTTGATTTTAAAACATACACTAGTGTTGTGTTGGATACACGTTACACGAAACTATTACACATAGAAAGCAAAACCTTGAGTGTTTTGATAATACTTATATAGGATCTTTGGAAAACTCTTGATGAGAATTTATGTCGAAATTCATTAAAGGTCCTCACGTAGGAACCGCGATTATTAACTTGGGCAAACGCCATTATCCATATTTTCTATGCTATTCTAATTACCCGAGCAGGTAACTTACGCGGAACGAAACGCTAGGGCGCGAATACACGTGAAAATTAAACTATACGTCAGCGGACGTTGAAATACATCACATACGACTTTCGAGGCAAGGCCTTTAGAAAACATGATTGAGCATGACAACAACGATGCTAACCCAGTCAGCGGGAGAACTACTGGTCGAAAGCGGCAAATTGGCAAGTGATCCTGCAAATGACACGAATCATGCTGAGGTACGCTTAAACAAGATTTCACAACGGTCGATACTTAGTCTGAAGAGACTTACAATGGTTGGCGCCGCAAAAGAAGTCGCACGTCTTCACATTTCCCCCTATTTCACTTATGGCAGATACGCTATGTTCGACATTCCATGGTAATGTCACCTAACAACCGACTATCACACGAAATTCTAGGTAAAGTCCTTAAATTTCTTTTGTTGAAATTCCGACTTTTGCATCTAGTGAGTAGATTTTTTTTTACATTTCTACTTCCCCTAATGGTCACTGCATCACGAAGATTTTATTTCATGATAGCGAACACTCGTTTGCTTATTTCTTGACAAATTCGTACGCTACACATGCCTTGTTTGTTACGCATGTGGTTTCACTTCGAATGGTCGTTTTGTCAACATCTCATATATTATTTCGCTATACTAAATCTTTGCATGGTATTCTAGACGACCCGTATTATTGCAAAATGTTGACTCCTTGGTATCGAGTCAACAGATTTCTTGGAAAACTCATTTTCTTTTGAGTCATACATGGTTTTTTTGTTGTGGCCATGTCGAAACTTTCTTATTGATACATAAATTCATTGTTGGATTATGTTTAAACCAAGTTCAATTGTTTGAACTTGCTCGTAATATACATTCAATTCAGGGTTCCATATGATGGATTGAGGCCATCATATTCAACTTAATCCCAACAAGCACTTCATTTGTTTTGAACTATAGCAGGCTTGTTTGGTCTTCGGCTTTATTGAATCGTTTCTTTGATCACGATCACCTTGTGGTGGCGTTTATTTTTCAAGTTGAAGCTTGCGCTAATCTCGTTGCACACATCATGTACGGATTTAATGGTTTATTTATTTGTTTATTTATATTAAATCCGCTTTGTTGATTTATCATATTGAAGCAATCTTAACACAATCGTGTGTTAAGATAATGGTACACAAATTTATGTCATAATTCAGTGTACCTCTAAACGATTCTTTCAACATCGATCGAACATTTTGTGATATTCATTTCTTTTCATCTTCGATCGAGAACATTATTGGATTTTTGTTTCGATATCAATTGATAATCCTATGAAAATTGTTTTTACTTCATTGAACTTTGCATCTGATTTCAAAACACAGGTGATACTTGTTCGATCACCGCTACAATTGAATTGCTTCATTCACTACGACACCTTGTGGCGTCGGTATAAACTTGTAGCTTATGCTAATCATGATCAATTGTTTCATGCAAAACTATATATGCTCTTCGTGTAACACCCTTCAAATTACTACCCGAGATTAACTATAATTCATAACATTTTATAGATAAGATGACCCATTTAAAACAAAGGTTCCAAAAGTAGAGTCTTAAGTAACAAACATTAAAAAGTTGTTTAGAAATTTAGTTACATCACAACACCATCTAAACAAAACTAATTTACGCGGAAGCTTCAAAAGTGAGTGTTCGGTTCTTCAACAATTCTTGATCGTCATCCACATGTTTGCTATACCTACAAACAGAAATTTAATCCAATATTAGTATTAAATTTCTTGGAATTTCTTCTTATTCGAACCTACGCTTAGTAACGGATTCGATTAATCAATAAATGCAAGTTTTAATAAAGGGTCATGCACTCTACCGTAACTTACGGCATCTACCGTAAGTTACGGTAGACATGAAATTCCAGCAGTCACCGTAACACAGTACAGATTCACCGTAAACATTCTGATCTCTACCGTAAGTTACGGTGGGTACCGTAACTTACGGTAGTCCCTGTAACTTTGTGTTTTGACCAATTTGATTGTTTTGCCTACATTCCATTCTCGGGTTTCTCCTTCTAACAAACCACACACTGAATACTCGTATTCTAATAGGTTCTTTGTTATCAAATACAATGATCAAGTAACCATATTGTGATGCGTTATCAGCGCATTATTTGACTATCCGACCCGTTTGGCTCATCTACGGAATCCTCCTTTACGATGACTACCAACGTGGTTCCAACCAATTCTTGACTTATTAAACAATTTAGTGAATTCTATCACTTTAAATCAACAAAATCTTTATTTTACAATTCTATTACACATATGCTAGTTATCAAATTTACCCAATGTAACGAGTCAAGTTACATACCTTCAAAGTAGGCCTTTCAAACGTGGTTCGCCACCCGCTTGTCCGCTTGACGCTCCTGCGCCCGTTCCTATAGAGTTCATTTATGATATGTTTAGAACTCTCTTTAAATCATAATTCGCATAATACACCAAAACATCATGATTATGCGTTTAAACTTGGAATTTTCGTTTTTTTAAGCCTTCATAGAGGCATTTCAACAAACACTTCATGGGCAGATTTTTACATGATTAAACATCAAATCTCTAGTTTATCATTTAGCCCTAATTTCACATCATTCAACCTTTTTACATGATTGATAACTTCTAATTTTCTGGAATCACTTCAAAATTGCCAAATTACACTAGATCAACAATCTATTTCCTAGTGTTCATCAAATTACACATAACCCACTAGTCACCTACAATGGTGTTCATAGGTTTCACTAAAATTTCTTATGATTTCAACTTGTATTTGTCTAGGGTTTTATCCCTAGACACTATAGTTGTTCCTAATCATCATAATACACACATGCAACTAGAATTTCAGATTTTTCCCAATTTCATGAGAATTTCAAGTTGAGAGTTTTCCTTAAATTTTACATACCTTGGAATCCTCTTGCGATGAGGATTAATAATCTATGCTCGGATTTTGATTTGGGACATAATTTAACCTTCAATTGATTGATTTTGTGGAGTTAGGGTTAGTGAGAACTTCTGGTCGCTTCCCTGCGTTTCTGGTCGACTAAGCACACTAAATTGTGTGTTTGGTTTTTATTTAATTTATTTTAATAAATTCTAGTTTCAAGTTCTACAAGATTAACCCCTCCTCTTTTGAATAACTTATAGTTTGGCTATTTTTAACCCAATTATAAGTTATTTCTAGGCTATTAGCTAACTAGGTTAAAATTCCTAGTTAGTATATTCTTGTTATTTATACTTTATAATTCTTATATAAAGTTTTACATTTTCGGGGTGTTACAAGTCCACCCCCCTTAAAAAGGGTTTCGTCCCCGAAACCGAAGTACGTACCAAATAATGTAGGGTGGAGACGTCGCATCTCCTCTTCGGACTCCCATGTAGTGTCCGAACCTTTCCTATGCTCCCATTTGACCTTGACTTGATTAATCACTTTGTTCCTCAAACTCTTCTCTTTACGATCTAAAATCGCAATTGGTTTTACTGCATAGTTGAGGCTGTTATCCACCTCAATATCATCGTAGTGGATACGAGCAGTTTCGTCTGCCAAACATTTTCGGAGATGTGACACGTGGAATGTGCTATGAATCCCACTCAACTCCTCGGGTAATTCGAGACGATAGGCTACCTTACCAACCCATTCAGTGATTCTGAATGGCCCAATAAATCTCGGGCTTAGTTTCCCCTTTTTTCTGAATCTAATAATGCCCTTCCATGGGGAAACTTTTAGCATAACCATGTCGCCAACCTGAAATTCAATTGGCCTATTCCTTTTATCCGCATACGCCTTTTTCCTGTCTTGAGCCGCTTTCAAGTGTGCCCGAACCATGTCGATTTTCTCATTCGTAGTTCGGATTATATCAGTAGGTGCTAGCCCTCGTGGACCCACTTCTCCCCAACATACCGGAGTTCGACATTTTCTACCATATAGCATTTCATACGGGGCCATCTTAATGCTCGCGTGATAGCTATTGTTATATGAAAATTCGACCAAGGGTAGATAGACATCCCAACTACCCCCGAAGTCAATAATGTAAGCCCGCAGCATATCTCCCAACGTTTGTATTGTTCTTTCACTCTGCCCATCCGTTTGTGGATGGTAAGCAGTGCTAATGAACAATTTAGTTCCCATTTGTTCTTGAAATTCACGCCAAAAATTCGAAGTAAACCGAGTATCTCTGTCTGACACAATGGATATCGGTACCCCATGCCGTGCTATGATTTCATTGGTATACACCTCCGACATCTTTTCGGATGTATAAGTCTCACGAATTGGAATGAAGTGAGCGCTTTTTGTCAATCTATCTACAACTACCCATATAGCATCAAACCCGCGGTTAGTTTTGGGCAATTTGGTCAACAAATCCATGGTGATTTGTTCCCATTTCCAAACCGGAATTTCCAACGGTTGAAGTTTACCGTATGGTTTTTTGGTGCTCCGCCTTGACTTGTAAACATGTCAAGCATTTTTCTACGTACTTCACCACATCTCTTTTCATCCCGGGCCACCAATAGTTTTGCTTTAAATCATTGTACATTTTGGTCGCTCCCGGATGAATTGAATATCGGGATTTATGAGCTTCATCAAGTAGAAGCGCCTTCACCCCACAAGTATTTGGAACCCATATCCTCCCGAATCGAGTCTTCAACCCGTTATTCCCATCCGTCAAATCTTTCAACTGACCGATTATTCTTTCCTTTTTCCAATTCTCCTCTTTTACTGCTTCTAATTGCGCCTCTCGAATACGTTCAAGTATACTCGAGGTCACCACGAGCTGCATCGACCTTACTCGTATTGGGACATAGTCCGCTTTTCTGCTCAGAGCATCCGCTACCACATTTGCCTTTCCGGGGTGGTAATGTATTTCACAGTCGAAATCTTTCACCGTTTCTAACCATCGCCTTTGTCGCATATTTAACTCCTTCTGATCGAAGAAGTATTTTAAGCTCTTGTGATCGGTGAATATGGTGCACTTGACCCCATATAAGTAGTGCCTCCATATTTTTAAGGCAAATACCACCGCAGCCAACTCAAGATCGTGCGTGGGATATTTCTTCTCGTGTATCTTCAATTGCCTCGAGGCATAAGCTATAACTTTGCCCCGTTGCATCAAAACGCATCCGAGCCCCGATAGTGAAGCATCCGAATAAACCACCATATCTTCGACTCCGTCCGGCAATGTCAGTACCGGAGCTTGAGTTAACTTTTCTTTTAGCGTTTGAAACGCTTTTTCTTGATCGACACCCCAAATGAACTTTTCTTTCTTTTGGGTTAGCTTTGTTAGCGGTGACGCAATCTTGGAGAAATCTTGAATGAATCTCCTATAGTATCCCGCAAGCCCCAAAAAGGTTCTAATTTCCGAAGGGTTCTTCGGGGAATTCCATTTTGACACAGCCTCGATCTTGGACGGATCCACCAATACTCCGTCGGCACTTATGACGTGGCCAAGAAATTGTACCTCTCGTAACCAAAAGGCACACTTAGAGAATTTCGCATACAGCCTTTCTCGTCTAAGTGTCTCTAACACTTCTTGTAAGTGGTGTGCGTGTTCAGCTTCGCTTTTCGAATACACCAAAATATCATCGATAAACACGATGACCGACTTATCCAACATTGGCTTGCAAACCCGGTTCATGAGGTCCATGAAAGCCGCGGGTGCATTTGTTAGCCCAAATGACATCACGAGGAATTTGTAATGTCCGTATCTCGTGCGGAAAGCCGTTTTAGGCACATCTTCTTCTTTGACCTTTAGTTGGTGATACCCAGATCTAAGGTCAATTTTTGAAAACTAGTTCGCACCTTGTAATTGGTCGAATAAATCATCTATCCTCGGAAGCGGGTATCGGTTCTTTACCGTGAGTTTGTTTAACTCCCGGTAATCGATACACATCTGCATGCTCCCGTCTTTCTTTCTCACGAACAGTACCGGTGCGCCCCAAGGAGACACACTCGGCCTTATAAATCCTTTGTCAAGCAGGTCTTGAATTTGGGACATCAACTCTTGTAATTCCGACGGTGCGAGTCGGTACGGTGCTTTAGCTACGGGTTTTGCGCCCGGAATCAATTCGATCCCGAACTCTACTTCCCGTTCAGGCGGTATCCCCGGTAAATCCTCCGGAAACACATCTTCATAATCTCGTACTACCGGTACATCTTCAATCTTCCGTGATTCTTTCTCAGGCTCATTTGCGTATATCATGAATGCCTTGCATCCTCGCTTCCTAAGTTTGTGAGCTTTCAACATTGAGCACACTATGGGGTTACCTCCTTTTTCGCCATAAATGGTGACGTGTTTCCCACTCGGAGATGTTAGTTTTATCTCTTTACGAAAACACACGACTTTTGCATGGTGCTGGGATAGCCAATCCATCCCAACGACTACTTGAAATTCCCCCATTGACATCGGGATTAGGTCTATCAAGTATTCCTCATCGTCGATGCTTAATTTGCAGCCTCGACAAACATCACAAACTATAAAACTTTTGTTGTCCCCTATTTCAACTTCTAAGGGCACAGGTAATTTCGTCAATACAAATGAAGGATGTCGAATAAATCCATGTGAAATGAAGGATTTATTCGCACCCGTATCAAACAATACACGTGTTGGAATTGAGTTAATTGTGAATATACCTTAAACCACATCGGGTTCTGTCTTCGCTTCAGCCGCGGTAAGTTGGAAGGACCTAGCCTTCGCTTTGGGAGCTTCTGTCGGAGATTCTTTAACATCTCTCTTTCCAACTAAGTCCGGACATTCGGACTTTTTGTGGCCGGGTTGATAACATTTGTAGCAAACAGAGACTTTTCCCGGGCATAGCGAGGCCGTGTGCCCCGTCATATTACATATGGGGCATGGCTTGTCTTTGAACCGACATTCCCCTTTGTGTCCCTTCCCGCACACTTTACAACTTGGCGACCCACCTTTAGTATCCACCTTCTTTCCCGATTCTCCAGTTCGGGCTTTCTTTGTAGGGCTTGGATTCACATCATGTGCCCTTCGTTCACCTCTTTCGACTTGTTTCTTCAACTCGATTTCCCGTTCCCGAGCAACGTTTATGATTTCGGTAAGGGTCTCGTATTTTGAAGGAGTCATAAACTCCCTATATTCAGCGCTCAACATATTGTAGTAGTAGTATATTTTATGTTCTTCGTTCGTCACCAATTCACTACTAAACTTCATTTTATCTATAAACATCGCCGTGATCTTGTCTATGGTTTCACCCTTTTGCCTAAGTTGCATGAACTCTTCCTTGATTTTGTTAATGACCGCTTTGGGACTATGATGTTTAAGAAATGGTGTCTTAAACTCTTCCCACGTCATGGCCCTTGCCGCTTCGGCCCCTATTTCATTATTTTTGTTATCCCACCAATCCTTAGCTTGTCCTCTTAACTGACCTGTTCCGTAAGCAACGAAGTCGCTTTCGTCGCAATGGGTCCTTTCAAACATCCCTTCAATGTCGCCCAACCATCTTTGACAAATTATCGGGTCGACTTCCCCGTTATAGATTGGCGGTTTACACGCCATGAATTCCTTATATGAGCTCCCTTTACGTTCTCCAGTTTTGTCTTTCATAAGGTTGACAGTATCCTCCAACCTTTTAACTCGTTCTTCTACGAGCGACAACACCGTGCTTTGAATCTTGTCTATAAACCCGGATAGACTGCCTTCAATTGCCTTTCCTACTTCCTCGACAATTATTTCTTTCATTTGTTCGGTGCTTATCGGCACCGGATCATTATCGCTTTCTTTCGGCATCTTGAAACTGAAATGTTTACATCAAACGTTAAACATTTCATTCATGACATTGCTTCATTTGTTTCGGTTTAGCCAAGTTCCTAACTTGCTTTAACCGTTCATATTTAATGCATTTTCCGGGTTTGAGTGTGTTAACACGCTCTTCCCATGCATATCAATTCGTTTCTCATTCCTTACATAAGACATAATTTATTAACATAATAAGTTAATTCTTACCGGACGATCGATCAAGTTTGAACCGAACACTTTGTTGACAACCTTAAGCTCTGATTACCAACTTGTAACACCCTTCAAATTACTACCCGAGATTAACTATACTTCATAACATTTTATAGATAAGAAGACCCATTTAAAACAAAGGTTCCAAAAGTAGAGTCTTAAGTAACAAACATTAAAAAGTTGTTTAGAAATTTAGTTACATCACAACACCATCTAAACAAAACTAATTTACGCGGAAGCGTCAAAAGTGAGTGTTCGGTTCTTCAACAATGCTTGATCGTCATCCACATGCTTGCTATACCTACATACTGAAATTTAATCCAATATTAGTATTAAAGTTCTTGGAATTTCTTCTTATTCGAATCTACGCTTGGAAACGGATTCGATTAATCAATAAATGCAAGTTTTAATAAAGGGTCATGCACTCTACCGTAACTTACGGCATCTACCGTAAGTTACGGTAGACATGAAATTCCAGCAGTCACCGTAATACAGTACAGATTCACCGTAAACATTCTGATCTCTACCGTAAGTTACGGTGGGTACCGTAACTTACGGTAGCCCCTGTAACTTTGTGTTTTGACCATTTTGATTGTTTTGCCTACATTCCATTCTCGGGTTTCTCCTTCTAACAAACCACACACTGAATACTCGTATTCTAATAGGTTCTTTGTTATCAAATACAATGATCAAGTAACCATATTGTGATGCGTTATCAGCGCATTATTTGACTATCCGACCCGTTTGGCTCATCTACGGAATCCTCCTTTACGATGACTACCAACGTGGTTCCAACCAATTCTTGACTTATTAAACAATTTAGTGAATTCTATCACTTTAAATCAACAAAATCTTTATTTTACAATTCTATTACACATATGCTAGTTATCAAAATTTACCCAATGTAACGAGTCAAGTTACATACCTTCAAAGTAGGCCTTTCAAACGTGGTTCGCCACCCGCTTGTCCGCTTGACGCTCCTGTGCCCGTTCCTATAGAGTTCATTTATGATATGTTTAGAACTCTCTTTAAATCATAATTCGCATAATACACCAAAACATCATGATTGTGCGTTTAAACTTGGAATTTCTGTTTTTTTAAGCCTTCATAGAGGCATTTCAACAAACACTTCATGGGCAGATTTTTACATGATTAAACATCAAATCTCTAGTTTATCATTTAGCCCTAATTTCACATCATTCAACCTTTTTACATGATTGATAACTTCTAATTTTCTGTAATCACTTCAAAATTTCCAAATTACACTAGATCAACAATCTATTTCCTAGTGTTCATCAATTTACACATAACCCACTAATCACCTACAATGGTGTTCATAGGTTTCACTAAAATTTCTTAAGATTTCAACTTGTATTTGTCTAGGGTTTTGTCCCTAGACACTATAGTTCCTAATCATCATAATACACACATGCAACTAGAATTTCAGATTTTTCCCAATTTCATGAGAATTTCAAGTTGAGAGTTTTCCTTAAATTTTACATACCTTGGAATCCTCTTGCGATGAGGATCAATAATCTATGCTCGGATTTTGATTTGGGACATAATTTAACCTTCAATTGATTGATTTTGTGGAGTTAGGGTTAGTGAGAACTTCTGGTCGCTTCCCTGCGTTTCTGGTCGACTAAGCACACTAAATTGTGTGTTTGGTTTTTATTTAATTTATTTTAATAAATTCTAGTTTCAAGTTCTACAAGATTAACCCCTCCTCTTTTGAATAACTTATAGTTTGGCTATTTTTAACCCTATTATAAGTTATTTCTAGGCTATTAGCTAACTAGGTTAAAATTCCTAGTTAGTATATTCTTGTTATTTATACTTTATAATTCTTATATAAAGTTTTACATTTTCGGGGTGTTACAGTTTGACTAATCATTTAACTAGTCTTAATGCAACTATGTATTAAGACCGTGATACACCAGGATCGGTTGTATTTCATTTCGGTGTATTCTTGCAAATTAATAATGTCAACACGTTGATTTTATTCATTTAACGGTTCGATATTTGACAAATCATTTCTATGATTCTATTTATTTGAGTTTGTTGAATTCGAGTTTCATTTATACAACCAACACAAGTTTCCGTTGATCATAAATTCTATTGTTTCAAGAATTGGTTGCATATTGTGAATGTTCATTTGGAATTCTATTGGTCGAAATTCCTCTTTTGTTGAACCCTGTAAACTTAGTCACATTGGTGATAGTATCACTACACTTCGTTCACTCGACATCGATTTCTGGAACGAACTCAGTTGACCCGTTGGGTTCTTATTGATGCAAAATATCTTAACATTCACATAATTTGAATAATTCTTGATTCGATTACGTGGTTATTCACTTTGTTATTATTTGGACTTACCTAGGAATGACGCAACTTTGAGGAGATAACATAGACTAAATTTCGAGGACGAAATTTCTGCAACAGGGGGAGAATGTGACAACCGGTAATTAACGGCTTCTAATTACGCGGTTAACGAATGTTTAGACGATAATAGGTAGTGTTTAAGGTATGAATTAACTTAATTAGGCTATTGGAATGCCTAGGAACGCTTATCAGATGTTACAGAGCGCGTATGGTGATTTCTAGAGAAATCTGCGGAACGTTAAACGAATACGAACTGACACCGTACAAAATACTGACAACGCCGACAAATACAAAGTTTATACATTTAACCTATACTTATGGATTTCGTTTTCCGAAATTATCACGCTTTCGAACGACACAAAACTCAAACGTGAACGAAAAACGCAATCGCAAGAACGCACCGTCAATCAACGACACAGAAGCACCGGACTTAAGTTACATCTAAATGTTGATATATTATGATATATTTAGTTTCATTTTCAAATTTTAGTATTCGTAGTAAAAATCGGATTGAAAAACGAACAAGAAACGGTAACCGAGTCATTTTACGCGTTACTAACGCACCGACGAACATACGCGTCTAATAACAATATGCTACTAAATTTAAGTGTATAGACCTTAAAACAATATCCTATGACAATTTACGAGGATCGTGTGCGTAAACGGGCTTCGGAATTTTTATTGGGCCACTCAAGATACGCATTAACGGGCTTTAAGCCCAAGCCCACTAAGGGAACCCTAAGTATATGAATGTAATAAACCTTATCCTAACCCACTTTTGAAACCCTATCTTCAACAACTTACAGCCGACACCTCCCAATTCCCTTTCTTCTGCAAATTCTCCAAACAACATCAGATACCTTATCCTATTCTCTGGTAGACCCCCTCTCTCTCCCGCTCGATTTCAAGTCCGACGAACCACAGGGAGGTGCCGACAAGCTGGCGGTGGCCGGTGAGCTTCTTCGACGACCCCTCCGGTCGTCGTGTTCTCCGACAACCCCCCCACTTGTTGTTCGCTCTCGATTTACCGGTCGGACCAGCTCCAGCCGTTTTCCGTCGAGATGATGATGATAATGATATGGGACTGATGATGATGACGATAATGATGTTAGCGGTGAAGGCAGCTGCCACGACTGTAGTGGTTCGAGCGACGGAGAGGACTTCTGGCGGCAGTCCGATGATATTCATGTTCGGGTAAAACTTCCAACCTTCTCATTTTTTTCAGATCACTCTAGATCATCAAAATCTTCGGCTGTTTTTGTCGTTTTAGGTGGTGGTTATCGACGGTAGTTGCCTTCCGGCAACGATGGTGGTGATTACATATTCAGCTTGTTTTGATTTTGGGTTCGGGTCGGATTGTAGTTCAGTTCAGGTCTCAGCTTCAACAAGATTCAAGTTCAATCGCGGTCAGATTTCGGGTCTCGGTCAAACGCAAGTCAACGGTCAGATTTCGAGTTTCGGGTTTTTCGGTCAACCTGGTCAACAAAGGTCAACGGTTCGGTTCGGGTCAGATCTGGTCAACTCATGAATCAACTCAGTCAATGACTTGGTTAACACGCAGTCAAACAGGTCAAACGCGATCAACTCAGACCCGGTAAAGTTTTAACAGTGCGTTAAACTTTATATATAGATTCGTTAGACTTTTAGTTAGTTTACGCGACCGAGCTTGACCCGATTAGTTTACGCTTATACGTTAGTGAATTATTACATTTTCGGAGAAAATTACATTTTGATTTCATTGCGTTGATTATTGTTGAATTTTGATAAAGTACGACGACTTTTATAGTCGGGTTATTCCAAAAACAGAGGAAACTCGGTCCAATTTTTGTTAAAAATCCGAAATACCAAACATATCTACATTGTATAAGCGACGCCTATCGAAGTATTTTCGCTAAATGAATATAAAGTATATCTATACTTTTGGCGACGTTTTATGAGTTACCAAAACAAAGTTATAACATCTCGACAAAACACGAGCTATTAGTTTACGAAATTCGCATACTTTTATAAAATAAATATAATTATTTATATTTATTTTAAACGTCTTTACTCGAAGTATGACACCTTGCCGTAAGATTCATAACAAACGATATCATTAACCGACTCGATACGATAACAGCGAGCTATATATATATAATTATCTACGCTTTTTATTCGCGATGACTAACACGATTTCATAGGTATAATTGAATATATACATATAAAATATATATTCTAAAACACTCGAAAACTAAGTCGATCTCGAAACTTAGTTTTATCCCGATTATAAACGGGATCAATTAACCATAGAATGGTTATTCTAAAATCAAGATAGCACCTTAAGAGAATCGTTTAGTTAACGATTCGGTAGAGCTCGGACACGTAGTTTAACTACGTTGTTTTATTAGAAACTTATAATTATTCTTTGATTAGGAATACGATAGTTGCACGCTAGC
Organism: Helianthus tuberosus; assembly: GCA_030545235.1. Classification (NCBI taxonomy): domain Eukaryota; kingdom Viridiplantae; phylum Streptophyta; class Magnoliopsida; order Asterales; family Asteraceae; genus Helianthus; species Helianthus tuberosus. The sequence goes on from CM060403.1 coordinate 156,639,971, forward strand.
TAAATACACGTTCTTGGAACGACACTACGGAATCACGCTCGGCTAGCATTGCACAGGAATGTCAAGGTGAGTTCATAACCCCCACTTTTTACTGTTTTACATTTTTTATAAATGTTTTCAGGGGTGGAAAGACAAGCAAGTTTTGCAAAAAACACAATGTTTCGAGAAACAAAATCATATGTTTCTAAACCATTTCGCAACATGATTTCAACGAACTCAAATGGTTTACGAAAAGGTTTAAGCTAAACTTACCGTTTCTTACAACAAGTACGTATTTACGAAACGTGCATGATTTTCATGACTACGGACGGGAATGTCCAAGTTACAACAATAGGACTAGGTTGTTCTGTGTACGAAAAACGAGACAACCCAGTGAGTTCATGTTCCCCTTTTCTTTTAAACGTTTTCGGTTTTTATAACTCTTTGGGGGGGGGAATACATGTTTAAGACAAACATATGTTAGCTTCGGGTTTAGATCCATGTGCATAAGTAGGATATTGAGGACAAAGAAACAATAACCATTAATCACTTAGTGACCAAGGTGCAAAAGGTGTAGATCTATTGGGCTTGAGGCACGCCCCACCCCTGGTTGGTATACCCTGGAGTTCTTTTGTGATCCCAAATGATGACAAAGTGTTCTCGGTTTGGTTTGGTTATTTACTTATGGTACATTTTGTCAGGGGGCTCGCTACCCACTGATAGATCCTTAAACAGACTCCATGTATGGATCAGAACATACCCGGATTACAAGATAACAGAAAACAGTTCAATACCGGTTTACAAAGATATCAGAAAACATTTCATTACTGGTTTACAAACTCAACAGTTACATATATCGGTTTATAAACATAACAGGAAACATTTAGTTACCAATATACAAAGATGCCATTTCAAATGCTATGAGAGATTAAGATCTCACAAACCGGTTTTTCAAATGCAAGATTACGAGTGTTTTAAAACGCATTTGATACAAAACAAACAAACTATGAACTCGCTCAACTTTATGTTGACTTTTTTTTGCGCATGTTCTTTCTCAGGTTGCATTTTCAAAGCTATGGAACGGTTGGAATAGGAGAACCCACGGGATTTCGAGTACTTAGCAGGCGTTCAATTTCTAGAAGTCTTAGCTCAAATACTTCCGCTGTGCAATGAAGATACCAGTCCAGTCACGCCAGCTCTGATAATTTAGGGGTGTGACATCAGATTTGTATTTGATGGAGAAAGGTCTGGTGGCAAGAAAAGCTGCTTCTAGGAGGTTGTCAAGTGTTTTCGCTCGACAATTCCATTCTTGGGTGGTTGGTTTGGCCCTTGTTCCTGTAACTCGAATCCTAGCCCGGTATATCCCATTTTAATTTTACACCATTGTGAACCTTACGCCTTTTTTACTCTCTGATCGAGGTTCTTGGCATTGAAAAATCTTCGTAAACTAAATCACACGTATATATGTTGACATTTAAGAGATATACAGTCAAGAAAATTAAGGGCAACGGTGATATATATGCGGATTACACACCAAAAAAAAACACTCAACAAACGGCTACAATTTAAGGAATGTGTTTAGTGACGGCATTAGATTCCTAATTGATGGAGAAATGTCTGGTGGCAAGAAAAGCTGCTTCTAGGAGGTTTTCAAGTGTTTTCGCTCGACGATTCCATTATTGGGTTGTTGGTTTGGCCCTTGTTCCTGAAACTCGAATCCTAGCCCGGTATATCCCATTTTAATTTAACACCATTGTGAAACTTACGCCTTTTTTACTCTCTGATCGAGGTTCTCGGCATTTAAAAATCTTCGTAAACTAAATCACACGTGTATATGTTGACATTTAAGAGATATACAGTCAAGAAAATCAAGGGCAATGGTGATATATATGCAGATTAGACACAAAAAAAAACTCAACAAATGGCTACAATTTAAGGAATGTGTTTAGTGACGGCATCAGATTCCTAAATGATGGAGAAAGGTCTGGTGGCAAGAAAAGCTGCTTCTAAGAGGTTGTCAAGTGTTTTCGCTCGACTATTCCATTCTTGGGTGGTTGGTTTAGCCCTTGTTCCTGTAACTCGAATCCGAGCCCGGTATATCCCATTTTACTTTTACACCATTGTGAACCTTACACCTTTTTTACTCTCTGATCGAGGTTCTCGGCATTGAAAAATCTTCGTAAACTAAATCACACGTGTATATGTTGACATTTAAGAGATATACAGTCAAGAAAATCAAGGGCAATGGTGATATATATACGGATTAGACACAAAAAAAAAACACTCAACAAATGGCTACAATTTAAGGAATGTGTTTAGTGACGGCATCATATTTCTAATTGATGGAGAAAGGTCTGGTGGCAAGAAAAGCTGCTTCTAGGAGGTTGTCAAGTGTTTTCCCTCGACGATTCCATTCTTGGGTGGTTGGTTTGGCCCTTGTTCCTGTAACTCGAATCCTAGCCCGGTATATCCCATTTTAATTTTACACCATTGTGAACCTTACGCCTTTTTTACTCTCTGATCGAGGTTCTCGGCATTGAAACATCTTCGTAAACTAAATCACACGTGTATATGTTGACATTTAAGAGATATACAGTCAAGAAAATTAAGGGCAATGGTGATATATATGCGGATTAGACACCAAAAAAAACACTCAACAAATGGCTACAATTTAAGGAATGTGTTTAGTGACGGCATCAGATTTCTAATTGATGGAGAAAGGTCTGGTGGCAAGAAAAGCTGCTTCTAGGAGGTTGTCAAGTGTTTTCGCTCGACGATTCCATTCTTGGGTGGTTGGTTTGGCCCTTGTTCCTGTAACTCGAATCCTAGCCCGGTATATCCCATTTTAATTTTACACCATTGTGAACCTTTGGCCTTTTTTACTCTCTGATCGAGGTTCTCGGCAATGAAAAATCTTCGTAAACTAAATCACACGTGTATATGTTGGCATTTAAGAGATATACAGTCAAGAAAATCACGGGCAATGGTGATATATATGCGGATTAGACACCAAAAAAAACACTCAACAAATGGCTACAATTTAAGGAATGTGTTTAGTGACGGCATCAGATTTCTAATTAATGGAGAAAGGTCTGGTGGCAAGAAAAGCTGCTTCTAGGAGGTTGTCAAGTGTTTTCGCTCGACGATTCCATTCTTGGGTGGTTGGTTTGGCCCTTGTTCCTGTAACTCGAATCCTAGCCCGGTATATCCCATTTTAATTTTACACCATTGTGAACCTTTGGCCTTTTTTACTCTCTGATCGAGGTTCTCGGCATTGAAAAATCTTCGTAAACTAAATCACACGTGTATATGTTGACATTTAGGAGACATACAGTCAAGAAAATCAAGGGCAATGGTGATATATATGCGGATTAGACACCAAAAAAAACACTCAACAAATGGCTACAATTTAAGGAATGTGTTTAGTGACGGCATCAGATTCCTAAATGATGGAGAAATGTCTGGTGGCAAGAAAAGCTGCTTCTAGGAGGTTGTCAAGTGTTTTCGCTCGACTATTCCATTCTTGGGTGGTTGGTTTAGCCCTTGTTCCTGTAACTCGAATCCAAGCCCGGTATATCCCATTTTACTTTTAAACCATTGTGAACCTTACGCCTTTTTCACTCTATGATTGAGGTTCTCGGCAATGAAAAATCTTCGTAAACTAAATCACATGTGTATATGTTGACATTTAAGAGATATACAGTCAAAAAAATCAAGGGCAATGGTGATATATATGCGGATTAGACCCAAAAAAAACACTCAACAAATGGCTACAGTTTAAGGAATGTGTTTAGCGATGGCATCAGATTTCCAATTGATGGAGAAAGGTCTGGTGGCAAGAAAACCTGCTTCTAAGAGGTTGTCAAGGGTTTTCACTCGACGATTCCGTTCTTGGGTGGTTGGTTTGGCCCTTGTTCCTGTAACTCGAATCCTAGCCCGGTATATCCCATTTTACTTTTAAACCATTGTGAACCTTACGCCTTTTTCACTCTATGATTGAGGTTCTCGGCAATGAAAAATCTTCGTAAACTAAATCACATGTGTATATGTTGACATTTAAGAGATATACAGTCAAAAAAATCAAGGGCAATGGTGATATATATGCGGATTAGACACTAAAAAAAACACTCAACAAATGGCTACAATTTAAGGAATGTGTTTAGTGACGGCATCAGATTCTTATTGATGGAGAAAGGTCAGGTGGCAAGAAAAAGCAGATTCTAGGAGGTTGTCAAGTGTTTTCGCTCGACGATTCCATTCTTGGGTGGTTGGTTTGGCCCTTGTTCCTGTAACTCGAATCCAAGCCCGGTATATCCCATTTTAATTTTACACCATTGTGAACCTTACGCCTTTTTTACTCTCTGATCGAGGTTCTCGGCAATGAAAAATCTTCGTAAACTAAATCACACGTGTATATGTTGGCATTTAAGAGATATACAGTCAAGAAAATCACGGGCAATGGTGATATATATGCGGATTAGACACCAAAAAAAACACTCAACAAATGGCTACAATTTAAGGAATGTGTTTAGTGACGGCATCAGATTTCTAATTGATGGAGAAAGGTCTGGTGGCAAGAAAAGCTGCTTCTAGGAGGTTGTCAAGTGTTTTCGCTCGACGATTCCATTCTTGGGTGGTTGGTTTGGCCCTTGTTCCTGTAACTCGAATCCTAGCCCGGTATATCCCATTTTAATTTTACACCATTGTGAACCTTTGGCCTTTTTTACTCTCTGATCGAGGTTCTCGGCATTGAAAAATCTTCGTAAACTAAATCACACGTGTATATGTTGACATTTAGGAGACATACAGTCAAGAAAATCAAGGGCAATGGTGATATATATGCGGATTAGACACCAAAAAAAACACTCAACAAATGGCTACAATTTAAGGAATGTGTTTAGTGACGGCATCAGATTCCTAAATGATGGAGAAATGTCTGGTGGCAAGAAAAGCTGCTTCTAGGAGGTTGTCAAGTGTTTTCGCTCGACTATTCCATTCTTGGGTGGTTGGTTTAGCCCTTGTTCCTGTAACTCGAATCCAAGCCCGGTATATCCCATTTTACTTTTAAACCATTGTGAACCTTACGCCTTTTTCACTCTATGATTGAGGTTCTCGGCAATGAAAAATCTTCGTAAACTAAATCACATGTGTATATGTTGACATTTAAGAGATATACAGTCAAAAAAATCAAGGGCAATGGTGATATATATGCGGATTAGACCCAAAAAAAACACTCAACAAATGGCTACAGTTTAAGGAATGTGTTTAGCGATGGCATCAGATTTCCAATTGATGGAGAAAGGTCTGGTGGCAAGAAAACCTGCTTCTAAGAGGTTGTCAAGGGTTTTCACTCGACGATTCCGTTCTTGGGTGGTTGGTTTGGCCCTTGTTCCTGTAACTCGAATCCTAGCCCGGTATATCCCATTTTACTTTTAAACCATTGTGAACCTTACGCCTTTTTCACTCTATGATTGAGGTTCTCGGCAATGAAAAATCTTCGTAAACTAAATCACATGTGTATATGTTGACATTTAAGAGATATACAGTCAAAAAAATCAAGGGCAATGGTGATATATATGCGGATTAGACACTAAAAAAAACACTCAACAAATGGCTACAATTTAAGGAATGTGTTTAGTGACGGCATCAGATTCTTATTGATGGAGAAAGGTCAGGTGGCAAGAAAAAGCAGATTCTAGGAGGTTGTCAAGTGTTTTCGCTCGACGATTCCATTCTTGGGTGGTTGGTTTGGCCCTTGTTCCTGTAACTCGAATCCAAGCCCGGTATATCCCATTTTAATTTTACACCATTGTGAACCTTACGCCTTTTTTACTCTCTGATCGAGGTTCTCGGCATTTAAAAATCTTCGTAAACTAAATCACACATGTATATGTTGACATTTAAGAGACATACAGTCAAGAAAATCAAGGGCAATGGTGATATATATGCGGATTAGACACCAAAAAAACACTCAACAAATGGCTACAATTTAAGGAATGTGTTTAGTGACGGCATCAGATTCCTAAATGATGGAGAAAGGTCTGGTGGCAAGAAAAGCTGCTTGTAAGAGGTTGTCAAGTGTTTTCGCTCGACTATTCCATTCTTGGGTGGTTGGTTTAGCCCTTGTTCCTGTAACTCGAATCCGAGCCCGGTATATCCCATTTTACTTTTACACCATTGTGAACCTTACGCCTTTTTTACTCTCTGATCGAGGTTCTCGGCATTGAAAAATCTTGGTAAACTAAATCACACGTGTATATGTTGACATTTAAGAGATATACAGTCAAGAAAATCAAGGGCAATGGTGATATATATACGGATTAGACACAAAAAAAAAACACTCAACAAATGGCTACAATTTAAGGAATGTGTTTAGTGACGGCATCATATTTCTAATTGATGGAGAAAGATCTGGTGGCAAGAAAAGCTGCTTCTAGGAGGTTGTCAAGTGTTTTCCCTCGACGATTCCATTCTTGGGTGGTTGGTTTGGCCCTTGTTCCTGTAACTCGAATCCTAGCCCGGTATATCCCATTTTAATTTTACACCATTGTGAACCTTACGCCTTTTTTACTCTCTGATCGAGGTTCTCGGCATTGAAACATCTTCGTAAACTAAATCACACGTGTATATGTTGACATTTAAGAGATATACAGTCAAGAAAATTAAGGGCAATGGTGATATATATGCGGATTAGACACCAAAAAAAACACTCAACAAATGGCTACAATTTAAGGAATGTGTTTAGTGACGGCATCAGATTTCTAATTGATGGAGAAAGGTCTGGTGGCAAGAAAAGCTGCTTCTAGGAGGTTGTCAAGTGTTTTCGCTCGACGATTCCATTCTTGGGTGGTTGGTTTGGCCCTTGTTCCTGTAACTCGAATCCTAGCCCGGTATATCCCATTTTAATTTTACACCATTGTGAACCTTTGGCCTTTTTTACTCTCTGATCGAGGTTCTCGGCATTGAAAAATCTTCGTAAACTAAATCACACGTGTATATGTTGGCATTTAAGAGATATACAGTCAAGAAAATCACGGGCAATGGTGATATATATGCGGATTAGACACCAAAAAAAACACTCAACAAATGGCTACAATTTAAGGAATGTGTTTAGTGACGGCATCAGATTTCTAATTGATGGAGAAAGGTCTGGTGGCAAGAAAAGCTGCTTCTAGGAGGTTGTCAAGTGTTTTCGCTCGACGATTCCATTCTTGGGTGGTTGGTTTGGCCCTTGTTCCTGTAACTCGAATCCTAGCCCGGTATATCCCATTTTAATTTTACACCATTGTGAACCTTTGGCCTTTTTTACTCTCTGATCGAGGTTCTCGGCATTGAAAAATCTTCGTAAACTAAATCACACGTGTATATGTTGACATTTAGGAGATATACAGTCAAGAAAATTAAGGGCAATGGTGATATATATGCGGATTAGACACCAAAAAAAACACTCAACAAATGGCTACAATTTAAGGAATGTGTTTAGTGACGGCATTAGATTCCTAATTGATGGAGAAATGTCTGGTGGCAAGAAAAGCTGCTTCTAGGAGGTTGTCAAGTGTTTTCGCTCGACGATTCCATTCTTGGGTGGTTGGTTTGGCCCTTGTTCCTGTAACTCGAATCCAATCCCGGTATATCCCATTTTAATTTTACACCATTGTGAACCTTACGCCTTTTTTACTCTCTGATCGAGGTTCTCGGCATTTAAAAATCTTCGTAAACTAAATCACACATGTATATGTTGACATTTAAGAGACATACAGTCAAGAAAATCAAGGGCAATGGTGATATATTTGCGGATTAGACACCAAAAAAACACTCAACAAATGGCTACAATTTAAGTAATGTGTTTAGTGACGGCATCAGATTCCTAAATGATGGAGAAAGGGCTGGTGGCAAGAAAAGCTGCTTCTAGGAGGTTGTCAAGTGTTTTCGCTCGACTATTCCATTCTTGGGTGGTTGGTTTAGCCCTTGTTCCTGTAACTCGAATCCGAGCCCGGTATATCCCATTTTACTTTTACACCATTGTGAACCTTATGCCTTTTTCACTCTATGATTGAGGTTCTCGGCAATGAAAAATCTTCGTAAACTAAATCACATGTGTATATGTTGACATTTAAGAGATATACAGTCAAAAAAATCAAGGGCAATGGTGATATATATGCAGATTAGACCCAAAAAAAACACTCAACAAATGGCTACAGTTTAAGGAATGTGTTTAGTGATGGCATCAGATTTCCAATTGATGGAGAAAGGTCTGGTGGCAAGAAAACCTGCTTCTAAGAGGTTGTCAAGGGTTTTCACTCGACGATTCCGTTCTTGGGTGGTTGGTTTGGCCCTTGTTCCTGTAACTCGAATCCTAGCCCAGTATATCCCATTTTAATTTTACACCATTGTGAACCTTACGCCTTTTTTACTCTCTGATCGAGGTTCTCGGCATTGAAAAATCTTCGTAAACTAAATCACACTTGTATATGTTGACATTTAAGAGATATACAGTCAAGAAAATCAAGGGCAATATTGATATATATGCGGATTAGACACTAAAAAAAACACTCAACAAATGGCTACAATTTAAGGAATGTGTTTAGTGACGGCATCAGATTCCTAATTGATGGAGAAAGGTCTGGAGGCAAGAAAAGCTGCTTCTAGGAGGTTCTCAAGTGTTTTCGCTCGACAATTCCATTATTGGGTGGTTGGTTTGGCCCTTGTTCCTGTAACTCGAATCCTAGCCCGGTATATCCCATTTTAATTTTACACCATTGTCAACCTTACACCTTTTTTACTCTCTGATCGAGGTTCTCGGCATTGAAAAATCTTCGTAAACTAAATCACACGTGTATATGTTGACATTTAAGAGATATACAGTCAAGACAATCAAGGGCAATATTGATATATATGCGGATTAGACACTAAAAAAAACACTCAACAAATGGCTACAATTTAAGGAATGTGTTTAGTGACGGCATCAGATTCCTAATTGATGGAGAAAGGTCTGGTGGCAAGAAAAAGCAGATTCTAGGAGGTTGTCAAGTGTTTTCGCTCGACGATTCCATTCTTGGGTGTTTGGTTTGGCCCTTGTTAATGTAACTCGAATCCTAGCCCGGCATATCCCATTTTAATTTTACACCATTGTGAACCTTACGCCTTTTTTACTCTCTGATCGAGGTTCTCGGCATTGAAACATTTTCGTAAACTAAATCACACGTGTATACGTTGACATTTAAAATATATACAGTCAAGAAAATTAAGGGCAATGGTGATATATATGCGGATTAGACCCCAAAAAAAACACTCAACAAATGGCTACAATTTGAGGAATGTGTTTAGTGACGGCATCAGATTCCTAATTGATGGAGAAATGTTTGGTGGCAAGAAAACCTGCTTCTAGGAGGTTGTGAAGTGTTTTCGCTCGACGATTCCATTCTTGGGTGGTTGGTTTAGCCCTTGTTCCTGTAACTCGAATCCTTGCCCGGTATATCCCATTTTACTTTTACACCATTGTGAACCTTACGCCTTTTTACTCTCTGATCGAGGTTCTCGGCATTGAAAAATCTTCGTAAACTAAATCACACGTGTATATGTTGACATTTAAGAAATATACAGTCAAGAAAATCAAGGGCAATGGTGATATATATGCGGATTTGACACCGAAAAAAAACACTCAACAAATGGCTACAATTTAAGGAATGTGTTTAGTGATGGCATCAGATTTCTAATTGATTGAGAAAGGTCTGGTGGCAAGAAAAGCTGCTTTTAAGAGATTGTCAAGTGTTTTCGCTCGACGATTCCATTATTGGGTGGTTGGTTTGGCCCTTGTTCTTGTAACTCGAATCCTAGCCCGGTATATCCCATTTTAATTTTACACCATTGTGAACCTTACGCCTTTTTTACTCTCTGATCGAGGTTCTCGGCATTGAAAAATCTTCGTAAACTAAATCACACGTGTATATGTTAACATTTAAGAGATATACAGTCAAGAAAATCAAGGGCAATATTGATATATATGCGGATTAGAGACCAAAAAAAACACTCAACAAATGGCTACAATTTAAGGAATGTGTTTAGTGACGGCATCAGATTCCTAATTGATGGAGAAAGGTCTGGTGGCAAGAAAAGCAGCTTCTAGGAGGTTGTCAAGTGTTTTCGCTCGACGATTCCATTCTTGAGTGGTTGGTTTGGCCCTTGTTCATGTAACTCGAATCCTAGCCCGGCATATCCCATTTTAATTTTACACCATTGTGAACCTTACGCCTTTTTTACTCTTTGATCGAGGTTCTCGGCATTGAAAAATCTTCGTAAACTAAATCACACGTGTATATGTTGACATTTAAGAGATATACAGTCAAGAAAATCAAGGGCAATGGTGATATATATGCGGATTAGACACAAAAAAAAACACTCAACAAATTGCTACAATTTAAGGAATGTGATTAGTGACGGCATCAGATTCCTAATTGATGGAGAAAGGTCTGGAGGCAAGAAAAGCTGCTTCTAGGAGGTTCTCAAGTGTTTTCGCTCGACAATTCCATTATTGGGTGGTTGGTTTGGCCCTTGTTCCTGTAACTCGAATCCTAGCCCGGTATATCCCATTTTAATTTTACACCATTGTCAACCTTACACCTTTTTTACTCTCTGATCGAGGTTCTCGGCATTGAAAAATCTTCGTAAACTAAATCACACGTGTATATGTTGACATTTAAGAGATATACAGTCAAGACAATCAAGGGCAATATTGATATATATGCGGATTAGACACTAAAAAAACACTCAACAAATGGCTACAATTTAAGGAATGTGTTTAGTGACGGCATCAGATTCCTAATTGATGGAGAAAAGTCTGGTGGCAAGAAAAAGCAGATTCTAGGAGGTTGTCAAGTGTTTTCGCTCGACGATTCCATTCTTGGGTGTTTGGTTTGGCCCTTGTTAATGTAACTCGAATCCTAGCCCGGCATATCCCATTTTAATTTTACACCATTGTGAACCTTACGCCTTTTTTACTCTCTGATCGAGGTTCTCGGCATTGAAACATTTTCGTAAACTAAATCACACGTGTATACGTTGACATTTAAAATATATACAGTCAAGAAAATTAAGGGCAATGGTGATATATATGCGGATTAGACCCCAAAAAAAACACTCAACAAATGGCTACAATTTGAGGAATGTGTTTAGTGACGGCATCAGATTCCTAATTGATGGAGAAATGTTTGGTGGCAAGAAAACCAGCTTCTAGGAGGTTGTGAAGTGTTTTCGCTCGACGATTCCATTCTTGGGTGGTTGGTTTAGCCCTTGTTCCTGTAACTCGAATCCTAGCCCGGTATATCCCATTTTAATTTTACACCATTGTGAACCTTACGCCTTTTTTACTCTCTGATCGAGGTTCTCGGCATTGAAAAATCTTCGAAAACTAAATCACACGTGTATTTGTTGACTTTAAGAGATACACTGTCAAGAAAATCAAGGGCAATGGTGATATAAATGCGGATTAGACACAAAAAAAACACTCAACAAATGGCTATAATTTAAGGAATGTGTTTAGTGACGGCATCAGATTCCAAATTGAGGGAGAAAGGTCTGGTGGCAAGAAAAGGTGCTTCTAGGAGGTTGTCAAGTGTTTTCGTTCGACGATTCCATTCTTGGGTGTTTGGTTTAGCCCTTGTTCCTGTAACTCGAATCCTTGCCCGGTATATCCCATTTTACTTTTACACCATTGTGAACCTTACGCCTTTTTACTCTCTGATCGAGGTTCTCGGCATTGAAAAATCTTCGTAAACTAAATCACACGTGTATATGTTGACATTTAAGAAATATACAGTCAAGAAAATCAAGGGCAATGGTGATATATATGCGGATTTGACACCGAAAAAAAACACTCAACAAATGGCTACAATTTAAGGAATGTGTTTAGTGATGGCATCAGATTTCTAATTGATTTAGAAAGGTCTGGTGGCAAGAAAAGCTGCTTTTAAGAGATTGTCAAGTGTTTTCGCTCGACGATTCCATTATTGGGTGGTTGGTTTGGCCCTTGTTCTTGTAACTCGAATCCTAGCCCGGTATATCCCATTTTAATTTTACACCATTGTGAACCTTACGCCTTTTTTACTCTCTGATCGAGGTTCTCGGCATTGAAAAATCTTCGTAAACTAAATCACACGTGTATATGTTAACATTTAAGAGATATACAGTCAAGAAAATCAAGGGCAATATTGATATATATGCGGATTAGAGACCAAAAAAAACACTCAACAAATGGCTACAATTTAAGGAATGTGTTTAGTGACGGCATCAGATTCCTAATTGATGGAGAAAGGTCTGGTGGCAAGAAAAGCAGCTTCTAGGAGGTTGTCAAGTGTTTTCGCTCGACGATTCCATTCTTGAGTGGTTGGTTTGGCCCTTGTTCATGTAACTCGAATCCTAGCCCGGCATATCCCATTTTAATTTTACACCATTGTGAACCTTACGCCTTTTTTACTCTTTGATCGAGGTTCTCGGCATTGAAAAATCTTCGTAAACTAAATCACACGTGTATATGTTGACATTTAAGAGATATACAGTCAAGAAAATCAAGGGCAATGGTGATATATATGCGGATTAGACACAAAAAAAAACACTCAACAAATTGCTACAATTTAAGGAATGTGATTAGTGACGGCATCAGATTCCTAATTGATGGAGAAATGTCTAGTGGCAAGAAAAGCTGCTTCTAGGAGGTTGTCAAGTGTTTTCGCTCGACGATTCCATTCTTGGGTGTTTGGTTTAGCCCTTGTTCCTGTAACTCGAATCCTTTCCCGGTATATCCCATTTTAATTTTACACCATTGTGAACCTTACGCCTTTTTTACTCTCTGATCGAGGTTCTCGGCATTGAAAAATCTTTGTAAACTAAATCAAACGTGTATATATGTTGACTTTAAGAGATATACAGTCAAGAAAATCAAGGGCAATGGTGATATATATGCGGATTAGACACAAAAAAACACTCAACAAATGGCTATAATTTAAGGAATGTGTTTATTGACGGCAACAGATTCCTAATTGATGGAGAAAGGTCTGGTGGCAAGAAAAGCTGCTTCTAGTAGGTTGTCAAGTGTTTTCGTTCGACGATTCCATTCTTGGGTGTTTGGTTTAGCCCTTGTTCCTGTAACTCGAATCCGAGCCCGGTATATCCCATTTTACTTTTACACCATTGTGAACCTTACGCCTTTTTACTCTCTGGTCGAGGTTCTGGCATTGAAAAATCTTCGTAAACTAAATCACACTTGTATATGTTGACATTTAAGAATTATACAGTCAAGAAAATCAAGGGAAATGGTGATATATATGTGGATTAGACACCGAAAAAAACACTCAACAAATGGCTACAATTTAAGGAATGTGTTTAGTGACGGCATCAGATTTCTAATTGATTGAGAAAGGTCTGGTGGAAAGAAAAGCTGCTTCTAAGAGGTTGTTAAGTGTTTTCGCTCGACGATTCCATTATTGGGTGGTTCGTTTCGCCCTTGTTCCTGTAACTCGAATCCTAGCCCGGTATATCCCATTTTAATTTTACACCATTGTGAACCTTACGCCTTTTTTACTCTCTGATCAAGGTTCTCGGCATTGAAAAATCTTTGTAAACTGAATCACAGGTGTATATGTTGACATTTAAGAGATATACAGTCAAGAAAATCAAGGACAATGGTGATATATATGCGGATTAGACACCAAAAAAAACACTCAATAAATGGCTACAATTTAAGGAATGTGTTTAGTGACGGCATCAGATTCCTAAATGATGGAGAAAGGTCTGGTGGCAAGAAAAAAGCTGCTTCTAGGAGGTTGTCAAGTGTTTTCGCTCGACGATTCCATTTTTGGGTGGTTGGTTTGTCCTTTGTTCCTGTAACTAGAATCCTAGTCCGGCATACCCCATTTTAATTTTACACCATTGTGAAACTTACGCCTTTTTTACTCTGTGATCGAGGTTCTCGGCAATGAAAAATCTTCGTAAACTAAATCACACGTGTATATGTTGACATTTAAGAGATATACATTCAAGAAAATCAAGGGCTATGGTGATATATATGCGGATTAGACACCCAAAAAAACACTCAACGGCTACAATTTAAGGAATGTGTTTAGTGACGGCATCAGATTTCTAATTTATGGAGAAATGTCTGGTGGTAAGAAAAGCTGCTTCGAGGAGATTGTCAAGTGTTTTCGGTCGACGATTCCATTCTTGGGTAGTAGGTTTGGCCCTTGTTCCTGTAACTCGAATCCTAGCCCGGTATATCCCATTTTAATTTTACACCATTGTGAACCTTACGCCTTTTTTACTCTCTGGTCGAGGTTCTCGGCATTGAAAAATCTTCGTAAACTAAATCACACGTGTATATGTTGACATTTAAGAGATATACAGTCAATAAAATCAAGGGCAATATTGATATATGTGGATTAGACACCAAAAAAACACTCAACAAATGGCTACAATTTAAGGAATGTGTTTAGTGACGGCGTCAGATTCCTAATTGATGGAGAAAGGTCTGCTGGCAAGAAAAGCTGCTTCTAGGAGGTTGTCAATTGTTTTCGCTCGACGATTCCATTCTTGGTTGGTTGGTTTGGTACTTGTTCATGTAACTCGAATCCTAGCCCGGTATATCCCATTTTAATTTTACACCATTGTGAACCTTACGCCTTTTTTACTCTCTGATCGAGGTTCTCGGCGTTGAATAATCTTCGTAAACTAAATCTGTCACACCCCCAAAATCCACACGCGGAGCATCACCTCTTGGAGGCATGACATGACCAGGATCGAGCCACCAATCATATTGAACAACATAATTAAGTAAATAAAACCAACCACAATACAATTGGTGACCAAAAGCTAGTTAACCAAGTTCAAATTAAACAGCGGAAGCATAATACGGGAAACCAAAACATAAGTTTAATAAGTTCATAAGTTCAAATGTTTAACATAGGACTCGACAGTCCATGTCCCACAACGAACTCCTCCTCGTGCAAGCTCCATAAGCATCTAACGACCTGCAAGGCATGTAACAACGAATCAACAACAAAGTTGAGCGAGTTCACAGTAGGTGTTAGTTATAAAGTAGTTTTTCAGGAACTATGAGTTTGTTTGCAATTACAGGTTAAATCAACTTTCCTTATTTTCCAAACCATAAACGGTGGGGGCTACCCCATGTTGTAAACCACTAGACTAGTTGTATATATATGTGTCCTTCCCAATCCGAGGACATAGGTACGTTTAAGAATACGTAGGTTTAGCGTTGGTGCCCTTATATGTGTCCTTCCCAATCCGAGGACAGTGGTACGTATAAGAATACGTAGGTTTAGTGCTGGCGTCCTTCCCAATCCGAGGACGGAGGTAAGTAGTCTTAGTGGGGAAAGTACAAGTTCCGTCTCAGCTATTTAATCCCATTCCCAACCACCGGGAATCCCATGCCTTAGTAAGGGTGTGAACTCACCTTTGGTTGCTCGGTTTGACTCTCAAAAACAGCTAACAGTCAAGGTCGGTCAATCACGTCCTAATATGATTACCAGTTAGTCATTTAGTGGTTTCAAATAGAGCACAAAGTTCCTACACGCATCTATCACATAACATGCATCACTTTAACGGTTCATGCCCATATAAACTTCCCATCTATTTCCGTTCATAAGCAAACATACGACATTGCACATAACACTTTTATTAACATATAACATGTTAGATTATTCTATGATAACCTACCCGACATTTAGACACACAATTTACTACTTATGTCGTTTCAGCTTTAATCTTCAAAACTGGGCTGTTTTCGGGAATTTTAATAAAATAGTTAACTTATTCCAAAAATTCCCAACTTTTTACAGAAGGTCTTAAACTATCCAAATATTATTTTGTAATAATCTCGGAATCCAATTCATTACCAATATTTTATAAAAATTCATTGACCGGACTGCAATCAGATTCATCACTTTCTGACTGCAGTCCACGGAATAATTTATTTAAAATTCATCGTAAGTCCAATTTATGAAATTCCAGTGGTAGAATTGCTATGACATCAGTGTCCATCTACAGTACAAATTTCGTGACCTAATTCTACACAGATTTCAAGTTATGACGAAAAACATAATACATATTTTCAGTAGAAAAATGCAGCTTTTGCTGCTGTGAAAAATGACCCCTTTAAAAATAGAAAACGAAGTCCAAAATTTATGATTCCAGTGCCATTAGAACCGTATTTCAAAATAACACGTTATAGACTCAAGAAAATCAGTTTTTCGTTAAGTTATGATCTGGTTACAGCCAACTGAAGTTGGCTGTAAACACCAACCAGCTTCCTGTTTTCAGCTCTTAACTTTCTAACGCGTGTTCGATTGATTCCGTTAACATGTTTAACGAACAACAATGACTCTCATACACACTTACAGCAGGTTATAAGTCATTCATACTGTGTAACCCTAATCAGCACATAATCATCATTTTACATCTTTATGTAAACCTTATGTAATGCTTTATGTTCATGTTTTTAGTTCTTGTTCTTAGTGTTTTGAACATAACCATCATACTACAACTTTTAACTACAAATCCAAGATGAACAAGGGTGTAACAAGGACTTACTACTAGCACAAAGGCTAGGGATGATTTTAGTGAAGAAGATGATGAAAAATGATGATGAAAAAGCAAAAAGCAAAGTCCTTTGAAGCTCCACAAGTTGCAAGCTTCCTTGTATCAACCTTTAAGCTTGAATGGAACTCAAAAATGGATGAAGATGGTGGACTTGTGGTGGTGATGGTGGCGGTTAAGGGAGGGCCGAGAGGAGGGAGGAGGTGAGTGAAGGTGTGGTGTGATTTCTTGAAGTGATGAGGATGATCTTGTGTGCCATGCTTTTAAAGATGTCCCATATATTTTGTCAACACCATCAAGCAAACAATCTAATAAAAAATTAGATTATAATCTAGGAATGATATTGTGAAGTATGGTGAGGATTATGTGGGTCCTCTTGGGACCGATTTCGGTTGGGGGGGGGGGGGTTGGTTGTAAGTTTTGCAACTAATAGGTAAATGTTAGTTAGATTTCAAGTAACAAGATTATATATATATTAGTTAGTTGTTTTTTAATGGGTGTTAGGGTGTACGGGGATCATGACTCGTTAAAAATAATAAAACAATGTATTTGACAAAAATTTAGTGTCCCGGGTAATGTCTGGTTGTTCGGTTAGATACCGTTCCGTTAAAGTGTTTAATTGTTCCGTAAAGTGTCTTTTATACATATTTTTGTAACACTTTTAATTCCTAACACTTAGGAAAACATTCAGGACCATTTAGTCAATTTTATGCACAAGACTAGTATGTTAACAAACACATGTAAGTATGACGCAGTAATCAGAAAGCAGTTAAGTAGTTCAGCACAGTTATCAAGCACTTTAATTAACATCAATTAATCGTACGGATACATGTAATTATGAGGATTGTCACATTCTCCCCCTGTTAAGAAAATTTCGTCCCGAAATTTAGCACGTGGTTACTGAGGAAGCTAGTTAAGTTGTGTGGTTTCCTGGTTTTCCTGGGGTGTCACAGCATCCCCCCGTTGGTTTGGAATTTCGCCGAAATTCCGCAGTAGCTTTAGCCTCAGTAGTGGTTGCACTTTTCTTAAACAACTGGGGATACTTGAGTTTCATTTGATCTTCTCGTTCCCAGGTATACTCTGGGCCACGACGGGAGTTCCAACGAACTCGAACAAGAGGTATTCTGGTACGCTTGAGAATCTTAACATCTCGATCAGTAATTTCCACTGGTTCCTCAACGAATCGCAGCTGGTCGTCGATGGTGAGCTCCTTGAGAGGAACTATGAGGGTCTCATCTGATAGGCACTTCTTCAGATGTGACACGTGGAATACGTTGTGAACTCCACTGAGTTCTTCAGGTAGATTCAACTTGTAAGCGACCTTGCCAATTCTCTCAATGATTTCGAACGGTCCGACATAGCGCGGATTGAGTTTGCCTCGTTTGCCAAAACGAACTACACCTAGGTGAGACTTTGAGTAGCACTCGATCCCCAACCTGGAACTCAAGTGGTTTCCTTCGCTTATCAGCAAAGCTTTTATGACGGTCACGAGCTGCCGCCATTCGTTGTCGTATCTGAGCAATCCTCTCGATTGTATCTACTACAAGTTCTGGGCCAGTGATTTGACTATCGCCAACCTCTGCCCAACAAAGAGGTGATCGGCACTTCCGTCCGTACAATGCCTCGAACGGAGCGGCCTGGATGCTGGTGTGATAACTGTTGCTATACGAAAACTCCACTAACGGGAGGTGTTTTTCCCAGCCATTACCAAAGTCGATTACGCATGCCCTAAGCATGTCTTCAAGGGTTTAGATGGTGCGTTCAGATTGCCCATCCGTCTGTGGATGATATGCCGTGCTCATGTCTAATCGAGTGCCAAAGGACTTGTGCATAGCTTGCCACAACTCAGATGTAAAACGTGAGTCTCGATCAGAAATGATGGAGGTTGGCACTCCGTGCCTTGATACTACTTCCTTTAGGTAGATGTCTGCTAGAGTAGAAAACTTGTCGGTTTCCTTGATAGCCAATAAGTGTGCAGACTTAGTCAATCGATCGACTATCACCCAAATGGTGTCATTTCCGCGTTGAGATCTAGGCAGGCCAGTAACAAAATCCATGGAATGCCCCCATTTCCATGTCGGGATCTCTGGTTGTTGAAGTAGGCCTGATGGTTTCTGATATTCAGTCTTGACTCTCGCATAAGTCAAACATTTACTGATGTAGGTTGCAATGTTGGCTTTCATACCAGGCCACCAATACGTAGTCTTGAGATCGTGGTACATCTTATCCGAACCAGGATGTACCAAATAACGAGACTTGTGCGCTTCATCCATCACAAGCTCGCGTAAGTTCCCGTAGAGTGGGGCCCAGATGCGCCCTGTTACGTAGTAAGAGCCGTCTTCGTTTTGTTCTAACCGCTTCCTCGATCCTCGTAAGGATTCAGCCCTGATATTTTCTGCTTTCAATGCTTCGACCTGACCATCTCGTATCTGAGTAGGAAGACTAGATTGGATGGTAAGTTGTAACGCTCGCACACGTTTAGGTATAGTATCCTTTCGAATGAGAGCGTCGGCCACAACATTGGCTTTGCCCGGATGGTACTTGATCGCACATTCATAATCATTCAAGAGCTCGACCCATCGGCGTTGTCGCATGTTTAATTCCTTTTGCTTGAAGATATGCTCGAGACTCATGTGATCGGTGTAAATGGTGCACTTGGTACCGTACAGATAATGTCTCCATATCTTAAGTGCGAAAACAACTGCTCCCAGCTCCAAGTCGTGTGTTGTGTAGTTCCTTTCGTGAACTTTAAGTTGGCGCGATGCGTAGGCAATGACCTTGTCACGTTGCATCAACACGCAACCGAGTCCTTGTATGGAAGCGTTGCAATAAAACACAAAGTCATCTGTGCCTTCGGGCAATGAGAGGATAGGCGCGCTACAAAGTCTGTCTTTTAAGTACTCAAATGCAGACTCCTGTACATCACCCCAACGATAGGTGACACCCTTCTGAGTCAGTGAAGTGAGAGGTTGCGCAATCTTTGAGAAATCCTTGATAAATCGTCTGTAATATCCTGCCAAACCCAAGAATTGGCGGATTTTTGTTGGTGTACGGGGTGCAGGCCAGTTCTTGATCGAATCAACCTTGGATGGATCAACATGAATCCCATCCTTGTTTACCACGTGGCCTAGGAAGTGGACTTCGCGAAGCCAGAAGTCACATTTCGAAAACTTGGCATATAACTGCTCTTTTCGAAGAAGTTCCAGAATAAGTCTCGGGTGTCGTTCGTGTTCCTCCTGACTCTTAGAATAGATCAGGACGTCGTCGATGAATACAATAACGAACTTATCCAGGTAAGGCTTGCACACTCTGTTCATGAGATCCATGAAGACTGCAGGTGCATTCGTTAATCCAAAAGGCATAACCAGAAAATCGTAATGCCCATAACGAGTTCTAAACGCTGTCTTGTAGATGTCCTCATCTCGGACTCTCAGCTGATGGTAGCCTAACCTCAGGTCAATCTTGGAGTAGAAACTCGACCCTTGCAACTAGTCGAATAAGTCATCAATGCGTGGAAGAGGATAACGATTCTTCACGGTCACCTTGTTAAGTTCGCGATAGTCAATACACATTCTGAAAGTACCGTCTTTCTTCTTCACAAACAAGACTGGAGCTCCCCAGGGCGAAGAGCTAGGACGTATGAAACCCTTTTCCAAGAGTTCTTGTAATTGCGTAGACAGTTCTTCAAGTTCTGACGGAGCTAGTCGATAAGGTGCACGAGCTATTGGTGCTGCTCCAGGAGCTAGCTCGATTTGAAACTCGACTTGTCGATGAGGCGGAAGACCAGGTAATTCCTCAGGAAATACCTCAGGAATATCACGTACAATAGGTATGTCTTTTATCTTCCTTTCTTTCGAGGATGTATCAGAAACGAGAGCTAGAATAGCGGTATGGCCCTTTCGCAAACACCTCTGGGCCTTAAGGAAAGAGATGATGCCTACGACTGCACCACTCTTGTCGCCATGAATCACGAGGGGTTCTTCACCAGAACGAGGAATGCGGACGATTTTCTCCTTGCAAATAATCTCCGCTTGATGATGAGATAGCTAATCCATCCCAATAACGACGTCGAAACTACCAAGTACAATAGGGATAAGATCGATAGAGAAGGTCTGACCAGTTAAGACGAGGTTACAACACTTAAATATGTGTGTGGCCTCGAGACTTTTACCGTTTGCTAGTTCTACCGTGTGTTTGGTGTTCAAAAGTGTTGGAGTGCACTTAAGCATTTGGCTGGCTTTTAAGGACACGTAGCTAGAATCGGCACCCGAATCAAATAAAACAGTAACATAAAAGTCATCCAGTAGAAACTTACCCATCACCACGTTGGGATCGTTCCTTGCATCACCTTGACCTAGCACGAAAACACGTCCTCGGGCGCCATTGCCATTATTGTTACCCCCGTTGTTGCCTCCATTGTTACCTCCATTGTTGTTCCCGTTTCCTTGGTTGTTGTTCTGATTCTGATTTTGATTCAGCTGTGGACAGTGCCTCTTGAAGTGACCCTCAGCACCGCACTGGAAGCATCCCTTATTACCCTGCTGGTGTTGCTGTTGGTTCTGTGGAGCTTGTGGCTGCTGTTGTCGATTCTGATTCACAGGACGTGAGCTCCTGCAATCTTTGGCTTCATGTCCAGGCTTGTTACATCTCTGACAACGACCCTTGTTGCACGCCCCGCTATGGTGCAAATTACATCAATTGCACTTAGGGTGATTTCCCCTGTATCCACCCTGACCTTGATTCCCAGAAGAATGCTTACTGGGGCTCCTGTACTCATCAGTCTTTCGCTGCTGAGACTGAACTGAAGTAGAACCCTTGCCCGAATTTCCATCCCACTTGCGCTTGTTATCATTGGGAGCATCAGTAGTAGTAGCGCTAATACGCTTGGGCAGCTTGTTCTGCTCAACTGCCTGATCAGTGAGACGATGAGCCAACTTGATGATTTGCTGAATGGTGCCAAGATTAGCTGAGGTCACATGGCTTTGAATTTCTGGCACCAAACCCTTAAGGTACAGCTCGATACGCTTAATAGGAGGATCCACCATAGTGGGATACAGGATAGCTAATTCGTTCGACCTCTTTGTGTATGCCTCGATTTCAGACCCCGCCATCTTCAGATTGAAAAATTCTACCTCTAGCTTGTGGATGTCATCACGACTACAGTACTCTTCTTTGATCAGATCTTTGAAATCGTTCCATGGGGTGGCATTAGCAACCGCCAGCCCTAGCAGTTGAACCTGTGCTTTCCACCAGGTTAACGCAGCACCTTCAAGCGTTCCAGTAGCAAATTTCACCCTACGATCTTTAGGGCATTCACATATCTCAAAAACAGACTCAAGCTTCTCGAACCAGTGAAGAAGGCCTACAGCTCCTTCTGTGCCGCTGAAAGTACTAGGTCGGCAATCCATGAATGTTTTGAACGTGCACACAGGAGGCTGAGCATGTTGACCTGTTGTGCGAGAATAAAAGACAAGGTTAAGCACAAGGGTTGGTTCGCAAGAGTAGGATCTAATCATCCTAGGATAGGTCGAAATGGCAGGTTATACCTCCTGCTGGAACTGCTGCGAGTGCCTCAGCAAGTCGTTCATTGATTAGAGCCGTCAGCTGGGCTTGAGTCAAGTTCAGGCGTCCACTCATGATCTTCACATTGAAGGAAACACAAGTAAGAAGTGGTGTCGAGAAAGTGCGTAAGTGTGGAGTGACAGAAGAGAGCAAACGCACAGGGTTTCAAGCAATAGTTGTTACGCTAACTAAGCATACCATGATCAAATGTGCTACTAGCAGGTAGGTAATACAACATAAACCATATTACCTATAGTGTTGAGTCTTGCACGTTGAGCGAAGCATCATTGTGGATCGTTGAGCACTGTACAGGTTATAGTCTGGTCTTATCAAAAAGTTTTTCCCCTTTTTAAAAACCAAGTTCACTATAACCAATGGCTCTGATACCAATCTGTCACACCCCCAAAATCCACACGCGGAGCATCACGGCTTGGAGGCGTGACATGACCAGGATCGAGCCACCAATCATATTGAACAACGTAATTAAGTAAATAAAACCAACCACAATACAATTGGTGACCAAAAGCTAGTTAACCAAGTTCAAATTAAACAGCGGAAGCATAATACGGGAAACCAAAACATAAGTTTAATAAGTTCATAAGTTCAAATGTTTAACATAGGACTCGACATTCCATGTCCCACAACGACCTCCTCCTCGTGCAAGCTCCATAAGCATCTAACGACCTGCAAGGCATGTAACAACGAATCAACAACAAAGTTGAGCGAGTTCACAGTAGGTGTTCGTTATAAAGTAGTTTTTCAAGAACTATGAGTTTGTTTGCAATTGCAGGTTAAATCAACTTTCCTTATTTTCCAAACCATAAACGGTGGGGGCTACCCCATGTTGTAAACCACTAGACTAGTTGTATATATATGTGTCCTTCCCAATCCGAGGACATAGGTACGTATAAGAATACGTAGGTTTAGCGCTGGTGCCCTTATATGTGTCCTTCCCAATCCGAGGACAGTGGTACGTATAAGAATACGTAGGTTTAGCGCTGGCGTCCTTCCTAATCCAAGGACGGAGGTAAGTAGTCTAATAGTGGTGAAAGTACAAGTTCCGTCTCAGCTATTTAATCCCATTCCCAACCATAGGGAATCCCATGCCTTAGTAAGGGTGTGAACTCACCTTTGGTTGGTCGGTTTGACTCTCAAAAACAGCTAACAGTCAAGGTCGGTCAATCACGTCCTAATATGATTACCAGTTAGTCATTTAGTGGTTTCAAATAGAGCACAAAGTTCCTACACGCATCTATCACATAACATGCATCACTTTAACGGTTCATGCCCATATAAACTTCCCATCTATTCCCGTTCATAAGAAAGCATACGACATTGCACATAACACTTTTATTGACATATAACATGTTAGTTAACATACTAGTCTTGTGCAGAAAATTGATGCTTAAAATGTAGAACAATGACAAGGATCACTTCAACGTAAATTGCACAAATGTCACAAGGATTTATACGGGGAAAAAGCCCTTGATCAAGAGTTGATCTCCGGCCCAAAAAACCCCGGGTGATGGAAACTACCGATCACCAAGCTCAAATAAATCAATAAATGTTTACAACTTCGGATAGTAACGAGCTAGATACAAGGATCACTATGGTGAAATGTGTAAAAATGAGTGATAACTAATAAGTGTTCGTCGAGAGCTTCAAGAGTGCGATTATATGAGAGTGTGTGTAGCTGAAAATGGCTCAGTGTTCTAATTCTAGCTCGTCACCCCTTTAAAAAAAGAAGTTAGCTACAATAACTAACTATCCGACTTTCGTGCCAAGCTCCCACGTTCTCCACAACGTCCATTTCCAGTCAAACGTGTGTGAAATACCCGTGGAATATTCCATAGTAACGTTGCCAAGACCAAGTCAAGCTTGTTACTCCTGCGAAGTAATACAAAACACAAACAAACAATCGTCAGTATGAGGATCCTTAAGGTGATCCATGATCCTGATCCTGAAGCTCTTCTGAGGATCACTATCTGTCACAGAAGAAAGGATCATTAATTAGGATAACAAGTAAGGATCACTGATTGTTAGAAAATCCTCCCCTAACAGCAATATCCCCGTCTAGTATCCTGATCACAGATAAACAATTAAAAGCAAGATATAATTCAAGATATGTATGCTTAGAAAATGAGCCATAACAATTGTCCCCAAATATATTGGTTGGTATACCAATCCAACGGATATATTTTAAAAGTTTCACCTCATAACTTAAGGCAATCAATACGACTAGACCCTTGAAATGACAATGTGCAACTTCCAAGGCATTATTTACTCTTTACCCCCTACATTCAGCCTATATTAACCGAGGGTCCTCCCATTATGATTATCCTCATCTTCAACCGAATATCAGGTATTTCTCTCTCTCACTTTTCTTTTTTTCTTGTTTACATCTCCTGTTCTCCAATTGTGATCCTTCATGGCGACCCGCACCAGATCACAAATGGCGGACTCTGTTTCCTCCTTCTACAAACAAAATTTGCTTCAGAATCCTTCAAAAGAGGTATGTTCTTTCGATGATTCCGACATCGCGGCCCTTCGAGCTTCCGGTGCCTTTCCCGCCGAGACAATCTTCCGCCCATTCGACCGAGAGGTCCGATCGGATTTTTGTTCCGACGAATGGGTTTACTTTTTTGCATATCCCTTTTCATTAGGGCTTCAATATCCATTTTCTCCGTTCATATCTCGCTTCTTTGAGCTTACCGGTCTTAGTTTCGCCCAAATCATGCCTATGGTTTGGCGCGTGTTAGTCACCCTGGAGTAGATTAAGGCTCGTCATATGCCTGATCTATGCATTGAAGACCTTCCGATGGCCTACCGTCTAAGGTCACATGGTTCCAGCCGGTTTCTCCTTTTTTCTATTTCCAGCGATCCTCTGATTCTTAAGGCCACCAAGAATGAGGATAAATGGGCAAGAAAATTCTTCTTTGTGAAAAGAGACTCCATTGATAAGGGTTTTGACCTCCCTAAAAGATGGTTGAATTCTGGTAGGACTTAGGGTTTTAGGAATATCCCCAATCATATCCCGAACCTCCATCCTGAACCAATATCCTGATGCGTTTATTTCCTTTTTTGCAGCAAACTTCAAGGAACTAGCTCCCCCTAGTGCTGAATCAGAAGGAAGAATAGAAGAAATCTACAAGCTTCCGGAGGGTGAAAGAACCTTTAACCTGCTACTCACAAGCTCAAATCAAAGATCAAGTTCCAACATGTCTGGTAAGCACATTTTCAGGAATTATTTTTATTTATTAATCCGATTATTTTTCAAAAGTATAATAAGCCTAAAACATCTTCCCTTGTGCAGTGCCAGTTATCAACCTCGAAGGCTTCCAACTCGATGAGCTGGACAGTTATTCCAGCCTTGAACCTGTCAAGCAAGAATCTAACCCGAAGTCATCCGTTAGACCAAAACTTACCAGTTCAAAGACCGCCACTGCTCCCAAAGCTCCCCCAGCATCCAGGACCCGAGCCTCCAGCTCCCGGAAAAGAAAAGAAGTTGAGCCCTCTGCTCCACCCCACGTGTTCCCATTCGAGAACCACGGGTTCACAGAATCCAGCACATTTATGACCGGCTTCCTTAACCAGGTTAGTATCCTGACCTATATCCTGCACCATATGCTAAATAGAAATGTTCATTTAGAATAATGCCCGTTTCTTTACCTTGCAGGGCCTTGAACGCCTGGTTTTCGTTTATGAAGACGCATGTGGCTCCAACGTCATGCTTGAAAGCCAGCTAAAAAAGGCTAAGGCCACCATTGCAGATCAAGCAGCAGTTGCCACCGCTAAATCGGAACACTACGAAGCTAAGTATAAGGCTATGACTCAAGATCACCAGTCCGTCATCCAGAAGATCACCCAGGAGGCTCAAGCTAAGTTTGACGCGGCCCAGGTTCAACACGAGCAGGCCATGGCTTCATACCGAGAGAGCCTCAAGAATTCCGTCGTGATCTCCCTTCTCCAGACCAGGCTGAAAATGGCTTACGAGGCGATGGCTTTGGGTTTACAATGCCCTTCCTGGAACATCAAGGCCTGGGAGGCGAAGTTAAAAGATCTTGGGGGGAATCCAGTGCAGCCTCCTGCCAAATCTGTTGTGGAAGAGTCTGCCAAAATAATGGATGCTAGCGCTTCAAAGGATGTTTCCGAGAATGCTGGGGCAAATGCTGGAAAGAATGCTGGTGGAGAGGATGCTGCTGCAGATGCTGAGAAGAACCCCGAGGATGATGCTGGTACAGATGCCGGGAAAGAGGTTGCTGTTCAAGAAGGTGTTGCCCCTTAGGTAGTGGAGTGGGCGATGATGGATATACGTGCTGAGGCCGGAGCCCACTTTTTTAAATTTCATGGTTGTGGTTGTGAAAAACAATTTACATTTCCTGTCCTTGAACAATTTATATTTCCAGGGATAGGGTACAACCCTATTATTAAACCCCCTTCCCTTTGCAACTTTTCCAATGAAGATGTCCCCTGACTGAGACATTTAGGGCATTAGTTCCAAGCTTCATCCTTTGAGCTTTACACCATTGCTTTAGTAGGAATGTCCCCTGTGTACGATGTCTTCAAATACTTAGAAATCTTCTGGATATCAGTTCCCATTGTATAGACAATTTTTCATGTTACAGGGGTAAAACCCAAGAATGTTCTGGAAATAAACTCCTTGTATCCTGGGGAAAATCCCAAATTTTCGTGCGCTACAGGCGGGAGTGTATAAACTCCAAGACTTAGAAAGGTGGAAACCTTTAAACCTTAGAGAGTATGAAAATACCCTTTCGTGAGAGAGGGTGATCAATCCTCATATACCTTTAGGATTCAGGATATAGCCAACAGTAACGAAATTGTCAGCCACTTTTACATGGACTGGTCCCGCCACCTTGAACTATTCCCGAATAACTTGCGCTCCAGGCGGAGTGTTTAAACCCAATTCGGAAGAAAGGTGAATACCTTTAAACCTGTGAAGGGATCAGGATCCCTTGTACGTGAGAGAGGGGGCCAATCCTCTAATCTTCTGAAGTATCCTGAGTGAGCATCCTGGAGTTATATCCCGAAGCATATACTGCAAAACATCCTTAAACTCAGGTGGGTGTTAGCTTGGCTAACACCCCTCCGATGCTTAAGTCAGTATTGGGTTTCAAAGAATAAATTAAACCAAACATATTTAAAAAAGATAGAATTCATACCATCCTGAGTTAGAAATTAAATTCTAAACTCACTTGAAATAAAGCTTAAGGTGTATAGCATTCCAAGATCTCGGTAGCATCTCCCCTTTCATATTCTTGAGTCTATATGCTCCTTTCCCTGCTTCTGATTCAACTTCATATGGTCCTTCCCATTTTGGAGCTAGCTTGCCATCGGCAGGATTAGTAGTATTCTGAAAAGCCTTTCTTAACACCCAATCTCCAACCTTAAATCTTCTGGTCCTAATATTCTTGTTATATGCTCTGGATATTCTTTGTTGATATGCTGCCATCCTTAGCCTTGCTGCATCCCTTGTCTCATTAATAGTATCCAAATCTTGACATAAGGCTTCAGGATTCTGTTTAGGATCCCGTAGGGTAGATCTTGCAGTAGGTGTTGCCATTTCCGTTGGAATCATTGCTTCTGCTCCAAATACCAAGGAAAATGGGGTTTGGCCTGTTGCATTCTTTACCGTTGTCCTATCAGCCCACAAAACAAAGGGTAATTCTTCTGCCCATCTTACTTTTTTGGCTCCATGTCTCTTCTTTAAGTTATTGACAATTATCTTGTTTGAGGATTCTGCTTGTCCATTCGCTTGAGGATGTACCGGAGTAGATGTTATCATTTTGATTCCCTAACTCTTGCAAAAGTCAGTAGTTCTGTTGCTTATAAACTGAGAACCATTGTCACAGATTATCTCGGCTGGTACTCCAAACTTGGTCAGGATATTTCTCTTTATGAAGGATACTACTTCTTGATCTCTAACTTGAACAAATGCTTCTGCTTCAACCCACTTGGAGAAATAATCCGTCATTGCCAACATGAAAACCTTTCCTCCTGGAGCCTTTGGAAGCTTTCCCACTATATCCATACCCCACTTCATAAACGGTCAAGGGGAAACAATAGGATACAGCGGTTCAGCAGGCTGATGTAATATGTTACTATGTCTTTGACATGCGTCACATCTTCGAGCATATTCTGCGGCGTCTTTTCTCATTGTCGGCCAATAATATCCTGTCCTTAATACTTTTGAGAATAATGACCTGCCCCCAGTATGGTTACCACAATCTCCTTCATGTATATCCTGAAGTACTTCTTTGGCTTCAGGATCCTCCAAGCACCTCAAATACGGTCCTGCAAGAGATTTCTTGTATAAAACATTATTTATAATAGTGAATCGTGATACCTTCATCCTAAATGCCTTAGGATTTTCATTTCCGGGGATGTGCTTCTTTGAGATATCTCATGATTGGAGCCGTCCAGGACTTAGGATCCTCTTCAGGATACTCTGCTCCAGGATCCTGAATACCCGCTACTTCTTTATCCCGAGGATTCGTTGCAGGATACAAGACATGTAATATTGGTATTTGGGTTCCTTCTGGTATCCTGATCGATGATCCTAGATTTGCTAAGGCATCTGCTTCAGCATTATCCTCCCTTGGTACCTGTTCAAGTGTAAAAACATCGAAATATCCTGCTAATTTTTTAAGAATATCGAGGTACTCGATTAATTTCTCACCCTTAACTGCATAGGATCCATTAAAATGGTTAGTAATTAACAAGGAGGAAATTCACTTGCAAATTCTTGATACTCATATTCTTAGCCAATTCTAATCCTGCAATTAAAGCTTCATATTCTGCCTCATTGTTAGTAGCAGGAAATTCACACCTAATAGCCTGGGTTAATATGTCCCCCTGTGGCGATTTTAGTAGTATACCTAAACCTACACCTCTTATATTGGATGCACCATCAGTATATAATGTCCAGGATCCTGAAGATTCTCCTAATTGTTGAACTTCTAGGTCTACCTCGTCCTGAATGTCACTACTGAAATCAGCCACAAAGTCAGCTAAGGCTTGAGACTTTATGGCATTTCTAGGTTCATATACTAAATCATAAGCACTTAACTTTACTGACCACTTGGCCATCCTGCCTGACATCTCTGGTTTCCTAAGCACATTTTTGACAGGATAATTCGTTTTAACATGGATCCTATGTGTCTCAAAATAATGTCTAAGCTTTGTCGATGCCATGACTAGAGCTAATATCAATTTTTCTAAATGAGAATACCTAGTTTCAGCATCTAACAAACTTTTACTAACATAATAAACAGGATATTGCTGACCTTCATGGTCTTTTATAAGAATGGCACTTACAGCATTCCCTGATACAGCGAGGTATAGGGATAGTGGTTCACCATTTTCAGGCTTCATCAATAGAGGTGCAGTTGAGAGATATCGCTTCAAATCCTGCAAGGCTGCTTCATGCTTTGCTCCCCATTCAAATTTCTTATTCTTCTTGAGGATATCATAGAATTCCTTGCATTTTTCCGAGGATCTTGAAATAAATCTATTCAAAGCTGCTACTCGGCCTGTTAACCGTTGTACGTCCTTCATATTCGAGGGTGATTTTATATCCAGGATAGCTTTAATCTGCTCCGGGCTTGCCTCTATCCCCCTTTTCGTCACCATATATCCAAGAAACTTTCCTGCCCCCACTCCGAAATGGCACTTAGCAGGATTCAGCTTCATGTTATACTGATCCAGGATAACAAATGCTCCCTTGATATCCTGGAGGTGATCCTCAGCCTTTTTAGATTTCACCACCATATCGTCAATGTATACCTCCATGGTGTCCCCCAGCTTATCTTTGAACATCATGTTCACTAATCTTTGGTATGTTGCACCTGCATTTTTCAAACCGAAAGGGATGGCAGTATAGCAATATATACCTGTTGGTGTCATGAAAGCAGTATCCTCCTGGTCCGAAGGCTCCATTTGAATCTGCTAAAATCCTGAGGATGCGTCCATGAACGTTAACATTTCATGTCCAGCAGTAGAATCCACCATTGCATCGATATGAGGGAGAGGAAATGGGTCTTTAGGACAAGCCTTGTTCAAGTCCGTGTAGTCTACACAGACTCTCCATTTCCCGTTTTTCTTCTGTACCACAACTACGTTTGCTAGCCATCTTGGAAACTTGACTTCTCTGATCATCCTGGACTTCAATAATCTTTCAACTTCTTCTTGGATAATCGTATTCCGCTCAGGAGCAAATTTTCTTCTTTTTTGCTGAACAGGCTTGAATGATCTGTCAATTCCAAGCTTGTGAGTGATAATGTCTTTGGATATGCCTGTCATATCCTCATGCTTCCATGCAAACGTTGACATCCTGCATTTTAAAAAGTTAGTTAACTGCACTTCAATATCCTGAGGGATATCGGTTCCTACGAGCATCGAGATATCAAGATTATCCTGATCCAGGATAATTTTCTTCACATCCTGCTCCGAAGCTTCCAAGGTATCCCGGGCCTGCATCTTTAATTGCTATGCTGGATTAGGCTTGGTTGAGGATTTTATCGAGGATGAGTAGCATTCTTTCGCCTCCTGCTGATCGCTTTCAACCTTGACGACTCCCCAAGGGGTAGGGATCTTGATGCATTGGTGATATGTTGATGGCACAGCCTTCATATCGTGAATCCATGGTCTTCCCAGTATGATGTTATAGCATGATAGGGAATCCATCACACAGAAACGTTGTATCGAGTTGACACCTTCAACATATACTGGTAACTTTATCTCTCCCACTGTGTTTCTAGCTTCTCCACTGAAACCAACGAGCACAGTGGACTTCGAAGTAATGTCCATCGGAGATACATTCATCCTTTTCAATGTTTCCAGCGGAATTATATTGACAGAACTACCGTTGTCCACCAATATCCTGCGTACAAAAATGGTTAGCCACATATAATGTTATTACCAAAGCATCATGGTGAGGATCCTGAACAGTATCCCTATCATCCCTATCGAAAGTGATCACTTTATCAGTTGTGAGGGTATTCATCCTGACTGGTTTGTCTCCCCTTTCACTCTTAGCTTCCTTCGCATGTCTCTTAGCCGCCGAATACGAAGTCCCACAAATGTCGGATCCTCCTGAAATAAAGTTAATTATCTTGGCATCCGCTGGGGGTGATGCTGCTCGTTCAGGATCCTTCTCGGGATCCTGGCCTTCATTCTTCTTTCTTCCCAGCAAGTCCTTCAGATACCCTTTGCTTAACAGGTAACTTATTTCTTTCCTTAGGGCAATGCAATCCTCGGTCATATGTCCGAAGTCTTCATGGAAGGCACACCATTTGGATTTATCCTTCCAATCAGCTTTCTGCTGGTTCTTTCGAGGCCACCTAGCTTTGTCCCCTAAACCCTGCATAGCATACATTAACTCAGGTATATTAACAGAAAAGCAGTATTCAGATAAGTCAGGATATTCTTCAGGATCCTCGTCTTCAACATCATTCACTTTCTTGTTATCATTTCTGCCATATGGCTTGGAGCGATATGGCTTATATGAGGATTCTGATTTCCTGTTAGTTGATTCATAGGTTGAGGTAGAATTCATCCTCTCCTGGATCTTCTTGTCATCTTCCAAACGGATATATCTCAAAGCCCTGTTACGAGCTTCGTCGAGATTCCTGCAGGGATTCATTACAAGATCCTGATAAAACTGAGAATCCTTTTGTAACCCCATCTTAAAAGCTTGCACATCTGTTGCAACATCAAGATGTGGGATATCCAAGGATTCTCGATTGAATTTGTTCACATAATCCCTCAAGGATTCCTGAGGCCCTTGAGTTATCCTGTAAAGATCACTGGTTAGTTTCTCAAAACTCCGACTACAAGAAAATTGACTGTTAAATAAATTAACCAAATGAGCAAACAAAGTAATTGAGTGAGGAGGGACGTTTAACAGCCATTTTAAGGCTGATCCTGTCAGGGTAGAACCAAATCCCTTGCATAAGCATGCTTTCTTGAGATCTGGAGGGATAGGATTGATTTCCATCCGTTCCCTATATTGGGCAATATGCTCCTCAGGATCCGTAGTTCCGTCATACAGTTTCATGTTGGGAGTCTGGAATCTTTTTGGGATTTCAGCATCACAGATAGGATACGCAAAACGGGATATCCTGTGGCTGTCTTGGGATTCTTTCGGAATTGGCTGGACCACTCCAGGTACACTGGATATCATGTCCTTCAATTTCTGGAGCTCCCTGGTAAATGTTGACGTCATACCTGCATCCTGCAAGGAGCCACTGTTGTTAGTAGCAAGAATATTATTATTTGACACATTACCGGTCTGAGGATTTTGGCCATATCCTGAAGCATATCCTGAACTCCTCACAGTCGACATCCTGACCGAGGAGGGTATCTCAGGAGTATGATTCTGAGAATGG
Organism: Helianthus tuberosus; assembly: GCA_030545235.1. NCBI lineage: Eukaryota > Viridiplantae > Streptophyta > Magnoliopsida > Asterales > Asteraceae > Helianthus > Helianthus tuberosus. The sequence goes on from CM060403.1 coordinate 156,672,520, forward strand.
CTTGGGACGATATTCCCCCTGTTATCCTCAGTGTAAACTGCGGAACTGAAATTCAAAGCCCTGGGCTGTATAGGAGTGACAATTTCTTCAGCGGGTCTACTCGAGCTAGCTTTTAAGAGTTGTATTTCTCTTAAGAGCATTTGATTAGTTTCCTGTTGCTGCCTCATTTGTTCCTGCACACTTCCAAATAAAGTTAGAATTTCATGATTAGAGGCTAAAACGGGAGCAGATCCCTGAACACTCCGAGTAGGGATAACATCTTGAGATTGTGAAGAAAATGGCATCCTTGGAGGAGGTGGTGGAAGCACCGAACCGGTAGTAGCAGAGGTTGCAGCAGACATAGTGGATGAGCTCATGTTTGATCTTGAGGCCATTGTAAACAATGTGGCAAAAAGATTTGAAAATAGAAAACCGATTAACGATTTTAGAAAGATTTTTAGTAAAAGTAGCACCACTTGCCCCACGGTGGGCGCCAAATTGTTTTGGTCAAAAATTACCTAAGCAATTAAGTGATCAAATTAGTTAAGTGAGGTAGTGTGCTAGAATTGTGTGTAAAAAATATGTTAACCAAGTTAGATATGAAAACAGTTTCAGGATACGGCTCGGAATATAGAGTTGTATCTATGATCAAACAATGAGCAAAAAAGTAAAGGTTGACACGTGATGTACGAGGAAAGGCCTTGATCAATCTAGATCGCCGGCATAAATCCTCGGGAGCTGACAATCACAGCTGCCTTGTTCTTCTATTGCTTCAAATATCAGGATACAGTGCAGGATGTGGTGCGGATCGACTACGTGTTACAATGTAATTCGAATACAAGTGTTGTGTGTAGTGATTGCGATGAGCTAGAGAGAAAGTGTTTGAAAATGTGCGAGTTGAGTGCCTTAATCTGATCCGCCCCCATCTATTTATAGTAAAACAAATGTAACTAACTATCCTACATAACCGGGATCCAACGAATATTCCTTAGTCGAACGTTGTAGACCTGGTCTTTCGGGTTCAACGTCTCTCCTTTAACAAATACGCCCGAGTCTTGAGGAAATGAAGTCCATTTGACCGTTGGTAAGTCCCAGTCTTTAACCTGCACGTGCTTAATTCGATATACCTCAGGATATCACCCAGGATGTTAGCAATATCCCCGTCCAGTATCCTGATCACAGATAAACAATTAAAAGCAGGATATAGTTCAAGATATGTATGCTTAGAAAATGAGCCATAACAACAGTCATCAAGCACTTTAATTAACATCAATTAATCGTACGGGTACATGTAATTATGAGGGTTGTCACAAAATCACACGTGTATATGTTGACATTTAAGAGATATACAGTCAAGAAAATCAATGCCAATGGTGATATATATGCGGATTAGACACCAAAAAAAAAACACTCAACAAATGGATACAATTTAAGGAATGTGTTTAGTGACTGCATCAGATTCCTAATTGATGGAGAAAGGTCTGCTGGCAAGAAAAGCTGCTTCTAGGCGGTTGTCAAGTGTTTTCGCTCGACGATTCCATTCTTGGGTGATTGGTTTGACCCTTGTTCCTATAACTCGAATCCTAGCCAGGTATATCCCATTTTAATTTTACACCATTGTGAACCTTACGCCTTTTTTACTCTCTGATCGAGGTTCTCGGCATTGAAAAATCTTCGTAAACTGAATCACACATGTATATGTTGACATTTAAGATATATACAGTCAAGAAAATCAAGGGCAATGGTGATATATATGCGGATTGTCAAGTGTTTTCGCTCGACGATTCCATTCTTGGGTGGTTGGTTTGACCCTTGTTCCTGTAACTCGAATCCTAGCCCGGTATATCCCATTTTAATTTTACACCATTGTGAACCTTACGCCTTTTTTACTCTCTGATCGAGGTTCTCGGCATTGAAAAATCTTCGTAAACTGAATCACACGTGTATATGTTGACATTTAAGAGATATACATTCAAGAAAATCAAGGGCAATGGTGATATATATGCGGATTAGACACCAAAAAAACACTCAACAAATGGCTACAATTTAAGGAATGTGTTTAGTGACGGCATCAGTTCCTAATTGATGGAGAAAGGTCTGGTGGCAAGAAAAAAGCTGCTTCTAGGAGGTTGTCAAGTGTTTTCGCTCGACGATTCCATTCTTGGGTGGTTGGTTTGTCCCTTGTTCCTGTAACTCGAATCCTAGTCCGGTATACCCCATTTTAATTTTACACCATTGTGAAACTTACGCCTTTTTTACTCTGTGATCGAGGTTCTCGGCATTGAAAAATCTTTGTAAACTAAATAACACGTGTATATGTTGACATTTAAGAGATATACAGTCAAGAAAATCAAGGGAAATGGTGATATATATGCGGATTAGACACAAAAAAAACACTCAACAAATGGATACAATTTATGGAATGTGCTTAGTGACGACATCAGGTTCCTAATTGATGGAGAAATGTCTGGTGGCAAGAAAAGCTGCTTCTAGGAGGTTGTCAAGTGTTTTCGCTCGACAATTCCATTCTTGGGTGGTTGGTTTTGCCCTTGTTCCTGTAACTCGAATCCTAGCCCGGTATATCCCATTTTAATTTTACACCATTGTGAACCTTATGCCTTTTTACTCTCCGATCGAGGTTCTCGGCATTAAAAAATCTTCGTAAACTAAATCACACGTGTATATGTTGACATTTAAGAGATATACAGTCAAGAAAATCAAGGGCAATGGTGATATATATGCGGATTAGACACAAAAAAAATACACTCAACAAATGGATACAATTTAAGGAATGTGTTTAGTGACGGCATCAGATTCCTAATTGATGGAGAAAGGTCTGGTGGCAAGAAAAGCTGCTTCTAAGAGGTTGCCAAGTGTTTTCGCTCGACGATTCCATTATTGGGTGGTTGGTTTGGCCCTTGTTCCTGTAACTCGAATCCTAACGCGGTATATCCCATTTTAATTTTACACCATTGTGAACCTTACGCCTTTTTTACTCTCTGATCGAGGTTCTCGGCATTGAAAAATCTTCGTAAACTAAATCACACGTGTATATGTTGACATTTAAGAGATATACAGTCAAGAAAATCAAGGGCAATATTGATATATATACGGATTAGACACAAAAAAAACACTCAACAAATGGCTACACTTTAAGGAATGTGTTTAGTGACGGCATCAGATTCCTAATTGATGGAGAAAGGTCTGGTGGCAAGAAAAGCAGCTTCTAGGAGGTTGTCAAGTGTTTTCGCTCGACGATTCCATTCTTGAGTGGTTGGTTTGGCCCTTGTTCATGTAACTCGAATCCTAGCCCGGCATATCCCATTTTAATTTTACACCATTGTGAACCTTACGCCTTTTTTACTCTCTGATCGAGGTTCTCGGCATTGAAAAATCATCGTAAACTAAATCACACGTGTATATGTTGACATTTATGAGATATACTGTCAAGAAAATCAAGGGCAATGGTGATATATATGCGGATTAGACACCAAAAAAAACATTCAACAAATAGCTACAATTTAAGGAATGCGTTTAGAGACGGCACCAGATTCCTAATTGATGGAGAAATGTCTGGTGGCAAGAAAAGCCGCTTCTAGGAGGTTATCAAGTGTTTTCGCTCAATGATTCCATTTTTGGGTGGTTGGTTTGGCCCTTGTTCCTGTAACTCGAATCCTAGCCCGATATATCCCATTTTAATTTTACACCATTGTGAACCTTACGCCTTTTTTACTCTCTGATCGAGGTTCTCGGCATTGAAAAATCTTCGTAAACTAAATCACACGTGTATATGTTGACATTTAAGAGATATACAGTCAAGAAAATCAAGGGCCATGGTGATATATATGCGGATTAGACACAAAAAAAAACACTCAACAAAAGACTACAATTTAAGGAATGTGTTTAGTGACGGCATCAGATTCCTAATTGATGGAGAAAGGTCTGGTGGCAAGAAAAGCCGCTTCTAGGAGGTTGTCAAGTGTTTTCGCTCGACGATTCCATTCTTGGGTGGTTGGTTTGGCCCTTATTCCTGTAACTCGAATCCTAGCCCGGTATATCCCATTTTAATTTACACCATTGTGAACCTTACGCCCTTTTTTCTCTCTGATCGAGGTTCTCGGCATTGAAAAATCTTCATAAACTAAATCACACGTCTATATGTTGACATTTAAGAGATATACAGTCAAGAAAATCAAGGCGATTGGTGATATATATGCGGATTAGACACCAAAAAAAAACTCAACAAGTGGCTACAATTTTAGGAATGTGTTTAGTGACGGCATCAGATTCCTAATTGAAGGAGAAAGGTGTGCTGGCAAGAAAAGCTGCTTCTAGGAGATTGTTAAGTGTTTTCGCTCGACGATTCCATTCTTGGGTGATTGGTTTGACCCTTGTTCCTATAACTCGAATCCTAGCCCGGTATATCCCATTTTAATTTTACACCATTGTAAACCATACACCTTTTTTACTCTCTGATCGAAGTTCTCGGCATTGAAAAATCTTCGTAACCTGAAACACACGTGTATATGTGGACATTTAAGAGATATACAATCAAGAAAATCAAGGGCAATGGTGATATATATGCGGATTGTCAAGTGTTTTCGCTCGACGATTCCATTCTTGGGTGGTTGGTTTGGCCCTTGTTCCTGTAACTTGAATCCTAGCCTGGTATATCCCATTTTAATTTTACCCCATTGTGAACCTTACGCCTTTTTTACTCTCTGATCGAGGTTCTCGGCATTGAAAAATCTTTGTAAACTAAATAACACGTGTATATGTTGACATTTAAGAGATTTACAGTCAAGAAAATCAAGGGCAATGGTGATATATATGCGGATTAGACACCAAAAAAACACTCAACAAATGGATACAATTTATGGAATGTGCTTAGTGACGACATCAGGTTCCTAATTGATGGAGAAATGTCTGGTGGCAAGAAAAGCTGCTTCTAGGAGGTTGTCAAGTGTTTTCGCTCGACAATTCCATTCTTGGGTGGTTGGTTTGGCCCTTGTTCCTGTAACTCGAATCCTAGCCCGGTATATCCCATTTTAATTTTACACCATTGTGAACCTTACGCCTTTTTTACTCTCTGATCGAGGTTCTCGGAATTGAAAAATCTTCGTAAACTAAATCACACGTGTATATGTTGACATTTAAGAGATATATACAGTAAAGAAAATCAAGGGCAATGGTGATATATATGTGGATTAGACACCAAAAAAACACTCAACAAATGGCTACAATTTAAGGAATGTGTTTAGTGACTGTATCAGATTCCTAATTGATGGAGAAAGGTCTGGTGGCAAGAAAAGCTGCTTCTAGGAGGTTGTCAAGTGTTTTCACTCGACGATTCCATTATTGGGTGGTTGGTTTGGCCCTTGTTCCTGTAACTCGAATCCTAACCTGGTATATCCCATTTTAATTTTACACCATTGTGAAACCTTACGCCTTTTTTACTCTCTGATCGAAGTTCTCGACATTGAAAAATATGCGTAAACTAAATCACACGTGTATAGGTTGACATTTAAGAGATATACAGTCAAGAAAATCAAGGGCAATGGTGATATATATGCGGATTAGACACCAAAAAAACACTCAACAAATGGCTACAATTTAAGGAATGTGTTTAGTTACGGCATCAGATTCCTAATTGATGGAGAAAGGTCTGGTGGCAAGAAAAGCTGCTTTTAGGAGGTTGTCAAGTGTTTTCGCTCGACGATTCCATTCTTGGGTGGTTGGTTTGGCCATTGTTCCTGTAACTCGAATCCTAGCCCGGTATATCCCGTTTTAATTTTACACCATTGTGAACATTACGCCTTTTTTACTCTCTGATCGAGGTTCTCGGCATTGAAAAATCTTCGTAAACTAAATCACACGTGTTTATGTTAACATTTAAGAATATACAGTCAAGAAAATCAAGGGCGATGGTGATATATATGCGGACACTACAAGTAAGCTGGGTTTTTAGTACGTGCAAAAGAGTCCTAAAATGCTATTTTATAGGACCTTTCATTTAATAGGACCAACGGTAATAGCATTTCATGTAAAGGGGTCGTAATAAGTCCCATAACTAAAAAAGCGTCCTAGCATCCCAAATAAGATTATGAAACCAATTTTATGGTCGCGTAATATGTCTTTGAACAACCAAAATAGTGTCCTAATAAAAACATATTAGGACACTTTTACGATGTTCTAACATGTGTTTACATACTTTTAATCTTTTGATACACTTACAAGCGTCCTTAGAAAATTAATTGATAGGACCCTTATGATGTAACATTATAGCTAATTTAGTACCAAGAAAAGGGTCTTAATATACCAAATAAGATTATGAAACAAATTTTATGGTCGCATAATATGTCTATAGACAACTTAAATAACGTCCTAAAAAGAACATATTAGGACACTTTTACCATGTTCTAATATGTGATTACCTACTTTTAATCTTTTGATACACATACAAGCGTCCTTAAAAATTAATTTATAGGACCCTTATGATGTAACGTTATAGCTACTTTAATATCAAGAAAATGGTCCTAATATCCCAAATAAGATTATAAAACCAATTTTATAAACAGACCATCAACATTTAACATCCTAGTAGTTATTGTATAACATCAACTAATGAAAGAATCATTATATTTCAAATAAGCATGTTCATAACAAAAACACTAACCGTAAATATGTTATAACATTATCTAACATAAAGTCTTAACATTTAACAAAGAAATTAAAAGCAATTAAAGAAATAAGAAGTATAAAATCTTGAGTCATCATGGGTCGTCCTCAATCCTTAGGACTACCTACAAATACATCATCCATGTATAAGCATTAAGTTCCATGATATTAAAATTATTTGTATTTCAAGTTTAACAAATACATACCGAGATGAATGGTTAGGGCCATGCGATGGATGCACCAATACAATCTTGAATTGTAGAAAATAAACCATATGGTCTTACCAAGTTTTCATCTTTTTTATTGGCACTTGAACGTTTACCTCACACCATTCTGGTCCAATCTCTGTACCACCAACTAGATCATTTGGGTCTAAGCTCTTGACCCTTCCACTTGCTACAATCTCGGTAGAGTTTAGAATGCTTTTGAGGAAAACTTCATCTCCGACCTAGATTTTAGTTTTCAACAAATATTTATTAAACTTTAGTCATAATAGTGCAAAAAATCATTTTACAAAAAAAATAATAAAGTTTTACACTAGCAGGCTAACATTTTTATAGAAAAACTAAGGAAAATTGGTTTTTAAAGATTTATATAGAAAAATACCCGTAAACGTTGATGTCCATTGGTTACATTGGGGAAATGTTGTGATGCAAGAGGTTAAACACTGGAACCACCCCTCGACCCTTCCATCTCTGATACTTGGGCTCGTAACTAGACCACAGTACTAGTAAGTTCTTCACATTGAGACTTCAATTGAATGTTTTCTCTATGACATGCCGAACTACTTGGTATTTCACCCCAAACATCAGTAGCACGAACACCCAGACCATACATAACCGCATCACCATTTCGATCATTACCCATTACTTTAGAAAAAAACATCATCTGGTCCAGGCTTATCGATCGAGCCTCGGGAAGATTAAAACTAAGTTGTTGCATCTATGCCTATATTAGACATAGTAACAATAATAAGGTATGTATTTTTAACAGCATCAACAACACATATAAAAAATATGTGTATGAGTATGTAAGCATATTACTTACAATTGCATTTGAAGCTTCCAAATTTTTGGTAGTTCCATCTTTGGAGAAACATGCATGAAACATTTCCAATCGACTTGGATCTTGTCCCTTAGATGCATGTTTGAATAAAAAGAAAAAAATTATTAACAATGGATATCAACATGCTACATTAACAATTGCACTATCTCATACAATCACCTTTAGCTCTTCACGGACTCGAGCATAACTTTTTTTTACCCGTTACTTGAACCATCTTCTTCTTTGCCCGATTCGCCTTGTTTTTTTCACTTACCAGCTTCAGTAGACAAGTGAAATTTCAGAATGGGAAATAAACTAATGTTATTTAAAGTGGTAAACTATTTCATACGTTAGACTTTTCTTTATTCCAATACTTCACAAGTTTCTTCCATTGTTTTTTTTTTTTTTTTTTTTTTTTTTTGCACTTGTTTTGGCCTAGAACTTATTTGTTCCTTCAGTGACAAAGACGGATCATGGTATAGTTCCTTAACTCTTGCCCTCAAGTTCTTCACCTTCCGCCCAAAAGATTGCAATATCCAGCCTTTAGCAACTTCAGGAATATCAAATTTTGTCTAAAAATGAAACAGGTTACATGAGAAAACAAATACTTAAGTCATTAACATACATATTTTTAATTATGTACCTTTAAGAGTGCAAGCAACGCTTGTTTTTTGGCGGCCTTAACTGTATTCCTTGGTTTATAAATCGGACAATATTTTCCACTCCTTGAAAGGGTTCCTATGAAATGGGTCAGTTGACTACTTTTGTCATTAATAGGTTGTCCGTGTGCATTAACTAAAATAGGAATTCCATCCCCTTTTTCTTGGGCCCAAACCTTTGGCATACGCGTTGGTCCTCTCACTCTTTTACGTACATTCCGAACTACTAAAAGTGAACATGATTTACAATGTACATGTATACATTAAAAAAACTAAATATATGATTTAACAAAAAAAAAAAGCAATCAAGTAGATCAAATAAACCTGCTTCATTTTCTTGTTGTGAAACTTCATGCTCTTCTTCATTTTCTGGAACTTCACATTCTTCTTCAACCAGTTCATCGTTCTGATTTTCTAAATCATTCACCTTTTTCTAAATCTTCATGTCTTTATCTCCATCATCTTTAAAACTATCTTGTTCTTCATAAGCTTCATTCATATCTATATCTTCAATATCATCAAATTCAACATCATTTTGTTCTTCATTGATATCTACAGTTACAAAAAAGTAAGCATAAAAACAGTTAATTGAATCTAGACTTAATATTAATTAAATATCATACATAAAATATTTGAAAAACAAATATAGGTACCATGAAATCTCATGTCACGCTCCCCGTGGTCATCATCGTTGTCAACTGCAAATAACTTTCTCTTAGCTACAATTGATCTCCCTATTGTATCAATTAGTTGTCCCTTTTGCATATGAGATTCTGAAGATGTTAGCACACGGGAGACAATCGGAGCAATGAATCGTTTCTGTGCTAAATTAGTATATCTTTTCAGGGACTGCGGAGCAATGTATGTTGGACGTTGTTTCTGTAAGTCGAATTGTTAGAGAAGAAACGGAAAGAAATTATATTATCTGTATTTGATATTAGTACCTTTTTAGAGATTTTTGTAGCAGCTTCTTGATAATCTTGCTCAACATCAACATCAGAACCAGGCGTATACTCAACATCTATATCTTTCTTGCCGGTATCCATTGATTTCTTTTTCTTTGTTTTGTCACTCTCTGCTAGACTTGTCAAAGATTTAGCAATATTTTTCAATCCCAAAGCTTGTAATTTTTTTTTGGTTCTCTTGAATCCTTGACATTATACTCTTTTCATAAGCATTCATACGTCTTTTGGAGCTTTGTCCTTGCATACTTTTATCTTCCATTACCGGTGTACACAAAAAAGAAAAATCTCATTAAAATCATTCATAAAAGGCCCAAATAAATAAGAAATAAAGATTTATAAAAAGAAAGATAAAAGAATAGAGCATGCGAATAGGATTTGGGAACCGAACGAATGCGATTATCCTAAATGTTAAAATGCCATACAACGATCTTATTAATATAGGTTAAATGATATTCTTAATATTTATGGTTTGTAAATTGATTAAATATTATAATTTATCTCATTTTTTAACATTTGGTGTTATAAAAATAAATCATAATAAATTGGTGATATTAGATTTTAATTACTCTTATATGTTGCTATGTTGATTCAAAATCCATGATTAATATATCAACCAAAAAAAGATCAGCGGCACTATAGGGGGACGGGGTCAAACCCGCGTCTGTTCCCTGATGTCCACTAGGGGTGCAAACGAGCCGAGCCGAGCCCGAGCTCGACCAGGCTCGAGCTCGAGCTCGTTTAACATATGAAAGCTCGAGCTCGGCTCGGGTTCGAGTCGTTTAGTATTTATTAATTAACTTATATTAATTATAAGTATTATTATACATATAATAAAGTTATTTTTTATATTTATGCAAATGGTAATTATTATTATATAAATATATGTTTAATATATTAATAAAAAATACATAAACAGAAAACTCGTTTAGGCTCGCGAGCCGGCTCGAGCTCGATAAGCGAAGCTCGGGCTCGGGCTCGTTTACTAAATGAGCTTATTTTTTAGGCTCGTGCTCAAGCTCGTCTCGTTCGTGCTTTTTTTCGAGCCGAGCTCGAGTAGCTCGCGAGTAGCTCGGCTCGTTTGCACCCCTGACGTCCACACACACCAACAATTGCTCCACCTTCTGTGTTTTGTATTAGTTGGAGTTTTAAATTCATTTGTACACTCCGATTCAAAAGCAACGTTCCAGCCACTACACTATCTTATTCAGAATTATTATATTTTGAATTCTATTTGATTTATACGCTAATAGTCAGTCATCCTCTTTATATTGAACAAAAACACACCATGGTTATAACATCCTTGTTAACTCAGCTTCTGTATATCATGTTTATATAATTATAAGATCGTACAGAACTAAAGGTCTATATAAAGGAAGTATCAACAAAAGATAGGATGGATAGACGGGAAAGAAATGTACCGAAACGAATTGCATCAAGTTCCGTTGAACTTGTATTCTCCGGCGAGTTCTTCGATCTTCCGGCGACGTCTGAATTCTCCGACAGTTGCGGGTTCCTTCGATGAACGAAACAAAAAGGAAACAACTCCCGTAGATCCCCGTACGGGTCCGGCGATACTCCGATCACCGACGAAAGGCTTGGGACACCGACAAAACGTGTAGGTAAATCAGAGGAGAGTTTTTGGAAGGGTTGTTTCTGTTTGTCTCGAGTTCTGAGAACATCACAAAGCTTATAATTTTCGAAACGCGTTTTAATTTTCTTGGTTCAGTAAGTTATTGTTTCAGAAAATTAAAGAGAGGAAGGATTGGTGTTTGGTTTGTGAAGGCGTCTAGATTCATAGTTGTATAGAAATGGTAACTTCATTCACGTTAATTCCATCGTCAAATCAGGGAAATAAGGAAAAAGGAAACACAGCAAATCATCAAAGAAATTTTAAAAGTCGGAGGTGTTCACGCGTTTGTTTTTTAGCGGCAACTTTTTGAAGTGAAATTTGAAATATGACATTACGAATATAAACAACTGATGTTGGTCAAGTGTAATGTATCTGGTGGATTGGTTAGTTGGTCGTTTTGTTACCGGTGAGATCTGGATTCGAGTCCTGTGTTCCACCGTATCCTATTTTTTTTTAAATGAAGGTTTAAAAAGTTACAATGAGCCCCCCCTCAACTTTACTAATCAAGCTAACTTGGTTTAACTTATATTACTTGGAAACTTTTATTAAAACCTATCAACCTAACTAGGTTATATCATGACATAATAGTTAAAAAGTTTAAATTGCAAAAAGATTAACTAAATTAATTAATTAACTAACTAAATAAATAACTATATTGATAACTAGGTTAGAACCTCGTGTAATACACGAATTGAATAAATGTAATTTTATATACCAAATAATAAAATAATATATCTTTAAAAAATCTCGTTTATTACATGGGTTGAATAAACGTAATTGTATATATTAAATAATAAAAAAATTATATCTTTAAGAACCCGTGTATTGTACGGGTTGAGTAAATTTAATTTTATATATTAAATAATGAAAAAAGTTATATTTTTAAGAACCTCACGTATTGTATAGGTTGAGCACATGTAATTTTATATACCAATCAATAAAAAGTTATATTTTGTTATATCTTTATATACCATGTGTATTAAACGGATTGAATAAATCTAATTTTATATACCACATAATAAAAAAAGTTATATTTTTAGAAACTCGGTGTATTTCACGAGTTGCATAAATGTAATTTTGTATAGTAAGAAACTTGGTGTATTACACGAGTTGCATAAATGTAATTTTGTATAGTAAATAATAAAAATATTATATCTTTAAAAAAACCTCATTTATTACACGGGTTGAATGAATCTAATAAAAAAATTATATCTTTAAAAAAACTAACAGATATACTCAATATATGATAGATGGGTGATTGTAGTGATGGTTCTTATAAATATCACGTAAATATAGTGAATACTGTATTTGAGCTGCGGTGATGGTTCTTATTATCTCCTATACGAATTATTTAAATTTATATTAAATTTAATTTTATAATTATCTTTTAATTAATATTAATTATTTTTAATTAAGTAGGATAGAGATGAAAAAACTAAAAAATAGATGGCTCCAATGAATGACATGTGTCCCCTCATTGGTTTATTTTATTATATAGTATAGATTAGATTAAAAAGCAAAGAATCTCTCAATCGGTTAATAAATTCGCGAAAAATTTCGAGATTAAAAATTAGGTTTCGGGTTTCAAAACGGGTAGAATTTCTGGATATCCGTTAAAGGTTAAATTTATAACACCACAATGATTAAGCGTCCTATAAAGGTTAAATTTATAAAACATAAGTGTCCTATTACGGTGTATTATAATAACACTACAATGATTAAGCGTCCTATAAAGTTTAAAGTTATAAGACCCAAGTGTTAAGTGTCCTATTAAGTTAAGTTCTGATATGACTTCGACTAGAAATGATCCTATAACACTGAACATCTACGAGTTAACTACAACGTGTCCTATTAAGTTATGTTATAATAGGACCCAGATGATCAAGTGTCCTAATACAGTACCACATAATGGGACAGTAACAATTAAATGTCTTATAAAGTACTTTATTAGGATCTATATTTTAAGTGTCCTATTAAATTATATGATAATAAGACCCCAAAAAATCATCCATCCTATTAAATAGTTTTTTAGGACACCGGTTTAATAGAGTATATTATAAAAGGACCCCAAAAGTTCATTAGTGTCACACCCCTTTCTTAGGCGGAAGCACGAGGTGTGATCTTGAAAGGTTCTCATTGCATACGACTAGTAAACATACTACATGCTCGTAAAAAAAATAACTCCAAATGCCAGTAACATTACATAATCGAAAACATAGGTTGAGTGTTTACATCACAAGACAGCATAAGACATTGTCTGAAAAGTTTACAACATTATTCAAAGATAAACATAAACAACATCCAGAGCAAGAGTATGACCGCGCGCACATCCACTTTAGTTACCTGAAATACATGTGAGTTTTTGGAAAATCGTCAACATAATGTTGGAGTGAATTCATGCAGTTTTTGTATTGAACGTTTGTATACTTTGTATGAAAACATGGTATGTAATTTGTATGTATCAAGTATTTCTGTAAATATAAGGAAATCGAGATCGCTAATGGTTTGCAAGGCCATTAACATGTGACACAACATAGGAAGCATCCAAACCATAGGCATTTTTCTAGTTGTCGATTCACGACTGTGACACAAAAGCACTACTTGGTACTAGTTATCACCAAGAGTGTGGCTGCCCGAAAACCCATTAGATCTAACCTTTTGTTCTGCGGTCTTAGTATGTACACGATTAATGGTGCTTCTGGTACCCTATTCGTGACATGATCAAAAGTATCATTCCTTAGTTTTTGTATCAATCATACCATAACACATGTATTTTCCCCAAGTTTAAAAAGCATGTAAAAGATTAAAAGTGGGGACATGAACTCACAACTTTGCGTTTCTTGCGCCGTAAACTTCACCGGGTTTGCTTATATAGCGTCGTGACCTATACGTGTTTTATTAACGTTAGTCACTAGACTTGTATCGCACAAGTACAAGTCACCATCTTTTATGTATGTATTCTTTGTGTGTTAAAAATAATTTATATTTTTAACTATGTATCTAACTTATATTATTTTCTCAAAAATAAATATAAGTATCTTGTATTTTTCACCCGAGTTATGTATTTTTGTCCAAACCCTCATTTTAAGTTCGTAACTTGTCCAAGTTACATAATCTTTTAAGAAATATATTTTCATAAATATATTCTCTTGTATTTGTCTATGCATGTTGTATGTGTATTTTGTATTTTTACTCCTTAGGAGTATTTAGTATATTTTCAAGTCTTAATACACTTTTACATATAATACATACTACATATACTTAGCACAATATTTGGTGATCAATAAATATATATATTTTCCTCAAAAATATACATACTTAATATCAATTTTTATCTTGAAGAAATCATCATTTCTCATCTTGAAGTTTACATAAAAATTAGGGAAACCTTGGTAAATATTTTTAGGTAAATTTTTAGGGAATAAGTTTCACCCAAAAATTATATTTTTCTAAGTGTTAAAATTTTATAGAAATTTTGACATGGTTTCCCCTAAAAATGGAGGTTTCCCATGTTTTCAAAACATGTGTTTATTTTCTTTTAAAATCATGAACTTGAAGTTTTTCTTTTAAAATCATGATGAAGTGTGATTTACAAACAAATAAACACATGTTTTGAAAACATGGGAAACCTCCATTTTATTTGTTTGTAAATCACATTATTAAAAGATTTGGTCATTTACAACTTGTAAAGTGATTTTTCTATAGACATTTCTCTTGTATTTTTCTTGTTACAAACATGTTTCTAGTCTTGATTTAACACTAAAAAAATGTGGTTAGTTTACTTAGAAACCATGACTTGTAAATCTTATAAATAAACTTGGTTTCTTGAGAAAATCATTTTTGTAATAATCTATTTACAAGATTTGTATTTTGTTTAAATCATCTTTACATATGAAAATCAATTTCATCATTCAAGTTCATGAAGACATAAAGCATGATGATCTTGGTCTTTCACAAGATCACCACTTTAACTTACTAGATCATGTGTTTAATCACAATCTAGTAGGTTTCTTATGATGTCTAACATCACTAACACAAATCATCATTCATCAAGAAGCAAATCATCATCATTTACATGTATTCTTATGTATTTAAGCTTATGTTAAAGTATCATGATCATGTTCTTTTGTGTTCTTCAAGATTAACAATGTTCATCATCTTTTAACCATCTAAATATGAAGTAACAACAAGTGATAAGAGCTTACAACTAGCACAAGGGCTAGGGAAGAACACAAGAAGTTGTAGATGACAAAAGTGTTGGATAAAAGCAAATGAAAAAGGTCCTTCAAGATCCACAAGCTCCACACTTCGTTAGACACCTTCTTGCATCTTTAAGTGGACTTGGAATGATTGGATGGTGAATGAAAAATGGTGGTGGTGTGGATAGTGGTTTCGGCCGAGATGAGGGAGAGGAGGGAGGAAGATGGTGGGTGGAGTTATGGGGTCTTGATCTTGTGGTTCTTACTTATAAACATGTTCAAGAAATGTCCAATGTGTAATGTGTCTCATATAGTACATGCAAGATCTAAATCCAATCTTTCAAGATCATATGTAATCTAATAAGATCAAGTAGGATTTAAGCAAGATTTTGGTGGGGTCATCCCATTGTAACCGTCCATAATATAGGGGGGTAAAGTGTAAGTTTCAATGATAGTTAAGTAATCTAATTAGATTTCAAGAGATGTAGTTAGTGTTTATGTGCATGATGTGTTATAAAGTGTGTTAGGGTGTTCGGTGATCATAACTAGCTCAGAAATAAATAAACAATGCTTCTAGTATAATTTTGGTGTTTCGGGTAGTGTCCGGTTGTTCGGTTAGATACCGGTTCGTTAAAGTGTCAAACTATTCCGTTTAGTGATCTTTAAGTATCCTTTTGTGACACTTTCAATTCCCAACACTTAGGAAAGCATTCAGAACCAATTAGTCATATTTTTACATGTTACTAACCCATTACAATGCTGAATTTTGCTGAAATATATGAAATTCAGCATTTAAAGTGTGTTTCGGGTGCTTTTTGGTGCATATTCTAGCTTCCGGAAAGTCTATATGTTAACCCTTGTATCCATTCTTGGGTTTTAATGTATTTTAGACTTTGGACCTACTCCTAGGCCCCATTTCTATTGTTTGACTGCTTTCTGCAGAATTGTTGACACAATGTGTCTTACCGGTGAGTTTACTAGTATTTCTGACGCAACGCTATCATTAATGCATAAAGCAATATTTGTAGTATAAAACGTGCATGAATTCACATGTATAGCATGAAATCAGACAATGTTGACATTTAAGCACATAATTGGAGTTATCAAGTATTAATTAAATTGTACCGAAATTACCGGTTTTGTGCCAGTTGTCACAGTCTCCCCACGTTAAAAGAATTTCGTCCCGAAATTCAGGCTGAACTAACTCTCGCAGGAGTTTTCTTGAACAGGTGGGGGTACTTTTCTTTAAACTGGTCTTCACGATCCCACGTGTACTCGGGTTCGTGCTTAGAGTTCCAACGTACTTTGACAAGTTTGACACTACTCCTTCGGGTCTTGTTGACTTTCCAGTCTGTAACCTCAACAGGTTGTTCTGTAAATCGGAGGGTGTCGTCAATATGCACTTCATCCGCAGGGATGATCACTGTTTCTTGAGTTGGACTCTTCTTGAGGTTGGATACATGAAACGTATCATGTACTCCGTTAAGTTCTTCCGGTAATTCCAACTTGTACGCCACGGTACCAATTCTTTCCAAGATCTTGAATGGTCTGATGTACCATGGATTCAGCTTTCCACGTTTTCCGAATCTTACTACGACCTTCCAAGGTGAGACCTTTAACAAAACTTTGTCTCCCACCTCGAACTCTAATGGTTTTCGTCTACGATCAGCGTAGCTCTTTTGTCGATCTCGAGCCGCCTTAATGAGCTGTTGGATCTGCATGATTTTGTCGGTTGTCTCTTGCACAAGTTCAGGACCAACCATACGTTTGTCTCCAGCGTCTGCCCAACATAATGGCGAGCGGCACTTGTGGCCATATAGAGCTTCGAATTATGCGGCTTTTATGCTCGTATGATAACTGTTATTGTAGGAAAACTCAACTAAAGGTAGGTGAGTATCCCAGCTGCCGCCTAGGTCCATAACACATGCGCGAAGCATATCTTCCAGCGTTTGTATGGTTCGTTCACTCTGGCCGTCTGTTTGCGGATGGAAGGTCGTGCTTAGATCTAGTTGAGATCCAAAGGCTTCCTGGAAGGATTGCCAGATCCTTGATACGAATCGGCCATCTCTGTCTGAGATAATTGAGGTAGGCACTCCATGACGTGCCACGATTTCCTTCAAGTATAGCTCAGCAAGCTTTCCAGTGCTAGCCTTTTCTCGGATCGGTAGGAAATGCGCAGATTTCGTCAATCGATTAACTATCACCCATATCATATCGTGCCCCCTAGGGGTCCTGGGTAATTTCGTTATGAAGTCCATCGAGATTTGCTCCCACTTCCACATGGGTATCTCTGGTTGTTGCAGTAGCCCATATGGTTTCTGATATTCAGCCTTAACCTTAGCACAGGTTAGGCACTTTCCAACATAACTAACAACATCGCTTTTAAGCCTCGGCCACCAATAGTAATCCTTCAAGTCTTGATACATTTTGTCCGATCCTGGATGGATCGAGTATCTCGACTTGTAAGCTTAATTAAGGATGACTTCTCGAATACCGCCATAGAGCGGAACCCAAATACGCCCCTTAAAGTATAAGGTTCCCTCTTTGTTTGGCACCAAATTCTTCATCATACATTGGAGGTATTCAGCTCTACGATTCTCTATCTTAAGAGCTTCTTGTTGTGCGTCACGAATGCGTGCAGTGAGGTTCGTTCGAATAGTCATTTCCAATGCTCAAACTCTTAGGGTCTTAACCCTTTCCTTTCGGCTTAACGCGTCTGCTACAACGTTTGCCTTTCCAGGATGGTACTTAATCTCACAGTCATAATCGTTTAGCAGCTCGACCCAACGTTGTTGACGCATATTTAATTCCTTTTGATCAAATATGTGTTGTAGGCTTTTGTAATCTGTGAAGATTGTACATCGAGTACCATATAAATAATGTCGCCAGATCTTCAAGGCGAATACCACCGCGCCTAGTTCCAAGTCGTGCGTGGTATAGTTCCTTTCATGCACCTTCAACTGCCTGGAAGCGTAAGCGATGACTTTTTGGCGTTGCATGAGCACGCAACCCAAACCTTGATGCGAAGCGTCGCAGTATACCACGAAGTCTTCAGTGCCTTCGGGTAAGGATAGTATCGCTGCATCGCATAGCTTATTTTTGAGCAGTTGGAAGGCTTCTTCCTGCTTATCACCCCAGTCGTACTTCTTGTCTTTCTGCGTAAGGGTAGTCAGCGATTGAGCTATCTTGGAGAAATTCTTGATAAATCGTCGGTAATAGCCTGCTAAGCCCAAAAATTGTCGAACTTCAGTTGGGGTTTTGAGGGCTTCCCAATTCTTTATTGCTTCAATCTTGGATGGGTCTACATGAATGCCCTTCTTGTTCACAACATGACCAAGGAACTGTACTTCGCGAATCCAGAATTCGCACTTTGAAAATTTCGCATAAAGTTTCTCTTTCTTCAGCTGTTCCAGAATGGTTCTGAGGTGTTGCTCATGCTCTTCTCTCGTTCGCGAGTAAATCAGGATATCATCGATAAATACAATCACGAATTTATCAAGATATGGTTTGCATACGCAGTTCATCAGATCCATAAATACTGCTGGCACGTTTGTCAGTCCGAATGGCATCACAAGAAACTCGTAATGCCCATAACGCATTCTGAATGCAGTCTTTGGTACGCTTTCCTCTTGGATTCTCAACTGATGGTATCCAGATCGAAGGTCGATCTTGGAATAGTAGCTCGATCCTTGCAACTGATCAAATAAGTCATCAATCCTCGATAGTGGGTACCGATTCTTGATTGTGAGCTTGTTCAGTTCTCTATAATCGATACACATCCGCAATGTTCCATCCTTCTTCTTTACGAACAATATTGGAGCTCCCCAAGGTGAGAAGCTTGGCCTTATGAATCCTTTATCCAACAACTCCTGGAGTTGTGTAGATAATTCTTGCATCTCGGATGGTGCAAGCCGATAGGGTGCCTTGGCTACAGGAGCGGCTCCTGGAACCAAGTCTATATGGAATTCGACTTGTCGTTGCGGAGGTAATCCTGTCAGATCTTCGGGAAAAACATCAGGGAATTCCTTCACCATAGGAATGTCTTCGAGTTTCGGCTCCTCAGCTTTCTTATCTACAACGTGCGCCAGGAAAGCAACTCGTCCTTTCCTTAAGCACTTATGTGCCTTCATACAACTGATGATTCGCAGAGGCGCGTCTCGTTTTTCTCCATGTATGATGAGAGTTTCATCATTCGCCAAAGGGATGTGAATGATTTTCTCATGACAAATAACTTCAGCCTTGTTCTTGGACAACCAGTCCATTCCGACCACTACATCAAAGCTACCCAATTGAATAGGTAAGAGGTCGATGCTAAATCTTTGCTCACCAAGTTCTAATGTGCAACCTCTAACAACTTCGCCCGATTCAACAAGTTTACCATTGGCTAGTTCTATGGAATAAGGAATATCTAATCTACTAGATTCTATTCCAAGCATACGTTTAAATTCTACAGACATGAAGCTATAATCGGCACCAGTGTCAAATAGTATGGATGCAAAGTGATTGTTAACGAGAAACATACCGGTGACCACATTAGGGTCCTCACGTGCGTTCCTTGCTCCAATCACGAACGCTCGAGCCTGAGCATTGTTCCCCCTTGGGCAATCTTTTATGAAATGATCCTTGCTTCCATAACTAAAGCATCCTTGGTTTTGCCCAGCTCCATTCCCATTCCGGTTACCATTACCATTGCCATGTTCGCCACCGTTTCTATTACCAGCACCGTTGCGGTTTCCGTTCCCGTTCCTATTTCCTTTTCCCCAACAGTTCTCAGTATGGTGACCCAGTTTTCCACACTTGTCGCATTTTGGACTGCGACAAGCTCCTTCATGATGACGCTTGCACTAGTTGCAGATGGGCAGAGTGCCCTGGTATCCTTTGGCAGGAGCGTCATTTATGGCTGCAAGAGTTCTCGCCTCCTGTGGCGGATTGGGGTCACGCTTCTTATTGTTGGAACCCTTGTTGTTACGTGTTGCTTGGTTCAGGTTCGCATGCTTCCTTTTCTTGTCACCAGACGACTCAGCATGCGTCTCGGTCTTTTCTGTTGGGTTCAACGATAACTTCTTCATTCGAACAACATCTTCAGTAAGGCTGACAGCCAGAGTTACAGCCTGTGTGATCGTTTCAGGTTTGGCCGAAGTTACCATGCTGCAAAACTCTAGAGCCAATCCCCAGATGTAGCGCTCGACATGCTTAAATTCAGGAGTCACCATGTAGGGGATCACTCTAGACAAATCATGGAACCTTCGGGTATAACCAGTAATCTCAACACCTTCCATGGTCAAGTGCCAGAACTCAGTCTCCAACCTTTGGAGTTCAGCACGAGAGCAATACTTTTCTCTCAAACGTTCCTTTAGTTCATCCCACGTCATGCCGTACGCAACATCATCACCCAGAGTCTGGACTTGCAAATTCCACCAAGTCAAAGCTTCATCAACAAACAACCCCGTAGCAAAAGTGACTTGCTGATCCGCGGTACACTTGCTCATACGGATAGTGGCATCAGTCTTCTCCGTCCAGCGTACAAACGCCACTGCACCTCCAGTGCCATCGTAGTTCAGTGGTTTGAAGTCGAGAAACTGCTTGAAGGTGCAGCCTTGAGCTGTGTTTCCTCCGGATGTATCTCCCTGTCCATTCCACCTAGCATTGCTTGGTCCTCCACTTTGTTCGGTGCGGTTCGCCTCGTATTGAGCGATAGCTGCGGAGATCCTTTCTTCCAGTAGGGTATTCAGTTCTTCAGCGGTCCTCGGCAGAAGAGGATGAGGGGGTTGATCAAAATCCTGATTGTTCACAGCTCTTCTAGGTGCCATGTTCTGTCGGAACATAACACAATAGGGTTAGACATTTGTTTGATATCGTCGTACAAGACAGTAATAGTATATATACACAGACATATACCCACATAAGTGACATCAAACAATCCGCCCAACGTATAAATCAATTCATACAGCAACAAGCATGTATAAATAGACAAATACTGGCGTGTCATAAGATATTCACCGAGTCTTTACACATATCAAAACAACTTATGACATCCTTGTTTGCAAAGTAAACAAAATGAATAAGGGTTACATCTCCCCAAAGTACAAGTTTAATATATGTAAAGGACAAAATATCTTACTTCACATTGGCGGTTCTTGTCTTTATACCCTAAATTATTACTCTAACAGAGTATTTAATAGGCTGGGGGAGGGGTGAGGTGTTCACGTTTGATCTTTTCTTGTATTGAAGGAATCTCTTATGATACGTGACAAGACTTGCTGTGGTTTCTGTGCACTGAATTCCATAATTATGTATGCATCCATAATTACGTAAGTCCTTGCACAGTCCACACACTTCGTTTCATCGTCGGATCACTTCCTTCAGATAGGCTACTGTTTTCAGGTAAAGTCACGAGTACCTGAGATATTCTATTTCTAGTATATGTATTAATTATTACACATAATCGCAAGTAATTCTTAGTCAACGACAAGTGCTACTCCAGTGCACCCTAAGTCTCGTGGTGTCTTTTCTTGACTCTTTGAAAATAGTTTCAGGTAGTGGATGTCGCGAAAAGTTTTATGCAATGAAAACTTTTTGAAAAATTGTTTTCGTGAAAGGATCCTCAAGATTGTAGTCTAGACTCGAGAAGGAATCCTGGTTCACTACAATCGCAGCTCTGATACCAATCTGTCACACCCCTTTCTTAGGCGGAAGCACGAGGTGTGATCTTGAAAGGTTCTCATTGCATACGACAAGTAAACATACTACATGCTCGTAAAAAAATAACTCCAAATGCCAGTAACATTACGTAATCGAAAACATAGGTTGAGTGTTTACATCACAAGACAGCATAAGACATTGTCTGAAAAGTTTACAACACTATTCAAAGATAAACATAAACAACATCCAGAGCAAGAGTATGACCGCGCGCACATCCATTTTAGTTACCTGAAATACATGTGACTTTTTGGAAAATAGTCAACATAATGTTGGTGTGAATTCATGCAGTTTTTGTATTGAACGTTTGTATACTTTGTATGAAAACATGGTATGTAATTTGTATGTATCAAGTATTTCTGTAAATATAAGGAAATCGAGATCGCTAATGGTTTGCAAGGCCATTAACATGTGACACGACATAGGAAGCATCCAAACCATAGGCATTTTTCTAGTTGTCGATTCACGACTGAGACATAAAAGCACTACTTGGTACTAGTTATCACCAAGAGTGTGGCTGTCCGAAAACCCATTAGATCTAACATTTTGTTCTGCGGTCTTAGTATGTACACGATTAATGGTGCTTCTTGTACCCTATTCGTGACATGATCTAAAGTATCATTCCTTAGTTTTTGTATCAATCATACCATAACACATGTATTTTCCCCAAGTTTAAAAAGCATGTAAAAGATTAAAAGTGGGGACATGAACTCACAACTGTGCGTTTCTTGCACCGTAAACTTCACCGGGTTTGCTTATATAGCGTCGTGACTTATACGTGTTTTGTTAACGTTAGTCACTAGACTTGTATCGCACAAGTACAAGTCACCATCTTTTATGTATGTATTCTTTGTGTGTTAAAAATAATTTATATTTTTAACAATGTATCTTACTTATATTATTTTCTCAAAAATAAATATAAGTATCTTGTATTTTTCACCCGAGTTATGTATTTTTGTCCAAAACCTCATTTTAAGTTCGTAACTTGTCCAAGTTACATAATCTTTTGATGGTGCATACGTCTGTCGACTTTGTCTTGTATCGATTCTTGTAATAGAATTGTTAGATCAGGGCACGTTGTACGAGGAAAATAGGGTTTGGGTGTGTTTGAGCTATTTCGCACGAAATAGCTAGATGTCATTCCGTGCGAAACACCCTCACCTATAAATACCTTTCATGCTAAGTCATTTGTAATGTTCGTGATTCCGGTAACGAAGTGCTGCCGACGTGTCGTTTGATCTGTAAACGTGTTATATCAATAAAACAAGACAATTAAGAGTGAATCAACCTGTTACAAAGTCTAATCAATGAATTCCGCCTCTGATTAGACCGAGAACTCTTCTGATAGGCTCGTTTCGATCGTCTCATGATCCTATATGTGGTATCAGAGCTCAGGAGAAAGAGTTCTTACCAAATTCAGCTTGATTTCTTCAAAAATCTGACTTCTACACCTTCTTTTTCAAAATGCACAAAATTTAACGGTCAAAATGACTTGAATTTCACTCATTATAAGCGAAACACTCTTTTAACAAAGCCTTGAAAGAATTAGATCTAGAATCAACCTAAAAGTTGATCAATTGGACAAAAATCAGACCGACATGGTGACGTCAACAGTATTTCGCACGAAATAGACAATTGATTTCGCTTGAAATTGCTATTTCGCTTGAAAAATGCACTTGATTTCGCACGAAATCACTGTATTTGGTTTATTTCGCACGAAATCACCTCAGATTTGTTATTTCGCACGAAATCAGCTTGTAATTTCCTATGAAATCATCTATTTCGTACGAAACCAGTCATTTCGCACCAAAAGGACTTCATTTCGTACGAAATCATCATCTATTTCGTACGAAATCATCATCTATTTCGTACCAGAGGTTTATTTCGTTTGAAATTGGTATTTCGTGTGAAAGATTGATTTCGTTTGAACGGCTATTTCGCACCAAACTGATTTCGTATCAGTGTGTTATTTCGTGTGTATTCTCATTTCGTGTGAACTTTCATTGTTGTTTGAACGTTGTGAATTTGTGAAACAGGTTATCGAAACATGGAAGAGGAATTTTACAATGCATTTGCTACACCAGTTGCTCCAGTTACAACTGCTGAAACTCTTTACAGTGAGAACGAGACGGGAACTTATCAAAAACCGCCGAAGCTTATGTACATTGAAGATTTCAGAGGATGGCAAAATCGGTTTGAAAACTGGGTGCAGGCTTATAAGTTTGACGCATGGTGTGCATTAGAGGTAGATTATGAGAAACCGAAAAATGAACGTGGGCTTGAAAAAGCGTTTAGTGACTATTCAGATGTTGAAAAATTGAAATATACAAGTGAAAAAATGATGATCAGTATTCTTCAACAAGCAGTTAAAGAAGATATTTTTGTTTTACTCCAACACGAGGGTACTGCTAAATCAATTTGGACAGCATTGATTCAAAAGTTCAAGGGAAGTGCTGATATGATAAAAAACAAAAAGGCTTTATTAAAGAAATCATTTGATATGTTTGTGGCTTTGGAAGGTGAAACAACAAAAATGACCATTGATAGATATTGTCATCTGGTTTTGGAAATGGGAAGATTGGAAATAAAGAAAGATGACGATGAATGGGTTGATAAGTTAGCTGATGCGTTACCACAAAACAAATGGGGAACATATTTGTTGATCTTAAAACACCTGAGAAAATCAGAAAATATGAACTTGGCAAAGTTCATTCAAAAGATTGAAGAACATGAATTGGACATTCAGAAAACGGCTATCATGAGTAATCCAAATGCGCAACAAGATGTCAGTTTATACTACCGAGGAAATAAATTTGAAACTACTCCAAGTCCAAAGATCAAGACTGCTTTTAGTGCTGATGGTTCTTCTGGATCGAATGTTAGCACTACAACTCAGAGTGGAGGTTATTCATCATCATATTCGAGTTTTGATCCGAATCTCACAACACCAAGTCCTCAACGACAGAATTCAACGAATCTTCAATGCAATGTTACTTTGAACATTCAAAATGGTCAAAAATTTTCTCCTGAAATAGCTAAGCAACACATGGCGTCACTGGTTGCTATGTTAGAGTCATATGAAAGCTTAGTTGGTGGACGAATTGGAAACCCGATGCTCACCAAAGAGGATTATGACCAAATAGATACTGAAGAACTTGAGTTGATGGATGTTAAGTGGTGTTTGGCTAGTGCTGTAAGAAGAGCAGAAAAATTTCAACAAATCACTGGTAGAAATGAGTTTAGTGAGATGTCTAAATCCCCGATAGGATTTGACAAATCAAAGGTTACTTGTTTTCGTTGCAGAGAAAATGGACATTTTAAACGAGAGTGTAAAACAAAGAAGCAACCAGAACACAAGAAAAGAACGATTATTATCAGAAATCCATTTTTCTTCAGATTGCTCAACAACCATCATCATCCAGTGCAATTGATGACGGAAAGAAGAAAGCTTATCTTATTCATCAAGATGATGAAAATGTGGCAGAAGGATTTAGCTGGGATAAATACATTCCACTCGGTTCAGGTCTTGTTGCTAAAATTCTGGAAGATAAAGAAGTCAAATCTAGTCCGAAAAGAATACCAATTTTTCCAGACTTTGGAAGTGATGCAGATACCGATGATGAAGAAGAATATATTAATAGAGCTAGAAAAGGTCTAGATCCGGATAGTTTTAATTTGTTTTTTGCAAAAAAAGTTGAGATGCTGAATGAGAAGAAAGCTGCCAGATTGAAGAGAGACTTGGAAGCAAGAAGAATTGCTGAAGAAAAGGCAAAATTGGAAGCTGAAACAGCAGAAGTTGAAGAGAATTCGAAAGAAAAGGTCGAAGCTGAAGGATAGGAAAAAGAGTTAGAATTCAATGAAGAACCGGATATTGTTGAAAAGGTGGTAGAGAAAATTGTTGAAGTAGAAAAGATTGTTGAAAAAATCGTCGAAGTTGAGAAAATCATCGAGGTTGAAAAGATAGTTGAGGTCATTAAACCTTGTCAGAAATGTTTGGAGTCCTGCAAACATTGTGAAGAAAAAGACAAGAAGATTTGTGAACTTGAAGAGTTGAAAGAAAAATTGTTGTTTGATGTGAAGTACGTGAAGGAATCATATGATGTGTTGAACAGAACAGTTGTTGGTCTGAAAAAGACAAATTTAGAAGTTGATGCTGCTATGACAATGATGAGCTCAACATTAATGACAAAGCAGAAGGTCATCAATGAGTATATTGAAGACTGTGCAAAGCTGAAACAGGATTTGGAACTCGAAAAGATTGAAAGTGAAAGAATCAAACGATTACTGTTGAGTTATACAACTTGTGATTATTTGATTGATCGAGTTTATCCTACTGTTACAGGTCTTGAAGCATTTCAAGATAAAAAGACAGAAGATACGGATACTGGTAAGAAACAAAGTGTCAAGTATAACAAGTGTCCGCCCCTGATTTGGAATAGTTATTCTCCCAGAAAGCCAAATGAGGAACGTTTAAATAAGGCTCTCAACATAAAGTTAAAGTCTGAAACCATTGATGAGTTACCAGACAACATTGATGTCACATTCACAGCGTCTGACACTGATCATGAGTCTGTGTTGTTAAAGAAAGTGGTCGATCAGGTGTTGGATATGGATGAAGAGTCAAAGTCGGAGTCTAAATCTGAAAGTTCGAGTTCATCAGAAAAGAGTCCGAGTTCACTGGTTAAACGGGTTTACAATAAAGAATTTATGTTATCAAAATCTAATTTGAATGACGAACCAATCAAAGTGGCAAATACTTTGAATGATTCAGACAAATTATATTCTGATGAGGAATTTCCAATAAGAGGTGTTAAAGCTGAAATGATTAACAAGGTTTTCAAACTAACAGAAATTAATATTTCTGAAATAAAAGGTGTAAATCTTGCTGCGAAACCTAAACCTTACACCTCAAGAGTTCAACAAAGGTTAAACAAGAAAAAGAGTTACAGTTCTGGTTCAGGTTATCAAAAGAAACCAAACCATAATGGTAATTTCAAAAAGATGGGATTGGGTTTCATTCCCCCGGAAAATCATAAAAATGAGAAAATTTATAAACCAAAAACTAAATTTGTTTCAGGTGCAAGCTCAGTAGAAGAAGAAAAGAAACAATTCTGGAGACAGACAAACAAAGAGTTTCTTGCTGAGAAGAAAAAGAAGATGGTGAAAGAATCTGAGAAAAGGGTTGAACGAAGAACCTGTTACAAATGTCAAGAAGTTGGACACATTGCTTGGAATTGTCCAAAGCCCAACAACTCAAAACAGGGAGTTTCTTCTAAACCAAAGATGAATGAAAAATGGGTTAACAAAACAACATAAAAGTTAAAATTGTTAAAAAAATTCGACTTTCGAAATTGGTGAAAGTTCGAAGCGTTTTTACAAAAGAAAATTTGATTTGAACAAACAAAGATGGGTTGTAAAATCTGAGAGTAGTTCTGACAATGAATCTGATTCCATAAAATCAGAGGAGTTATCTGTTGAGAAAGAGAATGAGAATTATGTTCCAGAGTTGAACGATGAAAACTTTCCGCCATTGTCAAAAGATAATTTGAAATCCAAAATTGGTAAGATTGAGATTTCAGATCAATTCTTCCCTGGTAAAGGAGAATTTGATGCTGAAAAGACTTTCAATGGGAAAGTCAAACATATATTTGGGAAAATGGTAGATGGGAAAGTAAAAAGTGCAAAAGATTTTTATAAATTGAATGAAGGTTGGGATAGAGATGAATCAAAATCACCCAAGGCTGGTCAGGCTTGGGTGACAGGATTTTCAAACTAAAACCCTGACTTGCCGGAGCTTCCAAGTGGGTAATTGTGGAGCATGAATCGGCATCATTCTTGAAAAATTGTTTTTGTGAAACATTTAAAAAATTGTTAAAATTCTACAGGTTGTGGACTTGCCGGAACTCCCAGGTTGGTAAGTGTGGAGTAGGAATCGACATTTTTCCTGTAAGTGGTATTTCAGTTTACAAGTGGTAGTTGTTCTTTAAATTGTCATACGTTGTTTTACAACTGGTAGATTTGAACTTACAAGTGATTGAAAACAGAATTTTCATCTGCAAATGGTTAATCAAGGTCATTAAGTTGAACTTGATTTAAATTTCATTAAAATGATTGAGAAAACAAAGTGATGAATGAATCCCTGATTTTTACAAGTGATAAAATCAACAAAACTAATTTTCCGGAAAAACCATTTTTGATTCAAACAAACTTAAGTGTTTTGAAATCATAATGGGAAAATAGTTTGTTGTCAGGGGGAGTTCTGATTGTTTATGCCAAGAGGATGGCGAATTGAAGTAATTCAAATCAGTTGTCATTTTTTTTTTGTATAGTTTGTTTTCAAATTTCTTTTAAATGATTTTGAATTTTAGGGGGAGTAAGAAATTTTGGAAAATCCAAAAACATGAGAAAATTTGAAAAAAGTCAAAAACATGATAAAAATTTCAAAACGAGTTTTGTTGTGAAAAAGAGGAAATGATAGTACATCAGTGGACTATCACAGCATGGTAAAGAATTGGAGAGTCAAAATGTGATAAACGGTCTCACTGATGATATGCCAGTAGGTTTTTACACACTTAGTAGATTGTGTTCGAGATATAAACCTAAATTTCAAACTTGCTTATCTCGTGGGGAACATCTCTCGGATATATGGGTAACCCCCGAAATCTTGTTTGAAAGACCCCTCTTTCTAAGATACTAGGTATTTATGCTTAGTGATATCTGGGGTATTATCCCGGGACTTCTGATTTTGCGGAAGCAATGGCCTAGTCCCCGTATAATACTTTTCACTTGCTTGAAATAATAGCACCCCCCTCAGCATAAAAAATGATGAAACATTGCAAAATGCTAATCATGTGCTGTTGAAGAAAAGATTCTCTAAAGGGAACACACCTAAAGTCGAAGCCATCATCTCTCTGATTTGGCGGAAGCAATAGCCTGAGCTCTCATGGCCCTCGCATTTAACCCTTTACAGATATCATCTAGGTATACTCACCTGTAAGACTAAATATTGGGATCTGGATACGGGAGTATATTCTGAGGTGGAACACGCGAATAAGTTTAAGTCTCTAAAACATTAATCTCGTATCTCGAAACAGTTGAACTTTGTGTAATAATTTAAGTGGATCAGTATACTGACAATCTAAGTGAATCGTTTAGAACTTAAAATGTTTAAAGCTTAACGATGTTGGTGATTTGTCTCATAAACTGATATGATCCTCTTACACAAACTCACAAAATTTTTTGTCTGTAAATATTTCTTTACTGCATTTCTTTAATATCAAAAATCCAAAAAGATTTTCGGAGTGTTTTAGCATATATTTTGAAAAATTCAAAAAGATTTTAGACAACTGATGTTGAAAAGCTAATTTTCAAAATTCCGAGTGCTAAACATGATGAACAACAGGGTTGGGAAAGTCTGTTGAAATGAAAAATGTTTTTGAAATGATTAAATGGTTCATTCAGTTGAAACCAAATTTGAATGTGTCATATACAAGTGGTTAAGAGAATTTGTGAAATGTCATATTATTACAAGATGATGTTTTGAATTTAATTAATACAAGTGGTAAGCAGAAAGTTTAAATTTGTCAAATTTTAAATTTGTGAAATTTACTTTGAGGTAGAGAATGTGCAGGTAATGGCTATGAGAGAGCCAGATTGCGATTCTAGAACCTGTGAAAGCCAGACTACGATCCCAAGCATTCTTTCAGGGGGAGTCTGATGATTAAGAGCTTAAAGAATCAAGAGATCTGATCAAGAGAATGTGAAGAGATAGATTGAGATTCAGAAGTGTTGAAGTTTGAGGATGCTTACACTGTCAAGATAACTTTGAAAAAGCCCGAAGACTGATAAAGGCTGAAGATTGTGAAGACTCGACACCGAAGACTTCGTCAACATCCGAGGGGGAGTCTGTTGGTGCATACGTCTGTCGACTTCGTCTTGTATCGAGTCTTGTAATAGAATTGTTAGATCAGGGCACGTTGTACGAGGAAAATTGGGTTTGGGTGTGTTTGAGCTATTTCGCACGAAATAGCAAAGAGCTATTTCGTACGAAATAACCATTGGCTATTTCGCACGAAATAGCTAGATGTCATTCCGTGCGAAACACCCTCACCTATAAATACCTTTCATGCGAAGTCATTTGTAATGTTCGTGATTTCGGTACCGAAGTGCTGCCGACGTGTCGTTTGATCTGTAAACGTGTTATATCAATAAAACAAGACAATTAAGAATGAATCAAGTTGTTACAAAGTCTAATCAATGAATTCCACCTCTGATTAGACTGAGAACTCTTCTGATAGACTCGTTTCAATCGTCTCACGATCCTACATCTTTTAAGAAATATATTTTCATAAATATAGTCTCTTGTATTTGGCTATGCATGTTGTATGTGTATTTTGTATTTTTACTCCTTAGGAGTATTTAGTATATTTTCAACTCTTAATACACTTTTACATATAATACATACTACATATACTTAGCACAATATTTGGTGATCAATAAATATATATATTTTCCTAAAAAATATACATACTTAATATCAATTTTTATCTTGAAGAAATCATCATTTCTCATCTTGAAGTTTACATAAAAATTAGGGAAACCTTGGTAAATATTTTTAGGTAAATTTCTAGGGAATAAGTTTCACCCAAAACTTATATTTTTCTAAGTGTCAAAATTTTATAGAAATTTTGACATGGTTTCCCCTAAAAATGGAGGTTTCCCATGTTTTCAAAACATGTGTTTATTTTCTTTTAAAATCATCAACTCATTCAACACTTACCGAGTGTCAAAATCAAGTAAATTACACTTCATCATGAACTTGAAGTTTTTGTAAAAACTTGTAGTAACTTACCATGTTATTTAGTAGGTTTAGTTATCCTTAAAAACATATTTATTTGTTTGTAAATCACATTATTAAAAGATTTGATCATTTACAACTTGTAAAGTGATTTTTCTAAAAACATTTCTCTTGTATTTTTCTTGTTACAAACATGTTTCTAGTCTTGATTTAACACTAAAAAAATGTGGTTAGTTTACTTAGAAACCATGACTTGTAAATCTTATAAATAAACTTGGTTTCTTGATAAAATCATTTTTGTAATCATCTATTTACAAGATTTGTATTTTGTTTAAATCATCTTTACATATGAAAATCAATTTCATCATTCAAGTTTATGAAGACATAAAGCATGATGATCTTGGTCTTTCACAAGATCACCACTTTAACTTACTAGATCATGTGTTTAATCACAATCTAGTAGGTTTCTTATGATGTCTAACATCACTAACACAAATCATCATTCATCAAGAAGCAAATCATCATCATTTACATGTATTCTTATGTATTTAAGCTTATGTTAAAGTATCATGATCATGTTCTTTAGTGTTCTTCAAGATTAACAATGTTCATCATCTTTTAACCATCTAAATATGAAGTAACAACAAGTGATAAGAGCTTACAACTAGCACAAGGGCTAGGGAAGAACACAAGAAGTTGTAGATGACAAAAGTGTTGGATAAAAGCAAATGAAAAGGTCCTACAAGATCCACAAGCTCCACACTTTGTTAGACACCTTCTTGCATCTTTAAGTGGACTTGGAATGATTGGATGGTAAATGAAAAATGGTGGTGGTGTGGATGGTGGTTTCGGCTGAGATGAGGGAGAGGAGGGAGGAAGATGGTGGGTGGAGTTATGGGGTCTTGATCTTGTGGTTGTTACTTATAAACATGTTCAAGAAATGTCCAATGTGTAATGTGTCTCATATAGTACATGCAAGATCTAAATCCAATCTTTCAACATCATATGTAATCTGATAAGATCAAGTAGGATTTAAGCAAGATTTTGGTGGGGTCACCCCATTGTGACCGTCCACAATATAGGGGGGGGGGGTAAAGTGTAAGTTTCAATGATAGTTAAGTAATCTAATTAGATTTCAAGAGATGTAGTTAGTGTTTATGTGCATGATGTGTTATATAGTGTGTTTGGGTGTTCGGTGATCATAACTAGCTCAGAAATAAATAAACAATGCTTCAAGTATAATTTTGGTGTTTCGGTTAGTGTCCGGTTGTTCGGTTAGATACCGGTATTCTCAACACTTAGGAAAGCATTCAGGACCAATTAGTCATATTTTTACATGTTACTAACCCATTACAATGCTTAATTTTGCTGAAATATATGAAACTCAGCATTTAAAGTGTGTTTCGGGTGCTTTTTGGTGCATATTCTAGCTTCCGGAAAGTCTATATGTTAACACTTGTTTCCATTCTTGGATTTTAATGTATTTTAGACTTTGGACCTACTCCTAGGCCCTAATTCTATTGTCTGACTGCTTTCTACAGAATTGTTGACACAATGTGTCTTACCGGTGAGTTTACTAGTATTTCTGACGCAACGCTATCATTAATGCATAAAGGAATATTTGTAGTATAAAACGTGCATGAATTCACATCTATAGCATGAAATCAGACAATGTTGACATTTAAGCACATAATTGCAGTTATCAAGTACTAATTAAATTGTACGGAAATTACCGGTTTTGTGCCAGTTGTCACAATTAGTCCTATTAAATTGTTTTTTAGGACCCTCTTTTACAAGCGTCCCACAGAAAAGGTCCTAAAAAGACATTTTTGTTATAGTGGGATTAGACACAAAAAAAAAAAACACACAACAAATGGATACAATTTAAGGAATATGTTTAGTGACGGCATCAGATTCCTAATTGATGGAGAAAGGTCTGGTGGCAAGAAAAGCTGCTTCTAGAAGGTTGTCAAGTGTTTTCGCTCGACGATTCCATTCTTGGGTGGTTGGTTTGGCCCTTGTTCCTGTAACTCGAATCCTAGCGCGGTATATCCCATTTTAATTTTACACCATTGTGAACCTTACGCCTTTTTTACTCTCTGATCGAGGTTCTCGGCATTGAAAAATCTTCGTAAACTAAATCACACGTGTATATGTTGATATTTAAGAGATATACAGTCAAGAAAATCAAGGGAAATGGTGATATATATGCGGATTAGACACCAAAAAAAAACACTCAACAAATGGCTACAATTTAAGGAATGTGTTTAGTGACGGCATCAGATTCCTAATTGATGGAGAAAGGTCTGGTGGCAATAAAACCTGCTTCTAGGAGGTTGTTAAGTGTTTTCGCTCGACGATTCCATTCTTGGGTGGTTGGTTTGGCCCTTTTTCCTGAAACTCGAATCCTATCCTGGTATATCCCATTTAAATTTACACCATTGTGAACCTTACGCCTTTTTTACTCTCTGATCGAGGTTCTCGGCATCGAAAAATCTTCGTAAACAAAATCACACGTGTATATGTTGACATTTAAGAGATATACAGTCAAGAAAATCAAGTGCAATGTGTTTAAGGAATGTGTTTAGTGACGGCATCAGAGTCCTAATTAATGGAGAAAGGCCTGGTGGCAAGAAAAGCTGCTTCTAGGTGGTTGTCAAGTGTTTTCGCTCGACGATTCCATTCTTGGGTGGTTGGTTTCGCCCTTGTTCCTGTAACTCGAATCCTAGCCCGGTATATCCCATTTTAATTTTACACCACTGTGAAGCTTACGCCTTTTTTACTCTCTGATCGAGGTTCTCGGCATTGAAAAATTTCGTAAACTAAATAACACGTGTATATGTTGACATTTAAGAGATATACAGTCAAGAAAATCAAGGGCAATGGTGATATAAATGCGGATTAGACATAAAAAAAACACTTAACAAATGGATACAATTTAAGGAATGTGTTTAGTGACGGCATCAGATTCCTAATTGATGGAGAAAGTTCTGGTGGCAAGAAAAAGCTGCTTCTAGGAGGTTGACAAGTGTTTTCGCTCGACGATTCCATTCTTGGGTGGTTGGTTTGGCCCTTATTCCTGTAAGTCGAATCCTAGCCCGATATATCCCATTTTAATTTTACACCATTGTGCACCTTACGCCTTTTTTACTCTCTGATCGAGGTTCTCGGCATTGAAAAATCTTCGTAAACTAAATCACACGTGTATATGTTGACATTTAAAAGATATACAGTCAAGAAAATCAAGGCCAATGGTGATATATATGCGGATTAGACACAAAAAAAAACACTCAACAAATTGCGACAATTTAAGGAATGTGTTTAGTGACGGCATCAGATTCCTAATTGATGGAGAAAGATCTGGTGGCAAGTAAAAGCTGCTTCTAGGAGGTTGTCAAGTGTTTTCACTCGACGATTACATTCTTGGGTGGTTGGTTTGGCCCTTGTTCCTGTAACTCGAATCCTAGCCCGGTATATCCCATTTTAATTTTACACCATTGTGAACCTTACGCCTTTTTTACTCTTTGATCGAGGTTCTCGGTATTGAAAAATCTTCGTAAACTAAATCACACGTGTATATGTTGACATTTAAGAGATATACAGTCAAGAAAATCAAGGGCAATGGTGATATATATGCGGATTAGACACCAAAAAAAAACACTCAACAAATGGCTACAATTTAAGGAATGTGTTTAGTGACGGCATCAGATTCCTACTTGATGGAGAAATGTTTGGTGGCAAGAAAAGCTGGTTATAGGAGGTTGTCATGTGTTTTCACTCGACGATTTCATTCTTTGGTGGTTGGTTTGGCCCTTTTTCCTGTAAATCGAATCTTAGCCCGGTATATCCCATTTTAATTTTACACCATTGTGAACCTTACGCCTTTTTTACTCTCTAATCGAGGTTCTCGGCATTGAAAAATCTTTGTAAACTAAATCACACGTGTATATGTTGACATTTAAGAGATATACAGTTAAGGAAATCATGGGCAATGGTGATATATATGCGGATTAGACACCAAAAAAACACTCAACAAATGGTTACAATTTAAGGAATGTGTTTAGTGACGGCATCAGATTCCTAATTGATGGAGAAAGGTCTGGTGGCAAGAAAAGCTGCTCATAGGAGGTTCTCATGTGTTTTCGCTCGACGATTCCATTCTTGGGTGGTTGGTTTGGCCCTTGTTCCTGTAACTCAAATCCAAGCCCGGTATATCCCATTTTAATTTTACACCATTGTGAACCTTACGCCTTTTTTACTGTCTGATCGAGGTTCTCGGCATTGAAAAAATATTCGTAAAATAAATCACTCGTGTACTTGTTGACATTAAAGAGATATACAGTCAAGAAAATCAAGGGCAATTGAGATATATATGCGGATTGGACGCAAAAAAAAACACTCAACAAATGGCTACAATTTAAGGAATGTGTTTAGTGACGGCATCAGATTCCTAATTGATAGAGAAAGGTCTGTTGGCAAGAAAAGCTGCTTCTAGGAGGTTGTCAAGTGTTTTCGCTCAACAATTCCATTCTTGGGTAGTTGCTTTAGCCCTTTTTCCTGTAACTCGAATACTAGCCTGGTATATCCCATTTTAATTTTACACCATTGTGAACCTTATGCCTTTTTTACTCTCTGATCGAGGTTCTCGGCATTGAAAAATCTTCGTAAACTAAATCACACGGGTATATGTTGACATTTAAGAGATATACAGTCAAGAAAATCAAGGGCAATGGTGATATATATGCGGATTAAACACAAAAAAAAACACTCAACAAATGGCTACAATTTAAGGAATGTGTTTACTGACGGCATCAGATTCCTAATTGATGGAGAAAGGTCTGGTGGCAAGAAAAGCTGCTTCTAGGAGGTTGTCAAGTATTTTCGCTCGACGATTCCATTCTTGGGTGGTTGGTTTGGCCCTTGTTCCTGTAACTCGAATCCTAGCCCGGTATATCCTATTTTAATTTTACACCATTGTGAACCTTACGCCTTTTTTATTCTCTGGTCGAGGTTCTCGGCATTGAAAAATCTCCGTAAACTAAATCACACGTGTAGATGTTGACATTTAAGAGATATACAGTCAAGAAAATCAAGGGTAATGGTGATATATATATGCGGATTAGACACCAAAAAAAACACTCAACAAAGGGCTACAATTTAAGGAATGTGTTTAGTGACGGCATCAGATTCCTAATTAATGGAGAAAGGTTGGTGGCAAGAAAAGCTGCTTCTAGGAGGCTGTCAAGTGTTTTTGCTCGACGATTCCATTCTCGGGTGGTTGGTTTTGCCCTTGTTCCTGTAACTCGAATCCTAGCCCGGTATTTCCCATTTTAATTTTTCACCATTGTGAACCTTACGCCCTTTTTATTCTTTGATCGAGGATCTCGGCATTGAAAAATCTTCGTAAACTAAATCACACGTGTATATGTTGACATTTAAGAGATATACAGTCAAGAAAATCAAGGGCAATGGTGATATATATGCGGATTAGATAGCAAAAAAAACACTCAACAAATGGCTACAATTTAAGAAATGTGTTTAGTGACGGCATCAGATTCCTAATTGAGTGAGAAAGGTCTGGTGGCAAGAAAAGCTGATTCTAGGAGGTTGTCAAGTGTTTTCACTCGACGATTCCATTCTTGGGTGGTTGGTTTGGCCCTTGTTCCTGTAACTCGAATCCTAGCCCGGTATATCCCATTTTAATTTTACACCATTGTGAACCTTACGCGTTTTTTTTTCTCTGGTCGAGGTTCTCGGCATTGAAAAATCTTCGTAAACTAAATCACACGTGTATATGTTGACATTTAAGAGATATACAATCAAGAAAATCAAGGGTAATGGTGATATATATGCGGATTAGACACCAAAAAAAACACTCAACAAAAGGCTACAATTTAAGGAATTTGTTTAGTGACGGCATTAGATTCCTAATTGATGGAGAAATGTTGGTGGCAAGAAAAGGTGCTTCTTGGAGGTTGTCAAGTGTTTTCGCTCGACGATTCCATTCTTGGGTGGTTGGTTTGGCCCTTGTTCCTGTAACTCCAATCCTAGCCCGGTATATCCCATTTTAATTTTACACCATTGTGAACCTTACGCCTTTTTTACTCTCTGATCGAGGTTCTCGGAATTGAAAAAATCTCCGTAAACTAAATCACACGTGTAAATGTTGACATTTAAGAGATATACAGTCAAGAAAATCAAGGGCAATGGTGATATATATGTGGATTAGACAGCAAAAAAAACACTCAACAAATGGCTTCAATTTAAGGAATGTGTTTAGTGACGTCATCAGATTCCTAATTGATGGAGAAAGGTCAGGTGGCAAGAAAAGGTGCTTCTAGGAGGTTGTCAAGTGTTTTCGCTCGATGATTCCATTCTTGGGTGGTTGGTTTGGCCCTTGTTACTGTAACTCGAATCCTAGCCCGGTATATCCCATTTTAATTTTACACTATTGTGAACCTTACGCCTTTTTTACTCTCTGATCGAGGTTCTCGGCATTGAAAAATCTTCGTAAACTAAATCACACGTGTATATGTTGACATTTAAGAGATATACATTCAAGAAAATCAAGGGCAATGCTGATATATATGGGGATTAGACACCAAAAAAAACACTTAACAAATGGCTACAATTTAAGGAATGTGTTTAGTGACGGCATCAGATTCCTAATCGATGGAAATGTAGGATCGTTGTTGGACCCGAAATGAGTCGATCAGAGATTTTCTACTAAAAATGAAAGGCGGAAACAGACATTATGAGTTTAATTCAGCTAGATATCACTTTTAACTATCGTTTATATTGATCTGGAACAGTTTTACAGCAATACGATACTTCGACAGAGCTTCGCCGTCGGAAACACACATACATGAACTACTTGAAACGAAATCAGGTCAAAGCTATTTATAGGCTAGGTGATTCCGCTTGAACATGCTCAAGCGGAATACTATTCAAGCGAAATCATACACTTAAATGAAATCTGACTCTCAAGCGAAATCACCTGTTCAAGCGAAATTAGCTAATTTCGCTTGAATCTGTCATGTTCTCTTCAAGCGGAATTAGCTTGTTGACTTGTTTTCTCGTTCTTCATGCCATATGCAATGCAAGACTCGATACAAGACGAAGTCGATAGACGCATGCACCAACAGACTCCCCCTCGAATGTTGACGAGTCTTAAGTGTCGAGTCTTCAACGTCTTCAGTCTTTATCAGTCTGAACGTGTAAGCATCTTCAAACTTTATCTCTTTCTCCTCTTCAGCATCAACAGACTTCCCTCGAACAATCTCTCCTCGGATGTCTTCAGACTCCCCCTTTCGATATGTTGGGATCGCAGCCTGGCTTTTTGAAATCACAGAGTCTTCAGGTATCGGAACCTGGCTTTGTGCTCTTTCTTCAGGTTCAGGATCAAAATCTGGCTACACCTGCACATTCTTAACCTAGAAATAAATTTCACAAATTTAACATTTTGACAAATTTATATGTACAAACTCCTTCTCAATATAAACCAGAATGATTTATCAATGATAGAAACCTCAAATGACCACTTGTATATTTGAAAACTTTTTCTTTATTTAAACACACGCTCCCCCTCACCACATGCTCATCATGTTTAGCACTTGGAATTTTGAAAATCAGCTCTCCAACATCAGTCGTCGAAAATCTTTTTGAATTTTTCAAAGTTAAGCTAAAACACACTGAAAATCTTTTTGGATTTTTGAATGAAAAGAAATGCAGTAAAGAAATATTTACAAACAATATTTTTGTGAGTTTGTGGAAGAGGATTATATCAGTTTTTAACAAGTCACAAGTACCGTTGAGCTTAGTTACACATTAAGAATTAAACAATTCACTTAGATTGCCGATATACTGATCCACTTAAATTCTCACACAAATTTCAACTAATTCAGGATATGAATTAGATGTATTAAGAACTTAAACTCATTCGTGTGTCCCACCTCTTGAATATACTCTCGTATCCAGATCCCAATATTCAGTCTTATAGGTGAGTATACCACAGATGATATCTGTAAGGGGTTAATTGCGAAACCGTGAGAGCTCAGGTCAGAACTTCCGTTCAGCAGAGAGGTGACGGCTCGACTTTTGGTGTGTCCCCTTTAGAGGATCTTTTTTTTACAACAGCATTGATTAGCAATTTTATTGTCTTATCTTTTTATGCAGAGGGTGGTGCTATATTTCAAGCAAGCAGAAAGTATTCTCCGGGGACTAGGCCATTGCTTCCGCATTATCAGAAGTCTCGGGATAATACCCCAGATATCACTGAGCATAAAGACCTATTATCTCAGAAAGAGGGACCTTTCAAACGAAATTTCAGGGGTTACCTATATACCCAAGTAGTGTTCCCCATAAAATAAGCAAGTTTGAATTTAAGTTTATATCCCGAAAACGCTTACTAAATGTGTAAAAACCTATCGGCATATCATCAGTGAGACCGTTTAACGCTATTTAAACATTACATTTCTTTAGCATACTATAACTGTCTACTGATGTACTATCATTTCCTCTTCTTTGACAACAAAACTCATTTTTGGTTTTATCATGTTTTTGCCTTTTTCAAATTTTCTAATGTTTTTGTATTTTCTGAAAATTTCTACTCCCCCTAAAATGCAAACACATTAAAGGAAATTTGAAAACAAACTGTACAAGAAAAATTGACAACCGATATCGAATCGCTTCAAATCGCCATCCACTTGGCATAAATAATCAGAACTCCCCCTTACAACAAACTATTTTCTCATTATGATTTCAAAACACTTAAGTTTGTTTTAACCAAAATGATTTTTCCGGAAAATAAGTTTTGTTGATTTTATCACTTGTAAAGTTCGGGGTTCATCATATTGTTTTTCAAACAATCACTTGTATGTATGGTCAAATCAAGTTCAACTTAATGACCCTGATTTACCACTTGCAGTTGAAAATTTCTTCAACCACTTGTAAATTCATTTATCAACCACTTGAAAAATATAACAGTTTAAGAAAATACCACCTGTATCTTTACCAACTGTACCACTTGTAAGAATATCAACCAAGAAAGATGCTGATACCTGCTCCACGCTTACAAACCTGGGAGCTCCGGCAAGTCCAGATGTTTACTTGTGAAAAACAGACATCCAAGCTTCACCAAACTTGGATGTTTCCTCCTTAACTTCACCTGGGTAAAATGTTGCTTTCTTTGTTTCAGAAAAATCCTTTATCCCTTTAGCCTTTCCCTCGACCATTTTCCCAAACATCTTTTTAACATTTCCATTAAAAGCTTTTTCAATATCAAATTCATTCTTTTCAGAATAAAATTGATTTGAGATTTCAACTTTTCCAACTTTTGATTTAAAATTCTCAGCCCTCAATGGTGGAAAATGAACATCATCCATTGGTGGTACTGAGTTTTCTTCTTTAACCTCCACATGTGACTCATCTGACTTTGTGGAATCAGATTCATCGCCAAGTTTCTCATAAAACTTCTTAACAACCCACATTTGGTTGTCATGTTTAGCTCTCTTTTGATAAAAATGAGTCTTTGAACATTCACCAAATTCATATGTTGAATTCTCAAAAATTTTGATTTTTTCAGTTGGTGACTCATTTTTCTCAACAACCTTTTCTTTGAGTTTTTTAGAGACTTCCTGTTTTGTCTTAGTTGCTTGAGAACAGTTCCATGCAATGTGACCAGCTTTATTGCATTTGAAACAGGTTCTTATCTCATTTCTTTGATTAGCTTCATTCTTCAAATTCTCTTGCTTCTTGGCAAGAAATTCTTTATTCGATTGCTTCTAGAATGGGCTTTTTGCTTCTTCACAGCTTGTTCCAGTAACAAATTTCATTTTTGATTTAAAATCTCGAACATATTTTTCATTTTTATAATTTTCTGATGGAATAAATCCAAGACCTTTTTTTTAAATTACCGTTTTTGGACCGTTTGCGTGACCCTAAATGTCAGTAAAAGTAGTTCGTCTCTGAATACGAAGGCGGAATCAACGTATACAAAGTCACAACAGCTCTCGGATCATTTTAACTTCTTTTTATTATCAATTACAAGCTTTTACACGGGTTTCTGATGTGATTTTGACAGAGTTTCGACACCTAGCACATGATCTAATTCCGCTCCAACGTTACAAATGACAACAGCCGGACTCCTATATATAGTCGGCCTGATTCCGCTCCAAACAACATGCTCATTACGAGCGGAATCAACAAGAAACCTCAGGAGCGGAATCACTATGAATATCAGGAGCGGAATCACCTTTCTAAACTTCTAGGAGCGGAATCACTACATTATATGAAATCCTGATTTCGCTCCAAATGACACAAGTGTCATTTGGGGCGGAATTACATCCTAAGAACACTTTTTCATATCCGAGCTCCAATCTAACCTATCTAGACCTAAGACTCAACTAAGACGTAGTCATCAGACATTCAGTGCACCAACATACTCCCCCTTGGATGTTGACGAAGTCTTCGGCATTGAGTCTTCAGTATTGATCTCTTTCCAACTCTGTCTTCTCATTGCAAAAACTCTTTCTTTACACAGATTTAGATCTTTTCCTGGCTCTAACTTTAGACTCCCCTTTGATTGCTGATCCAGAATCCTGATTCCCCCTTTCACAGACTCCCCCTCTCGGAATGCTAGGGCTCTGATTCTGGTTCAAACTTTGACCTTTTGTTGCCATAGGGATTCCTGTATAATCTCTACCCAAAAATAAGATATATGACAATAATAGATTCAATCCAAACTTACCATTTAATCTTTCAGTGTTAGAAATCCACTTAAGTATTCAGGTCCAAGTTAATGACCCTGATTACTCAATTAAACTACCAAGTCCAATTTAATGACCTTGGTTGATCAGAAATAATTCACACTGACATTCAGTTTAATTTGTATTACTGAAAATTACAAGTTTCAAATTAATGAACTTGCTTTAACTGTTCAATTTTTCAAACTTTTCAAGATTTAGCTCATGACTCATCCTCCAGTCCAGAACTCTCCTGCATCTGCTTTCAGCAATCGAATCCGAAGATCAACTCTCCACTTTGGTTTGTCAAAAATAAAGCAGAAGTGAAAAATCTTTTTGGATTTTTTTTTAAAAAACTTCTAAACTAGAAATGAAATACAGAACTAAAATGCAATAAAAGTAAACTATTTACAAACATATTTTTGATGAGCGTGTTAGGGAATCATATCAGCTATCAGACAAATCACAAGTACCGTTAAGCTTCAGTTACATACTCAGAATTAAACAATTCGCTTAGATTGTCGATATACTGATCCACTTAAATTTTCACACACATTTCAATCTGCTCAGGATACGGATTTAGTATTTTAGAGACTTAAACTTATACGTGTGTCCCACCTCTTGAATATACTCTCGTATCCAGATCCCAATATTCAGTCTTACAGGCAATTATAACACGAATGATATCTGTAAAGGGTTAATAATTTATGAAGAATCATGAGAGCTCAGGTCAGAACTACCGTTCAGCAGAGAGATCATGACTCAACCTTTGGGTGTGTCCCCTTTAGAGGATCTTTTTTTACAACAGCATTGCTAAGCAATTTTATTTTCTTATCATATATGCTGAGGGTGATGCTATGTTTCAAGCATTGCGGAAAGTATTATTCGAGGACTAGGTCAGAACTTCCATTCAGCAGAAGTCCTGGAATAATACCCCAGACATCACTGAGTATAAAAACCTAGTATATCAAAAAAAGGAATCTTTCAAACGAGATTTCAGGGGTTACCTATATATCCAAGTAGTGTTCCCCACGAATTAAGTAAGTATAGGTTTAAGTTTATATCCCGAACAAACCTACTAAATGTGTAAAAACCTACCGGCATATCATCAGCGAGACTGTTTAATGCATTTAAACATTCCATTTCTTTAGCATATCGTGACTGTCAAGCCGATGTACTATCATTTTCCCTTTTCACACAAACTCTTTTCCA
Source organism: Helianthus tuberosus (assembly GCA_030545235.1). Taxonomy (NCBI): domain Eukaryota; kingdom Viridiplantae; phylum Streptophyta; class Magnoliopsida; order Asterales; family Asteraceae; genus Helianthus; species Helianthus tuberosus. The sequence goes on from CM060403.1 coordinate 156,715,124, forward strand.
TTTTCTATTGTTATTGAATTTTAAAAAATATCTCATGTTTTTGTATTTTTGTCATTTTTTATTGTTTTTGTATTTTCTGAAAATATTACCCCTATACCTCCCCCTAAATACCAAAACAGGTAAAAAATCGACAAACCATTGCAGATTGCTTCTCAACATCATCCACAATGTCTCCTTCATCAACGCCAACAATCTCCTCCAACACCGATAAAAGCTTCATACCATTCAATTTTAGCAAATACTGAAAACGTGTTTTATCAAATGCTTTGGTATGTAAATCAGCTTTTTGATTGTCAGTGTGGATTTTCTCAATTCTTATCAACTTCTTCTCGAAACAATCGCGAATGAAGTGATGACGAATCTCAATGTGTTTGGTTTTAGCGTGATGAACTGGATTTTTAGTAATATTAATCGCTGCCTCATTATCAACAAAGATAGGGGTGTTTAGAAATTGCAAACCGTAGTCGCGCATCTGTTGCTGAATCCACAAGATCTGTGAGCAACAACTGCTAGCAGATACATACTCCGCTTCACATGTGGATAAAGCCACAGAGGTTTGCTTTTTGCATTGCCAAGTAACCTTTCTTGATCCGAAGAACTGGCACCCTGCTGTTGTTGATTTAGCATTAACTTTGCAGCATCCGAAATCAGAATCGGAATACCCTTCGAGCGTGAAATCGCCTTCTCTTGGATACCACAACCCCAATGATGGAGTTCCTTCCAGGTAGCGTAATATCCTTTTCACAATCACCATATGCGAAGCTCTCGGATTAGATTGAAATCTTGCTGCGAGGCATGTTGGGTACAAGATATCAGGTCTTGAAGCTGTCAAATACATCAGCGAACCGATCATGGAACGATACATCGTTTCATCTACCTTCTCTCCGGTGAGATCAGGGTTTATCCCATGATTCGTTGCTAATGGGGTGGCGGCTGGAGTAGAACCTGACATCCTGAATTTCTCCAAGATATCATGAACATACTTCGTTTGATGTATGAAAATTCCTTTGGGTAGTTGATCGACCTGCAAACCCAAAAAAAATTTCATCTCACCCATCGATGACATTTCGAATTTCTGCTTCATAACTCGTTCAAAATCTTTGCATAGATCTTCATTTGTTGACCCAAATATGATGTCGTCCACATAAATTTGAACTATCAGAAGATGACCGTCTACCTCTTTGGTGAAGAGAGTGGCATCCACTTTTCCACGATTGAAGCTGTTGGCTAGTAGGTGTTGAGACAAAGTCTCGTACCAAGCTCTCGGGGCCTGATGTAAACCATACAGCGTTTTGTCTAGCAAATAGACCTTGTCTTTGTGGATTGGATCGGTGAAGCCCGGTGGCTGACCGACATAAACCTCCTCTTTTACCTTCCCGTAGAGAAAAGCCGATTTAACATCTAACTGATAAACTTTGAAGTTTTTCCAAGATGCAAATGCTAGGAAGATTCTGATTGCTTCTAGTCTATCAACTGGAGCATATACTTCAGTGAAATCTATACCCTCCTGCTGACTGAAACCCTGGACTACGAGTTGAGCTTTGTTACGAACCACAACTCCTCTATCGTCTCTCTTACACTTGAACACCCACTTGGTGTTTATCTTCCTCTGACCATCTGGCAAATCCACTAACTTCCACACTCCTAATTTCTCGAATTGGCTCAGTTCCTCCTGCATTGCATTGACCCAAGAATCTTCAGTAAGAGCCTCTTTATAAGTCCTTGGTTCAACCTGCGAGATAAAACAACTCAATGAGAATTCAATTTGCAAAGGAGCAACTGTTGTATAAAAACATGTGAGCCCTTTATCAATCTGTCTTCGAGTGCGAACGCCTGTCTGCAGTTCTCCAATGATCAACTCCTCTGGATGGTATGAAAGAGTTCGTGGCATTACTTCGCCTGAAACATCTACATCGCCTTCCAGATTAGTAACATTCTGATTTGCACCTTGTTCACTGACTGGGTTTGTTTGACTTGAAAACTGAATTTGCTCCCCCTCAGAATCTGAATCACCACGATCAAATACTGGCATGTTCTCAGATTCTTGATTATCATTCTGTGCCGACTGATTATCTTGAGCAACTTCATTTTGTTGGACATCATCATGTTCACCAGCATTGCTTGGACCTGCTTCATCATCATTTGATGCTTGTTGCGGTCTTCTTGAATACTCAGTTGGGAACCTTTCCAACGATGACTCATACTCTCGCAAAATATCCAACTCATCAAAGAAATCTTCTTCTTCTTCTTGTTCTTCCATCATGTCAAACGAATCCCACAACTTGTCGTAATGATAACGCCATGAATCTCCAGAATTCTGTGGCGGCATTGTATAACCTTGACATTCAACATTAGGAGCTTCAATAATCCGGTTCAGACTTGGAACGAAGACTCGTCGTAATGGACTTGCATAACCTATGAATATCCCTTCAATACTCTTCGGACCAAACTTTCCAAAAGGCTCTAGAACAGTACAGGGTGACCCGAACAGTTCTAAATACTTCAGATCCGGTTTGCGGTTATTGATTAACTCAAAGCATGTTTTATTGAATTTCTTGACACTGAGAACCCGTTTGAATGTATAGCATGCGGCGGAAACTGCTTCTGCCCAAAAATTTATCGGTAGCCTTGAATCAGCAAGCATTGTTCTAGCCGTTTCGATTAGCGTCCTGTTTTTGCGTTCTGCGACTCCATTCTGCTGCGGAGTGTACGGAGCACTAAACTCATGCAATATACCTCTTTCATCACAATATTCTTCCATCTTGTTGTTCTTGAATTCAGTACCATTATCACTTCTGATTCTTCTGATACGCCTTTGGTACAAATTTTCAATCTTTCTGAACAACGCCATCAAACTCTCAAACGTTTCATCTTTCGACTTCAAGAATGATACCCACGAAAATCTGGAATAATCATCAGTAACCACAAGACAGTAGAGATCCCCTGTAATACTTTTGACGTTTATTGGACCAAACAAATCCATATGTAGTCTCTCTAACGGTCTGGAAACTGAATTGACTTACTTTTTAGGGTGTGACTTTTTCTTCTGCTTGCCTTTTATACAACTAATGCACTCCCCTTCCAGATGAAAACCTTTTATATTAACTCCAAGAACCAAATCATTGTGTACCAAGTGATTCATTTTTCTAAGATGTATATGCCCCCCATCTTCCGGTGCCACAACTTCGATTCTTTCTCAGTTGCTCTGGAAACAAAACAATGTGCCTGACCTGTTGTTGTAGTTGCTACACTCATGTCTAACACATATAAATCATTCACTCTAGGTGCCCGCATAATAATCCATTCTTCAGGGATAAAAAATCCTGGTTTCAAGATCAAACATTCTTTGTCTGTGAAGTGAGTGGTATACATATTGTCACAAATCTGCGAGATACTCAGCAGATTATTCTCCAGCTCAGTAATGTAGTTAACTCTTTCAAACGTAACAATCCCATTGGATAACGTTCCTTCACCAATAATTCGACCTCCTTCGTGACCAACAAATCCCACATAACCACCATTTATATTTCTAACATCATACAACAATGCAGTTTTCCCTGTCATATGTCGAGAAGCTCTACTATCCATAATCCATCTTAAAATAGCTCTCGGAAGATCCTGCATATAACACAAATTGATTTTAGAACATTTTAATAAAGATGTCGATTCATGCTTCACGATTAACAACTAGCAAGCTCCGGCAAATCCAAAATTTTTAGTGAGATTTTGATGCCACCCAAGCCTCTTTTGACTCAGGTAACTGGACTTTGAGTTTAGATTTCATAGTGTATAGTGGCGGAAAATTTTGATCATTCATTTTTAAACTCTCAGCAGACCCAATCTCAACCTCTTTATACAAGAACAAATCATCTTTTTGAGATCGACCAAATGGTTGATCTTTTTCTGAAACACCCTTTTTCTCAGAGTCCTGTTTGTCAATTTTCTCATAATAATCAACAGGAACATTCATCTTTACTAGTGTGGTAGAAGACGATTGTTTTTTCGACACTGAAACCTTTGGTTTTTCAACAACTTTTGGCTTCCATGTTTGTTGAGATGATGCAACCCGTTTGTAAAATTTGTCATTTTTGGTTACCAAGTTCTTAACAGGTTCAATTTTGACTTTTGTTTTCTCATTTTTCAAAACTTTCTTAACAACCATTTGAGCTTTGCCTTTTGCATCAACCTTCTTCTGTCGATTCTCAACAACTTCAGTCTTAGGCTTGAAGTTGGTGCAATTTCTTGCAATGTGACCAACTTTGTTGCATCTAAAACATGTACGAGTATCAACAACTCGACTTATGCCTTCAGACTGAGGTTGTGATGCCCTCTTCGAAAAAAATTCTTCATTTGATTTCAAAAAGATTTCATTTTCCTCATCAGAAAGTGAACTTGAACCATTTACAAACACCTTCTTTTCAACAAACCTTTTGTTTTGAAAGCTCCTTTTCTGATAACTCTTACCACCCTGATAACCACCCAACCATTTGTTTCGATTGTTGTTATAAAAACGTGGTGGAACAACAGGCTTTTTGTAGTAAGCTTTATCTTTCTCAAAATTCATTTGTCTCTTTGTTTGACTCAAACTGTTCACTTCTGACATTTCAACTTCAACCAATTTGAAAACATTTGTTAACTTGTTTACATTAACATTCTCGATGGGAAACTCAGAATCCGAATACAACTTATCAGATCCAGCCATCTTGTACATCACAAGACCCAGTTCATCACCTAAGTTGTTTTTGGATTTTGGTTTCTGAATGTACTTGTCCAAAAAACATTTTTCATCCTCAGCTGAATCACTATCCAAAACACTTTCAGCCATGCCTTTAACAATCTCAGTTTGAACACTATCATCAGATGATGATGAAGAAAATGTAACATCAATTGAATCAGGAAGCTTCACTTCATTCTCTTCTTCAATTTCAACCAACCCAGATTATTTTTTCGAATAATTTTCTAAAACTGGTGGTGGAACTTGATGAAACCCAACCCCAGTTCCATCACAGTATACATCTTCGCCTGCTTTGTCTTTCCCGATGGGTTTGGGAATGATGTGTTGCAAAACAAAGCTTGCAGAGCTGTAACTGTTCAATTTCAAATTGATCCGTTCATTCTTAATCTTTGCTTCTTCAAACTGAAGTTTCAATTTAGCAATCTCATCCAATTGTTTGTTGATTAATTCTTCTTTGATTCTCAAAACACATTGTAGTTGACAATTTTCTTTGTAAGTTTTACCGTTTCTATCATCATTATCTTTAATCGTGCTTTTAAGCTTCTCAAATTTTTCAGTGATCTGACGATTTTCAAAAATTAACCTTTCATTTTCTTTCTTAACCTTTTCTTGATCAATTTTATCAGTTTCAATTTTGTTAGTTAATTCTTTTAATCGTTCAGTTGAAGCTTTCACCATTTTGTCACGAGCAAGGATTTGATCCTCAGCACTTCTGACTTTAGCAGTCAGATCCTCAATCTTCTTACCTTTGAGATAAGTGTTTGTACTACAAACCTTGCACTCTTTGATGCAATTTTTGCAGTAAACATCACCACTGACCTTCTTACCTGACTCAGTCGTTGACGCTTTTGAACTGACTTGGCTTTTATACTCAGTAACGGATTTAGAATCTACCTCAAGTGCCTTAGCAGCCAGCACCTTGTCAACCATCTTTCCCATGTTTTCTGTATTCAACTCCCGTGTCGTGTCAATGATCCCAGTGTCAATCTTCTTTGACTTCTCTATCTCTTCTTTCTCTTTCTTCTCTTTCTCCTTCTTCTCTTTCTCTTCATCTTCTCCGCTTCCCCACCATTTCTTTTGCCAATAATCATCTTCAACTTTGTATTCTTGAATTATGGTTTTCATATCAAGAGTGTTATGATCAATAGCAATGTTTCCATAAGGGTCAAGATAACATTCTCTGTCTGGATCCCATCTATTTGCTCTTTTTGCCTCAGAAAAGATACCAGATATTCTGATCATTTTGTTCGTGGCCAACATCTTTCTGTGTTTATACTTCTGTTCTTCAGTTCTGTTGTCTTTCCAAGGTTTAGGTTCAGAATTTTCCATGAATGCATAGCCAACCGCATCCTCCTCAGGTAACAACTCGCTCCAGTCGAAACCTTCATCGTCATGAATCACCGCAAGAGCTCTAGATTTTTCTTTGTTATCTTCAATTTGCTTCATTCTTGGCGGCTCCGATTTGTTCTGATGATAAATCGCTTTCTTGTAGTAATCTTCTCTGAACGGATTCTCAGATTCATCAGCATACGAATTTTGGCATTCACGCTTAAAGTGACCTTTCTGTTTGCATTTGAAGCACGTCACCTTAGACTTATCAAAGCCCAACTTGGTAGATGGTCCACCAATTGACTTTCTCCCGGTTATCTCCATGAAACGCTGTGCTCGACGAACTGCACTGGCCATACACCACCTTATGTCGATTAGTTCCATCTCCTCAGGATCTATCTAATCATAGTCCTCTTTTATTAGGTTGGTGTTGCCAATCTTCCCAGCTACAAGGCTTTCATATGATTCCAATACCGATGCTAGTAAAACCATCTGTTGTTTGGCAGATTCCTCGCTGAAGTTCTGAGCGTTCTTTAAGTCTACAGCAATGTTGCATTGAAATAAGTTCTTTACATCAGACTGGTTTGAATTTGATGAAGACCCACTGTGATATCCACTGTGATAACTACTGCTTTGACTTTCTTTGCTTGTTGTGGAAACATTCTTAGCAGAAAACGCACTCTTGGGAGATGTATTCTTTGGCATCATGCTCTTTGGATAATACAAGTCCAAGTTCTGCTGATAAGACGATTGATTGACTTTGTGTGTCTTCTTTAATTCCAACTCGTGACTCTCTAATCTCTCAATCAACAGATCCACCGTAAGATCTGCAGGGTTGATCGTATTCTTCAGCATCAACGCATAGTATTGCCAATCCATTTCATCTGGTAGTGAGTCAAACAGCTTATCGACTAGCTCTTCTTGAGAATAGGAAATTTCATGTCTTGCCAATTCCAGCTTCAGATGTCCAAACCTCTCAATCATTTTACAAACTGATTCATTCTTTAAACACCCAAACAAATCAAACTCTTTTCTAAGTAGTTTCTTTTTGTTTTTCACAATTTCTTTGCTTCCTAAACATTTGTTTTTCAACTTATCCCAGAGATCTGTAGCACTAGAGTATTCGATCAAAGATATAATATCTTCTCGAACAGATTGAAACAGCAACGCGATGCATTTTTGGTCAGCAACAAACGAATCTATTTCTTCAGTTGTTGTTAAGGTTTCGCCACTTTTGCCTCCATTATCGTAACCATTTTTTAGACTCTTCCAGCTAGGAAAAGCAAAGGCCATCAACCAATCTTCAAACTTCCTGGCCCACCGACTATATTCTTCGATAGCCATCAACTTCGGGGGTTTGTTGTATGTTCCGAAAGCACTTTCAGCCTCCAATGCATCTGATAACTTTTTCTTTGTGTTCGGCGTGTTCTCATTGGTATTACTCGAAGATATATCATTTCCACCGTCTCCAGCAAATGCAAAGTCATCATAAAACGGATTGAAATCATCCATCTTGTATGTACCTGGAAAAAATCAGCAAAACACTTAGAAAAATTTTCAAAATTTTGTAACACAGCAAGTTCGAGTGAAATCAGCCTTAATCTGATTTCGAGCGGAATCTGAAATAAATCTGATTAAGAGCGAAAACAGATATTAACTTTCTGAGAGGAATCAGAAAGTATGTTTCAGGCGAAATCAGAATGAATTTCGGGCCGAATCAGACTTGTTGTGATTTTCGAAATTTTGTAACACAGCAAGTTCGAGCGAAATCAGCCTTAATCTGATTTCGAGCGGAATCTGAAATAAATCTGATTAAGAGCGAAAACAGATATTAACTTTCTGAGAGGAATCAGAAAGTATGTTTCAGGCGAAATCAGAATGAATTTCGGGCCGAATCAGACTTGTTGTGTTTTCGAGCGGAATCAGACTTCAACTGATTACGAGCGAAATCAACAATTAAATTTCGAGCGGAATTAACTTTTTATGGTTTTAAGAGCGAAATCAGCGAAGAACTTTACGAGCGGAAACAAGTATTAGGTCATTTTTACCATTTTTAATCCGAGTTTTAACCTGAATCTTTCTAGGGTTTGTTAATTCGATGTTTTACACAATATACTCGAAAATAATGCCATTCCGACCGTTGGAACTAGTTCAGTTCAGAAAAGTATAATAAGAAGTGAGTAGAAGTAAGAAATTCTGGTAGAATCAAGCTGCTATGGTATGAACTCCTCGTCCTGAGCTCTGATACCACTTGTTGGACCGTTTGCCTGACCCTAAATGTCAGTAAAAGTAGTTCATCTCTGAATACGAAGGCGGAATCAACGTATAGAAAGTCACAACAGCTCTCGGATCATTTTAACTTCTTTCTATTATCAATTACAAGCTTTTACACGTGTTTCTGATGTGATTTTGAGAGAGTTTTGACACCTAGCACATGATCTAATTCCGCTCCAACGTTACAAATGACAACAGCCGGACTCCTATATATAGTCGGCCTGATTCCGCTCCAAACAACATGCTCATTACGAGCGGAATCAACAAGAAACCTCAGGAGCGGAATCACTCTGAATATCAGGAGCGGAATCACCTTTCTAAACTTCTAGGAGCGGAATCACTACATTATATGAAATCCTGATTTCGCTCCAAATAACACAAGTGTCATTTGGGGCGGAATTACATCCTAAGAACACTTTTTCATATCCGAGCTCCAATCTAACCTATCTAGACCTAAGACTCAACTAAGACGTAGTCATCAGACATTCAGTGCACCAACAACCGTTATGGTTTGGTTTCTTTTGAAAACCAGAACCAGAACCGTAACCCTTTTTCTTGTTTAACCGTTGTTGAACTCTTGAAGTGTATTTTTTAGGTTTTTCAGTAAGATTTATATCTTTTATTTCAGAAATATTGATTTCTGTTAGTTTGAAAACCTTTTTGATCTGTTAAAATTTAACACTTCTTATTGGAAATTCCTCATCAGAATATAGTTTGTCAGAATCAATCAATGTATATGCAACTTTGATTGCTTCGTCATTCAAATTAGATTTTGATAACAGGAATTCTTTATTGTACACCCGTTTAACCGACGTCTTTGAACTGTTGACCGACGAACTCGAACTTTTGACGGACGAACTTGAACACCCAGACTCAGACTTTGACTCAGACTTTAACTCCAACTCCTCATCTGTATCCAACACCTGATCGACCACCTTTTTTTTAACTCGGACTCATGATCAGTGTCAGACGATGTAAAAACAACGTCAATGTTTTTTGGTAATTCATCGGTTATATCGGACTTTAACTTTATATTGACTGCCTTTTCAACTTGCTCCTCATTCGGTTTTCTAGGCGAATACCCTTCCCAAATTGGAGGCGGGCACTTGTTATAACTAACACTCTATTTCTTACCAGTATCCTTCTTCTTTGGCTTCTCATCATCTTTAAATGCTTCAAAACCTGCAACAGTTGGGTAAATTCGATCAATGAGATAATCAGAACTAGAATAACTCTGTAATAAACGTCTAATTCTCTCATTCTCAATTTTTTCATTTTCCAACTCCCGCTGCAGTTTTGCACATTCCTCAATGTAGTGATTTATCGCCTTCTGCTTTGTCATCATCACAACATTCATCATGGTCAATGCATCTTCTCTTTCTGAATTAGTCTTTTGTAGACCAGTTACCGTTCTATTCAATACATCGTAAGATTCTTTCACGTAGTTAAGATTGAACAATAATTGTTCTTTCTTCTTTTCATGCTCGCTCAGTTTCTCATCTTTTTCTGCACATTTCTTGCAAGATTCTGAATACTTTAAGCAAGGTTTGATGACTTCCACAATTTTTTCATCTCCGATGACTTTCTCAACCTCAATCACCGGTTCAGTTTCAATCACCTTTTCAACTTTAACTTCTTCTTTTTGAACAGTCTCTTCTTCTTGAGCAACACTTTCATTCTTCATTTTCTTTTGTTCTTTAGCTGCTTATCTCTCCTTCAGTTTCTCCAAGCGATCTGCAAAATAGAATTGAAAACTTTCAGGAGATAGATGAGTTTTTGCAACATTAATATGTCTTTTTTCCTCATCATCACCACTGTCATCAGTTGGTGATTGATCAAAATCTATTTTCTTCTCAGAACTATCATCTGAAGAACTAGAATCAGAAGGTGTTTGATCAAAATTTAATGTCTTTTCAGAACTATCATCTGAAACAACAGAATCAGATGATGTTTGATCATGAACAGTTTCTTCTTCTGAACTTTCATCAGATGAAACATATTCTTCTTCTTGATTTTTCACATGAACACCAATTGCTTTCATCCACTCTATAAACAATTCAGGCTCTTGAACTATATTTGCAATGAAAGCTTTAAAATTCCCATTCTCATCAGCAAACTGATCCCAGCTGAACCCTCAGGTAATTTTTCATCATCTTGATTTATTAGACACGCTTTACTATCAGCTGAAATATGTTTTTCCCAACTGAATCCTGGAGCCATTTTCTCATCATCTTGATCAATGATACCAGAATAGGCTTTCTTATTTGCATCTTCAATCATCTTCCCATGAGCAGTTTGTGTTTCTTTTTGTTGATATGGTTGATGAGCAACTTGTTGATATATGGCTTTCCGATAGTAATCATCTTTTCCAAATGGATTCTTTGCTCCACTCGCTTCCTAATTTTTGCATTCTCTTTTGAAATGACATTTCTCCCTGCATCGAAAACAAGTAACTTTAGATTTATCAAAACCCAAAGTAGACACATGTGCATCCAGAAAATCATTTCTCCCTGTGATCATTTTAAACTTTTATGCTCTCCTCAAGACACTAGCCAGACACCATTTGATGTCCATGAGTTCCATTTCTTCAGCGTCTATCTGATCATAATCCTCTTTCGTCAGCATAGGATTTCCGATCCTTCCTGCAACCAAACCTTCATAGGATTGTAGCACAGTTGCAAGTAACGCCATGTGATCTTTTGCAATTTCTTCAGAAAAACTTTGACCATCTGGAAGATTCAATGCAATGTTGCACTGTATCACACAACCATTTCCACTTTTTGAACTTTGAGAATGAAAACTTGAAGTTGAACTCTTCGGATTAACACTTGGATATGAAGAAAATCCACTGCTGCTATTTGGACTTTGTTCAACATTTTCTGATGAGTTTCCAGCACTAAACGCAGTTTGAATTTTCGGACTCATTTCAACCTCTTGAACATTGCCTTTGTAGTACATTTTCACATCTTGTTTACCACTCAGATTACTCATCCTTGCAATCTTTTGTTGTTCAAGATCTTGACCCTCAATCTTCTCGATGAACTGAGAAATCGTCAAGTTGTCATATTCTCCAGTGTTCTTTAAGATCATCAAAAATGTACCCCACTCTTTCTGAGGTAAAGCATCAGCTAATTTGTCGACCCATTCATCTTGAGTTTTGGTTATGCTTAACAACGACATAGAATGCACTAAGTGGCAATATCTTTCAATCAATTTCTTTGTATCTTCCCCTGGCAAACTTGTGAAAAGATCAAATTCTTTCTTAAGCAGTGCCTTTTTACTCTTAATCATCTTCTCACTTCCATCAAACTTGATTTTAAGAGCATCCCAAATTGATTTTGAAGTTTTGTCATGTTGAAGCAATACAAAGATGTCTTCTTTAATAGCTTGCTGAAGTAGACTGATCATCATCTTTTCAGCTCTGTACATGTCTCGTTCTTTATCATTGAATTCAGAAATTTCTTTCTCAACTCGCAGTTCAGTACGTGGTAGTACATACTTTTTCAAGATACACTCCCAAGATCTCAAATGGTTTGCTTGTACCCAGTTTTCAAACCGATCTTTCCAACCATAATACTCTTCAATGCTCATTAGTTTCGGGGGTTTTTGTAAAGTTCCGGTCTCATTTTCCATGTTCATGTTTTGAGTAATGGCAGCTGGACTAGTCGGGGATGTTGCAAATGCATTGTAAAATTCTTCACTCATGATTCGGAAACTTTTTCACAAACACAGTCACTTTCAAGCGAAATAAGATTTCAAACGGGGTTACTTCCAAGCGAGATTAAGCTTCAAGCGAGATTACCTGCACACACCTTCAAGCGAAATAACCTGCAAACAACTTCAAGCGAAATCAAAAATTTCAAGCGGGATAATACGTTCAAACGGAATCACTTGATTTCGTTTTGTAATTCAAGCGGAATAGCAGGTTGAAGTGGAATCACTTATTCCGTTTCAAATTTTCAAGCGAAATAACGTTTTTCAAGCGGAATAAGGTATTTCGCTTGAAATGGCAACAACTTTTCAAGCGGAATAAACAGACTCGTTCAAGCGAAATTAGAACTATTGTCCATTTTTGTCATTTTTAAGCTGAATTTTGGTCTAATTTTCTCAAGGGTTTGTTAAAACAGTGTTTCGCTTATGTTGTGAAAAATTCAGGCCATTTTAACCGTGAAAAGTTGTCCAATTTAGAAAAGAAGGTGTAGAAGTAAGAAAAAGAGATGAAATCAAGCTGAAATCTGTAGAACTCCTCCTCCTGAGCTCTGATACCAATTGTAGGATCGTTGTTGGACCCGAAATGAGTCGATCAGAGGTGTTCTACTCAAAATGAAAGGCGGAAACAGATATTATGAGTTGAATTCAGCTAGATATCACTTTTAACTATCGTTTATATTGATCTGGAACAGTTTTACAGCAATACGATACTTCGACAGAGCTTCGCCATCGGAAACACACATACATGAACTACTTGAAACGAAATCAGGTCAAAGCTATTTATAGGCTAGGTGATTCCGCTTGAACATGCTCAAGCGGAATACCATTCAAGCGAAATCATACACTTAAATGAAATCTGAATCTCAAGCGAAATCACCTGTTCAAGCGAAATCAGCTAATTTCGCTTCAATCTGTCATGTTCTCTTCAAGCAGAATTAGCTTGTTGACTTGTTTTCTCGATCTTCGTGCCATATGCAATGCAAGACTCGATACAAGATGAAGTCGACAGACGCATGCACCAACTGGAGAAAGGTCTGGTGGCAAGAAAAGCTGCTTCTAGGAGGTTGTCAAGTGATTTCGCTCGACGATTCCATTCTTGGGTGGTTGGTTTGGCCCTTGTTCCTGTAACTCGAATCCTAGCCCGGTATATCCTATTTTAATTTTACACCATTGTGAACCTTACGCCTTTTTTACTCTCTGATCGAGGTTCTCGGCATTGAAAAATCTTCGTAAACTAAATCACACGTGTATATGTTGACATTTAAGAGATATACAGTCCAGAAAATCAAGGGCAATGGTGATATATATGCGGATTAGACACCAAAAAAAAACACTCAACAAATGGCTACAATTTAAGGAATGTGTTTAGTGACGGCATCAGATTCCTAATTGATGGAGAAAGGGCTGGTGGCAAGAAAAGCTGCTTCTATGAGGCTTTCAAGTGTTTTCGCTCGACGATTCCATTCTTGGGTGGTTGGTTTGACCCTTGTTCTTGTAACTCGAATCCTAGCCCGGTATATCCCATTTTAATTTTACACCATTGTGAACCTTACGCCTTTTTTACTCTCTGATCGAGGTTCTCGGCACTGAAAAATCTTCATAAACTAAATCACACGTGTATATGTTGACATTTAAGAGATATACAGTCAAGAAAATCAAGGGCAATGGTGATATATATGCGGATTAGACACCAAAAAAACTGTTAGGCCCTAAAGTTTGAGACTGACTCATCAAATTAACACAACGGGTTATGGTTACGAACTGGGCTTTACCAGGTTAGTTTATATTAGGTTTTGGACCTTTATAGGTCACTTGGGCCAAGCTTTAGGTCATGTGGGCCAAGCAGGCCCAAGGGGAGCCCATATAGGGAATTGGGATTGACTTAGTATATAAACAAGTTTTTAACTTGTTTTAGGTTTTGAACCTCATTGTTACAGAATTCCTAGAGAGAGCTAGAGGAACGTGATTGTTTGTGAGCACTTGTACTAGACGGTTTTGCTAGTTGATAGTAATAGAATCGTGTGCAAGTGTTTGAAAGTGATTCGGTTTGTTCTTCGTTTTTCATATTTGTCGGTTTATCTTGAATCATCTTGTGTTTGGTTTCCGCACTCTCACAAAATTAGGTTTGATATCATTAAAAGATCCGGTTATTCGGGACTTACAAGTGGTATCAGAGCCGTTAGAACCTATTTCTAGGCTCGGTGTGATATCAAAGATTCAAGATTTTTGTTATTTTTTTGGGTTGATGTTCTTCGCGTTCTTCGTGTTCTTCGTAGTATTCATTGGTTTTTGTTGAAAATTTGTCATATTATGCTTTTCGATCTGTTTGGAAATGTGTTAAAAGTTTTTAAAAAATATTGATAAATTTCAAAAAGATTTTGGTTGCTGAAATCTCGAGTTTTCTGTTAATATTAAAAACATTTCCAAAAACATATATTTTGACATATCACATCTGATTTCGTGTCCCATCGTCATCATTTGAGATTTATCTCTACAAGGACTCGAGTCAACAGGTGTCTCCACTTTTTCAGGAAGTATCGCCACCACGGTTCTCGAGTCGGAATCACAAAAGGAATTCTCGAGTCTCATCTTTTCACGGTCTCGACTTAGAAGGTCTCGAGTGGACTAGTCGCAATCACGGCCTCGACTCAGAAGGTCTCGAGTGGACCAGTCTCAATTGGTCTCGAGTCATCAACAATTGGTCTCGAGTCATCAACATTTGATCTTCATCTCGAGTAATCATCAACTGGTCTCGACTCAATTGTTATCAGTTGGTTTCGAGTCATCATCTTCCAAAAACGGTCTCGAGTCGCAACCTAGATTCCGAGTCGCAACCACTGTTTCGAGTCATCACAACTTCTCAAGGTTTCGACTCAATATCCTTCGAGGTCTCGACTCACAAGAGGTCTCGACTCTTCACGTTTTCAAGGTCCCGACTCACAAGAGGTCTCGAGTTATCTCTTTCACTGTTCCGACTTGCAACCACATATCACCGACCACCTCCGTTCTTCTTCCACCGCACCACCGTACCATCACCGTCCTCACCGTTTTTCGTTCATCACCGGTCCTCATCATCTTCTCTGCCTATCATCCTCTACCTCAGTACACCTCCGTTCATCAGAGAACTATCTGGGTGGCAGAAGTTAGAAAATAGGGTTTCGGGGTTTTGTGTAACGAAGAAGAAGAACAGTTATTTTGTTTGATTTTAGTTTTTAATAATAATAATTATAATTATAATATAAATAATCAGTTAGTTCATCATTATATAATCATTGGTTTTATAATAATAATAATAATAATAATAATAATAATAATAAGAATTATTTTTCAATTAAAAAAAAGGTTTTATTAGTTAAATATATATATAAAAAAAGAAAAAGGATTGTTTGTGATAACGGTTTTGACATATTTTTGAGGTGCGGTTTAGAAAACGAGTTCAGCCAATCGCGTGCAAGGGGTTTGAGTTAGCGAGTACACGGATTCTCGCTTTGGGTTTGTGTTGAGGAAATAGTTAAGATCACATTTTTGGGATCACATCTTAAAAATGTCTTCTAAGAGAGAGGTGCTTGAGCAAGAACTCGAAGGATTCAGATACTTATATGGTGAATCTATAGAAGCACTTACAGGTCGGTTTGCTAAACCGCTCTCTGAAATGGAGAAGGCAGAGATGGTGGTGTCTACTCGCATGAGCAACAGAAAGCTTCTGGATGCTATAAAAGGGATTCCAGATCAGGAGAACTGTAGTTGGCTTAGAAATGTTAATCAGATAATATTGACAACCGACTGCTACAAAATGAAGTCAGATGAGCTGATCTCACTAATCAAATCATATGACAATGCTGACAAGCAGTCTACTCAAGGCAACACATCTGCTGCTGTTTGCTCATCCACACAAAATTCAGCATTTATGTTTAACAAACCCCTGGCTCAAGGAATTACTAAAGAACGTGAAGAGATACTTTCTGTCTTTTGCACTCCTGAGTGTAGAGAAAGAAATGAGGCATATCGGTTACATAACGCTGAGCTAATTCAAGATTACAATGATATAAAGAATAAAAATTTTACTTTATCAAAGAATGAAAAGCTTTATAAAGATAAAATTGAAGCTCAGCGAAAAGACATCATCAAACTCAAAGATGATGTAAGTGTAAAAACAACTCAACTCTTATATGTTTAAGAAAAATTATGCACTGTGACTAAAGAACTGGAGGATATTAGAGATAGATATCAAATAAATGAACTCAATATCAAGAAATTTGATTCTTCCAGCAAATTAGTCAAAAATCTATGTGATCAGCAACTTGCATACAAGAGAAAGAAGGGGTGTGGGTTGGGTTTCAATCAAGTTTCTCCTCCATATAATGACAACTACACATATTTACCCATGACTGAGGAGGAATTGATGAATGAGGACAAGATGACTTACGGTCCTAAAATCGATAAGTCATCAATCAACAGCAAATATGTTGATAATAAACGACCAACTCCTTCAATGAACTTTATTTCTAAAGGCACTTATGATACTAATGTTTCGTCTTCCCTTGTAGATGAAGTAACAGTTGAAAATGTAGTTGGGGATGAACAAGCATCAGAGTCTGATTCTTCTGAAAATTTAATAAATGAACCTAATCCAGACTCTATTTTGACGTTTGATATTTTAAATCAGTTTTTCGCTCTGTGATTAATTTCAGGCCTGATGATTTGGGCGAAAACGTTGATGCTTGTGCAACAGAGACTGAATCGGCAAATGAAATGAATGAGTCAGCTGAACCATCTGATTCCAAATGTGAATCATCTGAAGCAGCTGATTCTGAGAAATTAGAATCAGTTGATTCTAGCGGATTCAGCTCAAAGGTGTCATGTGCAAAACCGTCTTGTGCTGAAAATTCGTCAAATGTTTCATCTGAAGTTTCTGCTAAAGTTTCTGGTATTTCTTCCAACAAACTAAAATTCTCCGATTCAGTCAAAGCTGATGACATGAAGGATGAAGAGAAGACAGACGTGAAAAAGGCTCCAAGTACGCAAGCTGAACAATCTGAACCTTCTGTTAGTAATGAAAAGGTTCAGATCAAGCAACAAGAGCCGAAGCGAGCAGGTAAAGGACGCATAAAGAAGAAGCCTAAACATCAAAGACAAGCAGGCTCTCCACAGTCCTCAACGGGCAGCAATAGTCCTCAAAAGGCCCGTGATGTGAAAAATGTCTTTGTTAAGCCAGTCAGTAATGGAAAATGTGAAAAATATGCATTTGATTGTGCTAACAAAGCTTTCGGAAAGACTGGTGAGATTTCTGAACAAGACGTGCAGTCTACACAAAATAAGAAAACTCAGAGGAAATCTCCACCACAGAAGGCCCCTGCAAACGACAAGTATAGACATCCGAATTCATCATCGTTTGCAAGAAATGTGCAACAAAAACAAGCGCAGAAAGGACAGGTTCATCCTTCAGGGCCTGCAAGAGCTACACAAGCTGATCAGAATGCCTTCTACGTTGAGAGACAAACATGCTTCAATTGCGGCATTGCTGGTCACATTGCTCGGAACTGCACAAATCGTCCCTATGTACACTACTATATGCAAAATCAGAGGGTTACACCAAAGGATAACAATCATTCTAAGCCAATGAAGGTATATTCACCTAAGGCAATGAAGAATGTGAATCCCAAGGTTAAACCTTCTGATGGGGATTGGAACGCTGCTAAAAACAAACGCACGGCTGTTCAAGAACAAAAACGTTTTTCTAAAACTAACAAGCCTGAATTAGCTAAAGTTGCTCAACCGAAGGCAACAAACACGTTTGTTAAACTGAAACAGATTTGGAAACCCAAATCCAAAGCAGCAATGTCTCCAATCCTTGAAACTAAAGGGGACTTATGTTTGAAAGAAGTGTCTTATTTTGATGCTTCAGGAAATCCCAGGACCACGATGGCCTGGGTACCCATATCTTACTAATCTCCTTACTTTTCAGGAACAACCAAGGAGGAGCTGTTGACAATCTCTGGAATGTTGATAGCGGTTGTTCCAGAGATAAAAAAAACGGGTAACATTTCACTATTGCAAAAAGTTCAAATTTTTTTTACAGATGATATGTTTCCTTTGGAGGAGATTAAAGAAGTAAGATAAGATCAGCAAAAGGTACCGTTTAAATTCAGTACTTTGATTTGAATTTGATTAGTCTTCAATCTAATGACGGAACGGTTAAGCAAAAAAAATTTTCTCTTTCTTAGTTCATTACTTTGTATATAAAGTGTCATTTCTCTAGTAAATGGTAAATTTGCGCAAAAATACAAGATTTATGCACAAATTTAGTGGGGGAGAGGGATATATAGATAGATATAGAGTTTAGGAGGAGAAAACTCAGAAAAGAAAAATACAAAAAGAGTTTGCTGTATTTATATGCATTGTTTTAGAGGGAGAAAATGAGAAAAATACAAAAACATCAGAAAAATGAAAAAGCCAAAAAGATAGATTGCATGATATGGGAAGTGAAATAAATGTTCGTGTTAAAGGGTTTGACTAACACATGTAAGGTGCCATAGCTGAAAAGACTAGGATCTACTGCGATATGTCGATAGGCTTGACGCTCAACATGATAAAAGATACTAAGTGATATAAACATAACGAACTATGTACCATGTGAGTAACATACCAACGGCGTATGATTTTATGGTCTTAAATCTTGCGTTGATAGATAGCCAACATCTGAGGTTTCGGGTCTTTATATTGTTGAATCATCCGGGGATATCTTGGCTGTCCTTCTGTTCAGAACTAAAATTGTACATGAACCTAGGAAAGAAAGTCACTTGGAATTAGCTCATTTCTATTTGAATGTCTGTATGTTGTCCCGATACACACAATTTTGATCTGATTCTGAAATCTTCTCTGAAAAGTTGTGTACCTCCTCTGCTGCATCCAGATATATGCTGACCTGGAGGTGCTAGGCAACGACAGCTTCTGCTGCATCCAGATACATGCTGACCTAGCTGTACGTTGTCGCGCTATAGATCTAATACACCCGAAAGAGGCCCTCAAGTGCCCAAAAGAAACCCAAGAAACCTATATCAAACTGAGAAAAACTCATTTGATCTGTATATTATACCATCTCTGCAAAAGATCTATTCTGTTCTCTTCTCAACCTATTCCCAGTTAAGATTTCAGAAATCTGGATTGGACTTGTGAAATATGTGGTAGGGAAGATACTTGCATGATAGAGTGTGCTGTTTATATTTCCAGGATTTGATTAGTATTTATTTGGGTGTTCATTGTTAAGAAATCAAAACATGATAAAACAGATTATATGCAGACCTAGACACAGTCAGGATATCTTAAAGGATGACATCAGTATACTCATCTGCTACGATGAATCGTTGTGCTTACTATGATCGCGGGGGTATGCCTTGGAATGGGACACACGGGTATAATAGTATAATATTACCTAAAGCATATCACGAAGTTAAAAAATTGAAAGTTGAGCGTTAAAGTTTAAGTGGACAAACATATTGGCAATCGCATAGACCAGTTTGATTAGGCTCGTACTGAAAAGTGTTCCTTAGTCTGCCTGAGAATGAATTTTGATCCCATTGCAATTGTAATTGTATATTATGGTAGTTGTTTATATTTTGAGTTTTTATTTGTTTTTAGTTCTTAAATTAAAAATAAAAATTTGAAAAATTAAAAAAATATATATATATACAAAAATAGTGTCTTGTTTTTTTTTATATAAAATCAAAAATTCAAAAATAGAGTGCTTATTTGTTTTTCTTAAAATTAAAAATGTAACCGTTCTTGAAGATTTGACTGATCATCAAAAGTTAAAAGAATTTAAATTGTGAAATTTCATGTACCTAGTGTTCATGTGGTACTCTCCCTGTTGCATAAGAAATGTTTGCTTATGAGTTTGTGAGCATGTGCAGAACTTAATTTTAATTAAGAACATGGGTTGTTGAAGACTGAGATGTTGTTAGCTGCTGACGAAGCATGGAGCAGCACGACTACAAGATGTACCTGAGTCAGAAGAAGCGGATACAAAACGCCGTCTGACAGTGAAAGTACATTTGAAGAAGTACCATGAAACTACTTGAAAGACAAAGATTGCAGAAGAAAAGAGCTATTGAGAATCCTCCTCTCACATTCTTTTTGACAAGATTTTCAAGCAAATGCTGATCAAGATCCTGATATGAAGCTAACCACAAGAGCTGAAGAAAGAGACCCAGTGCTGAGATTTCAGAAGTCAAGAACTTCCACAACATCTGCAGCATAGTGACAACCATAGACTTTGTTGAAGACATTGCTGAATTCATGCTATGAAGACAATTTGATGGCATCAGTCTAGGGGGAGATTGTTAGGCCCTAAAGTGTGAGACTGACGCATCAAATTAACACAACGGGTTATGGTTACGAACTGGGCTTTACCGGGTTAGTTTATATTAGGTTTTGGACCTTTATAGGTCACTTGGGCCAAGCTTTAGGTCATGTGGGCCAAGCAGGCCCAAGGGGAGCCCATATAGGGAATTGGGCTTGAGTTAGTATATAAACAAGTTTTTAACTTGTTTTAGGTTTTGAACCTCCTTGTTACAGAATTCCTAGAGAGAGCTAGAGGAAGGCGATTGTTTGTGAGCACTTGTACTAGACGGTTTTGCTAGTTGATAGTAATAGAATCGTGTGCAAGTGATTGAAAGTGATTCGGTTTGTTCTTCGTTTTTCATATTTGTCGGTTTATCTTGAATCATCTTGTGTTTGTTTCCGCACTCTCACAAGATTAGGTTTGATATCATTAAAAGATCTGGTTATTCGGGACTTACAAAAACACTCAACAAATGGCTACAATTTAAGGAATGTGTTTAGTGACGGCATCAGATTCCTAATTGATGGAGAAAGGTGGCAAGAAAAGCTGATTCTAGGAGGTTGTCAAGTGTTTTCGCTCGACGATTCCATTCTTGGGTGGTTGGTTCGGCCCTTGTTCCAGTAACTCGAATCCTAGCCCGGTATATCCCATTTTAATTTTACACCATTGTGAACCTTCCGCCTTTTTTACTCTCTGATTGAAGTTCTCGACATTGAAAAATCTTCGTAAACTAAATCACACGTGTATGTGTTGGCATTTAAGAGATAAATAGTCAAGAAAATCAAGGGCAATGGTGATATATATGCGGATTAGACACCAAAAAAAACATTCAACAAATGGCTACAATTTAAGGAATGTGTTTAGTGACGGCATCAGATTCCTAATTGATGGAGAAAGGTCTAGTGGCAAGAAAAGCTGCTTCTAAGAGGTTGTCAAGTGTTTTCGCTCGACGATTCCATTCTTGGGTGCTTGAATTGGCCTTTGTTCCTGTAACTCGAATCCTTGCCCGGTATATCCCATTTTAATTTTACACCATTGTGAACCTTACGCCTTTTTTATTCTCTGATTGAGGTTCTCGGCATTGAAAAATCTTCGTAAACTAAATCACACGTGTATATGTTGACATTTAAAAGATATAGAGTTAAGAAAATCAAGAGCATTGGTGATATATATGCGTATTAGACACAAAAAAATAAACACTCAAAAAATAGCTATAATTTAAGGAATGTGTTTAGTGACGGCATCAAATTCCTAATTGAAGGAGAAAGGTCTGTTGGTAAGAAAAGCTGCTTCCAGGAGGTTGTCAAGTGTTTTAGCTCGACGATTCCATTCTTGTGTGGTTGGTTTGGCCCTTGTTCCTGTAACTCGAATCCTAGCCCGGTATATCCCATTTTAGTTTTACACCATTGTGAACCTTACGCCTTTTTTACTCTCTGATTAAGGTTCTCAGCATTGAAAAATCTTCGTGAACTAAATCATACGTGTATATGTTGACATTTAAGAGATATACAGTCAAGAAAATCAAGAGCAATGGTGATATATATGCGGATTAAACACCAAAAATTTAACACTCAAAAAATAGCTACAATTTAAAGAATATGTTTAGTGACGGCATCAGATTCCTAACTTGTGGAGAAAGGTCTGGTGGCAAGAAAAGCTTCTTTCAGGAGGTTCTCAAGTGTTTTCGCTCGACGATTCCCTTCTTGGGTGGTTGATTTGACCCTTGTTCCTATAACTCGAATTTTAGCCCGGTATATCCCAATTTACTTTTACACCATTGTGAACCTTACGCCTTTTTACTCTCTGATCGAGGTTCTCGACATTGAAAAATCTTTGTTAACTAAATCATACGTGTATATGTTGACATTTAAGAGATATACAGTCAAGAAAATCAAGGGCAATGATGATATATATGCGGATTAGACACCAAAAAAAACTCAACAAATGGCTACAATTTAAGGAATGTGTTTAGTGACGGCCTCAGATTCCTAATTGATGGAGAAAGGTCTGGTGGCAAGAAAAGTTGATTCTAGGAGGTTGTCAAGTGTTTTCGCTCAACGATTCCATTCTTGGGTGGTTGGTTTGGCCCTTGTTCCTGTAACTCGAATCCTAACCCAGTATATCCCATTTTTATTTTACACCATTGTGAACCTTACGCCTTTTTTACTCTCTGATCGAGGTTCTCGGCATTGAAAAATCTTCGTAAACTAAATCACACATGTATACGTTTACATTTAAGAGATACACAGTCAAGAAAATCAAAGGCAATGGTGATATATATGCGGATTAGACACCAAAAAAAACACTCAACAAATTGCTACAATTTAAGGAATGTGTTTAGTGACGGCCTCAGATTCTTAATTGATGGAGAAAGGTCTGGTGGCATGAAAAGCTGCTTCTAAGAGGTTGTCAAGTGTTTTCGCTCGACGATTCCATTCTTGGGTGGTTGGTTTGGCAATTGTTCCTGTAACTCGAATCCTAGCCTGGTATATCCCCTTCTAGTTTTACACCATTGTGAACCTTACGCCTTTTTTACTCTCTGATCGAGGTTCTCGGTAATGAGAAATCTGCGTAAACTAAATCACACATGTACATGTTGATATTTTAGAGTTATACAGTCAAGAAAATCAAGAGCAATGGGGATATATATGTGGATTAGACACCAAAAAATAAACACTCAAAAATTGGCTACAATTTAAGGAATGTGTTTTGTGACGGCATTAGATTCCTAATTGATGGAGAAATGTCTGGTGGCAAGAAAAGGTGCTTCCAGGAGGTTGTCAAGTGTTTTCGCTCGACGATTCCATTCTTGTGTGGTTGGTTTGGCCCTTGTTCCTGTAACTCGAATTCTAGCCCGGTATATCCCATTTTAGTTTTACACCATTGTGAACCCTACGCCTTTTTTACTCTCTGGTTGAGGTTCTCGGCATTCAAAAATCTTTGTAAACTAAATCACACGTGTATATGTTGATATTTAAGAGATATACAGTCAAGAAAATCATGTGCAATGGTGATATATACGCGGATTAGACACCAAAAAATAAACTCTAAAAAAATGGCTACAATTTAAGGAATGTGTTTAGTGACGGCATCAGATTCCTCATTGATGGAGAAAGGTCTGGTGGTAAGAAAAGCTGCTACCAGTAGGTTGTCAAGTGTTTTCGCTCGACGATTCCATTCTTGGGTGGTTTGTTTGGCCCTTGTTCCTGTAACTCGAATCCTAGCCCGGTACATCCCATTTTAGTTTTACACAATTGTGAACCTTACATCTTTTTTACTCTCTGGTCGAGGTTCTCGGCATTGAAAAATCTTCGTAAACTAAATAACATGTGTATATGTTGACATTTAAGAGATATACAGTTAAGAAAATCAAGACCATTGGTGATATATATGCGGATTAGACACCAAAAAATAAACACTCAAAAAATGGCAACAATTTAAGGAATGTGTTTCGTGACGGCATCAGATTCCAAATTGATGGAGAAACGTCTGGTTGGAAGAAAAGCTGCTTCGAGGAGGTTGTAAAGTGTTTTCGCTCGACGATTCCATTCTTGGGTAGTTGCTTTGGCCCTTGTTCCTATAACTCGAATCCTAGCCCGGTGTATCCAATTTTAGTTATACACCATTGTGAACCTTACGCCATTTTTACTCTCTAATGGAGGTTCTCGGCATTGAAAAGTCTTCGTAAACTAAATCACACGTGTATTTGTTGACATTTAATAGATATATAGTCAAGAAAATCAAGAGCAATGGTGATACATATGCGGGTTAGACACCAAAAAATAAACACTCAAAAAATGGCAACAATTTATGGAATGTGTTTAGTGACGGCATCAGATTCCTAATAAATGGAGAAAGGTGTGGTGGCAAAAAAAAAAAGCTGCTTCCAGGAGGTTCTCAAGTGTTTTCGCTCGACGATTCCATACTTAGGTGGTTTGTTTAGCCCTTGTTCCTGTAACTCGAATCCTAGCCCGGTATATCCCCTTCTCGTTTTACACCATTGTGAACCTTACGCCTTTTTTACTCTCTAATCGAGGTTCTCGGCAATGAGAAATCTGCGTAAACGAAATCACACAAGTACATGTTGACATTTAAGAGATATACAGTCAAGAAAATCAAGAGCAATGGTGATATATATGCGGGGTAGACACCAAAAAATAAACACTCAAAAAATGGCTACAATTTAAGGAATGTGTTTAGTGACGGCATCAGATTCCTAATTGATGGAGAAAGGTCTGGTGGCAAGAAAAGCTGCTTCAAGGAGGTTGTCAAGTGTTTGCGCTTGACGATTCCATTCTTGGGTGGTTGGTTTGGCCCTTGTTCCTATAACTCGAATCCTATCCCGGTATATCCCAATTTTGTTTTACACCATTGTGAACCTTACGCCTTTTTTACTCCCTGATCGAGGTTTTCGGCATTGAAAAATCTTCATAAACTAAATCACACAAGAATATGTTGACATTTAAGAGATTTACAGTCAAGAAAATCAATAGCAATGGTGATATATATGTGGATTAGACACCAAAAAGTAACCACTCAAAAAATGGCTACAATTTAAGGAATGTGTTTAGTGACGGCATCAGATTCCTAATTGATGGAGAAAGGTCTGGTGGAAAGAAAAGCTGCTTTCAGGAGGTTGTCAAGTGTTTTCGCTCGACGATTCCTTTCTTGGGTGGTTGGTTTGGCCCTTGTTACTGTAACTCGAATCCTAGCCCCGGTATATCCCCTTTTAGTTTTACACCATTGTGAACCTTACGCCTTTTTTACTCTCTGATCGAGTTCTCGGCATTGAGAAATCTTTGTAAACGAAATCACACATGTATATGTTGACATTTAAGAGATATACAGTCAAGAAAATCAAGAGCGTTGGTGATATATATATGCGGATTAGACACCAAAAAATAAACACTCAAAATATGGCAACAATTTAAGGAATGTGACGGCATCAGATTCCTAACTGATGGAGAATGGTCTGGTGGCAAGAAAAGCTGCTTCCAGGAGGTTGTCAGGTGTTTTCGATCGACGATTCCATTCTTGGGTGGTTGGTATGGCCCTTGTTCCTGTAACTCGAATCCTAGCCCGGTATATCCCATTTGAGTTTTACACCATTGTGAACCTTCCGCCTTTTTTACTCTCTGATCGAGGTTCTCGGCATTGAAAAATCTTCGTAAACTAATTCACACGTGTATATGTTGATATTTAAGAGATATACAGTCAAGAAAGTCAAGAGCAATGGTGATATATATGCGGATTAGACACCAAAAAATAAACACTCAAAAATTGGCTACAATTTAAGGAATGCGTTTAGTGACGGCATCAGATTCCTAATTGATGGAGAAGGGTCTGGTGGCAAGAAAAGCTGCTTCCAGGAGGTTGTCAAGTGTTTTCGCTCGACGATTCCATTCTTGGATGGTTGGTTTTGCCCTTATTCTTGTAACTCGAATCCTATCCCGGTATATCCCATTTTAGTTTTACACGATTGTGAACCTTACGCCTTTTTTATTCTCTGATCGAGGTTCTCGACATTGAAAAATCTTCATAAACTAAATCACACGTGTATATGTTGATATTTAAGATATATAAAGTAAGAGCATTCGTGATATATATGCGGATTAGACACCAAAAAATAAACACTCAAAAAATGGCTACAATTTAAGGAATGTGTTTAGTGACGGCATCAGATTCCTAATTGATGGAGAAAGGTGTGGTGGCAAGAAAAGCAGCTTCCAGCTGGTTGTCAAGTGTTTTCTCTCGACGATTACATTCTTGGGTGGTTGGTTTGGCCCTTGTTCCTGTAACTCGAATCCTAGCCCGGTATATCCCATTTTAGTTTTACACCTTTGTGAGCCTTACGCCTTTTTTACTCTCTGATTAAGGTTCTCGGCATTGAAAAATCTTCGTAAACTAAATCACATGTGTATATGTTGACATTTAAGAGATATACAGTCAAGAAAATCAAGAGCAATGGTGATATATATGCGGATCAAACACCAAAAAAAAACACTCAAAAAATGGCTATAATTTAAGAAATGTGTTTTGTGACGGCATCAGATTACTAACTGGTCGAAAAAGGTCTGGTGGCACGAAAAGCTGCTTCCGGAAGTTGTCAAGTTTTTTCGCTCGACGATTCCCTTTTTGGGTGGTTGGTTTGGCCCTTGTTCCTGTAACTCGAATCCTAGCCAGGTATATCCCATTTTAGTTTTACTCCATTGTGAACCTTACGCCTTTTTTACTCTCTGATAGACGTTCTCAGCATTGAGAAATCTTCGTAAACTAAATCACACGTGTATATGTTGTCATTTAAGAGATATACAGTCAAGAAAATCAAGAGCAATGGTGATATATATGCGGATTAGACACCAAAAAATAAACACTCAAAAAATGGCTAGAATTTAAAGGATGTGTTTAGTGACGGCATCAGATTCCTAATTGATGGAGAAAGGTCTGGTGGCAAGAAAAGCTGCTTCTAGGAGGTTGTCAAGTGTTTTCGCTCGACGATTCCATTCTTGGGTGGTTGGTTTGGCCCTTATTCCTGTAACTCGAATCCTAGCCCGGTATATCCCCTTCTAGTTTTACACCATTGTGAAGCTTACTCCTTTTTTACTCTCTGATCGAGTTCTCGGCATTGAGAAATCTTCGAAAACTAAATCACACATGTATATGTTGACATTTAAGAGATATACAGTTAAGAAAATCAAGAGCAATGGTGATATATATATATATATGCGGATTAGACACCAAAAAATAAACACTCAAAAAATTGCTACAATTTAAGGAATGTGTTTAGTGACGGCATCGGATTCCTCATCGATGGAGAAAGGTCTGGTAGCAAGAAAAGCTGCATCCAGGAGGTTGTCAAGTGTTTTCGCTCGACGATTCCTTTCTTGGGTGGTTGGTTTGGCCCTTGTTCCTGTAACTCGAATCCTAGCCCAGTATATCCCCTTTTAGTTTTACACTATTGTGAAACTTACGCCTTTTTTACTCTCTGGTCGAGTTCTCGGCATTGAGAAATCTTCGTAAACTAAATCACACATGTATATTTTTACATTTACAGATATACAGTCAAGAAAATAAAGAGCAATGGTGATATATATATATATATATATATGCGGATTAGACACCAAAAAATAAACACTCAAATAATTGCTACAATTTAAGGAATGTGACGACATCAGATTCCTAATTGATGGAGAAAGGTCTGGTGGCAAGAAAAGCAGCTTCCAGCAGGTTGTCAAGTGTTTTCGCTCGACGATTCCATTCTTGGATGGTTGGTTTGGCCCTTGTTCCTGTAACTCGAATCCTAGCCCGGTATATCCCATTTTAGTTTTACACCATTGTGAACCTTATGCCTTTTTTACTCTCTAATCGAGGTTCTCGGCATTGAAAAATCTTCGTAAACTAAATCACACGTGTTTATGTTGATATCTATGAGATATACAGTCAAGAAATCAAGAGCAATGGTGTTATATATGCGGATTAGACACCAAAAAATAAACACTCAAAAAATGGCTACAATTTAAGGAATG
Organism: Helianthus tuberosus; assembly: GCA_030545235.1. Taxonomy (NCBI): domain Eukaryota; kingdom Viridiplantae; phylum Streptophyta; class Magnoliopsida; order Asterales; family Asteraceae; genus Helianthus; species Helianthus tuberosus. The sequence continues at coordinate 156,743,040 of CM060403.1, forward strand.
TGTTTAGTGACGGCATCAGATTACTAATTGATAGAGAAAGGTCTGGTGGCAAGAAAAGCTGCTTCCAGGAGGTTGTCAAGTGTTTTCGCTCGACGATTCCATTCTTGGGTGGTTGGTTTGGCCCATGTTCCTGTAACTCGAATCCTAGCCCGGTATATCCCATTTTAGTTTTACACCATTGTGAACCTTACGCATTTTTTATTCTCTGATCGAGGTTCTCGGCATTGAAAAATCTTCGTAAACTAAATCACACGTGTATATGTTGACATTTAAGAGATATACAGTTAAGAAAATCAAGAGCATTGGAGATATGTATGCTGATTAGACACCAAAAAATAAATACTCAAAAAATGGCTACAATTTAAGGAACGTGTTTAGTGACGGGATCAGATTCCTAATTGATGGAGAAAGGTCTGGTGGCAAGAAAAGCTGCTTCCAGGAGGTTGTCAAGTGTTTTCGCTCGACGATTCCGTTCTTGGGTGGTTGGTTTGGCACTTGTTCCTGTAACTCGAATCCTAGCCCGGTATATCCCATTTTAGTTTTACACCATTGAGAACCTTACGCCTTTTTTACTCTCTGATTAAGGTTCTCGGCATTTAAAAATCTTCGTAAATTAAATCATACGTGTATATGTTGACATTTAGGAGATATACAGTCAAGAAAATCAAGAGCAATGGTGATATATATGCGGATTGAACACCAAAAAATAAACACTCAAAAAATGGCTACAATTTAAGTTATGTGTTTAGTAACGGCATCAGATTCCTAACTGATGGAGAAAGGTCTGGTGGCAAGAAAAGATGCTTCCGGGAGGTTTTCAAGTGTTTTCGCTCGACGATTCCCTTCTTGGGTGGTTGGTTTGGGCATTGTTCCTATAACTCGAATTCTAGCCTGGTATATCCCATTTTACTTTTACACCATCGTGAACCTTACGCCTTTTTTACTCTCTGATTGATGTTCTCGGAATTGAAAAATCTTCGTAAACTAAATCACACGTGTATATGTTGACATTTAAAAGATATACAGACAAGAAAATCAAAAGCAATGGACATATATATGCGGATTAGACACCAAAAAATAAACACTCAAAAAATGGCTACAATTTAAGGAATGTGTTTAGTGACGACATCAGATTCCTAATTGATGGAGAAAGGTCTGATGGCAAGAAAAGCTGCTTCCAGGAGGTTGTTAAGTGTTTTCGCTCAACGATTCCCTTCTTGGGTGGTCGGTTTGGCCCTTGTTCCTGTAACTCTAATCCTAGCCCGGTATATCCTATTTTAGATTTACACCATATTGAACCTTACACCCTTTTTACTCTCTGGTCGAGGTTCTCGGCATTGAAAAATCTTCCTAAACTAAATCACACGTGTATATGTTAACATTTAAGATATATACAGTCAAGAAAATCAAGAGCAATGGACATATATATGCGGATTAGACACCAAAGAATAAACACCCATAAAATGGCTACAATTTAAGGAATGTGTTTAGTGACGGCATCAGATTCCTAATTGATGGAGAAAGGTCTGGTGGCAAGAAAAGCTGCTTCTAGGAGGTTGTCAAGTGTTTTCGCTCGACGATTCCATTCTTGGGTGGTTAGTTTGGCCCTTGTTCCTGTAACTCGAATCCAAGCCCGGTATATTCCATTTAAGTTTTACACCATTGTGAACCTTACGCCTTTTTTACCCTCTGATCGAGGTTCTCGACATTGAAAAATCATCGTAAACTAAATCACACGTGTATATGTTGACATTTAAGGGATATACAGTCAAGAAAATCAAGAGCAATGGTGATATATATGCGGATTAGTCACCAAAAAATAAACAATAAAAGAATGGCTACAATTCAAGGAATGTGTTTAGTGACGGAATCAGATTCCGAATTGATGGAGAAAGGTCTGGTGGCAAGAAAAGCTGCTTCTAGGAGGTTGTCAAATGTTTTCGCTCAACGATTCCATTCTTCGGTGGTTGGACTGGCCTTTGTTCCTGTAACTCGAATCCTATCACGGTATATCCCAATTTAGTTTTACACCATTGTCAACTTTACGCCTTTTTTATTCTCTGATCGAGGTTCTCGGCATTGAAAAATTTTCGTAAACTAAATCACACGTGTATATGTTGACATTTTAGAGATATACAGTCAAGAAAATCAAGAGCAATGGTGATATATATGCGGATTAGACACCAAAAAATAAACACTCAAAAAATGGCTACAATTTATGGAATGTGTTTAGTGACGGCATCATATTCCTAATTGATGGAGAAAGGTCTGCTGGCAAGCAAAGCTGCTTCCAGAAGGTTGTCAAGTGTTTTCGCTTGACGATTACATTCTTCGGTGGTTGGATTGGCCCTTGTTCCTGTAACTCGAATCCTAGCCCGGTATAACCCATTTTTGTTTTACACCATAGTGAACCTTACGCGTTTTTTACTCTTTGATCGAGGTTCTCTTCATTGAAAAATCTTCGTAAACTAAATCACACGTGTATATGCTGACATTTAAGAGATATACGGTCAAGAAAATCATGAGCAATGTTGATATACATGCGGATTAGACACCAAAAAATAAACACTCAAAAAATGGCTACAATTTAAGGATTGTGTTTAGTGACGGCATCAGATTCCTAACTGATGTAGAGAGCTCTAGTGGCAAGAAAAGCTGCTTCCAGGAGGTTGTCAAGTGTTTACGCTCAACGATTCCCTTCTTGGATGGTTGGTTTGGCCCTTGTTCCTGTAACTCAAATCCTAGCCCGGTATATCCCATTTTAGTTTTACACCATTGTGAACCTTACGCCTTTTTTACTCTCTGATTGAGGTACTCAACATCAAAAAATCTTCGTAAACTAAATCACACGTGAATATGTTGACATTTAAGAGATATACAGTCAAGAAAATAAAGAGCAATGGTGATATATATGCGGATTGGACACCAAAAAATAAACACTCAAAAAATGGCTACAATTTAAGAAATGTGTTTAGTGACGGCATCAGATTCCTAATTGATGGAGAAAGGTCTGGTGGAAAAAAAAAGCTGCTTCCAGGTGGTTGTCAAGTGTTTTCGCTGAACGATTCCATTCTTGGGTGGTTGGTTTGGCCCTTGTTCCTGTAACTCGAATCCTAGCCCGGTATATGCCATTGTAGTTTTACACCATATTGAACCATACGCCTTTTTTTCTCTCTGATCGAGGTTCTCGGCATTAAAAAATCTTCGTAAACTAAATCACACGTTTATATGTTGACATTTAAAAGATATACAGTAAAAAAAATCAAGAGCAATGCTGATATATATGCAGACTAGACACCAAAAAGTAAACACTCAAAAAATGGCTACAATTTAAGGAATGTGTTTAGTGATAGCATCAGATTTCTAATTGATGGAGAAATGTCTGGTGGCAAGAAAAGTTGCTTCCAGGAGGTTGTCAAGTGTTTTCGCTCGACGATTCCATTCTTTGGTGGTTGGTTTGGCCCTTGTTCCTGTAACTCGAATCCAAGCCCGGTATATCCCATTTTAGTTTTACACCAGTGTGAACCTTACGCCTTTTTAACTCTCTAATCGAGGTTCTCGGCATTGAAAAATCTTCGTAAACTTAATCACACGTATATATGTTGACATTTCAGAGATATACAATCAAGAAAATCAAGAGCAATGGTGATATATATGCGGATTAGACACCAAAAACTAAACAATAAAAAATGGCTACAATTTAAGGAATGTGTTTAGTGATGGCATTAGATTCTTAATTGATGGAGAAAGGTCCGGTGGCAAGAAAAGCTGCTTCCAGGAGGTTGTCAAGTGTTTCGTTCGACGATTCTATCCTTGGGTGGTTGGTTTGGCCCTTGTTCCGGTAACTCGAATCCTAGCCCGGGATATCCCATTTTAGTTTCACACCATTGTGAACATTACACCTTTTTTACTCTCTGATCGAGGTTCTCGGCATTGAAAAATCTTCGTAAACTAAATCACACGTGTACATGTTCACATTTAAGAGATATACAGTCAAGAAAATCAAGAGCAATAGTGATATATATGCAGATTAGACACCAAAAAATAAATACTAAAAAATGGCTACAATTAAGGAATGTGTTTAGTGACGGCATCAGATTCCTAATTGATGGAGAAAGGTCTAGTGGCAAGAAATGATGCTTCCAGGAGGTTGTCAAGTATTTTTTCTCGATGATTCCATTCTTGGTTTGTTGGTTTGGCCCTTGTTCCTGTAACTCGAGTCTTAGCCCGGTATATCATATTTTAGTTTTACACCATTGTAAACCTTACGCCTTTTTTACTCTCTGATCGAGGATCTCGGCATTGAAAAATCTTCAAAAACTAAATCACACGTGTATATGTTGGCATTTAAGAGATATACAGTCAAGAAAATCAAGGGCAATGGTGATATATATGCGGATTAGACACCAAAAAATAAACACTCACAAATGGCTACAATTTAAGGAATGTTTTTAGTGACGGCAACCAATTCCTTATTGATGGAGAAAGGTCCGGTGGCAAGAAAAGCTGCTTCCAGGAGGTTCTCAAGTGTTTTCGCTCGACGATTCCATTCTTGGGTGGTTGGTTTGGCCCTTGTTCCTGTAACTCGAATCCTAGCCCCGGTATATCCAATTTTAGTTTTACACCATTGTGAATCTTACGCCTTTTTTACTCTCTGATCGAGTTTCTAGGCATTGAAAAATCTTCGTAAACTAAACCACACGTTTATATGTTGACATTTAAGAGATATAGAGTCAAGAAAATCAAGAGCAATGGGGATATATATGCGGATTAGACACCAAAAAATAAACACTCAAAAAATGGCTACAATTTAAGGAATGTGTTTAGTGACGTCATCAGATTCCTAATTGATGGAGAAAGGTCTGGTGGCAAGAAAAGCTGCTTCCAGGAGGTTGTCAAGTGTTTTCGCTCGACGATTCCATTCTTGGGTGATTGGTTTGGCCCTTGTTCCTGTAACTCGAATCCAAGCCCGGCATATCCCTTTTTAGTTTACACCATTGTGAACCTTACGCCTTTTTTACTCCCTGATCGAGTTTCTCGACATTGAAAAATCTTCGTAAACAAAATCACATGTGTATATGTTGACATTTAAGAGATATACAGTCAAGAAAATCAAGAGCATGTATATGCGGATTAGCCACCAAAAAAATAAACACTCAAAAAATGGTTACAATTTAAGGAATGTGTTTACTGACGGAATCAAATTCCTAACAGATGGAGATAAGGTCTGGTGGCAAGAAAAGCTGCTTCTAGGAGGTTGTCAAGTGTTTTCGCTCGACGATTCCATTCTTGGGTGGTTTGTTTGGCCGGTGTTCCTGTATCTCGAATCCTAGCCCGGTATATCCCATTTTAGTTTTACACCATTGTGAACATTACGCCTTTTAGATCGAGGTTCTTGACATTGAAAAATTTTCATAACCTAAAACACACGTGTATATGTTGACATTTAAGAGATATACAGTCAAGAAAATCAAGAGTAATGATGATATATATGCGGATTAGACACCAAAAAATAAACAATCAAAAAATGGCTATATTAAGGAATGTGTTTAGTGACGGCATCAAATTCCTAATTGATGGAGAAAGGTCTGGTGGCAAGAAAAGCAGCTTCAAGGAGGTTGTCAAATGTTTTCGGTCGATGATTCCATTCTTCGGTGGTTGGATTGGCCCTTGTTCCTGTAACTCGAATCCTAGCCCGGTATATCCCATTTTAGTTTTACACCATTGTGAACTTCACGCCTTTTTTACTCTCTGATCGAGGTTCTTGGCATTGAAAAATTTTCGTAAACTAAATCACACATGTATATGTTGACATTTAAGAGATATAGAGTCAAGAAAATTAAGAGCAACGATGATATATATGCGGATTAGCCACCAAAAAATAAACACTCAAAAAATGGCCACTATTTTAGGAATATCAGATTCCTAATAGATGGAGAAAGGTCTGGTGGCAAGAAAAGCTGCTTCCAGAAGGTTGTCAAGTGTTTTCGCTCGACGATTCCATCCTTCGGTGGTTGGATTGGCCCTTCTTCCTGTAACACGAATCCTAGCCCGGTATAACCCATTTTAGTTTTACACCATTGTGAACCTTACGCCTTTTTTACTCTTTGATCGAGGTTCTCTTCATTGAAAAATCTTCGTAAACTAAATCACACGTGTATATGCTGACATTTTAGAGATACACGGTCAAGAAAATCAAGAGCAATGGTGATATATATGCGGATTAGACACCAAAAAATAAACACTCAAAAAATGGCTACAATTCAAGGAATGTGTTTAGTGACGGCATCAGATTCCTAACTGATGGATAGAGCTCTAGTGGCAAGAAAAGCTGCTTCCATGAGGTTGTCAAGTGTTTTCGCTCGACGATTCCCTTCTTGTATGGTTGGTTTGGCCCTTGTTCCTGTAACTCGAATCCTAGCCCGGTATATCCCATTTAGTTTACACCATTGTGAACCTTACGCCTGTTTTACTCTCTGATTGAGGTTCTCGACATCGAAAAATCTTCATAAACTAAATCACATGTGTATATGTTGACATTTAAGAGATATACAGTCAATAAAATCAAGAGCAATGGTGATATATATGCGGATTGGACACCAAAAAATAAACACTCAAAAAATGGCTACAATTTAAGAAATGTGTTTAGTGACGGCATCAGATTCCTAATTGTTGGAGAAATGTCTGGTGGCAAGAAAAGCTGCTTCCAGGAGGTTGTCAAGTGTTTTCGCTCGACGATTCCATTCTTGAGTGGTTGTTTTGGCCCTTGTTCCTGTAATTCGAATCCAAGCCCGGTATATGCCATTTTAGGTTTACAACATATTGAACCTTACGCCTTTTTTTCTCTCTGATCGAGGTTCTCGGCAATAAAAAATCTTCATAAACTAAATCACACGTGTATATGTTGACATTTAAAAGATATACAGTCAAAAAAATCAAGAGCAATGCTGATATATATGCGGATTAGACACCAAAAAGTAAACACTAAAAAAATGGCAATTTAAGGAATGTGTTTAGTGATAGCATCAGATTTCTAATTGAGGGAGAAAGGTCTGGTGGCAAGAAAAGCTACTTCCAGGAGGTTCTCAAGTGTTTTCGCTCGATGATTCCATTCTTTGGTGGTTGGTTTGGCCCTTGTTCCAGTAACTCGAATCCAAGCCCGGTATATCCCGTTTTAGTTTTACACCAGTGTAAACCTTACGCCTTTTTTACTCTCTAATCGAGGTTCTCGGCATTGAAAAATCTTCGTAAACTTAATCACAGGTGTATATGTTGACATTTCAGAGATATACAGTCAAGTAAATCAAGAGCAATGGTGATATATATGCGGATTAGACACCAAAAAATAAACAATAAAAAATGGCTACAATTTAAGGAATGTGTTTAGTGACGGCATCAGATTCTTAATTGATGGAGAAAGGTCTGGTGGCAAGAAAAGCTGCTTCCAGGAGGTTGTCAAGTGTTTCGTTCGACGATTCCATCCTTGGGTGGTTGGTTTGGCCCTTGTTCCGGTAACTCGAATCCTAGCCCGGGATATCCCATTTTAGTTTCACACCATTGTGAACATTACACCTTTTTTACTCTCTGATCGAGGTTCTCGTCATTGAAAAATCTTGGTAAACTAAATCACACGTGTATATGTTCACATTTAAGAGATATACAGTCAAGAAAATCAAGAGCAATGGTGATATATATGCGGATTAGACACCAAAAAAACATTCAAAAAATGGCTACAATTTATGGAATGTGTTTAGTGACGGCATCAGATTCCTAACTGATGGAGAAAGGTCTAGTGGCAAGAAAAGCTGCTTCCAGGAGGTTGTTAAGTGTTTTTTCTCGACGATTCCATTCTTGGGTGGTTGGTTTGGCCCTTGTTCCTGTAACTCGAGTCTTAGCCCGGTATATCATATTTTAGTTTTACACCATTGTGAACCTTACGCCTTTTTTACTCTCTGATCGAGGTTCTCGGTATTGAAAAATCTTCATAAACTAAATCACACGTGTATATGTTGACATTTAAGAGATATACAGTCAAGAAAATCAAGAGCAATGGTGATATATATGCGGATTAGACACCAAAAAATAAAAACTCAAAAATGGCTACAATTTAAGGAATGTATTTAGTGACGGCATCAAATTCCTAATTGATGGAGAAAGGTCTGGTGGCAAGAAAAGCTGCTTCCAGGAGGTTGTCAAGTGTTTTCGCTCGACAATTCCATTCTTAGGTGGTTTGTTTGGCCCTTGTTCGAATCCTAACCCCGGTATATCCCATTTTAGTTTTACACCATTGTGAACCTTACGCCTTTTTTACTCTCTGATCGAGGTTCTCGGCATTGAAAAATCTTCGTAAACTAAATCACACGTGTATATGTTCACATTTAAGATAAATACAGTCAAGAAAATCAAGAGCAATGGTGATATATATGCGGATTAGACACCAAAAAATAAACACTAAAAATGGCTACAATTTAAGGAATGTGTTTACTGACGGCATCAGATTCCTAATTGATGGAGAAAGGTCTGGTGGCAAGAAAAGATGCTTCCAGGAGGTTGTCATGTGTTTTTTCTCGACGATTCCATTCTTAGGTGGTTGGTTTGGCCCTTGTTCCTGTAACTCGAGTCCTAGCCCGGTATATCATATTTTAGTTTTACACCATTGTGAACCATACGCCTTTTTTACTCTCTGATCGAGGATCTCGGCATTGAGAAATCTTCATAAACTAAATCACACGTGTATATGTTGACATTTAAGAGATATAGAGTCAAGAAAATCAAGTGCAATGGTGATATATATGCGGATTAGACACCAAAAAATAAACACTCACAAATGGCTACAATTTAAGGAATGTGTTTAGTGACGTCATCAGATTCCTAATTGATGGGGAAAGTTCTGGTGGCAAGAAAAGCTGCTTCCAGGAGGTTGTTATGTGTTTTCGCTCGACGATTCCATTCTTGGGTGGTTGGTTTGGCACTTGTTCCTGTAACTCGAATACAAGCCCGGTATATCCCTTTTTAGTTTACACCATTGTTAACATTACGCCTTTTTTACTCTCTGGTCGAGTTTCTCGGCATTAAAAAATCTTCATAAACTAAATCACATGTGTATATGTTGACATTTAAGAGATATACAGACAAGAAAATCAAGAGCATGCATATGCGGATTAGCCACCAAAAAATAAACACTCAAAAAATGGCTACAATTTAAGGAATGTGTTTACTGACGGAATCAAATTCCTAACAGATGGAGATAAGGTCTGGTGGCAAGAAAAGCTGCTTCTAGGAGGTTGTCAAGTGTTTTCGCTTGACGATTCCATTCTTGGGTGGTTGGTTTGGCCCTTTTTCCTGTATCTCGAATCCTAGCCCGGTATATCCCATTTTAGTTTTACACCATTGTGAACCTTACGCCTTTTTTACTCTCTGATCGAGGTTCCCGGCATTGAAAATTTTTCATAAACTAAATCACACGTGTATATGTTGACATTTAAGAGATATACAATCAAGAAAATCAAGAGCAATGGTGATATATATGCGGATTAGACACCAAAAAATAAACACTCAAAAAATGGCTACAATATAAGGAATGTGTTTAGTGACGGCATCAGATTCCTAATTTATGGAGAAAGTTCTGGTGGCAAGAAAAGTTGCTTCCAAGAGGTTGTCAAGTGTTTTCGCTCGACGATTTCATTCTTGGGTGGTTGGCATGGTCCTTGTTCCTGTAACTCGAATCCTAGCCCGGTATATCCCATTTTAGTTTTACACCATTGTGAACCTTACTCGTTTTTTACTCTTTGATCGAGGTTCTCAGCATTGAAAAATCTTCGTAAAGTAATCACACGTGTGTATGTTGACATTTAAGACATATACAGTCAAGAAAATCAAGAGCAATGGTGATATATATGCGGATTAGCCACCAAAAAATAAACACTCGAAAAATGGATACAATTTAAGGAATATGTTTACTAACGGAATCAAATTCCTAATAGATGGAGATAAGGTCTGGTGGCTAGAAAATCTGCTTCTAGGAGGTTGTCAAGTGTTTTCGCTTGACGATTCCATTCTTGGGTGGTTGGTTTGGCCCTTGTTCCTGTAACTCGAATCCAAGCCCGGTATATCCCTTTTTAGTTTTACACCATTGTGAACCTTACGCCTTTTTTACTCTCTGATCGAGTTTCTCGGCATTGAAAAATCTTCGTAAACTAAATCAAATGTGTATATGTTGACATTTATGAGATATACAGTCAAGAAAATCAAGAGCAATGGTGATATATATACGGATTAGCCACCAAAAAATAAACACTCAAAAAATGGCTACAATTTAAGGAATGTGTTTACTGACGGAATCAAATTCCTAACAAATGGAGATAAGGTCTGGTGGCAAGAAAAGCTTCTTCTAGGAGGTTGTCAAGTGTTTTCGCTTGACGATTCCATTCTTGGGTGGTTGGTTTGGCCCTTGATCCTGTAACTCGAATCCTAGCCCCGGTATATCCAATTTTAGTTTTACACCATTGTGAAGCTTACGCCTTTTTTACTCTCTTATCGAGTTTTTCGGCATTGAAAAATCTTCGTAAACTAAATCACACGTGTATATGTTGACATTTAAGAGATATAGAGTCAAGAAAATCAAGAGCAATGGGGATATATATGCGGATTAGACACCAAAAAATAAACACTAAAAAAATGGCTACAATTTAAGGAATGTGTTTAATGACGTCATCAGATTCCTAATTGATGGAGAAAGGTCTGGTGGCAAGAAAAGCTGCTTCTAGGAGGTTCTAAAGTGTTTTCGCTCGACGATTCCATTCTTGGGTGGTTGGTTTGGCCCTTGTTCCTGTAACTCGAATGCTAGCCCCAATCTATCCAGTTTTAGTTTTACACCATTGTGAACCTTACGCCTTTTTTACTCTCTTATCGAGTTTCTTGGCATTGAAAAATCTTCGTAAACTAAATCACACGTGTATATGTTGACATTTAAGAGATATAAAGTCAAGAAAATCAAGAGCAATGGGGATATATATGCGGATTAGACACCAAAAAATAAACACTAAAAAATGGCTACAATTTAAGGAATGTGTTTAGTGACGTCATCAGATTCCTAATTGATGGAGAAAGGTATGGTGGCATGAAAAGCTGCTTCCAGAAGGTTGTCAAGTGTTTTCGCTCGACGATTCCATTCTTGGGTGGTTGGATTGGCCCTTGTTCCTGTAACTCGAATCCTATCCCGGTATAACCCATTTTAGTTTTACACCATTGTGAACCATACGCCTTTTTTTACTGTTTGATCGAGGTTCTCTTCATTGAAAAATCTTCGTAAACTAAATCACACGTGTATATGCTGACATTTAAGAGATACACGGTCAAGAAAATGAAGAGCAATGGTGATATATATGCGTATTAAACACCAAAAAATAAACACTTAAAAAATGGCTACAATTTAAGGAATGTGTTTAGTGACGGCATCAGATTCCTTACTGATGGAGAGAGCTCTGGTGGCAAGAAAAGCTGCTTCCAGGAGGTTTTCAAGTGTTTTTGCTCGATGATTCCCTTCTTGGATGGTTGGTTTGGCCCTTGTTCCTGTAACTCGAATCCTAGCCCGGTATATCCCATTTTGGTTTTACACCATTGTGAACCTTACGCCTTTTTTACTCTCTAATTGAGGTTCTCGACATCGAAAAATCTTCGTAAACTAAATCACACGTGTATATGTTGATATCTATTATATATAATAAATGTGTTAAATTTTGCTGATGTGTCAAGCTATGAGAGCATCTAAATGTGGGTTTTGGCTCCAAAAATTCGGGTATCTTTATTCATTATATGGGTACACACGGGATCCATTTTATGACCCGCTATTTAAATGTCTGAAAACCTAATTCTCTATGTCTTTCACCGCTCCACATCTTTTTGACATAAATCTTCAGCCGCTTCCATTCTTCTCCTTCACGCTTTCTCTTTTCTCCAAACCTAAATCATGTTCTTCAATTCCGATCATCGAATCTGGATCCTCAAATTCATGTAATCTCCATCATTTACGCCCATTGAATTCACACAAATCCCATACAATTTACGATCGAATCGTTCTGTTAGGGTTCGGTTGTTCTATATCTGTTAATTTTTATCATCTTTTCATCATCATCGCGTTAAGAAATAGGAGATTTGAGGTTAGATCTGATTCTAATCTTGCTGGAAAAGGTATATTTTTTATATTTTTTTATTTGGATGTGAATATGATTTTGTTTATGTATATATAAGTGGATTTGCATTTGACTTACAGCGGGATACATTATTCTGAGAGGATGGTGCGAGAATCTGAATTCTTTCAGTAATAACGAGAACTTCTTTGTCGATCAAAGAGCTTTATGGTCCGCATACCAGAAAAAGATCAGACGCAATGAGAAAAGAACCTGCAAGAGTGACAACACAATGATTCTTTTCTTTGAAGTTGAAGATACTGGTTGTGGTATGAACCTTAATTCTTACTAACCCACAAGACCATGAAGAATATTATATATTTTGTTCTCATTCATCTTTATTGTCGTATAGGAATTGACCCGAGCAAATGGGAATCGGTATTTGAAAGCTTCGAACAAGCAGACCCCTCAACAACTAGACTGTAAGTAATTAAGCACGTCTTTATTAAACGATCCACATTTTGAACTAGATAGATTTGCGAATCGGGTTTATAATTTCAGGCATGGTGGAACTGGTCTTGGGTTATGCATTGTTAGAACCCTGGTGAGAAACACGATCATTCTAACCAGTTAATACATGGTGAAACATATTTGTTTTGGGTTTAAATCTTTTATAAAATGTAACAAAGATGTATAATTATGTTAACAGGTTAACAAGATGGGTGGAGAAATAAGAGTAGTCATGAAAAATGGATCAGGGACTCTAATGCAACTATATCTTCTACTCAACACGCCTGTAGATATACCAAGAGAAAGCTATAGATTTAAATTTGCAGAACATAACTTGAAGGTGAACAAAGCACTTATATTGTGAAACTGATATTTTGTGTGATATGCCAGATATGGTTTTATAAATCATGTTTTTTCTTCAAACTAATCTTGCTAGAAAAGGTATATCTTTTTCTTATATTTTTTTATTTGGATGTGAATATGATTATGTTTATGTATATATAAGTGGATTTGTGCATTAAAACAGTCAATATTAGTTAAACGAGTATAATCAAAAAGAAATTTAGAAATTCAAAGAGAGCTTCTTGCTTTGAAGAAGAAAGCACTTGCTTTAAGGAGGGAAGGGAAAGTGGATGAGGCGGATCAAGAATTAGCGAAAGGGAAAGCGCTCGAACAACGACTTGATGAACTGGAAAGTGGCTCGAAAGTCAACATGCGTGGCAAGTATTATTATTTGCAGCCACAAAGGATAACGAATTCTGAGCCTAAACAATTAACAGTTGTGAGAAACTATTTTTCACTCGATGTATACTCTTATAATATGATGTTAAGGAAATTATGTATTAAACAAGTGGATGATGCTTCTAAGTTGTTTCAAAATTTATGCCAAAAGGGGTATGAATCGAATCAGTGGACTTATGAAAGTATGGTGCATGGGTTTTTATAGAATTGGTCAGAAAATCGATTCTGAAATTTGGGTCGAAGGGATTATGAAACAAGTCAGATCCAATATGTCCCCTTATGCACAATACAAATAAACCAACACTCCCACATCAGCCTGATAGTGATGGATATGAAACATTGATGTGGTTTTTTTTATCAAACCCAATGTCTAATGCTATATTTTTTTTCTTGAAAACAGGTGGCAGAAGATGAACGACACGAAAATATCAACCCTTAGACCGGAAGGAGTTGTACCACCAATACATGTACGTGTTATACACAAATGGAATCCAACTTTTAGAGACGACAAAACATGCTACGTGTTGGTTGGTCGACCGACAGGTACCCTTATTTGCCTCAAATGTTTACACTGCACTCATTATATAATTACACCCACCAAAATAGAAACATAAGTGTTTATGAAAACACAAGTTAATTCTGCAATTACTCATGCTTTAATGGTAAGGAAGGGTTATTTTGGTGGATAGCAAAAGGTAACGGCTGCATCAATGACTTTTGAGGTCCATTAAAATAGAATTTGGTGGTTAAATCATAAATCGCTAAAATAAACCTTAACAAGTCTAAACCTTTTTGACAAAACAAGATTATTCTTAAGACTTTAGACAAATAGACTATTGGCACAAAAAATGACTGAGTCACTTGATACTATAGGTACAAGTTTTAAAGTTAGATGAAAAAACATCCTCTTTTTTGATGATAAATTCAGCTTTACGTATTAGTAATATGTTTGGTACAAATGATGTTTAGTTCTTACTCTTATTTTAATTTCTAACACTTTCCTCTATGCTTCAGATGTCGAGATGTGACCGCAATATGGTCTGCTTGGAGGCATGTACTGCCACCATGCCACATGAGATGACACATTCGGCGCCTTTTACAAAAGGTCTCGGGTTGGAAAAGTTTTAACCACTTTTGTCATATTTTGTTTGGTACGTGTGCAGGTAGATGCAGCACTAATTGCCACTGGAAGAGCTCCATTTACAAAAGGTCTCGGGTTGAAAAATGTATGCTACGAAGTATTAAAGAATTAAACATTGAAAATAATATATTATTAGATGTATGACTAATGGTATAATGGATTTTCTCCAGATCAATGTTGAGACCCAACATGGTTTTGTTCCTGTTGATGAGCATATGCGAGTAATCGATGCAAAGGGAAATACGGTTTGTTGCTAATGATTTATGAGCTTATATTACGAAAATATTATTATTTATTAGTGTTTGAGAATGAATTCTGGTCATTATTTGTTAGATTCCTCACTTATATTGCATTGGTGGTGCAAATGGGAAGTTGATGCTTGCTCATGCTCCAAGTGCACAGGGAATATCAGGTAAGTGACGATACATGTTTATTTTCTTTTCATTTTTTTTCTTTTTTAGTATGCTGAATCTACCTTAATGTATCTTTTGAAATAGTTGTTGAACAACTTAGTGGAAAAGATCATGTTCTCAACCATTTGAGTGTCCCAACAGCTTGCTTCACCCATCCTGAAATCAGTATGGTGGGATTGATCGAGGTAAAAGTCTTGATTTTAGTCATCTGCCTACATGATTGTGCAAATATATTTTTAAAAATATACAACACGCTGTGAGGGGGGTCAACTGGGTTGGGTAACCAGGTTTGATGAATTAGGTAATTGAAAGTTTGATCTTTGTTAACAGGTACTGTTGCATACAGATCTGAGGTTATGTTTGCTTGTGGCGTGTGATTTATCGGATTTGTAGTGTATCAATAAGTTTGGATATAGGAGCAACTTTGGCTTGTGGGAATGGAGCGTATACAATAGTTGTTACTGCGATTTTTGCAGGCCCATTTGAGAGAGTAAGTTTGTATAATTCAACATGGAGCGTGTGCATAGTTGTTGAGCAGTTTTGATTTTATTATGTAGCTTACATTGGGTTTTTTTCTTACTTTTCAGGCTTTATAACTCCAAACTGTTTTTACCCTGCTAATGATGAAAACACCGCAACAGTTTTACCTTTGTGTAGCAGCTTCGACCCATTTACTTATAAATGGGATGGGTTGATTCAGGATAACTTTGATCAAATGGGTTAAAATGTATTTTTGATGGATAAACCCTTTTAAATCATTTTATTGAAAATAAGTTATTATTGAAATAACATGAGTCGGATAGGTTGGGTATAATGGATCAAAGAGGCTGCTCAAAAAGTTGGGTTGACTAACATGTATTTCTCTAGAAGAGGGTCAAACATTTGTAATTATTTTTTACACAATTACTATAAATAAAAATTAAAATAAACTGTTTTGGGTCAACTCGACCCCTTTCACTCATGGTTGGGAAAAGATAATTTTGATTTCTTTACTAGCATATATGGCTTTAAAATCCACTTTTGCATTCAGCATAACTACAATTACTGAATTCAGGTTAAGGAGGTTAAAGGAGAGGTGACCCCTGCGCTACTGAACTATTACGCTTTGAGGAATAAGGCAGACACTAGGGCATAGGTCTATGGGACGGGTTTAGTTACTCTTACAAGAGTAATCTACACTATGTGAAGTTTATCATTAATCCCAACCCAAGTAATCCCCAACCCTTTCTCTCCCTTCTTTTTTATTTATTATTCGAACAGGAATTATATTTTAATTTCAACTTTATGCCCTTTTTACGTTGTTTTGGTCAGAATCAAGAGGTACTAGGTGCACAGTTCTCCTTAAATGAGTTAACTTCAAGAGTTTAACGGATCTGCAAGAGAAAAACAAGGTTTCGATCCGTCACACGAGCAAAGGCAAGTGTTTTTATACTATTATTTTGATATAGTGTAAAATTGTAACACTTTGTTTCACAACTGTCCTTGGAAGTCAATAATTTGTTTCACAATTTGGTAGAATATACCATAATAAGTTGAATGGAAAATCTATTCATTTAACATTGGAAATTAAATGGTTTTTAGTTATTTAAACATCTGGATTCAAGTTATTTTATTCGCATGAATTTTTGGCCCAATGTAGTTTTGATCAATAACAAGATACAAGAATTTGCATGTTATGCTCATTTTCTTTGGTCTCAGCATTTATTAGTTTTCATACTTTAAAGCATACTCACACATGCATTGACACCCAAACCTGTACTAACCCGAAACCCATTTAGAGTTGTGGATGATTCACATGTGATTTCATACCCATTAACCTATACTTGATGTTCTTATTTGTCACAGAAAGGAACGTTTACAGATAAACATATGCTTGAGGGACTATAGCCATTTTAAGCAGCTTTTGTCCATTTGTGAAGGTGAGACATTTTACGGACAATGATATCTTTGTTAGTGTACTAATTTAACTTTTTTGGTATTTTTTCTATCGAGTAATATTATAATTTTCTAAGAAGTCATAACTACTGATTTGATACTAAATATTATAACTTTTTTGTTGCACAAATGTTCTTTGTTGTGTTGGCAGATTGTAGATGGATAGAAGCAGATGGTGCTGGTGAATATGGGACTGTTGGAGGGTGTTTAGGATTGTTTGTTTATCTAGCTTTTATGCAAATGTAGATGATGCCAATAGTTACTGGGTATGTTCATATTTTCATTTTTATTTTATATGTTTCTTTGACTTAATCATAAGAATTTTAACTCGGTTTTTTGATTCTTTACTTCAAAAATGGTGTCTTGCAAGTCGGATTGTTAACCTAAGCCCTAGACATCCTATAAACCTGGTATGCTTTATAAGTAGATTTTGGGCAATTTTTGACCCGTTTGACAACTGTCCTCTTTTTAACTAGAATATTTGTTTGACCCATTTGTGATCAAAACATTTTTAATCATCATGACCGGTTAAGGAACATCACGGCCAACAATGCAGCGATTCGTGTTCAAAGGCTACAAATTTACTATTATGTCAAAGGCTGAAAATTTAACTAATTAAGGTTTTATGTAGGTGAGTTTGCTTTGGAGAGGCGTGTAATTCTAATACCGGAGATTAATGAAGGTGAATCTTTGTGCTTTGATTCTTATTTATTACTATATAATGTTTTAAAGCTTACAGAAAACATCCAAAATTTGTTTATGTTGTTAAGTATCGAAATTGTGAGAAGGGGGGAAAACACGGAAACAAGATCAACAAATAAGGCTTCGTCATGCCGACACAACGTTTGTGGGTCCATCAGTCCAACCCGAACCCATGTTAACATTTGAACTTTTTGGTTTATTACAGTTGAACGCGGGCCAATGGAAGTCACCAGTCCAACCTAAACCCTTAGAAGAGGATGCATCCTTGTGATTTTCCTTTGTTTCATCTTAATCTCTTTTTTGCTGCTGTTGAATGTCAATATATGGAACTTTGAATCTATGAATTATTTGTATAATTGGTAGGATGGTAATGGTGCTTAGATATGGGGTCTTTTCACTACATTTGAGAGCACAATATTGTCATTTATTTTACAGTACGTGTTTATAATAGCAATTTTTGAATTTGATTTTGTTTGCTTTTTAATTTATACGAGGGGTCCTTTAGCTAAGTAGGCTTCGCTGTTAATAGGTTAAATTGCTACCTTGATTCTTTTACATATTAACTAATCCTTTTGTATTTTAATAATTTACTAGGTTAGTAACCCGTGTATTACACGGGTTGATCTATAAAAATGATAAAATTCATAAAAATGTAACACAAATGTTTAATACTCGATACTATTTTATGTGGGATTTTGACGGTACGGTTGTTCTAATATATCTGCGTGACGTGTGATGTACAGTTCCGCTTCTCTTGGAAACCCTCTATGACGAAGAAATGAAGAGTGTAGAACGCCAAAGTTTGACTTTGGAGCGTGTTAGGTCGGCCTTTGTCAAATTTCGCTGCAAACTCCCAGCAATGGGGATATATGAAATATATAGCATAGGTACCATATTGTGATTTTACCCCAATTACTTTTGACTCATTGTAAGTTTGTTTGACGTGTTCCCCTTTTAGATGACTTTCAGTTTGACCTAGACAGCAGATTGTTAATGCATCTTTGAGCTCTTCTTATATATGGTCAGAATGCAAGGTTTTAAAGTTAACAAAAAACATGAGGTTGAGTATTGGAGCTCAATCATCTAACATCGAGCCTGTTCAGGGAATCCCACAAAATAAAATATACATTAAACTAATACTTCATCCGTTTTATTTTTTTGTTTTTATTTTTGAAAACTACCTGCTTTTTAAAGAAAAATTTACTATTCTCAATCCTACACAGTACATATTTAAAAAAAATCATTCATTGTTTACATCATTTTAATGCGCAACCCGTGAGTATTCACGGGTGATAACTTATATTATTATATACGATTAACATTGAATCATTGTATATATGTCCTCACAAATTTAAAAAAAAACTTTTAATAAAATTAATAAAATATTAATATCCGTAAAATATAGCAACCCGTGGGTACCACGGGGAATAACCTAGTTTAAGAGATATACAGTCAAGAAAATCAAGAGCAATGGTGATATATATGCGGATTGGACACCAAAAAATAAACACTCAAAAAATGGCTACAATTTAAGAAATGTGTTTAGTGACGGCATCAGATTCCTAATTGATGGAGAAAGGTCTGGTGGCAAGAAAAGCTGCTTCCAGGAGGTTGTCAAGTGTTTTCGCTCGACGATTCCATTCTTGGGTGGTTGGTTTGGCCCTTTTTCCTGTAACTCGAATCCTAGCCCGGTATATGCCATTTTAGTTTTACACCATATTGAACCTTACGCCTTTTTCTCTCTCTGATCGAGGTTCTCGGCATTAAAAAATCTTTGTATACTAAATCACACGTGTATATGTTGACATTTAAAACATATACAGTCAAAAAAATCAAGAGCAATGCTGATATATATGTGGATTAGACACCAAAAAGTAAACACTCAAAAAATGGCTACAATTTAAGGAATGTGTTTAGTGATAGCATCAGATTCCTAATTGACGGAGAAAGGTCTGGTGACAAGAAAAGCTACTTCCAGGAGGTTGTCAAGTGTTTTCGCTCGACGATTCTATTCTTTGGTGGTTGGTTTGGCCCTTGTTCCTGTAACTCGAATCCAATCCCGTTATATCCCATTTTAGTTTTACACCAGTGTGAACCTTACGCCTTTTTTACTCTCTAATCGAGGTTCTCGGCATTGAAAAATCTTCGTAAACTTAATCTTACGTGTATATGTTGACATTTCAGAGATATACAGTCAAGAAAATCAAGAGCAATGGTGATATATATGCAGATTAGACACCAAAAAATAAAAAATGGCTACAATTTAAGAAATGTGTTTAGTGACGGCATCAGATTCTTAATTAATGGAGAAAGGTTTGGTGGCAAGAAAAGCTGCTTCCAGGAGGTTGTCAGGTGTTTTTTCTCGACGATTCCATTCTTGGGTGGTTGGTTTGGCCCTTGTTCCTGTAACTCGAGTCTTAGCCCGGTATATCATATTTTTGTTTTACGTCATTGTGAAACTTACGCCTTTTTTACTCTCTGATCGAGGTTCTCGGCATTAAAAAATCTTCATAAACTAAATCACACGTGTATATGTTGACATTTAAGAGATATACAGTCAAGAAAATCAAGAGCAATGGTGATATATATGCGGATTAGACACCAAAAAATAAACACTCAAAAATGGCTACAATTTGAGGAATGTATTTAGTGACGGCATCAAATTCCTAATTGATGGAGAAAGGTCTGGTGGCAAGAAAAGCTGCTTCCAGGAGGTTGTCAACTGTTTTCGCTCGACGATTCCATTCTTGGGTGGTTTGTTTGGCCCTTGTTCGAATCCTAACCCCGGTATATCCCATTTTTGTTTTACACCATTGTGAACCTTACGCCTTTTTTACTCTCTGATCGAGGTTCTCGGCATTGAAAAATCTGCGTAAACTAAATCACACGTGTATATGTTCATATTTAAGAGATATACAGTCAAGAAAATCAAGAGCAATGGTGATATATATGTGGATTAGACACCAAAAGATAAACACTAAAAAATGGCTAAAATTTAAGGAATGTGTTTAGTGACGGCATCAGATTCCTAATTGATAGAGAAAGGTCTGGTGGCAAGAAAAGCTGCTTCCAGGAGGTTGTCAAGTGTTTTTTCTCGACGATTCCATTCTTGGGTGGTTGGTTTGGCCCTTGTTCCTGTAACTCGAGTCTTAGCCCGGTATATCATATTTTTGTTTTACACCATTGTGAACCTTACGCCTTTTTTACTCTCTGATCGCGGATCTCGGCATTGAAAAATGTTGGGATTGAACCCTATCAGAGGAACAGATAATAAAAGCCAAAACTGGTTCACAACAGTGGATTCATCATAAGCAGTAGTTTACACCTGGCTTTCCCCTTGAACGTGCTTATAACATCTGATGTCCTCTATCCACTGTCCGTATACAACAGCTGTTGTCCTTCAAACTACTGATGAAGCCCTGAAGACTGTTAAGAATTAAACACTGCTGGTTCAATCTACTGATGCTATCTAAGTACTGTTGTAGACTGAAGGACAGCCCACTCAAGGACTGATCAACTTTGAGGAAAGCACTGATAGTCAAACATCAGTGCTGATGGAAGGAAAAAGCAGTTGTTTACTCTGTCACTTGTATTGTATAGAATCAGTGGTTAAGTTAGCAGTGTTTGTATAAGAACAGTGGTTAAAAGTTGTTAGGTTGTTAGATGTCACTTTCATGGTGACGTCAGCTTAGATGCTTCAGTGGTTTGATTTGCCTATAAATGGAACAGTGTCCTGTACTGTTACATTTGATTGACTGAGTGAGTTCTTCTCCTCCAATCCTTTCATCTTGAGCAATCAACCAGTGAGCATCATGCTGAGGGGGAGCCTTAGTATGTAAGCATGTCTGTAATCATTTCTGTATTGTAATCATTCGACTCAATGATAAGGATGTGTTTACGAAAAACTATTTCTCTTTGATTGTGTTTACAAAGTTTGTTTTCAATTCCGCTGCATTAGATCTCTGTTTTATATTCTTTTAGTGTTCAAATATTACAAACAATCACAATCATGAGGGCCCCCGATCCTAACAATTGGTATCCGAGCCTGGACAGTCAAATTTGATCTAACAATCAATTTGACATAACAGTTCAGCTCAAAATTCATTGATGCTAAGGTTGATCGTTTTTTAGTTGAAAACAGAGTAACGAGTGATCACGTTTAAAGTTGTTATTCAAAAACTCTGTAAAACAACCAAGATGTTATAAGTCACACTAACTTCACATAACAAGTGATGTCATGCATAAACCACCTATAGTTTTCAGATATGAAAATG
Organism: Helianthus tuberosus; assembly: GCA_030545235.1. Classification (NCBI taxonomy): domain Eukaryota; kingdom Viridiplantae; phylum Streptophyta; class Magnoliopsida; order Asterales; family Asteraceae; genus Helianthus; species Helianthus tuberosus. Next base: position 156,764,884 of record CM060403.1, read on the forward strand.
TGTCTGATACTTATGGTATAATTATTTTACTTACAAAATTGATTTCAATTGTTGTTATGAAGTTCGTGCTGTTTCCATCATGTTTGCTGCTAAGGTTTGTACCTCAGGTCAACAAAAACCTATGTTCGATTAAATAACATTAGTGTTTTTGTTAACATAAAAAGAGGGAAATTAAAACTTTAGTTATTCGATCTTGTGTGTTGAAAAACAGGTTGAGAATCCTCAAAAGGACCAAATCAAGTTTGTTAAAAATACATTAAGAAAATCAAGTGTTAAAGTAGTCCAAATTATATGTAATGTGAGATTTGATATAAGCATGTACAAATATAATCAGATCTCTCAAAACATTACTGCAAAATGATTCTGGAATAAGTATTCCTTCAATAAAAAAACCTCCCGGTGAGTATTTCAGTACTTATGAATGGGAAGGGTAAAAAGGGAAGAAGAAAAATCACAAAAACCCAAAGGTGTGTTTATCTCAAAACTTTTGAAGTCAAAAGAAAAGAGTATAAATATAAAAACACTTAAGAGTCCAAAATTGGGTTATCAATGGTTATCAAGCAACTGTGTGCATTCATTGGTTCAGGGAAGTTCAGGTAACAATAGTATCTCCAGTAAATAAACTTACAAGAGGACTAGACAAGTTTTTCAGAATCATCACATGGTAACAAAGTTTATAACAGGACTTTCAAAAACCTTTTGATGGTACCAGTGGTTATTACAATGTATTTCAAACCACTGACCATTTTCATTGTTGGTGCATGCGTCTGTCGACTTCGTCTTGTATCGAGTCTTGTACATAGAATGATAGATCAGTATGCGTCATACGAGAAATATCAGATTTTAGAATATGTTGCAAGTGATTTCGCTTGAAGGAGAGATTCCGTTTGAAAGAGGACTGGTCAGTTTCAAGCGAAATCAACATATTGAGATTCCGCTTGAACTGACATCTTGTCACATTCAAGCGAAATCAAGTCTCTATATATAGGGTGTCAAGCGAAATCATTTGTATTGATTCCGGTCAGAGTAATGAAGTGCTTCCGAAGTGTCCACAGGCTTGTAATTGATCTAAAATCAATATACGGACAGTTTAAAGTGTGAGTCTTGCTGAATTGAACTCAATACGTTTGTTTCCGCCACTCGTATTGAGATAAACTCTTCTGATCGACTCGTTCGGGTCTGAAAACGATCCTACAAGTGGTATCAGAGCTCAAGAGGAAGAGTTCATACCAATTCAGCTAATTTTTCTGTTTTCTACAACTTCTTTTCAACATTAAACAAATTTTCACAGTTAAAATTGGCTAAATCTTTCACAATGTGTTCATAATTGTGTTTTAACAAACCCTTGAAAGTTTCAGAACTTAATTCGGCTTAAAACTTGATCAATTGGACCAAAATCAGATCGAATTGCTGACATCATGCTGATTTCGCTTGAGTTGTACTTGTTGATTTCGCTTGAGATTGCACTTTGGTTCTGATTCCGCTTGAGATTGTGACTGATTCCGCTTGAATCAACTTGATTTCGCTTCAAAGGTTGATTCCGCTTGAACTTTCTTGGTAATTCTGCTTCAGTTGGTTATTCCGCTTGAAATTTCTTGTTATTCCGTTTCAAAGCTTCAAAGGAGATTTCGCTTGAAACAGATTTTTTCTTAATTCCGCTTGAACTTAGTATCTCGCTTGAAAAAGGATATTTCGTTTGAAATTAAAAATTGTGGACTTTTGAAAATTGAATCATGGAGAACGAGTTTTATAATGCCTTTGCTGGTCCAATGAACATTACTCAGAGTACATTGCTTGAAAATGAAACGGGGAATGCACAAAAACCGCCTAAGCTTTTGGATATTGATGATTATAACGGTTGGTCTGAACGTTTTGGTAACTGGGTTGAAGCTTATCATTTGGATGCTTGGGAACATACTGAGTTTCCATATGAAAGGCCAACAAAGAACGGTAATCAGATAATGCCAATCAGAGAAATAAGTGCTGATGAGAAAAAGAAATATAGAGATGAGAAATTGATGGTGAGTCTGTTACAGCAAGCGATTAAAGAAGACATTTTGGTTCTGCTTCAACATGATGGAAGTGCTTATTCGATCTGGAATGAATTGGAAGCAAAATTTTTGGGAAGTGATGATATGCTCAAGAACAAGATGTCACTTATGAAGAAAGAATTTGATCTATTCCATGGTTTGAAATCAGAAAACACCAAGCAAATTATTGAAAGATATTGTAACTTGGTGAAAAATATGTCGAAATTAGTCATCAAAAAGGATACAGATGAGCTGATTGAAAAACTAGCTGATGCGTTACCACATGATATTTGGGGAACGTATCTGATGATGTTGAGAAATAATAGAAAAGAATATAAAAAGTTAACACTGGGTGAGTTCATTAAACATCTTGAAGCTCAAGAGATGGAGCAAAGAAAGATTGCTAGGATGAAGAATTATGATGGAAAACAAGACATCGGATTGTACTTCAAGAGTGGTGTTAGTGAAAAGACAAATCTTTCACCAAAAGTTGGAAATGCTTTCAGTGTAAAAGATTCTTCAGAAAGCTCATCTCAGGGATCAAGCAGCAAAACTGGATTCTCTTCATTTCCAACATTTGATCCACATTTTTCTACAACAAAAAGTGGCAAATTTCTTCAATGCAACATTGCATTAAATCTTGAAAATGATCAGAACTATACTGAGGAAGTTGCTAAAAGTCACATGTCTTTGTTGGTGACTGTGCTTGAATCTTATGGAGGATTAGTTGCAGGAAGGATCGGGAATCCAATGCTCACGAAGGAGGATTACGATCAAATCGATGCTGAGGAGATGGAATTGATGGATATAAAATGGTGCATGGCTAGTGTGTTGAGACGAGCTGAAAAATTTAAGCAAATTACAGGCAGAGATGATTTTCGCGATGCACATGTTTCAACTTTAGGTTTTGATAAGTCTAAAGTTACTTGTTTTCGTTGCAGGGAGAAAGGGCATTTCAAGAGAGAGTGCACAAATCGTGAAGCAAACGGAGCTCAAAATCCTTTTGGAAACAACGACTACTATAAAAAGGCGATTTATCATCAAGTTACACAACAGCCACATCAACAACAACAGGCACAAACTGCACATGGTAGAAAAGAAATTGAAGATTCAAAGAGAGCATGTCTGGTTAATCAGGGCAAGGATAGTGGATTCAGTTGGGATAAATACATTACAACGGATTGTAAAGTATGCTTGGCAGATCAAGAAGATGAAAAGTTACCTGAAGGCTTTAGTTGGGAAAATTTCAACTGGGATTATTATGATCCGAACAAATCTACAAATCATAAATGTTGTGTTGCTAATGCTTCTGATGAATATTGGGCAGAAAAATATAGAAAAATTAGAGAAGCTGAAGAGGAGAAATGGAAAAGATATGAAGAAGAAGAAGAAAGGAGAAAAGCTGAAGCTGAGAAAAAGAAAAGAGCAGAAGAAGTTCAAGTGAGAATAGTCAAAGAAGTTCCAGAATTTGAAATTAAAACAGATACTGATGTAGTCAAAGTTCCTGAGAAGTGTATGAATTGTGATTCTTTGATCAAGCAAAACAATGAGTTGCTACACAACATAAAAAGGTTGAAAGAATCATATGATACCTTGAACAGAGAAATGAATAAGTACAACAATTCAAGTAGTGAACAAGCTGTAGCAATGAATACACTCAAAGGGGCATACATGAGACAGCTTGACAATGTCAACTATTACACTGAAAAGTGTGCTGAGCTTGAGCTGAAACTGGAAACTCAGAGAATTGAAACTGAGAGAGTTAACAGATTATTAAAAAGTTACTCATGTTCTACTTTTGTTGTTGACAGGATTTACCCTATAGTGGAGGGATTAAAGACGTTTGAAGAAGAAAAGACTTCGGAAGAGAAGAAGTCAGAAATAAAAGAAGATGATGGAGTGAAGATTTCGGGTAAGAAACCAAGTGTTGTCTATAACAAATGTCCACCCGTGGTCGAAAATGGATATTCTCCTCGAAATCCAAATTCTGAAAGAGTCGAAAAGGCAACAAATTTACAGTGGGAGTCTGTGTCGTCGGATAACTTGCCAGAAAGTATAGATGTCACTTTCACATCGTCCGATACTGATCATGAGTCCGAATTAATAAAAAAGGTGGTCGATCAGGTGTTGGATAAGGATGAAACAGAGGAGTCAATGTCGGAGTCCAAACCAGAGTCAAAGTCTGAGTCCAAATCGTCAAAGTCAACAGTCAATCAGAGAAAACGGGTGTATAATAAAGAGTTCTTGTTATCAAAATCTAATTTGGATGTGGAACCGATCAAAGTAGCATATACTTTGAAAGATTCTGACAAATTATATTCTGATGAGGTTTTTCCAATAAGAGGTGTGAAAACTGAAATGATTAAAAAGGTTTTCAAACTAACAGAAATTAATATTTCTGAAATAAAAGATGTAAATCTTTCTGAAAAACCAAGTCCTTACACCTGAAGATATCAACAACGTTTAAACAAGAAAAAGGGTTACAATTATGGTTACAGTTTTCAAAAGAAACCAAACCATAATGGTAATTTCAAAAAGAATGGATTAAGTTTTATTCCACCGAAAAATTATAAAAATGAGAAAACTTATAAACCAAAAACTGTTTTTGTTTCAGGAACAAGTGCTGAGAAGGAACAGAAGAGTTCATTCTGGAAACAAACGAATGAAGAATTTCTTGCAAAGAAGCAAGAAGAGATGAAGAAAATTGTTGTTCAGAAGAAGACAGAGACAAGAACCTGTTTTCAATGCAAAACAGTTGGTCATATTGCCAGAAATTGTCCAAAGACAATGCAAACAAAACAGGGAGTCTCTGGTAAACAAAAAGAAAAAGTTGTTGAGAAAACTGAACTTAAAACCAGAAAATTTACAGGTTTTGAAAATTCAATTTTTGAGGTTGGTGAATGTTCGAAGAATGTTTTAAAAAGGAAAGAAGCTTTAAAAAATCAAAAGTGGGTGGTTAAGGGTTCAGGAAATAGTTCTGGTGATGAATCTGATTTGTCAAAATCAGAGGAGCTATCTATTGGCAATGAATCTGTTTCCACAAAGACAGAGGAGCCACAGATTGTTGAGAAAAATGAGAAATCTGTTCCGATTGTGAATGATGAAAATTTTCCATTACTAAATGCTGAAAATTTTAAAAAGAAAGTTGGAAAAGTGGAAATTTCAAATCAATTTTATTCTGAAAAGAATAAGTTTGATGTTGAAAAGGTAACGGGGTATTAGTTGGTAGCGTTATCTAGGTTTAGCACCCTCACCCCGTACCTGAGAGGACGGGTGTGAACTACTGACCCAGTCATGCCCAATGCTTGATAGGAGAATTGGGGAACGGGCAAAATAAATCTGGAGCCGTCTTGTATTCGAGGTATTATCAACAGTATAATCAATGAACTAAACTAAACACTTGGTAACCAACGTTTTCGTAAAACTATGAACTCACCAGCGTTGTCTGATACACTTGTTGCATGCTCGCAGGTCGTTAGGTACTATGGAAAGAGGAACTTCCTGTCTGGATGGCTGGAGTGGTCATGGGTCATACTGCTAGGATTTGCAAGACTTGTTTATTGATTTCACGTACATTGGTTTTTGAAACGATTGAACAGTGTTTAACTGTCTGGATGGCTGGAGTGGTCATGGGTCGTACTGCTAGGATTTGCAAGACTTGTTTAATGATTTCACGTACATTGGTTTTTGAAACGATTGAACAGTATGCATCACATAACGTATACTCAGTTCATACATGTGTCCACATCCCATATATAACACACAATAACCACACAACATTTAACTGGGCTACTTAACCAAGCCCAAGCCCAACAGATTACCCTTCGGCGAAGAACCGTCCGACGAAGAACCCCTGATGGTTCGTCATGAACAATCCGACGAAGACCCCTATTCTTCGTCATGAGCAACTCCGACGAAAATCCCCATTCTTCGTCGATACAGAATTTGATGAAACATCCCTATGTTTCGTCGAGTTACATTTTATAACACCATGATCAAATATCAACAGTTAGCAGTTACACAATTTCTGAAGGATCACAAGATCAAACGACGGTTACTTTGCAAATTAAACAACCCTACCTAGAGACAGTCGTCGACCACCATAACATGACAGTTTCCAATTAATATACAATTCTAATCGAAAAATGATCATTGAGACACTTTCAACATACCTATCCTAATTTATTGACTAACATTCATACGGCCGATCATCATCGAAGTATTATATTCACAGGATCAAAACACTATCATGAATCAATTCATATATTCATACAAAATTATCACAACATAACGGTCATCGTATCCTATCGTTTCACCCAATAAATTCTGAGAACATACAAGTCTAAACACAAATCTTTAGGCAAGAGATCACCATATCAGATCTACAACATCAGTTTCAACCCTAGACAATTATCGTCAAAGAACACAGATCATTCAATCAAGAACTTACTGATCGTGATACAAGGGTGTTTAGCCAAAACAAGATAGGAAGCTTCGAGATCGTATGGTTGTTCGTCGCTCAGAGATTTGACAAGGGGAGAGGAGGCTCTATGGTTTTATGTTTACGTCTGACGGTTATAGGGGTTATATACTCACCAACAGTTGGGCCGTGAACTATTCTGGGCCAAAGCCCATGTACGACGAAGAACCATCCTCGATGAAGATCCATTCTTCGTCGAGGTTTCATGCGACAAAAGATCCTATTCTTCGTCGGGCATACATATGACGAAGATCATTCTTCGTCGTTCAAGGTTTGTGACAAAGGTTCCCTTCTTCGTCGGGTCCGAGGTGTTGGTGCAGTTGTCTGTCGACTTCATCTTCGTTCGAGTCTTAGATTAGAACTGATAGATCAGGGCGCGTAAAACGAGAAATGGGGTTTTATAGGTAATTCCGCTTGAAATGTTACATGGTCATTTCAAACGGAATCAGCAGATTATTTCAAGCGGAATCAGAAAGTTAATTCCGTTTCAAGTAATTTCGCTAGAGATGTAATTCCGCTTGAGCATGTTCAAGCGGAATCACATGCCTATATATACCCTTTCAAGCGAGATCAGTTGTAATCTTCTTGTTTCCGACGCCGAAGTGCTGTCGAAATGTCTATGTGCTGTAAATTGCTTCTAGATCAATAAACGAGACAGTTAATAGTGAATATAAGCTAAACAAAGACAGAATCAATGAATTCCGCCTCTGATTCTGTCTGAGCACTCTTCTGATCGACTCGTTAGGTCGTTTCACGATCCTACATGTGGTATCAGAGCTCAGGAGGAAGAGTTCTTACTGTTTAGCTTATTTTCGCTAGAAAATTCTGAATTCTACACCTTCTTTTCACAATTAATCAAGTTTTCACGGTTAAAATGGACTGATTTTCACATATAATGTGTAAAACATAGTTTTAACAAACCCTTGAAAGAATCGGACCTAAAATCGGCCTAGAACTTGATCAATTTTGCCAAAAACAGATCGAATTGATGATGTCAGCAACATTTCAAGCGAATTTAGCAGGGTAATTCCGCTTGAAATTATTATTCTGCTTGAAAATCTCATCAGATTCCGTTTGAAATAGGTGATTCCGCTTCAAAGATATAATTCCGCTTGAAAGATTTCAAGCGAAATAACTAATTTTGCTTCAAGAAGTTATTCCGTTTGAACCGTGTCAAGCGAGATCAGTGATTTCGCTTCAAAAGGGTATTCCGTTTCAACTGGTTATTTCGTTTGAAGGATCTTATTTCGTTTGAAGTGTGATTGCAGTTAATCTCGCTTAAACTGTGTAATTGTTAGTGCATTAAGTGTCTATCGCCTCTGTCAATCAAAATCGTAGTAGAAACCGAAGAATGCAAGACTTGATGATGTTATTAGTTAGTAAAGGCAAGGTGGCAATTTTGTAAATAATGAGATTTCTCATTATAACCTTGTGCCTATAAATAGGAAGTCATAGTGTTAGATTGAGGACTTTTGCCATTTAGAGCATTTGGAGAGCTAGAGATCTAGAGAGAGATTCTAGAGAGAGAAAGCTTGTCCACGTGATTCAGGTTCGTGTATGCTATCAAATCTATCAAAGAATCACAGTTTATTTTACTGTTCGTGTGTTCGGTCTCACTCGTGCACGGATTCCGCACGTCGTACGAGTCGGTTCGTAATCGAAACGGAGTCAAACCGGTCCTACAAGTGGTATCAGAGCGAGGAGCTCGATTGCTTGATCAAACACATCATTTTCGTACCAGATTTCAGCCGAATCAGATCCGATTTCATCTTTTTCATATTTTTTACAGTTTTTACTGTTTTTCATCGAATTGAACAGGTTTTCATGGTCCGTTTCAGCTGATTTTTGGATATGTTGTGCGCCTATACCTGATCTAAAACCCTACCAAGTTTCAGATCGAAACTCCAAACCGTTTAGGAGAAATCAAGATTTTTTCATTCGAATTCGCGTCAAAGTTGCAGGTCTGTTCATATGAACATGTCTGGTCCGCTTTTGTGAACAACAAAAGGTTCGCGTTTCTGGTCCGCTCCAACGTACAAGTTTTGCTGGTTCGCTCGTCTGGTCCGCTCATTCGACAATATCTGGTCCGCTCATTCGGACAATACCTGGTCCGCTCATTCGGACAATATCTGGTCCGCTCATCCGGACAATATCTGGTTCGCTCATTCGGACATTATCTGGTCCGCTTTTAGTGACAAAATAGTTGAGGTCCGCTCATTTGTCATATTAACAGTAGGTTCGCTCTTGAGATTCGCTGGTGTGGTTCGCTTTTGTGACATCATATCAAGGGGTATCGCAGTTGAAATCTGATTTGCTTGTCGGCCATTTATAATCAAAAGAAAGTGGTCTGAGTTGTGTGGTGTGTTGAGATTATCGAACAGTTCAGTAATAATAGCTTGTCAGTTCACGTGATTAAAGATCATCGATCCTGTTGTAATTTGATGATAAAACTGAGTGTCGGACTTTGTCAATGAAAATCTGAGATTTCATGTTGTGAATATTTTTTTTTTGAACGGCAAATCACTTTATATATATATATATATATAAAGAGCCAGCTAGCAACTGGGAGAACAAAACAAAAACAACCAAAAACAGAGAAAACAAAAAACAAGAGAACAACTACAGAAGATCGACTACATCAAACAATAACCAATTCTCCCACTTAGGCTTCTTATTCTTTGATCGATAGCTGACCCAAAGAAATGAGTCTTCCTTGATATATTCCACCGTCTTCATAATAGGGATGAACATATCATCAAAGACCTTGGCATTTCTAGCGCTCCAAATTCTCCAAACCGTTGCTATAATAACTGTAGACACAAGCCGCTTCCAAGTTCTACCGCCCGGACAATCTTTAACATACTTAACTAACTCCAAAAGCGTATTGCATCAAAGATTATCGAACAGTTCAGTAATAAAAGTTGTTGGTCACATTTATAAAAGGTCCAATGAGAATAGGGTAAATATTAAAGGTGTTGGCAATATTGGACGGTAATGTGACTTACAATTAATTGTCATCACGTGAACATAAACCAAGGTTGTCAGGTAGTTTGAATCTGGGAACAAATCATCACGTGAACTATCAATAATTGTTGGCTATTTCGATCAAGTGTGCATGTGATTTGATTCAAGGATTGCATATGTAGTTGATAAGGTTGTCTGCCACTTTACTTGATTAAAATCAGATTCCCATGTGAATCTATTGCAATTTATATTGATACATGTGATCATCTTTGTTCAAGATTTGAGGTCAAATAGAATTCAAACAATATCTGACATTAAACATTTCAGGTGATGGTCATCGAGTAGTGTGAAATACCATGTGTATTCGGTTAATAAAGAAAACAAGCTAGTGGAATATTTTACATTGTTGTCGGCTGAATGTGAAGTGATAAGTGTCAGCAAGTCATACATATACCGAGCCCATTCAAAGTCAACACATAATTGGCCCAATGAGATGTTGTTTTGTTTAGTTTAAAAGGTTTGGAAAGCCCAACAGAAGTGTATTGTTTGTCTAAGTGTCTTCGGCCCAAGTGTCATAGTTGCAGCCCATATAAAGAAGTGCACGGCTCAAATCATTCTAAAGCTCAAATTTGAATGTATTTCATTCCGATCGGATCCATTCATTCAGTGTCTTCACTCGAACAACATTAGAATGAGTCCACGAATTTTCGACACGAGTTCTAGATCAAGTCAACTGTTTCACACGTTCACATTTTCTCAGTTCGTTTAAACTGATTAGTTGTTTTTGTTTGTCCAGGTGATTAAAGATTTACAAGGGGCGAATATCAAGAAGAAGATTTAAAATGTCAGGAGAAAGTGCTCATGATAGATGGTGGAGAAAAGACAGTGCGAGATGGGAGATTGGAAAATTGTATGAACCATTTAAGGAAGCACAAAGAGCAAAGAGATGGAATGAAGAACTAGAGTGTTACATGGATCCACAGGGTAATCCAGTAGTTGATCCATCAAAAGTAGATTTTGATGCTGTAACCAATGTGTTTCCAAGTGAGGGCACTTTCAACACAAGAAGGCTTTCTGATAAAAGCTATTTGCCAAATTTGATGATCAAGTTAAAAGAAGTTTTTGAAGCAAGTTTACCGAAGGTGGTAGAACTGAAGAAAAGAAAAGAAGAAGAATTGAAGAAGACGATTGAAGAAGTGAAAACTGTTGCGAAGATTGATGCTGAAGAGGAACAGAAAGCTGAAGAAGAACAGAAGAATGCAGAAGCTCAGAAAGAAGAAAAGGAGAACGATCAGAAAGTTGAGTCAGAAGAATCGGTGCTGAATGAGACTGAGGTTAGAAAATCTTCTGATCTATCGAATATTGAATTGGTTGATAAAAAAGAAAACAAATGCAGGAATTGTATAGAAATGTGCAAAGCCTGTATTGAAAAAGATGAATTGATAAAAACAAAAGATAATGAATTAAGCAAACTTGAAAATGGTTTCACAATAAAATGTAAAGATATGATTGAAAAAGAAGAAATTTTGAAATTAAAAGTTGAAAAACTGACACAGAAATGTCAAGGTCTTGAAAAGGATAATGATGTTTATAGACAACTGTGTTCTACAAAATGTGTCGATTGTGTTGAAAAAGAATCTAAATTTCAAGATTTACAAAAACAGTATGATTCTTTAAAGTGGTCGAGTCAGAGAATACAAGAAGCTTATGATACTTTGAAGAGCCAAGTCAAAAGTTTTGATCAAAGATTGTCTGAAACTTTAACAACCAAAGAAATGTATGAGAGACAGTTTAAAGAAAAGCAAATTGAATTAAACAAATGTGTTGATGAAATTGCAAATCTTAAACAAGTCTTGGCTGAAAAAGAAAAGGTTGTTACCAAACTTCAAAGTTATCATAACTCTTCGTACATTCTCGAACGCATTTTCAACATCACACCAGATGACAAAGATACTGAAAATTGCAAAAAGGGTATTGGTTCAGAATTTCATCAGGTACCACCACCATTGAGAAACAATTATACTTTTTATGATGAGGAAAAGGTGGCAAAGGGTTTGAATATAGTTGACCAGTTACCTGAAAGTATCGATGTGACTTACTCCAAATCTGATGATGCTAATGATTCAGAGGTGGTAAGTAAGGTTGTTGAAAGTGTTTTGAAAGATGAGTCTACAAAAGGTAAGTCTGAATCACAGGATGAAGATGAAGGAAATCTTTATGATGGTTATCTGAAAAACACAAAATCCGAGAAAAATTTGAATGATGATTCAAAAGGATTGGTTTATACCATGATTGGATCGGACAAATTATTCTTAGATGTTGTATTCCCAATTCAGAATGTGATTTCAGAGAAGGTCGATAAAGTTTTCAAAATGGTTGAGATTGAGAAGTCTGAGATTCCAAAGTTTGCTGGTAAAGGTCATAAATCTTTTTATAACAAACCGGGTTTTAAGAAGAAAAACATGAAGGCTGGTTTGGGTTATAAAAAGAAACGGAATTGGAATCAAAGTAAAAAACCAAATTTGCAACAAAAGATGAATTTTGTTCAAGGGAAAAGTTTGAAAGAAGAGGAAAAACTCAAATTTGGACGACAGTCTAATGATGAGTTTGATGCTATGAAAAAGAAACAACAACAGGCCAAGGACGTTTCAAAGAAAGTGTGTTTTAAATGTGATCAAATTGGACATGTTGCACGAAAGTGTCCAAATCCAAAGCCTGTTGATGTTGTAAAACAGAAATCTGAGTATGTGAAACCAAGGTCAACCAGATTTGATTCGAAACAAACTTGGAGGTACAATACAAACAAGTTTGCTTCAAATCAAAATTGGAAATCAAACCCGAACAGGTTCGATTCAAGACAGACCTGGAATTCTCACACACCCAGATTGAGAACAACACAGAGTTGGAGAAAATCTGTTGATATGACTAAACTTCAAGAATGTTGGAAATCTAAAAATGTTATTCAAGATCAAAAGGTTCAAAAAGAGACAAATTTTTACAAAAGAGGTACTCCGGAAGGTCAAATGTGGAGTGCTAAGAAACAAGTAATGATGGTAAAAGATGAAAAAGTTGAAGTAAAAATTGAAAATGTTTTAAATGACAAAGAGTTTCCAAAATTGAATGAACATTATTGTGTTGAAATGCCTCAGGTCCAACAGACCTGGGCTAAATTGTTCAAATGATTAATAAAGTTTGGATGTGCAGGTGCTCAACGAAGCTGAAGATTGTGAGAATGATAGTTGGAGCAACCTGGCACAGGAAGAGGTTGCAGGATCCTGGTTTGGTTGAACAGGGAGTTTAGTTTGAGTGTTTTCTGTACATAAATAAACAATATTTTCAAAATCCTAAAAATTGAAAAATTAAAAACCAAAAATATGTTTTTAGTTTGTTAAAATTTGAAAAACCAAAAATATGTTGTTTTTAATTTTGTTTGAATGTATGTTGATTGAATACGCCGAAACCCTCACGGCTGAACAAACATGATTACTTTCATCAGATTGAAAAACGATTTTCAAACTGTTAAGATCAATGGGTTGTAAATCATGGGGGTATGTTATATTTTCTGCAAAACAGGGCATGAGATGCAGAAAATGGATGGCGAGACAAAGCTATCAATGTTGGTTGTCAAATTTTCTTTATATGATTTTGCATTTTAGGGGGAGAAATTTTGTTAGAAAATACAAAAACATTTGAAAATTTGAAAAAGTCAAAAACATGATAAAATTCAAAATTGAGTTTTTGTGTAAAAAGAGGAAATGATAGTACATCAGTAGACTATCACAGTATGCTAAAGAAATGGAAAGTTTAAATGTGTTAAACGATCTCACCGTGGATGTGTCGGTAGGTTTTTATACACTTAGTAAACTTTTTCGGGATATAAACCTAAATTCAAACACTTGCTTATTTCGTGGGGAACAGTACTTGGATATATAGGTAACCCCTGAAATCTCGTTTGAAAGGTCTCTTAATCTGATATACTAGGTCTTTATACTCAATGATGTCTGGGGTATTATTCCAGGACTTCTGCTGAACGGTGGTTCTGACCTAGTCCCTGGCTAATACTTGCTGCAATGCTTGAAACACATCATTAAACCCTCAGCATGCTGAAACAATAAAATTGATAAATGCTGCTGTTGTAAGCAACAAGATCCTCTAAAGGGGACACACCGAAAAGTCGAAGCTGATATCTCTCTGCGTATACGGAAGTATCGACCTGAGATCCCTCGGCCCTCGCATACCTAATTTATGTACAGATATCATTGTAGTATACTCACCTGTAAGACTGATTATTGGGATTCTGGATACGGGAGTATATTCAAGAGGTGGGACACATGAATGAGTTTAAGTTCTTAATACATCTAATTCGTATCCTGAATCAGTTGAAATTTGTATGAAAATTTAAGTGGACAAGTATATCGACAATCTAAGTGAATTGTTTAATTCTTACTGTGTAATTAAGCTCAACGGTACTTGTGACTTGTCAAAAACTGATATGATCCTCTAACGCATACTCAAACAAAAATATTGTCTGTAAATATGTTTGTACATATTTCTTTACTGCTTTATATTTTCAGAAAATACAAAAAGATTTTGATTTCTGCTTTATTTTCGACAACCGATGTCTGAGTGCTGAGTTTCAAAATCTAAGTAAGCTGATCGTGTTTCTGAAAATAAAACAAGTTCATTAATTTGAAACTTGAAGTTTTTTTAAAATCAAAAATTCAAAAACAGTTTGTGATATCTCCAAGGTCATTAATTTGGACTTGGATGATTAACTGTGGGGGATTTGGATGCTTATATTGTTATAAGTGTTAGTTTCCGATACGATTCGATGAAACTACCAAATTCATGAGAAGTGGTTTAGAAGGTTTGAATTGTCAGATTACGATATCTGGAAGATTTAAATATTGTTACTTATAGTTGTATGAGTGATTGCAGGTAATCCAGACTACGATCCCGAGAGCTGAGTCTAAGGGGGAGTCTAAAGACAAGCTGAAAGTTAGGAGGAGCTTGTAGATGGAAAGCTAGGTGTCGATCCCTAAAAGCACGGAAGCTTGACGAAAGGGGGAGCCTGAAGGAAGAGTCTATCGAGAGAGAGAGCAACGGAAACCTGAAGACAGATCCACGGGGATTCTGTTCAAGATAGAGAAAGACAAGATGCTACGAGATTGACTACGGCAATATCCAAGGGGGAGTCTGTTAGTGCATTAAGTGTCTATCGCCTCTGTCAATCAAAATCGTAGTAGAAACCGAAGAATGCAAGACTTGATGATGTTATTAGTTAGTAAAGGCAAGGTGGCAATTTTGTAAATAATGAGATTTCTCATTATAACCTTGTGCCTATAAATAGGAAGTCATAGTGTTAGATTTAGGACTTTTGCCATTTAGAGCATTTGGAGAGCTAGAGATCTAGAGAGAGACTCTAGAGAGAGAAAGCTTGTCCACGTGATTCAGGTTCGTGTATGCTATCAAATCTATCAAAGAATCACAGTTTATTTTACTGTTCGTGTGTTCGGTCTCACTCGTGCACGGATTCCGCACGTCGTACGAGTCGGTTCGCAATCGAAACGGAGTCAAACCGGTCCTACAGTAATCTCTCTTCAAAGATAATTCCATTTGAAACTGACTGTTTGTAACTTGTCACCGAAACATGGATTCTGAAGAAGATATTGCATTGTATTACTATGTGATGTGCGATAAAGTGTTACTTATTTTAGGTGTATATTTTAAGCCCTTTTTAACACATATTTTAGCCAAGTTTTAAATTTATAAAACACGATATTTCACTAACACTAAACACACATATGGGCAAGTGCACCCATCGTTGAGTGTAGTATAGCGTTGGTAAGATACCGAGGTCGTCCAAGGACACAAGAGCTTTTAGTACCGGTTTATCCTCAACGTCTAACCAAAATAAAAAGTTTAGAAAAATGTTTTAAACTAAGAAAAATAAAAACTAACTAAAATGCTGAAAATAAAAATAAAAGAAAAAACAGATAGACAAGATGAATCACTTGGTTCCGACTCGTATCTAGTATAACCTTTGATTATTTCCGCACTTTTGCACATAATTAAGAGATTATCTTAGTTATTGTAGTAGGCCCCTCTTTTGAAGGTGACGTTACCCTCACCCCAGTAGTTTGAGTCAGCAGGGATACAATCCTAAAAGGGTGGATTATTGGAAGATAATGAATTAAGTTATTAATGCAGTATTGTGGTAGGCCCCGCTTTTGGCGGTGACGTTACCCTCGGCTAAGTAGTCTGAGTTAGCAGGGATACAGTCCTAAATAGCCGGGTTATAGTATTAATAGTAGTTAACTTATGAGGGGATCAAAGAGTTTGGACCCCCGCCATCCAATACCGTGAAGTATTGAAGGAGGTCCTACTAAATTTGACCCAGGTCCATTGCAGGACCTCTAAACGCTGAACAATGGCAAGACCTTTACCAAACCGTTCCCTTAACCCCCGACCAGGTAGCCAACATATCTCCATATAGACCGTGGAGATATGAATGGTGAAAATCCTTTATTTTATATAGACAGTAAAATAATGCCAAGACACCACGGACAAACGATAAGGAAAGATCACCTTCAACATAAATAACTAGTTATTAAAGTCATTAATACAAAACCAAATAAAAAGTGCAAAAGATTAGAAATAAAAAGTATTATACTAGACACTTTGTCTTCACCAAGTGATGTAAGAGACTTAGGCAAACATGGCCTTGATTGTCAAGAACTCTTACGATCAATCTTGGATCCCGAGACGACTCACACACTCTACGATGGACAATGGATGATGGTGGTGGATGATGGTGTTGTGATGGTGGTGGGTGGTGGATGAAGTGTGAGAGAGGTGGTGTGCCAAGGGATGGTTTGAGCTTGAGCCAAGCACTCCTATTTATAGCCTGTACAGAAGCCTGGACACGGCCCCGTGTCCGCTGGACACGGCCCCGTGTCCACCCTTTTCTCTTTCTTCATTAATACAGTTTGTCTTTATTAGCTCCACACGCCCCCGTGTCCGCTGGGCACGCCCCCGTGTCCGTCTGACACTCTCTCTCTTCATTAATTGTAATTCGCAATTACAATTAATGCACCTGCAGTACTTTCGGCACGCCCCCGTGTCCGTTGGGCACGGCCCCGTGGTGGGCAACAGAAGCTTCTATAGGTTTGTCTTTTCTGCTGGCACTTGGGCACGCCCCGTGCTCACTGGACACGCCCCGTGTTCACGGGACACGCCCCGTGTTCGCTGGACACGCCCCGTGTTGAGCTGAGCACACCCCGTGCTCAGCTGGGCACAGCCCCATGCTCAGCTTTTCTTCTTGTTTTTGCTTTGTGAGATGCTGTCTAGGAGTCGGGCATGCCACGTTTCTTCCTTTTCTTTGTATTTATGTTGGTTTTGGCTGTATATTTGTTCCTTTTGTTCGTTTAAGCTCATTTGACCCTGTAAATTCAAAAGGAAGACAAAAACACACTTTTTCCAACATTAGTACTAAAAAAGGGTTAGTTTTATGCCTTATTTGATGTAATTTATATGTTGCATTTTACACACATCAAATACCCCCACACTTGAATCTTTGCTTGTCCTCAAGCAAAACTCTTTAATATGTGGCTTACACTCCCAAATGGAATGGGTAGAAGAGAAGGTTTTTGGGCTTGTCATAGAGTGTCGGGATTTCCAAGATTCTTTATTTAGTTTTATTTTTATTTATTTACAATCCTATTCGTCATGATTTATTTAAAACTTTTCATAAGACGAATTACTTATTTGGGCATAACATGCCTCTTTAAAATTTTATTTATATACAAGTTCACATACCTCACGGGGGATCACTCAACACTCGGCCGAAGGTGTATTTTTAGTGAATCACTCGAGAGCGGCATGGAACTTACTCCTACCATAAGCTTGCCAAGCAATCAATCCTCCTCCTTTTTAACTTATATACCTTTGTAAATATCAAGAGGACTTTGTGGGTGAAGGGTTAGGCTTGGGCTAAAGGTAGGTGGTTGGGTTAGTGGTTAGTAGAAAGGGCGAAAAAGCGTAACAAGCGTCGGTTTTCGAAAGACTTTTTTTTTTTTTTCAATTTTTTTTTTATTTTGATGAAGCCATTATTCAAACAAATTTATTTTTGATAAACTTGTTTGTTTATTTTTCTTTCGCTTCATCATCATCAAACTAATTTTTTTTTTTTTTTTTTTTGAAAGTCATAAGAAAAACCGAGCTTGTTACTAAAACAAAGGGTTAAAATAAAAAAGGTTTTGGTGGGTGAAAGGGTGTTTGTTTTTGGGTTTTGAAATGAAAAGGTTTAGGCTCAAAGGGGTTAACTAGGGGGATTTTGGGTAGGTGGTAAAAAAAAAAAAAAAAAAATGGTGTAGAAATAAAAATGGTTAGTCCTAATGCCTCCATCATTTACTTACTCGGGTTTAAGTTGGTAAGGACTGGGAATGTATCGTCATGGCAAGTTCTAGAGTCGTAAGAACCAAGCGGCTATTCACACAAGAAACGAAAAATGAGCATTTAGTTCTAATGATATGTAATTGTATGCTCAATAAAGGCTCAAAACTCACTTTTGTGGGAATGGGTTTTTATGTGATCAAGTATA
The DNA here is from genome assembly GCA_030545235.1 of Helianthus tuberosus. Classification (NCBI taxonomy): domain Eukaryota; kingdom Viridiplantae; phylum Streptophyta; class Magnoliopsida; order Asterales; family Asteraceae; genus Helianthus; species Helianthus tuberosus. The sequence goes on from CM060403.1 coordinate 156,782,960, forward strand.
TACAATCAAATTTTAACTAAGCTTGTCATGCATTTTCATAATTTTCTTATGTTGGTTCTTTTTATCACGACGCTATCGGTTGTAAATTTTTAAAAATATAACCTTTTTTTAAGAACTTAAATTTCCCGAGTTAAACCTAGACAAGTAAAAAAAAATGAAAATTTTTGAAAAAATTTGGGGTGATTAGCGGTTCCAATAGAGTTTTGTGTAAGGCTTGTATTTAGGACTTGCAAGATTCAAGGTTTTAGCATCCCCCCCACACTTAAATTACACATTGTCCTCAATGTGTCCCAAAAATAAGTTTTTCGGTTGATTAAAATGTGTAAAAGTGGGTTAAAAACAAGATTTTATGGTACTGGGTAGCTGAACACGGGGTGGTGTTGGCTGAGCACGGCCCAGTGTCCAGACTGCCAGTACCAAAAGTAAACAGAAGGCTGGGCACGGGGGCGTGTCCAGTGAGCACGGCCCCGTGTCCAGGTACCTGAACTGGGCATTTTCTACAGAACCTTGGGCACGGGGCGTGTTGGGGTGAGCACGGCCTCGTGCTGAACTTTCTGTAATGAAGAAAAATCGTAGGGAGGCTCTGTTTTTGTGTATGGGGTGTTGGTTCAAGCTTCCCTTATCATCCTTCACCATCCCGAGTGTGTTTTATTCCTGAAAATTAAAAACTAAACTAGAAAACATAAAGGTTAATCTAAACTAAACTACGGATAGTCCCGCGGAATGCCTCTGTGGTGCGCCACGTTTATAAGGGTCCTTGGCTAGACCCACCTTATCGGGTGGTTCTGGCTCATCTTCAATTAGGGGGTCATCATTGCCGAATGGATATTTCATTGATCGCTCAAGATCGACACTTCTTTTAAATGCCCCTAATTGAAGAGGTAGATTGTTGAACTTCCGGTTTTTCAAAGCTTCGTGAGTTTTTACAAATGGTCGTCCCAACACTAGAGGAGCGTCATCGAGGATGACAAAATCGGTCGGGATTACCATTTGATTTGTTTGAACCAATACATCCTCAACTATACCGATTGATTTTATTACTTTCCGATTGGATAGAAAAATGGGTATTTGAAGTGGAGAAAAATCACTAATACTTAATTTTTCGAAAATGTAGTTAGGCATTATGTTAACACAAAGATCTTTATCGATTGTGACATTACTAATAAACGAATTTTGAAAGAAACATGGAACCGGTGTGATGTTAATTTCAAATGGGTCTTCTTTTATTAGCGAAGTTTGATCATTAGTTAACTTAATACTTACCGTTTCGTCAATTTTAGTGTTAGTGTTTAACTCTTTTAAAAACTTAGCATGAGTGGGTACTAAACAATGATTTTCGAAAGAAGGTGTCAAGAGATTAATTTCTTCAAAATTAGACTCTTCTTGGATTTTAACGTTGTCAGACTCACCTATTTCGTTGTTTAACTCATGTGTCGGTTTTTCACTTATTTGTTCTTCCATTTTTACAATTTCAGTTATCTCTTCATTTTTTAATTCTTCTCTTGCGCGGGACTCCTCTTCCCTTGCGCGAGATTCTCTTATACAGCGATCGATAACTCTTATGTGTTCTAATATCCTATCGGTCACTTCGGTTATAGAAAAAGAATCGGTATTTTCTAAGCTTGAATCCGGTTGTTCGACCCTTTGTTCCTCATAATACCCATATGAAGTAGATGGTTCGCACCATTGTTCTTCATTGTAAGTATATGATGGATAAGGTTCATAATTTTGTTCTTCATAATACTCATATGAGGTGGGTTGTTCACGCCAAGGTTCCTCATAGTAAGCATACGAAGGTGTTGGCTCATATCTTGGTTCCTCAAAGTATGAGTATGAGGGCTCATACCTTGGTTCATCAAAATATGAGTATGAGGGAGGAGGTTCATACCTTTGGTCTTCATAGGATGTGTATGAAGTTGGTGGATCGTACCTGGGCTCCTCATAGTAGGTGTATGAATTGGATGGTTGATATGAGTGATTATTTTGAATCGAGCGTGCATTACGACAATTAGTGCAATAATTACCCCTATAATCATCCTCCTCATAGGTGTAGTTGTAACCTCCTGAGTATTGATCCATAAGAATCACTCAGCAGACCACAACCGAGTCTCGAGATCAGAAAACAAAAATAAAAACGGAAACAGAGGCTGGACACGGCCCCGTGTTCAGTGGACACGGCCCCGTGTTCAGGATCTGTATCTGGGCGTTTTAATTAAATTTACTGATTTCGTTGAGCACGGGGCGTGTTCAGTGAGCACGGCCCGTGTTCAAGCTTCTGTTACTGGGTGTTTTATGAAAAATATGCAGCACGGCCCTGTGTTCAGTGAACACGGCCCCGTGTACAGGTTACTGTAAATGCAAAACTAAACTAAAATGCAGAAAAATGTGGGCCCGTTTTGAAAAGGTTTTGAAAAACTGATTAGGCCGTCGATTTTAAGTTTTCCTAAAATCCTTGTGTCCCCGGCAACGGCGCCAAAAAACTTGATGTGCGATAAAGTGTTACTTATTTTAGGTGTATATTTTAAGCCCTTTTTAACACTTATTTTAGCCAAGTTTTAAATTTATAAAACACGATATTTCACTAACACTAAACACACATATGGGCAAGTGCACCCATCGTTGAGTGTAGTATAGCGTTGGTAAGATACCGAGGTCGTCCAAGGACACAAGAGCTTTTAGTACCGGTTTATCCTCAACGTCTAACCAAAATAAAAAGTTTAGAAAAATGTTTTAAACTAAGAAAAATAAAAACTAACTAAAATGCTGAAAATAAAAATAAAAGAAAAAACAGATAGACAAGATGAATCACTTGGTTCCGACTCGTATCTAGTATAACCTTTGATTATTTCCGCACTTTTGCACATAATTAAGAGATTATCTTAGTTATTGTAGTAGGCCCCTCTTTTGAAGGTGACGTTACCCTCACCCCAGTAGTTTGAGTCAGCAGGGATACAATCCTAAAAGGGTGGATTATTGGAAGATAATGAATTAAGTTATTAATGCAGTATTGTGGTAGGCCCCGCTTTTGGCGGTGACGTTACCCTCGGCTAAGTAGTCCGAGTCAGCAGGGATACAGTCCTAAATAGCCGGGTTATAGTATTAATAGTAGTTAACTTATGAGGGGATCAAAGAGTTTGGACCCCCGCCATCCAATACCGTGAAGTATTGAAGGAGGTCCTACTAAATTTGACCCAGGTCCATTGCAGGACCTCTAAACGCTGAACAATGGCAAGACCTTTACCAAACCGTTCCCTTAACCCCCGACCAGGTAGCCAACATATCTCCATATAGACCGTGGAGATATGAATGGTGAAAATCCTTTATTTTATATAGACAGTAAAATAATGCCAAGACACCACGGACAAACGATAAGGAAAGATCACCTTCAACATAAATAACTAGTTATTAAAGTCATTAATACAAAACCAAATAAAAAGTGCAAAAGATTAGAAATAAAAAGTATTATACTAGACACTTTGTCTTCACCAAGTGATGTAAGAGACTTAGGCAAACATGGCCTTGATTGTCAAGAACTCTTACGATCAATCTTGAATCCCGAGACGACTCACACACTCTACGATGGACAATGGATGATGGTGGTGGATGATGGTGTTGTGATGGTGGTGGGTGGTGGATGAAGTGTGAGAGAGGTGGTGTGCCAAGGGATGGTTTGAGCTTGAGCCAAGCACTCCTATTTATAGCTTGTACAGAAGCCTGGACACGGCCCCGTGTCCGCTGGACACGGCCCCGTGTCCACCCTTTTCTCTTTCTTCATTAATACAGTTTGTCTTTATTAGCTCCACACGCCCCCGTGTCCGCTGGGCACGCCCCCGTGTCCGTCTGACACTCTCTCTCTTCATTAATTGTAATTCGCAATTACAATTAATGCGCCTGCAGTACTTTCGGCACGCCCCCGTGTCCGCTGGGCACGGCCCCGTGGTGGGCAACAGAAGCTTCTATAGGTTTGTCTTTTCTGCTGGCACTTGGGCACGCCCCGTGCTCACTGGACACGCCCCGTGTTCACTGGACACGCCCCGTGTTCGCTGGACACGCCCCGTGTTCGCTGGACACGCCCCGTGTTGAGCTGAGCACACCCCGTGCTCAGCTGGGCACAGCCCCATGCTCAGCTTTTCTTCTTGTTTTTGCTTTGTGAGATGCTGTCTAGGAGTCGGGCATGCCACGTTTCTTCCTTTTCTTTGTATTTATGTTGGTTTTGGCTGTATATTTGTTCCTTTTGTTCGTTTAAGCTCATTTGACCCTGTAAATTCAAAAGGAAGACAAAAACACACTTTTTTCCAACATTAGTACTAAAAAAGGGTTAGTTTTATGCCTTATTTGATGTAATTTATATGTTGCATTTTACACACATCACTATGTAACTCAACAAGAGAGTTATACTGAGATTAAAGAAGAACCAGTTTTCGAAGAATCAATTTCAAAAGAACCAGTTTCAGTAAAAATGGATTCAGAAACTGCTCTAGATAAGGTTGAAAATAATCCAGAAGTTGATTCAGAAAAAGCTGAGAATATTTCAGAAATTGTTTCGGAGAGAGTTCCATTGTTTGATAACTCATCAGATGAAGAGAGTGATGATGACAATAAAAAAATTAGTCAACTTGAATTTTATAGAATTTTGATGTCACCTGATTTGTATAATATGCTTGTTGCAGCAAAATTGGAGTTACTAAAAAATAAACGAGCTGCAAAAATGAAGGATCAAAAGGCAGCAAATGTGGAAGAAAATGTTCAAGTGATGAAAGAACAGGTTGAAGAGATTCCAGCTTTAAAGATTGAGTATGAAGCTGATGATAAACAGATTCCTGGGATGTGCTTAATTTGTGAAAAATCAAGAGCAGAAAATGTCAAACTCTTGAAGGATGTAGAGAGTTTGACATTGGAAAACAAAATTTTGAAAGAAAAGGAAAAAGCTTTTGAGAATAAAATAAAATCTTCAGAAAGTGAAGATTTTTGGATAAAATTGGAAAATAAAAGTTTAAAAGAAAATGAAACAAAATTTCAAGAACAAAAAAAAGTTTTGAAAATGAAAAATCTGTTCTTGAAAAGAATAAAATTGAAAATGAACAGGTAATCAAGTCTCATCTTGAGAAAATCTCTCAGCTTGAAAAAGAAGCTGAGAGTGCAAGAAATAAAATTGATGAGCTTGAAAAGAAATTGAAAGGTTTTGTGAACTCATCAGTACCAGATTATATCTGTCCAAAACCGATCAATTCAGTTCCAATAAGTGACAATGTCACAAACTTTGACAAAGTCAAAGTTGAAGATTGTGATGAGAAAACTGATGATGAAGTTGAGAAAAGAAAAATATTTTTGAAATTAAATGAAATGTTTCAACAAATTGTTTTACATTCTACTGAGAAAGGTGAATGCTCTACGCAAAAACCTGTAAAGAAGAATGTGGAACAAAAACAAAAGGATAAAAAGCCGAAAATTGTTCAAAAAGAAAATAAAAGCTCATCAGTTCAATCATCCAATCGTGATAAAAAATCACAAAAATTATAAAAACAAAACTCAAAAACTGTTGCTAATAAGTGGTGCTGGTTTGACCACAGTGCTCAAAAGCCAAATCCAGCTTTCAAGAGGAGTGATGATTACCACAAAGCCAAACAGTGCTATGACTTGAATGTTTGGGCTGAAGGTGGTGATTGGTACGATAACAGAGTGTGTTACACTTGTGGTGTGAGAGGACACATTGCTGTTAACTGCCAGAACTGGAGTTATGAGACGAGAAGATGCTTTGAATGCCAAATCAAAGGTCATATTGCCAGAGATTGCCCAATGAGATCAAAGGGAAGATCGAGGGCTGAATCTCAGAAAATGGCAAAGAAATCAGTCAATGTCAAAGCAAAGCCCAAAGAATATAAAGTTCAAGAATAGAAAGTTCTAGAACAGAAAGTGAAGCTTTCGCAGGGGCAAAAAGACAGACTGAGGAAGAAGAGGAAGAAAGCGAGAGAATATCTCGAAAGGATTTTGTCCTCGGATACAGCTGTCAAAGCAAATAATAGTTCTGATAAATCGTATTGCTCTCCAAAGAATGATAAGTCTAGCAAAACGGATTCATCAGATACAAATCTGAGGACGAAAGGGAAATCAAAGAAAGTGGAAAATTCACTTCCTGGTGATGAATTTGTTTCTCCAAAAACAAAGGAGCCAGTTGTTGGCAATGAATCTGACTCATCAAAGTCAGACAAGCCACATTCAGGCAATGAATCTGTTCCATCAAAGCCAGAAGAGCCATCAGTTGAGGGAAAAATTAAGAATTCTGGTCTAACAATGGATGATGTAAACTTTCCACCATTGTTGAACAAGAATTCAAAATCACCCAAGGATAGTCAGGCTTGGGTAATGCTGTTTAAATAAAAAAAACCTGACTTGCCGGAGCTCCCAGGTTGGTAAGAGTGGAGCAGGAATCGGCATCTTTCTTGAGAAATTCACGATTGTGATATTTCGTCTTACAAGTGGTAAATCAGGGACATTAAGTTGTACTTGATTTTCTACAAGTGATTGTGTTGAAAAATAGTGAAATGTTAAATCATACAAGTGATTAAAGAAAAACAAGGTGATGAATGAGATCCCGATGTTTGAGAAATGACTCACAAAACTAATTTTCCGAAAAAACCATTTTGATTAAAACAAACTTAAGTGTTTTGAAATCACTATGGGAAAATGTTTTGTTGTCAGGGGGAGTTCTGATTGTTTAAGCCAAGTAAATGGAGAATTGAAGTAATTCTCATCATGTTGTCACTTTATCTTGTACAGTTTGTTTTCAAATTTTCCCAGAAAATCAAAATTGAGACGTATTTTGATTTTAGGGGAGTAAAAATTTAAAAAAAAAGATTAGAAAATTTGAAAATGTCAAAAACATTGAAAAATGCAAAAATGAGTTTTTGTTGTAAAAAGAGGAAATGATAGTAGATCAGTTTGACTGTCACAACATGCTAAAGAAATGAAAAGATAAAATGTGATAAATGGTCTTACTAAAGATGTGACTGTAGGCTCAGCTAGACTAGTAGATTTGCGATAACGATAAAAACTTAAATGAAAAATCCTAGTTCTAGTGGGAAACATGATTGAAAGCATAGTACTTAGTTTTGTCCTTCTTGATTGTGTGCCTACTCAGTAATCGCTGATTGTCGAAAGACATAAAACTGGTTAAGTTTGTGAACTTTCACAACTTTACTGAAAAGTCGCTGTGATTGTGCATTTTATTTTGCAAAGATTTAAACTTGTTTTATTTCTTTATTTTGTTTAAGCATTAGACATCCTCTGCGTATACGTGAGTATCGACCTGGTTGTTAATGCCTAAACGTTCTGCTTTATTTTCTTTGGTGTTTCGTTTAAGCTTTGGATCACCTCTGCGTATACGGAAGTATCGACCTGGTGGTTAAAGCCTAAACAACTTCAATTTGTTTTATTTTTCTTATTTTGTTTAAACATTGGACTTTCTCTACGTATACGGAAGTATCGACCTGATTGTTAATGTTTAAACATTCTGCTTTGTTTTCGCATAAATCACAGTTGATAAAAGTTAAAAGGCATTACTTAGGTCAGTGTATTACATGATGAGGGGATATGCTGAGATCGTGGGGTCCATAAGAATTTAGTGCAAAATTAATATATCTTAACGTATCGGTAAGCATTTCGAAAGTTTTTAGATTGAGTTTAAGTGGACAACAATATCGTCAATCAATGTGAATCGTTTAGAACTGAAAATGTTTAAAGCTTAACGGTGCTAGTGATTGATCACATAAACTGATATGATCCTCTTACACAAGCTCACAAAAATATTGTTTGTAAATATTTCTTTATTGCATTTCAGTTCATTAAAAAATCCAAAAAGATTTTAGCGTGTTTTAGCATAAACTTTTGAAAAAGTTCAAAAAGATTTTCGACAACTGATGTTGAAAAGCTGATATTCAAAATTTCAATTGCTGAACATGATGAACAGGATTGGGAGTATGTGTGCTGAATTGAAAACTTTTTGAGTTAAGAAAGAAGTTGAGATTAGTTAATCAGGATCATTAATTTGAAACTTGATGTAACTATTACCAGTAAGTTTTTTCTTATTGATTTAAGTAAAAACTTATGTTTTGTTGAGAATTGTGTAGGTGTTGAGCTGATCAAAGTTAAAGCCAGGGTTTGATTTCAAAAGCGATAGCTAATTCCAGACTGAAAATCCCAGCGTGATGAAAGGGGGAGTCTGACGAGGTTAGAGCTAGAGAAAAGATCCGGGTACATGATTCCAGGAGAAATTCCTGAAGAAGACCGATCAAGATTGAAGAGTCGTCATGTTGAAAACTCTCACTGAAGATTCCGTCAACATTCAAGGGGGAGTCTGTTGGTGCAGTTGTCTGTCGACTTCATCTTCGTTCGAGTCTTAGATTAGAACTGATAGATCAGGGCGCGTAAAACGAGAAATGGGATTTTATAGGTAATTCCGCTTGAAATGTCACATGGTCATTTCAAACGGAATCAGCAGATTATTTCAAGCGGAATCAGAAAGTTAATTCCGTTGCAAGTAATTTCGCTTGAGATGTAATTCCGCTTGAGCATGTTCAAGCGGAATCACATGCCTATATATACCCTTTCAAGCAAGATCAGTTGTAATCTTCTTGTTTCCGACGCCGAAGTGCTGTCGAAGTGTCTATGTGCTGTAAATTGCTTCTAGATCAATAAACGAGACAGTTAATAGTAAATATAATCTAAACAAAGACAGAATCAATGAATTCCGCCTCTGATTCTGTCTGAGCACTCTTCTGATCGACTCGTTAGGTCGTTTCACGATCCTACACGAGGATGAGAAGGTGTTTAGTTTGTAAGTTTCCAATAACTTTCATAATTTATTATCATTACATAATTTACATCCATTAACCTTCAAAACTCTAATCTTTCAAACAATAACACATCACATAACATGAAACAAATTATCAAAACAGAATTGCCACACAAGAGATACGTAAATGAAAGAACTTGAAAGCTCGGGTTGTCACATCATCCCCAACTTGAAACAAATTTCATCCCGGAATTTGATAAGCAATCCAAAATAGCACGGCGTTAGATCAGGATGACTGTATATTTTCCGTGGGTACCACATCATCCCCAACTTGAATGGGAATTTCGTCCCGAAATTCACTAGTTGCATTAGATTTAGATTTGTCAGCTGGGAATAAGTGAGGGTACTTGAGCTTCATCTGGTCCTCGCGTTCGCATGTGAACTCCGGTCCACGTCTTGAGTTCCAACGAACCCTCACGATCGGAACTCGACTATGCTTACGGACCTTGACCTCCCGGTCCATAATTTCTATTGGTTCTTCGACAAACTTCAACTTGTCGTCAATCTTCAACTCTTGAAACGGTACCACAAGTGTTTCATCAGACAAACACTTCTTTAATTGCGAAACATGGAAGACATCGTGAATGTTACCCAACTCAGCAGGTAACTTGAGCTTGTACGCCACTTTACCAATACGCTCCAAAACTTTGAATGGCCCAACAGAGCGTGCATTAAGCTTGTCGCGTTTTCCAAAACGCACCACACCCTTCCAGGGTGAGACCTTCAACATAACACAATCGCCAACAGCGAATTCCAAGGGTTTCCTACGCTTATCAGCGTAGCTTTTCTGACGGTCGCGCGCTGCCGCCATACGATTTCTAATCTGGACAATATTTTCTGAAGTTTCGAGTACAAGCTCCGGGCCTGTGATCTGGCTATCACCCACCTCCGCCCAACAAAGAGGAGAACGACGTTTCCGGCCGTACAACGCTTCAAACGGAGCTGCCTGGATGTTAGTGTGGTAACTATTGTTGTAGGAGAACTCGATCAACGGCAAGTGTTTCTCCCACCCTTTACCAAAATCGATCACACATGCGCGCGGCATGTCTTCGAGTGTCTGAATGGTTCGTTCACTTTGACCATCCGTCTGTGGGTGATACGTAGTACTCATGTCGAGACGCGAGCTGAATGATTTGTGCATCGACTGCCATAAATCTGAGATGAAATGCGGATCACGATCAGAGATAATAGAGGTTGGCACCCCTTGCCTAGAAACCACCTCCTTCAGATAAATAGCAGCAAGTTGAGAGAACTTATCAGTTTCCTTGATCGCAAGAAAGTGCGTAGATTTCGTGAGACAATCGATGATCACCCAAATGGTATCATTCCCGTTTGGAGTTCTTGGCAACCCAGTGACAAAAACCATAGCGATTTGCTCCCATTTCCACATGGGTATTTCTGGTTGTTGAAGCAGGCCTGAGGGTTTCTGATACTCTACCTTGACTTTTGCACAAGTCAAACACTTACTCACATACGTCGCGATGTTGGCTTTCATCTTCGGCCACCAGTACAAAACTCTGAGGTCCTAATACATCTTATCTGAACCTGGGTGAACAGAGTATCAGGACTTGTGCGCTTCGTCCATCACAAGCTCCCTAAGATCTCCAAACAATGGAACCCATATCCGTTCCATGAAATAGCACATGCCGTCAGACTTTTCCACGAGTCGCTTCTCCATGCCCCGTAAATACTCTGCTTTAATGTTCTCTTCCTTCAATGCTTCAGCCTGAGCCGAACGAATCTGTTTAGGAAGATTTGAGTGAATAGTAAGCTGTAGGGCTCGCACACGTTTAGGTTTCGTCTCCTTTCGGCTAAGGGCATCAGCTACAACGTTAGCCTTACCTGGGTGATACTTGATTGCACAATCGTAGTCGTTCAAGAGTTCCACCCAGCGACGTTGTCGCATATTCAATTCCTTCTGGTCGAAAATATGCTGGAGGCTTCTGTGATCGGTGTAGATAGTGCATTTGGTACCGTACAGATAGTGCCTCCAGATTTTCAACGCGAAAACCACGGCCCCTAACTCCAAGTCGTGAGTTGTGTAATTCTTCTCATGAACCTTCAGTTGTCGAGAAGCATAAGCTATCACCTTCTCGCATTGCATCAGCCCGCAACCGAGACCCTGAATAGAAGCATCACAATATACTACAAAATCCTCGGTACCTTCAGGTAGAGACAAGATTGGTGCACTGCAGAGTTTCTGTTTCAACAACTGGAAGGAATCCTCTTGTTTCGTTCCCTATGAGTATACAATGCCTTTCTGTATCAACGAGGTGAGAGGTTGAGCGATCTTCGAGAAGTCTTTAACAAATCTTCGATACTACCCAGCAAGACCAAGAAATTGTCGCACCTCCGAAGGATTCTTCGGTGCCGCCCAATTTCTGACAGCGTCAATCTTTGCAGGATCCACATGTATCCCCGATTCATTAACAATATGGCCAAGGAAGTGCACTTCTCGAATCCAGAAGTCACACTTAGAGAATTTCGCATAGAATTGCTCCTTCCTCAGAAGCTCCAAGATGAGACGCAGGTGTCGCTCGTGATCCTCCTTGCTCTTAGAGTAGACCAGGATGTTGTCGATGAACACAATAATGAAATCATCAAGATACGGCTTGCGCACACGATTCATGAGGTCCATGAAGACCGCTAGTGCGTTCGTCAACCCAAACGGCATAACCAGAAACTCATAATGCCCATACCGCGTTCGAAAAGCCGTTTTAGGAACATCCTCCTCGCGGACTCTCATCTGATGATAGCCCGACCTTAAGTCGATTTACGAGTAAAAACTTGACCCTTGCAACTGGTCAAACAAGTCATCGATACGCGGTAAAGGATAACGGTTCTTGACTGTCACCTTGTTGAGTTCCTGATAATCTATACACATACGAAAAGACCCGTCTTTCTTCTTTACAAACAAAACTGGGGCTCCCCAAGGCAAAGAACTAAGTCGGATAAAACCACTATCCAACAGTTCCTGAAGTTGATTGGACAGCTCTTGCAACTCCCCAGGTGCAAGACGGTAAGGAGCTCGAGCAATTGGGGCCGCTCCTGGCGCAAGATCAATCTAAAATTCCACTTGACGGTGAGGAGGTAAACCAGGTAGTTCCTCAGGAAATACGTCAGGAAATTCACGAACAACTGGCAGGTCTTCGATCCTCCTCTCTTCGGGCTGAGGATCAGAAACAAGTGCTAAAATAGCAGGATACCCATTTCGTAAACACTTCTGATCTTGCATAGCTGAGATGATACCAACCATCGCACCACTACGATGACCTTGAACCGACAGAGATTCTCCATTGGGAAGAGGGATACGCATGATTTTCTCTTTACAGAGAATTACTACCTGGTGCTTAGACAACCAATCCATGCCAACGACCACATCAAAACTTCCAAGAGTAACGGGGAGTAGGTCATTGTCGAACACTTGACCCATAAGATCAAGTTTACAGCCAAAAAGAACATGCGAAGCTTCAATTGTTTTGCCATCGGCTAACTCTACAACATGTTTTTTACAAGAGGTGCAGGACTCAACCCTAACTGACGACTGAACTCCAATGACACAAAACTCCAATCGGCACCAGAGTCGAATAAAATAGAAGCAATTAGATTGTTCACAGAAAACATACCAGTCACAACATTTCCATCATTGCGAGCTTCCTCAGCGCCAATGGTAAACACTCTCCCACGCGCACCGTTCCCTCCGTTATTCCCATTGTTATTATTCCCAGTGTTGTTGTTTTTAATACCAGCATTCTGATTCAATTGAGGGAAATCCCACCTGAAGTGACCCTCGTCTCCACACTGAAAACACCCCTTACGATTACCTTGATTCTGCTGAGGCTGCGGCTGCTGTTGCTGTGGGGGTTGCTGTTGATGCTGCTTTGGGAGTGAGACCCTACAATCTCTAGCCATATGGCCCACCTTGTTGCACCTATGATAGACTCGGGTGCACGGCCCGCGATGATGGAAGTTGCACTTGTTACACTTAGGCTGCTTCCCTGCGTATGAACCCTGATTTGAATTGTTGCTTTGCTTCTGATTCACAGAAGATGACTGGCTAAAACTGGGTTGATACTGTTGTCTGGCCTCTTCTGTGACTGGTTCGAGTTGGACGCCTTGTCCACATCATTCCACTTTTGTTTGCTGTCAGTAGTAGGTATAGCAGCTGTAGCTGTAGTGGCAGTAGACACGCGGTGGTAGCGAGCCACGCCCCACCTCCTGATTTGTAATCTTGTGAGCTAAACGGATGATCTGAGCTAAGTTATTGAGGTTCACTGCAGTAACCAAGCCCTTCACCTGTGGGGCTAATCCTTTGATGTACAGTTCGATTCTTCGGTGTGGAGGTCGTGATAAGTTCGGGCACATATTAGCTAACTCATGAGACCTCTTCGTGTACGCCTCAATCTCAGACCCCGCCATTTTCAGATCATAATACTCATTCTCCGGTTTCTACACTTCATCACGTGGACAGTACTCTTCACGCATCGGCTCCTTAAAATCATCCCACGTAGTGGCATTTTCCATCTCAATGCCCAGCATCTGGACTTGGGCATTCCACCAAGTCAAGGCACCATCCTCGAATGTGCCTGTAGCATACTTCACTCTGTCCCCAGCAGGACAGTTACACATCGCAAACACCGACTCTGCCTTCTCAAACCAACATAGTAGTCCCACATCCCCTTCAGTCCCACTGAATGTCTGTGGCTTACAATCCATGAACGTCTTGAACGTGCAGGCAGGTGGATTGTTTTGATTCTGATTCTCTTGTTGACCTAAGGACGAAAGAAAATACAGCATACGGGTAAGAGTTGTGTACGCGACACAAGAATAAAGAGTGATTGGCACATATCATACCAGCTTGATAGGCTGCCAAAGCCTCAACTACACGGGGGTTAATCAAATTTGTCAACTCAGCCTGAGTCATCGCAATGTGACCACGTCCATGACCTCTTCCGCTGATGATTCTATATAAGAAGAGGAGAAAGGTTAAGAGTCGAGATAAGGTAGGAGCCAAACCTCACTATGACTTCTATGGACTACTAGCTTACACAAAACAACATAGCGGAACCCCTTTCACACTCGTTAGGCCTCACTGCGACTCACATGCAACCCACATTATTATTTTTTATGCACCCATAATAATAATGTGATTTGCATGTTTATCTCAGCTCCTCCCAACTCATGCTAAAAGGTTCCTCAAGTTCTCACAACAAGACAAAACACCACAAACATAAACCACGAAAATCTAATGGGATATCGCACTGTGACTCTATCAATCACATAACTCAGGTAAATACACATGAATCTAGTCTGAAATGCTAAGTGGGTGCAATCGCATGCATCATCATACATAAGTGTATACTAGATATACTAGACAATAAATAAACGAGAGACGAACCTTGCAATCTAGAGCTGAGTGTCATGGTCGCTTTCTGAACTGTTCGGTTATAGTCTTGTTTTATAAAAATGTTTTAAAACCTAGTTCACTATAACCAGCGGCTCTGATACCAAACTGTCACACCCCCAAAATACCACATGCGGAAACCCCACTAGGCGTGTGGCGTACCAAGATCTAGCCACCAAACACGTTGAACTAAGATCAAGTTATAAAACAAAGTTTCCATTCATAAATATATAACATTCATAACATATCCAAGTTTAACATGTTCAGCGGAAGCAAATAGTTAAACGTTGTTCAATCGTTTCAAAAACCAATGTACGTGAAATCATTAAACAAGTCTTGCAAATCCTAGCAGTACAACCCATGACCACTCCAGCCATCCAGACAGGAAGTTCCTCTTTCCATAGTACCTAACAACCTGCGAGCATGCAACAAGTGTATCAGACAACGCTGGTGAGTTCATAGTTTTACGAAAACGTTGGTTACCAAGTGTTTAGTTTAGTTCATTGATTATAATGTTGATAATACCTCGAATACAAGACGGCTCCAGATTTATTTTACCCGTTCCCCAATGCTCTTATCAAGCATTGGGCATGACTGGGTCATTAGTTCGCACCCGTCCTCTCAGGTACAGGGTGAGGGTGCCAAACCTAGATAGCGCTACCAACTAATACCCCGTTACCTCTCAGGTAACAAACAAGATGGGACTTAAAGGTGATAGGATGAGTGTATTATCCAACATTCTAGATTTTACCCACAAGACGTATTCCTCTCAGGAATACCCTTTTGATTTACCCAAAAACCTATCCCTCTCAGGGATACCCAATGACTGTCCCAACCACCGGGACGCATGCTCAAAAGGAATGAACTCGCCTTGGATTGCTCGGTATGCTAAGTTACCACCCAGTTAGTCGATCAACCCTACTGAGGTTACCAATAACAATTAGTTTCACGATTTATAAATTATGCCACGTATTTTAGAGATCACATTTGTCACGAGTACTACCATGCATCACATAACGTATACTCAGTTCATACATGTGTCCACATCCCATATATAACACACCATAACCACACAACATTTAACTGGGCTACTTAACCAAGCCCAAGCCGAACAGATTACCCTTCGGCAAAGAACCGTCTGACGAAGAACCCCTGATGGTTCGTCACGAACAATCCGACGAAGACCCCAATTCTTCGTCGTGAACAACTCCGACGAAAATCCCCATTCTTCGTCGTGTTGGTGTTCGGCGAAATACCCATCCTTCGTCGATACAGAATTTGACGAAACATCCCTATGTTTCGTCGAGTTACATTTTATAACACCATGATTAAATATCAACAGTTAGCAGTTACACAATTTCTGAAGGATCACAAGATCAAACGACGGTTACTTTGCAAATTAAACAACCCTACCTAGAGACAGTCATCGACCACCATAACATGACCGTTTCCAATTAATATACAATTCTAATCGAACAATGATCATTGAGACACTTTTAACATACCTATCCTAATTATATGACTAACATTCATACGGCCGATCATCATCGGAGTATTATGTTCACAAGATCAAAACACTATCATGAATCAATCCATATATTCATACAAAATTATCACAACATAACGGTCATCGTATCATACCGTTGCACCCCATAAATTTTGAGAACATACAAGTCTAAACACAAATCTTTAGGCAAGAGATCACCATATCAGATCTACAACATCAGTTTTAACCCTAGACAATTATCGTCAAAGAACACTATTCATTCAGTCCAGAACTTACTGATCGTGATACAGGGATGTTTAGCCAAAACGAGATAGGAAGCTTCGAGATCCTATGGTTGCCGTCGCTCAGAGATTTGACAAGGGGAGAGGAGGCTCTAGGGTTTTATGTTTACGGCTGACGGTTATAAGGGTTATATACTCACCAACAGTTGGGCCGTGAACTGTTCTGGGCCAAAGCCCATGTACGACGAAGAACCATCCTAAACGAAGATCCATTCTTCGTCGAGGTTTCATGCGACGAAAGATCCTATTCTTCGTCGGGCATACATATGACGAAGATCATTCTTCGTCGTTCAAGGTTTGTGACGAAGGTTCCCTACTTCGTCGGGTCCGAGGATGAGAAGGTGTTTAGTTTGTAAGTTTTCAATAACTTTCATAATTTATTATCATTACATAATTTACATCCATTAACCTTCAAAACTCTAATCTTCCAAAAAATAACACATCACATAACATGAAACAAATTATCAAAACAGAATTGCCAAACAAAAGATACGTAAATGAAAGAACTTGAAATCTCGGGCTGTCACAGATTCAATTCTTGGGTGGTCGGATTGGCCCTTGTTCCAGTAACTCGAATCCTAGCCCGGTTCTCGGCATTGAAAAATCTTACGCCTTTTTTACTCTCTGATCGAGGTTCTCGGCATTGAAAAATCTTCTTAAACTAAATCACAAGTGTATATGTTGACATTTAAGAGATATACAGTCAAGAAAATCAAGAGCAATGGTGATATATATGCGGATTAGACACCAAAAAATAAACACTCAAAAAATGGCTACAATTTGAGGAATGTGTTTGGTGACGGCATCAGATTCCTAATTGATAGAGAAAGGTCTGGTGGCAAGAAAAGCTACTTCCAGGAGGTTGTCAAGTGTTTTCGCTCGACGATTCCATTCTTGGTTGGTTGGTTTGGCCCTTGTCCTGTAACTCGAATCCTAGTCCGGTATATCCCATTTTAGTTTTACACCATTGTGAACCTTACGGCTTTTTTACTCTCTAATCAAGGTTCTCGGCATTGAAAAACCTTCGTAAACTAAATTACACGTGTATATGTTGACATTTAAGAGATATACAGTCAAGAAAATCAAGAGCAGTGGTGATATATATGCGGATTAGACACCAAAAACTAAACACTCAAAAAATGGCTACAATTTAAGGAATGTGTTTAGTGACGGCATCAGATTCCTAATTGATGGAGAAAGGTCTGGTGGCAAGAAAAGCTGCTTCCAGGAGGTTGTCAAGTGTTTTCGCTCGACGTTTCCATTCTTGGGTGGTTGGTTTGGCCCTTGTTCCTGTAACACGAATCCTAGCCATCCCATTTTAGTTTTACACCATTTTGAACCTTACGCCTTTTTTACTCTCTGAACAAGGTTCTCAGCATTGAAAAATCTTTGTAAACTAAATCACACATGTGTGTGTTGACATTTAAGAGATATATAGTCAAGACAATCAAGAGCAATGGTTATATATATGCGGATTAGACACCAAAAAATGAACACTCAAAAAATGGCTACAATTTAAGAAATGTGTTTAGTGACGGCATCAGATTCCTAATTGATGGAGAAAGGTCTGGTGGCAAGAAAAGCTGCTTCCAGGAAGTTGTCAAGTGTTTTCGCTCGACGATTCCATTCTTGGGTGGTTGGTTTGGCCCTTGTTCCAGTAACTCGAATCCTAGCCCGGTATATCCCAATTTAGTTTTACACGATTTTGAACCTTACTCCGTTTTTACTCTCTGATCGAGGTTCTCAGCATTGAAAAATCTTTGTAAACTAAATCGCACATGTGTATGTTGACATTTAAGAGATATACAGTCAAGAAAATCAAGAGCAATGGTGATATATATGCAGATTAGACACCAAAAATAAACACTCAAAAAATGGCTATCATTTAAGGAATATGTTTAGTGACGGCATCAGATTCTAAATTTATGGAGAAAGGTCTTGTGGCAAGAAAAGCTGCTTCCTGGAGGTTGTCAAATCTTTTCGCTCGACGATTCCATTCTTGGGTGGTTGGTTTGGCCCGTGTTCCTGTAACTCGAATCCTAGCCCGGTATATCCCATTTTAGTTTTACACCATTGTGAACCTTATGCCTTTTCTACTCTCTGATCGGGGTTCTCGGCATTGAAAAATTTTCGTAAACTAAATCACACGTGTATATGTTGACATTTAAGAGATATACAGTCCAGAAACTCAAGAGCAATGGTGATATATATGCGGATTAGACACCAAAAAATATACACTCAAAAAATGGCTACAATTTAAGGAATGTGTTTAGTGACGGCATCAGATTCCTAATTGATGGAGAAAGGTCAGGTGGCAAGAAAAGCTGCTTCCAGGAGGATGTCAAGTGTTTTTGCTCGACGATTCCAGTCTTGGGTGGTTGGTTTGGCCCTTATTCCTGTAACTCGAATCCTAGCCCAGTATATCCCATTTTAGTTTTACACCATTGTGAACCTTATGACCTTTTTACTCTCTGATCGAGGTTCTCAGCATTGAAAAATCTTCGTAAACTAAATCACACGTGTATATGTTGACATTTAAGAGATATACAGTCCAGAAACTCAAGAGCAATGGTGATATATATGCGGATTAGACACCAAAAATAAACACTCAAAAAATGGCTATCATTTAAGGAATATGTTTAGTGACGGCATCAGATTCTAAATTTATGGAGAAAGGTCTTGTGGCAAGAAAAGCTGCTTCCTGGAGGTTGTCAAATCTTTTCGCTCGACGATTCCATTCTTGGGTGGTTGGTTTGGCCCGTGTTCCTGTAACTCGAATCCTAGCCCGGTATATCCCATTTTAGTTTTACACCATTGTGAACCTTATGCCTTTTCTACTCTCTGATCGGGGTTCTCGGCATTGAAAAATTTTCGTAAACTAAATCACACGTGTATATGTTGACATTTAAGAGATATACAGTCCAGAAACTCAAGAGCAATGGTGATATATATGCGGATTAGACACCAAAAAATATACACTCAAAAAATGGCTATAATTTAAGGAATGTGTTTAGTGACGGCATCAGATTCCTAATTGATGGAGAAAGGTCAGGTGGCAAGAAAAGCTGCTTCCAGGAGGATGTCAAGTGTTTTTGCTCGACGATTCCAGTCTTGGGTGGTTGGTTTGGCCCTTGTTCCTGTAACTCGAATCCTAGCCCAGTATATCCCATTTTAGTTTTACACCATTGTGAACCTTATGACTTTTTTACTCTCTGATCGAGGTTCTCAGCATTGAAAAATCTTCGTACACTAAATCACACGTGTATATGTTGACATTTAAGAGATATACAGTCAAGAAAATCAAGAGCAATGGAGATATATATGCGGATTAGACACCAAAAAATAAACACTCAAAAAATGGCTACAATTTAAGGAATGTGTTTAGTAACGGCATCAGATTCCTAATTGATGGAGAAGGGTCTGGTGGCAAGAAAAGCTGCTTCCAGGAGGTTGTCAAGTGTTTTCAAACGATGATTCCATTCTTGGGTGGTTGGTTTGGCCCTTATTCCTATAACTCGAATCCCAGCCCGGTATATCCCATTATAGTTTTACACCATTGTGAACCTTACGCCTTTTTTACTCTCTGATCAAGGTTCTCGGCATTGAAAAATCTTCATAAACAAAATCACACGTGTATATGTTGACATTTAAGAGATATACAGTCAAGAAAATCAAGAGCAATGGTGATATAAATGCGGATTAGACACCAAAAAATGAACACTCAAAAAATGGCTACAATTTAAGGAATGTGTTTTGTGACGGCATCAGATTCCTAATTGATGGAGAAAGTTCTGATGGCAAGAAAAGTTGCTTCCAGGAGGTTGTCAAGTGTTTTCGCTCGACGATTCCATTCTTGGGTGGTTGGTTTGGCCTTTGTTCCGGTAACTCGAATCCTAACCCAGTATATCCCATTTAAGTTTTACACCATTGTGAACCTTACGCCTTTTTTACTCTCTGATCGAGGTTCTCAGCATTGAAAAATCTTCGTAAACTAAATCACACGTGTATATGTTGACATTTAAGAGATATACAGTCAAGAAAATCAAGAGCATTGGTGATATATATGTGGATTAGACACCAAAAAATAAACACTCAAAAAATGGCTACAATTTAAGAAATGTGTTTAGTGACGGCATCAGTTTCCTAATTGATGGAGAAAGGTCTGGTGGCAAGAAAAGCTGCTTCCAGGAGGTTGTCAAGTGTTTTTGCTCGACGATTCCATTCTTGGGTGGTTGGTATGGCCCTTGTTCCTGTAACTCGAATCCTCGCCCGGTATATCCCATTATAGTTTTACACCATTGTGAACCTTATGCCTTTTTTACTCTCTGATCGAGGTTCTCGGCGTTGAAAAATCTTCGTAAACTAAATCACACATGTGTGTGTTGACATTTAAGAGATATATAGTCAAGACAATCAAGAGCAATGGTGATATATATGCGGATTAGACACCAAAAAATGAATACTCAAAAAATGGCTACAATTTAAGGAATGTGTTTAGTGACGGCATCAGATTCCTAATTGATGGAGAAAGGTCTAGTGGCAAGAAAAGCTGCTTCCAGGAGGTTGTCAAGTGTTTTCGCTCGAGGATTCCATTCTTGGGTGGTTGGTTTGGCCCTTGTTCATATAACTCGAATCCTAGCCCGGTATATCCCATTTTAGTTTTACACCATTTTGAACCTTACGCCTTTTTTACTCTCTGGTCGAGGTTCTCGGCATTGAAAAATATTCGTAAACTAAATCACATGTGTATATGATGACATTTAAGAGATATACAATCAAGAAAATCAAGAGCAAAGGTGATATATATGCGGATTAGACACCCAAAAATAAACACTCAAAAAATGGCTACAATTTAAGGAATGTGTTTAGTGACGGCATCAGATTCCTAATTGATGGAGAAAGTTCTGATGGCAAAAAAAAGCTGCTTCCAGGAGGTTGTCTAGTGTTTTCGCTCGACGATTCCATTTTTGGGGGGTTGGTTTGGCCCTTGTTCCTGTAACTCAAATCCTATCCCGGTATATCCCATTTTAGTTTTACACCATTGTGAACCTTACGCCTTTTTTACTCTCTGATCAAGGTTCTCGGCATTGAAAAATCTTCGTAAACTAAATCACATGTTTATTTCTTGGCATTTAAGAGATATGCAGTCAAGAAAGTCAAGAGCAATGGTGATATACATGCGGATTAGACACCAAAAAATACACACTCAAAAAATGGCTACAATTTAAGGAATGTGTTTAGTGACGGCATCAGATTCCTAATTTATGGAGAAAGGTCTGGTGGCAAAAAAAAGCTGCTTCCAGGAGGTTGTCAAGTGTTTTCGCTCGACGATTTCATTCTTGGGTGGTTGGTTTGGCACTTGTTCCTGTAACTCGAATCCTAGCCCCGTATATCCCATTTTAGTTTTACACCATTGTGAACCTACGCCTTTTTTTACTCTCTGATCGAGGTTCTCGGCATTGAAAATTCTTCGTAAACTAAATCACACATGTATATGTTGACATTTAAGAGATATACAGTCAAGAATATCAAGAGCAATGGTGATATATATGCGGATTAGCCACCAAAAAATAAACACTCAAAAAATTGCTACAATTTAAGGAATGTGATTAGTGACGGCATCAAATTCCTAATTGATGGAGAAAGGTCTGGTGGCAAGAAAAGCTGCTTCCAGAAGGTTGTCAAGTATTTTTGCTCGACGATTCCATTTTGGGTGGTTGGTTTGGCCCTTCTTCCTGTAACTCGAATCCTGTCCCGGTATATCAGTTTTACACCATTGTGAACCTTACGCCTTTTTGTACTCTCTGATTGAGGTTCACGGCAATGAAAATTCATCATAAACTAAATCACATGTGTATTTGTTGACATTTTAGAGATATACAGTCAAGAAAATCAAGAGCAATGGTGATATATATGCGGATTAGACACCAAAAAATAAGCACTCAAAAAATGGCTACAATTTAAGGAATGTGTTTAGTGACGGCATCAGATTCCTAATTGATGGAGAAAGGTCTTGAAGGGGTAAGGTCCCAAAAACCTTGTACAAGTGCTTGACACCACACCACAACATCGTCAATTAGCCCTCTTTAGAACAAACCTTGCACAACCGCGCACTGGTCCTAAAGAAAGGAACATAGAAAGGAAAACAGTTTTAAACATCTGCGCACTAAATGGAAACCAACAAATCCTTGCGCCAGTCTCCATAACAGATAGGATAAAATCCTAACGAAACTTCCGCATAAATATCGTCCAGACTTGGATAAAAATAACTTCTCTCTTACCACAAGAATTTGCATGAAGAAGAGCCAAACAGGATTACAGTTGTATCCTTCTAGAATACTTGATCGTGCACCACCATTCGGTTATAACCGAATGGCCACGTGGCATCATCCCATGCTCCCTTGAAGTCACGATGATGGCACCGAATTGAAGGAGAGATCCACTTTTGCCCACTTTCCACGTGGCATCACCCCAGCCGTTGATCACAACCACGATCCATGAGCACACACTCGTTAGTGATTAACGGAAGGAGGAAATAACCGCTTACGGAAAAGCATTTTCCGTCAAGTTTTCATCAACATATTTTCCCGCCCAAACTTCGGCTATAAATAAAGGATAATTCAGGTACAATTCTCAAGTTACACATACTTCACTTTTACTTCTTCTTCATCAAACCTGTACTTATTATCACGCCGGAGGGTGGTCACCGAGAGAATCCCCATTCTCCCCGTGGTGAGTCTAACGGCTGTTCGTTTTGCATTTAAGCTTGAAGAAGGAGATCAGTCACCCCCAAATTAAAACGAGGAGATCTAACCCTTTTATGCAGATTCAAACCCCCTGGTTCAGTTGATTCCGATCAATAAAACCCGTGTTTCTTCATTGGCGCCCACCAATTTCTCAATTTTTATTCATTTCTTCTCGTTTCGATTTACTTTTTCATCTTCGTTTTTCAATGGAAGAAACTCCGACAAACCGTCAATCCGGCCCTCGGCCATATTTCGCTCACAATACCCAAGTCGAAGGGATTGTGGAAGAGGCTTCGAACGATAACGAAGTCCAACACAACGATAATCATCAGAATGATCCTGTTACTCCAGGAGTACAACCCGAGATTCCGATAAGCTCAATTTTACCTCCCGGAGAAACTCCTATCTCGTGGTATGTCAGATCCCAAGGAGCAATAAACGCCGTATATGCACAACTTTGTGCACAGACTGCTCTCCAACTCAGTCACGAAGACCAGCATCTCTTACACGAGCACCATCTGTACCTCGTGTTTCACACCATGAAGCACCATCACGAGTTCAGGTGGAAGACACGGAAGTTTACTCTAGATCTCCCATAAGGTATGAGTCCACGCATTCCGAGAATCGACGAAAGGGGTATCATGATGAATCTCATTCCCATCGAAGGCAATCGATCCATTCTCGATTAGGCCCGTGTTCCTATCAGAAGCGGGACACCCACACCGACGAATATGACAGAACATACCAGGAGGGAGATAACACGAGTGTGTTTAGTCGGCTGCAACGAGACCACAAGAATTATAAACCTCGCGCAGTTTATAATCCAGATGCAGAGCATGATTACAACTTAATCTATCGCCCGGCGGAGGCAGCAGAAAATTCGAAGTTCATTAGTGAAATCGCGCAGGCTCCTCTCGAAAAAGCGAAGTTGCCATCGAATGTAGGAAAATTCAATGGCATGACAGATCCGGACGATCACCTTCGGGTATTCACTAGCGCTGGTAGGAGGATGGACCTTGCCAATGTGGTGCCATCTATTCATCCAAACTCTCACAGGGGTTGCGCGATTATGGTTCGATAACCTACCTGTTGGGAAAATAATGTCATGGGTGGATCTAAGAGAAAATTTTCTAGTGCATTTTAGCCAACAGCGAAGGTCTATCAGAGACACCGCAGACGTTATGAATATTTGGAGGCGTGATGACGAGAGCCTAAAAGATTTTATCACGCACTACAACAAGGAGGTGCTAGAGATCGGGGATGTCCATGAACACTTGATTAGAGCACAGTTCAAGTATGATGTCCGCTGCGATGACATGATTAAGGTTCTGTCCAGAACAGAAGGGTTACCCAAGAGCTGGGAGAAGCTGATGGCTGCAGCCAAAGTATACGCCCAGACAGAGCGAAACCTCAGCACCAACAGACCACCACCGCCGCACAATCGCCAACAAGATATGAGCGGGAGAAGCGGAAAAAAGTTCAAAAAGAATTGGCGTGACTCAAACTCTAGAAAGTACTCATCTGAAGACGCATGAGCAACTATAAACAAGTTCGCAGCACAAAGGGAAACAAAACAAGAGAATAGAGAACGGCAGTGGACCCCCCTAACGAAAACTCCGGCGGAGGTGCTCAGCATAGAAGACTACCAGTTTTAAAAACCTCCGCCAATGAAGAACAAGAGGGGACAAGATCCGAATCAATATTGTGACTACCACAAAGATAATGGTCACACTACAAACAATTGTATATCTCTCCGCACCAAGATAGAAACAGCGCTCAAAAGTGGTGAACCCACTCACTTACTGCAGAACGTGCGGAAGGATATAAAGCAAATTACTCACGGCGATGAAGGCCCGAGTAAGAAAGCCAAAAACTAAGTGGTGCAAGTAGCATACAATAGCCTCTTCATATGTTGGTCAAGTTCTTTAACTTACCAATCCATGGCGTAGAGCTATAGTATGAGTAAGTTAAGTTCCATTTAATTATCCTAAAAAGACAACTTTGTACTCTGGCCTCTAAGCCTTATCATCAATCAAAGCAAAGTTAGTTTTACTATTTCTGTGTTTATTACAAAGTGCATGCAATTCCTTTTGGTAAGCGCAAAAACATTATGGTAACTGAAACACAAGTCTCATGAACGGTCAGCGATCACACGCATCGCGCAAGGCCCAGCCATACGTTCACACATGAGATTTTTACCACCTTTATTCGCCTTACCTAATCAAAGTAATTGTACTCATGCAAAATATTGTAAGAACACACATCATACTAGTTACTGGCGCACCACACGCCTTAACAAGAAATTATAAACATACACGGCAGTGTATTAAATAAAAGTTACTTGCACCACAGCGCATTAACAAACAGGGATCCACATCCCAAAACCTACAGTTAACTATCCATTGTTCATACAACCACAAAGAAAACCTAAGCTAGGTCTTCGTCCTCATCTTCTTCTTTGTCTGGAAAGATCTCTCTCAGCTGCGCCACATGGTCTTCAGACTGCAGCGCGACAGTAATAAGAACCATAACAGGAAGCTGTAAAGTGTTAAATTGCGTCTTTGCAGCAGCAAGGGCAGCTTCAGTATTAACACCATGAGTAGCTGACCTACTAGTGTCCCAATCAACCTTTAAAGAGTTAACCACATGATGCGAACACTCTGCATACCCTTGAGCATAACCATCATTTCGCGCAGCGACCAGCAAGTGCGCAACCGTTTTATCAAGTTCTTCAGAATTAAGAACTGACTCGGCAACCTATACAAAAGAGAAAGCAACGTAAGAAGACGCGCAAACATCTCCAAATGTTACCAAAGAAAAATAAACTTACACTTGCAATTCTGCGCTCTTTCAACCATAACATGTCACTTTTCAGTGGCTCAAGTTCACTCTCCGCCGTTGCCCGCGCAGTCTCAAAATTTTCTAACTTTTCTTCAGTTTCGGCAAGACGACGGGAAGTCTCAGCCTTTTCGGTCCGCTTAAGCTCCAAATCTTTTTTAGCGGACGCAACTTCCGCATTAAGTTGTTCCTGCTCAGATAATAATGCAATAAGTTCTTCTATCTCCTTATCTCTAAGAGCAAGAGTAGCGCAGGTATGTACCTCTCTTTGTTCACTTCTTTCCCTATGAGAGCGCGCCTTATCACGCACTGCTTCAGCTTCATCTTTTTCTTGTTTTAATCTCTCAATCTCCGCATCTTGTTTCTTTAATCTCTCAACCTCAGCTTTGAGATTATTAATGGTATTGCGAAGACTCATCTTTTCCTTATTATCTTTTGTCACACCCTGGCTTTGCGGAAGCGTGGTTAATTTGGTGTGACTTCTTAATACCATAGCTTAACCATAACAAAGCTATATGAAATAAAACCATGCAAGATCATCCTTTTAATTAAGTTTTAAAAAAACCACATACAACAACATTGTCTCAACAGAAACACATCCTAACGACATTGTTCAACAAACACAAACATCAACACGACATAAACACAGTTTAAGGACTGTGACTTGTCCAGGAAAGAGTCACATTCCCCAAACCCGGATGACCTCGTAACTAGTGCAGCGGGAAAACGTGTCATACCGCGCCAGATCCTTTAATTCCCTGAAATAAATGTAAGTTGAAAAATCAACAATAATGTTGAGCGAGTTCATGTGTAAGTGAGTAAATAAACCTTTGTAAGTATAAAAATCCTGGTATGTAGCAAATAAGGAAAAAGAGATCACCAATGGTTTGCAAGGCCATTGATATGTGTGAAGTGCAAGTAGGAAGACTCAAACCTAGCAGATTTTGCGATGAGTACAAAGTCACCACCTGGTCCATTAAGCGGGCTCAGGGGTTGGGCTCGCTACACCCAGATAGATCTACCACTTACGTCCCTCGGTCCTACAATGAGGATTAATGGCCTCCAGTTCCCGCCTACCCACTCACATGATCTAAATAACAACCCTCCTTACGTTAACCATACCATGTAAGAAATATTCGTAATCATAATAACATGTATTTCACCCCCCCGCAGTTTAGAAAACTGAAACCAGTTAGAGAAAAGGGGGACATGAACTCACAGTGGTGCGTCTCTACCAAGTAAATCTCCTGATCAAGCAGTTGTGCGACGACCTACACGTACTAACTCTATTAGACGGACGGCCGTGCCTTAGCTTTATGGTTAAGTTTTTGGGAAATAGTTAGACAACTATTTCGTGTTCACATTTTGTAAATACTTGGTAATTATTCTCCTTCCCAAGGATGGGGGATTTAATACATGTGTGCTCGAAATGTATTATTAAGTCTCACTTAAAATATATTTTATTTCTAACTCCAAAATATAAATATTCTTCTCAAAAATATTATATTTTCTATTACATAAATTTTCCCAAAATAATACCTTGACAAAAATACGCGTTAAGTCATATTTTCTTAAAATGCGTAAGTTACGTTTTAATGATCGAGTGGTAATAATAATTACCGGTGTAACTTATATATTTATCGTAGAGACGTTCGTATTATTTTGGATCCATTAACATTCGATAGTATTATTTTTACCCTAAAAATAATACTAGTACTTTCACAAAATAATCATAAACACGTATCAAGTGACTTTATGAAAAATATATACTAAATATATATTTACAAAGTTTTATTTTGTGAAACCCCACCTCCGATGTTTTGTAAATAAATTCGTGGCGAAATCTACAATTTGAAAACAAGTCGAAATGTATTTCTAACACTTATAGTGAAAATATTTCTAAGTGTTAGGTTTTTGGAAAAATTTCGCCAGAGTTTCCCCTGTAACTGGAGGTGGCCACGCTTTTAAGCGTATCATTTTCTTTTATAAATCAAACCAACATTTCTTTCATTCAATCAAAACAGTGTCCAAAACAACAAACTAGTAAATAAATATGTATATCGCATAAATTACATGAACTTGCGTTTTATCCAAGAATTTAAAGTAAATTCCATTACTTTTAGTGGATCTTTATATAAATCAACCCGGTTTCGTAATAACCCCGTTTTTAAAGAAATTCCATCTTTACAACTTCTTATCAATTTTTACAAGGATAGTTATTTTGTCGAAACTTAGTGTTACACAAGTGTTTACACACTTGTGTGTTCTAAAAATCATTCTTGCTCATGTAAAATCCATTTTTAGAAAAATATGGTTTCTTCAACACTCGGTCCTTTGAAAATACCGCTTGTAGATCCGTAGATCTACTAGTTTTAAACACTATTTCGTAAGTAAAATCATTTTTACACAAGTTCAAGTTTGATGTGTGGTAGAGTTTCATCACTTAACCCTTGTTACACTTAAACAAGCTTTATGTCATAATCCATGATCACGACCAATCCGGGTTAAACGATGATCCGAGCTACCACAACATAGATCGGGACTAAATAACCACACAAATCAAATACTACAAGATTTACACAACATTCAAGCTTTTAACCACCATTACTAGCATTTTTAGTAGACTTTTATGTATCAACTTGTATGTTTACGAGTTTTAGCCGTTACATAACATTTTAACCACTTCAAAATAGTTCGAGAGTGTGATTCAAGCAACTTACTACTAGCTCGAGGCTAGGGAAGAATCTAAGTGCAAAATGAGTGGATAAAAGCAAGGTAGTGAGGTCCTTCGCCTTCCGAATGCACCGAGCTTCCTTGTAGGTGATCCTTAACACTTGAATGATCTTGGAATGTGAGGATCAAAACCGAAAATGGATGGGTGCTCAAGGGGGTGTTCGGCCGAAGCCTTTGAGAGAGAGAGAGGGAGTGTGTTTTGGTGAGTTGTGTTAGTGAAAGAATGATGGTTTAAGCTTAGTTATTTATAGACAATTCCCTCCATCATTAACCAATGGATGTTATGTCCACTTGATATGGGACATAGTTGATTAAAATAATCAAAAGAGTACAAGATATGGTCACAATGTGACCGAGTTCGGCCAAGGGGGGGGTAGCTAGTTCACTTTCAACCAATTAGTTAATGTATAGTTAGGTTAATCTAGTTAGTTAAGTGATTAACCCGGTTAGTAGTGTGTTGTGCTTTATTGCGGGTGTTAGGGTATTCAGGGACCCTAACTGGTTCAGAAAAAGAAAAACAATGTGTATGGCAATATTTTTATGTGTCGGGTAAAGTCCAGTTGTTCGGTTGGGTAGTAATCCGTTAAAGTGCTTAACAAAGCTTTAAGGTGTCGTTATTATTATTTTTAGTGACACAACTTATTCCTGACACTTTGGAAAGTGTCTAGTAATATTTATCTCATGTTTTGGCACTTTATTAGTTAGCTAAAAGCTGGATTGTTTATTAAAGTGCTGAGTTTTTGTGCTTAGAGCACGTTTTAGGCACATCCGGTCCCTGTAACTTATTCCTAGAGACGCAGTTCTACAACCCTTGTATCCCTACACTCACCACTAGTGTAGTAAAATATTTCTGGCTCATACAGCCCTTAGAGGCAGTGTCTGCCTGGTGCTAGTTATGACAGCACGTTTAATAGGTTATTCGTTCATTGCGCTACTGTGCGTTTGGTGCATCAAGGTTGTCACAAAGGTGCTGTAAGCAAAACATGGAGTGTCAGCAAGTAAAGTATGATGCAAGTAAGTACATGTATCAGCATTCAAGTAGCAGTTTATCCCCAATTTCAAGTAAGCATAGTAATTAAGCAGTAATTAATTATTAATTAAGTCGTACGGATACCTGGTTTAGTGAGGGTTGTCACATTCTCCCCCCGTTAAAGAAATTTCGTCCCCGAAATTTGTACTACCTTGTCTCCTTATGGTCACGTCACACATGGATACATAATTAATATCGAGGTAGATAGTCATCAAACCGAATCAACCCTTACTCACACTTGGGGTCCACAAGAGGGGAGTTTCAACTAAGAAGATCCTCGAATGTCCGATCGCAGTATCCCAGCGGGTTTTCACGAAACATAGCACCCTTTATACAAATTCAGAAATTTTCAACTCGCTGAGTGGCATGGTTTAGTGCATTTGAACCTTTTGGACTGTGAGGATACATTGAATGAATACAGACGAACCTGGTGTATGCTTGCTTTGATTTGTAGTTGCATCAGGAATATGTAAATGACAAGTCAATCAAAAGTTTATGTATTTTGCGTGGAACGGTTGACCATGATTAGCACAAGCTACAAGTTTGCAAAGACACCACAAGGTATCTCAACGACATGATTTCCATAATAGCGGTGACTGAACAAATTCACTGAGTTTGAGACCAGATGAAAGTGTACCGGAACAAGCCGGAAGACGAAACTAAGTACTGCAAGGCATTTGATTGGTAACGAAAGAATCGTTAGGGGGTACACCATGATATGAAATGAATTTGTGTACCCTTGACTCAGCACGCAAGTGTGTTGAGAGTGATTTAATTGTGATAAAGAAAACGGATTTAGGGCAAGTTGTCAAATAATCAATTAAATCCGTATACGAAGTGAGTAGTCAAATAAGCGCAAGTTTCTGTTCTATGAAAGTATCACTGTAAGGTATCGAAATCTATCAACGATTTAGTGGAGTCTTAGACCAAATAAGTCTACTACGACCCGAAAGAAAAGAATATGTGCCAAAGTATTAGAATATGATGCTCTCAATGCATCATATGGCGTCTCAAATTAAGCATGTGAACTGGATAAGTTCAAGCAGTTGAACCTAGTTTCAACGTAACCAAACAATAAACGTACATATCAACAAGGAAATCTT
Source organism: Helianthus tuberosus (assembly GCA_030545235.1). NCBI lineage: Eukaryota > Viridiplantae > Streptophyta > Magnoliopsida > Asterales > Asteraceae > Helianthus > Helianthus tuberosus. The sequence goes on from CM060403.1 coordinate 156,813,453, forward strand.
GACATGCTAGCAAACATGTAACTTGAAAGAAGGTAGATCCAATAAGTGTGTTGACTTGATAACAAAAGAGTCAACAATGACAAAAATGTAGGTCATTCGAATCACAACCAGTAATTAGAGTTGACAACGTAATATCTGAACATTCATGAAGCGTTTATTCGAAATGAACCACATGCGTAGCAAATGGTGCATGGGTTATATATAGGTTTTCAAGTGATGAAGTGATGCGTTCTTACCAAAACGAAGAAGTGACCAAATATACGAAACAAACGTGCGTTCGCTCTCAGCGAAGGAAAACAACGTGATGCAACTACTTGAGGGGAGTAGAAATGCAAATTCCTACTTGTTAGAAGTGAAAGTGAAGGCTCAAACGAAAGAAAATTTAAGTACTTTCGGGTTCGTTAGCTGCAATGACAAGCTGGTCAAGTTAATGGTGTTTGATTGAGTTGACAGATATGGTTCCTAGATGTAAGGCTTCTAGTTTTTCTAGATTCCGCACCTCGTGTGGGTCTGGTTTATTCATTGTGTAGGAAGCAGCATTTTGTTTATATCTAGCACAATCATTGTCCCACAATTTTACCTTGGTATACTCCCTGAGTTGCTCTGCTAACGATGTTCGATCGTTGATCAGTCGTGTAGTAGTAGTTGAATCATCATAGTCGCTTGTGTAAGAAGTCCGCTAATTGTTAGCAAGAGTTACTGACTCTGGTGGGTTAGTTCATTCGGCTCCTGGTAGCTGACGTTTACTTGAAACTCATCATCCCCCTTTTTGACGAGCAGTTATGGGGTTTTCCCCCAACAGGGGATTTTTGGTCTGTTATCTTCCTTCTCCATCCATTTCTGAAGCTTCACTGTCAATCCTCGCGTTCCCAAAGATGTAAGTCGTTGAAGCGTATTGACTGCAGGTGCGACGCCGGGAATTTATCTGATGCGAACAGGATTAGCCGTGGAAGAGAACATTATGGCAAATCCTCGGGGAAGACCTTAGGGCATTTTGTTGTAATAAGAAGATCTTCGTGCTTAGTTCTTCGGCTCCTCCTGTCCATTGCCTCATGGGTCATGATTGCTTCGTCGTTCGATTCCGGGATGCGGATAACGATTCTCCGCTTGGTTGCTCGATCACGGTTTCATCCTAACTACTATGACGAGGTCGTTTATTAACCAACCTCATTAAGGGTGGGTTGTCTAACTTACTCCCTACTAAACTAAGTAGATTCCTAATTCCATGAGATGCGGGGCTGTGGTCGGCACTGGTACCAAATAACATAAATGCAAAATTTGGGTTGGTAAAGAACGTACCAGCGACCATATCTGGATCCTGGCATGCTTCACTAGCTTCGGTGTTGGATGTTCCTTCATGGTCTTGGTTAATCTCCCGTGGGCAATCTTTCCCAAGCTGCCCCTTACCATCGCTGTTACAACCTTCCTTTCCCCTTTTCGTCTCCTGCCAACACGTTTCCCTGTCGTGTCCCCTCTTACCACAGTTGTCACACTTCTTATTACCGCATTTCCCGTTATGATGGCGCTTGCATACCTCACACTTAGGTAGATTGCCCAGGTACATCTTCCCCTTTTTGGCCTTTTTCTTTTCATTTACCTGATCACCTCCCTGAAATTCACCGAGCTTCCTTTTGTTCTTCCCAGATGCCTCCACTGGTGTTTCCTTTTTCTCGTCCGGGATCGAAAGTTTCACCAATCCAAGTGCTTCCTTAGTGAGCTCCAGTCCTATCACATGGGCAATCGTGGGTGATGGTGGCGTTGATACCATCATCAAGCTCAAGGCTTGAGGTGTCAGTTCCCAAATGGATTGCTCCATTTTCCTCAACTCGGGTTCCACTAGGTACGGAATGACCCGCGATAATTCGTAAAGCCTTCGTACGTGCTTCACCACATCTGGACCTTCCTTCTGTAGTTCCCAGAATTCTAATTCCAGCCTTTGGATATCAATCTGTGAACAATACTCCTTCCGCATTATTTCTTTCAGCTTGCTCCATGACATCGCATATGCTACAGCCTCGCCCAATTCTCGAACCTTACGGTCCCACCATAATAGAGCTCCATCATGTAGCAATCCGGAAACGTACGGGACTTGCTGCTCTGGCGTGCAACCACTTATTCGCACAACGGCATCCACATTCTCAGCCCATTCTACAAAAGCTATGGCACCTCCTGTGCCACCGAAATTCAGAGGGTTGCATTCTAGGAAATGCTGGTAGGTACAACCGTTAGGTAGGTTTCTCCCTGAGGCACCTTCGCCATGTTGGTAGCGAAGAACCTCGTGCCGAGCTCTGATTCGAGAGGCGTGCGCTAACCATTCTGCCTCAGTCAGTCGGGTGATCTCTTGATGCGACATCTTCTAGGAAGAAGTTCATGTTAGTTAGGTCGCTTCTATTCGGGGAACTTAAATAGTTGTTCGAAACACTTGTATCACACATGTTTAAGTCGTCATATTACTCATCACGCCATTTATCAAGCAAGTAATTGGAATCATTTTTTTTTTCCGAAAGTATATCAAACAAACACGTGTTTCTCAGTCATAGCACATTCCCATTATATTGGTATCACGTCTTATGATTAGGTTTTCATTATACGGGTAAGCACATTGCATCAAACTCATAACATTCGTACGTAATTTGAGGGTTTCGTTTAATGAAAGTATAGCAAGTAAACATGTAGTATTAAAATTTTAGTACGCACATAAGTGTTACTGATCGCATTTAGTAATGTCATGGCGACTGTGCCTTCGTTGGTTATTGGCCACAGTGCTTTGGGTGCATGCTTAATGACAATTGATTCCCATCGTTTTCCGGCTACAATTTCGTCGTCTTACAAAAGGTATCGCATTATCAGGGTCACCGGGTCTCCCTACCCTTGCCCAACAAGTATATCCGCATATCAAAATTACGTAGTCAGACGTGGTCTTCACAAATTTCCACAATCTTGGGGTCTCTACCCAAGCATAACGCAGTCTGCGTTATCCAGACACCAACATTTCTGGTGACTAAGGTGGGGGAGGAAAGAAAAGTAAACCGTCGACATGCTTGAATTCCTCCGCGAGCTCGTATATTCCTCGAAGTAGTCAACTGATTTGCCTCTTAATGGTAAAAGAAACGAGTATCGAGATCCTGAGGACGGTTAAATTTTAGAGGTCAAGAGCATAAAAGGGATCCTGATGTACGTGGTGGATCAAGGCATGCTGGTGGAGGACGTGGTGTTCTTAAAATTTTCAGACAATATGATGTCTTGTGATGTAGACACTTAACTCATGTTTTTGGTTATGTAGTGTTTTGCATTTGACGTTGCCCTTTGTGGTGTCAGCTCAAGCTTCCACGTTCCATGACTCATATCCTCAACTGCAGTTGATGTTACTGAAGCAACTTATCCTGTGTGTGTTTCTCACAATGCGAGAAATGATGAGGGTTTATAGTTAGCATAGTGCGTTTATAGGGACCATCAAATCGGCTTATCGTGCGTTGTAGAGGTGAATATAGCAAGCGGTGCGGCCTGGAGCATCTCTACTAGGCGAGGGTATGTCCAGACAGAAAGTGTTAGGCACGATGGTGCACGGGCATCGATCTTCACAAGGGAAAACGAACTTCTCCACAGATGAGGAGGTTGTCTGATGCAGGTAGATGTAAGGGGAGCAACGTCCGGCGGACAAAAAGAAACAGGATCGTGACCACGTAAAGGTGTAGGTTCAGCAGGCGCAACATCAAGCTGACCCAAATGGTGTAGTAGCTGGTTCAAGTGCAGGCTCCGGGTCATGTAACGGTGTGGAGGACATCGGCGGTGAGTGTGGGTAGCAAAGGTGCATCCATAGGAGCTGGAACAGGGGCTGAAACAGGAGCCACAAGAGAGCGTCACAGGAAACCCGAAAGGTGGGTAACCATTGTCATCGTCTATCCACCCATTTCAGGTGTGCGCGTATCGAGGATCAACTTGGGTTGCAAAAGGCGCATGATTGAACTGTACAGGCACAGGGTCAGGGTGGGGTGCAACAAGAGGGTCAGCAGGTACATCAGCGATAAGTAGGGGATCAACATGATCAGCAGCAATAACATGGTCACCCTCCAGTAGTGGTGCATCAGCAGGGTGATCATCAATGGGTAGGTCAGCAATCACAGGATCAATAGGCATGCCAGCATGAGCAGGGTCATGCTCAAGCACTGGGTCAGGAGCAGCCACTGGCTCAAGGGCCAGGGCAGGCTCGGGATCATCAAAGGCCATCTCAAAATCAAACTCAGGGTCGATGGGATCAACTGGGTCAACTGGGTCGACCGGCTCCTCCATAGGCTGATCCATGGGTAATAACTCTATATCCTCATCTGGGTCGAATCCTGGGGGAAAGACAGGATCGGAGTCCTCCTCAACATCGTGGTCGAAAGCAAGGCTAGAAGCAGGGGCAACAGAGGATGCTCTATCTGGATCTGAACCGTGAGAAAAGTGTTGCGCACTCTGAGTGTGTGAAGGTGCGGAGGCCACAGACTCGAAAGAGTCTGGGACCGGAGAGTGAGCAGGTGACTCCTTAGCGGGAGCATCTGCGATCAACAAAGATCTCCAGCAGCAAGAAAGGCCTCGCCCTGAACCTCATCCTCTAAGGGCTCGTCATCAAACAGTTCGACGTCGGGAAGCAAATCGTAAGCAGGATATGAAGCAAGTGGTATGGGAGCAGGGATCTCTACAAGTGGTAGGTCCCCGGCCAAAGGGCCATCAGCGAGCTCATCGACAGCGTCGGGCAGCGCAAAGGGCTGAACGTCATCCTCGTCTGTGCTGGTAACATCCGCTGTGTGGACCTCGTGCTCTGAAGACTCTAAGTCGTCTGATACTATGGGTCTAGGGTCCGTGATGTCCGATTCACCAGTGCCTGATGAATCCATGGTGTCTGTATCATAAACACAAATATGCACAAATAATATAATCAGACAAGCACATTAGTCACCAAGTAAGCAATCAAACTATTCTCCTAGTCCCACTAGCCTCCCAGCCTCTCAGACTGCTCTTCCTAGTCCCACTAGCCAAATTCTCCCAGCCTCTCAGACTGCTCTTCCTAGTCCCACTAGCCAAATTCTCCCAGCCTCTCAGACTGCTCTTCCTAGTCCCACTAGCCAAATTCTCCCAACCTCTCAGACTGTGCTTCCTAGTCCCACTAGCCAAATTCTCCCAGCCTCTCAGAATGCTCTTCCTAGTCCCACTAGCCAAATTCTCCCAGCCTCTCAGACTGCTCTTCCTAGTCCCACTAGCCAACTACCTCGGTTTCCCAGACCGAGCCTCAGCCTCCCAGACTGAGCCTATAAATAATAAATAAAATGTGCTCAACATTTGTTTGTAAAAACGTTTTGGATCTGGACTTAAGTGGTATGCAATGTAAAAAAAATGTTTTCGTGAGAGCCCTAGTGATCATAGTCTAGACTCGAGAAAGAATCCTAGTTCGCTATGATCAGAGCTTTGATACCAAGCTGTCACACCCTGGCTTTGCGGAAGCGTGGTTAATTTGGTGTGACTTCTTAATACCATAGCTTAACCATAACAAAGCTATATGAAATAAAACCATGCAAGATCATCCTTTTAATTAAGTTTTAAAAAAACCACATACAACAACATTGTCTCAACGGAAACACATCCTAACGACATTGTTCAACAAATACAAACATCAACATGACATAAACACAGTTTAAGGACTGTGACTTGTCCAGGAAAGAGTCACATTCCCCAAACCCGGATGACCTCGTAACTAGTGCAGCGGGAAAACGTGTCATACCGCGCCAGATCCTTTAATTCCCTAAAATACATGTAAGTTGAAAAATCAACAATAATGTTGAGCGAGTTCATGTGTAAGTGAGTAAATAAACCTTTGTAAGTATAAAAATCCTGGTATGTAGCAAATAAGGAAAAAGAGATCACCAATGGTTTGCAAGGCCATTGATATGTGTGAAGTGCAAGTAGGAAGACTCAAACCTAGCAGATTTTGCGATGAGTACAAAGTCACCACCTGGTCCATTAAGCGGGCTCAGGGGTTGGGCTCGCTACACCTAGATAGATCTACCGCTTACGTCCCTCGGTCCTACAATGAGGATTAATGGCCTCCAGTTCCCGCCTACCCACTCACATGATCTAAATAACAACCCTCCTTACGCTAACCATACCATGTAAGAAATATTCGTAATCATAATAACATGTATTTCACCCCCGCAGTTTAGAAAACTGAAAACAGTTAGAGAAAAGGGGGACATGAACTCACAGTGGTGCGTCTCTACCAAGTAAATCTCCTAATCAAGCAGTTGTGCGACGACCTACACGTACTAACTCTATTAGACGGACGGCCGTGCCTTAGCTTTATAGTTAAGTTTTTGGGAAATAGTTAGACAACTATTTCGTGTTCACATTTTGTAAATACTTGGTAATTATTCTCCTTCCCAAGGATGGGGGATTTAATACATGTGTGTTCGAAATGTATTATTAAGTCTCACTTAAAATATATTTTATTTCTAACTCCAAAATATAAATATTCTTCTCAAAAATATTATATTTTCTATTACATAAATTTTCCCAAAATAATACCTTGACAAAAATACGCGTTAAGTCATATTTTCTTAAAATGCGTAAGTTACGTTTTAATGATCGAGTGGTAATAATAATTACCGGTGTAACTTATATATTTATCGTAGAGACGTTCGTATTATTTTGGATCCATTAACATTCGATAGTATTATTTTTACCCTAAAAATAATACTAGTACTTTCACAAAATAATCATAAACACGTATCAAGTGACTTTATGAAAAATATATACTAAATATATATTTACAAAGTTTTATTTTGTGAAACCCCACCTCCGATGTTTTGTAAATAAAGTCGTGGCGAAATCTATAATTTGAAAACAAGTCGAAATGTATTTCTAACACTTATAGTGAAAATATTTCTAAGTGTTAGGTTTTTGGAAAAATTTCGCCAGAGTTTCCCCTGTAACTGGAAGTGGCCACGCTTTTAAGCGTATCATTTTCTTTTATAAATCAAACCAACATTCCTTTCATTCAATCAAAACAGTGTCCAAAACAACAAACTAGTAAATAAATATGTATATCGCATAAATTACATGAACTTGCGTTTTATCCAAGAATTTAAAGTAAATTCCATTACTTTTAGTGGATCTTTATATAAATCAACCCGGTTTCATAATAACCCCGTTTTTAAAGAAATTCCATCTTTACAACTTCTTATCAATTTTTACAAGGATAGTTATTTTGTCGAAACTTAGTGTTACACAAGTGTTTACACACTTGTGTGTTCTAAAAATCATTCTTGCTCATGTAAAATCCATTTTTAGAAAAATATGGTTTCTTCGACACTCGGTCCTTTGAAAATACCGCTTGTAGATCCGTAGATCTACTAGTTTTAAACACTATTTCGTAAGTAAAATCATTTTTACACAAGTTCAATGTAAAATCCATTCTCCTCACTCATAGGCTACATGCCACCAGAGGATATGGATGATTACCTCAAACTCAAGGCAAGGCAGGCTAAAGCAAGAGCTAAATTTGAAAGTGAACGTGAACGTCTAAGCGAAGAAGGCATTGCTAAAAGACTGGATTTCTTCCTTGAAAAGGTAAAGCAGATGGAAGAATTCGCACAGGAACTAATCAAAGAAAAGGCTGAACAACGCAAAGAGCTAAGAAAACAATATCTTGCCTACATTATGAAAGAAAAATTCTATCCTGCTGAAGAAAAACAGTTTGAAGAATGGCCAATAATCGCTCTAAAGCATGAGGCTGAGAGGATTGACAGAATTAAGAATGATCCTACAAAGAAGAAAAATGCTCCAAACTGGAACAAATTCAAAAAGCTCATTGCTGACTTCACTGCTGAGTATAAAAGAAAGAAAAAGGAGTTGGTGGATGCAAAAATGGATACTGCTGAAGCCATATCAAAATGGTCAAAACAGCAGACTGATGAATCCTACGAAAGGCTGAAGAAAAGAAAGATAACTGTTTCAGGCACTTCTAAGAAGCAAGAACAAATGATGAAGCTTGAACAGAAGATAGGAAACCTCGACACACTGTTCCGGTCTACTTTTGTAACAAATCAAGAAGAGGGAGAACAGCTGACTGAAGAAGAGGTAATAGAAAAGGAAGCAGAGTACTTCAAAGATACCATCACGAAAATGGGTCTAAAAGAAGAAACTTCAACAAAGCTTCAAAGCCTTTTTAAGGCATTAAACAAACCTGCGTCTCCAAACACTGCTAAAGACAAGACAGAAGCTGAAAGACAAGAACTTATTGAACAAGAAACTGCAGAAGATATAGCTGCAGCAGACAAAGTCATTGAAGAAGCTTTCAAAAGAATGTCTGAAAGTCTGCAGGTGTTTTCAAGGCCATCATCCCTCAACTCATCATCAAATAAGTCTCTCCCAAGAAACCCACTTGGCTTAAAAATACTAAAGTGGATGTCTAATCAAAAGACTCACGTATTGACCCTGGTCAGAGCCAATGGCGAAGTGAAGTACATATCAAGGAAAGAAGCACTAGGCCTTAGTGTTCAAGATTTGCAGGATCTCCTTGAACTTACACTGTGTAGGGATGAGGATGACCAGAGTGCACAGGAATTTGAAGCTGAATTCAAAGATCAAGCTAAGGCACTCTTGATGAGCAATAAAGGTCCTGAATAATGAAGGGTTTTGGCATTATCTGTTCCAGGGGGAGATTGTTGGGATTGAACCCTACCAGAGGAACAGATAATGTAAAGCCAAAACCAGGTCACAACAGAGGATTCACAATAAGCAGCTGTTTACACTTTGCTCTCCCCTTGAAAGTGATTTATAACAACTGATGGTCTCTATCCGCTGTTCATATTCAACTGCTGCTGTCCTTTCAACTGCTGATGAAAACCCTGAAGTATCCAACACTGCTGGTCCTATCTACTGATGATAAAGCACTGCCCAGTCAAGGACTGATCAACCTTGAGGAAAGCACTGACATAAAGAGAAAGCAGTTGTTTAGTGAATTATCTGTTTTATGTATAGTCAGTGGTTAGGTTAGCAGTGTTTGTGTAAGGACAGTAGATACAGGTTGTTAGGCTGTTAGTCGTCGCTTTCATGGTGACGTCAGCTGAGATACCTCAGTGGTTTGGTTTGCCTATAAATGTAACAGTACCCTGTACTGTTACATTTGATTGACTGAGCGGGTTCTTCTCCTCATGTCTAATCCTTTCATCTTGTGTGCAACTAACCTTGGGGCATCAGGCTGAGGGGGAGTTTAGTTTGTAAGCATATCTGTAATCTTTTGCTTTGATCTGTAAATCTTTTGACTCTATGAGAAGCAATTGTTTATCAAACTATTTTCTCCTTTGATTGTGTTTACAAAGTTTGTTTTCATCTTAATTCAGCTGCACTTTACATGTTTTCACATTCACAAATTGTACAAAACATACAAACAAACATAATCATGAGAGCCTCCGATCCCAACAATTGGTATCAGAGCTTGGACAGTCAATTTCGATTTAACAGTCAAATTGACATAACAGTTCAGCTCAAAATTCATTGATACTAAGGTTGGTTGTATTTAGTTGAAAAACAGAGTATCGAGTAAATCATGTTCAAAATGGTTATTCAACAACTCTGTACATCAACCAAGATGTCATATGACACACAAAATTTCACACAATAAGTGAATTTATGCACAAAACACTCATGGTTTCTAGATCTGAAATAAATATCTGTTAAACTATGAGATTACTTCTTATTTTCTAAATTAATTTCAATTGTTGATGTGAAATTTGTGATGTTTTCCATAAATACTAAAGTCTGAACCTCAGATTAACAAAACATATGTTCATAAAAACATTGATGTTTTGCTAACACAAAAAGAGGGAAATTATAACTTTAGTCATTTGATCTTATGTGTTGAAAACAGGTTGAATTCCTCAAAAGGACAAAATCAACTATGTTAAAACATATTAAGAAAATTCACAAAAACTCAGAAGTGTGTTTATCTCAAAACTTTTGATGTCAAAAGAAAAAGAGTATAAACATAAAACACTTATGAGTCAAAGTTTGGGGTAATAATGGTCATTAAGCAACTATGTGCATTCATCTGTTCAGAGAAAGGTTTTGATTCCAGTGAATGAACTCCAAAGAGGACTAGACAAATGTTCAAAAATTTATCCATGTGTCCTCATGTTTGCAATCAACTGACAAAGAAAATGGTACCAAAACAGTGGTCAAAATGCATTCCAAAAGTTTCCTATCACTGTTGTCAAACTACTGACCATTTTCAATAAATTGAGAATGATGTGATTATGTGCTTTATTGTAATTATACCAAATCCTTTTTGATGCTATTCTCTGAAAATCCTTTAACCATTTTTTTTCAAAGGATTTTCTTGAATAATCAGGATATATTGTTCATTTTTTTTGGAATAATATATTTGGAACTTTTGCTTGTTTTTGTTGGCAATAGTTTCAGTTCCTGTCAGGATGTAATACCTTATTTTTGATGGTATTTTTGTCCTCATAAATAGGTCAAAAGAATATGGTACATTTGTCAAGATCATGTCATAATCAGTTTTGCCCAAAAAAAAATTTTATCTAAGGTTGATTGCAAACTGTGCTTGAATTACTAGGGTACTCATGTTTTAATTGAATATTAAACTAAAATGAGTTGCCTTAGCAAAAAGTTTTCATCATCTGGGGTATCAAACCACTGTCTTTCAAAATTGACATGTGGCAAAAACCTTGAATGAAAATCTTCTAAACTATTGCTGAAACACCTGTCCTTCAAGATCTGTACCATTTACCCTAACAACTGTTTTGTTTCAACGTCTGATCTTTAAACACTGTTCACTGCTGAAAGTTAACCACTGATCCCTCATTTTCCTGAAAAACACTGATGTTCAAAATCAGTGTCTTATCCACTGATATGCTATCCACTGATAGTAAAAATCATCCACTGCCCACAATTTTTACCGTTGTAATCACTGATGCTTGATACGTCAGTGGCTCTTAAAACAACTGTTCTCCATACTTCATCCGTCTCATCAGTATTTGACACGTGGTTAGTTTTTAGCCTTCAGATCAAAATAACCGCTGCCACATCAGCAATCATTTTCTCCTAAATAAAACCCTGCCCTAAACCCCAAACAGGGTTTTACACTGTCGAATTGAATTCCAAAATTCTCTTCTCAAAGCAGTTTCCAACCCTTCTTCTCAAAAAACTTCAAAATCATTCTTCGTTCTTCTCTGCAAAAATGACAAAATCAAAGTCAAAATCAAAACCAAAATCACCACCATCTTCAAAAGAGGTCGCTCAAACAGCCGAAGAACCCATCGAAATACCATACAAACAATCTCACAACTATCTGGGTTTACTCACAAAACCTACTGATAATCACACTTTTGACACCATCATTGATACATTGTCTGCATCAAAGTACAAAACTTTGTTAACAGCAAATGCTCCCATCTATCTTCAAACCCAGAGAGAGTTTTGGAAAAAGGCGACGCTTGAAAAACAAGACGATAAAGTCATAGCCATTAACTCCTCGTTACAGGGTAAAGTGATTCAAATCACACCACAATCAATCTCCGAAGTCTTTAATCTTGACGATCAGGAAGGTAAAATCTCTTTTGATAAAGCCGAGATGAAAACTGATTTCATAAAAAGGGGATATGCAGAAGAATCAAAGGTAGATACCTTACAAAAAGGTTATTTCCCTTCTGCACCTAGGTTTTTATTTCACACACTTCTGATGTGTGCTTCGAATAAAACAACATCTTTTAACGAAATACCATTGAAAATTCAATGCCTGGGTTACGCTATTTTGAATAATAAGGACTACAACTACTCCCATGAGATTTTCAATGACATGGTGAAAAACGTTGAAAGTAAAGCATTTTTACTTTTTCCAAGATTTTTGAGTTACTATTTTGAACAAAAATTTGAAAAGGAAAATGTAAATTTGCTCAAACAAGGTGTTCATTGTCAAATAAAAAGCTTAACAAAAGAAACATTTTCAAGGATGATGGCACCAATAAAAACAAAAGCAGGGGTACCTGAGCAGATTTTAGCGGTTACAACTGCTCCTCAGGTATCAGTTGCTGAGCCCACTGCTCCAGGTGATCAAAGCAGCACAACCACTGCTTTGAAACCCACACCTGACATAACCAAAAAGACCAAAAGAAAAACATCCAGAAAACCCACCAAACCCAAAGCAAAGGCAACTCTGGAAGATGAGATCCCAGAGGAAATGCCTGTGACAACACAAAAGTCACCACAAACCACTGCTGCTACTTCCTCACAGCAGTTGGAAGAAAGATCTCAACCTATGCCTAAAACTCCTCCTGCATCCTCACAAAAGGATCAGGTTGTAAGCACAGGGACACCACAATATGAAGCTCTGAATCCACTCGGATCTATCTTCCTCAGTCTTGATCCCAAGGACATGTCTCTTTCAACCCCCATCCCCTCACCAATAATAATGCCACAATCCATGCTACCTTTGTTGCATGCAGCTGCTATAGCTCAGACACAAACCAGTTCCTCTCTATCACCTATCACTGAGAGTATACCCCTACAAGTGACTGGGTCTGATGCTACTACTCCTGCTATCCCAGCAACAATTGAGGAGGTTACACCCCCTGAGTTACAAGTAACTCTGGGTGGTAGTTCAAGTGGAGCAGCAACTACAACTGGTGGATCAACAGATCCTCAGTTGGACAGTTGTTTCATAAGTAAGACTCCCTTGAAGGCAATTTCTTCCATGGCAACTTCGGTGACCACCAGTGAGTTGGATCTAACCACTGGTACCATCAAAGGTTTATCGAGTGCTGAAGAAAGAAGTCCCCAGTACCGAGAACAAGGGGCATCAATGGATGATTTTTGGGACACAGTTCCTAAGTCACACATTGATATAACCACTACTGGTGGGGATTCAGATGATCTTACGAAAGTAGGTGATGATTCAAAATATCAGGAATTGACGGGCAGAGTTGACAAACTTGAAGAATCAGTTGCTGAAATAAAGGAGATGGTGCAAGAGATTTTAAAAGCTCAGAAAGCACAAGCCACTGCTGTTCCTGCTCAAGCACCTGCACAACATGCATTTGCTGAAAATGAGCTTTGGAATACTTTTCAACCCATGCTTGAAGCACAGCAACTTATGGCTAACAAAAAGCATGCTATTCAAGTACAAATGCTGACCAACATGGTTGAATCAAGATTTAAAGACACTCAAGCAGATATCAAGGCTATAAAGGCTAGCATTCAAAGTGCCTCTGGCAAAGTTCCTTCTTCCATACCATTTCTTGTAAACCCCCCTTCAGATAATGCCAAAAAGGGGGAGAATAACAAGCTGTTGGGAAAAATGAATAGGATGGGAATAGAACATGGCCTTCATATTGAGCCTGAAAAAGAAAAAGAAACAGAAAAGCAGGTCTCAAAACCTGTTAGCCAAACAGCTGATACAGCAGTAGTTACAAAAACTGCTGTCAGTAGCCAAACAACTGCCATCTCACCAACACACACCACTCTACCATATTCCACCACAACTACTGCTCCACCACCACATGTGTCTACAGCACAAAAACAACCACTACCATCACAAACGGCCAAACCATCATCACCCCATGCCAAAAAGCAGAAGACAACAGAGGTTATAACATCTGTTGTAATGGCAACAGTGGTTGAAACACAAGTTGTTTCAACTACTGCTAGTCAACCACTGATCACCACTCAAACAACTGCCATCACAACCCCTGCTCAAAAGCAGAAGACATCTGCTGATACATCAGTAGGTGTAATGACAACAGCAGTTGAAACACCAGTTGTTTCAACAGTTGTTAGTCAATCATCCACTACTATTCTCACCTCTCCTACATCACAACCAAAGCTCTTTAACAAGAAAAGAAAGCCAATCACTGCCGATGAGGGTATACATGATCCTAATGCTGCACAACATCCACTGGAACTTGAAGCTATCAAAAATGAGATGAGGCAATTCTATACAGAAGAAGATCCTTCAAAAAGGAGATTCTCCACACTCATAGGCTACATGCCACCAGAGGATATGGATGATTACCTCAAACTCAAGGCAAGGCAGGCTAAAGCAAGAGCTAAATTTGAAAGTGAACGTGAACGTCTAAGCGAAGAAGGCATTGCTAAAAGTCTGGATTTCTTCCTTGAAAAGGTAAAGCAGATGGAAGAATTCGCACAGGAACTAATCAAAGAAAAGGCTGAACAACGCAAAGAGCTAAGAAAACAATATCTTGCCTACATTATGAAAGAAAAATTCTATCCTGCTGAAGAAAAACAGTTTGAAGAATGGCCAATAATCGCTCTAAAGCATGAGGCTGAGAGGATTGACAGAATTAAGAATGATCCTACAAAGAAGAAAAATGCTCCAAACTGGAACAAATTCAAAAAGCTCATTGCTGACTTCACTGCTGAGTATAAAAGAAAGAAAAAGGAGCTGGTGGATGCAAAAATGGATACTTCTGAAGCCATATCAAAATGGTCAAAACAGCAGACTGATGAAGCCTACGAAAGGCTGAAGAAAAGAAAGATAACTGTTTCAGGCACTTCTAAGAAGCAAGAACAAATGATGAAGCTTGAACAGAAGATAGGAAACCTCGACACACTGTTCCGGTCTACTTTTGTAACAAATCAAGAAGAGGGAGAACAGCTGACTGAAGAAGAGGTAATAGAAAAGGAAGCAGAGTACTTCAAAGATACCATCACGAAAATGGGTCTAAAAGAAGAAACTTCAACAAAGCTTCAAAGCCTTTTTAAGGCATTAAACAAACCTGCGTCTCCAAACACTGCTAAAGACAAGACAGAAGCTGAAAGACAAGAACTTATTGAACAAGAAACTGCAGAAGATATAGCTGCAGCAGACAAAGTCATTGAAGAATCTTTCAAAAGAATGTCTGAAAGTCTGCAGGTGTTTTCAAGGCCATCATCCCTCAACTCATCTTCAAATAAGTCTCTCTCAAGAAACCCACTTGGCTTAAAAACACTAAAGTGGATGTCTGATCAAAAGACTCACGTATTGACCCTGGTCAGAGCCAATGGTGAAGTGAACTACATATCGAGGAAAGAAGCACTAGGCCTTAGTGTTCAAGATTTGCAGGATCTCCTTGAACTTACACTGTGTAGGGATGAGGATGACCAGAGTGCACAGGAATTTGAAGCTGAATTCAAAGATCAAGCTAAGGCACTCTTGATGAGCAATAAAGGTCCTGAATAATGAAGGGTTTTAGCATTATCTGTTCCAGGGGGAGATTGTTGGGATTGAACCCTACCAGAGGAACAGATAATGTAAAGCCAAAACCAGGTCACAACAGAGGATTCACAATAAGCAGCTGTTTACACTTTGCTCTCCCCTTGAAAGTGATTTATAACAACTGATGGTCTCGATCCGCTGTTCATATTCAACTGCTGCTGTCCTTTCAACTGCTGATGAAAACCCTGAAGTATCCAACACTGCTGGTCCTATCTACTGATGATAAAGCACTGCCCAGTCAAGGACTGATCAACCTTGAGGAAAGCACTGACATAAAGAGAAAGCAGCTGTTTAGTGAATTATCTGTTTTATGTATAGTCAGTGGTTAGGTTAGCAGTGTTTGTGTAAGGACAGTAGATACAGGTTGTTTATCAAACTATTTTCTCCTTTGATTGTGTTTACAAAGTTTGTTTTCATCTTAATTCCGCTGCACTTTACATGTTTTCACATTCACAAATTGTACAAAACATACAAACAAACATAATCATGAGAGCCTCCGATCCCAACAACACTTGTGTGTTCTAAAAATCATTCTTGCTCATGTAAAATCCATTTTTAGAAAAATATGGTTTCTTCGACACTCGGTCCTTTGAAAATACCGCTTGTAGATCCGTAGATCTACTAGTTTTAAACACTATTTCGAAAGTAAAATCATTTTTACACAAGTTCAAGTTTGATGTGTGGTAGAGTTTCATCACTTAACCCTTGTTACACTTAAACAAGCTTTATGTCATAATCCATGATCACGACCAATCCGGGTTAAACGATGATCCGAGCTACCACAACATAGATCGGGACTAAATAACCACACAAATCAAATACTACAAGATTTACACAATATTCAAGCTTTTAACCACCATTACTAGCATTTTTAGTAGACTTTTATGTATCAACTTGTATGTTTACGAGTTTTAGCCGTTACATAACATTTTAACCACTTCAAAATAGTTCGAGAGTGTGATTCAAGCAACTTACTACTAGCTCG
Organism: Helianthus tuberosus; assembly: GCA_030545235.1. NCBI lineage: Eukaryota > Viridiplantae > Streptophyta > Magnoliopsida > Asterales > Asteraceae > Helianthus > Helianthus tuberosus. Next base: position 156,829,706 of record CM060403.1, read on the forward strand.
AGGCTAGGGAAGAATCTAAGCGCAAAATGAGTGGATAAAAGCAAGGTAGTGAGGTCCTTCGCCTTCCGAATGCACCGAGCTTCCTTGTAGGTGATCCTTAACACTTGAATGATCTTGGAATGTGAGGATCAAAACCGAAAATGGATGGGTGCTCAAGGGGGTGTTCGGCCGAAGCCTTTGAGAGAGAGAGAGGGAGTGTGTTTTGGTGAGTTGTGTTAGTGAAAGAATGATGGTTTAAGCTTAGTTATTTATAGACAATTCCCTCCATCATTAACCAATGGATGTTATGTCCACTTGATATGGGACATAGTTGATTAAAATAATCAAAAGAGTACAAGATATGGTCACAATGTGACCGAGTTCGGCCAAGGGGGGGGGGGTAGCTAGTTCACTTTCAACCAATTAGTTAATGTATAGTTAGGTTAATCTAGTTAGTTAAGTGATTAACCCGGTTAGTAGTGTGTTGTGCTTTATTGCGGGTGTTAGGGTATTCAGGGACCCTAACTGGTTCAGAAAAAGAAAAACAATGTGTATGGCAATATTTTTATGTGTCGGGTAAAGTCCAGTTGTTCGGTTGGGTAGTAATCCGTTAAAGTGCTTAACAAAGCTTTAAGGTGTCGTTATTATTATTTTTAGTGACACAACTTATTCCTGACACTTTGGAAAGTGTCTAGTAATATTTATCTCATGTTTTGGCACTTTATTAGTTAGCTAAAAGCTGGATTGTTTATTAAAGTGCTGAGTTTTTGTGCTTAGAGCCCGTTTTAGGCACATCCGGTCCCTGTAACTTATTCCTAGAGACACAGTTCTACAACCCTTGTATCCCTACACTCACCACTAGTGTAGTAAAATATTTCTGGCTCATACAGGCCTTAGAGGCAGTGTCTGCCTGGTGCTAGTTATGACAGCACGTTTAATAGGTTATTCGTTCATTGCGCTACTGTGCGTTTGGTGCATCAAGGTTGTCACAAAGGTGCTGTAAGCAAAACATGGAGTGTCAGCAAGTAAAGTATGATGCAAGTAAGTACATGTATCAGCATTCAAGTAGCAGTTTATCCCCAATTTCAAGTAAGCATAGTAATTAAGCAGTAATTAATTATTAATTAAGTCATACGGATACCTGGTTTAGTGAGGGTTGTCACATCTTTCCCACAAATTTCCTTCCAATTTTTGCGCTCTTTGGAAAGGAGAGCAGCTTTAGCCTCTGCCTTCCTCTTCCACCCCGCAACAGACCATTCCTCAGTCTTTCGGTCATTATCAAATTTGGCTTGATCAGCTTCTAAACTAGCCCTCAATAGGGCAGCTCGGGCCTCATCCTCAGCAGCTTTCTTCTTGGACGCTTCAAAAGCAGCCCATTCCTAATGCATACTACGCCATTCACGCACTATACGATGTGTAGTGGATGTATAAGTAGCAGCTTCTTCAAGGTAGGAATGATAAGTTTGCTCATGAGGACGCCCTTCTTGGAACTTAACCTCCCCAGGAGGGAAAGTTCCCTGCAACCAGTCACGGCACACATGCCAATCAGAGAAAGTATCTCCTTTCTTCAACTTCCATACCGGCGCATGAATCTCATCCGCCTGTTTCTCCGAGTAACACCAATAATAATAATCCCCCGGAGTCTCATTCCGGCGGATAGGAGAATTTTCATCAGCTTGAATGAAAGAACCCTGGTCTCCACCAGGATTCCTCCCAGTATTCTCAGGCATGGAACCACAAGAAGGAGAAGTTGTTGCAGGAATTTCTTGAGCAGATTTCCCTTTCTTCGGGTCCCGCGCAACAACTTCAGGAGACTTTGGATGCCCAGCATCAACACCCGCAGCCTTCGGGCTAATAACCTTCTCCGTTTCAACAGGGTTTTCAATCTCAGGGTTCCCTGTTTCAGCAGTCTTCTCCGCCTCATCATCACCACCAACTTTAGTACCTTCTAGTTGCTCACTAATCGGGGCACGAGGGGGGGAAGGCGGAAGATCCTCATTAACCGCGGATGATGGCTCCGCGTCCACTGGGGAACTTGGTTTTTCTGCAAACAAAGAGAGACTTACCAAGAACCTTTTTCGCAATAAAGGCATCAAGATTGCCTCTTCTGGTTATTTTCTTCCTTTGAACCTTCTTGGCAGGCTGCCCTTCAGCCTCAGTATCAGTCTGTTTTCTCTTTCCCGCCTTTGGCTTTAACAAATGCACGGGACTTGACTCTAAGTCAATGGAGTCATCAGGATTTGACGGAGGGATGTCAGCAGTATCCCTAGGTTCCGCCTTAGGCTTCCTCACAACTGCAGGCGCAAGACCCTCCAATGAGTCAGATACCACAACATATTCACACCAGGAGTCAGAGGAATGGCGCATACCTTTCTTTTCTCCCCTCACATTTTTGGCCTTGGATGATTGAGCCTTCTCCGCATCATTCTTTCTTTGCACAGCAGTGGCAGTTGGCGCACGTTTTTTTCTTTTCAGGGCCTATGCCCAAGTTAGACAGTTCACCTACTAAAAAACACAAAACTTGCAAAAGTTATTCAACGCGCAAAAGCAGCAAGAAATAGTATTGCAATTATAGTAAATTACCAGCGCTAATTGCGGGTTGCACGGCCAAATCCTCATCCCGTGGAAGAGCAAAATTCTTCACAATTCGAAGATACCAAAGCTCCTCATCAGCATTTTTGGGAACAGTAGCCATCTTCCCACCTTCTCTCTCGAATGCAACAACATACAAAGAAACAACTACAAACGGAAGAACAGACACGAATTCAGGAAAAAAAAAAAGAGAAAAAAAGAAACAAAACATGAAAAGGCAGCAAACAGGGTAAGAAAATCCCAAATCTTACCTTTACCGTCTTCCATATACACCGGCTTATCCTCTCGATTCATCCGCCAATTAAGACTCATACTAGCACCAACCAGGGCCTTCTCTGGCAGAGCAATTGACGAAACATCCTTTAGGTCCTGGTACCAATTCTCTGAGAAAGGAGTTTGTATTGTTTCGGTTGGAACGTCCTCTTTACCTCTGAAAATCATGTGCATCGGAATCACTCCGGCTTTAATAAAAAACAATTTTTGCTTCCAATCGTGAAAAGATTTCAGAGGTTGCAGCAAAATCTTTTTCACAGAAACCCTTTGGACAAACGAATAAAACCCTTGGGAACAATGCATCTGGTGAAACACCCGGAAACGGGTAACCGTCGGCTCAATATGCATTGTACAGCAGACAAATTCAAAATGACGAACCCTAACCATCCCAATAGGGTGCATTTGGGAAATATGAAACTTGTAGTAAGAAAGAATGTCAAGAAAGAACTTCATTGCAGGCAATCAAAAATTGCCTAGAGAGAAAAAATCCCAAAATAGAGTAATATATCCAGCCGGAGCATTCGCCGCCGTCTGACCCTCATCAGGGTACCGAGCATCCCAACCGTCAGGAAATTTGAAATTTCAAATCAAACCATCGAAGGTTTCCCAAGACCACTTCAATGGTGGAAGACCAAAAGCCATTTCTTCATCAGAATCTTCGTGATGTTCTCCGGTTGACATAGAGAGGAAAATTACAAGCTTTTTCAAAGAAGTGACAAGGAAAACAAAGAAGAAAGGGTTTTCAAATGGCAATGATGGCAGAAATAGGCAATCGAAAGATTTATATACCCACGACCTTAAATAACCTACATAACTGCAATAACACCTTTTTCGGGGAAGACACGGTTATCTAAGCATTGGGGGTGAGTGGGAATAGACAATGACGCGAGTACACGCGCCCGTGAAAGCCACGATCAGCAACGTACAACTGACAATAACAGTCTGTCACACGTCAACAGTCGTCACTGCACCATTTCACCGGCCAAAAGTCAAAGAATTTCAAAATCAAAATCATGAGCAAGAGTATCTTACCCAAGAAGATCCTTCATTTTCGCGCCAAAAAAAAATTCCACAGCAAAAAACACCCACCACTCATAGTCCAGTGCTCCACTTATTTGCATAAGAGCAACACTAGACTAGGGGGACTTGAAGCGGTAAGGTCCCAAAAATCTTGTACAAGTGCTTGAGACCATACCACAACATCGTCAATAAGCCCTCTTTAGAAAAAACCTTGCACGGCCGTGCACTGGTCCTAAAGAAAGGAACACAGAAAGGAAAACAGTTTTAAACATTTGCGCGCCAAAAGGAAACCAACAAATCCTTGCGCCAGTCTCCATAACAGATAGGATAAAATCCTAACGAAACTTCCGCATAAATAACGTCCAGACTTGGATAAAAATAACTTCTCTGTTACCACAAGAATTAGCATGAAGAAGAGCCACACGGGATTAAAGTTGTATCTTTCTAGAAGGCTTGATCGTGCACCACCATTCGGTTATAACCGAATGGCCACGTGGCATCATCCCAGGCTCCATTGAAGTCACGATGATGGCACCGAATTGAAGGAAAGATCCACTTTTGCCCACTTTCCACGTGGCATCACCCCAGCCGTTGATCACGACCACGATCCGTGTGCACACACTCGTTAGTGATTAACGGAAGGAGGAAATAACCGCTTACGGAAAAGCACTTTCCGTCAAGTTTTCATCAACAGATTTTCCCACCCAAACTTCGGCTATAATGTCACACCCCCAAAATCCACATGCGGAGTATCACCGCTTGGAGGCGTGACTGTCCAGGATCCAGCCACCAATCATATTGAACAAGCATGTAAGTAATTATAAAAATCCAACCAATACAATTGGTGTCCAAACAAAACATAGTTTAAGTTGCAAGCGGAAGCATAACGATTAAATCCAAAACCAAAATATAAGTTAAAATGTTTCAATGTTTAACATGGCACACAATTGTCCATGTCCCACAACGACTCTTCCCCATGCAAGCTCCAACTAAGTACCTATTGACCTGAAAAGCATGTAGTAACGAGTCAACAACAATGTTGAGCGAGTTCACAGTTGGGTGTTCGTTTTAAGTTGTTCCAAAAACAGTTTCCTTTAACTGGCATCCCTGCCGTGGGGGTTACCCCATAGTTGAAAACATGATTTGTTTATCCCATTTACTCTGGCAATCCAGCCGTGGGGGCTACCCCATGTTTAATTATCTGGCTCTCTGGCCGTGGGGGCTACCCCATGTATATACTACTAGACTCGTTACCATATCGACTGCTGACTGTAGTCATGTTTATGTGCCCTGAACTGTCAATGTCTATCATCATTGACGTGCCCAGATCCATTAGTTCACGCCCATCCTCTGCGGCACGGTGTGAGGCTTGTCAGACCTAAATAGCGCTATCTAACTAATGACCCGCTCGCCATTGGCCTGGCGATTAAGTCGATATAAAAAGGAGGGACTTCGTGATAGAGTTTTGGTCTAGTGAAAACTGTCCAAGAGGACGAGGAATTATATTCCTGAACCCGTACTGTCCTACCCAAGAAAGGACGAGGAATCCATATTCCTTAAGCCATTCCCAATCCCTGGGAATCCCATGCTTTGTAGAAAGTGTGAACTCACCTTAGATTAGCTCGGCAGATAAGTAAAGGTCGATTAAGCTCCTAGTGGTCAACCATGTCCTAACATGGTTACCATACAAGTCAGGTCTAGGTTCAAGAAAGGCACGTATGTTTACACAGGACCTAACACGTATTGATCATGGCAAACACGTACAACACATTAACAGTAGCAGTCAAGTATTCATCATGTCCAAACTTGTGCGACCCAAAGATATAGCCCAATAAACAAACGGCCTAACCTTTTGTGCGATCAGCATAATTGTGCGATCCACAATGGGTTGTGTGATCCAGTCATGCCCGGCCCAATTAACATAAACAGTCCAACACGTAAGCGGCCCAAACAATTAAACAGTGGTCTTGTGCTATCCGGATGGCCTTGTGCGATCCGGATGGCTTGTGCGATTGAGTTTGGGCTTCAAGGCCCAACAGTAATACTATTCAAGTTGTTTGTGTGAGGCCCAAGCCTTGTGCGATCGGCACTGTCTTGTGCGATCCACAAGTCTTGTGCGATCATGCATAATAAAACAGTACCATGTGCTTTATGTGTTTGTACCAACTTGTGCGATAGCACTTGTGCGACTAGATCAGATCTTGTGTGATCTGATCTTGTGCAATCCAAGAGCTTGTGCGTTCGGCTCTTGTGCGACTAGGGGTCTTGTGTGATTTGTTTTATTATCCGAATATTATGCATATCATTTATAGGAAATCAACAGTTACCAATCATACATTAAATCGGTCAAAGCAATCAAACAGTTTCCTATTTTCGTGGTTAACAATCAACAACTAATCAGTTTCAAACTTAACCAATAATCGATCAAAACAAACATATTCCAACCGATTCCTCATGAACCCTAATTATGTTTTAAACATAACAACATCCTAAAACATTCAAACTATCATATTAAAGCTTTCAACATCACCAAGCAAACAATCCGAAAGGCAGAAACATAACAGCCGATTATATATATTCGGTTCTAAATCTAGATCAAGCAATCCGAATCATATGAATATCATCAAGTACACATGTGAGCCGATTATATGAACATCAACCATTAATAGTTTATATCACGTTCAATCACAATATATCCTTAAATCACCATGTAATACATATAGATCATAACATCATCTAACAAACAGTTGATAATTACAAACACTAACCAATTGAGAGGAGGATAGAATCGATCCAAGCAAGAAAGCTTCGAGAGATGGAGGTGTTTGCCGTCAGCTTCAAGAGGAGAGAAAGAGAGTAGGGTTTTGATGTGTAAAGTGTTTAGCCAAAACAATGAAGAGTATACCCCCTTCTCATGAGGTTATGCGACATAAGGGAGTGGGCCGAACCCTCACTTGGGTTGCCCATTGGTTTCGGATTCAAAGAGTGTGGCCCGAATGGGCTTGTGCGATGGGATTGTGTTGTGCGATCCGAGTTGTCATATATATATATATACATACATAGATTCACATAATACAAACATAAAGTCTCATAACCTTCATTAAATCCACATATCAGATTATCACACAAGGTTCACATACGTTACATTAAGTACAAAGATAAGTTCTGAAATACGAGTTGTCACATTATCCCCAAGTTGAAAGAAATTTCGTCCCGAAATTTGGTACGTACTCACTGAGGTAGCTAGTTAAGTTGCCTGGTTTTCCTGGGGTGTCACATCCTCCCCCCGTTGATCTGGAATTTTGTCCCGAAATTCCGCAGTAGTTTCAGCCTCAGTAGTGGTTGTACTGTTTGCGAACAATTGGGGATACTTTTGTTTCATTTGGTCTTCGCGTTCCCAGGTGAACTCTGGGCCACGACGTGAGTTCCAACGAACTCGAACGAGAGGTATTCTAGTGTGCTTGAGGACCTTAACATCCCGGTCCGTGATTTCAACTGGTTCCTCGACGAATCGCAACTGATCATCAATAGTGAGTTCCTTTAAAGGAACTATGAGGGTCTCATCTGACAGACACTTCTTCAGATTCGACACGTGGAAAACGTTGTGAACTCCACTGAGTTCTGCTGGTAGGTTCAGTTTGTAGGCCACTTTGCCTATTTTCTCTATGATCTCGAATGGTCTGACGTATCGCGGGTTAAGTTTGCCTCATTTGCCAAAACGAACCACACCCTTCCAGGGTGAAACTTTGAGTAGCACTCGATCCCCAACTTGGAACTCGAGTGGTTTCCTACGCTTATTAGCGTATGCTTTCTGACGGTCGCGAGCTGCCGCCATGCGTTGTCGTATCTGAGCAATCCTTTCTATAGTATCAACTACGAGTTCTGGGCCAGTGATTTGGCTATCGCCAACTTCTAGCCAGCAAAGAGGTGATCGGCACTTACGCCCGTACAGTGCCTCAAACGGAGCAGCTTGGATGCTAGTGTGGTAGATGTTATTATACGAAAATTCCACAACTGGCAGATGCTTTTCCCAGCCGTTGCCAAAGTCAATCACACATGCCCTAAGCATGTCTTCAAGAGTCTGGATGGTACGTTCAGACAGCCCATCCGTTTGCGGATGATAGGCTGTGCTCATGTCTAAACGTGAGCCAAAGGACTTGTGCATTGCTTGCCACAGTTCAGAAGTAAAACGTGCATCATGATCAGAGATAATAGAGGTGGGCACCCCGTGCCTCGAGACAACTTCCTTAAGGTATACGTCTGCTAGAGTGGAGAACTTATCCGTTTCCTTGATAGCCAAGAAGTGAGCAGACTTTGTGAGTCGATCCACGATCACCCAAATAGTATCATTTCCCCGTTGGGATCTAGGCAGGCCAGTAACAAAATCCATAGAAATTTGCTCCCATTTCCATTGTGGTATCTCTGGTTGTTGGAGTAGGCCTGAAGGTTTCTGGTACTCGACTTTGACTCTCACACAAGTCAAATATTTACTAACGTACGTTACTATGTGAGCTTTCATGCTAGGCCACCAGTATGTGGTCCTGAGGTCGTGGTACATCTTATCTGAACCAGGATGTACTGAGTAACGAGACTTATGTGCTTCATTCATCACAAGCTCTCGTAGGTTGCCATAGAGTGGGACCCAAATGCGTCCTGTTACATAGTATGCGTCGTCTTCCCTTTGTTCTAACCGTTGCCTTGAGCCGCGTAGGGCTTCAGCCCTGATGTTTTCTGGTTTCAATGCTTCTACCTGAGCATCTCGTATCTGTGCAGGAAGACTAGATTGGATGGTGAGTTGTAACGCTCGCACGCGCTTAGGTGTAGTATCTTTTCGACTGAGGGCGTCAGCCACGACATTGGCCTTGCCCGGATGGTATCTGATCAAGCATTCGTAATCATTCAGTAGTTCGACCCATCGACGTTGTCGCATGTTCAACTCCTTCTGTTTGAAGATATGCTCGAGACTCCTGTGATCGGTGTAAATGGCGCACTTGGTACCGTACAGGTAATGTCTCCATATCTTAAGTGCGAAAACAACAGCTCCCAGCTCTAAATCGTGTGTAGTGTAGTTCCTTTCATGAACTTTAAGTTGACGTGAGGCGTACGCAATACCTTTATCCCGTTGCATCAACACACAACCAAGACCTTGAATTGATGCGTCGCAGTAAACCACAAAGTCGTCTGTACCCTCTGGCAATGAAAGAATAGGTGCGCTGCAAAGTCTATCCTTTAGGTGCTGAAATGTCGTTTCTTGTGTAGTACCCCAATGATAGACAACTCCTTTCTGAGTTAGTAAGGTGAGGGGCTGTGCAATCTTGGAGAAGTCCTTGATAAACCTTCTATAGTATCCTGCCAAGCCCAAGAATTGGCGGATTTCCGTTGGTGTGCGAGGTGCAGGCCAGTTCTTAACCGAGTCTACCTTAGATGGATCAACATGAATCCCATCCTTGTTCACTACGTGGCCTAGGAAATGGACTTCGCGAAGCCAGAAGTCGCATTTTGAGAACTTTGCATACAGTTGCTCTGTTCGAAGGAGTTCCAAGATAAGTCGTAGATGCTGCTCGTGTTCCTCCTGACTCTTAGAATAGATCAGGATGTCGTCAATGAAGACAATAACAAACTTGTCCAGGTAAGGCTTGCACACTCTGTTCATAAGGTCCATGAAAACCGCAGGTGCGTTTGTCAGTCCAAAAGGCATGACCAAAAACTCGTAGTGTCCATAACGAGTTCTAAAGGCTGTTTTGGAGACGTCCTCCTCTCGGACTCTCAGCTGGTGATATCCCGATCTCAAATCAATCTTGGAGTAAAAGCTCGACCCTTGCAACTGGTCGAATAAGTCGTCGATGCGTGGAAGAGGATAGCGGTTCTTCACCGTCACCTTGTTGAGTTCTCGATAGTCGATACACATCCTGAAGGTACCGTCTTTCTTCTTCACGAATAGCACTGGAGCTCCCCATGGCGAAGAGCTAGGACGAATAAACCCCTTGTCCAAAAGTTCTTGTAGTTGTGTAGAGAGTTCTTCCAACTCTGATGGAGCTAAGCGATATGGTGCACGAGCTATTGGTGCGGCTCTAGGAGCTAGTTCAATCTGAAACTCGACCTGGCGATGAGGAGGAAGGCCAGGTAATTCCTCAGGGAATACCTCAGGAAAGTCACGTACGATCGGAAAATCTTCCATTTTCTTCTCTTTCTTCGAGGTGTCAGTAACGAGAGCCAATATAGCAGTGTGGCCCTTTCGTAAACACTTTTGGGCCTTAAGGAAAGAGATGATGCTCACAACAGCACCACTCTTGTCGCCACGAATCATGAGAGGTTCATCACCTGAGCGAGGAATACGGACGATCTTCTCGTTACAAAGAATCTCTGCTTGGTGTTGGGATAACCAATCCATCCCAATGACCACGTCGAAACTACCCAAAACGATAGGAATGAGGTCGATAGAGAAGGTCTGGTTAGCAAGAACAAGTTTACAACCCTTGACTACGTGTGTGGCCTCTAAACTCTTACCATTAGCTAACTCTACAGTGTGCTTGGTGTTCAATAGTGTTGGGGTACGCTTAAGCATTTGACAAACTTTTAAGGACACGTAACTAGTATCGGCACCCGAATCAAATAAGACAGTAACATAAAAGTCGTCCAGTAAGAACTTACCCGTCACAACATTGGGATCATTCCTTGCATCTCCTTGTCCAATCACAAACATACGACCCCTGGCACCATGGCCGTTGTTACCCCCGTTGTTTCCATTCCCCTGATTGTTGTTATTGTTGTTGTTGTTGTTCTGGTTCCGGTTCAGTTGGGGACAATCTCTCTTGAAGTGGCCTTCAGCTCCACACTGAAAGCACCCTTTGTTGATGCCTTGCTTCTGCTGCTGGCGTTGATTTTGTTAGGCTTGTTGTTGCTGACGATTCTGATTTGCGGGGTATAAACTTCTGCAATCCTTTGCGGCGTGGCCTGGCTTGTTGCACCGATGACAGTTACTCCTGGTGCATGGCCCGCTGTGGTGTAGGTTACAGCGATTGCATTTGGGGTGAACTCCCCTGTACCCTCCGTGACTTTGACTACCAGATGATTGCTGACTAGGGCTCTTGTAGTCGTCAGTCCTTCTCTGCTGAGACTGAGACTGAATAGAAGTTGAACCTTTGCTTGAAGTTCCATCCCATTTACGCTTGTTGTCGCTGGGAGTATCAGAAGTAGCTGTAGCACTAATGCGCTTTGGTAACCTGTTCTGCTCCACCGCCTGATCAGTGAGACGATGAGCCAATTGAACAACTTGCTGGATGGTGGCGAGGTTAGCTGAAGTCACATGACTTTGAATCTCTGGCACTAAACCCTTAAGATATAGTTCGTTACGCTTAATGGGAGGGTCCACCATAGTAGGACACAAGATGGCTAGCTCATTCAATCTTTTTGTATAAGCTTCAATTTCTGACCCCGTCATCTTTAAGTTGAAGAACTCTACCTCCAGTTTGTGAATGTCATCACGATTGCAGTACTCTTCCTTAATCATTTCCTTAAAATTGTTCCATGGGGTGGCATTAGCAGCAACCAACCCCAGCATTTGGACTTGAGCGTTCCACCACGTGAGCGCTATACCCTCGAGAGTACCAGTAGCATACTTCACCCTGCGAGCCTCAGGGCATTCACACATCTCGAAGACATATTCGAGTTTCTCAAACCAGTGGAGGAGACCTACCGCTCCTTCGGTACCACTGAAGGTACTAGGTCGACAGTCCATAAAGGTCTTGAAAGTGCACACAGGAGGCTGTGCAGGTTGACCTGTCGTGAAAGTAAGAAAGGAAAAAGTTTAACACAAAGGTTGGTTCACGAGAGTAGGATCTAGGGATCCTACAGTGAGTTGTGGTGGCAGGGTTTACCTCCTGCCTGAGCGGCTGCAAGTGCCGCAGCAACTTGTTGGTTAATCAGAGCCGTCAACTGGGCTTGAGTCATGTTAACGCGTCCAGACATGATCTTCATACCAAGAGAAACATAAGTGAGAGGGGTTCGCGAAAATGCGATGACAGAAGGGAGTAAGCATACACGTGTTTTCAAACTATCGTTGCTACGTTTATCTAAGCATACCATAAGCAAAGTTCTACATAATCTAGCAAGTAGGTAATGTAAAGATAAATCATATCACCTAGAATGTCAAGTCTTGCACGTGGAGTGAAGCGTCGTTATGGACCGTTGAGCACTGTACAGGTTATAGTCTGGTTTTAACAAAACTTTTTCCCTTATTAAAACCAAGTTCGCTATAACCAATGGCTTTGATACCAATCTGTCACACCCCCAAAATCCACATGCGGAGTATCACCGCTTGGAGGCGTGACTGACCAGGATCCAGCCACCAATCATATTGAACAAGCATGTAAGTAATTATAAAAATCCAACCAACATAATTGGTGTCCAAACAAAACATAGTTTAAGTTGCAAGCGGAAGCATAACGATTAAATCCAAAACCAAAATATAAGTTCAAGTGTTTCAATGTTTAACATGGCACACAATTGTCCATGTCCCACAATGACTCTTCCCCATGCAAGCTCCAACTAAGTACCTATTGACCTGCAAAGCATGTAGTAACGAGTCAACAACAATGTTGAGCGAGTTCACAGTTGGGTGTTCGTTTTAAGTTGTTCCAAAAACAGTTTCCTTTAACTGGCATCCCTGCCGTGGGGGTTACCCCATAGTTGAAAACGTGATTTGTTTATCCCATTTACTCTGGCAATCCAGCCGTGGGGGCTACCCCTTGTTTAATTATCTGGCTATCTGGCCGTGGGGGCTACCCCATGTATATACTACTAGACTCGTTACCATATCGACTGCTGACTGTAGTCATGTTTATGTGCCCTGAACTGTCAATGTCTATCATCATTGACGTGCCCAGATCCATTAGTTCACGCCCGTCCTCTGCGACACGGTGTGAGGCTTGTCAGACCTAAATAGCGCTATCTGACTAATGACCCGCTCGCCATTGGCCCGGCGATTAAGTCGATATAAAAAGGAGGGACTTCGTGATAGAGTTTTGGTCTAATGAAAACTGTCCAAGAGGACGAGGAATAATATTCCTGAACCCGTACTGTCCTACCGAAGAATGGACGAGGAATCCATATTCCTTAACCAATTCCCAACCCCTGGGAATCCCATGCTTTGTAGAAAGTGTGAACTCACCTTAGATTAGCTCGGCAGATAAGTAAAGGTCGATTAAGCTCCTAGTGGTCAACCACGTCCTAACATGGTTACCATACAAGTCAGGTCTAGGTTCAAGAAAGGCACGTATGTTTACACAGGACCTAACACGTATTGATCATGGCAAACACGTACAACACATTAACAGTAACAGTCAAGTATTCATCATGTCCAAACTTGTGCGACCCAAAGATATAGCCCAATAAACAAACGGCCCAACCTATTGTGCGATCAGCATACTTGTGCGATCCACAATGGGTTGTGCGATCCAGTCATGCCCGGCCCAATTAACATAAACAGTCCAACACGTAAGCGGCCCAAACAATTAAACAGTGGTCTTGTGCGATCCGGATGGCTTGTGCGATTGAGTTTGGGCTTCAAGGCCCAACAGTAATACTATTCAAGTTGTTTGTGTGAGGCCCAAGCCTTGTGCGATCGGCACTGTCTTGTGCGATCCACTGTCTTTATGTGTTTGTACCCACTTGTGCGATAGCACTTGTGCGACTAGATCAGATCTTGTGTGATCTGATCTTGTGCGATCCAAGAGCTTGTGCGTTCAGCTTTTGTGTGACTAGGGGTCTTGTGTGATTTGTTTTATTATCTGAATATTATGCATATCATTTATAGGAAATCAACAGTTACCAATCATACATTAAATTGGTCAAAGCAATCAAACAGTTTCCAATTTTCGTGGTTAACAATCAACAACTAATCAGTTTCAAACTTAACCAATAATCGATCAAAACAAACATATTCCAACCGATTCCTCATGAACCCTAATTATGTTTTAAACATAACAACATCCTAAAACATTCAAACTATCATATTAAAGCTTTCAACATCACCAAGCAAACAATCCGAAAGGCAGAAACATAACAGCCGATTATATATATTCGGTTCTAAATCTAGATCAAGCAATCCGAATCATATGAATATCATCAAGTACACATGTGAGCCGATTATATGAACATCAACCATTAATAGTTTATATCACGTTCAATCACAATATATCATTAAATCACCATGTAATACATATAGATCATAACATCATCTAACAAACAGTTGATAATTACAAACACTAACCAATTGAGAGGAGGATAGAATCGATCCAAGCAAGAAAGCTTCGAGAGATGGAGGTGTTTGTCGTCGGCTTCAAGAGGAGAGAAAGAGAGTAGGGTTTTGATGTGTAAAGTGTTTAGCCAAAACAATGAAGAGTATACCCCCTTCTCATGAGGTTATGCGACATAAGGGAGTGGGCCGAACCCTCACTTGGGCTGCCCATTGGTTTCGGATTCAAAGAGTGTGGCCCGAATGGGCTTGTGCGATGGGATTATGTTGTGCGATCCGAGTTGTCATATATATATATATATATATACATACACAGATTCACATAATACAAACATAAAGTCTCATAACCTTCATTAAATCCACATATCAGATTATCACACAAGGTTCACATACGTTACATTAAGTACAAAGATAAGTTCTGAAATACGAGTTGTCACATATAAATAAAGGATAATTCAGGTATAATTCTCAAGTTACACATACTTCACTTTTACTTCTTCTTCTTCATCATACTTGTACTTATTCTAACGCCTGAGGGTGGTCATGGAGAGAACCCACATTCTCCCCGTGGCGAGTCTAATGGATGTTCGTTTTGCAGTTAAGCTTGAAGAAGGAGATCAGTCACCCCCCAAATCAAAATGAGGAGATCTAACCCTTTTATGCAGATTCAAACCCCATGGTTCAGTTGATTCCAGTCAATTAAACAAGTGTTTCTTCAAGTCTGGGTGGCAAAAAAAGCTGCTTCCAGGAGGTTGCCAAGTGTTTTCGCTCGACGATTCCATTCTTGGGTGGTTGGTTTGGCCCTTGTTCCTGTAACTCGAATCCTAGCCCAGTATATCCCATTTTTGTTTTACACCATTGTGAACCTTACGCCTTTTTTACTCTCTGATCGAGGTTCTCGGCATTGAATAATCTTCGTAAACTAAATCACACGTGTATATGTTGACATTTAAGAGATATACAGTCAAGAAAATCAAGAGCAATAGTGATATATATGCGGATTAGACACCAAAAAATAAACACTCAAAAATGGCTACAATTTAAGGAAAGTGTTTAGTGACGACATCAGATTCCTAATTGATGGAGAAAGGTCTGGTGGCAAGAAAAGCTGCTTCCAGGAGGTTGTCAAGTTTAATCGCTCAACGATGCCATTCTTGGGTGGTTGGTTTGGCCCTTGTTCCTGTAACTCGAATCCTAGCCCTGTATATCTCATTTTAGTTTTACACCATTGTTAACCTTACGCCTTTTTTCCTCTCTGATCGAGGTTCTTGAAATTGAAAAATCTTCGTAAACTAAATCACACGTGTATATGTTAACATTTAAGAGATATACAGTCAAAAAAAATCAATAGCAATGGTCATATATATGCGGATTAGACACCAAAAAATAAACACTCAAAAATTGGCTATAATTTAAGGAATGTGTTTAGTGACGGCATCAGATTCCTAATTGATGGAGAAAGGTCTGGTGGCAAGAAAAGCTGCTTCCAGGAGGTTGTCAAGTGTTTTTACTCGACGATTCCATTCTTGGGTGGTTGGTTTGGCCCTTGTTCCTGTAACACGAATCCTAGCCCGGTATATCCCATTACAGTTTTACACCATTATGAACCTTACGCCTTTTTTACTCTCAGATCGAGGTTCTCGGCATTGAAAAATCTTCGCAAACTAAATCACACGTGTATATGTTGACATTTAAGAGATATACAGTCAAAAAAATCAATAGCAATGGTCATATATATGCGGATTAGACACCAAAAAATAAACACTCAAAAATTGGCTACAATTTAAGGAATGTGTTTAGTGACGGCATCAGATTCCTAATTGATGGAGAAAGGTCTGGTGGCAAGAAAAGCTGCTTCCAGGAGGTTGTCAAGTGTTTTCGCTCGATGATTCCATTCTTGGGTGGTTGGTTTTGCCCTTGTTCCTGTAACTCGAATCCTATCCCGGTATATCCCATTATAGTTTTACACAATTGTGAACCTTACGCCTTTTTTACTCTGTGATCGAGGTTCTCGGCATTGAAAAATCTTCGTAAACTAAATCACACGTGTATATGTTGACATTTAAAAGATATACAGTCAAGAAAATCAAGAGCAATGGTGATATATATGCGGATTAGACACCAAAAAATAAACACTCAAAAAATGGCTACAATTTAAGGAATGTGTTTAGTGACGACATCAGATTCCTAATTGAAGGAGAAAGGTCTGGTGGCAAGAAAAGCTGCTTCCAGGAGGTTGTCAAGTGTTTTCGCTCGACGATTCCATTTTTGGGTGGTTAGTTTGGCCCTTGTTCCTGTAACTCGAATCCTAGCCCAGTATATCCCATTTTAATTTTACACCATTGTGAACCTTACGCCTTCTTTACTCTCTGATCGAGGTTCTCGGCATTGAAAAATCTTCGTAAACTAAATCACACGTGTATATGTTGACATTTAAGAGATATATAGTCAAGAAAATCAAGAGCAATGGTGATATATATGCGGATTAGACACCAAAAAATAAACACTCAAAAATGGCTACAATTTAAGGAATGTGTTTAGTGACGCCATCAGTTTCCTAATTGATGGAGAAAGGTCTGGTGGCAAGAAAAGCTGCTTCCAGTAGGTTGTCAAGTGTTTTCGCTCGACGATTCAATTCTTGGGTGGTTGGTTTGGCCCTTGTTCCTGTAACTCGAATCCTATCCCGGTGTATCCCATGTTAATTTTACACCATTGTGAACATTACACCTTTTTTACTCTCTGATCGAGGTTCTCGGCATTGAAAAATCATCGTAAACTAAATCACATGTGTATATGTTGACATTTAAGAGATATACAGTCAAGAAAATCAAGAGCAATTGTGATATATATGCGGATTACACACCAAAAAATAACACTCAAAAATGGCTACAATTTAAGGAATGTGTTTAGTGACAGCATCAGTTTCATAATTGATGGAGAAAGGTCTGGTGGCAAGAAAAGCTGCTTCCAGGAGGTTGTCAAGTGTTTTGGGTGGTTGGTTTGGCCCTAGTTCCTGTAACTCGAATCCTAGCCCGGTATATCCCATTTTAGTTTTACACCATTGTGAACCTTACGCCTTTTTTACTCCATGATCGAGATTCTCAGCATTGAAAACTCTTCATAAACTAAATCACACGTGTTTATGTTGACATTTAAGAGATATACAGTCAAGAAAATCAAGAGTAATGGTGATATATATGCGGTGTAGACACCAAAAAATAAACACTCAAAAAATGGCTACAATTTAAGGAATGTGTTTGGTGACGGCATCAGATTCCTAATTGATGGAGAAAGGTCTGGTGGTAAGAAAAGCTGCTTCCTGGAGGTTGTAAGTGTTTTCGCTCGACGATTCCATTCTTGGGTGGTTGGTTTGGCCCTTGTTCCTGTAACTCGAATCATATCCCGGTATATCCCATTTTAGTTTTACACCATTGTGAACCTAACGTCTTTTTTACTCTCTGATCGAGGTTCTCGACATTGAAAAATCTTCGTAAACTAAATCACACGTGTATATGTTGACATTTCAGAGATATACAATCAAGAAAATCAAGAGCAATGGTGATATATATGCGGATTAGACACCAAAAAATAAACACTCAAAAATGGTTACAATTTCAGGAATGTGTTTAGTGACGGCATCAGATTCCTAATTGATGGAGAAAGGTCTGGTGGCAAGAAAAGCTGCTTCCAGGAGTTTGTCAAGTGTTTTCGCTCGACGATTCCATTCTTGGGTGGTTGGTTTGGCCCTTGTTCATGTAACTCGAATCCTAGTGTCACGGCCCCCGGCCAAGTGTTACACTGTCCAGAAACCGCGGGACAGAAATCCGTGGTATTTATTATTTAATTTGGCAGCGGAAATGTTGACAGGATCTTTTCGACTGAAAATGCCCAATTATTTTATTTCACAATTTGGGACATACCCCATAATTTACAATAAAGGGGAATTTTACTAGAAAATCCCTTGTTTTACAAAACATGTTTATTTATTTTACTGAGCCACCTCTTCAAGCTTTTTAGTGCTACGTGGCACTTTTCTTTGATTCACAGCAAGTCACTTGAGACATGTTTAAAAAGATTTTATCAGCGGGGAAATACTGGCGAGTCATTCAGGTTATATAAAATGACACCTTAGTTATAGATTATAGCATAAGAGCGATTACAATGGCTACTATCTTAATTTTATCTGGCGCCGTGTCACACCCTGGTGACGATGGTCATACCACTATTGGGTCCTTTCACCCAAGTAGTGATGATTATCAATGTTAGGTTGGTGAACCTAACCGTGAGAAATTACTAATGTGCACAATACCCCACTTGCCAGTGATTCAAGATAACCAAGACTTAATCCCTGTAATTATAACTTTTTGAAAACAATTTAGGTATAGTAAAACATTGTTGATAAAAGAGAATGACTCACTTTGCAAATTTAGACGGGCAGAGTTTTGCCTACTGATTTTAGCCTAGTAACCTAGTTAAATAACAATGCACACGAAACTAGGTCACTAACTTAATACAACATTTACGATAAGCTCACGAAATCAAAGCCCTCACGACGAGTGACAATGTATAGCCCGGATTCGGGCAGCACTTAAACATCCATCGGATCGATTTCAATCGTTCGGACATTTTATCGTAGCAGTGATCGAGTTAATTGTCGCAACCCCCGATCCCTGAACCCTGGGAACGGGCGGACGCGAGCTCAGTGACGGTGGTATCTGGTTTGTTTTAATTTGGCAGCGGAAATTACATCAGGACCGGAGTTAGGAAATATTTATCAGAGTAAAACCACCATATTTCATATTAATAAACACATGGGTAAAACCCAAGTTTCTTATTACAATATATGTATAGGGATAAACCCTATTTTATTGAATTTAAAACATCATTTATTAGGTAACTTTTATAGCCACATTTTCCCAAGCCTAAGTGCTCTCCAGCTGGCTTTTTACTAATTGGCTGTCACATTGTGTTACCTGAAACGCGTTTTAAAAACATTTGTCAGTGGGAAATACTGGTGAGTGAATCCCAGTTTAATCAAGTTTAAATAAAAAGTCACAGTGAACAGTATTGAGAGTGATCACATTGTTTATTTCTACACAATTACACCATTAGTACTGTCAAACCTGACTTGTGGGTCTTATTACCCATTGGCTAACTCATTGTCCAATGGTAACGTATTGTCATCCCGACTTACTACTCACAGTGTAGTAAATTTTGTATACAAAACCCCAACATACCGGCAGTAATTGAAGAACTACAAAGACTCAATCACCACTTAATCGCATTGTAAAACATTTAAGGTTTGGTAAAACATTACCAAAAAGATTAACAAAAAGAGGATAAACTCACATTGCTATCTTAGACTTTGCGTGTAACAACTCTCATCAAAAGTCCTAATTATTATATTATTTTATCCAATATGAAACCCTAATTAAGACACCCAAGTGATTCTGCACAAACCCTAAAATTTTCAGAACAATCGGAATCAGGATCAGGGCCCCTAAAACTCAGGGGGGGTAAACCCTATTTACGATTATCCTAAAAATCTCGTTGTCAAAAATAGAATTTACAAAACAGTCAAGTCAGCAAAGCTAGTCCCAACCGTGGCTACCCTATAACCTATTTTCAACCCTTACGGACCGTAACATTGTGAGTCTTACGGTCCGTAAGCACCCTTACGGACCGCAACATTGTGAGGCTTACGGTCCGTAAGCAAAGTGAAATTTTAACTATAAATAGCAGACATTGGCAATCGAATGTTGGTGTTCAAACGACGTAAAACTTCGTTGCATGTACTGAGATACGTTCTGATTA
Source organism: Helianthus tuberosus (assembly GCA_030545235.1). Taxonomy (NCBI): domain Eukaryota; kingdom Viridiplantae; phylum Streptophyta; class Magnoliopsida; order Asterales; family Asteraceae; genus Helianthus; species Helianthus tuberosus. The sequence goes on from CM060403.1 coordinate 156,849,639, forward strand.
CCACAATTAACACACACGGTGCACTAATCGACGCCGCAATCAGGGTAATAACTCGATCGCTGATACGATTCAATGTCCGATCGATTAAACTATCCAATGGATGTTTAAGTGCTGCCCACATTAGGGTTTATGCTTTGTCATTCGTCGTTAAATCGATGGATGTTTAAGTATCGCACTTTGTCATTCGTTGTGAAGGTTTTAATCTCGTGAGTTATCGTAAATGCTGTATTAAGTTACTAACCAAATTGTGTGCCTGTTATTAAACTAGGTTATCAAGGCTAATCAGTAGAATAAGCTCTGTTAAATCTGCAATGTGAGTCATTCTCTTTTTATCAAATTACTTTACAAAAGCATGTTTATTTTCAAAGATTATAATTACAGGAATTAAGTCTATGTAATCTGAAATTACTGCCAGTATGTGGGGGGATGTGCACATAGCTACTAATTATTTATCATTTGTGGGTGAACGGACCCAACAAGTGATATGTCCACAGTCACAAGTCCGGTCAAGTGACAACTGGATCAGTTAATTTAAAAGATAGAGACATTGTAATCGCTCTTAATACTGTAAATTATAACAAACAGGTCGTTTTATGTAAATAGAATGATTCACTCAGTATTTCCCGCTGACAAAACCTTTTTCAAACATGTTTCAGGTGATCTGTTGTGATCAAGGAAAAGTGCCGTGAAGCACTATCAGCTTAAGGAAGTGGCTTAGTTAAAATAATGAAACATGTTTTGTAAAATAAAAGATTTCCTGGTGAAATCTCAAGATTGTAAATTATAGGGTTTTATCCCGAATTGTGAAATAAAATAATCGGGAAATATTTAAGTTTTAAAAAGATCCTGAAGAAACATCCGCTGTTAATTAAATACCACGGGAATTCTGTCCCGCGGCTCCTGAAACGGGTCAAACCGGGTCGGGGGCCGTGACAGAAATAAGGTGGTATCAGAGCCACTGATTTAAGCCTATTAAGTATTTAGAAATACTTAATTTTACTGATTGCCAATCATGTGATTATGTGTTTTATTAACTGATTATTTGTTAATTACAGTATGGGTAAACAAAAGCTGTCAAACATCTATCTTAAATTAGATAGGTCATCCAACGAGAAGGGAAGTTCATCCCAAATAAAACCTTATGTAATTCCTGAAGAAGGAATATTTGTCCGTAAGGCACATTACGAGGAACCACTTTCTCCTAATAAAAGAAGTTTGATTATTAGGAAAAGTCAGGAGGAAATAAGGAAAAACCGAGAGAAGAAAGTTAAACAAGAAAACCATGACTTAATCAATAAATCACCTTGGGAGGACAAATTAGATGAGAAATGGGCAAATCTTTATATGCTAGCCACAGTAGCAGAAAATGCAAATCTCTAAATACTCAAAAGTTTTAGCACTTTTATTTCCCAGAAATCTTATTTAGTAAATAAATAAGTTACAGTAAATCGTAGTATAATTTACTTGTCAGTTGTTTTATGTATGCAATAATATTTACGGGTTATCTCTAAAATTTTGTTATTTTATTTTAACATTTGGTATGTATTTTGCATATATACTAAACAGCATGAATGAGATATCAGAAGGTTTAGAAAATCTTAACCTCTATCCCGTTAAGATAGAAGTTTCCAAGGAATTCACCGGTTACTTCGCTGATAAAGAAGAACCCATGGAATTTCAATCCAAACCATTGGCAAAACCTAAACCCAAGAAAAGAAGCAGATTTGTGGGCTGGAGGCGTGTACGAAGGAAAAAGCCAGCAACAAGAAAGGTTACCAAAACTGAAGAACCAAAAGACAAAGGAAAAGGGGTAGAAATCGAGGAAAATCTTAATCAAGTAGAGATAGAAGCTGAGAAGAGTTTTAAGCAAACAGAAATAGAGGTCGGAGAGAGTTCTGGGCAGAAACAGAAAATGACTCCCTGGGAAGTTTTAGATCATAAATTAGTAATGAGTGACCTCATCGGACCTGCCGATGGAAACCTTGAACCAGCAAATCCAAACCTTATATTTACTGAAGAAGATCTTTTCAGCTACCCACTAGAAGCTCCAATCCCAATCAATCTGGAACCTGCTATTCCAGATCCTATTGTCCAACCTCAACCACTACCAGTAGAATTAGATGAATGGTGGACAACTGATTGGCAATACCAAAACCTTTTAAACAACCCTGATACCTTTTTCCCACAAGTTGACCCAGAACCTCCACTATACCCAACTATGAGCCCGGAGAATCTGACGGAACTTCGTCTTTGGGGCGAAGAGTTAATTAATACAGGAAATAGGATTAGGGATATTGGAGAAAGGGTTACTTGGAAGTATGACGAAAGGGAGCGTCGTTTTTAAGAAATTAGCTGACCAGATAATGGGAGTTTGCAGGAATATGTGTTAATAAATAATCATAATAACCAGTATGTGTAATAACTTAAAAATAAAACGTTGTATGATAATCGTGTGTACAAGGCATAATATAATATATAGAAATGAAACTTGTGAAATCGATAATTTTTTATTATACATGTTAATGTGATTATGTGCAAACTATTTTATTATATTTATATTTATACTAATTATTTACATAAAAATTTATTATCAGATGTCAAACATTGGTAACGAACCAGTAAATGAGGTTAATCAGTCGGAGCAACATCCAGGAGATCAATATATGACTAGACAAGATATCGAAAATATTGTTGCTCAAGGGATAGCCAATGCTATTCCAGCATTCGTTGCTGCTATAAAGAATCCTATCGAACCGCAACAATTGGTCCCTAGTAAACGTATTTCTGAAGATAACTTCAGTAATAGTGTAAACGGAGGCAATGATAATGATAATCATAATGGGGAACCACATCAAGCTCCATTTCCTAAGAAAATGAAAACTGCAACGCCTGGTTGCACTTTCAAAGAATTCCTTGCTTGTAAACCCACTGAATTTGCAGGCAATGAAGGAGCAATTGCATCACTGCGTTGGTTAGAGAAAACCGAAGCAGTAATTGCAATAAGTAAATGTGCTAAAGATGATCAGGTCATGTACGCATCAAATCTCTTCAAGGAAGGAGCACTTGAATGGTGGAACACTGTGTTACAATCAAAAGGAAGAAAAATAGCTTATGCTATGACTTGGGAAGAATTTAAGGGTTTTGTAGAAAGAAAATTCTGTCTCGAGTATGAAAAGGAACAGATGACGAATAAGTTTCTAAATCATCGGATGATGGGTGTAGATTGTCGCGGTTATACTTCGACATTCTTTGAATATGCTAGAATGGTACCAACGCTGGCTTCGCCAGAACCGGTACTTATTTCTCGCTATATTTGGGGACTAATTAGTGAAATCCGCAATATCGTTAAAGCTGCGAGACCTCGCACTATTGACGATGCTGTGGAATTAGCTAATACCCTAACCGATGAACTGGTACGCACCCAAGATGAAAACAGAAAGAAGGAACTGGCTCAGAAAATTACCCAAGGATTTCGTATGGGTAATAATAACAGCTTCAAGAGAAGAGGAACAGGGCAATCTTCAACTTTGCCGTTCTGTCAAAATTGCAAAAAGAAACATTTTGGAAAATGCAAAGTATATTGCAATTTTTGCAAAACTGTAGGGCATCGTGAAGAAAATTGCAGGAAGAAATCCATAATTTGTTACAATTGTGGAGAGGCAGGACATTTCAAAACAGAATGTCCTAAATTAATCAAACCAGCAGACAACAAAACCAATGCGACAGACGGAACTATTAAGAAAAATGCCAAGGCATTTCAGCTGACCACTCAAGAAGCAGAAATCATCCCAGATGTGATAGCGGGTACGTTCTTAGTTCACAACATTTACGCCAAAGTATTATTTGACTCTGGTGCAAACCAAAGTTTTATAAATACTTCATTCTGCCAAGCTCTTAATTTACCTTTAACCAATATTAGGCAGATTTTTACAGTTGAAACGGCAGACGGAAATTCAGTTAAAATAGATAAAGTTTTGCAAGAAGAAAACATAGAACTTTTAGGACATAAATTCTCTGCAAAACTATTGCCGATGACTTTAGCTGAATTTGATGTTGTATTAGGAATGGATTGGTTAGTAGCCAACCATGCTAAAATCCTTTGTGATCAGAATTCCATAGAAATTCAATCACCCACCGGAGAAGTGATTAGGATTACAGGAGATAAACCACGTAAGCCCATGAAGTTCATATCAGTAATGAAAGTTGCTAATTATGAACGAAAACAAGGAATAGTATATATGATTTCAGTAATCATTAGTACTAAGGGTAAAGAACTTAAGGAAATTCCTGTAGTCTCAGAATATCCAGATATATTCCCAGAAGATTTACCGGGATTACCTCCGGATAGGGAAGTAGAATTTAGGATTCATCTAATTCCAGGAACTACACCGATAGCCAAGGCACCTTATCGGTTAGCACCCACAGAAATGTTAGAACTGAAAAAGCAATTAGATGAATTACTAAGTAAAGGTTTCATACAACCTAGCTCATCCCCTTGGGGAGCGCCAGTGTTGTTTGTAAAGAAGAAGGATGGTTCAATGAAAATGTGTATCGATTATAGTGAACTGAATAAGATTACAATTAAGAATCGATATCCATTACCTAGGATTGATGATCTGTTTGATCAACTGCAGGGGGCTAGATATTTTTCTAAGATAGATTTACGCTCCGGATATCATCAATTGAAGGTACAAGAAGAAGACATACCTAAAACTGCTTTCAGAACTAGGTATGGTCATTATGAGTTTACAGTCATGCCCTTTGGGTTAACGAATGCACCTGCTGCATTCATGGACATGATGAATAGAATCTGTAAACCATATTTGGATAAATTTGTAATTGTTTTCATAGACGATATACTTATTTATTCCAAAAGTCAGACAGAGCATTGTGAACACCTTCATGCACTCTTAACTTTGTTAAGAAAAGAAAAGCTTTATGCCAAATTCTCGAAGTGTGAATTTTGGTTGCAAGAAGTGCAATTCTTAGGACACATGGTGAATCACGAAGGTATTCACGTAGATCCTGCTAAGATAGAGGCAATTACCAAATGGAAGGTTCCACAAACAGCCATGGAAATAAGAAGTTTTATAGGTTTAGTTGGGTATTATAGACGGTTTATTAAGGATTTTTCCAAGATAGCCGTACCATTAACTAAGTTAACCTGTAAAGATATTAAGTTTGAATGGGGACCAAAGCAAGAAGAAGCCTTTAGAATATTAAAGCAGAAATTAACAAATGCACCAATCTTAGCCTTACCAGAAGGAACTGAAGATTTTGAAGTATATTGTGATGCTTCAAAACTAGGATATGGATGTGTGCTTATGCAACGCAAAAAGGTGATTTCATATGCTTCAAGGCAATTGAAAAAGCACGAAGAAAACTATACGACTCATGATTTAGAATTAGGAGCCGTAATTTTTGCCCTTAAGATTTAGAGACATTATCTTTACGGAAGTAAATTTACTGTCTACACAGACCACAAAAGTTTAAGATATATATTCGGGCAAAAAGAGTTAAACATGAGGCAAAGGAGATGGATGGAAATCCTAAGTGACTACGACTGTGATATTCAGTATCATGAAGGAAAGGCAAATGTAGTTGCAGATGCCTTAAGTCGTAAGTATTATGAGAAACAACGACGAGTTCGTGCTCTCAGATTAAATCTACAAATAGATTTAATGGAACAATTGAAGAATGTTCAAACTACAGCAATCAAGGATGATGCTGAAGGAATGAAAGGACGAATAAAAGAATTAGAACAAGGAGCAGATGGAATTTGGAGATTCCACAAAAATAGAATTTTGGTACCTAAGCAGGGAGACTTAAGACCTAAGATTTTAGAAGAAGCTCATAAATCTAGGTATACTATGCACCCAGGAAACAATAAGATGTACCAAGATTTAAGAAAGAACTTTTGGTAGATAGGAATGAAAAAGGATATAGCACGATATGTTTCTAAATGTCTCACTTGTTCACAAGTTAAGGCAGAACATCAGAAACCTTCAGGTCTACTACAACAATTAGAAATGCCTGTATGGAAATGGGAACTTATAACAATGGATTTTGTTACCAAGTTACCCAAAACCAGAAAAAGTAATGATGCGATTTGGGTAATTGTGGATCGATTAACCAAATCAGCTCAATTTCTACCAATGAAAGAAACCTTTAGTATGGAAAGGTTGGCAAAATTGTATGTAGATGAAGTTGTATCCTTACATGGAGTTCCACTCTCCATTGTTTCGGATAGGGATAGTCGTTTTACTTCTCATTTCTGGAAAAGTTTCCAGCAAGCTATGGGAACTCGACTAAATCTAAGCACTGCATATCATCCCCAAACAGATGGACAAAGTGAAAGGACAATCCAAACTCTAGAAGACATGCTCCGAGCATGTGTAATAGATTTTGGTGGAAATTGGGATGATCATTTACCATTAATTGAATTCTCCTATAACAATAGCTATCATTCAAGTATTGAAACTGCTCCATTCGAGGCACTATATGGAAGAAAGTGCAGAACTCCAGTCTGTTGGGCAGAAATAGGAGAAAGTCAATTATCAGTTCCTGAAATAGTGCAAGAGACGACTGATAAGATTACTCAAATCAAGGAAAGGCTAAAGACGGCTCGAGATCGCCAGAAGAGTTATGCAAACAATAGATGCAAGCCATTAGAATTCCAAGTGGGAGACAAAGTACTATTGAAAGTTTCTCCTTGGAAAGGAGTAGTTAGATTCGGAAAGAAAGGAAAGCTAAGTCCAAGGTACGTAGGACCATTTTCAGTGATCCAACGTATAGGACCAGTCGCTTATCGTTTAGGACTACCAGAAGAATTGTCTGGAGTACATGATGTATTTCATGTATCCAATCTCAAGAAATGCTTATCAGATGAATCACTGGTAGTACCTCTTAGAGATATAGAGGTAAACGAAAAGCTGAAATTTGTTGAGAAACCTCTTCAAATTGAGGATCGAAAGATCAAGTTTCTCAAACACAAACGACTAGTTTTAGTCAAAGTCAGATGGGATTCAAAGAGAGGAGCTGAATACACTTAGGAGCTGGAATCCGAAATGAAGCGAAAGTATCCTCACTTATTCCAGTAAATCTCGAGGACGAGATTTTTATTAAGGTGGGAAGAATGTAACAACTCTCATCAAAAGTCCTAATTATTATATTATTTTATCCAATAGGAAACCCTAATTAAGACACCCAAGTGATTCTGCACAAACCCTAAAATTTTCAGAACAATCGGAATCAGGATCAGGGCCCCTAAAACTCAGGGGGGGTAAACCCTATTTACGATTATCCTAAAAATCTCGTTGTCAAAAATAGAATTTACAAAACAGTCAAGTCAGCAAAGCTAGTCCCAACCGTGGCTACCCTATAACCTATTTTCAACCCTTACGGACCGTAACATTGTGAGTCTTACGGTCCGTAAGCACCCTTACGGACCGCAACATTGTGAGGCTTACGGTCCGTAAGCAAAGTGAAATTTTAACTATAAATAGCAGACATTGGCAATCGAATGTTGGTGTTCAAACGACGTAAAACTTCGTTGCATGTACTGAGATACGTTCTGATTACCACAATTAACACACACGGTGCACTAATCGACGCCGCAATCAGGGTAATAACTCGATCGCTGATACGATTCAATGTCCGATCGATTAAACTATCCAATGGATGTTTAAGTGCTGCCCACATTAGGGTTTATGCTTTGTCATTCGTCGTTAAATCGATGGATGTTTAAGTATCGCACTTTGTCATTCGTTGTGAAGGTTTTAATCTCGTGAGTTATCGTAAATGCTGTATTAAGTTACTAACCAAATTGTGTGCCTGTTATTAAACTAGGTTATCAAGGCTAATCAGTAGAATAAGCTCTGTTAAATCTGCAATGTGAGTCATTCTCTTTTTATCAAATTACTTTACAAAAGCATGTTTATTTTCAAAGATTATAATTACAGGAATTAAGTCTATGTAATCTGAAATTACTGCCAGTATGTGGGGGGATGTGCACATAGCTACTAATTATTTATCATTTGTGGGTGAACGGACCCAACAAGTGATATGTCCACAGTCACAAGTCCGGTCAAGTGACAACTGGATCAGTTAATTTAAAAGATAGAGACATTGTAATCGCTCTTAATACTGTAAATTATAACAAACAGGTCGTTTTATGTAAATAGAATGATTCACTCAGTATTTCCCGCTGACAAAACCTTTTTCAAACATGTTTCAGGTGATCTGTTGTGATCAAGGAAAAGTGCCGTGAAGCACTATCAGCTTAAGGAAGTGGCTTAGTTAAAATAATGAAACATGTTTTGTAAAATAAAAGATTTCCTGGTGAAATCTCAAGATTGTAAATTATAGGGTTTTATCCCGAATTGTGAAATAAAATAATCGGGAAATATTTAAGTTTTAAAAAGATCCTGAAGAAACATCCGCTGTTAATTAAATACCACGGGATTTCTGTCCCGCGGCTCCTGAAACGGGTCAAACCGGGTCGGGGGCCGTGACATTGCGTAAGGGTTTCCTGGATATAATCTATAATTTATACAAATGTACATTGGTTAGTATCATAACCCTTTGAAAATATTAATGAGACCCTCCCCGAGACGGCATTCCAACAACTACGTCGGGCAGAACCACGACAGTTGTTACGAAACCCTAAATCAATCAGGCATCATATCTATTATGAAACTGGGGTTATAATACTTACAAGGGAGCAGAACCTCGCTAATTAGGGGGATATAATACCCGTGTATTACTTCTACTACTTCAGAATTCGTTTAGAAAGAAAAGATGTGAGCGACGGAAAGTGAAATCCCGAGGCTTTCTTATATAGGGCCTGATTCTGAGTCTCACGCGCCCCGCGTAAAGGTAGCCTTAGGGCTACGCGGCCCGCATCAAAGTTAGTCAACGGACTAGCTTGTCCGGCTCACCAAGTAGACCCGCCACGATGTCGACACGTGTCAGCTCAGGGCTGCGCCACCATTCAGATCTCACGCGCCCCGCGTTAACTTAAACGGGGTCTTACGCGGCCCGCTTGGACTTAATAAATCAGACGGAATCAGGTATCCACCTTGATACCGCCCGCGTAAATGTTGGGGTGGGTCTACGCGGCCCGCCTCAACTTAATATTTATTGTTTTTAATTTATTTTATACGTTATAACATATTTTGAGCTTGGTTTTAACATACGGGGTGTATTTAAAGACATTTAAGGGTAATTTAAAATAGGCAAATTGGATTTAAATAATCCCAACTCATTGTTATTAGCCAATAATAATCCCAACTCATTTAATCACCAATAATAATCCGAACTATTCACTTTTGTTTGTAAAATACTCCCAGTTAAAAAAACACTAACTAGGTTAAAAAATTGCTGATGTGACATGCCACGTCACCTGCCACATCAGTTGCCACATCATCAAAAATGCCATGTAGACAGCCACATCAGCTGCCACGTCATCAAAAATGCGACATCAACTGCCACATCAGCAAATTTGCTGATGTGGCATGCCACGTCACCTGCCACGTCAGCAATTTTTAAACCTAGTTAGTGTTTTTTTTAACTGGGAGTATTTTACAAACAAAAGTGAATAGTTCGAATTATTATTGGTGATTAAATGAGTTGGGATTATTATTGGCCAATAACAGTGAGTTGGGATTATTTAAATCCAATTTGCCTTTAAAATATACTAGGGTGTCGGTTTTACCGAGGGTTGTTACATTCTCCCCACCTTGTTTTAGAGCTCGTCCTCGAGATCTACTGGAATAAGTGCGGATATTTCCTTTGCATTTCATATTCGAGTTTCCATGTGTACTCAGGTCCTCTTTTGAAGTCCCACTTCACTTTGACCTGAACTAGTCTCTTATGCTTGAGGTTCTTGACTTTTCTGTCTTCAATTTGTAGAGGTCTTTCTACAAACTTGAGTTGTTCATTTACCTCTATATCCTTAAGAGGTACTATCAGTGATTCATCAGTTAAACACTTTTTGAGATTTGATACATGAAATACATCATGTACTCCTGCCATTTCCTCTGGCAGTTGTAGCTGATAGGCTACGGGTCCTATTCTTTTAATAATCTCAAAAGGTCCAACATACCTAGGACTTAGTTTTCCTCGTTTGATGAATCTTACTACTCCTTTCCAAGGAGAGACTTTCAACAATACTTTATCTCCTACTTTAAACTCCAATGGCTTGCGTCGATCACGTGCTGCTTTCAGTCGTTCCTTGACTTGAATAATCTTATCAGTTGTTTCTTGCACTATCTCAGTTCCAGACAGTTGCTTTTCCCCAATTTTTGCCCAACAGACTGGGGTTCGGCACTTACGTCCATAAAGTGCTTCGAATGGTGCAGCATTGATACTTGTGTGATAACTATTGTTATAAGAAAATTCTATTAAAGATAAGTGATCGTCCCAATTACCTCCGAAATCAATTACACAAGCTCTAAGCATGTCCTCCATCGTCTGAATAGTTCTTTCGCTCTGTCCGTCCGTTTGAGGATGATAAGCTGTGCTTAATTTTAACTTGGTTCCCATTGCCTTTTGGAAACTTGACCAAAAATGAGAGGTAAATCGACTATCCCCATCAGAAACAATTGATAAAGGAATTCCATGTAAAGAAACAATTTCATTTACATAGAATTTAGCTAATTGTTCTATACTAAAAGTTTCCTTCATTGGTAAGAAATGAGCTGACTTGGTTAGTCTATCTATAATCACCCAGATTGTATCATTTCCTTTCTTTGTTTTGGGTAATTTAGTAACAAAATCCATTGTTATCAATTCCCATTTCCACACTGGCATTTCTAACTGTTGTAGCAATCCTGAGGGTTTCTGGTGTTCAGCTTTAACTTGAGAACAAGTTAAACATTTAGAAACATAAGCTGCTATGTCCTTCTTCATTCCTATCCACCAGAAATTTTTCCTTAAATCCTGATACATTTTATTACTACCTGGATGCATCGTATACTTAGATTTATGGGCTTCTTCTAAAATACGATAACGTAGATTTCCTAATTTAGGTATCCACATTCTATTTTCATGGAATCTCCAAATTCCATCTGTTCCTTGTTCTAATTCTTTTAGCATACCTTTTAATTTTTCAGTATCATTCTTGATTACTGATTCTTGTGCTTCTCTTATCTGATCATTTAAATCTACTTGCAGATTTAACTTAAGAGAACGTACCCTTTTTGGCTTTTCATGATACTTTCGACTTAAAGCATCTGCTACTACATTTGCTTTTCCTTCATGATACTGGATATCACAATCATAATCACTAGCATTTCCATACAGCGTCTTTGTCTCATATTCAACTCCTTTTGTTGGAATATATACCTTAAACTCTTATGATCAGTGAATATGGTAAACTTACTACCATAAAGGTAATGTCTCCAAATCTTAAGAGCAAAAATTATAGCTCCTAATTCTAGATCATGGGTTGAATAATTCTCTTCATGATTCTTAAGTTGTCTAAATGCGTAAGCTATAACCTTTTGTCGTTGCATCAATACACATCTATAACCTAATTTAGAAGCGTCACAATAAACTACAAAATCTTCAGTTCCTTCTGGTAACGCTAATATGGGTGTATGGGTTAATCTTTGCTTAAGAATTCTAAATGCTTCTTCTTGTTTTAATCCCCATTCAAACTTAACAGATTTACAGGTTAGCTTAGTTAAGGGAATGGCTATTCTAGAAAAATCTTGAATAAATCTTCTATAATAACCAGCTAATCCTAAGAAACTTCTAACCTCGGTTGGTGACTCAGGGGTTTTCCATTTAGTAATTGCCTCGATCTTTGTTGGATCTACATGAATTCCTTCATGATTGACTAAATGTCCAAGGAATTGGACATGTTCTAACCAAAATTCACACTTAGAAAATTTATCATAAAGCTTTTCCTTTCTTAATAAACTTAAAAGTGCGTGCAAATGCTTTGCATGATCTTCTTTATTCTTAGAATAAATGAGAATATCATCTATAAAGACGATTATGAATTTATCCAAATATGGCTTACATATTCGGTTCATCATGTCCATAAATGCAGCTGGGGCATTGGTTAAACCAAATGGCATGACAGTAAATTCATAATGACCATACCTTGTTCTGAATGCGGTTTAAGGAATATCCTCTTCCTGTACCTTTAATTGATGATATCCTGACCTTAAATCGATTTTAGAGAAAAATCGAGCTCCTTGCAGTTGATCAAACAGATCATCGATTCTCGGTAATGGGTACCGATTCTTAATCGTAACCTTGTTTAATTCACGGTAATCAATGCACATACGCATTGATCCATCCTTATTTTTAACAAATAAAATCGGCGCTCCCCATGGCGACGAACTCGGTTGTATGAGTCCTTTCTCTAATAATTTGTCTAATTGTTTCTTTAATTCTTGCATTTCTACGGGTGCCAAACGGTAAGGCGCTTTGGCAATTGGTGCCGTTCCTGGTATTAAATGGATTCTGAATTCAACTTCTCTATCTGGAGGTTGCCCTGGCAATTCTTCTGGAAATACATCTGAAAACTGAGATACTACTGGAATATCTTTTAAATCATTTCCTTTAGTGTTAGTGATTATAGAAATCAAATACACTATAGAACCTTTTCTTATATAACTTGCAGTTTTCATCACAGAGATGAATTTTGTGGATCTATTTGGTTTATCTCCTTTAATTGTGATCGTTTTACCTATTGGTGCATTTACTTGAATTGACTTTTGATCACATAAAATATTGGCTCTATTGGCTATTAACCAATCCATTCCTAAAACAACATCGAATCCTGCCAGATTCATGGGATAAAGATTTGCAATAAATTTCTGATTTAAAATTTCTATTCTTGCTCCCTGCAAGATTTCAGAAATCCTAACGGTTTCTCCATTGGCTGTCTCTACTAAACATTCTTGTGGTAGTTTAGTTAATGATTGATTTAGGAATTTGCAAAAATGATGTATTAATAAAAATTTGGTTTGCACCAGAGTCAAATAATACTTTAGCAAAAATATCATTAACTAAAAACGTACCAGCTATGACATCGGGAATCATCTTAACTTCATCTGCAGTCAGAACAAATGTGTAGGTCCCCTATTCGTATGGATCTTTCACAGAATTGTCCTTCCAATCAAGAGTGCGGAATCCTCTTGATCAGAATAAGCATAAAACGTGTAGGAAACAGAAACAGCAATTCACTTTCAAACCGGGTTTACTATTGATTATCAAACCAAAGTATTACAATCAATCTAAACCCTAAACTAACACTCAAATTCGTCCAAGACAAGTCTCTCACGAATTCTAATGCCTCTCAAACTGTTTTGGCTGATTAACCTAAACCCTAAAACCTAACCTTGTTTATATAACACAAGGTTTCAACATTAGGCATGGGTTCCTACATGGGCTAGGCCCATTTCGTCCCCCATCACCCAATGTGGGTTTTGTTTATGCACCAACAAACTCCCCCTTGACAATAGCTTCATAAAATAACTTTGTCTTCAGTCATCTTGCAATCTTCATGTAGTCTTGCACTGTCTTTGGTCTTTGGATAGCTTCAGCTTCAATAGCTTCTGTCAACAACAGACTCCCCCTAAGCTGATGCATCCAATCACCAAATCTTCAAAACTTTAGCGTTTGAGTAAACTCCAGTTCAGCATTTGTATAGCAATCTTCAAACTCTTCAACTTTGTCTGCAATATAGAAAGGAGGTTCTACCATGCATCCAATCAAACTCTCATCTTCACAGCAACACAGCAACTTTTCAGCAACACACTGCTTCAATCTGTTTACTATAAAACAAACATCTCGAGAAACCATAAGAATTTTTCAACATAAGTTAAACAAATTATTATTATTCAAGAGACAGTTAAACTGTATTACAGATTAAGCATTTTCAATTTCATTACCAACACGCAAAACTTTTCAATCACACCCTATAACCCGCATGATTTAAAATTTTGAACTCACTTTCCAACACCATCTCCCCCTATCAGTAACAATTCCTCCAAGAATAACAGTTTTTCTTACGTTAAGAATTTTAAACAGAAAAAGATACTATTTTTGTATTTTTATATTTTCTGAAAGCAAGTAAATAACAAAAGCAATAAACACTCTATTTTTGTGAGAATCACTGGTAAGAAGATCATATCAACAAAATCAAACTGTTTCATACTATTAGATAATTCTTTATTTAATTTTTCGTGAAAAGCAGTTCAAGATGATTACCAGTATGTTTGTCCACTTAAACAAAATGCATGAACATTTCAAGTACCATTACCATATGATACGTTAAGGTAGTTTTATTCACTGATATATTAGCGTGTCCCACTTCAGGATATATCCCCGGGATCAAGGTATGCACAAAGATTCATCGTAGTAGGTGAGTATACTGATGTCACCCTTTAAGATATCCTGACAATGTCTTAGACTGCATATAATCTGTTTTATCATGTTTTGATTGCTTAACAATGAACACCCAAATAAATACTAATCAAATCCTGGAAATATAAACAGCACACTCTATCATGCAAGTATCTTCCCTACCACATATTTCACAAGTCCAATCCAGATTTCTGAAATCTTAACTGGGAATAGGTTGAGAAGAGAACAGAATATATCTTTAGGAGAGATGGTATAATATACAGATCAAATGAGGTTTTCTCAGTTTGATATAGGTTTATTGGGTTTCATTTGGGCACTTGAGGGCCTCTTTCAGGTGTATTAGATCTATAGCGCGACAACGTACAGCTAGGTCAGCATGTATCTGGATGCAGCAGAAGCTGTCGTTGCCTAGCACCTCCAGGTCAGCATATATCTGGATGCAGCAGAGGAGGTACACGACTTTTTTCAGAGAAGATTTCAGAATCAGATCAAAATTGTGTGTATCGGGACAACATACAGACATTCAAATAGAAATGAGCTAATTCCAAGTGACTTTCTTTCCTGGTGTCATGTACAATTTTAGTTCTGAACAGAAAGACAGTCAAGATATCCCCAGATAAAATAACAGTATAAAGACCCAAAACTTCAGATTTTGGCAATCTATCAACGCAAGATTTAAGGTCATTAAACCATACACCACTGATGTGTTCCCCACTCGTATTCAGTTCATTTATGTTTATATCACATTGGTAAGTTGATTATTTCATGCTTTTTGCCTACTGGTACATCATATGATGAAGCTGCTATCACACTTAAGCAATTTAATTCAGTTTGAGTGTGACAGTCTAACTTGCCGATGTACTATCATTTCTTCTTTTTCACACAGTGATAACTCATTTTTTATTTTCTATTTTTTTTTATGTTTTTTATTTTTCAAATTTTTTATGAAAACAGTAAACTATTTACAAAAATTCTTATGAAAAACCAGTTATTCAGGATTCCTCATCCCGTTGAGTTCAACTAAGTGTTCAAAGCGAGCCCTGTCAAAAGCTTTAGTATAAAGATCTGCCAGGTTATCTTCTGTGTCAACTCGATGTAATTCAATTAGTCTTTTTTCAGCACAATCCCGTATAAAATGATGACGTATGTCAATATGTTTTGTGCGACTGTGTTTCACGGGATTATTAGTTATAGAAATCGTGGCATTATTGTCTATCATAATAGGAGTACGAGTGAAATCCAAACCGTAATCGCGCATCTGCTGTTGTATCCAGAGAACCTGAGAGCAGCAGCTACCCGCAGCAATATATTCAGCTTCACACGTAGATGTAGACACACAGGATTGCTTCTTGCATTGCCAAGACACGATCCTGCCTCCTAAGAACTGACAACCACCTGTTGTAGACTTTATGTTCGACTTGCATCCTCCAAAGTCTGAGTCAGTGTAAGCAACAAAATTCATATCACTATCAGCTGGATACCACAACCCAAGTTTAGGTTTCCCCTTCAAGTAACGAAGAATACGCTTCACTGCTTTCATGTGTGACTCTTTTGGATTCGCCTGATATCTAGCACACAAGCATACTGCAAACATAATGCCAGGTCTTGAAGCAGTCAAGTACATAAGAGAACCAATCATTGGCCTGTATTGAGTAGGATCAACGTCTTCAGTACTTTCATGATCTGGGCCAAGATTGTGATTTTCACATATGGGTGTGTTGAAAGTAGAGCAATCATTCATTTTGAATCGACTCAAAATGTCATACACATACTTTGTTTGATGAATAAACATCCCATCCTCCTTCTGTTCAACTTGTAATCCCAGAAAGTAAGACCGCTCACCCATAGCACTCATTTCGAACTTGCTCTTCATCACCTGCTCGAACTCTTTACACATGCTCTCATCTGATGACCCAAAGATGATGCCATCCACGTACACCTGTACGAGCATAAAATCTTCCTTCTTCCTCTTGATGAACAGTGTACTGTCAATCTGACCTCTTTCAAAACCATTCTTGATCAGATGTGTAGACAGTGTCTCGTACCACGCCCTGGGAGCTTGATGTAACCCATACAAAGCCTTATCAAGTTTGTACACCCGATCTGGATAATCTGGATCAACGAACCCATCTGGTTGTGAGACATACACCACTTCTTGGACTTTCCCGTAAAGAAATGCACTCTTCACGTCTAGTTGGTAAACTTTGAAGCCCTTGAATGTTGCGAAAGCTAGAAACAAACGAATTGCCTCCAACCTTGCCACTGGTGCAAACACTTCATTGTAATCTATCCCTTCTTGTTGATTGAAACCTTTTACCACCAATCGAGCCTTGTTTCGCGTCACTATCCCTCTGTCATCCTTCTTGCACTTAAACACCCACTTAGTTCCAATCTCTCTTTCACCTTTAGGAAGGTCAACTAACTCCCAAACCTTCAACTTTGCAAACTGGGCCAATTCCTCTTGCATAGCCTCAACCCATGAATTGTCTTTAAGAGCCTTATGAATGTTCTTCGGCTCCTCTTGGGAAATAAAACAGCTATACAAGCACTCGTTCACAATCCCAGTCTTCTCAATCGACACAAATAAACCAGAATTCGCTGCTATGCTTCTTCTCGTCTGAACACCTGCAGTAGGATCTCCAAGTATCATGTCAACTGGATGATCTCTATTTGCTCGTGTAGTAGCAACGGTATCAACTTCAAGATTATCACCCAGGTTTGATCCAACCTCCCCCTGAATGTTCTGATCTGCAAATGGATTAATGAAATCCTCCCCCTCAATGGGTTCAGAGTCACTATCGCTTGAGTCAGGATCAGCAACATTGGAAGTTTCTGCAGCATCTGTCATATCAACATTCGATCTAGGCATGAACTCGCCTTCATCATCTCCACCAATCGTTGTTTGAATCAACTGAGAATCATCTGCATTTGGAAACTCAGGAATATTAAATGACTTAAAAGTGCTTTCATAATCATATAATATAGCGGGACCACTCGTTGATTGTTGAGGTTTGTATGTAGTAATTTCAACATTGTAAACAACCTCAATTTTACCAGTTTTTAGATTAAAAACCCTTTTATTCGGTGCGCCAGGTACGTAACCTAGAAAGTAGCCTTCGTCAGCCACCTCACCGAATTTTTGTTTATCTTTATTACGCACAATGGTGCAGGGTAATCCAAATGGTTCAAAGCCTTCTAAGTTTGGTTTCTTGTTAAACATTAATTCATGACAAGTTTTATTAAAACGTTTAACAGTCAAAACTTTGTTTAGGACGTAGCAAGCTGTATTCACAGCTTCTCCCCAGAAAAGAACTGGTAGCTTTGAATCTGAAAGCATCGTCCTAGCGGCTTCAATCAACGTCCTGTTTTTCCTCTCAGCAACTCCATTTTGTTGAGGTGTGTAAGGAGCAGAATATTGATGTTCAATTCCCTTTCGAAGACAATAGAGATCCAGAACTCGATTCTTGAACTCCGTGCCATTATCACTCCTTATCCTCTTGATTCTTGCATCATGGACGTTTTCCAATTTCGTAAAAAGATCTATCAGCATCTCCGCCGTCTCATCTTTTGTACCTAAAAAGAAAACCCATGAATAACATGAGTAATCATCAGTAACAACTAAACAATAGTACTTTCCACCTATGCTCCTTACGTTCACTGGACCGAATAAATCCATGTGAAGTAATTCAAAAGGGGCATCAATGGAATTTACTGTTTTAGATTTGTGAGGTTTCTTATGTTGTTTTCCCTTTTGACATGGAAGACATTTATCTTCCACGTGAAACCTCTGCATTGGAACCCCTTTCACTAGCTCATTTTTAACAAGGTAATTCATTTTTCGATAGTGAATATGGGCCATGCGTCTGTGCCACAACATCGATTCAGCTTCAGATGCTTTTGATAGTAAGCACACCACCACAGCATTTGGATCCTTAGCACCCATGTCCATGACATAAGTGTCATTTCTCCTTGGCGCTCGCATCACTATCCAATCGTCCGGAATCTTCAAACCTGGTTTCAACACTAATGCTTCATTCTTGGTAAAATGGACCGAGTGACCCTTGTCGCAGACTTGTGACACGCTCATCAGATTGTGTTTAAGCTGCTCCACATAGTTCACTTTGTCCAGTGTGATCTTCCCATTGGTCACCTTTCCTCGTCCTGTAATTCTACCACCTTTAGCACCCGCAAAATTCACATTTCCACCATCATAATCTTCAAATTCAGTCAACAATCTCGCATCCCCCGTCATGTGCCTGGAGCAGCCACTATCAACATACCATAAGTTGATAATCCTCCTTAGCAGCTCCTGCACACACCAACCAAGAAATTAGTTAGATTGGGGGACCCAAGCCTTAATGGTCTTGGGTCGTCCAAATTCACCAACCACTGGAACATCCATCCAATATCCATTACTCCTAACTGGAGTCTTGGATCTCAGACCTGTTGATGGAATTTGATTTTGGTTTCCACTAGGTCTATGGTCCTGAGGGTTCCTATATGCGTTTGGACTATTTGACCTTTGGAAATTTTGATTTGGGTATCTTGAATTTTGATTCCAAGAAGCATTACTGTTGTAATTTCTAAAGCCATTGTTATAAAAAGTTCGACCACCATTATTTTGGTATCGATTTTGATATTGACCTTGACTTCTGGAATTATTAGCATTATAATTGTTCATTCTTGGTGAACTGCTTCTAGGTCTCTCAAATCTGCCTGGTGGAGATCTAGGCTGAAATCTAGGTTGATTTCTTTGAAAACGTGGAACTTGTGGAGTTCCTTTTTCAGCCTTATCTTCACCAACAGCAACATTTTCTGGTTGCTTAGGAGCAGATTTCTTTGGAGAATTTGCAACTTTCTCCTGTTTATCACCACTATTCTCTGGTGACTTCTCTCTCTTCTCCTCACTCACTTGTGCTTCACTCTTTTTTGTTAGGACAGCAGCTAGCTACATGTCCCTTGGTGTGACATTTAAAGCACGATTTCTTTTTCGAAGACTTCTTCTCTGAAGCCTTTGAACTAGATTCGGGTTTTTCTTCTGATGATGCCTTAGAAGGATTTGGTTCAGTTTGCTTAGTTTCATAATTTTCTATGTTCTTGTTTTTAGCAAACTCTATATTTGATTCATTTTCAATAACAGCCGTTTCGTTTTTCATGTCACTTCCTTGAACAAAATTAACCTTTTTAACAAAAGTTGGATTGTTATTTTTAGGATGTGATGTGTTCTTTTTCAAAACAGGTTTGCTGTTATTATCCTTCTTAGCATCAGCACTCACAAACACATTTCCTTGACTTGATGTGGAACTACTTGGTGATGTTGACCCAAAGTCCATGAGATCATCTTCATCAGGCAAGAAAGAATAGTCATGACTAACAGGAGGTGGAACTTCATTGAAACCATGAAATCCCACACTTGTTTTGTCATTACTTTTCTTCAAGCCACCCATCATATGTTTCATAACAAAAGTAGAGTCCCTGAATTGACCTAGTTTCCTCTCAAGTTCAACAATTTTGAGTTGTGCATCTGACAACTCTTTGCATTTTTCAGAAATCTCTTTTGTTTTCTCAGCCATCATTTCATGAGCTAAGTCTATTACTTGAAGTTTCTCGTTTAATTTGCAGGTTAAAGAGTCAATTTTACTTTCATAACCTTTTATTTTCTTCAAGTATGATGACTCATTTCTTTTAGCAAAAAAATTTGCTTCTTTTATGGTAGACATCTCGCCCACCAGACTTTGGTTTTGTGTGGACAACCTGTCAACTTCACCCTGTAATTCACGACACTTTAAACACACAGAATTAGACTTTACCTCTCCTGTTTGTTTATCAAGGTTGGCCATGAGGGCCGCAAGCTGAGCTTTCACTCTGTTGTATTCAGCTTCCTTCTCTTCAGCTTCCTTTTCATGGTCAGACTTTTGCTTATCCTCTTCAGCATCTTTTGTCTGATCAGCCTTCTTTTCGTCAACTTTATTCTCTATCTTCACCTCAGCCTCAGCATCCACTTTTGCTTCAGCATCTCCCACAGTAGCTTCACCATCATCAACTGGAGTTATCTCTGCCATGAATGCCTGTGTGACATTGTCATCTTTTTCCAAGTGAATACTCCAGTCATATGAACCTTCTCTAGCAGTAGAGATCAGCGCTCTTGAGTTAGAGTTGTTTGATGCATTCCTATTGTTTGAACTCTGACTCGAAGTCTCCTGCTTTTGTTTTTGACATTCCCTAGCAAAATGCCCATAACTTTGACAGTTGAAGCATCTCACTTTGGTCTTGTCGAAACCAACCGTCTTTCCTATAAACTTCCTGCCTGTTCTGTTCATAAATCTCTTCACTCTTCTGGTAATCATGGCCATTTGCCACTGCAAATCCATATCTTCAAGATCATCAGGGTCAATCTGATCATAATCTTCATCCAAAGTGGCAGGATCAGATATCTTCCCCTGAATGTAGTTCTCATAAGAAGCCACAAATGAAGCAAGTAGAGCAAGATGCTCTTCAGCAGACTTCACACTCATTGGCATTGACTTAACACCGCTACTCTGCTTAGAAGCTGATGTTTTCTTGGCTCCTGTTGATCCTCCTGAAGCAGCTACAAAACACACATCACCATCTTCATTCACTGTGACCTGCTCATTCTCACACGAAAGAAAAGCAGTAGCAGAGTCGCTAGAAGCGTTGTGTGATGAAGAAGATGCAAGCCCATTGTAAATCGTTGGATCTTGAACCTGATCATATCCAGTATCTTTCTTCTTCATACTAAGCTCATAAGCTCTCAGCTTGCCAACTACTTCTTCCAGCTCCTTTGTCTCATAATCTGCCTCTCCCTTAATCATGAGAGTATAGATATCCCACTTAGTAGGTAAGGCATCGAGCAGTTTGTCATTCTTCTCTACATCAGTATAGCAATCAATCTTATAGTTTTCCATTTCTGACATCAGATGATAGTAACGTGTGATGATGTCCTCAAGTGACTCATGCTTCATGTGCTTGAAAATAGCAAACTGTTTCTTCAGTAGATCAATCTTGTTTTTCTTAACATCTGCATTTCCTGCATATCGTTTTTCTAATGCATCCCACATATCTTTAGAATTTGTGTACTTTGTGAATGTATGCTTGATGCTATCAGGTAACGACATTTTAATAGCAGCCAATGCTCTCTTTTCAGCCTCATACATCTTTTTATCATTCTCTTCCATGTTTACATAGGCTGTTCTACGAGGTCTGCCCTCAAAGTCGTGAGTAGGGTTTGTGTACCCATCTTCAATACATATCCACATTCGCATGTCTTGATATTCAATGAAGGATTGGAAACGATCCTTCCATGTCAAGTAATTTTCCACCTTCATCATCTTAGGCGGTTTATTGGTAGTGCCAACCTCATGCTCCATCCTCAACAGCTCATTCAAACTAGACATGTTCGACATTTTTAACGTAACAGACTGATAAAACCGTACAAAATATCTCCGAAAACAGTGGTTACCAAATTACACCGTTAGAATCGTCTCGAAAAGACGAATCCAATGATATCTAATGTCAAAAACCGAAATCGGGGTTTTCCAGAGTTTTTTTTTTTTTTTTTTTTGGTTCTGTCTAACGAGCTACGGATCAATTACTATTTGCAAAACACTGAAATTTTATCGACGCTTGCCAGAAAATATTCCACCACTTAAATTAAATTTGCTGCTTTAATTTCGCTGGGGGTGTTGTTAATTTCGCTAGGTCTGCTTCGCTGACAAGTCTGTTAATTTCGCTCAGTCAACAATTTCGCCGGGTAACCAGTTCGCTATTACGACGACTGGTAAGTCGCTGAAAACCGTAATATTTTCGCTGTGGAAAATTTCACGGTTACCAAAGTCGCCTTTGGATTTAACTTCGCCGATAAGTATGCTGGTTAAATTCGCAGAGCAGCCAATTTCGCCAGTACAGTTAATTTCGCCACCCAGTATCTTTGGAAACTTAATCTTCTCAGAATTCAGCAGATTTCGTATCAATTTCCAGCAAAATCGAACAAGCAAATCAGCAAACTTTTGACAAATTTCTGATGAACTTAATGAAGAACACGAAAACAGTTTTCGAATCTTCAAGAAATTCAGCCAAAAACTCTTCCAGAATCAACCAAAACTTTCCAGAAATCCTGCAAAACACTAAACAAACAAGCAGAAGATCAAAACAGCCAAAAATTTCGAAAATTTTATCAAACACACAAAAAAATTTCGAAACCCTAATTTTATCAGATTTCAAAAATTCGAAAATCTCCCTGTTTCTGCAGACACAATTCTGAACCGAGCCTTCAAGAGCCTAATGCTCTGATACCAATTGTAGGTCCCCTATTCGTATGGATCTTTCACAGAATTGTCCTTCCAATCAAGAGTGCGGAATCCTCTTGATCAGAATAAGCATAAAACGTGTAGGAAACAGAAACAGCAATTCACTTTCAAACCGGGTTTACTATTGATTATCAAACCAAAGTATTACAATCAATCTAAACCCTAAACTAACACTCAAATTCGTCCAAGACAAGTCTCTCACGAATTCTAATGCCTCTCAAACTGTTTTGGCTGATTAACCTAAACCCTAAAGCCTAACCTTGTTTATATAACACAAGGTTTCAACATTAGGCATGGGTTCCTACATGGGCTAGGCCCATTTCGTCCCCCATCACCCAATGTGGGTTTTGTTTAGCCCAAACTCTATTATCTCACTAATACAAAGCTAAACCCGCTAACTGTTTATCATTTAACTAATTACAAGATATCCAAAGACCAAATCTAAGCTGTTGTCACAAACATGCACCAACAAAATGCTCTAGCATTTTTGGTATTCTTGTTGTCTGCAGCTGGAGCTAATTTCGGACAGTTTGGCCTGATATTACCTTTTTCTCCACAGTTGTAACATAATCCATTACTGGATTTCTTCCTGCAATTTTCTTCCTTGTGTCCTGGCATCTTGCAATAAGTGCAAAGAGTGGAGCATTTTCCCGAATGCTTTTTCTTGCAGACCTTGCAGAAAGGTGCAGAGGTAGAACCCATATTTCTACGGTTGTAATTCCCAGAACGGAATTCTTGAGTAAGCCTTTGGGTTAGGTTTCTCCTTTGTTCTTCTTCTCTAGTACGGATTAATTCATCTGTCAAGGTATTTGCCAGTTCTACAGCTTCTTCTATAGTTTGAGGTCTAGCTGCCTTGACTACATGTCTTATCTCTCCAATTAATCCCCAGATATAACGGGAGATTAACACTGGTTCTGGTGAAGCAAGAGTTGGCACTATTCTAGCATATTCGAAAAATATTTTAGTGTATCCCTTACTATCCACTCCAGTCATCCTAAGGTTTAGGAATTTATTTGCTATCTGCTCCTTTTCATTAGGTAGGCAGAACTTTCTTTCTACCTTGTTCTTAAATTCTTCCCATTCCATATTATAGGTTCTATCACTTCCTCTGGTTTGGAGGATAGTGTTCCACCATTCTAATGCTGAATTCTTAAACAGATTAGAGGCAAACAGTATCTTATCTTCTTCAGCACACTTGCTTATTCTTAAGACTGCCTCAGTTTTCTCTATCCAGCGTAGGGTTGCAATGGCCCCTTCATTGCCCGAGAATTCCATTGGTTTACAAGACCAGAATTCTTTATAAGAACAACCATAAGGCATGGTTCTTCTTCTTTTTGGAATAGGCAATTGAAGTACAGGTCCATTGTTCACGTTGTTTTCAGGTTCGATGGGTCGTTTACTGCTATGCTTACTTTTATTATTCGCTTCTTGAATATTTTGAATAATAAATGGCATGGCATCTATGATTCCTTGTGCCACTATGTGTTGAACAGCACTATTATCCATTTGGTTTCCATTGTTATTGATGCTTGGATTCTCATTAACCACGTTAATGTTACTCTGGTTATCATTATTCAGATTTCCTTGATTTCCTTCGTCGGCCATCTGAATTTTAAACATTTAACCCATATTAATATCACAAGATAATATTTAATATAGTTAATCACATGATACGTAATCTAGCCAAAAACGTCGATCATTGCGACTTTTACTCTATTTTCATATACTATTATGCATCTATTACATTCTAGTACTGAAATAAAAATTACAATACCAACAGAAATAGAATCACACTAATAGTAATATGCATCCGTACACACATATTTTATTTTATTTTTATTTTATTATTTTTACTATTACCGTCTCCTCCATCACATCACGGATATGGATTTATCCAAAAATCCATATTGTGCTCATCGTATTTCCATACGAGACGCTCTCCCACCTGTCTCATTCTCTCACTGCTTTCTAAAATTTCTTCCCCAAAAGTCCTAAGTTCTTGCACGTTTTCTGCACTCATTGGGGGTGCAGGTTCTAGGACTGGGTTTGGAATCTGGGGTGCTGGTTCCTGATAAGGGGTGAAAGTGCCTGAAATCGGTAAGGATCTTCTAAGATCTCCCTAATATAATCATCTTGGTAATAGGGATCTAAAGGGTCCATACCTGGGTAGGCTTCTATGTTCTGTATAGGTGCGTCTTCATGGATTGGGTAACGTTGCACAAAGTCCCTATTATCATCCCACCAGGGGTCGTAATTTGGGTCTAGGGGGTTAGGTGTTGGTACCCTAGGGATTTCTTCTGAGTTGAAGTCATGCATCTCCACTTGGTTTTCAGGGTTTTCTATCTCCATTGGTTGGTCAGGGATTTGCAATTGTGGTTGTGGGGCTACTAGTTGTTCCAGACCTGGGTCAGCAGCAGTTGTAGCTAGGATATGGAAATTGGCTAGGCTTCTATTGAGCATATCCTGTGTATGGGCATCTGTCTCTCGCTTAATAGCTGCTAAGGCTCTTTGCTGTTGCAACTTTCGCATTCTTTTCCCACGTGCAAAGGCTTCCTTACTGAACCATCCTCGTTTCTTAGGAGGGAATGGCTCTTCTGACTGAGCTTTAAAAGCAAACATTCCTTCTTCCTGATCAGCAGAATACCCCGAAAGGGCAGGCTGTGATGAGGTACCTTCACTCCTAGGTGAATCAGACAACTGACGACTCATTTCTGAGGGTCCTTGATCACTCATACTGTAAACTAACAAATAGTCAAATAACACATAACAAACAATTGTAGTTATGCACATATTTCCATAATTTATTTCCTAACACAAAATTTAGAATTTAAGTGTCAGCAGAACACTTCTTTGGCTCAGACCAATGGCTAGGCTCTGATACCACCTCCTGTCGCAACCCCCGATCCCTGAACCCCGGGAACGGGCGGACGCGAGCTCAGAGACGGTGGTATCAGGTTTGTTTTAATTTGGCAGTGGAAATTACATCAGGACCGTAGTTAGGAAATATTTATCAGAGTAAAACCACCATATTTCATATTAATAAACACATGGGTAAAACCCAAGTTTCTTATTACAATATATGTATAGGGATAAACCCTATTTTATTGAATTTAAAACATCATTTATTAGGTAACTTTTATAGCCACATTTTCCCAAGCCTTCAGTGCTCTCCAACTGGCTTTTTACTAATTGGCTGTCACATTGTGTTACCTGAAACGCGTTTTAAAAACATTTGCCAGTGGGAAATACTGGTGAGTGAATCCCAGTTTAATCAAGTTTAAATAAAAAGTCACAGTGAATAGTATTGAGAGCGATCACATTGTTTATTTCTACACAATTACTCCATTAGTACTGTCAAACCTGACTTGTGGGTCATATTACCCATTGGCTAACTCATTGTCCAATGGTAACGTATTGTCATCACGACTTACTACTCACAGTGTAGTAAATTTTGTATACAAAACCCCAACATACCGGCAGTAATTGAAGAACTACAAAGACTCAATCACCGCTTAATCGCATTGTAAAACATTTAAGGTTTGGTAAAACATTACCAAAAAGATTAACAAAAAGAGGATAAACTCACATTGCTATCTTAGACTTTGCGTAAGGGTTTCCTGGATATAATCTATAATTTATACAAATGTACATTGGTTAGTATCGTAACCCTTTGAAAATATTAATGATACCCTCCCCGAGACGGCATTCCAACAACTACGTCGGGCAGAACCACGACAGTTGTTACGGAACCCTAAATCAATCGGGCATCGTATCTATTATGAAACCGGGGTTATAATACTTACAACGGAGCAGAACCTCGCTAATTAGGGGGATATAATACCCGTGTATTACTTCTACTACTTCAGAATTCGTGTAGAAAGAAAAGATGTGAGCAACGGAAAGTGAAATCCCGAGGCTTTCTTATATAGGGCCTGATTCTGAGTCTCACGCGCCCCGCGTAAAGGTAGCCTTAGGGCTACGCGGCCCGCGTCAAAGTTAGTCAAAGGACTAGCTTGTCCGGCTCTCCAAGTAGACCCGCCACGATGTCGACACGTGTCAGCTCAGGGCTGCGCCACCATTCAGATCTCACGCGACCCGCGTTAACTTAAACGGGGTCTTACGCGGCCCGCTTGGACTTAATAAATCAGACGGAATCAGGTATCCACCTTGATACCGCCCGCGTAAATGTTGGGGTGGGTCTACGCTGCCCGCCTCAACTTAATATTTATTGTTTTTAATTTATTTTATATGTTATAACATATTTTGAGCTTGGTTTTAACATACAGGGTGTATTTAAAGACATTTAAGGGTAATTTAAAATATACTAGGGTGTCGGTTTTACCGAGGGTTGTTACATTAATACCCTGTAATCGTAGCAGCGTCTCGACACCTTAATACTCGTTTTTAGGCAGAAAATGGACGTTTTGAACTAAAATTTCGAACACAGAAGCAACGTCCCATGCACAGGCAATTTATAGCAAACTTTTGGGTTTTACGCGGCCCGCGTAAACCCTCTCAAGATCTTACACGGCCCGCGAGGGCCACCTAGTCTACGATTAGGGCTAGCGTGTCACGCATAGGTCCGCCACGTGTCTGATACATGGCCTGAACGCTTATCCGGTGATCTCCGATCTGTCGCGGCCCGCGTAGACTATCCTTAAGTCTTACGCGGCCCGCGAGCGGCCAGAAAATTCAAATTTCTTGGTTTTTAGTATGAATTAGGGTTTTAGGGCTCCGGGTTTCTACTTACAAGTCATTTTGGGACATTTTTGTACGTCCTTACATCCTCCCCACCTTATTTAAAATCTCATCCTCGAGATTTACTGAAATAAGTGAGGATACTTTCGCTTCATTTCTGATTCTAGCTCCCAAGTGTACTCAGGTCCTCTTTTTGAATCCCACTTAACCTTGACTAGTATCAATCTTTTATGTTTGAGGAATTTAATCTTTCTGTCTTCTATTTGGAGTGGTTTCTCCACGAACTTTAATTTTTCATTTACCTCTATGTCTTGAAGAGGTACCATCAGGGATTCGTCAGATAGGCATTTCTTGAGGTTGGACACATGAAATACGTCATGTACTCCAGCTAGCTCTTCAGGTAGCTGTAAGCGATAGGCAACTGGTCCTATCCGTTGGATCACTAGGAATGGTCCTATGTACCTTGGACTTAGTTTTCCTTTCTTTCAGAACCGAACTACTCCTTTCTAAGGAGAAACTTTCAAGAGTACCTTGTCTCTAACTTGAAATTCTAATGGCTTACGTCGATTGTCTGCATAACTTTTCTGGCGATCTCGAGCCGTCTTTAGTCTTTCCTTGATTTGAGTGATCTTGTCGGTGGTTTCTTGCACAATCTCGGGACCTGATAATTGACTTTCTCCTATTTCTGCCCAGCAAACTGGAGTTCTACATTTCCGTCCATACAATGCTTCAAATGGGGCAGCTTCGATTCTTGAATGGTAACTATTGTTATAGGAGAATTTGATTAAGGGTAGGTGGTTATCCAAGTTTCCACCAAAGTCTATTACACATGCCCTGAGCATGACTTCCAGGGTTTGGATCGTCCTTTCACTTTGTCTGTCTGTTTGGGGATGATATGCAGTACTTAGATTCAATCGGGTCCCCATTGCTTCTTGAAAACTTGTCCAGAAATGCGAAGTGAAACGACTATCTCTATCTGATACTTTGGAGAGTGGAACTCCATGTAAGGATACTACCTCGTCTATGTATAACTTTGCTAACCTTTCCATGCTAAAGGTTTCTTTCATGGGTAGAAAATGGGCTGATTTGGTTAATCGATCCACAATCACCCAGATTGCGTCATTACCTTTTCTGGTCTTGGGTAACTTAGTAACAAAGTCCATGGTTATTAGTTCTCATTTCCATAAAAGCATTTCTAGTTATTGCAATAGACCTGAGGGTTTCTGGTGTTCTGCTTTAACTTGTGAACAAGTTAGGCACTTAGAAACATATCTGGCTATGTCCTTTTTCATTCCTATCCACCAGAAGTTATTCCTTAATTCTTGGTACATCTTATTATTACCAGGATGCATGGTATATCTAGATTTATAAGCTTCTTCTAAAATTTTATTTCTTAAGTCTCCTTGCTTAGGTACCCAAATCCTTTTCTTGTGGAATCTCCAAATTCCATCAACTCCTTGCTCTAGTTCCTTTATCCGTCCCTTCATCCCTTCAGCATCATCCTTGATTGCTGCTTCCTGAACATTCTTTAGTTGTTCCATTAAATCTAACTGTAGATTTAATCTAAGGGCACGAACTTGCTTTTGCTTTTCATAATACTTACGACTTAGGGCGTCTGCTACTACATTTGTCTTTCCTTCGTGATAGTGAATATCACAGTCGTAGTCACTTAGAATTTCCATCCATCTTCTTTGCCTCATGTTTAATTCTTTTTGCCCAAATATGTACCTCAAACTTTTATGATCTGTATAGACAGTAAATTTGCTCCCGTACAGATAATGTCTCCAAATCTTAAGGGCAAAAATTATGGCTCCTAACTCCAAGTCATGAGTCGTATAATTTTCCTCGTGCTTTTTCAATTGCCTTGAGGCATACGCAATTACCTTCTTGCGTTGCATCAGCACACATCCTAATCCTAGCTTAGAAGCGTCACAGTAAACTTCGAAATCTTCTGTTCCGTCTGGTAAAGCTAGAATTGGAGTATTAGTTAACCTTTGCTTTAAAATCTTAAAAGCCTGTTCTTGCCTAGGTCCCCATTCAAACTTAACTGTTTTACAGGTTAGCTTAGTTAATGGTACTGCTATTTTAGAGAAATCCTTAATGAAGCGCCTATAGTACCCGGCTAATCCTAGAAAACTTCTAACTTCCGTGGCTGATTGCGGGACCTTCCATTGGGTGATCGCTTCTATTTTGGAGGGGTCTACATGAATACCTTCGTGATTCACCATATGTCCTAAAAATTGCACCTCCTGCAGCCAAAATTCACATTTTGAGAATTTGACGTAAAGCTTTTCTTTTCTTAACAAAGTTAAGAGTGCTCGTAGATGCTCACAATGTTCATCCTGACTTTTGGAATAAATAAGTATATCGTCGATGAAGACAATCACAAATTTGTCCAAATACGGCTTACAGATTCTATTCATCATGTCCATAAATGCTGCAGGAGCATTCGTTAATCCAAATGGCATGACTGTAAACTCGTAGTGACCATACCTAGTTCGGAAAGCGGTTGTAGGTATGTCTTCTTCTTGTACCTTCAACTGGTGATATCCGGAGCGTAAGTCTATCTTTGAAAAATATCTAGCTCCCTGGAGTTGATCAAAAAGATCGTCAATCCTAGGTAATGGGTATCGATTCTTAATTGTAACCTTATTCAATTCTCTATAATCGATACACATTCGCATCGACCCATCCTTCTTTTTCACAAACAACACTGGTGCTCCCCACGGAGGTGAACTAGGTTGTATGAATCTTTTGCTTAATAATTCATCTAACTGCTTTTTCAATTCTAGCATTTCGGTGGGTGCTAACCAATAAGGTGCCTTAGCTATCGGTGTAGCTCCAGGAATTAGATGAATTCTAAATTCTACTTCCCTATCTGGTGGTAATCCTGGTAGCTCTTCTGGGAATACATCCGGGTATTCTGATACTACAAGAATTTCTTTAAGTTCCTTACTTTTAGTGTTAATGATTTCCGAAATCATATACACTATTCCTTGTTTTCGCTCATAACTAGCCACTTTCATTATCGAAATGAACTTTAATGGTTTGCACGGCTTGTCTCCTGTAATCATAATTACTTCTCCTGTGGGTGTATGAATTTCTATGGAATTCTTGTCACAGAGGATTCGAGCATGGTTGGCTACTAACCAATCCATTCCTAACACAACATCGAATCCAGCTAAATTCATAGGTAAGAGGTTGGCGAAAAATTTATGGCCTAAAAGTTCTATCTTTCCTTCTTGAAGAACCTTATTTATGTTAACAGAATTTATGTCCGCTGTTTCTACCGTATAAATCTGCCTAAGTGTGGTTAAGGGTAACTTAAGAGCTTGGCAGAATGAAGTATTTATAAAACTTTGGTTTGCACTAGAGTCAAATAATACTTTCGCATAAACGTTGTGAACTAGGAACGTACCCGCTATTACATCCGGAATCAGATCTGCCTCTTGGGTTGTCAGATGAAAGGCTTTTGCGTTCTTCTTATTAGTTCCTTCAGCAGGTTTGGCCTTGTTGTCAGCTAGTTTGACCAGTTTAGGGCAGTCTGGTCTAAAATGTCCAGCTTCTCCACAATTGAAGCAAATTGTTGATTTCTTTCTTCTGTAGTCTTCTTCTTGGTGCCCCGGAATTTTGCAGAAGTTACAGTACCCCTTACATTTTCCAAAGTGCTTTCTTTTACAGGTACTGCAAAACGGCGGGGTGGATGATTACCCAGTCCCTTTTTTCTGGAAGTTGCTACTTATATTACCCCCTCGAAATCCTTGGGTAATCTTTTGAGCCAATTCCTTCTTTCTGTTTTCTTCTCGCGTACGCACCAGTCCGTCAGTCAAGGTGTTGGCTAATTCCACCGCATCGTCGATTGTGCGGGGTCTTGCAGCTTTGACGATATCCCGGATTTCGCTAATTAAACCCCAAATATAGCGAGAAATAAGTACCGGTTCTGGCGAAGCCAGAGTTGGTACAATTCGAGCATACTCGAAGAACTTCGAAGTACATCCTCGACAGTCAACATCCACCATTCGGTGGCTCATGAACCTATTGGCCATTTGTTCTTTTTCATATTCGGGGCAGAATTTTCTTTCCACCAATTGCTTAAATTCCTCCCAATTCATAGCGTAAGCCAGGTCACTTCCTTTGGCATGTAATACCGTATTCCACCATTCTAATGCCTCTTCCTTGAAAAGGTGAGAAGCATACATGACCTTATCCTCCTCGGCACATTTACTTATTTTAATTACTGCCTCGGTCTTTTCCAACCAACGCAGTGCAGCAGTCGCCCCTTCATTGCCTGCAAATTCAACAGGTTTACAGGCAAGAAATTCTTTATAAGTGCAACCAGGTGTTGCAATTTTCATTTTCTTAAGTATTGGGGCTTGAATCACGTTGTCGTCATTATTGCCGCCTCCGTTAACACTGTTACTGAAATTATCGTTGTGCGTGCGTTTACTGGGGTTGGCTTGTGAAGGCTCAACAGGGTTTTTAACAGCAGCGACGATTGCTGGGATAGCATTCGCTATTCCCTGGGCAACGATATTTTTTATATCTTGCCTGTTAAGAAAGTGATCCTCATTGTTTTGCTCAGATTGGTTAACTTCGTTAACCGTTTCATTAACGGCATGTTCCATCTGATAATTAACAATATATATAAGTTATTGGCACAAAATAAATAACAACCAAACTCAATAAAGCAATCACACATGATCACGTCAACACGTATAGCCAAAATTGTCGACTTTGCGACTTTCATAATTTATATATATATTAGTATGCATCCATACACACCATATATATTACAAAAGTTTTATTTTAAGTTATTTTACATGATTATATTTTTATTATTTATTATTATTATTTTTTTATTATTATTAAACACACAGTCACACAACCATAGTCAGCTGGCATTTCAGAAATGACGCTCCCTCTCGTCGTATTTTCACGTGATTTTCTCCCCCACATCCCTAATTCTATTTCCTGCCTCCACCAGCTTCTCGCCATAATGACGGAATTCAGCCAAGTTTTCTGCGCTCATAGGTGGGTTTGGTGCAGGCTCAGGGTCAAATTGGGGAAATTAGACGTTGGGATTATTCATAAATTTCTGAAACTGCAAGTCGTTTGCCCACCATTCCTCCAGTTGGTCGATAACAGGTTGGGGGTTGACAATAGGATCTGGGATAGCTGGTTCTAAGTTAACTGGAAGTTGGGATTCAGCGGGGTAATTGAAGAGGTTTTCATTGGCAGGTCCGATGAGGTCACAATTTGCTAGTTTGCGATCCAGCTCCTCCCATGGTGGCATTTCCTGGACTTGCCCGGAACTTTCCCCGATCTCTTTTCCTTTCCCTTTATCCTTCGGATCCTCAGTCTTTTTAACCTTCTGTGCAGCTGGTTTCTTCCTACGCCCACATTTCCAGTCCAAGATCCTCCTCCTCTTTTTCGGCTTTGGTTTCTCTTGGGCCTGGGCCTGGAAAGTTAGTGGTTCCTCAGTATCCGCCTGGTAACCAGATGGGTTTCCTGTGGTATCCATATCGGTGCTATGGATAGGAAAGTTTCGGAGTGCCTCCAACAGTTCATTCATGCTGATAACACACATGAAGAAACACACACAACTTAAGTTAAAAATTGTATTTATTGCAAATTAAATTTTCACAAAATCACAAAATGGCAACCAGAAAAATTAAGTATTTCTAAATACTTAATTGGCTTAAATCGGTGGCTCTGATACCACCTTTTTCTGTCACGGCCCCTGGCCCGGTGTTACACGGTCCAGAAGCCGCGGGACAGAAACCTGTGGTATTTATTATTTAATTTGGCAGCGGAAATGTTGACAGGATATTTTCGACTGAAAATGCCCAATTATTTTATTTCACAATTTGGGACATACCCCATAATTTACAATAAAGGGGAATTTTACTAGAAAATCCCTTGTTTTACAAAACATGTTTATTTATTTTACTGAGCCACCTCTTCAAGCTTTTTAGTGCTACGTGGCACTTTTCTTTGATTCACAGCAAGTCACCTGAGACATGTTTAAAAATATTTTATCAGCGGGGAAATACTGGCGAGTCATTCAGGTTATATAAAATGACACCTTAGTTATAGATTACAGCATAAGAGCGATTACAATGGCTACTATCTTATTTTTATCTGGCGCCGTGTCACGCCCTGGTGACGATGGTCATACCACTATTGGGTCCTTTCACCCAAGTAGTGATGATTATCACTGTTAGGTTGGTGAACCTAACCGTGAGAAATTAGTAATGTGCACAATACCCCACTTGCCAGTGATTCAAGATAACCAAGACTTAATCCCTGTAATTATAACTTTTTGAAAACAATTTAGGTATAGTAAAACATTGTTGATAAAAGAGAATGACACACTTTGCAAATTTAGACGGGCGGAGTTTTGCCTACTGATTTTAGCCTGGTAACCTAGTTAAATAACAATGCACACGAAACTAGGTCAGTAACTTAATACAACATTTACGATAAGCTCACGAAATCAAAACCCTCACGACGAATGACAAAGTATAGCCCGGATTCGGGCAGCACTTAAACATCCATCGGCTCGGTTTCAATCGATCGGACATTTTATCGTAGCAGTGATCGAGTTAATACCCTGTAATCATAGCAGCGTCTCGACACCTTAATACTCGTTTTTAGGCAGAAAATGGACGTTTTGAACTAAAAGTTCAAAATGGTGTAAAACTAAAATCGGATATTCCGGGCTAGGTGTCTGACACGTGGCCTGAACGCTTATCCGGTGATCTTCGATCCATCGCGGCCCGCGTAGACTATCCTTAAGTCTTACGCGGCCCGCGAGCGGCCAGAAAATTCAAATTTCTTGGTTTTTAGTATGAATTAGGGTTTTAGGGCTCCGGGTTTCTACTTACAAGTCGTTTTGGGACATTTTTGCAGGTCCTTACACCTAGCCCGGAATATCCCATTTTAGTTTTACACCATTTTGAACGTTACACATTTTTTACTCCCTGATCGAGGTTCTCGGCATTGAAAAATCTTCGTAAACTAAATCACACGTGTGTATGTTGACATTTAAGAGATATATAGTCAAGAAAATCAAGAGCAATGGTGATATATATATGCGGATTAGACACCAAAAAATAAACACTCAAAAAATGGCTACTTAAGAAATGTGTTTAGTGATGGCATCAGATTCCAAATTGATGGAGAAAGGTCTGATGGCAAGAAAAGCTGCTTCCAGGAGGTTGTCAAGTGTTTTCGCTTGACGATTCCATTCTTGGGTAGTTGGTTTGGCCCTTGTTCCTGTAACTCGAATCCTAGCACGGTATATTCCCATTTTTGTTTTACACCATTGTGAACCTTATGCCTTTTTTACTCTCTGGTCGAGGTTCTCGGCATTGAAAAAATCATCGTAAACTAAATCACATGTGTATATGTTGACATTTAAGAGATATACAGTCAAGAAAATCAAGAGCAATGGTGATATATATGCAGATTAGACACAAAAAAATAAACACTTAAAAAATGGCTACAATTTAAGGAATGTGTTTAGCGACGGCATCAGTTTCCTAATTAATGGAGAAAGGTCTGGTGGCAAGAAAAGCTGCTTCCAAGAGGTTGTCAAGTGTTTTTGCTCGACGATTCCATTCTTGGGTGGTTGGTTTGGGCCTTGTTCCTGTAACTCGAATCCTTGCCCGGTATATCCCATTTTAGTTTTACACCATTGTGAACCTTACGCCTTTTTTACTCTCTGATCAAGGTTCTCGGGATTGAAAAATCATCGTAAACTAAATCACACGTGTATATGTTGACATTTAAGAGATATACAGTCAAGAAAATCAAGAGCAATGGTGATATATATGCAGATTAGACCCCAAAAACTAAACACTCAAAAAATGGATACAGTTTAAGGAATGTGTTTAGTGACAGCATCAGATTCCTAATTGATGGAGAAAGGTCTGGTGGCAAGAAAAGCTGCTTCTAGGAGGTTGTCAAGTGTTTTTGCTCGACGATTCCATTCTTGGGTTGTTGGTTTGGCCCTTGTTCATGTAACTCGAATCCTTGTCTGGTATATCCCATTTTAGTTTTACACCTACTACGTCAACCTTACGCCTTTTTTACTCTCTGATCGAGGTTCTCGGCATTGAAAAATCTTTGTAAACTAAATCACACGTGTATACGTTGGCATTTAAGAGATATATAGTCAAGAAAATCAAGAGCAATGGTGATATATATGCGGATTAGACACCAAAAAATAAACACTCAAAAAATGGCTACAATTTAAGGAATGTGTTTAGTGATGGCATCAGATTCCTAATTGATGGAGAAAGGTCTGGTGGCAAGAAAAGCTGCTTCCAGGAGGTTGTCAAGTGTTTTCGCTCGACGATTCCATTCTTGGGTGGTTGGTTTGGCCCTTGTTCCTGTAACTCGAATCCTAGCCTGGTATATCTCATTTTAGTTTTACACCCACTACGTTAAAAATGGGATACAGCCACACTTTTGTCAAAACCGCCTTGCCACACATTTGAAAAAATGTGTGACTATAGATCATTCATAGCATTTTAAACAACGTGTAGTGTTGGTGCATGCGTCTGTCGACTTCGTCTTGTATCGAGTCTTGTATTATATCAGATAGATCAGGGCACGGAAAACGAGAAAACTGTCAAAAATAGGTCAACAGGCAGTTTCAAACGAAATTACATAGTGTAATTTCGCTTGAAACCAACAACTGATTTCAAGCAAAATCACTTTGTTAATTCCGCTTGAAATTGTCATTCTGTATGAAAAGTAATTCCGCTTGAGTCATGTTCAAGCAAATTAGCTGGCCTATAAATAGAGATGTCCTGATTTCGTTTGAGTGAATTCATGTATGTGTGTTTCCGGAGCCGAAGTGCTGCCGAAGTGTTGTTTCGCTGTAAAACTTTGTCAAGTTAATCAGAACAATAGTTAAAGTGAATATCTTGCTGAATCACACACAATATGTCTGTTTCCGCCTTTCATATTATGTAGAACGCCTCTGATCGACTCGTTTTGGGTCCGTACACGATCCTACATGTGGTATCAGATCTCAGGAGGAGGAGTTCTACTTATTCCAGCTTGATTTCATCTTGTTTTCTAACTTCTACACCTTCTTTTATCAATTGTACAAGTTTTAACGGTTAAAATGGCCTGAATTTTTCCCATCATAAGCGAATTTGTGTTTTAACAAACCCTTGAGAAAATTGGATCTAAAATCGAGGTATAACCTGATCAATTTGACAAAAGTTTGATCGAAATGATGACATCAGCTTAATTTCGCTTGAACGTTGCTGTTAATTCCGCTTGAAAACGTTATTCCGCTTGAGCTATTCCGTTTCAATTTGCTATTCCGCTTGAAGTTTCACACTAAATCAGTAATTCCGCTTGAACGTTATTGTTGATTCCGCTTGAAATTGCCTTATTTCGCTTCAGATTGTAATTCCGCTTGAAAGTTTCAAATGAAATAAGTGATTTCGTTTCAAGTTGTGATTCCGTTTGAAAAGTTCATACGAAATTAGGGATTCCGTTTGATTTGGTATTCCGTTTGAAACTGGTTTGCAGGTAATTTCGCTTCAATAAGTGATCTCGTTTGAAAGTGTCTGTTTTTGTGAAAAAGTTTACCAAATCATGGAAGAAGAATTCTATAGCGCGTTTGCAACAACCCCGACTACTCCGACTGCCATTGCTCAAA
The DNA here is from genome assembly GCA_030545235.1 of Helianthus tuberosus. NCBI lineage: Eukaryota > Viridiplantae > Streptophyta > Magnoliopsida > Asterales > Asteraceae > Helianthus > Helianthus tuberosus. Next base: position 156,886,734 of record CM060403.1, read on the forward strand.
ACATGAACAAGGAAAATGAGACTGGAACTTTGCAAAACCCCCAAAGCTAATGGGAATTAAGGAGTATTACGGATGGAAAGATAGGTTTGAAAACTGGGTTCAAGCTAATCATTTGAGATCATGGGAATGTGTTGAGAAAAAGTATGTACTACCACGTACAGACTTGGGAATTGAAAAGAAAATTTATGAATTTACAGATAAAGAACGAGACATGTACAAAGCAGAGAAGATGAGATCATGGGATCGTGAGGAGTGGGTTGACAAATTAGCTGATGCATTACCTCAGAAAGAGTGGGGAACATATTTAATGATTTTGAAAAATACTGGAGAATATGATGGTTTGACAATTTCTCAGTTCATCAAAAAATTGAAGGACAAGATCTTGAGCAACAAAAGATAGCTAGGATGAACAATCCAAGTGCACAACAAGATGTTAAGATGTATTTCAAAGGGAGTGTTCAAAATGTTGAAGCTAGTCCGAAAGTCCAAACTGCTTTCAGTGCAGAAAATTCATCTGGATCTGTTAATCAAAGTCCAAGCAGCAGCAGTGGATTTTCTTCATACCCAAGTGTGAATCCAAAGAATTCAACATCAAACCATCAGTTTCAAAGTTCAAATAGCAGTAATGGTCAAGTTTTAAATTGCAACATCGCGTTGCATCTTCAGAATGGCCAAAATTTCTCTGAAGAGGTTGTTAAAGGTCACATGTCATTACTTGCTAATGTGTTAGAGTCATATGAAGGTTTGGTTACTGGAAGGATCGGAAATCCTATGTTGACGAAAGAGGATTACGATCAGATAGATGCAGAAGAGATGGAGCTTATGGATATTAAATGGTGTTTAGCTAGTGTTTTTAGGAGAGCTGAAAAGTTTAAGATGATTACAGGAAGAGATGATTTCAGAGATGCTAATGTTTCTACTTTGGGTTTTGATAAATCTAAAGTTACTTGTTTTCGATGCAGGGAGAAATGACATTTCAAGAGGGAATGTAAAAATCGAGAAGCAAGTGGAGCATAGAATCCGTTCGGTGAAAATGATTACTATCAGAAAGCAATTTATCAACAAGTTGCTCATCAGCCGTATCAACAAAAAGAACCACAAACTGCTCATTCTAAAATGATCGTAGAAGCAAATAAGAAAGCTTATTATGGGATAATCGATCAAGATGATGAGAAAATGGCGGAAGGTTCAGTTGGGATAAATTCATTCCACCTGATTCTAAAATGGCAGCTCTCACTACACAAATTATTCAAGAGCCAGTGTTTGATCAATCATCATCTGATGACAGTGATGATGAAGAAGAAACGCATATTAATATTGCAAAATCTCATCTATCTCCTGAAAGTTTTCAATTTTATTTTGCAGATCGCTTGGAGAAGTTGAAGAAGAGACGAGCAGCAAAAGAACTGAAAAAGAAGGAATGTGAAAGCAAAGATCAAAATGAAAAGATTGTTCAAAATGAAGAGGTTAAAATTGCTGAGAAGATTGTTGAAAAGGAGAAGGTGAGTGAAGTTGAAAAAGTTGTTGAATTGGAGAAGATTGTTGAATTAGAAAAGATTGTGGAAGTCATCAAGCCTTGCTTAAAGTGTTTGGAATCTTGCAAGAAATGTGCAGAAAAAGATGAGAAGTTGAATGAGCAAGATAAGATGAAAGAACAATTACTGTTCAATCTCAATTATGTAAAAGAGTCGTATGACGTTTTGAACAGAACGGTAACTGGTCTACAAAAGACAAATTCTGAAAGAGAAGATGCACTGACAATGATGAATGCCGTGATGATGACAAAGCAGAAGGCCATTAATCATTACATTGAAGAATGTGCCAAGTTGAAGCAGGAGTTGGAAACAGAAAAGATAGAAAATGAGAGAATTGGAAGATTGTTACAAAGTTATTCTAGTTCTGATTATCTGATTGATCGAATTTATCCAACTGTTGTAGGTTTAGAAGCATTTCAAGATGAGAAGCCAAAGAAGAAGGATACTGGTAAGAAACAGAGTGTTAGTTATAACAAGTGTCCGCCTCCGATCTGGGAAGGTTATTCTCCCAGAAAACCAAATGAGGAGCAACTCAAAAAGGCTGTCAATATAGAGTTAAAATCTGAAACAACTGACGAGTTACCAGAAAATATTGACGTCATATTCACATCGTCTGACACTGATCATGAGTCTGAGTTAATAAAAAAGATGGTCGATCAGGTGTTGGATAAAGATGAGGAGTCGGAGTCAAAGTCTGAGTCAGGGAGTTCAAGTTCATCATCAGTTGATAGTTCAAAGTCGTCGGTTAAAAGGGTTTATAATAAAGAATTCCTGTTATCAAAATCTAATTTGAATGACGAACCAATCAAAGTGGCATATACATTGATTGATTCAGACAAATTATATTCTGATGAGGAATTTCCAATAAAAGGTGTTAAACCAGAAATGATTAAAAAGGTGTTCAAATTAACAGAAATTAATATTTCTGAAATAAAAGATGTAAATCTTTCTGAAAATCAAAAACCTTACACCTCAAGAGTTCAAGAACGTTTAAATAAGAAAATGGGTTACAATTCTGGTTCAGGTTATCGAAAGAAACCAAACCACAACGGTAATTACAAAAAGAAAGGTCTGGTTTTTATTCCACCAAAAATCATAAAAATGAGAAAATTTATAAAACAAAAACTGTATTTGTTTCAGGAATAAGTTCGGAAGAAGAACAAAAGAGCTCATTCTGGAAGCAAACAAACAAATAGTTCTTTGTAGAGAAACAAAAGTTTGAGAAGAATGGAGCTTATCAAAGAAAGGAAACAAGAACATGTTACAGATGTCAGGAAGTTGGTCACATTGCCTGGAATTGTCCTAAGGCAACCAACATCAAACAGGAAGTTGTTTCTAAACTGAAAGAAAAGATTGTTGAGAAAAATGAACCACCAACTGAAAAATTCAAAGTTTTTAAAAATTCAACATATGAAGTTGGTGAATGTTCAAAGAAAAGATTTTACAAGAAAAGAGTGAATCTTGACAACCAAAAGTGGGTTGTTAAGAAATTTGATGTGAAATCTGGCGATGAATCTGATTCCACAAAGTCAGAGGAGCCACAGGTTGAGGTAAAAGAAGAAAACTTTGTGCCTCTAATGGATGATGTTAATTTTCCACCTTTGAGGACTGAAAATTTTAAATCAAAAGTTGGAAAGGTTGAAATCTCGAATCAATTCTATTCTGAGAAGAAAGAATTTGATGTTGAGAAAGTGTTTAATGGAAATGTTAAAAAGATTTTTGGTAAAATGGTCAAGGGAAAGGCCAAAGGGGTAAAGGACTTTTATGAAACAAAGAAAGCAACTTTTTACCCAAGTGAAATTGAGGAGGAAACATCCAAGTTTGGTCAGGCTTGGATGGAAGTTTTTCACAAGTAAAATCCTGACTTGCCGGAGCTTCCAGGTTGGTAATCGTGGAGCAGGAATCGGCATCTTTCTTGAGAAATTCACTCTGGTGATATTTCGACTTTCAAGTGGTAAATCAGGGACATTAATTTGTACTTGATTTTCTACAAGTGATATTTGGTGTTTGAACTTAAAATTGTTACATTTTTCTAAGTGGTTGATAGAACATTGTGATGAAACCCCATGTTTACGAGTGTTAAAATCAACAAAACTTATTTTCCGGAAAAACCATTTGATTAATACAAACTTAAGTGTTTTTAAATCATAATGGGAAAATAGTTTGTTGTAAGGGGGAGTTCTGATTGTTTATGCAAAGAGGATGGCGAATTGAAGTGATTCGATATCAGTTGTCACTTTACTTTGTACAGTTTGTTTTCAAATTTTTCTTTAAATGATTTTGCATTTTAGGGGAGTAAGAATTTTCAGAAAATCTAAAAACTTTTGAAAATTTGAAAAAGACAAAAACATGATAAAATACAAAAAGAGTTTTGTTGTGAAAAAGAGGAAATGATAGTACATCAGTAGACAGTTACAGTATGCTAAAGAAATGTAATGTTTAAATAGCGTTAAACGGTCTCACGGATGATATGCCGATAGGTTTTTACACATTTAGTAAGCTTTTTCAGGATATAAACTTAAATTCAAACTTGCTTATTTCGTGGGGAACACTACTTGAATATATAGGTAACCCCTGAAATTTCGTTTGAAGGATCCCTCTTTCTGAGATACTAGGTCTTTATGCTCAGTGATATCTGGGGTATTATCCCGGGACTTCTGATTTTGCGGAAGCAATGGCCTAGTCCCCGGAGAATAATTTACGCTTGCTTGAAATAAAAGCCTGCCCTCAGCATAAAAAATGATCAAACATTGAAAAATGATAATCATGTGCTGTTGTAAAAAAGATCCTCTAAAGGGGACCCACCAAAAGTCGAAGCCGTCATCTCTCTGCTGAACGGAAGTTCTGACCTGAGCTCTCATGGATCTTCGCATTTAACCCCTTACAGATATCATCTGTGGTATACTCACCTGTAAGACTGAATATTGGGATCTGGATACGGGAGTATATTCAAGAGGTGAGACACATGAATGAGTTTAAGTTCTTAATACACCTAATTCATATCCTGAATCAGTTGAAATTTGTGTGAGAATTTAAGTGGATCAGTATATCGGCAATCTAAGTGAATTGTTTAATTCTTAATGTGTAACTAAGCTCAACGGTACTTGTGACTTGTCAAAAACTGATATGATCCTCTTACACAAACTCTCAAAAATATTGTCTGTAAATATTTCTTTACTGTATTCTTATTCTATTAAAAATCCAAAAAGAGTTTCAGTGTGTTTTAGCATAAATTTTGAAAAATTCAAAAAGATTTTCGACAACTGATGTTGAAGAGCAGATTTTCAAAATTCCGAGTGCTAAACAGGATGAACAGGTTTGGGAAAATGTGTTTGAAAAGTTTTTCTTATAAATGATTCATCAGAGATTAAAGATGTTAAATCTTTTTATATTCAATACTTGCAAATGATGTTGTGTTAAGTTTGTGTTTACAAGTGGTAAGCAGTGAATAAATTTGTCAAATTGAATAGTTGTGAAACTTATTGTAGGTAGAGTTTGTGCAGGATTGAAGATTGGAGAAAGCTACATCCGAGGGGGAGGTTATCTGTTGGTGCTAATGATTAGAGTGAGAAAAAAAACCAGGTGGAGATTCTGGAGATGAAAAGAGGACAGAGTTTGATGAAGTTTTACATTGTCAGATACTTTGAAAGAGTTCAAGAGGACTGATAAAGATTGAAGACTGAAGACTCGACAATAAAGACTCGTCAACATTCGAGGGGGAGTCTGTTGGTGCATGCGTCTGTCGACTTCATCTTGTATCGAGTCTTGTATTATATCAGATAGATCAGGGCACGAAAAACGAGAAAACTGTCAAAAATAGGTCAACAGGCAGTTTCAAACGAAATTACATAGTGTAATTTCGCTTGAAACCTACAACTTATTTCAAGCGAAATCACTTTGTTAATTCCGCTTGAAATTGTCATTCCGTATGAAAAGTAATTCTGCTTGAGTCATGTTCAAGCGAAATTAGCTGGCCTATAAATAGAGATGTCCTGATTTCGTTTGAGTGAATTCATGTATGTGTGTTTCCGGAGCCGAAGTGCTGCCGAAGTGTTGTTTCGCTGTAAAACTTTGTCAAATTAATCAGAACAACAGTTAAAGTGAATATCTTGCTGAATCACACACAATATGTCTGTTTTCGCCTTTCATATTGTGTAGAACGCTTCTGATCGACTCGTTTCGGGTCCGTACACGATCCTACACGTAGCCACACATTTTATAACTAATGTGACCATTGTATATTAGTTCAGAACCTTTAGCCACACTTATAAAAATAATGTGGCATTTATTAGCCACAATTCGAAATGTGTGGCCAAATGTGATTTATGACCACATATTTTTATTTCATGTGACCAAAAACAGATGTATGTGACACCTTTAGCCACACTTTAAAAAAAATTGTGACATATATTAGCCAAACTAGCAAAGTGTGGCCAAATGTTATCTACGATCACAGTATATGTTTTCATGTGACTAATAACATATGTATTCAAAACCTTTAGCCACGCTTTAGGGGAAAATTTGTGATATTTATTAGCCACACTAGAAAGGTGTGGCCAAATGTAATCTACAACCACATTATTTGTTTCAAGTGACTAAAATATATATATTCAAAACCTTTAGCCACATGTTAAGAAAAAAACAACCACACTATAAAAGTGTGGCCAAATGTGATCGACGACCACATATATGTTTAATAATATGGCCAAAATCTAATAATATGGCCACATATATTTTTTTTGTGACCAAAGGTTAGACAATAGTCACACTAAAAATTGCAAAATATTATGTGGAGTTACATAAACATTCGTCATATTGTCGTCACTTTGATATTTTGTGTGACGAAATGGTATCAAATCATGGAAAAAATGTGTGAGCAAATGTTAAACTTACTACATATTTAGAAAAGGGTTATTGGCTTTTAATAATCCTAAGTTTCACCAGTTGGTCGATAATAATCCCAACTTTAAAAATTCCCTTCAATAATCTCAACTTGTAAAAGTTTGGCCGTCATTGATCCTTTTGAAATATATAAGAATTTGGTCTCCTCAATAGATTTAATTACACCTAGAGACTCCTTAATTGATTTAAGTGCACCTATGTTAGAAAAGTTTCAATGGCGGCCAAACTTTTACAAGTTGGGATTATTGGAGGGAATTTTTAAAGTTGAGATTATTATCGGCCAACTGGTGAAACTTAGAATTATTAAAATCCAATAATCCTTTAGAAAAATCCCTCCAAAAATATTTCATAGTAAAACTTAAATTTCCCTCCAAAATATTACACACAATATTTAATTTATGACATAAAACATATTATACAAAATATAATATAATATAAATGGGTTAAACGAGTTAACCTTCCAACCTGACCAGGTTGACCCGAACCTGACCCGTTTAGCTAAACACTAAACGGGTTCACGGGTTCAACTTGAAACTGACTCGAACCCCGTTTAGACTTTAGACTAAACCTAAACCTGCAAATTTCATGTTAGTTTCGTGTCGTGCTTTCCGATCGTGTCATAAATTCAAACCCCTAATGAAGAAGATGAAAGCTCCAAAGAGGAGAATGAACCACAAAATGCAAAGAAGAAGGTATTATTTTCTTTCAGTTAAGTTGCCCCAAACTTTGTTTATGGGCAACTTAACTTTCACTATTGATTTGTTGAAGAAAGTGACGTGTATGTGCACTTTGTCTATACTTGATAAGTATGTCAAACATTATTCATTGTGTATGATTGTTACTGACTAGTTTCTCAGCAGAATTAATTTCTTCAAAGACGCGGCTGAAGTTGTTGAGGTTTGTTTTGCAATCAAGGATGATTGATTTGCAGGCTACGGGCATGTTGAATTTGCTACTCGTGAGGCTGCCCAAAAGGTATGTTTTGTTTTCCTTGGTTTCCTTTTCCAAGTATTTTATGACATTCTTTGCAACATATGATTCTAAATTTCTATCTACAGGCTCTTGAAGTCACTTGAAGTCAATGGTGAACCATTACTTGACCATCTAGTGAAACTTGATTTAGCCAAGTAAAAAGTACATACACTGTAGGTACCAGGTATGATTTTTTGCCAATAAGTGTTTTAAAACCCAGTTAGAAAAGCGACATTTGACTGGAATTCATATGTGTTTCTGTACAATGAGAGGTCTTTCCAAAAGAGTGCGAAGACTCCACACTAACTACGTTTGTAAGGGGATTTGGTTATGATGAAAGCATTATTGATGTATGTTTTTACCACTAGTCTGCATATTACATTCTTATGTTATTGAATTTCACATGTTTAAAGTTTTATTATTTACTTGTTGCAAATTAAGAATACTCTTGGGGAACTCCTTAGCCAATGTGAAGAGGTTTCAAGGATTTTTCTTCCTAAAGATTTTGAGTCATGTGAGACAAAAAGATACGGCATGAGAATTAGTCACTGGTTACAAGTTTACTCCCATCACGACAACAGCAAGGGGCATGAGAATTAGCTCTTGGTTACAAGATTACTCCTCACCATGACAACAACAAGGTGGCCAGTTACAAATACACAACTGATGAAACAGTGATTAACCAAGGGAGGTTAATTCACTGGTCTCGTCAAGTAGGGTTAATCCCTTCTTTCCGAGGATCGGTGGCTAGATCGTCCGCTTGATCTATCTCCTGCACAAGGAAACACACCGTGACTCATAACAAGGAGGATTGGGTGGGGGTGCTCCTTGTTACCACTCTCCGGCGTGAGAATCAGTAATTTGCTTGAGAGCAAAGTGTGTGATAGTAGTATGAGTAAGAGAGTTTGATAAGCGATACCTCAAACCTGGTCCGGGATGGGTATTTATAGCCGAGGAGTGAAGGAGGGTAATTGAGTGGCTAGACTGACAACGCGCAGCCCTTTGCAGGTGTGTCAGGCTTGTCGGTCACGGAGGTGACGCCATGTCCCACTGCAGCTGTCAGTCTGTGTGCCAGCTTTGCTTACGTGTGGGCTGACAGGCAACTGTCATTGGCGCCACTTGCTGTGAAGGTGTCAGTCCCACTTGCTCTGTGGATAGGATGCAGTGCCGGGCCGCATCGCTATCTACGGTAACTGTGGTTGTTTCCGCATCCTGTGCTTTGATGAAGATGTGTACAGGATGCGGTGCCAGGCCGCATCGCCGTATGCGGTAACCGTTGTTGTTACCTAGATCCCTTGTCGTAACGAAAATGTTTATAGGATGCGGTGTTGGACCGCATCGCTATGTGTGACATCCATTTTCATACACAATGTAAGTCTTCTCATCACTTGACCAATTGGATTTGGTATATGTGTTCGCGCGTGCCCGCAAGGACGCAGATAAGTCCTTGCCGGTGGGAGTATTTGATAAGGGTGATGGTCACTCGCGACTGATTTGGTGCGAGATTTGGGACCATACCCCTTCCTTAAATGTAGTGAGTGTATGGACTTGATGAAAACATCCTAGAAATAGTTTTTAGTTTATGTGTAGTCGTTTCTCTTTGTAACTTTTGTAGATAGGTTTTGATGATAAGTTTATGTCTTTAATTTGCATTTAAACCGAAAACTTATGTATGGATTTTGAGTTATTATTGTTAATATCATTTGTTTTTTTAGATTTTCTCATGTTTACATCAGTTTTGGTTTACAAAAAAAATAAAATAAAATGGGTAATTACACAAAGATGGCCACATAAAATCACAATAAAGATGTGTGACTAAAGGTTAGACAATGGTAATACTTAAAATTATAAAATTTGTGTGGCTATAAATAACAATTAGCGATACCATAGTCACTTTGTTTTTTGTTGTATGACCGAATGATACCAAATGTCACGGGAAAAGGAGTTATGTGTGACCAAATGTTAAATAATAGTCACATTTAAAAACACAAATTTTTGTGTGGCTGAGCCACACCATAGTCACTTTGTTTCTTGTTTGTGTGACAGAATGATACCAAACGTCATGGAAAAAAGGTTATGTATGACCAAATGTTAGACAATAGTCACATTTAAAAATATAAATTTTCGTTTGGCTATAAATAACCATAAGCCACACCTTAGTCACTTTTTTTTGTTTGTGTGACGAAATTATACCAAAAGTCATAGGAAAAACAAATATGTGTGACAAAAAATTAGACAATAGCCATAAAATATTATCATCGTCTATTTTTTATAGTTTTTAATGGGACATTTTATTGTTAAGTGATATACTCTATAAGGTTACGATCAGCTGAGAGTTCAAATTTTGCAAATTACACGTATGATACATTTACCCTAAAAAGCTAGAATTTGCTGTTAGAAATCTCTATTTTTATATAATTTTCTAATTTAATAACAAATATTTTTGCATTTTTATTCCTAGATGAAAATATGTATATAATTAATAATACAGATTAAGATTCATGAACGATTAAAAGTTGGAGATCAATATGACCAGATACATCTTCATAAATATTTTTCAATATAGAGGTTATAGGTTGTAGTCATACTTGGTGCAATATTTTTCAGATGGGTCAGGAGTTTTACCACTGTGGGTCTTTGAACGGTACGTAGATTTCCCCTGAAATGATAGACGAGCTTGGTCACCAACATTTATGTGTCTCTCAATCTATTATTGGTTCTAAAGTATATATAGCATCCAAAGTTAACAACTTTGTGTGTGTATATATATATATATATAAAATTAATTGTCAAAAAGATATTGTAGCACCTAGAAAAATCCAGATGTCAAACATGATTAATCATCAAAGTATTATTAAAAAGGGAAAACTTAAAACAAGTATTGTTATGCGAATTTCATTTGTTTACGATAGCATATTTATGTAACAGAGTGAATAATCTATTATAACATGTCCTATATATATGCTCGTGTGTGTTTTGTTTGAAAAATACACACCTCTACATAGTTTGGTGGATGCTCTATTTGTTACTATACCCACACCTAAACACTTCTTGCAAAGGGTTCACTCTACACTCTCATTTAATGTGTATGGGTAGGCTTCTCAGTTAGAAATCATGTTCATTCATATAAGTCGCATTTAATTAACGTATAAGAGATGTCATATTTGGCTTAGGATTCGTGTATAATGCAGGTTTCCTTAAAACAAACATATTACGCGCCTCCCTTAGATAACGTGTTTTTCTCACATGTTAATAGCCAAGTGCCGGTGAAGAACTTGCAAGTCCGAGATAGTACCGGCGTGTTTGATCATTTGTAGATGAGAAAAAAAAAAGTAGTGACGTGAGATAGCACCAATTTTTTGTGTTTGATGATTAGGAAGAATTACTCTTCTAGCAGCAAGAGTTTCTGACTTTCTAACCAACTGGCCCAGCCCAGTTGGCCAGGAAGGATGATGGTTCGGAAACATGACCGAGAGGTCGTGGGTTCGAGTCGGACGACCGCCCGAGTTTTCTATTACCGCGCATACTTGCCTAGAGTGTCCGCTCTAGGTGGAGGTGCAACTTCCATCAAGTGGTGGAGGGTGGGAAATTTTCTCGGGGAGCGCCAGCTACTCCAATGCACCAGCACGGGCCCGGTTAAGACAACGTAGCCTGGTTGCGTGAGTAGTGAGTGGGTACCACTTCGGGTGGTATTGCGGCATGAGCCGTTTGTTGTGAAATGTCGCCGTTCAAAAAAAAAAAAAAAAAAAAAAAAAAAAAAAAAAAAAGAGTTTCTGACTTTCTGGCAGACTGCTACGTGATATGCATATCATTTAGGTGGTGTTTCTTTTTCTAAAAACAGACAGAAGAGTCTGCCAGAAATTGTCATTTGCACACTGTTTGGTTTTTCCGAAGACGTTTTATTAAAAAACGTGTGCACAAGCTCTTCTTGTACAGACTTGACTCAACCACTTTTAAAATCTTCTAACGTCTGCAGAGAATTAAACACCACCACCGTCTACCACCACCTCCGTACACCATCAATTTAGTTAAGAATTCTGCATACGTTAAAAAACAAACAGTCTTCTTCTTGCAAACTAGACTGCAGAGGTTTGGTTCACCTCTTCAAGTCAAGTTTGAGCTTATAAAGGCTAACTGAGCTCTTATATATACATATATGTAGGTGAAAAGAATTTTGTTGTAAAATTAAACTTACATGCCCATTCTATAAACTTACATACCCATTCGAGCCGAGCTCGAGCTTATATTCTGAGTCGAGCTCGAGTATGTAATACGTGAAGGTTCATCAAGCTATCAACATGACAACTCCTATATTGGTTGAAAGAAACCCCTACTAACGCATGTTAAAGTACATTAGGTAGGCCTAATGATCATTACATACTATAGAAAGGACCGAAACCCCATGTTACAAACCTAACTATAATTATTGAATTGCTTAAAATGCATATATCATAATTCCATTGTATATAACAAATTACAATCCAAAGGTTTCTACTATAGTATTTAGATTCTAAACTATTCCAAACAAATCCACTTTTATTTAATAACAACTTGACTAATAATCAACGGTTTAGCGAAGAAAATAAATAAACAAGAAATCAATTATTTGTAGAATTGGTTTGGTTTCTTGTTATATATAATCTTCAATTGGTTTCGGGCTATATGGTAGCCAATTCACGAGAAGCAATGAAGTTCTTGTAAATTTCATAAACCAACCTATCATGAAACTGATCATTGGAAGAGATCCGGCGACTAGATGCTCGAGCCGGAAGTTTTTGTTTCGAAAAAGCAGTTGATCCGGAGGTCAAGCCGCCGACTCGTCCGGTCATGTTTGACATCAACAGGAGATATGCATTCTTGAAGCTGGTCCATAGGCTTCTTGGTGAAAGTATTCTCCAACGTAGCCTTTTCACCCTCCATGTCTTCTTGCTTCCACTATTCAAACGTTGGTATTTGCTTCTCTTTGTAAATCTTCTTCGATATGCTTTCATTTCCATCTAGACAGAAACAAAGTTCAAAAGAGGATGAAAGTGGGCATATATTTGTTTAAAACAAGGAAAAAAAAGTGGGCACATTTATTAAAAAGAAGAAAAAAAAGTGGGCATACGCATTTAAATAAAAATGAATATAAAAAGTGGGCATGCTTATTCAAGAAAGGAACGCTCCAAACTTTATTATGTTAATGTTGGTCATAACTCAATATACATAATATCTTTAAAAAAAGTGATCTTCGTCGTTACTTTTTTCCGTGTGTTTCTTTCATAAAGTAATTTAATGTTGATGTTTGAATATTCATGCATCTTCTAGAAGACATGCAATTCGCTTTCATTATGAGTTAATATCTTTGACACGCAAAAGGGTTTAAAAAATGAATTATGATAACAATGCAGTTTTTCCTGTATTTTTCATCTGGATATTGTATTTTAATAATCTTAATATTCACCTGTTGATCGATAATAATCCCAACTTTAAAAATTCACTCCAATAATCTCAACTTGTAAAAGTTTGGTCATCATTGATTTTTTTCTAACATAGGTGTACCTAAATCAATTAAGGAGTCTCTAGGTGTAATTGAATCTATTGAGGAGACCAAATTCTTATATGTTTGAAAAGGATCAATGGCGGCCAAACTTTTACAAGTTGAGATTATTTGAGGGAATTTTTAAAGTTGGGATTATTATCGGCCAAAAGTTAGGATTATTAAAATCCAATAACCCTTTTCATCCATTTAATGAATGGTAAAATGGTATTTTAACATTTTATTATAACAAATTAAAAAAATATCTAACCATTTTGCTATTCATTAAAAGGGAGGAAAATGACAAAAAAAAAAATGGATGTTAACTGAAAAATCTGAACAGATTTTGCTTTTGGATGAAAATAGCAACAAAATTGAAACCACATGGACCCAGATTCAAAAGATTTCAGTTTTGGACTAAAGTGGCAAAAATAACCAAATCTCAGAGACCATATTGGCAGTTTACTCTTTATTTAGGGTTGATATTAGTTAATTCATAGGGTTGGGTGGGTGTGAAAAAAGTACAACCTAGTAAGCGACACCTCAAAATCACCTAAGCAAGAGAAGTATCTACATCATTCACCTCATGAAAGGCGGTGGCTTTAACACCCTTGACGCCTACACACCCATCGGAAGGGTGTTTGGCATCTATAGGTGCTGAGGTGGCGCGGGGTGCCACTCCACTAAAGGCAACCTAATAATGCGTTGTGAGTGTGAAAATAAGTAAGTTGTATACTTTAATTTCTTGAAGAAAAAAAAAAGAATAATATATTTCAATAATCTCAACTATTCTTGATCGACAACAGTACGAACAAAAAAAAAACCATTGAAGGTCCCACATGTTTTATTTTATGTCATACATGTAACCATCAAAGTCTTGCACACACCAGCTAGACATAAGACTCGCCAAACCAATACCAGAACAGTTGGTCGCTAGGCTAGTGTGGCCCAAACTATTAAATTGACGATTTTGTTGACTAAATGTTTAAATCATACACATCGATATCAAAATTACGTAAGAAGTTTTTGCAAGTATGGACCAATGGTTGAACTGGTGATAAAGCACCATCGATTAAGAAACCCTACAAATAACTGATTTTTTATTGTTACATACTCTACTAAGATAAATTACAATATTAATGTGATTAGAGTCAAAAACATAACGAACACATTAATGTGAAGACGCATGGCATTATAGCCTAGTGGTATCTTGGGGTGGGATAAGGCTTATGACCATTAGGTCATGAGTTCGATTTCCACAAAGGGGTTTTTCCTAGATTTATTGGGTTTCCTCCTGAATTGGTGTATAGGCATTATTGCCTAGTGGATATGGATATGATCGGGTGGTTCTGCTGGTGGCACGATGATACTCCAGTAGTCCGTCAGTGATCCAAATTTGTCGTTAAAAAAAAACATTAATGTGAAGAGTCAAAAACATAATGAACACATTCATGTGATTAGAGTCAAAAAACAGTTGGTCAAATAGTTTTACCAGACTTTCTAACATTTTATTCATTTATACTCTCGTGATTTCATATAGAAAAAAAAAACCCATAAAATGTCTATTTTTATTATAAAAAAATAATCGCTTATTATTTTAACAGATTCAGTTGTTCATTTTAACCGGTCAGTTAATAACCGGTTGTTTCCAATTAATTAACCAGATTTTTCCTTTTTTTTAATTTTTTTCCAATTTATTTCGGTTAACTAGTAAATCAGTTAAAGACCAGTTTTAAAAAATTGGTTAATAACCAGTTACACTCCAAATCAATCACTAACCAGTTACGAACCGACGGCTAAAATAACCTCAGACCAGTTACTAGTAGAATGGTTATTATCCGGTTTCAGTTTCAGTTAAAAGTCACTTCCGGTCAATAGACGAGTTATTCTGTGCACCTCTACTGGCCAAACCAAGATAGCTTGGCTGGTGTGGCCCAAAGGCCCCAAGTTATTAAATTGTCAAACTACACACATCGATAAAGCATCATCAATTAAGGAATTTAAAAAAAGGGTAGATGCATGATATCCCTGATCGTGAAAGGGATCCCTATAATGAACACAGCCCATTTGACTGATTTTTTAATTGTTAAATACTTTACTAAGATAAATTCAAAATTCACAACTAAACACGATTTTGAAAACCTGCTTGAGACATCAAGTGTTCTTAAACACTACCTAAAAAGATTGCACCCAAAGCCCTAAACCAATCTATGAGATTATAATACCCAAATCAAAAAATGTCTGTTCATGCCAAATTATTTGCACTTGGTAGTTACTTTCATGAAAGATAATCAATTGAAACCAAATTATATAGCCCATGTTCCTAGCAATAAGACTTAAAAGTCTATACAAGCAAGCGACCCAAACAGATTCGGATGAGATAATAACCACAAGTGTCATTTTTACAAACAAATAAGTTAAAGAGTAAACTGCAATTTTACCCCCTGGGGTTTAGGCCAATTGGCACTCTGACCCCCTCTAACGAAATAATTGCAATTTTACCCCCCAACGTTGATGTTATGTCGCACATTTACCCCCCGGCGTCAATTATGCTTAACAGTCAACATAACAAGGTGAGGGTCAAAGGGTAAAAAGGTAATTTTGCCAAACCATTGTGAAGCTTCTTCAACACAAGACCCTATAAGTAACATATGAAAGGACATTTATCCCCCCCCCCCCAACTTCCCACCGATCCTCCACTCCTCCTACAATCGATCAACCTCCGGCGACACACCTTCTCCGGCGACACCACCTCCTCCGGCGACACCACCTTCAGACCTTCAGCGACAATGCCGGTTCTTTGTTGGTTGATCCGCTACGTCATCCGCCACACGGCAGGTACAATCGCCCAATGTTAGTTAATCAGGGTCGGATTTGTGTAACTGTTAGTTATTATCAAGTTATAAAGAGGGTTAGGGTCGGATTTGTGTCTGATTGAGTCTCATGTTAAACAGGGTATTAGCAATTAGTTTGATTTAATCTGATTTCCATGTTAATTTTGTGATGTTTGGTGTTTTTTTTTTTTACAGTTGACCTGACGATGAGCCTATCAAGCTCATCAGTGGTGGTCCACCTGGTGGTCTCCATGTTTGGTAGGCCTGTCCTCAATTTCCATTATCCACCAGAGAGTTGAGCGGATGATAAGTTAGTAGTTATGTAGGAATAGTAATGTGTATTTTGTAGGTTAACTTAACTTTGAAGTAGGATAATATTTGCAGCAGCTTAGCAAGTTAGACAATCTGTATTTTGTATGTTGATGTTTTGATGTTTAATCCATCATTTTCTACATGTTTGATGTTTTGATGTTTAATCCCAGAAGTTTGATGTTTTGATGTTTAATCATTTTCTGCATGTTTGATGTTTTGACTAAGTTTGCAGCATGTCATTTTACATTGGAACTACGATTTGTAGCATGTTTGATGTTTTGATGTTTAATCCCAGAAGTAGTGTTGTCCATAGGTTGTTGGATGTGCAGTTAGGATTAGGTTTGGATGTGCAGTTATGTTTTCCATAGGTCGTTGAATCTGTTGCAATTAGGATTAGGATTACAGTTATGTGCAGTCCTAACTGCAGTTATAGGTTGTTGAATCTGTTGCAATTAGGATTACAGTTGGTGTTATGTTTTCCATAGGTCGTTGACCATGTTAGATTACACTGCAGTTAGGATCAAAATGTGCAGCAGGTTAGATGATTTTGACCATTTATGTGCAGCAGCTTAGATGTCCATTTGATGACAGTTACATGTCCATTTGTTGATGACAGGTTACCTACACAGATGTTATATGATCATTTACATGCCCTTTTTCACTTGGTTACCTACACAGATGTTATATGATCATACAGGTTAGATGTCCATTTGATGACAGTTAGATGACCCCCCAACGTTGATGTTATGTCGTACATTTACACTCCGGCGTCAATTATGTTAACAGATCTGTTAACTTTAATGTGAAATGACTATCTTACCCTTTAATATTACCCCCCAACGTTCTTGTTATGTCGCATAATTACCCCCCACTGGTAAATTACTAAAATGCCCTTTCTTATTACCCCCTATACTTTGTGTTAAGAAACAATATTACTCCCTGCAACTTCCAAAACCCTTCCCGCCAAAAACGTTTAACCACCCAAAGTCAACTACACATGGAAATTCATAAGAAATCTGCTGATAAACAAAGTAATGGATACAAACTTAATGGAAATTCCCAAGAACAGGTTTGAATACAAACATGTGTAGTTGAACAGGTTTGAAGTTAACCATTGAAACAGGTTTGAAGTTAACCATTAAAACAGGTTTGAAGCTAACCAAATGCAAATGCACATAAACAAACCAAAGCTGTTGTCATAAAACCTGTTGCACATAAATTGTCATCATCTAAATCTGCATCATCTAAATCTGCAAATGCACATAACTGAATATGCAAATGGACATCTAAATCTGCTGCACATAAATGGTCATCTAACTATCATCAAATGGACATCTAACCTGTATGATCATATAACATCTGTGTAGGTAACCAAGTGAAAAAGGGCATGTAAATGATCATATAACATATGTGTAGGTAACCTGTCATCATCAAATGGACATGTAACTATCATCAAATGGACATCTAACCTGCTGCACATAAATGATCAAAATCATCTAACCTGCTGCACATTTTGATCCTAACTACAGTGTAATCTAACATGGTCAACGACCTATGGAAAACATAACACCAACTGTAATCCTAATCCTAATTGCAACAGATTCAACAACCTATAACTGTAGTTAGGACTGCACATAACTGTAATCCTAATCCTAATTGCAACAGATTCAACGACCTATGGAAAACATAACTGCACATCCAAACCTAATCCTAACTGCACATCCAACAACCTATGGACAACACTACTTCTGGGATTAAACATCAAAACATCAAACATGCTACAAATCGTAGTTCCAGTGTAAAATGACATGCTGCAAACTTAGTCAAAACATCAAACATGCAGAAAATGATTAAACATCAAAACATCAAACTTCTGGGATTAAACATCAAAACATCAAACATGCAGAAAATGATGGATTAAACATCAAAACATCAACATACAAAATACAGATTGTCTAACTTGCTAAGCTGCTGCAAATGTTATCCTACTTCAAAGTTAAGTTAACCTACAAAATACACATTACTATTCCTACATAACTACTAAGTTATCATCCGCTCAACTCTCCGGTGGATAATGGAAGTTGAGGACAGGCCTACCAAACATGGAGACCACCAGGTGGACCACCACTGATGAGCTTAATAGGCTCATCGTCAGGTCAACTGTAAAAAAAACACCAAACATCACAAAATTAACATGGAAATCAGATTAAATCAAACTAATTGCTAATACCCTGTTTAACATGAGACTCAATCAGACACAAATCCGACCCTAACCCTCTTTATAACTTGATAATAACTAACAGTTACACAAATCCGACCCTGATTAACTAACATTGGGCGATTGTACCTGCCGTGTGGCGGATGACGTAGCGGATCAACCAACAAAGAACCGGCATTGTCGCTGAAGGTCTGAAGGTAGTGTCGCCGGAGGAGGTGGTGTCACCGGAGGAGGTGGTGTCGCCGGAGAAGGTGTGTCGCCGGAGGTTGATCGATTGTAGGAGGAGTGGAGGATCGGTGGGAAGGTGGGGGGTAAATGTGCTTTCATATGTTACTTATAGGGTCTTGTATTGAAGAAGCTTCACAATGGTTTGGCAAAATTACCTTTTTACCCTTTGACCCTAAAGAAACACTGGTTTAATTGACCGGAATCAACTGAACCAGGGGGTTTGAATCTGCATAAAAGGGTTAAATCTTCTCTTCCGATTCGTGGGTGGTTAATCTTCTTCCTCCAACAATCACAGCAAAACAACAGCCGTTAGACTCGCCACGGGGAGAATGGGGGTTCTCTCCATGACCACCCTCCGGCGTGAGAATAAGTATAGGTTTTGATGAAGAAGAAGTGAAAGTAAAGTGAATGTAACTTGAGAATTGTACCTGAATTATCCTTCTATTTATAGCCAAAGTTTTGGGAGGGAAAACCTGTTGGTGAAAACTTGACGGAAGATACTTTTCCGTAAGCAGTTACGTTTCCCTCCCGTTAATCGCTAACGATGGTGTGTGTGCACACGGGTCACGATTTTGATCAACGGTTAGGGTATTGCCACGTGGAAAGTGGACAAGTATGGATTTCTCTTCAATTCCGTGCCATCATCGTGGCTTTGAGAGAGTCTGGGATGATGCCACGTGGCCATTCAGTTATAACCGAATGGTGGTGCACGATGGAGCCTTCTAGAAGAATACAACTGTAATCCTGTGTGGCTCTTCTTCATATTAACTTTGTATAGTCTCAGAGAAGTTATTTTTATCCAAGTCTGGATGTTATTTATGCGGAAGTGTGTGTTATGATTTTAATCCTTCCTGTGATGGAGATTGGCGCAAGGATTTGTTAGTTTCCTTTTGGCGCTGTAACACCCCGAAAACGGATTTGGTAATAAAACCACGTTAATACTAAAAGACGGGTGAAGTACCGTTAGTGGTAAAAGTAACTCGGTGAATATATGATTTAAATAAATAAACCTAATATTAAATAAAAAGAGCAATAAACGCTTTATGAAGACAAAGTTTATAAGAGGCCCGAGTTAACGGGACTTAACATAAAACGGGTTAATAACTCCTGAAACCCGCTAAATTAACTAGGAATGATTAACCTAGTTAAGTAATGAGTAATTAAGCAAAAACATTAAGAAAACAAGAACTAATTAACCTTTTTTATAAAAGGTTGGAACAAAAGGGACCAAGGTTGTAACAAGTGAAACTTGTTATTTAAAAACAAAAAAAATAAAAATTCACACACACAAAAGGTGTGTGTATGCGTGGAACGATCAGAAGAAGGAAAAAATGGGGATGAACCCTAGCTCAACAAATCTTCAAAATTGAAGATTGATTCAAGACCCAAACCGATGCATGAACATGAATAAACGATCACCAATTAGGTATGTCAATTTTCTGATATTTATGAAGTTGAGATTCTTGATGAACTTATGAAAATCGAAATTCAAGCTTGAATGATTGATGTTTGGGTGAAACTAGGATGAATTCATGTTTAGAAACAAACCCAAGTTGAAAACTTGATGAATTAATGTTAAAAACTAGGGATTTGATGATTACTCATATGTGTGCTAAGTGGGTTTTATGATAAAAAGATGAACACTTGAATTAGGGTGTTAAATGAATGAACATTGATGTTGTGATGCTAGTTCTAGGTGTAGTTCATGTACACTAGACATAGGGGCTTGATTTTGATGCTAAAACTTAGTGACATATGTGTGTTTGTAATGATATATTGATAAAATTGGGGTAAGGTGTTCAATAGATTGGTTAGAGACTAATCTTGAATGCGAAACCCGCCAAGTGTTCGATGAAATGCTTAAATAAATATGGAGCAGACCTGAATTTTGAAAATTCACAATAAATCATAGAAACACCGTTAGAAGACGTATCATATATGCCTAGAAAGGTCTCTGGGTAATTTGCATTTCGTTAGTTAACATTATGACTTGGTTTAGATGTTAAATGGGTTAAAAACGTCGAATTCAGTGGCTATTTCGAAAAGACAGCATGATGTTTGGGCTAAAAATAAGCTGCTGTCCTGATTTTGTAAAAATCATATAAAATCATAGAAATGTCGTTAGAAGACGTACCATATATGCCTTGAAAGGTATTTGAGAGTTTTACGATCCATCTTTGAACATGTTGATCTAATTCAGCTTTTAAATGGGTCAAAATGGTCAATTACAGCAGCTGAATACAAAATCGCTGCACATTAATAATGTTCTTATTAACCAAGAAAAAGGCATAGGATTGTATATACTTGCTTTAGGCATGAAGTATTGATTGTTGGAAACAAATAACACTTTATGTGACATGCTTAAAGTGTTTAAAATCAATTACTAACTAGTTTGTATAAGTAACTTCACTAACGGGTCAAACGGTTAGTGAATGAAAAGATTTATGGTATAAAACTAGTTGTTGAATATATGGCATGCTTTGATTGATAAGTGTGTAAAAAAGACCATAGGGTGATGGCCATTGTATAGAATGACCAATCTAACCATCTTATGGATGTTATGATATAGTTTGACTCTAAACAAGCTAGGTGGGAGCTTGGAAAGGAACGGGTCAAACGGATGATGGATGCGAAGAATGTTTGCGCGGACGCGAGGTAAGTAAAGCTTACATCCTCTTTTGTAAGTTATGTATTTATTCATAGGTTGTAAATACGAAAAAAGCTATATACGAAATATGGTTCCGACACGAAATGAAACGGGTCGGAACATATAAAATAATGATAAACCATGTTTAATGGTAAAATGGGCAAAATGGTAATTGGTCACGAGATGACATATATATAAAATGAGTTTTTGAACGGTATTAAGGTAAGCCTAAAAGAATAAAAAGAGTAAAACGGTGATTTAGTCGCATGTAGACGGAAAAGAGTTGAAGTTTAAAACGACACCATATGGCATGAGCCATGTTGGGTTAGACGTGTAAGAAAAGGGTTTAAAAGACATAACTATATGGTGAGAAATCCGAGATTTGTTAGTTAACGAAATGGTAAATAAATACCATTCGAATATAAGTGCAAAATGTTTGGCCGTTTAGACCAAACGGGTCAAATAGTAATGTTAATACCATTTGGCACATAACGACTAACAAGTGCTTGTCGAGTCTAATGCTCACAGGGTAAAATGGCTTATGGAAATTGCATTGCTATGAATTAGCAACTTAATTGGTGTGGTAATAAAATGGGTTTTTGCTTTAACCCGAGCCAAGTACGCATAAATAAGCTTTAGTTAAACATATGAGTTGGTCAAATAGGTAGCGAAAGTCCTTCGTCGTAAAATGAGGGACTAAAGTTGACCAAAACACCCTTGAAGGGTAAAATGGGCAAACGACCCATATGGGTGTTCAGGAATTTGCATTATCATTATGGAATCATTAGTTGTGCATAAAAAGTTATAGGTATAAACATTGTGGGTTAAATGCCTAAAAATGGGTCATATGTGTAAAATGACCAACCGAAGGGTAAATTGGGATAAAAGTTAGTTATGCCAAAACCACCACAAAAAATAGTTGTGGTGGAATATAAGCAGACATTTTAGATATGGAATTACGAAGTATGAAAAGAAAAGAGCTAGTTTTAGACTAAAATTGCTTAAATCGACCAAACGGGTCAAAATGGATCTATGCGCATACCTTGCGTACTAGTCGCATAATTCATAAAAAAATTACGAACCCGAGCTATGGACTTTGTGTTAAATACATTAGAGCATGCATTTTGATTAGTTAAAAACAAGTTGGTGGTTTTAAACCCAAACGAGTCAAAAGTTTAGTAAACCAATTTCAAGCCGAGCGCTTGAAATCCTATATTTTATAAATTTGAATGTGGGGTTATAATTCCATTTGATGGAGAATCAAATTCCGAGCGCGTAGGAAAAAGAATCGGGTAAAACGGATAAGTAGATAAAAAGTTATGACTCTTTAAAGTTCGTTTTTCGATTAAAACCATAGCTGGGCAAAAATGCAGGTTTCAACAACAAACCTGCTGGAAATGAGTCTCCCCCGCACCACACGACAGAACCCAAGAGCTGGGGAGCGACACGCGACGCGAGTTGCGCCGCGACAGAATAAGACTAATCTCTCGCGGCCCGCGAGAGCTGAAAAAGCTGGCGAAATGTTTTTATTTTGTTGTTTAATGCATGAAACTTATCAAATCTTATATTTGAGTTATCAAAACTAACCTATAAGTTGGTTTTGATCATAGGTAAATATCAAGAGTACCCGGACGAAGGTCAAGCGACGAGAAAGAACAGAACACATGGAAAAGAAGCTTCTGCACGTTGCATCGTCGTCGTTTTAAACGACGAACTCAATTACATTATGTTGTATCATTTTTTTTAAACTATAGAAGTTTTAATAAACCCATATTTTGATATGTATGTGTATTCGTAAATACACAATTAAATTATCGATATTTGTACAAAAACCGCTATGAAATAATAAGGGTCTTACAGGCGCACGGGTGTTGATCATTGTTTTCTTTCTAAGTTCTCTTTGTAGAACCAGTGCGCGGCCGTGCAAGGTCTAAAGAGGGTTTATTGCCAAGGTTATGGTATGGTCCCAAGTACTTGAAGCAAAGTTTTTGGGACCTTACCCCTTCAAGTCCCCCCAGTCTAGTGTTGCTCTTATGCAAATAAGTGGAGCACTGGACTATGAGAGATGGGTGCTTTTTACTGTAGAGTTTTTGGCGCGAAAATGGGTAATCTTCTTGGGGAAGATTGCTCATGATCTTGTTTTTGAAAATATTGACTTTGGCAGGTGAAAAGGTACAGTAATGACTGTTGACGTATGACAGGCTGTCGTTGTCAGTTGTACGTTGCTGATCGTGTCTCTCACGCGCGTGTGAACTCGCGTTATTGATTATTCCCACTTGCTGCTAATGCTTGGATAACCGTGCTGACCCCGAAAAAGGTGTTGTTGCAGTTATCTAGGTTATTTATGGCGGTGGGTATATAAATCTTTCAATTGTTTATTTTCGTCAATCATTACCTTTTTGAAAACCCTTTTCTTCTTCGTCTCCTTTGTCAGTTTCTTGAAAGAATTTTGTAATTTCTCTCTTCTATGTCAATCGGGGACCATCACGAAGATTCTTCTGAAGAAATGGTTGCTGGTCTCCCACCATTGAAGTGGTCTAAGGAAACCATCGATGGTCTGGTTAGAAATTTCAAGTTTCCTGATAGTTGGGACGCTCGGTACCCTGATGAGGGTCAGACGGCGGCGGATGCTCCGGCCGGGTATATTACTTTATTTTGGGATTTTTTCTCGGCAAGCAATTTCCGATTGCCTTCAACGAAGTTTTTCCTTGACATTCTTTCGTATTATAAGTTCCATATTTCCCAGATGCACCCTATTGGGATGGTTAGGGTTCGTCATTTCGAATTCGTTTGTCGTACAATGCATATTGAACCGTCGGTTACTCGGTTTCGAGTGTTCCACCAGATGCACTGTTCTCAAGGATTCTACTCTTTTGTGCAAAGGGCATCTGCGAAGAAGATCTTGCTTCAACTCCCAAAGTCGTTTCATGACTGGAAACAAAGTTCTTCTTTATTAAAGTTGGGGTTATTCCGATGAGGATGACTTTTAGGGGAAAAGAGGATGTTCCAACCGAGACCATTCAGACCCCTTTCTCCGAAAATTGGTACCAGGATTTGAAGGATGTTCCGTCAATTGCTCTGCCGGAGAAAGCCTTGGTTGGTGCTAGTATGAGTCTGAACTGGCGGATGAACTGGGAAGAGAAGCCAGTGTATATGGAGGATGGCAAAAGTAAGATTTGGGGTTTGCCCTGTTTGCTTCCCTTTCTTTTGTTTGTTTGTTTGTTTGTTGGTTTTTTTTTTTTTTTTTTTGAACCTGTCTTTGCTTCTCTCTCTTGCAATCGTTTCTTTGTATGTTGTTGCTTTTGAGAGAGAAGGTGGGAAGAGGGCTACTGTTCCCAAAAAAACCGGATGAGGAGCTCTGGTATCACCGTATTGTGAGTAATTTTGTTCTCCCTCGGGATGACGACTTGGCCGCACAACCCGCACCTGGCGCTGGTAATTCTTTACTACAATGCTATTTTCTGTTGTTTTTTGCGCGTGTGAATAAGTCAATCTTTATGTTTTTTTAGTAGGTGAGCTGTCTAACCTGGGCATAGGCCCTGAAAAGAAAAGACGTGCGCCTGCTGCTACTGCTGCGCCAAAAAAGAGTGACGTGGAGAAAACTCAATCCTCCAAAGCCAAAAATGTGGGAGGAGAGAAGAAAGGTATGTGTCGTTCCTCTGACTCCTAGTGTGATTATGTGGTGGTATCTGACTCATTGGAAGGTCTTGCGCCTGCAGTTGTGAGGAAGCCGAAGTCGGAACCTAGGGATGCTGTTGATATCCCTCCGTCAAATCCTGAGGACCCTATTGACTTGGAGTCAAGTCCTGAGCATTTATTGAGGAAGAAAGCAGGAAAAAGAAAACAAACTGATGCTGAGGCTGAAGGTCAGCCTGCAAGGAAGGTTCAGAAGAAGAAAATCACCCGAAGAGGCAATCTTGATGCCTTTATTACGAAGCCTATTCTTGGTAGGTTTTTCTCCTTGTTTACTTTTTATGCGCTTTGAATGCTTGTAATGTATATTGTTGCTCTTACAGAAAAGCCAAGTGCTCCTGTTCGTGTGGAGCCATCATCTGTGGTTAATGGGGAGTTTTCGCCTTCTCCTCCCCACGCTCCTGTTAACGAGTAATTAGGGAGCACTGAGGCTGCTGATAATAAGGCGAAAAAGACTGTTGGGGCAGAGAACCCTGAGGCTGACAAACTTGCTGACGTTGCTGTGGATGCGGGAAAAATTACCAGCCCGGAGGCTGTGGATGTTGGTGTTGGTCATCCACAAACTCCTGAATTTGTTGCTCAAGACCCGGAGAAAGGGAAATCTGCTCAAGAGATCCCTATAACAACCTCTCCTTCTGCGGCTTCTGGTTTTATGCCTGAGAATATTGAGAAGGTCTCTGCTGAGGACCAAGGTTCTTTTTCTGATGCTGATAAGAATTCCCCTATCCGCCCAGATGAAACTCTGGGGGATTATTATTATAGAACTTATTCAGAGAAGAACGCCTCTGAAATTCATGTCCCAGTTTGGAATTTGAAGAAAGGTGACACCTTTTCAGACTGGCGCGTGTGCCGAGACTGGTTACAGGGAACCTTTCCGCCTGGGGAGATTAAGTTTTAGGAGGGACGCCTTCATGAGCAGACTTATCATGCCTACCTTGAAGAGGCTGCTAGCTATACATCCACTACGCACCGTATAGTGCGTGAATGGCATAGCATGCATAAGGAGTGGGCTGCTTTTAAGGCGTCCAAGAAGAAGGCTGCTGAGGATGAGGCCCGAGCTGCCCAGTTGCGGGCTAAATTAGAAGCTTATCAGGCCAAATTTGAAAATAATCGAAAAACTGAGGAATGGTCGGTTGCGGGGTGGAAGAGAAAGGCGGAAGCTGAAGCTGCCCTTCTTTCCAAGGAGCGCAAAAATTGGAAGGAGATCTGCGAGAAAGATAATGCTGAGAAGATGGGTATCCGCAATGTTATCAACAATCTTAAAGCTGAAGTTTAAAAGTTGAAAAAACAAGATACGGAGATCGAAAAACTGAAGAAGGAAAAAGCTGATGCTGAAGCCGTGCATGATGAAGCGCGTTCTCATAGGGAAAGAAGTTAACAACGAGAGGTACATATCTGCGCTACTCTTTCCCTTAGAGATAAGGAGATAGAAGAACTATAGGTCCACCCAGAGGATGGAGTTAAACCTCTTCCCTGTTTTCTGACGAACCCGAGAGTGCGGAATCCAAACGGGTAAGTTAAACCAAGTTAGAACATGAAAACGACAAACATGGTTCAACGATTAACACTTAAATGCATTAATACGAATGACAGTTACAATGCGGTGTTTACTAATGGTCTCTGTAAACTCTCAGTGTGTGTGTGTGTTTTACAGTGTGTTCTTTCAAATCTATCCAGACTTGTCTGTCTGGTCTGTTTTGTTCTGCTGCTTATATACTGCATGTTTGACGAAGTATCTGCAGTGGACGAAGTTCGTGCGACGAAGTTCCTAAGTTGACAAAGATTAGGATCTTCGTCACTCTCACATCATGGGGAACTTTAAACTTCATCATGGGGAACTTTAAACTTCATCATGGTGAACTTTGAACTTCATCATGGTGAACTTTGAAATTCGTCATGGGGAACTTTGAACTTCATCATGGTGAACTATGTCAACAGCAAACAACTTAACAGTTAACACACTAATATGCATACTGCACACACGCAGTTGCATTTACATCGTACATTACAAAGTAAACAACGTACCGAGTCAAGATAGGAGGATATCTTGACTTCGGCCTTCACTTCCTAGCCGAATCGAACTGGAATGATTCCGGAACGATCCGTGTCCACACAATATGCATCAACAAACTCCCCCTTGGACGTTGCTCGTTCCATTTTCCATCTCGTGATGGTTCATTTATTCTTGTCGTAGGATCTTCAAAGTCTTCACGTGTCGCAAACAGGGAGTGTATCAACAAACTCTCCCTTGAATGATACTCGCGAATCTTTTTATCACAAATACTTTTGATCATGTTGGTGTTGATGAGTGGTTAGCTGCAACTCGATCATCGTGATCTTCTGATTGCATCAATGTTGTGTCTTCACTTTACGGCTTGTCATCTGACACGTTCTCTTCGCTTTTAGCGTATTCGAATGCAACATCTGCACACGCAACAGAGCTAAACACGTAATGAGAACAACCGCTTGGAATATAGATAAATTAAAAAACGACACATATGAGACCAAGTCTCAATCAAACAACCAACCGACAACAGTTTGAAAGTTTAGAAATTGTTCAGTCTTAAACCTTTAACTTTCAAAACTTGTTAACTTCGACTGTTTATGAAGATGCAATTGTTTTCCGGCTTACAATCAGGATTTTGGGTAGGATAGACTCGAGTTCCAACATTGATCAATCAAAAATAAAATAGAAGCAAAATATTTTTTACTTTTATAAAGTTTATATTAAAACACACCTAAAATCTTTTTGATATTTTTCATTTTTCAAATGTAAAGACTGAAAGCAATAAATAAATAAATATATACAGCGATTCTGAAACTAAGAAATGTAAATAAATATTTACAAACAATCTTTTTGCGAGTTTCGAGGGTAAGAGAATCATATCAGTGTACGGTCATGCCAAAACGCTCATGTTGTTCAATTAGTTAATATTTAGATAAGCATCCTATAACGATTATCGGTATTGTTGTCCACATAAGCTCAACTTATTAGATGTAATCATGTTTAGGGGATACGTTAAGGTATGATTTATACTTACCGACTGGTGTTCATCCACACACGACACATTCCCGTATCAAGGCATGCACGAGAGTTCATCTTACCGGTGAGTATACCGCTTATCATCCGTTTGACCGTATGAGAGATGTGAGAAACTCACTTATTTTTTATTGAAAACAAGCCCTATGTGATAGAATCACTTATTGATGAGGAACTTGATTTTCATATGCATGAGAGCACAGGAGCAAGTCCGTGAACAGGTTAGTACCAACGTACAGACAAAGAGACGAACTTGACTCCCGCAAGAAAGTTGTGATATATTATCACTTATTTTGTTTGGACATGTGATTGTTGATCACTTATTGAGGTCGTATACAATATGTACACATATGTATAGTATCATGGAAGATCTAGACTTCGTCTCTGTTATTTTTCAGTAAAGACCACATATCTCAGAACCACGGCAATCTCTCAAACGAAATTTCGGTACTAAGACCATATGCCAATGAGTGGTTCCCACCTGGTCTTCAGTCGATTTAGGTTTATATCGCCCTGCACACTTTAAAATGATTGTGAGCCTACCGATACATCGAATATAGAGCTACTTATGGTTTTTCATTTTAGGTTCAAAGAGGTTTCGACAGACCACTGATGTACTATCATTTTCTCTTTTTCTCGCCAGGAAACTCATTTTTGTTTTTCTATTGTTTTTGTCCTTTTTGGCCGTTTTGCAACGTTTTTTAATTTTTCGGATTTGGATTTACTCCCCCTAAAATTCAAAAAGTAAATTTAAACTTTTAAAAGATATCTTTTTGGATTTTCTGAAGAAAAATATTAACAAAAACGATTTCCCGATGTCGGTTAACTCATGTTTTACCTCAATGCCGTTTACCAAAATTAAATTTTAATCAGAAAAGACTTATCGAATTTTGGGAAAATGAGTTGGCACGTCGGTAAGCGGGTCGGACCATGACAACATTGACGAGTTTCATATTGAAACAATCACGTGTGAGGTGACACTTGAGATCAACGTGTCCGGCGAAAGAGTGTTGTACGAAATGATAATAATTCATAAAGCAACTTAAATATCAACAAGTATAAGAGAGATTAGAAATTCAAAACCGTATCCTGCAACTGCTTCGTGCATTGCCAGGAATCTGAGTGCTCTCCCAAACTGTATATCCACCCGGTGTGGATTTCAAGGTTGATTTTTCAGCTACTTCAATTAACCGAGAAATCTCTTCACAGCAACAAGATCAAAAACCTCCAGGTCCAGCTGGTCTTCCACATTGCACCAGCGAAGGTCTTTGTTTTTCTCTTTGAGAAGTAGTGTGCGGTTGTTTAATCCATGCCAAGGCATCCGCACACCCGGTCGGTTTGTTCAACAAACACATTTTCTTCAATCACACCGTGAAGAAATGTACACTGCACGTTCATCTTGTTGATTTTGAACTTCAGACGTGCTGCAGGTGCGTACATTTTGATTGAATCTATCCTGAGGACCCGATTAAAGCCTTTAACAATCAAACTTTGGAATGATTTTCATTTTGTCGAAGCTTTCAATTTCTTTCATCAGACATTTTTGTCTTCTTTTCTTTTTCTTCTCTCCATCAAAGGCAACAACTCCTAGATGTAATAATGTTTCGGAGCCTTATGTCGCCGATCTTGTGCATGGACGCCCCATTATCAACAATCCTAAGACTATCAATAGTTCCTCCTGGAACATCCTGCACACTCACTCAGAGATTAGTTGGAGAGGGGGACCCAAGCCTTCATTGACTTGAGTCGTCCATGTTCATCAACGAAAGTTATCTCAACTTCCCGATTATTAGGAACTGGTGATGCTCCCCCTGAAACTTTATCCGTTTTAGGTTTCCAAGCTTGTTTCCGTTTACCAGATTGTGTATTATTTACAATTTATGGTTTTAATGGTTGTGACACACTAGGTTTCCTTTTAACAAATTTTACTTCCGTTTTTACAGCCTTTTCGATCACCTTCACATTTTTACGTCGTTGTTTTGTTTCCTGTTCTTTAACAGTTCATTTATCATGTTTAGGTGAAACTGAACGACATTTATGGTGATCTTTTTCGGGAGGGGCTCTCTCAACAAAATTTGCTTTCGGAGAATTTGTGCAGTTTTTAATAATGTGCCCAAACTCCCCGCATTTGAAACACGATCTCCTCTCAACAAACTTGGGAGATCCGGTTTGACTTTCACATGTTGAACCTGTAGACCCAGAGGTACTCGTTCCTCCATTACATCCATTTGTGTGTTGGGTGTAATTGTTTTGAGCGTTACGCTTTAAAATTCCGACTTTTTGAACAAAATCGGTGTTTGATTTCTTTTCAAAAGTCTCCACCTTGTCAGTACCCTTGGATGCTACAAATTTAACATCATTGTTTTTCTTCTTGAAACGAGCTCCTTTGGTCTCAACCTTCGGTTGTGAACCTTTAGAATTTTAAGCTCGTTGTTGTTGCTGTTTACCCTTAAAAGCGATAGGTTGTTGCTTCGTTGGTGATTTTTTATTTCCAAATTTTCTTCTAACTTCAGCTTTTGGAATCGGATCACACTGAGTTACTGAAACTCTCGGGATCCCCTTTTCCAAAAACTTACTGGTATTATCTTCAAACACTTTATCAATCAAAGATTGATTAACGTTTTTAATTGGAAAAGCTGTGTTTGAATAAGTTTTGTCATCACCGACTAAAGTGTACAACACGTTATCACTTTTAACAGTAGACACTGTCTCAGCGATAGGATCTATCTCTTGTCTAGCAGCAGACTTCACAGCAAGAGTAGGAGGATCACACAGAATATGATTCTCAACGGGGACTTCTACTCCCTTGTTCTTTTTAAGAGATTTATCCTCATCACTCACATCTGGTTCATCATTTGACGAATCATAGTCCTCAACAGTTTGAGCACTTTGTTCCATGGATGTTGAATCTTCCTTTGTTTCAGATGAGCCCTCTGAGGAACTGTCCGATTTGAACCCTAATCCTGTAGTTACTTCCTTATAATCAAGAGGTACACTTGGTTCAAACCGAGGCATTTCCTCCTCATCGGGCATCTTGGTATAGTTGTGTCTCAAAGGAGGTGGACACGACTTATACCCAACACCTTTCACATTTCCTTTCAGTTATTGAACTTCAATGATGTGATCAAGCATATATCGGGAGTTAGAATAACTATCCAATTTGAGCTTGATCGCTTCATACTCACATTTAGCTGCGGCCAACTCTTTCTTTGTTTCTTCAATGATATTAATATAGTTATTAATACCAATTTGTTTGTTAAGAACAGTTTTAGACAATTCAGAAACACTTTTCTTTAAAGTTTCAATAACTGATTTGAAATCCTTTTCATTACGAGCCAAGGCCTTGTTTGCCTCTTTGCATTTTGACAGTTCAATAACTAAACTCTGGTTGTGACCATGAACCATTTCAGATTCATGTTTCAATTCAACACATTCATGTTTCATAACAGCACAATCACTACATATGCTAGGAGTTTCAGATTTTACCTAACTTGTAGAAGCTGCGACATTATCCGTAGTGTCATTCTGGCAAGAGAAAGATCCATCTTCAGATAAGAACTTCTCTATGTCATTCGATGCAGCAGCAGTTTTCTTGATCAAGTCAGATTTTTGACATTTCATCTCCTTGGCATCATTCGACTAACTATCAGCTTCAGAATCCATTCCCTCCTTCACGTCCGATTCTGAATTGTAATCACTCACACCTGAGCCATCTTCATCAGTCTTGCCACTATATCCTGAACTGTCATCATTTCCTGGAGATTCACCATCATTGACATTCTTGACAATTTCAGCATAAAACACAGTTCCTCCTTGATCTCCACATTGTACTGACCAGTCACACCCTTCATTAGTTTGATTTGAGTTAGACGTGGATGTACTTGTTTGATTTCTGAAAGGATTTTGGTTGCCTTTTTGAGGTTGGGCTTGAGGTGTAACAAATAGAGGTTGAAATGGAGTAGCAACATGTGGTTTTGGAAACCAGGCACTTGGATCGAATTGGGGTTTAGGTGCCATTGGTGGAATACCGAAGTAGGTACTTGGATCTAATCGGGGTTGAGGAGTAGCAACCTGTGGTTTAGGAAACCAGGCACTCGGATCAAAAACCTGATCATACGGATTTTGAACACTTGAGGAGGGTTGTTCTGGTACAAATCCAAAAGGATTTACATTTGTCACTGGAGGAAAAATGTTTCTATTCATTTCAGCTGTATGAACAACAATACCTGCTTAAAACACTCAAAGCAAACAGTTAAGATTGATTTTTAATGCTTCTGTTAAAATTGACAAGTGATATCGACGAAGTATATGATTCTTCGTCAAAAGCAACTATGATGAAGGATAGTTTGTTCGTTGATGACAAGTTTAACGAAAACTAGAAGGTTCGTCAAAGATAACTATGACGAAGATTTGGGAGTTCGTCGCTGATAAATTTTGACGAAGATTGCAAGGTTCGTCGATGGGAGCTTCGTTAACAAATGTGACCAGACAGCTAAGATATTTTGAGAAACCCAATTAGATATTATCTTCTGACACAAAACTTTCAACTGACCAATTTGTCAAACTTACTTTACCTTCAGACCCATTTTTCAACACACCATCATTCTTATTGACAACTTTGTCAAACAAACATATAATAATTAACTACACTCCAATAATAATTCAAACAAGATCAAAAGCACATTATATTTGAAGAACAATATGAACTCGTTGACGATCCTTATGAACTTAATAAGTTTTCCGGTCACAGAAAAATTATCGAACACAATTTTTGTTTAAACTTTTAATAAAAACCAACATTTAACATGTAGACATGCAATATAAATATAACAAGGTTTTTGATAAAACTTATAGCAAAACGTCAAGGTTTTCACGATTTTATAACTGTTTTCTAGAAAAGTATGATTTTCAAACAAGAACAAAAACAGAAAAACACTTTAAAATCTATCAAAACACAAGAAATCAACTTGGTTTTAACAAGGAATCGAGCCACAGCTCTGATACCAAATGTAGGTCCACCCGGAGGATCGACTTAAACCTCTTCCCTGTTTTCTGACGAACCCGAGAGTGTGGAATCCAAACGGGTAAGTTAAACCAAGTTAGAACACGAAAATGACAAACACGGTTCAACGATTAACACTCAAATGCATTAATACGAATGACAGTTACAATGCGGTGTTTACAAATGGTCTCTGTAAACTCTCGGTGTGTGTGTGTTTTACAGTATGTTCTTTCAAATCTATTCAGACTTGTCTTTCTGATCTGATCTGTTCAGTTCTGCTGCTTATATACTGCATGTTTAACGAAGTATCTGCAGTGGACGAAGTTTGTGCGATGAAGTTCCTAAGTTGACGAAGTTCCTAAGTTGACGAAGATTGGGATCTTCGTCACTCTCACATCATGGGGAATTTTGAACTTCGTCATGGGGAACTTTAAACTTCATTATGGTGAACTTTGAACTTCATCATGGTGAACTTTGAACTTCGTCATAGGGAACTTTGAACTTCGTCATGGGGAACTTTAAACTTCATCATGGTGAACTATGTCAACAGCAAACAACTTAACAGTTAACACGCTAATATGCATACTGCACACACGCAGTTGCATTTACATCGTACATTACAAAGTAAACAACGTACCGAGTCAAGATAGGAGGATATCTTGACTTCGGCCTTCACTTCATAGCCGAGTCGAACTGGAATGATTCCGGAATGATCCGTGTCCACACAATATGCATCAACAAGAACTTATTGCTTTACTATCTGAGCAGGAACAACTTAAGGCGGAAGTTGAGTCTGCTAAGAAAGATTTGGAGCTTGAGCGGACCGAGAAAACTGAAACTTCCCGTCGTCTTGCCGACACTGAAAAAAAGTTAGAAAATTCTAAAAGCACGGGCAACGGCGGAGAGTGAGCTTGAGCCGCTGAAAAGTGATATGTTATGGTTGAAAGAACGCGGAATTGCAAGCGTAAGTTTATCTTTCTCTTTTATAATGTTTGGTGATACTGACGCGCCTTTTAACTCTTGTTTCTCCTTTTTGTGTAGGTTGCTGAATCAGTTCTTAATTCTGAAGAACTAGACAAAACGGTAGCGCATCTGTTGGTTGCTGCGCGGAATGATGGTTATGCCCAAGGGTACGCGGAGTGTTCTCACCATGTAGTTAATGCTTTGAAGGTTGACTGGGACACGAGCAAGTCTGCTACCCATGGTGTTAATACGAAGGCTGCTCTTGCTGCCGCAAAGACGCAGTTTAATAATTTGCAACTCCCAATTATGGATCTCATTAATGTCGCGTTGGAGTCTGAAGACCATGTGGCGCAGTTGAAAGAAATCTTCCCAGACAGAGAGGAAGACAAGGATGAAGACCTAGCTTAGGTTTTCTTTTGTGATTGTATGAACAATGGATAATTAACTTTTAGGTTTTGGGATGTGGATCCTTGCTTTATTAATACGCTGCTGCGCAAGTAACTTATTTAATACACTACCGTGTATGTTTTATAATTTTTTGTTAAGGCGTGTGGTGCGGCAGTAACTATTATGACATGTGTTTTGTCTTGCAATATTTTGCATGAGTACAATTACTTTGGTCAGGTAAGGCGAATACAGGTGGTATAAAACTCATGTGTGAACGTAAGGCTGGGCCTTGCGCGATATGTGTAATCGCTGACAGTTCATGAGACTTGTGTTATATCTACCATGATGTTTTTGCACTTGCCAAAAGGAATTGCATGCACTTTGTAATAAACACAGAAATAATAGAACTTTGTTTTGATTCATGATAGGGCACAGAGGCCGTGGTACAAAGTCGTCTATTTAGGATAATTACATGAAACTTAACTTACTCATACTATAGTCCTCACCATGGATTGATAAGCTACAGAACTTGACCAACATGTGAGGAGACTATTGTATGCTGCTTAGTTCTTTGCCTTCTTACTCGGGCCTTCCTCGCCGCGAGTAATTTGCTTTATATCCTTCCGCACATTCTGTAATAACTGGGTAAGTTCACCACATTTGAGCGCTTTTTCAATCTCAGTGCGGAGAGAGATACAGTTGTTCGTAGTGTGACCATTATCTTTGTGATAGTCACAATATTGATTCGGATCTTGGCCCCTCTTATTCTTCATTGGCGGAGGGGTCTTGAACTGGTAGTCTTCTGTGGTCAGCACCTCCGCCGGAGTTTTGGTCAGGGGGGTCCATTGCCACTCTCTATTCTCCTGCTTTGTCTCCCTTTGCACCGCGAGCTTGTTTAAGGTAGCTCGTGCGTCTTCGGATGAATAGTTTCCAGAATTCGAGTCGCGTCAATTCTTTTTGAACTTTTTTCCGCTACTCGCGCTCATATCTGTTGGGCGACTGTGCGGTGGTGGTGGTCTAATAGTACTGAGATTTTTCTCTGTCTGGGCGTACACTTTGGCTGCCACCATCAGCTTCTCCCAGCTTTTCGGTAGCCCTTCTGTACCGGACAAAACCTTGATCATGTCGTCACAGCGGACGGCATACTTAAACTGTGCTCTGATCAAGTGCTCATGAACATCTCCGATCTCAAGTACCTCTTTGTTGTAACGTGTGATAAAATCTTCTAGGCTCTCGTCGTCACACCTCCAAATGTTCATGACGTCTGCAGTATCTCGGATCGACCTTCTCTGTTGGCTGAAATGCACTAAGAATTTTTCTCTCAGATCTACCCACGACGTTATTTTCCCGACATGTAGGTTATCGAACCATAGTCGTGCGGCACCTGTGAGATTCTGGATGAACAGATGGCACCACATTGGTAAGGTCCATCCTCCTACTAGACCTGCACTAGTGAAAACCCGAAGGTGATCGTACGGATCTGTCATGCCATTGAATTTGCCAACATTAGATGGTAGTTTTGCTTTCTCCAAAGGAGCTAAAGCGATCTCACTGATAAACTTGGAGTTCTCTGCTGCCTCCGCCGGGCGGTAGATCAAACTGTAGTCGTGTTCTGCTTCTGGATTATAAACCGCGCGGGGTTTACAACTTTTGTAATTCGGTTGCAATCGATTAAACACACTTGTATTGTCTCCTTCGTGGTATGTTCTATCGTACTCGTTGGTATGGGTGTCCCACCTCTGATTAGAACGCGGACCCAACGTGGAGTAAACTGATTGCCTTCGGTGGGAATGAGATTCATCATTATACTCTCTTCGTCGATTTTCGGAATGAGTAGACTCGTATCTCGCGGGAGATCTAGAGTAAACTTCAGTGTCTTCTATCTGAACTCGTGATGGTGCTTCATGATGGGAAATATGAGGCACCGACGGTGCTCGTGTGCGAGATGCAGGCCTTCGTGACTGAGTGGGAGGAGCAGTCTGTGCACAGAGTTGTGCATATACAGCATTTATCGCTCCTTGGGATCTGACATACCAGGAGATAGGGGTTTCTCCGGGAGGTAAAATTGAGCTTATTGGAATTTCAGGCTGCATTCCTGGAGTGACAGGATCATTCGAATGATTTTCATTGTATTGAACTTCATTATCATCCGAAGCCTCTTCCACAATCCCTTCGACTTGGGTATTGTGAGCGAAATTTGGCCGAGGGCCGGATTGACGGTTCGTCGGAGTTTCTTCCATTTAAAAAACGGAGATGAAAAAGTGAATCGAAACGAAAAGAGATGAAATGAAACTGAGAAATTGGTGGGCGCCAATGAAGAAACACTGGTTTAATTGACCGGAATCAGCTGAACCAGGGGGTTTGAATCTGCATAAAAGGGTTAAATCTTCTCGTCTGATTCGTGGGTGGTTAATCTTCTTCCTCCAACAATCACTGCAAAACAACAGTCGTTAGACTCGCCACGGGGAGAATGGGGGTTCTCTCCGTGACCACCCTCCGGCGTGAGAATAAGTACAGGTTTTGATGAAGAAGAATAAGTGAAAGTGAAGTGAATGTAACTTGAGAATTGTACCTGAATTACCCTTCTATTTATAGCCGAAGTTTTGGGCGGGAAAGCCTGTTGGTGAAAACTTGACGAAAGATACTTTTCCGTAAGCGGTTACGTTTCCCTCCCGTTAATCGCTAACGATGGTGTGTGTGCACACGGATCGTGATTTTGATCAACGGTTAGGGTATTGCCACGTGGAAAGTGGACAAGTATGGATTTCTCTTCAATTCCGTGCCATCATCGTGGCTTTGAGAGAGCCTGGGATGATGCCACGTGGCCATTCGGTTATAACCGAATGGTGGTGCACGATGGAGCCTTCTAGAAGAATACAGTTGTAATCTTGTGTGGCTCTTCTTCATATTAACTTTGTATAGTCTTAGAGAAGTTATTTTTATCTAAGTCTGGATGTTAATTATGCGGAAGTGTTTATTAGGATTTTAATCCTTCCTGTGATGGAGATTGGCGCAAGGATTTGTTAGTCTCCTTTTGGCGCGCAGGTGTTGATTATTGTTTTCTTTCTAAGTTCTCTTTGTAGGACCAGTGCGCAGCCGCGCAAGGTCTAAAGAGGGTTTATTGCCAAGGTTATGGTATGGTCCCAAGTACTTGAAGCAAAGTTTTTAGAACCTTACCCATTCATACCCTCACCTTGTTATGTTGACTGTTGAGCATAATTCACGCCGGGGGTAAATGTGCGACATAACATCAACGTTGGGGGGTAAAATTGCAATAATTTCGTTAGAAGGGGTCAGAGTGGCAATTGGCCTAAACCCCAAGGGGTAAAATTGCAGTTTACTCTAAGTTAAAAGATCTATAAGATATCATAATCATTTAATGATGAATAAGCAAAAGATAACAAGATCAATGAGACACTAGAACCGATTGATGAAGCTCCTTATGTGATCGGCTAAAAGAGTCTCACTAATCGTGTTCATTTAAATTTATATTCCTCGGAAAATATTTCGTGAAACAAACGCACACTTAATTCTTTAACTAGAAGTAAGTGATGTGTGTATATGGATTAGGATCAAATACAAAGGATCCTAATTGTAAGAAGTGTAAGAAGGATTTATAGAGTGACAAGTGTCCAATAACCTAAAAAAACCCACTACACAAAAAAACCCACTAAAAAAAAAAAAAAAAAAAAAAAAAAAACTTAAACATCAACCACCACCAACCCCCCCCCCACCCCCCCCCCACCCCCCCCTACCCCCCACATCACCCACCCAAAAAAAAAAAAAAAAAAAAAAAATTTTTTTTTTTTTTTTTTTTTTTTTTTTTTTTTTGCCGAGGGGGTGGGGGTTTAGGTTTTTGGGTGGTGGTGGGGGTGGGGGTGGGTGTTTAGTTTTTTTTATATTTTTTTTTAGGTTTTTGGGGGGTGGGGGGATGGGGGGGTTAGGTTTTTGGGGGGTGGGGGGGGGGGGGTTAGGTTTTTTTTAGGTTTTTGGGGGGTGGAGGTTGGGGGGGGGGGGGGGGGGGTTAGGTTTTTTGAGGGTTTTTTTTGGTGAGGTATAGTTTTTTTTTTTTTTTTTTTGCGGGGGGGGTGGGGGTTTAGGTTTTTGGGTGGGGGGGTGGGGGGTTTAGGTTTTTGGGTGGGGGGGTGGGGGGTTTAGGTTTTTGGGTGGGGGGGGGGGTGGGTGTTTAGGTTTTTGGTGGTGATGTAGTGGGTTTAGTTTTAGGTTATTGGACACTTGTCACTCTATAAATCCTTCTTACACTTCTTACAATAAGAAGCCTTTGTAGAATAACTTGACCCGTGTGTATATAACATACCTTTTTATACAAACACTATGGAGTAAGCATGATAAAGCGTGCGGCTCAAATTGGTTACGCAACGGAGTACAACAGGTTCGAATCAAAATGAACTTGGGGTAAAAAAGCCTTGGGTTGCACCGTATTGTTGGCCGCAGTATCGACGATGGATGTTGAAGCGACAGATTTGAGGCGATGATAGCGACAAATAATGACTATAAGTGGTCTTAGAACATTTGAACCAATTTTAGCTTATAAAGTTTTAGAATAGTGATTCGTTTTGAACTGTGTTTATTTGTGTAGATCCAACCAAAATTGTTGTATAATTCAAGTTGCTTACCTTTTTTAGCCCACAGAAAAGTTTACGGTAAGACATCATCCAACACTAGCGATGCATGCTTAAATATAAAATATAAATCAAGAAACCAAAAAGCTTCTCTTTGTATCCATAACGAAACAAAAAAAAGTTTGCTCTCGAGCCTCGAGGTGTTGCCATCCAACTTCCAA